>CM032463.1:4613814-6055704 GCA_019059595.1 Marasmia exigua
CACTGATTGAGTGAAAAAGATTACAACATTTGAGCGGTTAATTAGCTATCTGATTTTGTAATTGAATTAAATGTGTATATGACATAATTTTACAGCCTACTTTTATTTTGCAAATTTTAGCTTTGACATTTTTTGGTAAAAATATTAGTACAACCTGTGCGGATAAAGAATGGAATCAGAAATGGCGGCGCATCTATTCACTTCTCGTTCGCACACTATTTGCGTCTATACTCGCACTCGTGGGGTGCGAGTATATCCGCACAGGTAGTACTAGCGATTTTAAGTTATAATTATTGTTTTGAATTTTAAAACATGTATCGTTCGAATCGTATTGACGTTTTTAATAGACTTTTTAGCAACTGGGTGTCAAATTGCATGTAGCTATAGATACAACCACTATATAGTGCTAGCAATGATGTAATTATTACAGTCACGTAATAATATATGATGACAAAATAGTTTTCTGTTTATTTGGAATATAGAATTCATGGATCGTGAAAAAGGATGTGTTAAAACCCGTAAATTAAGCACTTACCCAATTTTTTCTTTCTCTTTCTACCAATATCTCCTACATTTCTCTTTCCTTAGCATTTCAATGATATTTACCTGTAACAAAAAGTATAGTAAATCAATTTGATGCACAGAAAATGGTACAAAAAAATTGTAACAAGTTGTTACAAAACTCGGACAACTCAATCAGAATCAGCTGATCGATTTTCTCGGTTACTTAAACTTTTTAAAAAACTTCACCTTTCAAGTTACCGTATAAGTGTGACTGCAAATAGCCATTAGTGGTATTTGTACGTTCAATTCAAACACTACAGTAATTCAATATAACTTTTACCTTCGGTTGAGTGGAAGTTGAAAATAAAAAACAGGCGATACGTAAAACAATTTTCCCATGCAGATCTAACTAGGTGTTTTTAGCAAATACCCATGCAGTGTTAATCGATCCGCCTACTACTGAAGTTTTTTTTTATTAGAATAGCCAGACATTTGGCCACTCACCTAATGGTAAGTGGTGACGTGGCCAAGGATGTATCATGTCTGTCTTGTAACAGCCTAATCACTTATCGTTCAGTTCGTTAAGTTAGACCGACGTTTGCGTTGCACCACAAATGTATGATCCTTTCTTCAACTATCCAGTCAACAGTAGTCGAACTACGAGAAACAGTCTAATGAGTGGTTCCTTATCTAACGTTCGATTCCCAGTTTTGTCCAAAACTGTCGCTTGGGAGCCCAGGGTATGCTTGGACCATGATCTAGGATTCGGGAAGTCTGGGTGATTACGATGAAGCGACTGCTTTCTGACCTTCGAAATCCTTAGACAGGCGAATCAGAACAACTTGACAACATTAACGTTCAGAATCATTACGTCAAATATTGTAGGTATCCAAAATTTTGAGAAACTATACGAAAAGTGCAGGTTTCCTCACGTTGGAACGTTATTTTTCCACTGTTGGTTCTGATATCCGTAACCTAGGAGCCAGATCAATGTCATCATTCATCATCAGCCCATTTAAGTCCCCACTGCTGGGGCACGGGCCTCCCTCCATCACATGAGGGGTAATTGCCATACTCACCACGCTTGGCAGACGGGTTGGCGAGGGTTTTGATATAAATGCAGAGTTTTCCTTCTCTTGGTGCTAATGATAATGCCTGCAGCTTTACCTTAGTCGCCTTTTACGACACCTCGGTAAGAGTGAGGGTGGCCTATTCTACTCTGTCGGGGACCACACGGCACACAGATCAATGTATGTGATGTGAAATAATTATTTATTTATTTTTCCGTAGCTAAAGTAGGGTGTAAGCTAGTTCAACTACTTTTTAAGCTTGAAAAAAATCGCCGCTCGAAAGTCGAGATACATTTATTGAAATATTATGACAAGACTCGTATTAACGCAAATTTATGAGACATTACGACGAAGAAACTAGTTTGGGCTTTTATGGTGACTCGCTTCGGTCAAGGGCTTCGCCGCATCGTTTATGTAATACAAGTATTTAACATTTATAGTATGTGACAATTTGGTGGGACGTGAAAGAAAAAGTATGGGTTGGTATGTAGTACAAAGGGCGTGACAAATAAGTAAAGCAGTGATATTGAGTGCGCAGAAATCATTTTTAGTATAAAGTGATCTATTTTACAAGTGAGCAAACACCCCACTACTAACGCCGAGCCCTATACTTATATGTGAGAACGAAGGATGGTCGAAGGGAGCTTGAGATATACTGCGCAGGGCTGGAATAGATGACGCTCTTTGTGGAAGGACGCTGAATCAATGGTTAGGGATCTTTACCTACACCCCCATATCTTAGCGTGTAGTTCTCGGTAACGTCCAAAGCTGTCGCTTTGGATCCCAGAGTACGCTTGGACCATGATTCAGAATTTGCAGTCTGGTAATTACAATGAAGCGACTGCCATCTGACCTTCGCAACCTTTTAACAGGGGAACCAGACCAAAAGTCATGGTTTTAGTAACTATCCGAAACGTGCAGATTTCCTCACCATGTTTTCCCTCACCGCTGAGCTAATGGTAGAAATACGCATATAGATTGGAAAGAAAATCCATAGAGCTTCCATCGCTGCCTTTACCTATATACAGGTTCTCTGACAGTGAGCATTGACGTAAAAAGTGAGTATCGAGCTACTTGAACACATTGCTAACAAGTTGGAAACATATTTTTTTATTGTTATAAAATGTCATATCATCTTAAACAATAATGTCTTAGACCATAGACCCTTGCAGTCACTTGCCAAAATCCCAGGGTCTACTGACACACATCGGTGACCTGACAAACGCTCTAAATCGATTTACTCACTCGGAAACATCAGACTGTCGATTAGTTCCTCTCGATTTACAGACACAGTGGCTATGTTTAGGGTTGCCAAATATGCGATACTAATCTTGCTAAGAGGGACGTAGACTACAGATTGTTTTTGTTACATTCAAAGGGTAGAAATTGGAACCAGTTATTCTGTTATATGCTAACTGGACAATATTCTTTTAAAGAACTTTTAACTAACAAAACCTTAACAAACACTTTTCAGTCGTTTATCTAATTTTATGTTGCATGGACCGCTGCTTTGGATCTAAATGTATATCACCTATAATGCCTAATAAAGGAAAGGTCAATTTATTTTTGTCTATAAAGATTAATCTCAGAAAAACAATCTATGATTATATTTTTATAAACACTTTTTTTCTATTTAGTAAATATATTACCGCCAACCAACTAGCTGGTAGCCCTACCGAAAACAATCGTCTCCCACGAACAGATTCCGATTACATAAAAGTGGTAATTCCGAACTTTTCGACACCTTTCGACCTTAATGATTGAATCGAATCGTTTTGCAAGTTATATCGACGTTTTAATCGATTATTATCTATATTTGGTAGAAAGAAATTAAACCTCAAATACCTCTTTATGACTGGGACAGAAGGCTTTAGGCATCTCCAAATCGATCTAAATGAGTGGTTTTATATAATCGATACGTATTTATTCAATTATCTTGTTTTGTTACTATTTTTTGCTCTAAGTATTGTAACCAATGGTTAATTAAATGTCTTATCTCATTTTTTCTTAAATAATAGGTACTGATGTAATTCTAGATCGATTTATTGATTTGTTTTTTTAAGAAGATTACCTATCAACTGATACTTTTGGAACGTATATTAATTTAGACATAATTAGATAATAAGACTATGAAAGTGACGGGACCGACCATTTAACTTGCCATCAGAAGCACTAATTCATCATTCTTTGAGACTAAAGCCTCATCATCATCATTTCAGCCATTAGACGTCCACTGCTGGACATAGGCCTCCCCCAATGTTCTCCACACAGATCGGTCCTGTGCCGCCCGCATCCAAGGATTCCCGCGATCTTCACCAGATCGTCGGTCCACCTTGTGGCGGGCCTCCCACGGCTGCGACTTCCTGTGCGTGGCCTCCACTCCAGGACCTTTCTGCCCCAACGGCCGTCTGTTCTCCTCGCTATGTGCCTATAGACTAAAGCCTGCACTGTTCTAACCAATCTGAAGCCACTTTTACACAAGGAACTCAAGTCTTTGTCACCTGCATTCTGGTCTTCTTCCCACTCTAGCGATAAAGGAGTGTTTAGTTCAGTTGGTGTGCCACGTATGAGACCGGAGGAGAGCCCGATATAATCCGCCTGCCTCCTGTCAAAAACGTATGGCTCACCTAGGTTCAGCGGCATTCCCCAACGTCAAAAAATGGAAATCGAACCTTCAACCCTTAGCGCGTAAAGTTGAATCACTAATTGCATTCGATCCAATCAAGTGGACTTATTTATGTGATAGGTGGGAGACGAGCAGACCATGAACACCCGCGATAGTGGAATCACAAGTGCGCTGTCAACCTCTAAACCCCCCTTTCCCCCGGATTGGGCCTCCGGTACCCTCACTCACGCAGCGAAAACACACAGCTGTGTTTTCTGTGAGGCTTCCACGGTCAAAACTTTTATACTATGTAGACAACAACGACTATAACGGACTTTTATACTATGTGGCATATCGTGGCTGTAAATGGGACGAAGTATATAAAAGTGCCGATTAAAGAGGCTCAAAGTCACCCAGAGAGCAATTGAGGGTCTCCAGAGAGCATGAGAGCAATGCTCGTAGTCTCCTTGCGTGATCGTATCAGAAATGATGAGATCCGCAGGAGAACTAAGGTCACTGACATAGCCCAAAGGATTGTATGCCTTAAGTGGCAATGGGCAGGGCACATAGCGAGGAGAACAGACGGCCGTTGGGACGAAAAGGTCCTCGAGTGGAGGCCACGTACAGGAAGTCGCAGCCGTGGCAGGCCCCCCACAAGGTGGACCGACGATCTGGTGAAGATCGCGGGAATCCATTGAATGCGGGCAGCACAGGACCGATCTGTGTGGAGAACATTGGCGGAAGCCTATGTCCAGCAGTGGACGTCTTTTGGCTGAAATGATGATGATAATGATAAAAAAGTGTGTGAAATATAAGCAAACGCAACGACTTTTAGTGTTATGACAAACACACGCTCATGGCGAGTTCGACACGAAAGTTATTGAATAATGATTAATAGGCGTTATACGGTAATGCAACATGCAACCATCATTACACTAGCCGACGCGGAAGACGAAACACGGCAGGGCTGGCAAAACAATGCTGTGACGAAATACTCGTATCAGACATCAAAATAGCAGATAACATCTGTTACATCAACCCGACGCTATAGTACTGTGAGTATCAAAATCAACGAAGGTAACATAGATAAATATTTATATTACCGTCATTTTTATCGTTTACATCCCGAAAACCTCATATCGTGAATAAAGTCCACCTAGCATGTTAGATCGACAAAATAAGTGAAAAAAGTGTAATGAAAAAATGTATTGAAAAGAAAACAGCTGATATTCTTTTCGCTTTTTCCCATCCTTACTTACGGTGCGCAAACCTGGTCTTTGACAGAAAATCAGAAGTCCAAACTCAAGATTTGCCAAAGAGCTATGGAGCGTAGCATTCTGGGGATCAAAAAATCAGATAGAGTCTCTAATCAGATAGAACTCTGACATACGCTCCAAGACGGGAATCGCGGATGTGGGTCGAAAAACTGCGAAGTTAAAATGGGAGTGGGCGGGCCATGTATGCAGAATGAACCCTGAAAGATGGACAAAAATCGTCACCCAATGGCAACCGACCGATGGACGTCGACTACGCGGCAGGCCCGAAAAAAGATGGTGTGACGATTTCAATATGTATGTCCAAGAATGGCAAGTAAAGGCATTGAATAGGGAGGAATGGAGAGACTTGGGGTAGGTCTTAGCCCAGCAGTGGGACTCTACAGACAAATTAAAAAAAAATCTTTTCGCTTATTTTGTTGATCTAACTTGTTACGTTGACTTTATTCACTATACCACTATACTTTATTACTATGAGGTTTTCGGGATGTAAACGATAAAAAATGACGGTGAATAGACATACCTAAAACTATTATAATACTGAAACAGATACAAAACACCCAGGTGCCAAAGACACTAATCGAAGGTCCAGCCTGAAAATCAGCATTGCAGCGGTTACTGCAGCATAGAATCTTGTTGCCCGCAACTTTTATATTTTGTTCAATTTTTTTCTTGCTATTTTGGATATGTGTGTTGTAGCCTTTTTTCTCATACTTTTTCTTATTGGGTTAGTCAATAGAGCCTATATACCTACTCCGGTCACATTGCAGAAAAGATACAAGAAAGACCTCGCAACGCTTTCGACTCGTCAGCTCACAATGCTATTATATCACCAGATACAGGAATTACTGAAGTAGTATTAGAAGATTAGCAAGAAAGTGATGATAAAGGAAGGAATGATCCTCAAATGTAAGGAATACGGTGGAAAAGAGAGACTTCTTCCTATTTAACATACTCCAACTAAGACTTAGGCTACGACTTATGGACCTTCAAGTGAGAGCGTTCTCCTTTAGTCCGGCAACGCATTAGCGATCTCTTTCATGGACGGCGTTAATTTCGTGCCCCGTTCACTCATATGTCACATCAAGTATAAAAAAAACATAAGTTGGATAAATATGGTATTCAAATTATGGGATCGATGGCTTCATGCTCTTTCCGACCATTCTGGTACATAAAATGGTTTGTCCTTAATCATTACACGATGAAAGCAGTTACACACAGCATAATAATAGAGATTGATGCTTCATTTAAACTATAAAGTTAGGTTGTTAGACGAAAAATAAAACTAAAGGTCAGGTTAACAATATTCTTAAACGAGGTACATGTATTTATCATTACACAACGTAGCATTTATCATCTTAGTCACATTTAGTCGACTGTCAATCACCAAGAAACTTGACAGGCGGATCTGCCATCACCAGCCTATTAATTTCCTTACTGTTGGGGCACAGGCCTAATCTCAATGGGTGGGTTGATTCCCCCTGCGATATCAAAAATACACACATACAGGACTCAAACATAGTTTCTAACCGAAATCCCAAAATCCAACATTTAGATTTGAGGGCATAGGGGCTATGTGGCGGAGTATATTAGTTATGAAGAGTGAGGACAGAATAGTATAAACTCTATAATATGCGCTAAAACCATAACAGCCTAACAAGTAGGAATGGAGGGGTCACGTTAGTCGAATGAACCCGAAAAGATGGACCAGTGTCACTCAATGGCTACTCGTACCTGACGGACGCCGACCACGGGGCAGGCCTGAAATGGGATGGTTTAATTTAGATTAAGCACATATGGCTATTAAATAGTAAATTTTATACTGGTATATACCAATGGAGAGACTCTCGGGAGGCTTTTGCCATGCCGTGGGCCAACCAATAGGTTAATTTAAAAAAAACTGAGCCACCTTGGGGGCTTGTTTTTAATAGGGATATAACCGAAAGGTTAACATATAATAACCGAAGATGTTCCGGATTTCACCTAGTATATTATTCTAGTTTAAACAAATATCTTAATTCCCCAATACCTCCAAGCAGGGCTTCGCACCCTGTCATTCATATCTAATCGATACACTTACGAGTATATTGCGCGTACCAAAATTGTTCACGTAATTAAAATTTATAGACAGATTTGCATATGGTAATGGCTATAGGCCTTTTGAAGTGTAATAGTATAATGTTTGAACATGCGGATATCCGTGAACATGTTATGTCTACTATACTTAGTGCAGGTTCATGTATCAGAAAGGATCTTAGATTACACCATTACATTTAAACCATTTAAGAGCAGTAGTAAATAATGTACTGAAATAATTTATGGAACTGGTTTTTTGAGTGCTACTGTATAAATAAATGTATTCATACATCAGATACGTTCACCTGGTTCTGTACTAAGTAAACATAGTATAAAACAAAAGTTTCGTTGTTGAACCTTAAGTCCGTGTGTAAGCTGAAATCTTTAAAACTAGGCAACGGATTATGATGCGGCTTTTTAAAAGATAAAGTAATTCAAGAGGAAGGTTTACATGTAATATTTTGCCGTGCAAAGCCGTAGTGCTAGTTGACTATAATCCGCAAGACGAAAACAATAAAGTGATGCTTAAGTACTATCACTCTTATTAGGCACTTAGAAAGTAAGTTTAAAGCCCGTTTACATGATAATCTGAAGTAATTTAAAGCAGCTGTCTAGTTGGGCGGAAAACGTGACCTCTTCGAAGACTTCCAAGCCCGGATAGATACCTGCTTAGGAGATAAATACAGTATAGATTTAGCCTTAATAGACTCACTTTCACTTGAGACACAAATAAAAGATGGAAACACGGAATGGAAATTGCGGATGTATTGTTTTGCAAAAGAGTTGGAACTTGACTTATGTTTCTGGTTGTCTATGAAGCCGTACTCCGGTGTAGCCCATTCATGTCGAAGCATGGCTCTCACATGGTAAAAGTTTTTTGTTTTCAAGCTTTCAAATGACTGGATAATTTGATCGCATCATCATTTCAGCCAATAAACGTCCCCTGCTGGACATAGGCCTCCCCTAATGATCTCCACACAGATCGGTCCCGTGCCGCCCGCATCCAAGGGATTTCCGCGACCTTCAGCAGATCGTCGGTACACCTTGTGGGGGGCCTACCACGGCTTAAGCCTTCTATACGTGGCCTCCACTTAAGGACCTTTCTGCCCCGCCGGCCGTCTGATCTCCTTGCAATGTGCCCTGCCCATTGCCACTTGAGGCATGCACATCTTTGACCTTGGTTCTCCTTGGGATCTCATCATTCCTGTTACGATCACGCAAAGAGACTCCGAGCATAGCCCTTTACATTTAATCTATAAGTATATAATATAGGAAAATCGGGTATTCTGTGGGAAAACACGGCATAAGAGCGAGTGGGTCACCTGATTGTAAATGATCCTGCGTGGACAAGACATCTGCAAAATAACAGCTGATACATTGCCGGCCTCAGAGAGAGAAGTTATGTCACTTCTTGATTTCAATGTCGTATCGGTTTGGAAATTTCGCTGCAGGATAATTATTTCACAATTCACAATGAGTCAAAGGTTGATAAATCGTATTTCAGGGAAATACGTGTAAGAACAATCCTATAACCTCATGTGCAAGAGTTCAATTTATTTATTGACTTATAAAATGGTTCTGTTACGAAATATATAGTGTTACAGTTTTATTCGCATAATAAGCAAACCTCATTAATTTGCAAATGCCAAATTTAACAGAAATCTGTGTCTTATCACAGTGGCATTGTGTGCATTACCAAATGTCCCACGCACATCGAACTTACAACTCTACACTATTTGTGTTAAGAGTTAGTATTGTATGGTTATTTATACTATGTATTTATGCACATTATATATTCAAACGATGAGTACATAAGATAAATATCATCTCGGGGTCACGGTTACGAGCTATGACAGAGTCTTACTAATTTTACGATGATATGATGATAAACATGTTTTTATATCATAGAAGTGATATTGAAGGGAACAAAATTAATATATAAAGAAAAAATCATGTTTTACGCGGTTCCTACTATGATGGCAGTATTTTTTTGTTCTTCAAAATACAATGACAATCATCAACGCACCTCTTGTAAAGTTAATATGACTTTCTCACTTTCTCTCATATACAATAAACATACGTTCGACTCTCCACAGAATGTGAAATAAAAGTCATAAAGAATTGAAATTGGAAATTAATTTCATAAAACCTGCTGTTGTGCAAAATGCATGTAAATTATATTTTTAAAATACCTTGGAGAAACACTGGCACCGTAAAACTAGATCGTTAGTCGTGAACGACTCCCGTACTTTCCATTGGACAAGGAGCACAGTAAAGAAGGTATCAGTACAGTAGTATAGTATAAACGACTGCCTTGGTGGCGTAGTGGTTAGTGGGTCGCACTCTAAAGCGACGGCTGTGCGCCATAGCCGTAATCGGTTGGAGGATACTATATTATGTACATTGTACAAGCAGAATCAATAGGAACGAGGACTGCCTCAAGCACATCAATCTAAAGCAATACTAAGCCCTGCTTGCCAAGTGGCACCAATTAATATTTTTGCTTATTACCATTTCGTATTCACTTTTGCAGATAAATCTTCTGAGCCCTCATTTGAACAATAATGCGATGTAATTTCAAATATAACATTATTTTAGTTATTTATAAAGCTTATTATTAAGAGGCTGGAGACGGGGTGTCCATCTGATTGCACCCCATACCACTTTGTAAATATTTGTTGTGACATAAATTTAAATTTCAAGGTTATAATATTGAGGTTTGCCCTTTTTTTACTTAATTTAATGTCCATTTATTTGAATAAACGTATTGTATTTAATAAAATGGATCTCTTGTTTTGGAAGCAAAGAATCAGTAGCTGAGCTAGCGGAGTAAGTTAGTAGTTATATACCTATATTATATTAGTTACTAAGCTTATTAATCTCTAGACTAGATCAATATTTTACTAACTAACGAACTAGGTTGGCTTAGCGATGTAATAACCTTAAAAAAAGAGCCTCCATTGAGATCAGTTCTCCTTTCTCAACACCTCCTGTCGGACATTCAAAAATAATTTGAAAAAATCCTAAAAAAAATTTACCATGTAAATAGGAACTATTTGAAGTCTGTTATTTTCTTAAATAAACGATATAAATTCGTAAATTAATGCGAATTCGAAAATTTTAATCGAACTTTAAATGGACGTATCTCACTGCCATTACTTCTATTGTCGCCCGTCACCCGTTGACAACTCTCGATCCCGTCCTGACGACTTTTTATCGCCCGAAATCCTCTTAACACGTTGAGCATGCGCAGATCATAATCTCTTACGCAACTGTTTTCTCTGACAACTGCACCAAGATGGCGGCTTTGTCACAATGGCGGCGGCGAGCAAAGAATGGGTTTAATAAGGTAATTAATCAGCTCTTGTTTGAGATTACATGAGCGGATGTGCGGGAACAGCTGACGCTTTCTCGACAATGCACATTGTGAATGTGTCAAATCGATGGTTCATTTGTCATATCAATTATTAGGTTCTGCTTAGTGCTTCGTGAAAGTACGTCTGGGTAGGTATTGGTGCTTTATTAATTACCTACATGGAGCCAGCCAAGAGCAAACTTATCAGAATCAGAATTTATGATACCCATTTCGTCGCATTTGGTCCACTTACCGTTGTACTTTCTTTGCCAATTTCGTAAAAGTTAAATCAAATAATATATTTATTCGTTTTAATCAAAGGTACGAAACGATTTTAACATAATATTGTGTTTCACTACGATTGACCTAGGTACTACAATATTTTCAAAAAAATATATAATAAGTAGATTCAATATTACTATGGGTTAATAACTACCTGAGTTTTTTAGTCTAGTTCAAGTGATCAACTTAAGAGAGTTAATCGAAATGGTATGCGTCTAATTTAAAATAACATTTCCCTGTTGTATTCCTTGTAGTGTTCTATAGTTTCATTTGTTTAAGATAAAAGGATGCAAAAGACAATTTGTTTCTTATGATTGCTACTACACACAATTTGCTTCGTAACTTTAAAATTTTCTGTCTTATTTGTCGTCGATTGAGCAGTAGAGGTCAAGGTGACTTACTGCCTGCTTACGTTAACTATTATTTTGTATTCTCAAAGCATATAAGTGTTGCTTATCGATAGTCTATCGATAGTCTATCGATAGACTATCGATAGTAAAAGTAAAATCAATAGTATCGATAATCTATACTATTGACAACCAGCAATACTATCATGCTTGGTTGTCAATAGTATCGATACTATCGATTGTAAAATTTGATAAATACTATTGAGAACGCTAATACTATCGATACTATCTATTTGTTAATGTCCGATAGTATTGATACTATCGAAAACATTTAATCAGGCAGCAATACTATCGATAGTACAAAACTATCGATACAATCGATAGTTTTTGAATAATTCTGTTAGTAAACACAATACTATCGACACTATCGGGCATTAAACAATCTATAGTATCGATAATATTGGCATCATCAATAGTATTGATCAAAATTTACCATTGATACTGTCGATAATATCGATACTTTTGACAAATAGCAATACTATCGATAGTCTGAATGATTTTCGATGTCAACAATCGATAGAGAACTATCGATAGTTCCGCAACACTAAAGCATATAGTATTCCATAAACGTACCTTACTAATTATTTAAGTCGTGGACACAGCAGTGGACACTGCTGTTTCGGTTCAAAGATCAAGCTAGCCTGAGAAATAAAATACATGTGAAACCTAACTTATTATGTCCCTATAAGGCGAACGTTAAAGAAATACCGCCAATCTTAGGCAATAGTATTTGTACAGTCTATGCTGTGCAGTCTATCTGTCTGTATAGTAAACAGATATTCTACTACAGCACAATAAAATAGCTAAACTATATACTTCTTTTGCATATAGGTTTGTATAAAATCAAAGTTCATTAGTTTAAGGGCCGATTCGACCAATCTTATTCCAATACTAAATCAATGGTATAGCGTTGTCATTCTATATTCACGCATACGTGCCTTCATATCCGTGAGATAGCAGACAAACTACTGGAGAGTCGCCTACGTTGGTACGGTCATGTCCTGCGGAAACCGGACAGCTACGTGGGAAACAAATGTCTGGCCATGGCACCACCGCCGGGTCCCGGCAGAAGGGGTAGACCTAAAAAGGTGTGGCTTGACATCGTAAGGGATGACATGCGTGCTAATAAACTGACCACTACGGATGCACAAGACCGCGCGAAGTGGAGGAGTCGAAGTAGGAAAGCGGATCCCGAGCTCCGAAGCGACAGCTTGGGACGCAACCGTGACAAAACGCTAAGATGATGATGATGAAGCGTTGTCATCATATACATATCTGACGTTACACTATAGATTTATTCACGGATAAAGATTAGTCAAACCAGGGCTTAAAATCAAAGAGTGGTAAACTAATTTTATCAAAGGAATAAGGTGAAAACGTTCAGGGCCAATCACAGGTACTTTTGTAACAACTTTAACCTCGCTGGAAATAACTCGTATCTTAAATGAATGGAAACTGGACCAAGTTTATCGTCAGGTAATAGCTGTACATACAATGTCTTGCGCATTTATTTATTTAAAATATATATGAGTGTCCCTATGATCAATATCTTAGCGTGTGGTCCCCGGCAGAGTAGAATAGGCCACCCTCACTTTTACCGAGGTGTCGTAAAAGGCGACTAAGGTAAAGCTGCTGGCATGATCATCAGCACCCAGAGAAGGAAAACTCTGCATTTATATCGAAACCCTCGCCAACCCGTCTGCCAAGCGTGGTGAGTATGGCAATTACCCCTCATGTGATTGAGGGAGGCCCGTGCCCCAGCAGTGGGAACTTAAATGGGCTGATGATGATGATGATGATGATGGTCTCTACCGAAACAAAAGATTTCTATTTATAATTCCAGATATATTTTTAAGATTATTTTTTTATTAATAGAGATTTAAGCACTACATATTTAAATAATATAAATAATAACAAAAAAAAGTTTGTTTCATAACCAGTTTACAGCATACGAACTAAAACACGGCAATAATCCTATTATTGACTCAAGCAGTATGGTCTTATTTGTAGTCGCAACAAATATCTGTTGAAGATGAAGGTAAATATACAAACAAAATTCTTTGCCTCCCGTGCTAGTTCGAGAACTGTGTTACAGCTAGGTAAGATTCTCGTCATGGTATTACCAACTTTATTACAAATAAGTGTGAGACATTTTTTGTATAGAATGCAATGAGTACGAATCTTTGACATTAAAATGTAAAAACATTTTTAACACTATTGCGGCCTATTGGCCCAGATGATAGTTGCAGATAACGAGAATATTTTAGTCAGTACATTCTGTAATATGTATTATGTATCAATACGGGGATCAACACGATATTTATTATGTGAAACAACATCGTGTACTCACATATTACTAGGCCGTTACTAACGCAAACAAACACCGATACTGTTAGTGTAGTGTGTCGGAGTAGCTTCACTGACAATTCATCTAGTGGCGAATTAATATAAAAATGTGATGGTGTCCGAAGATTCACAGCCCGGCCCCAGCAGACGACGCCGTGCTCCGCCAGTCCGCTCGTGACCACGGCTGCTGTAACGTAGCCGAAACGTCGAGCCAAATATGTGAGTACACGATGTTGTTTCACATAATAAATATCGTGTTAATCCCCGTATTGATACATTATAGTTATAATGCAACTCGAAAATCTAAAAAACTATTCTGTAATATGAAGCCCATCATCAGCTTAATGTTTTATTCCCAGTTGCGTCCAAAGTTGCTTTGGAGCCCCATGTACGGTTGGCCCATGATCCAGGATATAGAAAGTCTGGTAATTACTATGAAGCAACTGCCTTCTGACCTTCGCTACCCTTCAACAATTAACCAGACTAACTGGTTTACGAATCGCGATCTATAACTGTAATATGGGAAAGGATATTATAATACCTTCATAATTACCATATTCTTCATAAAAAAATCAAGTTTATATTATAAAGGATGATGACCGACCTAGATGAAATCAAGAGTTGAACGGCGGGTGTTCAACTCTAGCTACGGGATCCTAAAACATTTCAAATAGTCTCACGAATTCTTGTATAACATGATTTAACATAAAAAGTCTAAGGTTGTAAACATAGTGTTGATGACCTCTTATAATGACTCTGCTTTTGGCTGAGGATAAAAAATAGAACACCGTTAGATGTTCGTATGTGGCAGTAAATATTGAGAAATGGCAATTTAATGAAAAAGTTAAGTAGTGAAATAATCTGCCCACATATCTGCTTTCCTAAAAGGCACCGGCCGGCAAGGGGTGCAGCAGCATTACCGAATGCTGCTGCACCCCTTCTGGGGAATAGCTGATGTCCATGGTCAACGGTGAATCATTTACCAACAGGTGACTCGTTTGCACGTTTGCCTTTCGATTTACAAAAAAAATGTGGTGCATTTAGAAGGAGCAACCGGACTTCTCGGAGGCTAAGTCAGTGACCGGAACAAGATGTTGATTAAAAATATAATACGAAGAAGTTGCACGTCTACCCCATATATCATAAAAAGTAAAAAATAAATCAAACAAACAAGCTCATTTAAATCTTACAAATAATAAAAAGCATTGCAATATTTTAATGCTAATTGATATCCAAAATACTTATCGCCTAATAAACATTCCGATCAATTACAAAAACCTTTTTGCATTCTTCCAAACAAGATAAAATTTAATTGGTTTTAGATCCCAATCCATGTAGTTTTTTTGGTCATGTTTTATTAAAAATTAAGAGTTAATTGAAGCGGGATTGGTTATTATAAAGGAACGTGTATAATATTTGAAAGAAGATGACGTACGAAAGATAAAAGACAAACGGTTACAGTCGAATTGTTTGATGAGAAAATAACCTTAAATAGAGCCAGCGCCACCATTAATAGTCTCGTGAATAAACGCGCTTCAGTGGCCATCGACATTCAAATTTGAGATAATCACAAAGAATCTAAAATTTGAACTTCAATTAATAAAGACGGGGATTAACACAACATGTACTATGAGATACAACATTTTATACTTCAATATTTAGTTGTATCTCATAATAAATTTCGTGTTAATCCTCGTCTTAATTTATTATAGTTATAATGCAAAGCGAAAATCTAAAAAGACGATCTAAAATTTTAATTCCGTGTTTTGTCGCGGGACTTCTTTTATCAATTTAGATTATTTTGCAACATTCCAAACTTTGCAACTGGCCTGTGACGTAAACACTATGTTTAAAACCGCTATGGATGATCTAATGACAGTGTTACGCGTGTTTGAGTGAAATCGAAAACATTTGCAAATCATCTTCTTGTTACTTATTACATTGTTGCTTTCTTTCTTATTGTTATGATGTGTTATTGGCGTATGTTTTGTTTGGACCGTAATATTACTATAGATTAAATAATCGAAAGAATTGTGCAAATCATTGTCGTTTATTGCTTTGTTATTATTGCATTGTTGTTTACAATCTTTTTGTTGTATGTGTTATGTAGTATTGGTATTTTGGACTTAATAATAGCTTAGTATAAACAATAGAAAATATTAGCAAATCATTGTTTTTTTTAGCCGTGTGGTCCCCAGGCAGAGTAGAATAGGCCACCCTCACTCTTACCGAGGTGTCGTAAAAGGCGACTAAGGTAAAGCTGCTGGCATGATCATCAGCACCCAGAGAAGGAAAACTCTGCATTTATATCAAAACCCTCGCCAACCCGTCTGCCAAGCGTGGTGAGTATGGCAATTACCCCTCATGTGCCCCAGCAGTGGGGACTTAAATGGGCTGATGATGATGATGATTGTTTTTTTTATCGACTAATTGATAGGTACTTACTATTGTTTTTGTGCTAAATGCATAGTGTGGAGTATTTCTTAAAATTGTTTAATAATCAATGGGTTTTTTCTTCTTACGAAAGGATAAAGATGTTTTATCGTAAATTACTAGAAGTGTTGGTACATTTTAATTAAACTTTCGTACTTGAAATCACTTAATTGACTGGGCGAATACGACGTGAATAATGGTTTTTGTGGGTGTTTAGGCATTAAGGCCGTATGCTTAGTTTACAGCATATTATAATAGGTTCCTTAGAGCATAATAGCATGAATCAATATTGTGGGTAGGTATGAATAACAATAGGAGAGTTTGACTAGAATGAACGAAAGTTGTACACATTATTTTAATGAAGGTAATATGAACAGATTGAAGCGTTTTTGGCGAGCGTTTTGAACGAGCCGACGAGACAACTGCTTTTTAGCACGCCCATTGTTTCCATCTTTTCCAATAAAAATAAAACTAAAAAGAGTAAAAATAATATCGTACTCAGTTTATACTCACACAATTTGTAATAATACTAAATGGCTTTTTGATTTAAAAGAGTTACTTGACAGTAAATAAAGATATTATAACTAGGCTACTTTTTACAACGATTTATCTAGGAGCCGTGTGGTGAGCCGTGTGGTCCGTGCTCACTCATGCAGCGAAACACAGCGCATGCACTGCTTCACGCCGGTTTTCTGTGAGGACGTGGTATTACTCAGGTCGACCCGACCCAATCATGCCGAAGCGTGGCTCTTCCACTGTTAACTTAAGTGAAACACATTATTCTAGCAAGGTCAACGCATTATCATGAGTAACTTTAATGAAGAACTTCTTGCCTTCACGCACTCTGCGTTAGATCATCACTTCAATAGATAAATAAGGTTTTTAACCCTGGCTTGTATCACGATCTCTATTAATTATATTATACCTTTTCGTGTAAATAACAAAAATAAATTCACGCAATTATTTTATTGAGGAGTTTGTTCAGGTCATACAAATGCAACTTGTACAGAATACCGTTGAAGATTGCCGTGTGGTCCCCGGCAGAGTAGAATAGGCCACCCTCACTCTTACCGAGGTGTCGTAAAAGGCGACTAAGGTAAAGCTGCTGGCATGATCATCAGCACCCAGAGAAGGAAAACTCTGCATTTATATCAAAACCCTCGCCAACCCGTCTGCCAAGCGTGGTGAGTATGGCAATTACCCCTCACGTGATTGAGGGAGGCCCGTGCCTCAGCAGTGGCGATTTAAATGGGTTGACGATGACGATGTACAGAATACAATATTTTACTATTATATTGTCCAAATGAAACTATGCAATTCAATATTCTTGTATATGTACAACTAACTTTTTGCTAGTAATGTATACGTCATGTATATGACATGTATATGCCATTCTCAAAGATTCGTAAGCATACATCTTCTACTGTTACACATGCTCATTTGTAGCATGCTTAAAAAGCATGCCAATTATGAGCATGAATAATAAACTGTCCGCATTTGCTATCAATAAGCGCGCTATTAGGCATCTATTAGCATGCTTAAAAATAAGCAAACCTGTTTAAACGTGCTAAAGCGCTCCCCTACACTCCCTTTTCCGCCCGCACTGCAGGAGCCCAATCCTCGTGCTCGTGATATTTTGAAAACATGGCGCATATCACATGAAAACCATACAAAAAAAATGTGTTTTGGTGATATATGTCGTATGAATTTAAATATCACGAGCACGAGAATTGGGTTCCAGGTAGCATGCGTAAAAATCGACCGTCCGTGCGATTTTTGACAATGCTCAAAACTAGCATGCTTATTAGTAGCACGTTCGTCCACACGTGCTATTAAGTAGCACTTGCTTAAAAGTAGCATGCTTTAAGCATGTGTAACAGTAGCTATAATTTCTGGCCAACCAACGCTGGCATTACACAGGCCTCCTCCTCAGCTTGGTAGGGACAGCTCGGCGCTCGGGGCTTTAAGCGGGCAAACGCTTGGGAAGGAACGTGTAGTCAGAGTTAATTAACTAGTACACATGTCTCCTTCCCACTCTGGTGAAGAGGGAGCGTCGTTGGGGGTTTAATCAGTAGGCCTTCAGTTTTACTGGAGGAGAGCCCGACATAACTCGTCCTGCCCCCCGACAGACGGGTATGAAAAAAGTAACTGCTTTAAAAAGTTATTTCAACTTTCATTATCACGATTGTAACAAATGAAATCAATTATATCTTATCGAAAGAAAACAAAAATCTGATTATTTTTACATGCCTTGGGTTTCGTGGAACTGTATTTTTGGCCTCAGGTAGATGACCTTATTCACCTTGGGACCTTTACCACGTCAGCAATACAAAAAGAAACGGTCAATACAGAATGTTTTTTTTTTGTTTATTATGTGATAGGTGGTAGATGAAATGACGGATCAACTGATGGTAAGCGATTGCCGCCGCCCATGGACACCTTTAAACCCCCCTTCCCCGGATTGGGCCTCCGGCACCCTCACTCACGCAGCGAACCACAGCACAGTGGTGCTTCATGCCGGTTTTCTCTGAGGCCGTGGTATCACTCTGATCAAGCCGGCCCATTCATACCGAAGCGTGTTCTGCCACGGTCGATTGCTATTTTGTTGTTTTCTGAAGCCCAATTCTCGTGCTCATGACATTTATTGTCATACGACATATATCACTAAAACATCGTTTTTTTGTATGGTTTTCATGTTTTCGCGATGTTCTTTCATATCAACAATCCCAAGAATTGGGCTCCAGGTGTGTTATTTTCTGGCAAATGTTAAATTCATCATCATCATCATCAGCCTATCGCAGTCCACTGCTGGACGTAGGCCTCTCCAATTGTTCGCCACTGTGATCTATCCATGGCTTCTCGCATCCAGCTCTTGCCAGCCATCCTGCGCAGATCGTCCCCCCACTTAGCCAGAGGGCGCCCTACATTACGTTTGCCAAGACGCGGTCTCCACTCCAAAACCCGTTTACTCCATCGGTTGTCGGTTCTGCGGCTAATATGGCCAGCCCACTGCCACTTAAGCTTGCTAATCCAGTGAGCAATGTCGATAACTTTGGTTCTCTGCCGGATCACCTCATTTCGGATTCGATCTCGGAGAGAGACGCCGAGCATTGCTCGTTCCATAGCCTGCTGAGCGGCCTTTAACTTGTGGAGATAAATGTTAAATTATTGAAGATATATTTACTATCTCTGAAATTCATTTAATCAACCGTTACTACTGCCTTTTTATTATAAAAGTAGAGTCCGAGCCACAAAAGGACAGTAGCCATCAATATTCAAATTTGAGCTTTATGCCTATAGACACAAAGCTCTCTAGACCGTGGGTGCCACTCTTCTGCATGAATAGGCCGGCTCGACCGGAGTGAAACCACGGCCTCACAGAAAACCGGCATGAAGCACCACTGTGCTGTATTTCGTTGCGTGAGTGAGCGTACCGGAGGCCCAAATCGGAGGAAAGGGGGGGTTTAAAGGTTGCAGCGCACTTGTGACTCCACTGGTGTCACGGGTATCTGCTCGTATGCCACCTATCACATAAAGAAACCTAAAATTTTAGTTCCATGTTTTGTCGCGGGAATTCCTTCGTGGCGTGGACTCTATTCGGTAAATTGTATAAGCCGAAAGACTCGTTATAAACACGTGTACAGCCTTATTAAGTTAGCAAAAAGATCAAATTCGCAAAGTCCCCAATACCCGAAGGGATAGTTACATCTAGTCTCGATATCGCTTTTTTCTTCTCATTGACTTTTCGAAGGCCTTAACTAAATTTTTGCCGTCAAATAATCCACCACGAGAACTGCACTGTCGGTGGCTTGTACCTAAAAGGTTATCATGTACAAATGGCATACTAAGAGATGGGCCATGATCTGAGAGGCGGAACCGCAATCGCAGCCATGGATCCCAGCTTTACAAATACATTGTGTAAGTATAAAGATGTACCATGCAATACAGTATTGTAAATCTAACTGAATGATTGTAAGTACTTCTATTGCATATATAAGTCCCAATCCGAAGGAAAGGTTGAAGTAGAAGAAGGCTAAAGACAATAACAAAATCGAATTTGCAAAAAATAAGCCCTTTATCAAGAATCAACCTTGACATCCTTATCCGATTCAAGTAGCATCTTGCAACAAGCCGAATTAGCATACGATAAGGTTTATCTTACGAAACATCGTATAAGTGACAATATCCACGGACCCATATAAAAACAAAAATGAGGTAAAGGTTTATAACCCCTTCCATTTGCATTGGAATAATTTTCAATTTATACGTAGGTCAACCGAAGTTGTAACATATTATTTGTACCGGTTCAGCTGTTACCACTTAGCATAAGATTCACCGACTTACAAATATTATGCAGGTACTTTTTTGTGCTATTGTACAGAGTCCAGGGTTGTCCAATTGAATACAGGATAAGATGAGACTGAAATGTTCCCCTTGTAAGTTAGATTTTCTATTAGTATATATTACTGACTAACATTATTAGCAGTGATCTTCAACTATATGAATCAATTAATTTTTCATTTGGTTTTTATGATGCTCAACTCGCGAAATTGACATATTTCTAAAGAACCTATCAAGAATCAAACAGCAAGCAACGTTAAGAAACGGAATGAACCGACCATTATATTTTTTCCTGTTATGTGAAGTCAACGACCAACCTTTAAAAAATAAATTCATTATGATATTCTTTTACTTTCAAGAAAGGTCATTGATACTTTAATGTTAATTCCATTACTAAGAATAATAAGGTTACTACATGTTTATTACTAACAAGGACTTAATTCAAGTACCTCATTTATTTGAAGCAGTTATCGTCTGACCTTTTCAACCCTAGGCTGAGGAACCAAACCAAATTGATGCTTGAATATTAATTACCCAAGTTGATCATCAAAATAGTAAGATCGTGGTCACAACTAAGAACCAAACGAGTCTACAGCGCGCTTGTTGGTAAGCGATCTCTGCAGCCTATGAACATTTGCAACTCTAGAGGACCCGCGAATGCCGACCCATTAAAAATCTTTTTTGCACGCTTTTTTTTAAGAACCTCATATGTAGTCTGTCAGAAAAACTTCCAAAGGGCTTCCACAGCTTCGCGGGAGGATTTTTTTGTAAATCGTGCGCGGCCCTATAGGTTCTAATATGTGAGGGTGAACGCCCCGTGCGGTGGTAAAATGCGGATATTGGCATTATTTCTAACAATTCCTCGGAGTGCAAACAACTGTACAGGCGGTGAATACACATTGGGAGGTGAAATCTCTTTTGAGATCAGGTTCTATACTATCTGTAAGTTTCGGATCATCGGACTATACCAATCGCACGTCTCTAAACCAAAAGGCTCAAGCTGGTTTGCTAGTGCACCTCACCTGACCCTTGATCCATATGAGGGTATTTCTCATTCAAGTATCTTCACCACTAATTAACATTAAAAATTGCTTCAAGAAGTAAAAACTAAGGTTGCATCAAATTAGTGTTAGCGTTAACAGGAAAAGAGTAGTTTGAACAAAATGCTTTAAATGCTAGCCAAAGAAGCAGCCAAATTGATGCATCCTAAAAAGGATGTTAATTGGCTTAATTAACTCGCCTAAGTTAGAATTTAGACGTCACGTGAAATACAAAAATCGAAACAAAATTTAAATAAATGGTCTCACAAAACCCAGCGGGAAGTCACCTTTGAATATAGTTAGGCGACAAAACCAATTTAAAAAACGTTATTTGGTATTATTTGGTGCAATCAGAAACGATTCAACAAATTTATTCGAATGTATTAAAGTTGTAGATCTTTAGCATTGAACTTAGAACAATTTTGACGCCCACCGGTTAATTTATTCTTAATATGTAGCTACGATTTTCAATTTAGCGAATTTTATTTAGCAATAGCAATTTTCTTATTTATTAAGAGCACGTGGGCTACGTAAGTTCAATACCAAAGATCTAATTTTGAAAATCAAGGTTGTAGACTTGTAGGATTTACTCCCAAATCGCAATTAGCATGTCTGATCTCCATATTTAACCAGTTACTACATAAACATTGGATATATTAGGTTTGGAGGTTAAATGTGACTCTTTTTCTAGACACATAAAGTTGTATTACTCCTTCAATTAGCAAAAAGTCACCATATTTTAATTTTATTTCGATTTAAGAGTTTATTTTTAAGTTTATATCAAATAGAGATCAGACGTCATCGTATTCTAGATGCCAAAAAAAACTTGAAAATGACCCATAATACAGAACAGAATTGAAGTTTTTATCAATAATTACTTTTTACAAACAATCATTTTTTTTCTTAAAGATTGTCCTACACGTTTCTAAGCATTGTTTGTCAAAGTACAGTTAATTATGGATTAATATCACAAATATATTTATTGTATTATTGTACATATGTTTACATAACACAGACGAAGTAGAACTATCACTCGGAAAAATATATAAAATATATATAATATGAATCAAGTCAATCAAGAAGAATCAAAGTTCCCAATAAGGACAATTCATTTGTTTGATAATTAAAATATTGTGCTTAAGATAAAGACGATTTGAAGATTAATAATAATAATAATTTATTTTATTTAATAATAATAATTTAATAATATGGATTAGTAGCATTAATACTTACTATGTAAGTTAAAAAAATGTTACTATGGAATACACAAGTTCTAAGAAAATCGCCATACAAAACCGCAATTTCATACTTTAACCCCTAATACATATCAATAATAGAATGATTGAAGCATTACTCAATAAAAAACATTATAAACATCTCATAATCAACCACTTATGGCAGAATCTTGCTCGCTAAGATAATCACATAAATTACAGAGACTAACTTTGTAATCATCCTTAAATACCTGATATTTTTGTACTACTTACGCAAGTATAAAGACTACGATTAAATTATATTGAAATCATTCCATGTGAAGTGGGTGGCGGCCTCAGGTTTCAAGCCTACATTTATCAATAACTATAAAACATAATGATTTGTCAGATGATTGCTTAATTATAAGGCTTTTAATCAGTAAAATGTAAATATTTGCGAATTTGGTGTCATGACACTATTTTTAATGTTTGGAAGAAAATGATACTTTCTAATTATAATATTAAAAGTTAATCAGTGATTTGCAATGATTATATAATGTTTCATAAGTTGTAATGTTTCATTAGTTATTAATGGGACTACGGGAAGTAAGTCTCCCTCGTAGTCTCATTGATGGGATAAATAAATGGGACCACGAGAATAGGTATCTAGTGGTAATTACTCACATTGTTCATGCTAATGAACAGTGTGAGTAGTTTGCTAGTCACTTACTTCCAAGTGTACCTAAGGATTGTGGTTCTATAAATTGCAATTAATAATAATTTAAGCTGTCTTACCATAGTCGACTGACAATGAATTTGATTGTAGGGCAGCGCTCACGGATACAGCGGTTTATAGTTAGGTATTAAGTACTAGTATTATAATATCTTTGCCAATATCTAGGTAGGTATAGGCACAGTTATTTATAACATTTTTTTTTATATCATGGTCGTAGACGAGCAGACGGATCGCCTGATGATAAGCGATTGCCGCCGCCCATAGACAGCCGCGACACCAGTGGAGTCACAAGTGCGCTGCCAATCTTTCTATCGGGATTGGGCCTCCGGTCCTCTCACTCACGCAGTGAAACACAGCACAGTACTGCTTCACGCCGGTTGTCTATGAGGCTTTGGTACCAATCCGGTCGAGCCGGCCCATTCATGCCGAAGCGTGGCTCTCTCAGAGTCATAAAAATTTCTATATCTACGACGGGCTGTTACTGTTTGTCATCGGATGGGCTACTGGTTGTATGGCCACCAAAAAAATAAAAAGATAGATTGAGACTTTGATTTTTTTTAATCTGAATTGTCTAAGGCATAAGTGTGAGATTAGAGAATGGTTTAACTATTTAACTTTGAAAGCTTATTCTAATACAAAAATATCATCAAAAGCCACTTTTTTTATGATATAGGTAGTAGACGAGCCCACGCATCATCTGATGGTTAGCGATTACCGCCGCCCATTGACCTGCAACACCAGAGGAGTCACAAGTGCGCTGCCAACCTTTAAACTTCCCTTCCCCCCGGATTGAGCCTTCGGTACCCACACTCACGCAGCGAAACACAGCGCATGCACTGCTTCACGCCGGTTTTCTGTGAGGACGTGGTATTACTTCGGTCGAGCCGGCCCATTCATGCCAAAGCGTGTCTCTCCCACTGTTAAGCCTTTTCTAATATAAAAATATCATCAAAAGCAACTAGAATTTCATATCATATTATTCGATTATTAAAACTATCTAAATGCTGTTCCCATTGAACTCAATCTTGTAAATCATCACACGACTAAACAAAGATTAATAAAAACCGAATCACACCACACAATATACACGAAATCGTTGACAAGAACCCACGTAATTATGCGCTCATATCGTTTACTAATTTAGTATGCAATGTCGCATAGAACTGTAGCTGGCAGATTATGAACCTTATTCCCGAACTATAAGGGTGACATAAACTGCGAATTTATTTATGTTCGTTGTAGTGTACCAATCTACGTCAATGCAAAATGTTGTGAACTTGATTTAATGCGACACATGCCAATCGTGCGACGGAACTTACTGGCTCAATGGTCTCTAATATGCAACAATGGTATTAAAGTACTAAGTTAGCCTTGTAAGGTGAATATCCGTCTTGTGGGTTATTCTTCTTGGGACCAGTAAATTGCGCCGGATTTTCCTTACACATGCTAATATATCGATATTTATTTTATTCACTTCAGTGAAAAGTAATAAGATCGTATAATGTAGTGTGAAATGCAAATAAAATATTGAGTATTGAGTAAGATAATTCCAAAAACAAACAGACACGCATCAGGTTACTACGATTATTATTATTATTTATTTCTTTATTAAACAAACAACCGCAGTGATATTGAACCGAATGTGTTTGACATAAAGTTGGGAATCGACTGAGGAAGTTTCACAGTTTTGTATGCTTTGATTTGTGGCTACGTGTGTGGTACGGATAAACAGAGTGTATGTGTTAGGATTATGACATCATAATAATAAGCAAAATACATATTTTGCTGATGTATTTTTTTCTTATTTTTTGGTGTGTGGTAAATAAATGGTTTAAAAAAAATCGAAGTAAAGCCATAATCACAATAAATAGATATTACAAAGAGCTTCAAACATTAACTAGATTTTAGAAGAAATGTAGAATACCTAAACCAAAATTATTATTATGATGCAAATATCTCACTAATTATGTGGTTTTGAGTAAAAATAGCAATCGCAATTGAAAAACACCAAATGACTAAATAATACTACAGATAATGTATCTTACAATAACGTAATTGTGATTTATTCATGCTAAAACTGATGAAACGTAAACTTTGATATTTATGAAATTGCCTCATTCATTGTCTAACATTCAATTTGTAAACGAACAAGACACTTGTGACACAATTCATAGACGGAACTTATATCAACAGGTGAATTTCGGCGAAATGAAAATACCTTGACAAGTAAACTCTGTTCCGATTGTTTTGTCGGAGTCCATTTAACATTCTTATCTTACAGTAATAAAGACCATATTGTCATGCAAATATTTGTTAGAACTGTGCAATGAATAAACATGATTACTTCATATTGTCACGCTATGCCGATATATTTGGCGGATGTAATCTATTACCTGCAAGCGGTACAATATTTAATTGGAATACTGAAATCAGCAATTAAAACATCGTAACACAGTAACAACACATCATAGCGTCAATAATTAAAAAATCAGGTTTATTGTACAATAGAACGACTATTGATTATGATTCGATAATAGAAACCTAAATTATGTGAGCTATGAAGTTTTTTTGGCATCATGAAACGATTCTTTTGATTGTAAATTACCAAAAAATTTTAGTAGTACTTAACTAAAATATAGGAGAACATTTCTATAGGCATTGCGTCGGTGTTATTTTTAAAGCAAATTCGTCTGCCCTAAATATTTTGTGCGTATTTGAGCGTGTAAAGATTTCGATCTCGATTTCTGGTATCTTCAAAGAACGCGGGGTTTAGTATAGCTTCCTCCACGTAACATTTAAGCTGCCCCGTACTATTTGTAAATATGTATTCTTACTTTAGCGTTGACTTTTATCTATGTCATAAAGAAACTATGCTCGTGTGTCTGTTCATATATTTTATACTCGTAAAGCTATAACGCTACTGAGACATGCACCATTGACGTAATATCATAAACGGCAATAAGTAATAATGTAATAACACGATTCTTACGCTGGTTTAAGGCAACAAGAGACAGTTTCTAAACACTGACGTAACATCTGGGCCACGGAAATTGTCTTAAACCATTGTATTAAATGACTCGTGATAATTTAAGGCTCATTTGAAAACTGGTGCGAGTCGCCGGTGAAAAGTGGAACGATACAAATTAAAGTATTAAAACAATATAAAATGAATATTTCATAACTAGCTTGTTACAATATCAATAACTTGTTAAACAGTTATTACGCAATATTTTTACTGGAATAATAAACAGTAATGGTCCAATTAATTGGATAGTAAAATATCAGATCTAAACGAATAATGATAGTATTTACAGAAAATATTATTGTTTTTTTTTTAACTAATAGATATCGTCGATAGAAATCGTCGCCGCCACATAAAGACACGCAACACCAATGGATAATCCACAGGTTTAGTACTGAGTTTTTTTATAAAAGAAATACGCTCTTATTTTTAAGGTTCATAAGACAAATCCAACGGAAAATATCGTGGGCGAGAGTACATATAATTGATTGGATTGTTTAATTAAGAGATAAATAAGGAAATTATATTTTATTTATTATTTACGCTATCGAGTGAACTGTTATATTCTCGTAGGGTAACAAATAAAACGCCCTGTTGGTCGAGTGGTTAAGTTAAGTTAAGTACCGGGCCGTGATCTCGGGAATGACGGGTTGAGCGAAAAGTATGTTTCGAATTTTTCGAACATCGCTCGGGTTTGTGATCACCAATCCGCATTTGGCAAGCGTGATGATTAAGCCTAATCCCATCATAGTAGCGATCACTTGATTTCTATGAAATAAAGTCGCTTACAAAACACAGTGTCAATATTACCGTGGGTATCGTAAACCTTTTATGTAAAATGCAAGGAAAAGAACATTACGTAGATAACAAAGTGCCCTTTCACGTAACACACTTTCCTTTTACCCTATAATCCAGCAAGCGACTACCTACAATCTAGCGTCAGGAAACGAGAGCGATCTTATCGGTGGTTTTTAGTCGCTGACACTTGTACACTTAGACATCGTACTAAAGGCCCACCTTTGAGCGGTTGCTCGCAGTATTGTAGGTCTGTGAGTAATAACGCGCCTGCAATTAAGGGAGTCGTGGTTCGAATCCTAGATTTTATAGAGTTACTTATTTATAAATTAATAATAATAAATAAATTGAGACAACATCATATACATTGTCCTGTTCACAAACTAAGGTCTTCCCTTGTACTATGGAAACCAGAAACTACCACGGTACCACAAACACCCAGACCCAACCCAACTATCTGTTTCATCAACAACCATTTGTGCTTAAGCGGGAATCGAACCCGCGATCCTTTCGTCTCAACCAACGCACAAACCACTGCGCTAAACCGATCGTAGCCCCCTAGTCTGCCTAAGCCCCCTAGTCCGCCTAAGCCCCCTAGTCCACATAAGCCCCCTAGTCCGTCTAAGCCTCCTAGTCCGCCTCAGCCCCCTAGTTCGCCTAAGCCCCCTAGTCCACATAAGCCCCCTAGAACGTCTAAGCCTCCTAGTCCGCCTCAGCCCCCTAGTCCACATAAGCCCCCTAGTCCACATAAGCCTCCTAGTCCGCCTCAGCCCCCTAGTTTGCCTAAGCCCCCTAGACCACATAAGCCCCCTAGTCCGTCTAAGCCTCCTAGTTCGCCTCACCCTCCTAGTTCACCTAAGCCAGGGGGCTTGGGTGGACTAGAGAGTCCGCCTAAGCCCCCTTGTCCGCCTTAGGCCCTTAGTCCACCTAAGCCCCCTAGTCCACCTAAGGCCCCTAGTTCACCTAAGCCCCCTAGTCCGCCTAAGCCCCCGAGTCCGCTTTTCCTCCCGCGACCGCCTAACACCAAGATGCAGAAACTTCCACTTTTTATTTGAATTCCAAATCGCCTATATTTAAACATCATTAAGTTCTCCAACCGTATTTCTTTTGTAGCCGCGTCCGCCTATAGGGAGGCACTCTTATTAGCTCGATGCAAACAGATCTATAGAAACATACTCTTACAAACTCGGAAGGAAGACAATGAGCATTCAGACTGTGTGAAGCGGGTGCGTTACGTCGCACTTTATGCATAGCTAATTAACTTACGGAACCGTTTTTAAGCCTTTTTTGCATACACTTATGTGTCAGATTATGTGAAGTGGTTGTAATCATATTTTTGAAGTGCTCTTCCTTTGTTTGCCTTTGAATGTTTTCATTTTTACCTGACTACGGCAAAACCAAAAGGGAAGGGTTATGATTTTAGCAGTCTATGTTTGTAAGTAAGTAAGTATGTAAATATGTTTGTATGTTCCAAGATTCTGCCTAAACTACGCAGCCGATTTTGATGATTGTCGTATCGATCAATTTCTTATTACTGTCCAGGTGACTTAGGCTTATATTTTATTTCAAAATAATAGCACAGTGGGTGCTATACGACAAAAACGAAAGACTTTTACCTCGGTAAACAGTGGCTTGTGGCCGATTTCTGAGCTTGTGGTCTGTTTATTTTTTAGATATGCTCAATGTTAGTTTGAAAGCTGACTGTCTCATGCCTCAAGCATATTAAGCCGTACGCTCAGCTTGCGACCATTTCTGGTGGTGTCACTCTCGTGTTTCATCGGAATATGAATGTAAGAGATTAGTGAGAGCACTTGTGTTTGCGCACACACTTGAGCACTATAATATAACGTCGATATTAGCTGGCAAAGCTGAATTGAATAAAAGCTTTTATAGATTTCTGTTCTTTTTTTATTTGTATCTAAATAAATGATTGGCTGATAAACGTCGAGTTATATTTCGATTTATCGATCATGTAACTAACGAGTACCTACAATCACCTGCTATAAAATGAATACACCTTGACTCTTATGCCAATGCAATGAAGCACCTGTTTGAATGAGATGTTAGTGCAATGACTGTACAAGTAAACGAGGTCAAGTGTTGGTATCAAAAGAAAATGAGACCCACCTTCTATTACTTCCAAATACCTTAAGGTAACTGGTTGATTGCTGTACTAAGTAGTTTCTTATTGAGGAGTTTAATTGAACTAGTTCATACTTAAAAAGATCGTTTGAACTAGTTAAGCAGCTGAGATAGATCACTTATCTCAAGTTATCTGGTTCAATTATTACTTTTGTAACCCTGAGTGAAATGAGAAATTGATTCTAACGTGAAAAGAAATACAAGCAAATGTAGTCACTACTTTCGTATTATCCACTCACACAGAAATTTCAGCTCTTCACTACATCCATTCATTAGCCAACGAAAAGATAAGTAGCTTATTCTTTCTATTTCTATAAAATTTTTGAAATACTACCTATCAGTAGTATGTACTCGTAAATGACATGTAAAATCACAATAATAAAAAAAGACCAGAATGACTCGTTTAATACTAAGAAACATCAACTCACTTTATCCAAAAATAGTTTGAAACTATTGATAGAATTGTCCATCACCCAAAGGTTGACTGGTAGAAAATGCCTCTTTGCATTAAATAAATAAATATTTCACAACATCACATACATTGATCTGACTCCGCGATTAGGTAGCACCTGTGTTACGGATGTCAGAACCAATAGCGGAATTACAAACATATACATTTAATACTTTTCTTTTGTAAACACATGACTAGTATGACATAGAAAACACGATTAATTTCTATTGTGCCACGTTTTGTGCAAAAAAGATTTAAAAATAAAATCTTTTCACTCGAGTGAACTGTTTTGCACAAGCCCATTGGTTACATCCAGTTTGAATGCAAAAGGCCGCTGTAACCGTGTATAAACATGTTCACGCGCAGATCAACACTTGAGAGCTATCATCGAGTGTGAATTGGCTCTAAGTGCTCCAACGATATTCGTACGATTTGTGTCAGATGTTGCAGGTAAAATGTTAAATACTGTCTGTAACCATCTGTTAATTAAGTAAATAATGCACATTAAAAATCTATCGACAATCTTCGGCTGGGACTCGAACCTAGATTGCGATAAGTAAATTGCTATACCCATAATCGTGCAAACTCTGGAATGACCTTCCAGCCGCGGTGTTCCCTGATCGCTATGACATGTCCTTTTTTAAACGAGGTTTGAAAAGAGTTCTTCTGTCACGGTAGGCAGCGGCATGACTCTGCTCCGGCATTGTTGATGTCTATGAGCGGCGGTTACCGTTTACCATCAGATGGGCCGCAAGCTCGTCTACCTACTATAAGCAATAAAATAAAAATCATACATTATAATTCTTTATTATAAGAAACCAAGTATTTTGACTACCAACCAACTTTATTAACTAGATCAGGATCAGGTTTTATAAAGGGTTTTTTTACAGTATAGCAGGCCAAGATTTTTTTTTTCCATAGGATATTAATTCCTTCTTTTTTCCATAATGATAGTTATTATTGAAGTAACCAATGGAATCTTAACCATTTGTATTAAAAAAATAAAATCTGCGTTCTTTTTTTTTAATAAAAAAGATTAAGATTCCATTGGTTACTTCAATAATAATTATCATTATGGAAAAAAAGAAGGAATAGATATCCTATGGAAAAACTTTTTTTCCCTTTTATATTTATTATATATTTTTTTCTTTTAAAGTAATTATTTTAAAGGCTAGGTTAGACTTTTTACTCATAGATCTTTTTGTTTAAAATAACCATTTTATTATTAAATATTTAATTAATGCCCTACACTGTTATACCTGCAACGAAATAAATGACCAGAGGCCTAATTATGGTCATCAGTATTAGCTAACAGAAATGACCTAGATTAATTAATGGACAATAATTTCCACCTCTCCAAACAAAGCCCCTAGGGCGTTTAATGAAATGTCTGACTTAACCGCTCATTCGCAACCGCACGTATTGAACTTGAATAGAATTTCGTAAATTCTAAACCGGTACTAATTTTGTCAATATATGCAAGAGCATACTAATACACAATTTCAAACGGTAAATGATTTATAGTAGATATGACATAATTTGCCAGTTGTATTTGGTCGTCAATACTTTTGCAAGTTTGATGTTCGATGATGTCATAAGATGATTTGTTTGGTGATGTATTTTACATTTGTCTTTTAATAAATACGGATATGGTTTTTATTATGGTCATTCATCATAGTTGTTTATTAAGTATAAATAATAAGTACTTATTTGGATAAAGTATTGATATTGAACGCCCTGTTGGTCTAGTGGTTTAAGTATCGGGTCGGGGTCCTGGGTTCGCGGGTCGAGCGAAAAGTATATTTCGAATTTTTGGAATATAGCTCGGGTTTGTGATCACCAATCCGCATTTGGCATGCGGATGATTAAGCCAAATCCCATCATAGTAGCGATGAGTTGATTTCTATGATGGAGGCCTTTGCCCTGCAGTGGGACAGTTTATAGGGTGATACTTTACTTTTATTGATATTGAAGGTCGCTTATATTTTTGTTTAGTTTCTGAGCGGTTGACGTTGGAAGTAATGCACCTACCCTAGCTTTGAGCTTATTTGTATGTTATTATTTATTTTATTGTATTTACTATATAATAAATATAAGGCATTTTCACATATGGACCTACTAGCTTCTAAAGTAAGTAGCTAAAGCATTTGTTGTATGGGTATCAGGATTTAGAGCAACTAAATATATATACTTAAATAATCCCTTCGGCATATGCTGAGTGCAAACCTTTTTGGTGACACATTTTTTTTATTGCCTTTATCTCTTTTACTGTACCTAACCTTAATATTTTTATAGATGTAATAATGTTTTGTAATTTTGTTACTTTATTTGTGTCACTAAATAAATATTATTTCTTTTTTCTTTCTTCTTTCTAAATATATATCACAGACACTAAACATCACATGGATGTTTGTCCTAGTGTTGGAACCGTACCCAAGACCTTTTGGATCGTAAAGCAAGGTCAATACCAAATGCGTCATCGAACCAGCCTACCTATTTTTTAAAAAGTTTATGATATTTCCTGAACTTTAAAAAAAATATGATGAAAAATGCTACAGACCTACACATTTTTGCAATACTTTAGAATCGACTGAATGATTTGCACATCAATAGAATCAAAGCCACCGTTTTAAGCATAAAGTAGTAATCTGCAATTCAAATCCTACCAAGTTATAGCACGACTTGAGAACTGTTTAGAACACGTGGTAACATAAAATCGCCATGTCCTCTGTTTGCACTTTACCAGACTATTTGCGATCTAAGTTCTGAGATGACGTCGGCATTGCGAAATAGATTGCAGTGCAGAGATGTCGGTGGATAACCCTGGCAGTCTCTAGGTAGATAGATGCATGTTATTGCATAGAAATAAGTCACAACGTTTGGTTTCACAATTATATCAGTAGTCATAATTTATAAAATAAAATACAAATAATGTTAAATCTTTGCAAAATTATGGAATTTCGCTATTTCTTACTGTTTAAGGTTCTCTAAGCATCCATACAAACCGACAACCGGTGTTTATAATGCTTACAAAAATTGTTTTTTTTATGACATGGGTGGCAGACGGGCAGACGGACCACCTGATTGTTTTTTTGTTATATAAATGAAAAATAAGTGTTTTCATACAGGTTTTGTATAGGTAGGTTTAGAAACGTTATCAATTTTTCATGTAGTTAAGATACTCATACTTCTAATCAGACATAAACACAAAGCTCAATTATTCATTTAAGGCCTTGTGCTATTATTAATTAATTATTTAAATCAAATTATTAATTTCATCACACATAAGAGAAAACACTTAATATCTCATTGTGTTTTCTTTAATTAAAAACAATATTACTGCTTATTGAAAGCATTTAATGTTGTTTTTTATTAAAAAAATATGTTCAAAACATAGATTTGTTTTTTGCCGAAACTAATTGAAAAGATTCATAATTTACCTAAAGTTTTTCACTCGTAGCATCGTAATCGTAGTAGATATTATGTATAAGTAACTGACACGTTGATGTCTTTTTCAAAGGCGGCGCACGCGCATAGATAAACGCTGTTTTTTTTTAATTTTTAAAACAGTCAAAGTAACACATTGTAAGTTTTTTTTAATTTTGGTGAATCAGAACCAAAAACGAATGGAATTAAAATGACAAATCGTCGCTCTTATAGATAAACTCGTATTCATTTATACATCCTTTTAGGTGTAATATCTTTTTTATTGCACTTTTTAAATTCTTTGTACTCTTTTTACTTTGGATGCTCCTCCAATCATGGAGCTAGAAGTCAGCGGCAAGTGCCATTTTCGTAAAAAACGTCACATAGTGTGAAAGAGATCCAACTGGCCCTGACGCAGATTCTATACGGGTGCGGTAAAGAATGAACGTCGCCCAGCACGTCAACCCAGTACTAACGGCTTCGCGAAGTTTTTAAAAAATGCACAGTCGATTTAGGGTGTATGTTTATGCCTCCAGTATCATGATATCTATTTTAAGTCATAATTTTAAGACAAATGCAAGAACATTTTTGAGAAAGAAAAGAGAAAACGATACTCTATTGGCATTATCAAGTATCTCTTACAGGGTGCGTTTGTATTGCATAACGGTTGTACTGTTCCGTTCGAAAGTAAAAAAGTATCAGCCTATAAACTGTCCCACTGCAGGGCAAAGGCCTCCATCATAGAAATCAAGTCAATCCCTACTATGATGGGATTAGGCTTAATCACCACGAAAGTAAAAAATCATTTAAATATTCGTTCTTTAGTCACTTTACAGTGAACCAGTGCCGTCACATGGGTACGCTTGTTACACGTTGTTGTAACTATTTTCAAGTATACATAATGTTACTTAATTTAACATGAAGATGGGCTCACATTTTCCGAACGAACGTATTTAAAATCATACACGCCTCCCAATCAATTCAATCAAACATTTCACAACCACAACTTCCACTTTATCTTGGGTCATCGCTTAAACCTTTGACCGACAAAGTGAGCAGAACTACGTGTGACGGCCTTAATATCATTAGACATCCTTTGAATACACTGTCTTGCAAAATAACCAGCCTTCTTTCAAATGCTCAGCTTTAATATTAAATTAACTAATTCGTTACTGATGAGGTGTTAAGACTCGATAAATGGAGATTCACCTTCACGCTTGATGTTTGTTACACGATTAAGTTTGGTAGTTTAAAAAATATTAAATTAGCTTTTAATAAGCAGTTTTAATCAGATGTTTATAGCTGTTATATTTTAGCTATAAATTACTGTATGATATTCTGTGCTACATTATATTTTGTGAATATTTTACTCTTTATGACAGTTATTAGGGGATTAGTTAGTAGGTGACTGCCTCGATGGCGCAGTGGGTAGTGGGTCGCACTTTAAAGCGACGGCTGCGCTTGAGGTCCCGGGTTCGATCTCCGGGGCGGGCCAAAATTTGTACCTGAGTTTGTCTATTAAGAAATTCTCAGTGTCAGCCCGGAGTCTGGAAGTTTGGCGGTCTTGTACTCGTACCGTGACTCGAAAAGCACGTTAAGCCGTGCCGTCCTAGGTTTTTCCGATTCCCGGGTCAGGCCAAAATTTTGTAAATTTGTTGCCTCGGAAAGCACGTTAAGCCGTTGGTCCTGCACCCGATCCCTCTCCGGTCGTGTCATACTTGTGTCCCATCGGAATATAAGGGCAAGGGAATAGAAAGTGCGCTTGTGTTTACGCACACACTTGAGCACTATATTATATCCTGCGTAAGTGGCTGATGATATTGGCCGCCTTAGCTGAAATCGGTTGAAGGATATTATTATTTTTTTATTAGTTAGTAGGTGACCAATAGACGAGCAGGTAGGCGAGCTGACGGTTCACCTGAGTGTGGAAGGTAAATGATAGCTGCTGCCGCCTATGAACACCAAGTTGACTCAAAAGGGCCACATGATATCTGTAGAGCCTAAAGCGATCTGGTGGACAATTGGAATCCTTAGTTCAGTGTAGAACTGTTTAGAGCTAAGATACCTGACTAGTATCGGCTCAGTAGATGCTTTAATATATATTCGGTTCGGTAAAAGTTAAACCGAATATTATTCGGAATTCGGTTATTCGGTGAAATCACTATTCGGCGCATCACTACTATTTATGTACCTATTTATTTCGCCCGTGCGTCACATTAGGGCTCACATAAAACCAGCGCCATGGCCTGAAGGTACTCCTACCTAAAGCCATGGCCGAAGCTGAGTGAGCTACTTTTCACTGATTATCGCGACACACTTCACACACACACACACACTTGTACGCAAACAATTATTGCCGGGTTAGAGCAGCCGTATTATTACTTTATTATTTTTTTCCGTCTTAATATTATATCTCCTTTTATTTTATTTTATTTTTCTTTATTTGGTACACAGAACAGAGTTACTACAATACATAATTACACGAAACAAAACAGAAAAAATGGTAGGTTGCAACACCAAAAATATGTGTACACAACATAACAATCATACAAGAGAACCATTGTGTAAATATTATTCTTGTAATGTTGTTTTAGTTTGTATTTGTTTCTTTTTCTGTTTGTTTAAATATTGTTTTATTATACTTGTAGTGTCTGCTCTTATCTGTTAAATGTTGTGTGTCGTATTTTCAGTGAATAAATGTTTCTATCTATCTATCAATCTTTACCAGGTGGACCAGTTATAAATTGACTTAGTCGTTATTAAGGAACTCGATTGTTTGAACCAAGATATCTCAAAAGATAGGGACTTTGAACGTCTTCATTGAGATGCATTCGCCAATTATAAAAATACACTTACTTTCGACTTGGCTATAAAATGTCTGCTTTTCATTTTCATGGGAAAATACACACCTTATAGCCTTAACAATTTTATCATTACACACATAACACAAAAGTAGGACATGTGTTCACGCGACAGTAAAATTTAACCAACTATTCCGGTCGCTAAGTATAATTGTAAGCGCCTTTACATATTGCGACTTTTTGCAGTGATACCACAACTCATGCCCATACACATGTAGTGGCAGATGATAATATTTCCCAACTTTGATTAGCCTTAATAACACCTTTATGCCACCATTAGCTGATAAGCAGGGATTAATTAAACTATTAACCTTTCGCCTGGGAAAACATAGTGCTCACTCGCAGTTACAAAACTGTGCCAGTTCAAAATTGAACAGTTAATCAAGCTGTCAATTTTGTATGAGGTAGCATAATGACTCTTAAGAATGGACTTACTGTATAATAAAGACGCTTGCTGTATAAACTGCATTTATCTGTAGTGTGATGGTAATTACCTGAAAAAAAAATTAAGAAATTGATTTAAAATAAATACAAAAAGTATATTTATAGTGAAACCTTAAGTTACCTAATTGTACGTATATTTTGTTATTTATTTAGATCACTAACGATTGTTAGATCAAAACTATCTCAAAAATACTAATACAAATTAGCTAGTACATGACGCACAATCTCTTAAATGGTTTTTTTTTATTTGATAGAAATGGGGTGAGCCCTGCGTCTCATAGCCACTGCGACCAGTAGATGATCTATTGTGGCAGCCCCGTAACCTATTACAGCACCTCATGTAGCTCCAGTTCCAGGACAAACCCGAGAATGGAGCTGATGGGGGAGCTCTTGATCTCGTCAGCTGAGATCATGTGTGCTCCCAAGTGCCGGCTTCTGCAGCGGTGCAGCGCTATGCACTCGCCGAGGACGTGGATAATCGTTTCCTCGTCCTCGCAACAGAACCTGCAGATTTTGGTATCTGTAAGGCCCATGTTGTGCAGGTCTCTTAAATGTAACCATCACTTTCACAATAACTACATACATATAAATGTTGTAGTATATGACCGATCTTAACCTTAACCAGGTTAATAAAGATTAAATATGCTATTTAAAACCCATTAAGTGTTCGTAATACAGATATAATGCAAATACATTGATGAAACATTGCTTGGTTATTGTTTTATCATTTTCAGTGATTTCAAACCACGGCGGCGCAATCTTCAAAGTCTAAAGATTTAAATCTATTAAAAATATATATAAGCTAGTTTTAATTTCTCACAAGAAACAAAGGCGTATAAGCCACATCTAGACGACTGAGGTAAATGCCAGCTCACACACGGTTACGTAACAACTCGGCATTTCTAACTAATTTCACATAATTTAAATGATAGTGCAATTTGCCTACTACGCGGTTTCTATGGGAAACGGTTGACTACACCTGCCATTCCGTACAAATACATTACAAACATTCTCTAACACTGACATATAAATATTTTTAAATTAAAATAACGTTTTATTTATGTTGGTTTTTAGATAAATATTAAGTATTTATGAGGCTAATATTACCACCACCCACTGACACTTCAGTTTGCTAATTCGGTGGGCTATGTCGATGACTCTGGTTCTCTGTCGGATTACATTATTTCTGATGCGGTCCTTCAGAGATACTCCGAGCATAGCCCTTTCCATAGCTCTTTGCGTAACTTTGAACCGGATATTAGCTGCAGAACTGACAGCCGTTGGAGCCGTAAAGTCCTTGCTCGAGTGGAGACCGCGTGTTGGACGCCCTGCGACAAGATGGGATGATCACATTCGAAGGCTGGATGAGAGTGGCCGAAAATCGGGAGCAGTAGCGTGCATTAGGGGAAACCTATGTCCAACAGTGGACGAGTGTGGGTTGCTGATGATGAAGGGAACTTACTTTTTAATGTAGAAGATAAAAATAATTTTAATTTATTTTATGTTTTTTTTTTGTGCAATAAAAAAACAGGACAACCATTACGATCTTATCAGCCTTTCGTAACTTATACTTTGAATGCAACTCAAGCTTAGAACAAAGTTTGTGACACCTGGCCCCAGCGCATTAGCGTAACCCTACTCAATTGCAGTGGTCGACAACACTTTCTTGTGAGAAGTCGCATAGACAGATGTTCGCAACCATTGTACAAGCTAAAACAAAAGACTGCACTGCAACAGTCTAATTGACGCCTCACTTTGGTCTGTATTCTGACCTAGATTTTTGCAACCATCTTCTTTTATTACACACTAGTTTATTGGCTAGGATGAGAACTTGTTTGGTCTAAACTTGGCGCTCTATTTTCGGTCTATTAGCAACAGCGAATCTAATTTGATGAAGTGAATTAGTTAAGGCAATAAACTTGTAATCGACACGTCAAAATTAATAAATCAAACGTTCGTAATAGTTAGTTATGAAATAAAGTAACTCATGTTTAATGCTTTTTACTTATCAAAAGATTTTTTTGATTATTTGCCAACAATAGGGAGTCTAATTTGTTACGCCTTTCTTTGGCTAAAGTCAACAAATCCGGCATCGCGTGTTTTATAAATTGAATGTTCGTAAATAACTTGTTTTTGTTTTTTTTTTATAAATAACTTGATTTTTACTCATTGTTCAAACTTTTTACTATCCATGGTATAAATACTCTTTAGAACTACACTCTACGTAAGTATTTGCGCAATGGCGCGTGACTATGGTAGTGTCACTGCCTTTTAGTCTCTTTGCTCCGCCTTTCTGCACCATTGATTCTTTTTCAGGCTTTTCTTATCCAATTACTGCCAAAAATCATCCGAAAGTAGTTCACTCGTCGGACACGAGTGAACAATTTTTTCAAACTTTTGCTTGCCTTACTCTTTCAAACCACAATACATGAAATTCCATTGACTGTGCAAGTTGTACTCTCCCTGAGTGATCATGTACTAGTCTAAAGATCTTAATCAAATGTTGATGATCTTCTCGACCTTGTCTAGTGTCAAAGATCGAGAGTTCAAATATTTACTGGTATTTGCATAATTATAACAGACGTTTTATTGGTAGACACGCCGGACTAGATCGTTAAATTCTCGTTTATGACTCATGGGCTATACAAAAGTGAAATACGTTTTAACATCTGGTCAAAAGGTATACAGTCAACTCTAAACTACATATATGTAGTTTCTTCTCTTTCTTTGCCCTTTTTCAACTACTCTTTAGAATTTTCTATTCTTTCCGGCATTGAGCTTATCTAATGGATAATGTTAATAATGATAATATTATGATAATTAAGGGATGTAGGCGTGTTAACACACCCCCCTTGTTTAAGGCCATCAAGACGCCTAGCGGGTGGGATGAAAGTTTCAGTCATAATTGAAATTATTTAATTTATTTGGAAACAAACAGTCATTTACAAACTTTGCACAAAAGAACATGATTAATAATAGACTCACAGTTTCACTAATTGCAATTAAAAACAGCACAAAGATAACTAATTTAAACTTTAGAACAAACCTTTTAGTTCAGAATAGACTTAAAATATCGGTACAATAAATCTAACATGATAAACAAAAGCAAAAATGTAAACGAATTTAGTTAGGGAAAAACTGATTTTAAACCAGTTTCTAACTTTAAAATTTAAGTAAGTAATTTGAAAAAAAAATAAATTCCGATATTACACAATAACTACACGTTCACTTGTGTACACGTTCGGTCATTTACTATCCGCCAAATTTCCCCAGACGACTCCGACCTGAATGTGTTTAACATTAAAGCAAGAGTCGAAAATTATCTTCATAGATTTTTTTAAAATCTAGGTGTTTGTAATACCTTCGATGTTCCTGGTTTCCATACTACAAAGAAAACAACTGTTATATCAATGATTATTGATCCCCAACCAATTACAACAGTTGTCTCTGACGATCGGATACAATTAAAAAAGCTTACTAATGGGATAATTGTCACTCTTTATGTCTTTAAGTCATAGTTAGGCCGAACTAATAAACACCAAAGTGGTCCCTGTTTGAAAAATGTTGGTAACCACTTATTACAGAAGACCGATTATTATAACACTTTATTATATAACTACCTATTGATGAATAGTTCAATACATACCTACTTACAAAGAATAGGCACCGAATCAGTATTACTCGTAATTTGAAGTGATAACTTCATAAAAACATGTCATTAACCAAAACCCCAAATAACTCACTTTGGCTAATCAGCAGCTCCAAAGAATTACACTCGAAAATAAACCCATTCAAATAACCATAACTTTTGCTTTCGAATGAAAAAATGTCTAGTCACTCAGTTGTAATCTGGTAATTTTCTGTTCAGAAAACTGTATATTCAATATTGAACCTTATTTTTTTGTCCTTAAAACACAGATTACAAATCTAACTCGGCTATTGAAACAGAAGAAAGCAAAATATTGACATATTAGTAACGTGGTTTGCTAAACCGGAATTCGCCTGCATAATAACTTATATTTTCTATTTCATTTTTTATTGATAGTTTAATAATAAAGTACTATAGTATTAGCAATGTTACGCGGGAAGTGACAGACTACTTTTCTCACTCTAATAGAGAAAAAAAAGATTAGAAATAAAATACACACGGCCAAAGGCAGAATGTGTCTTCTAGGCAACGCTTATCCGAAACCAGGCTACATGCATTTCAATCAAGACGTCGTCACGCTGATACGGGCGGGTACGGGCGGCACAGGGCCAATCTGTGTGGAGAACATTGGGAGAGGTCTATGTCCAGCAGTGAACGTCTATTGGTTAAAATACCAGATGGTATTGCAAATGATGAAAATAAAGTAGGCTCGATTCTTGACGGTTTCAATGATTTAACTACCATATTGAACGCCCATCGTTACCGCCATCCGTAACCGTTATAAATAATATGCCGCATCCTTTAGATCCGTGGTTGCTCGGCGGGCTCGATACGTTTCTATCCACCTTATTATAAATCGCGATCAAGTTATTACCGTACTAAAACACATGCTATCCCGTTCCAATACGCCATGTTATCGGAGCTGGCACGAGTTTTGTTCCGGGACTATCCTTAGTTACTATTTGTAATAAGGGGGTGCGTGTTTTTGTCAAAGTACCCGATTTTATTAAGTAACTAGCTGACCCGACAGACTTCGTCCTGTCAAAAAAAATTGGAATGTGGCAACAAATATGAACTTTATGTAATAGCAATAAAAGTCAAATTGATTCTACGTTTTAGTCAGAAAACGTTTGTATGTGAAAAAGAAAAGGGCTGGTTTTAGGGGTTTTCTGAAAATTATTCGATTTTTTCTCGCCGTAAGAACCATCATGGACTTCAACGAACATTTTAAAAAAAGAATTGGCCAAATTGGTCCAGGCCTTGTTGAGTTATGCGCTTACCAACACATTTTGCGATTCATTTTTATATTATAGATTAGTTTTGTGCGCGCTCGTGTGAATTATTGTAATTTGTTATGTTTTCTCATCATCATCATCATCATCAGCCCATTTAAGTCCCCGCTGCTGGGGCACGGGCCTCCCTCAATTACATGAGGGGTAATTGCCATACTCACCACGCTTGGCAGACGGGTTGGCGAGGGTTTTGATATAAATGCAGAGTTTTCCTTCTCTGGGTGCTGTTGATCATGCCAGCAGCTTTACCTTAGTCGCCTTTTACGACACCTCGGTAAGAGTGAGGGTGGCCTATTCTACTCTGCCGGTGACCACACGGCCCATGTTTTCTCAGTAAAAGAATTTATTTTTTGTAATTCTTATGAGAAATAAAGATCTTAAACTATATTACCTACTCTTAGAATACTTCAAGTATTCAACCCGCAAATCACAAGTTACCATCTCGTTCGCTATTTACCAACTACTCATTACTCGTCATGAATGAAATAATACATATTTATCTCTTCAACGCCTGCAATTTATTATTTATACTTGTTCGCGGTGTCGTAAAAGTATCGTAATGCTAACTAGCATCCAGTTCCAAGTGAAAACGAATATGCGCACGCGCTGGGCTCAACGCCTCGTTTGCCCATAAGCAGTATGCTATATGACTTTAATGATTAGATTGCCCTTCCTTCTTACATAGAACAACCGTATTACTTTGAACTGGCTTGCTAGTCATATGCTCAGGAAGCAGGATTCTGGAATGGAACGGCCTCAATCCTCAATCTTGTTCCTTAGTGAAATTATTAACCATCCCCTATGTAACATTGTGGAGTAAATAAAGTATATTGAGTAAATAATAGGGCCTATTCTAGAGCACTCGACCTAGAAGTAATTTTTGTATATTGACACTGTATATTGGCTCTTCTCGTTGTAAACAAGTCGAATTCGATATCTATCTACAGTTGCGAGCAAACAAATCGACTCAATACCTAATTTTCATACATACATACAAATTTCAGAAGGCCTATAAATATGAAAGTATCTGTGCTATAGTGATAATTTTACTGTAAATCGATTTCAAAAGTGTTCAAATTTCACAGAAACGTGCCAATTTATTAAAAAAAAAGGAATATTTGGATAATTGCATGGAGGAAGACAAACCGCTTGTTCAATCTTAATTCTCCGAAAAATTGGCATGTTTCTGGAGGCTTATTGAAAGATTAACTAAAAGAAGAACATTTTTGACATCGAATTACATTAAAATGATCACTAAAGCACACTTTAATGTAATTCGATTCACTTTCATATTTATAGGCCTCTGAAGTTAGCATGTTTGTATAAAAATTAGGTCCTGAGTCCGATTCGGTTGCTCGCGAGTGTTTATCCCGCCCCAAAATTTGGGTTCCATGGACTAAATAGAGACACTGAATAAGTACATACCTACCATATTGTAAGCACGCTCCTACAATAGTGATGTTACTATCGTCTAATTAAGGTTAAAGTCTAAAACTCGCAAAAAATCGCGTTACCAGCGCACTCAATCCATTGGTTTTATAGCGGTAGCCCGGCAAGCGAAAGGTCGTGGATTCCTATCCGGAGACGTATCGCATTTCACATGTTTCGCGATGTCGTAAAAGTATCGTAATGCTAACTAGCGCTTCCAGTTTCAAGTGAAAACGACTGTGAGTGCGCACGCGCCGGTCTCAACGACTCGTTTATCCATAAGCATCAAGAAGCTATTTGACTTATGATTTAATTGCTTCCACAGTGTTTTCGGATCCAGCACAGTGCATCCGTATAAGATGAAGACTTCATCATCATCATCAGCCCGGTAGTACCCACTGCTGAGTATAGGCCTCATTTCCTTTACGCCAATGTACCCGGCCTTAATGTATAAAGATGAAGACTTAATTAATAAATAAAACCCAACTACGACAAAAAACGTCGCTGAAAAAGTATAAAACAAGCCTTCGTTGTCAATTTATGCAATATTCACTATGTAGAGATAAAATTTCATGTTTGGAAATCCGCAGTCACACGTTGTCAAAGGGTAATATATTTAACGTGTGACTACGCCTTTCCAAACATGAAATTTTATCTCTACATAGTGAATATTGCATAAATTGACAACGAAGGCTTGTTTTATACTTTTTCAGCGACGTTTTTTGTCGTAGTTGGGTTTTAGTTTTTTTACTTTTATTTTATTTGTACTATTTTGGTGTCCAAGTGCTAGTAATATATATATATATTCAAAATGTACAAGTCAAGCGCTTTCAAATGATACCAAACACGGCATATTTATCATAACTTTATTTTTTTACTCTGTATGTTTTGTCCGCTAGAGGGCGCCACATTAGATTTTGTGAAACTTCATATAGCCTATAACCAGCGGACAATCAAGACGCTTATAATGATATGTCATTTGTCGAATTCTGATAAGTAGTTAAGAAGTTACGTGGAAACAGATGAACATACATACATACATACATACATACATACATACATAGCCTGTCAAAATCATAACCCTCCTTTTGCTTTGCCGTAGTCGGGTAAAAAATATATATATTTATTCACTTTACAAATTTCTTTACCAAATTGGTGTCAACTTCTTCCATAAGATACATACTGTCAGAGGGAGCCACCCTTCCTTAGCAGGTGATCATATTGATCATTATTGAATACAAATATTCATAAAATACAAATAAATGGTAAAAAATACTAAATAGTAAATGGCCGTGTGGCCCCCGGCAGAGTAGAATAGGCCACCCTCACTCTTACCGAGGTGTCGTAAAAGGCGACTAAGGTAAAGCTGCTGGCATGATCATCAGCACCCAGAGAAGGAAAACTCTGCATTTATATCTAAACCCTCGCCAGCCCGTCTGCCAAGCGTGGTGAGTATGGCAATTACCCCTCATGTGATTGAGGGAGGCCCGTGCCCCAGCAGTGGGGATTTAAATGGGCTGATGATGATGATGACTAAATAGTAAAAATACTATTTTATTTGAATTCAATAGCGTCAATCCACGTTTTGTTTTTTTAAACTACATAACGTATTTTAATAACAATCGAAGTATGACCTTTACTTTACCTGAAGGTTGTCTGGCAGAGATTGCTCCCAGCGATAAGACCACCTGAATTGCATATTGTATCTCTGTATATCAAGCTTGTAAGTTTTGTATGTTGTGCAAAAAATAGTATCCATATATCTATATGCATCTAACCATCTATATCTGTATATAAAAACAAAAGTTATGAACTACTATTTAACATTTTATTTTATTTATTATCAATGTTAAAAATTTACTTTTGAATTTCACAAAATTATTGTTATTAACAAAAATTTTGACAACTTCACCACACTATTTAACAAAATCGTTTTTGATGTATAAATTATGATACAATAGGATTTTTTTATGTATGTCAATGATTCTCTACCGATTTCTTATTTAAATAAAATACGTTTGACATTTCTTCTAATAAAATACCAAAAATATCGTCAATCTAGTGGAACCGTGTGACAAGCACCTAACGCTTCCAGTTTGCAAGTGAAACCTCCTCACACCCATGTCATTCAAGCTCACTTTTGCTTTTAACCCAACGGCATAAGGTGCAATATCACATAGCCTATTAGTGACTGTAGAAGCGCAACGTGCAATGCGCACGCGCCTTTTAGTACGGAAAGTGGTAATAAAATTTGTTACCAATTATAAATCGTAAATATCCAATTATCCTTACCTGTTGGGCACCTACAGGTATAGATCATCACTTTCTTTCCATAAAAAGTACTGAGGTTCGTCGAAAACTATATATATTTTTTTTATATGAGAGGTGGCAGACGAGCAGACGGATCACCTTGATGGTAAGCAATTCCGCCGCCCATAGACACCCGCAACACCAATGGAGTCACAAGTGCGCTGCCAACCTTTTTCCCTTACCCCCCCATTGGGCCTCCGGTAACCTCACTCACACGGCAAAACACAGCGCAGACGCTGCTTCACGCCGGCCTTCTGTGAGGCAGTGGTATCACTCCGGTCGAGCCGGCCCATTCATGCCTAAGCGTGGCTCTCCCACATTTAAAATCTATACTAAATTATTAATGGGAAAAATTAAGTGTTGTGTATTTCACGGCAAAATGTAGGACTTGGCGTGAAATAGAAGAGATAGATAGATAGATATTGTCGAAGAGATGAAGGGGACAAAAGCTACTTTGTGGCAAATTTGTGACAAACCGAATTACATGTGAGCATAGCTACTGGCGACCGCTAGTAATGTTTTTTTTTGTGTAATCCTGGACGATATCCTAGTGCGATTGTGGTCATTATGGGCTATTGACGACAAAAAAATAACAAAATGATGTGGCAAGTAGTTTCCAAACTGGCCTATTTTTTCCAGTGCTGTATGTTAAAGCAATTCGAAATTTTAATTATCAATACAAAGTAGGTAAAAAAGCAACAGAGGATATTCTCTTTCAAGCTGAAACAGTTGGCTAAGAATTTAAGTTCTTAGCCAAGGTAATGAAAACACTATTCAGAATAAGATAACAAAGAATTTGAAGAATTATAGCATCAGTATGAAAAAAAAGCTATAATTTCTATGATAAACCTGAGGTCTCTAAATTTTCCGCCGCCTCCTGTACTATGTTAAGAGCAACCGTGTAATTACGGTCTGGTGTGCGCCGCTCTCGATTCTACATGGCTTTACGTTGATCCGTGACGCAAATTGCATTGTACCTACTTCTTGTTTTAACTTAGCTGCTATCTCTCTCATTAACAACAGAGAAAAAAGTAATAGAACGTCGATCAATCAATCAATAAATCAATCAAAACATTTTATTGTGTTAGTTACATGTTTCGTACATCGTCTTTCGTTAGGACCTGCGGAGAAGAGATGTCCACTAATTTTGTAGCTGATTTTTTTTATGTGAACAGATTGTATGAGTGCGATACGATAGTTTGTTTAACTTCATTCATTCATTCGTGATGCGCACAGCAAAAGAGTGGAACAACGCCCTGCCAGTTTTCCAGTGAGTACAGCCCCAATATTTTTAAGGCTAGAGTAAATAGGCTACTTTTGAGTAAGCTCGCTTCATCGGCAGAGAACCAAAGTTATCGACATTGCTCACCAGATTAGCAAGCTTAAGTGGCAGTGGGCTGGCCATATTAGCCGCAGAATCGACAACCGATGGGGTAAACGAGTTCTGGAGTGGAGACTGCGTCTTGGCAAACGTAATGTAGGGCGCCCTCTGGCTAGTTGGGGGGACGATCAGGATGGCTGGCAAGAGCTGAATGCGAGAAGCCATGGATAGATCACAGTGGCAAACAATTGGAGAGGCCTACGTCCAGCAGTGGACTGCGATAGGCTGATGATGCTCCATCGTTGGTTTCCTCTCAACTCTAGAGTTCAGTGTTAAGTTAAGAGCAAACCCATCTTCAATAAAAACAGACTTCCCGAATCCTGGATTGTGGTCCAAGCGTACCCGGGCCCCGAAGGTTGCTACGGGGCTGTCGAGCTTTGGACGCAACTGAGAATTACACGCAAAGATGAGGATGAAGGTAGTATTCAAACTTTTCAGTTAGTTTTCAGAGATGCACCATTCGGAATTAACTATTGTATTATAATGATTGTAGAGTAAATAGGCTTACAATGTGTCCGGACTTGGCGGATCCGGATGAATACATCCGGAGTACCTTGAGAGATCGGTTTTCTAACAAAATGCCTCCTCAGCATTTATTTACCAAGTAAATAATTATTTCTGCGTTTTCTCATGACTAAAATGACGTCTCACTGCAAATTGCGTAATTAATAACTGTTTATGTAAATGAGATGTTTAATATTTATAAGCAATGAAAATTAATGAGCGTCTTTTACCGGCATTCTAAGTGAGACAAAAAACAAAGACTCGACGAATGAAAGGTTTTACTATTGTGGTAAAAAGGTTGCCCCACCCTACTCCACCGGGTCTTTGCCCATGGGTTTAACTATAAGCCTTGTTCCTATCTGTAGAATTAACCGCTATATAATTATATAATTAGTATTGACTACAATGGGGAGTGTTTCGAAGAGCAATTCTACTTGAACCAATTGCTCATTTTCATCTCACACGCCAGGATGTCAAATCTCATCCAATTCATTTCCTTGGTTTTATTTGCTTAAAAGATGGCGACGAATATGTGATGCTTGGTTGTTGTAGATATCGTTAGATAGATCATCATCATCATCAGCCCATTTAAGTCCCCACTGCTGGGGCACGGGCCTGCCTCAATCACATGAGGGGTAATTGCCATACTCACCACGCTTGGCAGACGGGTTGGCGAGGGTTTTGATATAAATGCAGAGTTTTCCTTCTCTGGGTGCTGATGATCATGCCAGCAGCTTTACCTTAGTCGCCTTTTACGACACCTCGGTAAGGGTGAGGGTGGCCTATTCTACTCTGCCGGGGACCACACGGCGTTTGCTCGATTTTATGTAAAAATAAGTATGCCAGGATCTGCTTTAAAATTCGTGGAAGGACCTCATCTCGTCTAAGTTTAAGATAAATGTACGTTGCTCGCGTAATTTGTTGTAATTTAGGTATTACTACAAAGATATATATAAAGGTAAAGGTAAGGTAGGTAAGGAGGATGATTACTTTCCATCAGGTGACTCGCTTGCTCGTTTTTCTGCCTCTAGCATAAAAAAAAATATATAAAATGTCAAATAACTTTCTAACAACTTAAGTTAAAAACACAAAAAAAGTACATATTTTAAATAAATGTTTTAAAATTAGCAATTCATTCATAAGCTTTTAAATCCTAATGTTTCTACCCTAGATTACTATCAAAATCATGTTCGTTTATTTTGGTTAAGCTATGAAGGAATTCCATTCAAAAAATCAAGTTTCTAATAAAATCGAAACAAGGTTGTTGGAATGTTGACCTTTGAACTACAATTATTTTTAGATTTTTTTTTTGTTTACATTTTAACACTTCATTTTCACGTTTTGATTTACATACGTGACTTTTTTTCTATCAACTAATTTAATGCAGTTTTTCTGCACTATTTTTTTTTTATTTTAAGCGTTTTTTTTAGCTCTAATGAGTTCATCAGATGATTTTTGATGATTTCAATCTCGAATATTGATCGAAATGAGATGACCTTGTACGACAAGTATTTTTGGGCACAATAAACAAAAATGACACCTGTGGACAGAAATACTCCTAGGTATATTAAATTAAATTAGATTAAATATGCTTTATTCAGAAAAATCCGTTACAATTAGTTAATGGGGCTTCCCGGTAAGTAATCAAAGATACTTGTGATTAGGGTTGCCACCCGTACTTTATAATAAAGTATTGTACGCTATTTCAGGTGATTGTACTCTATACTTTATGAGAAAAAAAAAGTACGCAAAAATACTTTATTTCGCATGATTGCGTTAGAATTTTGAAAAATGTACTCGGTCGTATTTATTTTCACTAAATGAAATTGGTGAATAAACGATGGTTGATAAACATGTCGCAGAAAGCGCCGCATGTTTTTAAACATACATAATCATAAAGAAAAATAAACTGTACTTTATTACTTAACAGTGGGAGAGCCACGCTTCGGCATGAATGGGCCGGCTCGACCGGAGTAATACCACGTCCACACAGAAAACCGGCGTGACGCAGTGCATGCGCTGTGTTTCGCTGCGTGAGTGAGGGTACCGGAGGCCCAATCCAGGGGAAGGGGGGTTAAAAGGTAAGCAGCGCACTTGTGACACCACTGGTGTTGCAGGTGTCCATGTGCGGTGGTAATTGTTTTCCATCTGGTGATCCGTCAGCTTGTCTGCCATCTTTATCATAAAAAAAAAAATGATACTAAGTATGTTCTTTTTTTTCCTTACCTATAGTAACGAATGTACTCTATCTGCAAAAAAAAAAGGTGGCAACCCTACTTGTGATGGGCATACCTCGCTCTTCATCCACAGGTTTAATATTTGGGATTTATTATTATAGGTATATTTATATATTAACATTTGCGGCAAATACATAAAGACATGTAGACTGTAATGAGTTCGTTAAGGCAGCTTTATCGCTAGTTCCATACACATAGTATACTTCAAATACGTAAACATGATAATGTAAGCAAACAAATACTCGTGTACCAAATTTACATGTTGTCATTTCCTTATTAAGACATATCGAAGCTACTTGTAACTTTCCCTATTTGTATACAATTTCTCAATCTACTCGTACATTGAGCGTCATGAGTTTAACTATTACGCCATTGAAAAAATGCATCAATCAATTGAATGCGGAGTTGTCAAGTGCTCATATTTTTGCACTTTGTTTGCCTGTTAAGTCTGGGATTGTATTTCCTACAAAGATCAACAATGTTTAATATAATATATAATTCTCACAACATCTCATACATTCACCTAATTCCATACTAAGTAGCTTAAGCACTTGTGTTACAGATATCAGACAACAGAGGAACACAAATATATACTTAAATACATATATTACACCCTGACACTGAACAAACACAAGTGTTCATCGCACAAATGTTTGTCCAGGGTGGGGATCGAACCCACAACCTTTGGCGTAAGAGGCAGGGTCACTACCAATTGCGCCATCCGGTCAGTCAAAAAAAATACAACTGTGGTAACAATGATCCAGTTTGGGCTGGTTTAAACCGGGTAACGCCTATAAGTATAAGGGCTAATTACAGATTAATCTAAGCTTACCTTGTGTAGAAACTTATAAGGGAAACATAAAATCAATATGCAACAAAAGGGTTGATGTTGAGGATCAACGGCAGACCAGCCTCTTTTATATTGTTTTTGTTTTTGTTTTTATAGTTTTTTATTTATTTTATTAGACTATATGACTAGGTATATGGTAACATTACACAATCAAAAGAACATATGCGCCTTGGTAGGCATTGCAAATTGGCATAGAGAGGGGCAGATTTTTCTTACTTTATATACATAATATTTGCTTTTGATACATTATATAGTTTTTTACTGATTTTTTCTATATTATTGTTTTGTTTTTATGTATTGTATTAGTGTCTGCGTCTGGGAATATACCAGAAAACCATTGTTTTGCTCATATCAGTGGCTTTTATTGGCACCCCTCACCAGCGCTTAATTTATACAGTCCAATCGCCACTTAGTTCCGGAATAAATGCTTAGTTATTTAGTATTATTGTGTTATTAGTACAATTAGTAGTGTCTTACTTTATCAATACAAGAAAACGATTAATAAATAAAATACAATAATTTATTTATGAAGGTGGTTAACGCCCTGTTGGTCTAGTGGTCTAAGTACCGGGCCGTGAACTCGGGGGCCTGGGTTCAATTCCCGGGTCGGGCATAAAGTATGCTTCGAATTTTTCGCATACGCATTTGGCAAGCGATATGATGGATTCTATTTCTATGATGGAGGCTTTTGCCCTGCAGTGGGACAGTATATAAGCTGATATTTTTTTTTTTATTTACTAAGCTTACCTCGCATGCAAATACAAAAGGGTTAAAATTAGTAGTATCTAACTTTATTGATACAGGAAATCATCATCATCATCAGCCTATCGCAGTCCACTGCTGGACGTAGGCCTCTCCAATTGTCCGCCATTGTGATTTATCCATGGCTTCTCGCATCCAGCTCTTGCCAGCCATCCTACGCAGATCGTCCCCCCACCTAGCCAGAGGGCGCCCTACATTACGTTTACGGTACGGCTGGACCACAAGTTAAAGGTCGCTCAGCGGGCTATGGAACGAGCAATGCTCGGCGTCTCTCTCCGAGATCGAATCCGAAATGAGGTAATCCGGCAGAGAACGAAAGTTATCGACATTGCTCACCGGATTAGCAAGCTTAAGTGGCAGTGGGCTGGGCACATTAGCCGCAGAACCGACAACCGATGGGGTTCACGAGTTCTGGAGTGGAGACCCCGTCTTGGCAAACGTAATGTATTACGTTTGCCAAGACGGGGAAAACCTTTAATAAATAAAATACAATAATTCATTTATAAAGGTGGTAAAAGTCTAATCTTTACTCAGCAATGCTATAAAATAATGAAAATAAAACGCCAATTAATTGAGACCTCTCCTCATGTGCATATAGTATGGTAACAGAGGTCTTGTCGGCATGGCTAAGTAATTAGATGATACTTGATAGTATGACGCAACGATACGAAAGTGAACATTTCTCTGATACCCACTAAATGTTGGGTATCAGTCCGATTTCTCGCTGACTTTGCATGTATTTGGCAAGTTATGTTCCGTGTTCACACCGGAACAGATTGAGCTGTTAGCATTCCGTTGCGAAATGTAGCGAAGAGTTTTACTAACGTGCGCAGTTTTTGAGAAAACATTTTTTTTATGAAATACTTGTAAGACGAGCAGACGGATAACTTGATGTTAAGCGTCTAGAGTTCATTCCCGGGAATTCTCGAGACCCGAGAAGTTGAAAAGCTCGAGAAATCATGAAACCTAGTACCGTCGCAAGTAGACAAGCACAACACCAGTGGTTTTATTTTTATTTGATACGTGGCAGACTGGCAGACGGATCACCTGATGGTGAAGCGATTGCCGCCGCCCATGGACACCCGTGACACCAATGGAGTCAGAAGTAGCGCGACTACCTTTAAACCCCGCTTTCCTCCGGATTGGGCCTCTGGTACCCTCACTCACGCAGCGAAACACAGCACAGTGCTGCTTCACGCTGGTTTTCTGTGAGGCCGTAGGTATCACTCCGGTCGAGCCTACCCATTCAAGTCAAAACGTGGCTCTCCCACGCTCACAGTGTACTGGCAACCTTTTCCCATTCCCTAGAATTAGACGTAACCTGTTGAGATGGATATGAACGCAACCATATCGTAGCGACAAATCTCCCGCTAAAACGTGCTGTCACTTTTTCTCTCTCTCTCTGTCAAATACCGTCCCCCTTCACGCGCTCGTACGTAATTTAATGTAATTAATCTCTAATATATACTGAGTCAGTTATCCTTGCGTTTTATTCATCAGTAACCCTCATCCACTCGTTATGACCACAAACATGATTATAAACTGGGTTGAAAAGTGATTTTTTATGAACTGTAGGCTAACGCTTGACCAAAATCTCACCTGACGGAAAGTGACGATGAGGTCTAGGACGTAACGCGTTTGCCTAAAAGATCAATAATGAAGATGATACGATAAAGAGATACATTAACTTAAAGGTTTAATCAATAGAATATTGATTTAAGCCTTATTATTAACAATAATTATGTTCAGCAGCAAAAACATTTAGCAAAAACATTTCCCGGATAAACAAGGTTTCAGGGAAATCATACTTCCAGGAAGCAAGTTTTCCTCCTTCACACGGGCATTATTTAGGTAATTTCGAATATTAAGTAATTATTTTTAAAGGTAATTCGTACCTTATTGTAAAATGTTTGCGTATGTTGTGGTATGAACTTTGTCCAATTGTAAATTAACCTCACTCAGCTTATGTCATAGCCCAGAAAAATGCTGTGATGCTAGTTTTCAGTGGGACCATCTGAATGAGTTCTTCGGACGCTAGTCTAGGGTTTTAGATTACTATTACAATAGTAAAGTAATGTAAACTGTCCCACTGCAGGGCAAAGGCCTCCATCATAGGAATCAAGTCATCGCTACTATGGGATTAGGCTTAATCACAACGCTTGCCAAATGCGGATTGTTAATTACAAACCCGAGCTATGTTCGAAAAATGTCGAAACAGTGAAGCAGCACTGTGCTGTGTTTCGCTGCGTGAGTGAGGGTAGGGAGGAAAGGGGGTTTAAAGGTGGGCAGCGCACTTGTGACTCCAATGGTGTCACGGGTGTCCATGGGCGGCGGCAATCGATTACCAACAGGTGATCCGTCTGCTCGGCTGCCATCTATGACATAAAAAAACATACTTTTCGCTCGACCCGAGAATCGAACCTAGGACCCCGATCACCAACCACTAGACCAATAGGGCGTGCAGTTGCCCTTTGAAAAACCAGTATCAGTATACTTGTCTGAAACGTGAAGAAGGTTCGCGCGAGTCACTATGACAGTGTCAACGGATGTGATGCCATGTCATCACATCCGTTGTAATTCTACCGTGGGCTCGCCTTTTGCTAACTATCGGCAAAGGTGAGCCATAATACTGTATCTCTGTCAAAAATAACTCTTATTAAAACATCGAACGAACTTAAAAGGTGCGTGCGGTGCGCTACTAAAACCCTTCTGAATTTTGTAATTTAGAAATCACGACGTCCGTTTAACCGACATTTCAAGTCAATACACAATCCATCAAGTTGAAACCACTTATACCACTTGATTCCACCGTGGGGCCTAAAAATATGAAAATAAATATGTTTTTATTAAACCGAATCTGTTCTTGTTGATGTTAACATTTAAGTCAACAATTTAGCAATAAAATTAGTCACGAATAATAAGATGTCAACATATCTTTCATCATCATCAAAAGCGTGATCGCGTTCAGTTCGTCGTGACTTCGAGTACAAATCATGAGCTAGATCTTCAAATCCGTATTAATCAAGCAATCTTTTATGTCCATCTTACACCAAAACTATTATCACAATCAGTATGAAATAGTCTTTACAATCTAGGATTAGCTGTCAGTCCGGAGTCTAGACGTTAGGGGTCATCAAACCACGCACGGAAAGCAAAGAAGTTTTTATTCATTCAATCCCACAAGCCCTTTAATCTAACTTTTTTTTATTTTATTTTTTTGGTTAATAGGCTAACGCTTGACCACCATCGCACCTGATGGAAAGCGACGTGTATAGGATAACACGTGTTTGCCTAAAAGACCCCTCACCCCTCTCGCAGTGGAAAAATAACACTTTACCTCACACATAAAGATGGTTCAAAGTCTAACAAGAGTAACTCGATGTGACGTCGTGTGTACCTCTGAAAGAACATTGGTTCTTTGCCTCGCTCTAGTCGCACCGCCATGTTGTTTTTGTTTAACAAGGGTAACTAGACGTGACGCCGTGTGTACCTCTGAATGAACGTTGGTTCTTTGCCCTCGTTCTAGTCACACCACCCTGCTGTATTTAGGATGAATAGAGAACGCACTTATGTTTGCGCCAACACTTGTGCTATAATATTATGTCCTGAGTACTTGGCTGATCGAGCCAAAAACTCGAAGTGGATGACATTATTTTTAAATACTCAACAGACACCGTCAGTTAATAATTGTATGACATTTTAGCATGGAAAAACCTACACATTCATTGCATTTGTAATTATTGCTTTTCTTAATCTTACTTAGCTCATCTACCAATTATCTCTCATTAAATATAAGAACATACTCGTAAATGAACAGTTTAACCACTTCAGACAGCTTAACAGTAAACCTAGTAGTCTAAAGAAAGTTGTTTTACCACCAGAGTCAAGAGAAAGAGACATGCAGTGTGCAGTTGCAGAAGTGAGTGGAAAGCATGCACCGTGTCATCATATCGCGAGTAATTGCAAGTTGTACTCTTGCGTCACGGTAAACTAATGAGCCCGGAACGAACACCTGTCGAACAATACGCGGCGCGGGTGCACTGCGCTCCAATGGAGAGACAGTGAGGCGTCTGCGTTCTGACATTGAAATAGATAGTGGAAAGCTGTGATCTAGCTTCTTATAATCGTTTAAATATTAGCCCTAGTACTAGTGCTTATTTCTACTATTCAAAATTTCTGGTGCAGAGGAAGGACGCAGTGGAAAAAGCCGGAATAATAGCCGCTAGAGTATCCAAATAATTTCCTAGTTGTATTTAATAGGTTATTCAAATCGATATTAATATTTATACTATTAGCTTGGCTCGGTGAGGGAAAACATCGGGAGGAAACCTGCTCGTTACGGATTTAGAAACTTAAAACGTGTAATCATGATTCAGTTGGCCTGGTTACCATGTAAGGGTTGCGAAGGTCAGACGGCAGTCGCTTCATTGTGATTACCAGATTCCCCAAATACTGGTGCCTCAATTTGAAGCCGTTCCGTAACGAACTAGATTCTACCTGTCGCATCCAAACAAAGGAGACACGCGCTGTGTGTCGAAAAAGAGACGAAAACTCCGATTGGATCGTAACGTCTGCCTTAATTGAAGCCCTCTGAATCTTTGCGTACCCCGGGCTCCAAAGCGACAGCTTTGGACGCAACTGGGAATTACATACTAAAATGAAGAGGATAAGCCCTAATAACGTTATTTTACTGGTTCACAATAGAAACACGTTTCGATACGAAGAAGTCATATATTATGGAAAAACACGCGAAATAAAGTTGCCGCGAAAAGAAAATTATTTTTATCTTTATTAAGATTAAAATGTAGGTAATTATTTTATACTAGAGACAAAAAACTACCAAGCGGGTCACATGACAGTAAATCCTGACTGATTAGCACCAGCATGCTGTGACCAGAATTCCATTCCACAGTCGAGAGCAATTCATCCCCGGTATCCATACTGTATATTTCACATACTGCTAGTACAAATTATTATACTGCTATGCTGTTAGTGTCTACAGTATGTGTGTATGTGGACGCTTGCGCCCGCGCCGATCGAAAGTCGCATTCATGACCGTGAAAGCGCGCGAAACAATAAACAGACGATTCCGTGATTCGCGCACTGAGCGTTATGTAAGGGATATAGTAATGTTGGTAATGCTTATGATAACTGCTATTTTCACTAAACTGGTATTGTTGGTATGAGAAATCTGGATAAGAATGAGTCAAGTGTGACCATGAGAAGTAATTTGTAAGGGGTTTATTTTGACGCGTGAAATTTAAAACTACTTAATTACGTCATTAGAACATGTCAAGTTAGAGATTACAAAAGGAATGGTCGTGAAGAAAGTTAATTTAGCAAACGAAATTGTGGTGAAGAAGTAGCTTTAATTATCCATAAGATAATAAGAAAAGACAGACGAGGAAGACACAGATGAAACATCAAGATCTAGACGGTACTGTTCTATGAACGAATATCAATAAAAACATCATCAATTCGATCTAGCACTTGTTAATTCGTTAAATGTGATCTGTCTGCCTGTCTGCCCCCTATCTCTGTATGTATAAAAACTATTTTTTGTTGCCGGAGCAACATTATTTATAATTTGAAATCAGCAAACCCACTATGTAACTAGAAAAAAGTCTCGGACCTAGAGTCTGTGCTATGTAATTAAACCAATAAAAAAATAATCAATCGGGGAGACTTTCACACATATGGTAAAATGCATGATATGCATATACGGTGTATGACTCATTCTTACACTTTTCGCTATCACTCGATACCGCTAACTCACTGCCAAATTGGGATAATCAAATTGTGATATTGATATTTAATAATGAAATACCGTGGGTTGTCTATCATAGTACTAGTACTATAGTAGTAGTCACATCTCTAAAGATATGACTCGATTTCAGTTCAAATCGCATGACTATAGTTAGGAATAATCAGATCATCGTCAGCCCATTTAAGTCCCCACTGCTGGGGCACGGGCCTCCCTCAATCACATGAGGGGTAATTGCCATACTCACCACGCTTGGCAGACGGGTTGGCGAGGGTTTTGATATAAATGCAGAGTTTTCCTTCTCTGGGTGCTGATGATCATGCCAGCCGCTTTACCTTAGTCGCCTTTTACGACACCTCGGTAAGAGTGAGGGTGGCCTATTCTACTCTGCCGGGGACCACACGGCATAGTTGGGATAATCAAATTGTTATATTGATATTTAACAATAAAATACCGTGGGTTATCTATCATAGTAATAGTACTATAGTAGTAGTCACATCTCTAGAGATGTGACTCGATTGCAGTTCAAATCGCATGACTCTAGTTAGGAATAATCAGAATTAGAATCGGAATCTTTATTGCTTGTCGAATTGCCAGAATTCGAATAAAAATTGCAGGCTTCATATCCGACAAGGTGAGGAGGTGGAAATTTGTCTCAATCCTATAAACGTTTTGGCTATTATCAATACTAAATGTGGTGCGGCGGCAACATTTAAGGAAATTAAGTGGCGACAAGGCATCAATGTGAGAATTTCATGACAATTACAAACTTCGTTATGTCTGCTTGGAGGGCATCATAAATAATATCTTTATTTACCAGATTTTAGCTTTATATATTATATTATATATTTATACTATAGCCTGTTTCTCCGACACAATACCTCGTTAAACCAATTTATAGCCCTGACCTACAAAGTATACTTTTGCACAACTTGTAACTCAAAATGGAAAAGCTAATAGTTTATGCTTCACGATTGATTTGGTACGACTTTATATGAATAAACAGGTGTTTGATAATATTTATCGCATCATTTATACAATGGCTTGTTAAACTAATTCATAGCCTTGACCCGGTAAGAATTCTAGATCTCTAGTATAGCGATAGCGAAGACGCGACATTTTAATATAAAATGCCACTTTTTGATCATTACGTCTCTTATAGCTTAAGAAATAAGAACTAATTATGTCAATATAGTATACGCTGACTGTATTGGTTACAAGTAAATGCACACTTTTCAAATGATTTTGACTCTTTCGCTTTTGGAAATAAGATCGAATGAGTCATTATACGGTGATTGTATCAGTCTTGATACTTGACTCACGATGCGGCCATCTCGTAAATGTTAATCTGGAGGTGTTAAATAGGTTTGAATGAATATTATCGCTAATTAAGAAATCGATTTGAGACCGTTTGTTTAGAATCAATAGAAAATATGATCTTTGTTAGGATTCGAGTAAATCTAGACTGGAATCAATGACGTAAAAAAAGAATCTATATACTCATCGAGTAACTTCTAGGATGATTGATATTTGTTATCAGATCAGAAGGTAAGTGGAGAGAATATTGCAAAAAAAAATCTAGCGACCTACCATTTACCATTTTGATCAAAGTAGATTTTTATCAGACATCCACACATGGTGTTCCAAAACTCTTTTAAAAACTGTTGACTATTTCATGAACATCTTTTGTAAGAAAATAATGCCTTTATTTTCAACAAACGCCGTAAAACCAAACTTGACCGAAATATGGACAGCGTAAAAATTCTCAGCACATTCCGTAAATTTCGACATACAAATAGAAACAGTGGCTTTTGTTCTAAAGTGTATGGGACAGACGGACGGACAGATGCGAGCGGAATGGCTAATGCCGAGTTTGTGAAACCGCGCCTTAGCATCCTTGGCCGAGTTTATCAGCTGTTTGACGGAGCGAGTCAATGTGATTAGCAATTGTCGATAATTTATTAATTATTAGAGATTCGCCGAATATTCGGTTCGTATTCGGTATTCGGCATGTTTTTTACTATTCGTATTCGGCCGAATATTCGGTATTATTAATTCGGTTTGAGTCGCGGACCTAATTATAGGTGATTTGATTGATCCGTGATTTGAATATTATTGTTTTTTTAGCTACAGTTTGATTTTAGTTTTAGTTTGATTTTATTTATTTATAGATTCAGTAACAAACGTTATACTGCGTTTTGTAATCGTGTTTATTCTATTTGTTTAGTTATTCCTTGTGTTAATCCCAGTACTTATTTTAAATAACGTTTTGTAATAAAAGGGATTAAAAATAGATATTTCTATTATAATAATTACATTATCATAACATTATAACTAACTGTGGGATGTTTTTCAAAAAAGATAGCGCGGTGTGGGATCGGGTAGCGGGCGGTGAGGTACGGTACGCTTGTCATCTAGCCAGCACCGCCATGTAGCGTACATGGTTGGTAACCTGTTAGCGCGCCAAATTTCGGCCGAATATTCTGTTTGGTAGAAGTTAAACCGAATATTATTCGGTATTCGGTTATTCGGTGAAACCACTATTCAGCGCATCACTTTTAATTATAGTCAACAAGCACTCAAGCACTCCGCGGCAGGCGAGAGTATTTCATTCATTAGTAATGAATGATATATGAAAGTGTGATGGTAGCTCAGTACTCAGATGGTAACTAATACGGGGGGTCGTGGTTCGAATCAAAGCCTGCACCTATGGATTTATCAAATCTGTTTTTTTTTATGTGATAGGTGGCAAACGAGAATTTATCGGTCTGAGACCGATCACCTGATGGTAATCAATTGCCGCTGCCCATGGACATCCGCGACACCAGTGGAGTCACAAGTGCGCTGCCAACCTTTAAACCCCCCATTTCCCCGGATTGGGCTTCCGGTACCCTTACTCACGCATCGAAACACAGCACAATGCTGCTGCTGTGAGGCCGTGGTTTTACTCCGGTCGAGCGGGCCCATTCATGCCGAAGCGTGGCTCTCCCACTGTATATGTGCATATTTCTACCATCAGCTCGGAGGTGACGGAAAACATCATGAGGAAACATGCACGTTTCGAATAGTTTCTGAAACGTGTAACTATTACATGAGTCAGTTGGTCTGGTTCCCCTGTTAAGAGTTGCAAAGGTCAGACGGCAGCCACTTCATTATAATCACGGGACTCCTCAAATCCTGAATCATAGGTCCAGGCGTACCCCGGGCTCCAATGCGAAAGCTTTGGATGCAACCGAGAATTGCACGCTAAGATTAAGTTAAGATTTTATGAAATTTAATTAAGTTGTTAAAGATGGCTTCGAGACAAAGACCGAGCAAGTCGGTGTTAATTTCATTCATGATTAATTTATAAAATACTGTACCGTCTGCCGCAAGTCCATTATTGACATAACGTAATACAATCAAGAAATGGAACTCGTTGCCGACGCATGTATTTCCCCCTTCCTACAATAATGGATTCCTTCAAACGAAGTGTGAAGAAGCATCTCGTGGGCTAGTATGGCGGTGCCAATGGAGGTGATGCCTTGACATCGCTTCCACTGTAATTGCAACTTGGGCTCTTATCTTGCTTACCATCAGGCTGAGGAGAGCCAATATACTGGATCCACTATAAAAAAATATGAAACCAAAATTCAAAACTTAAAGAACCCAAACTAAATAATGCATACAGTAAATTGAATGTGATAAAAAATGAGCAAACAAATTGCCATAATACTCAATAAGCAATTCTGTCTTCGTGTATATGAATTTGATTTAAAAAGGAAAGCGCCATGTGTTCATAGATTATTTTGCATAGGAAAGCGGAGGTAATAGTTTCGTTCGAAGCATGGCGATTATTTGCTTTCATTTTATCTAGCGATTCACTATTTTAAATTTTACCCTTAGACCATGATTCATGATTTGGGGAGTCTGGTAATTACAATCAAGCGACTGCCATCTGACCTTGGTGCAACCCTTAACAGTCGAGCCAAACTAACTGAATCATGGTGACACGTTTCAGAAAATATCCGAATTGTAGAGTTTATTAATAAAATACTAATAATTATCTAAAACTAGAGGATAAAAAAATATCAACAATCGAATGTTTTCAAAAGTTATTTATACAATTCATAATATTTTAAGAAATTATTTTTTTTTCCTATTTTTTTTAATTTAACTCTACCCGAAGATAATTCGCCAATATGAAGTAACCTATTGAGAATAAGTAGGTAGTCAACAGTCGAAGTCAGTCAAAGTCACAGTCACTCAATTAAACGTCGGTGTTTTACGTTTTAGCGACCTAAGGATTCAGTGGATATCACTCTAAAAGCAATCGCGGGTTTTAAGACTCTATTAGGTTGTCACGAGGTAACTCACTCGACAGTGTGGAGTGAGTCGACAGTGTCGACTGCAACTGTGTGTCGAGCGACACACAATAGCAGTGTTAAAACGATACAATCGAACGATTCTTATTATTAGCATCACTTTTCGGCACTTCACTGCACAAATAAACACCAAATTTTTACACTAAAAACCACTAAACACCTTTAAATTGCATCAGCCCACGCGGCTTGTTTTAGCCCTAACCCCGAATCTTTCTTTCCTATTTTTTAAAACTTGATAAATTCCAAGTTCTAAATATATATATTATAGGTATTGACTATATGTAAGGTCATTTATATTTTAAAACAAAATTTAGCTTCGAGAAGTCTTTTGGGCAGTTAGGTAATTTTTATAGAACATCTAAAAATAAAGTTTTATATTTGCGGTTGTATAAGTTTGTGGTTACGTAGAGTAACTCATTTCCCTGACACTGAATGCAGATATTATGATTGCTTTTTAACAAGCAAAGCGGCGATTCTCACAGCTACGCCATTTAGTCTCATTAAGCAGAAATAAGATCGAACTTCATATACTCAAAATATCACAAAGAGGTCAAAATATTATTAAAAATAAGTCGATTTTTAAATTTTCGCGTTGCATTATAACTATAATTAATTAACATGGTATTTAACGCGAAATTTATTATGTGTGTGTCACAGAAATACTAAATGCTAAGTAGTTAATTTTTATAATTTATTAAGACGGGATTTAACGCGAAATTTATTATGTGACACAACATTATGTATTCACATATTTTGCTCGACGTATTATCGCACGTACAGCAGACGACGCCGTGCACCGCCAGTCCCCTTGAGACCACGGCTGCTGTAACGTAGCCAAAACGTCGAGCAAAATATATGATTGCATAATGTAAGTGTAACATAATAAATTTCGCGTTAAATCCCGTCTTAATTAATTATTAATATTAAGTACTTAGCATTAAGTATTTCTGAAACAGGAATTATTGATTTTATACTAACCTAATAACATTTTTTTACTTGGTTACAATGTGAATTCATGCAGGACGCCATATCAAATACATCATACATGTGATGAATATCCTCAGCAAATAACTTTCTTTGAAGACGGAAACGCATGTCTAAATATGTTACATGAGAATACTCGTACCTAGATAATTTCTTCAAACAATGGGAATGCACTTGTATACAAAAACTAACAAATTCCTTACATTGAGGTAAAGTTTAACTGCGGTTCAGCTGTCCGTGACTCAAGGCTGAGAGCCATGATCATTACGCATTAAACATCGAAATCTTCACAGTAATGAACTCGATTCCCAGTGTCTTTCCTTTCCAATTTAGTATTAAAATGTTGGCCATTATCCAGATCATATAATCCTCCTCTATTTAGGTATTTTATTCATCTTCGTCTCCTTAAATGTATTTCACAATAAGGAGGTCAATAAAATAACCTCTACCAGGCTCAAAAATTACATCTCTTTGTGTAAGAGCGATGTACCTATGTAGACAGTGGTGTGGTAATTACCCGTCCCAAATAAGACATTAGTAAATATAGTGCTCCCGTCCAAGGATTGCGATCAGCTGAGTTCATGTCAAAGGTTCAGAAACGACGGTTATGCAACCGGGTCAGATACGCTGATATTTGACGAATTAGTGGACTGTTGGGTACTACGAGTATTTTCTACTAAGACTAGGTATACTTAGCTAGGAATAATGTTAAGTTTTTGCAACAGTTTTGTGTAATCGAGTATCCAAGTATATTTCTATAGGTCAGCCTTCAAAAGTGAATCAAGCTTCACTTGATTATTGCAAATGTAGCACAGGTTGTATTCGATGCATCGTTGCGTCCAGCCAGTTATTTTGTTCAATTATTTTGAACCACTTTTACAAATTTAAATAAAGTATATGATTGCTCGACCTCACGCGTTACAAAGAAAACAATAGAAATATTAATTCTAAGAACGATTGCATGACTGATATGGAAAAGCCGAAATCGCTCGTTTTTGAATAACAATCAAAAGTGACCTTTCTCATTCACGAAATGTATGATCTTCGAGAAATACGAGTGTGTTTGCACAAGAATAGCGCAAATAATGGCGCACGCGTCGTTTTCACGAAAAGCGATTGTGGCGCCGCCGTGCGCGTACGAATATGGTAAACAATACTTTTGTAGTCATTTTTCTATTATATACGATGTCTTACAGGTTATTTTTTATTTTGTTGCGAATGCAAAATAGTATGCAAAAGCGTGTCTGACACAAATATCCACTGACTTAAAAATACTAATACTAGATATGTCAAATCTTATAAGTAGGTAGGAAATTTGATAAATATGGCTTTAGGATTTACCAAAATATGTTTTTTGGTATGATGATTTTTAAAATTTGCCATTGATAAATAATAAGAATTAAATTATAAAATTAAGTAATAAATTAATATCACCAATAAAATGTCAGAAAATCGCCCACGCACGAGTGGGTGGAGTTCACGATCTTTTAAAACAGTTAAACAGTTTTTAATCTCTTTGACATCTGTTTGAAAAGTTAGTGAACTCAGCCATAAGTGTCAAATACGTATTTAAAAATAACTATAAATATAACCAGACTCCAAATCAAACTATTTATCGATTATGTACTTCAAACCTTCGATTGATATATTTACTCCGGCGAAGCATGTAGCCACTCCCGGCGTGGGTTGGGCAACAGAATGCGCAGACGCCGATTAATAAGGAAACAAGATGATCACATAGCCGCCAAGTGGTTCAAGGCGCACATAACATTTTAGCCGTTAAGTATCCGACGGTGCCTTAAGCAGAGCTATCAAGAGTTTTCAATCAATCAAATCGTAAAATCTCAATCAATAACCTTTAGAATATGTTGCTTTAAATTAAACAAGAAACCGGACTGGTTAGTTTACACGTGAATTCGGTACAGTCAATCCCTTTTGATAACACACATTGCCTAGTAAAATGGCATAAGAGTTGTACAGAATTACAGTTCTTTCTTCTTTAAATTTTATCTGTAGACACAATGCAGTACTTATCTTTAAATAAAAAGCCCATAGTTAGATATAAGTAACTACTCAATCTTAAGGTAATCGAATAAATGTGAACGCAACAAATCGTAAGTCCTAGAGAAACAGTCAAGTCACTTCGTAGTGAAATCATGTTTGAAATCCTTACTTTTTTTCAATATTTTTATTTATTAAAATGTATTTGTATATTAGATTAATTCATTTAATCATCAAATTTATTTATTCAATCTGTTGGCGACGGCCACAGCCAACCTTTTTACCTATTTTCTTTAAAAAGTTTATTTTTTTATATGCTTATATCCTGTTATAATTACGAAGTTATAATTCCTTGGTTATAATATACTGATCTGTGATGTCTTTTTGACGTTTTATTGTAAAAATCAGGAAAAAATGGGTGTGATGAAAAGGTTTTACTCGGACGAATCCGGCCGCCCGCAATACAATAATTAAATTTGATTAAGTAAACAACACACTTAAAAAAATCATCTCGTGTTCAGGCAGAACTTTAACCCACACCTTCCACTACCGGGTGAATGTTCTACCAATTAGACCACTGAACGCGTTACTAACTCGACGAAATTTGTAAGTGCTCTCTTCGACATATTGTTAGAAAATTCAACCGGATTGTGGAAGGTGTAGGTTCGAGACCCGCCTGAATACGAGATGAAATGTTTAAGTGTGTTATTTACTTAAGAATAAATCGCAAAAGATTGCTATAAAAAATATCAACTAGTAAATTTAATTATTTCAAATTGAACATAATATAGAAAAGCCTCTACAGTCTTTTAAACAACGTTAAAAGTAGTATCACCAAACTTAGATCTAGCTCTTAATACACATGTTATGCCAAACTAAATCTGCGAGACATAACAATAACAGTTGTCTGATGACAAAGAAATACGGTTATTTCACTAATAAGAGCACGGCAAAGCAATTTTTTACGGCAAGACGAATCAGATACATGGGGGTAACGCACTTTTTATCACGACAATCACCAAGTCCAATGCTCGAGATGGTATGAATATAGGGAAATGTAAGATAGAAACTAAGTCTTTGTACTTAGTTTACTTGGCAATATTACAATACCAGGTGAGGAATTACAAATTAGGTTATATCGCACCTTCAGAAATATAGAGACAATAAAGATTCGTATGTCGACATTAAATAGGAAATTAATGTCATCTAGAAATTGTTGTATACAAAGAGGTTATGTTTTAAGAGGTGCATATCTATATTATTATTTATAATGTGTAGATCAATAAGCATAGTAAATGCTTAAATAAAAACAGGTCCAATTAATTTTTGGATTAGGTCTCTATAATTCTGAATGTGTGATATGTTAATTTGAAATTCACTTTTTAAATTGAGCCTCTTAAACATCTTTTAAAATTTTCTTTTACACTTTTTACATTATAGACATTTTACGTCTACTTACATTATGTCCCTCGTACCTCAGTGTTAAAATAAAATCATCATCATCGTCAGCCCATTTAAGTCACCACTGCTGGGGCACGGGCCTCCCTCAATCACATGACGGGTAATTGCCATCCTCACCACGCTTGGCAGACGGGTTGGCGAGGGTTTGATATAAATGCAGAGTTTTCCTTCTCTGGGTGCTGATGATCATGCCAGCAGCTTACCTGAAAAGGCGAGATTAGGTAAAACCTGCAAGTTTATGTGTGTTAGTCACACGTATACAACCTGGAGCACTGTGTATTACGTAAATTCGTTTTAGTACGTGTGTTACATTAATTTTCAACACCTAATTTTGATATATTTTAGCAAGTTATTAAATAAATTCTAGTTGTTCCATAATATAGTAATTTAGGTGCCCACTGTTAGAAACTCGCGCGAAATTGTAAAAGGTTTCTTAAGGCAACATGCGTCAAAAACGAATTCAATAAAACGTTCATCAATTGATTAAAAATCCATTACTGTTCGCGTACAGAAGAAGGAAAACCATGATTAATTTTCACCAACGTTACTACGGCGCATGCGTGTAAAACAAAGCGGAGATTGCGCAAAAAACATGAGACGCCCGCGCAATCGGCGGCAGTTCCAAATACTTGACGGGTACAATTCTAGTTTAGCATTGCTTAACATGTTAATGAAAAAATAAAACCAGTTTTCACCATCGCAAGTTATATTTGACGAATTATTAGCCTGATTGTGATAGCTAGATCTAGGTTTTTTAAGTTTCATATTGTATAGGTAGTGATTGTCCAGCTGATTATTCGTAGTAGTTTGTGCGGGTTTAAATAGCAGAATAAATTATAAAGGTGAAAAAATTTTATTTTGTCGGAGAGTGTGTGATATTATATTATTATTGTTGCTTTCAATTCTACAGAAAATATATTGACCAAATTAGTATCAATGCATGAAAAGCATTGATTTTACGTAATAAATAACAAAACTCGATACTGAAATCTTAAAATTTAATTATTTGGATTATTCAAATCCAAATAATTAAATTATAAGATTAGTAAAAGAGTTTTTAAAATTTTTAGATGGAGTAGTTAAAAAAAGTAAACTTACTTTATTTACTATTGGACGATAAAATGATAAAGTTGCTACCATTCTAATTATACAAGCAACAAATTCATCAAGTAAATAAACGAGCTGAAAAGTTGGTCTATATTTAATCAATTAGGTAGGTGCATTCATTGTACAGACACCCATCCATTGGGCGACTACAATCTGATATATTTTTAATCTGACGGTCACTTTAACGCCAGACACATTTAGTTCAATATCGCTTGAGGAAGTTCTGCTAAAATTAAGCCAACGGTGGTTGTATGTACAAACGCAATGTTGCTACATATTAAGCGGTCGCTAGGATTTTTTGCTACCACACGGAACTAATTTATCAAACTTATAGACACTTATAAGCACCTGAATAGAGACAAAATATTTACTTTGTATATACCCACCCATTATGTCATTGTGTGTTTAAGTTTTTGCTTTTTAATTGAATTAAATTTACTGCATTATATTTTGAACAATAGCTACTTACGCAATTTACTTTTTGCAAAACTTGAAATGTGTTTAGACGGCCATGATTATTTGAAACAAGAAATAACATGAAAATGTTCTTAGATTACTCTTTAGTTTTATATTTATCGCATGGAAATAAATGAAAAATGTAAACATTATAAAAATAAAATAAGGGATACATTTAAATGTAGAGAAACATACAATGAGTTTCTTATAATTACGAGTATCATACCTATTCAAAAATTTATATATTTAGGATACAAACGTCTAAAACGCTTTAGGAAATGGCATCTTTCGAAGTGAAACAACACGGTTCATTAAAATTTAATACACGGGTTATAATATCTGTGACGCGGGTCATGTTTGACTCTGCCATTGAAAGGCTCAATATTTAGCAAAACATTTTGTACCCCGGACAAACATTGGTGCGATGAACACTTGTGTTTGTTCAGTGTCTGGGTGTAATATATGTATTTAAGTATATATTTGTGTTCCTCTGTTGTCTGATATCTGTAACACAAGAGCTTAAGCTACTTAGTACGGAATCAGGTCAACCTATGAGATGTTGTGAGAATTATCATTATTATTATATGGTATAGCGCTGTCATTCCATACAAATCTGACGTTATACCGTAGATTTAACTACGGATAAAGATTGGTCGAATCCAGCATAAAAATACCTATACCCTCTATAACTATAACCTCTATAACTTTGTGTACCTATAGTCCTAGAAAACGCATTTAATTTCGCTTATCATCAGAAATAAGCATACAATTAATCATAAATTTATACCCAGCACTTACGACTATACCACTAGAAATGTACAGATGTGTGCATTATCTCTAGAGAATATGCCGCTTTTTACTTGCTCTTCCCATGGTTGAATGAAAATTCGATGCGCGTGAGCAACGAGCCATCAACGAAAGCGATAATGCACGCGCTTAGTAAACACTATAGGGTCGCCAGATTATACTATCTAGTAATAAACTCTGACTAAAAAGGTTAAGTGCTTAGTAGTAAAATAATAAAGTCATTCAAACATTTAGGTAGGTATATTAAAAATACTAGAAATGAGTAAAAAATTAAGACTAAGACAAAAAATAAATACTCTGGTCTACTTCTTAAGAATAAAGATTAAAACACTTAATTAATTTAATTTATAGGATATTATGCGTTTATATGCACTACCTATATTATGTATAAACTCATTTTTTTCGTTGTAGATGGGCTTGCTCTTTTTTATTTTTATTTTAATGTCCAGTAGGAAAAAATCATGACCGTCACCTTGTCCCATGTAGCGAATAAGATGGTGTGGTAAGGGATTTTATAAGTAAGAATATTGCATTATATTAAAAATGAAAATTGTAATCACCATATTATTTGAAAAGAGTAACTGCTGAGTTTATTGCTGATGGAAATTGACATTCCGAATCAGCGGTAGATTACATAATATTTGAAATTCATAAATGTTCTGTAGGTATGGACTTAAACTGAATAAAGATATTTTGATTTTCGATTTTGATTCAAATACTAACCAAAACCCCTCTTTTTTTTACTCTGGCGAGGGTTTCTCCTAACGAGAGGCCGGCCAGAGGCATACCGACTAAACCCTAGCGACGTTCCCTCATCGATGGAGTGGGAAGGGGACATGAGTACGGGTTAAAGAACCTTACTTCACGTCTCCCCCCAGGCTGAGGGTCCATTTACACTGCGAGCCCGACACGACCTCCCCCAGTCAAGCTGGGGGGAACCAAAACCCCTGGGGAGTCAATCTCAGCGCAATCGTAGTTGTACTTACACCTTCAATCGGGGCTATACCGTATTGCTAATAGCGCATTGCATTTTAGCTAGCCGTGTTGAATAACGTATGTCGCTGAATATATTCCGGCCGTTTTTTATTCAGCCGCATTCAATCCGCCTAATCGTTGAACCGCCGCATCGCAAAATGGCCCTGTTTTTGACAACAGCTAGCCGTAATGTAATACGGCGGTACAATCCGACTGCGATATATACACTGTGATTTTTTAAATACCCGAGAAATTGCTAATGGTAGCATAATAGGGTCTAATCTCAAAAAAAAAGTTACCGTCCCATATAAAAGTGATCAGTTGATGGATGCAATTTTGTATGAGATGTCTAATTTTTTTTTGAGATTCTTCTCTATTTTCTTTAGGGAAAATAGGGTATTTTCATTAGTACAATGTCCTCGAGAAGTTTTTCGAGAATAATAAAAACACAGTGTATAAAAAATGCTAGTAGCTAGCTAGCTAAGTCGTCAAGTTTTTAGTGATACAAATTCCTGGTCCAATTTTAAAGGCATTTTCCCGGCGCACAGGTAGTGCGTGCGATTCGAAAGTGCACGCACGCACTCGTGCGCATGTTGTAACAAATGGTTGCACGTTTACGTTACGTGATAATAAGATGATATCAGGAAACTTAGCCAGCGATCTGACCTTGCTCTATATTGTGGTTACTGAAATGGTCTTGTACTTGCGTATGTTACATTTTCAAATTTGGTTGCGTTAAGGTCGGTAGCAATTTTTTTTTTCTAAAAATAATCTTACGTGTGGAAAAGGTTTTATTTTATAGCCTTGGTAATAAATTACTTGTCATGATTTTATTAAATTATTTTGTAATTTTGGGACTGAGATATACAAATATACTTTTAAGACCATAAACGAATTAAATTGTACAAAAACGTAGAATCATGCAGTTCTCAAAGTTTGATAATTATTTCGCCCTTCAAGTGTAGTTACCACTTTCAACTACGTAATTTTTAGGCACTTTTTAAAAGTAATTTTTAGGCAATTAAGTCAAAACTGTAAATAGTGCTGTCATTAAAATAAAAAAAACATGTCTTCTCCTAAAAATATAGGACAGAAACGATAGACTACCCACTTATTCTCAATAAGTTACTTGAGATTGGCAAGATATCTTCTGGTAGAGCCATAATATAAAAAAAATACGATAGCAGCTATTGAAAATTGTACTCCACCTTTGTAATGTTGAGTTACATAAACGTACAACTCATTAATTACGAACGCACAAGTAAAAATAAACAAATAATTAAATGTAAATAAGTAAAAGTACGGGCAATGACACTGTACATAGACAAGTATTTAGTTGTCAGTCATATTGTGTAAAGTTTTCCGATGATGCATGTAATTAAACATTACATAAACTGACGATGACATTTCAATATATTTTTTACATTTAGGTGAGTTTTGTGTAAGTTCTGTAATACTTTTTTTAGGTTTTACTGTCCCACATAACTTATCGTTTCGTATTTGTTTTTTGACTATCCTGTGTTTCTAATTACAAAAAAATAAATAAAAAATTAAAACACTTTTTTTTAGAAAAGCCCTCTTTGTAGGAAGCTTAATTATAAAAAATATTTTTTCCAAGGGAAATTATTCCCTTAAATTAAATATTTGCGAACTTTTATTTCCGGATGTAAGTAGGTACCTATGTTTGAACTTTAAATTCCTAATTCAAAAAGAAAAAAATCGCAAAAAGGTAAAAACTCACCTGTTGCAAGTGCGAAAACGACCAGCGCCGCAGCGCCGAAAGACCTCATCGTGTAAAAAAAATTGCGCACACACGTTGAAACACTTCACAGCACTTCACCACCGACCATCATACACGGAACGCGCAATAGCTCGGCGCGCGTGCGCGAGAGTGAGCGCTGGGCGGCGCGCGCGCAGCGAAGCAGCCGTGGTGGGGCGGCGAGCCCGTTCTGCAGGGTCAACTCGGAATTTGCTCTTGCAATTTTAGGCGTTTGCAATTGCGAAAAAGTTAGGACAAAATTTTCTTTAGGCTATATAGGTTGACCGAAAAATTTCTAAATTTTAATGAATGAATGACCAGCCATGCGTTGTGAAGCGGCAAGCTTTTTTGTGTTGTTATGAAAAAAAATATGTTTTTATTTTACGTTTTTAAATCGTTTTCAATATTGTGTAAATTTCAATGATATTGAAAGTAAGTTTATAATATTTTTAAATAGATTTTGAGAAGCCGTTGTAGAGTTCGTTTGAATACTGGAATTAATCTTTATGTTATTTTTAAGACATAAAGGAACCTTATAGTTATGAATATAGAGAGATTGTTGATTTCACTTGGTAAAGCTAGTTCTTAGAGATTGAATCAACTGTAATGCTTGAAAGTGTATTCAAGACTAAAGATGCGGAGTTATCAGGGACCAATATAAAGGCATTTAGGTGTTTGAGACCATGAACGCGATTTGTTTGTTTGTCAAACTTATTATTAACTTAAAGTTAATCGCTCTTTGGAGACAATTGCTAACTTTTATTCTTACGGGTAGCTTATGATAAGGCAACCATGCGTTGGTTTCTACAATATGTCATTTTTCTTCATTTTAAAAATCGTTGAGACGCAAGATACCGTTTGGTTAATTTTTCAGGTGGTTTTTTATGTGATTTTATTTTATGTAATAGGTGGCAGACGTGCTGACGGATCACCTGATAGTAAGCGATTGCCACTGCCCATGGACACCCGTGACACCACTGGAGTCACAAGTGCCCTTTCTCACTTTTTTCTCTGGTAGTTAGGGGTTTATTGTATCTTGTTTGTTTAATATGGTTACTATATAATAAAGGAAAGTCTAATTTTGAGACCAGAACAATGTAGGTCTGTATGCAATGTTATAATCTTTCTAATATAGCTTCTAAACTTAACCAAAATAAAATGCTTCTTTTACTTAATACTATAGATAATATAGACATATTTGGCGACAGTGAACAGGCATCTTCTTGGCAAATGGGAGGCCCAATCCGGGGGAAGGCGGGGTATAAAGGTTGGCAGCGCACTAGTGACTCCACTGGTCTCGCGGGTGTCCATGGGCGGCGGCAATCGCTTACCATCAGGCGTTCCGTCTGCTCGTCTGCCACCTATCACATAAAAAAAGAGATTTTTATGATTGATAAATGAAAAATGGCGGGAATCACTTACCATTAGGTGGTCCGTCTGCTCGTCTGCCATCTATGACATAAAAAAACACACGTAATATCCCAGACAAACCTCATCGTCACTCTCTATCAGGTGAGATTGTGGTCAAGATTATGTCTATAATTAAACCAACAAAAAAACAATCTCATATTTATTTTACTTCTATTTCAATCAAACCACGCACTATTAAACTATTGAAACCTTCAATGTACACAACTATTGTTCTTGTACAACCAACGACTTAAGTACGGAAGCAAGACAAACCAAATGCCAAGGATCTGTAGCAGGATACACTCACCACAAGGACAAGTCGATAGAGCCGACAATTGCGTAGCACTTTTCCGCGATACTATCTTGCTCGACTTGGTAATTAGGTACAATGCCTTTGTATACAAAAGTATGTTTATGGAGATTAAGCTCTTAATAAAAGTTATCTAGATTGAAAATTTGCTTTATCATACTTCCTACAGAATACGCTAAATGGATTTTTTCCTTTGTACTTACGACCATCTTATTGTAGTGCTGAGACAATGCAGTTTGGTTGTAGGCACATGTGTGTATGCATCCAGGACACGTTCAGACTTATCTCCGCGGCGAATCCGTCGCGCATCCGTCTAAGGCGACTAAGGTAAAGCTGCTGGCATGATCATCAGCACGCAGAGAAGGAATATCTCTCTCTCTCTCTCTGCATTTCTATCAAAACCCTCCCCAACCCGTCTGCCAAGCGTGGTTCGTATGGCAAATACCCCTCATGTGATTGAGGGAGGCCCGTGCCCCAGCAGTGGGGACTTAATGGGCTGACGATGACGAAATATGAAAAAAAATACACCACTTTTAATAAAAAAAGTTATACTCATTAAGGGGACGGGTAGGGCACACTAGCGATGCCAATCGATTTTAATTTTTAGCCACTAAACCGGATTTATTTTATACAATTTCGGGGTTACAATCTATCGGCACACACTTTTATTAAGGTGACGGGTAGGGCACACTAGCGACGCCAATAGATTTTAATTTTTAGCTACTAAACCGGATCTATTTGAAACAATTTCGGGGTTACAACCTCTAGGCAAACACTTATACTATTTATTAAATAACCATGCACAAATGTTGGGTTCGTTTTTGTACGCGAAACATTGATTCACGCTCAAAGTGGCCGCTTTTGGCGGTAATCAATATTTCGCGTACGTGTTGGACCATATGTAATTTATTAAGTTGGCCGTGTGGTCCCCGGCAGAGTAGAATAGGCCACACTCACTCTTACCGAGGTGTCGTAAAAGGCGACTAAGGTAAAGCTGCTGGCATGATCATCAGCACCCAGAGAAGGAAAACTCTGCATTTATATCTAAACCCTCGCCAACTCGTCTGCCAAGCGTGGTGAGTATGGCAATTACCCCTCATGTGATTGAGGGAGGCCCGTGCCCCAGCAGTGGGGACTTCAATGGGCTGATGATGATTAAGTGATATACGAGTATTATAAAAAAGAACAACTTCAATAAAGCCCGCGTCCTCTCTCCTACATTTTGTTGTGCCCTAACAGGGTCCATAATGTGTTCTACTAAATTATATTGGCACCACCTTACTGTACCTTATGGAAAACAATAAACAATTGGGTATTGAGTATTGATATATCTAAATCTTAAGTTCTAGTTATGTATCTTCAGTATAGTTTTATAAATATTAAGATAAAAAATAAAAAATCTGGTTTAATCCCGCTGTCCACCCTCTGCTTGTCCATACCGGGTGGACAGTGAAACAAATTATTAAAAAAATCCCGCTGTTACATCCCTAGACCTCAGCGTCACTTTTCATCAGATGAGATTGTGGTCAAGCGGTAGCGTACAGTTCAATAAAAAAAACTACCAACCTTTAAACTTCCCCTCCTAAATTCGGTTTTCGAAATGATAGTAAAAGCCATGCTATAACACTAAACATGTTTGCTAAATAACCACGTCAAATAACCTTAGGTTAGTTTGCAACCTGCGGATGTTAGACCATATCAACTCACACGATAAGAAAAATATAGGTATAAATATAAACTATACTTGTACTTCATGAATAATTTATGAATTCATAAAGTGCAATACATTTGATTTGCAATTTAGATACTTGTACAAGATCGAACAGGATTAGAATCCAGATCTCTCGTCCATCATAAACCTCGACAACCACCACTCCTATTGCATAGATCGGAAAAGATACAATACTTCAAGTCGACAAGTTACGGTCATAGTCGAAAACATATTAGATCATAAGTGTTACATGACACAATTTTAAAGAATGCCCCTAGCAATGGGTCGTAATTAAACAATGTGACTAGTGCAATAAATAAGTACCAATACATTACATAGTGTTAATAAAGTCAGTGGTCCGACAAAGGTTCTCCACCGGGCCGCTGTTACTATGACCCACCGTGTCTACCGGACAAAAAAACTATACTGAATTTCAACATGTACAACTTTTAAAACCGGCCAAGTGCGAGTCGGACTCGCCCATGAAGAGTTCCGTAGCAGCAATTAAGATATATGGAAGGTAAATTGCGGTTTAAGGCTTATAACGTATTTAAAAAAACTACTTACTAGTTACTTAGAGGTTAGTTTTCATGATTATGTACATCATATATTTTTTTAGTTTTTATAATTAATTTATTACAGAAGTTAGAAGAGGGGGGTCACAATTTACCATTTTGGGAGCGTCTCTTGCGCAAAGTATTGTTAAGAAGAAAATGATGTTAAAAACCTCAACATCATTTTTAAAGACCTATCCGGTATCTTTATACCCCACCTTATGGGGTATCTATATATCCCACACGTAGGTTTGATGAAAACAATTTTGAAAAAGTTTCAGTTTCAAGTATGAAGACCCCCCCCCCCCCCATTTTTTTATTTTTTCTAATTTTTGTGTAAAAATTGTAATGCGGTTAATAAAATACATATTTTTACCAAGTTTCAATAGTATAGTTCTTACAGTTTCTGAGAAAAGAGGCTGTGACATACTGACGGACGGACAGACATGACGAATCTATAAGGGTTCCGTTTTTTGCCATTTGGCTACAGAACCCTAAAAATGAGGAGCTCCGGAACAAAACCCAATAAATACACTTTTAGTATTTTTACAGGAAACAAAAAGAATGTTTTACGTTGAAATGTAAAATGTTGTTTGTTTAACTAGTAATATAACGTAAATTTACATAACTATAATGTATCAATACGGGGATTAACACGATCTTTATTATGTGAAACAACAAATATGTGATATGTCGGGCCAAATATGTGAGTACACTATGTTGTTTCACATAATAAAGATCGTGTTAATCCCCGTATTGATACATTATAGTTATAATGCAACGCGAAAATCTAAAAAACTATGTAAATTTACATAGCAGCAAGGGCAAGAATTTGTAAAGGATTTATCGGTAATAGTCTCGAAAATTAAAAATGCAATGATTGTAACTTAAAAATATGTGTATTTGTTTGGTTTTGGTTTAGCTGTCCAACTTTAGAAAATAATTTAGTACGTTTTTACAGAATTCAAAAAAAAGGAGATTCGACTGTATGTTTGTTTTTCGATAACACCTATAATTATAATATCTAGACTGTACTATTATAAAATGTTATTTAAAGTGTATGAAGTGTAAAAAATGTTATTTTACACTTTTTAGTTCGTGGTTTTTGAAGGACGGTTTTTTTTCATAGATTTTTTTTGTCTGGGGCTTTTCTATGTAATATATGTATGTATTTACAAAATATAAGTATTCAATGTATATCTTTGTAATTCCGCTGTTGTTTTTGACATGCGTAACACAGGTGCTTGAGCTACCAATCTCGAAGTCAGATCAATTTATGTGATGTTGTGAAATATTTATTTAATATTTATTCATTTACAAGGTCATTGGAGTAGTTCTAATGGAATTTTTCTTTATCTTGCTACTTGCTCTTCGTACTGGCTGATTTCAACTATGTAATAGCACTGTGTATTAATATTAACAGATGTCTATTATTACAATGGTCCCCAAGAGCACAATTCGCAATATTTAATGAAAATATTAAGAAACCAGTCGGCTAGAGGCAGATCGGGAGATGAATAGAGCGAAACATCTTAGTAATTACGCCAGTTTTTAACTAAGAGTAGGTAATGTAAATTAATTATACATTGGTTAATCCCAATTTATTAGTTAAGCTCCATGAATATATGATCAACGGTATTCATATATGAGTATTACAGTTATTATAGATTTAATGTTTATCGATATTATCGATAATACTAGCGGTAACTTTGTAACTGGTAATTTATCGTTGTGAATACCTAACATTATTGACATTTTTATTAAAGTAGGTAGTAGGTAACAGAATGAATGGACTCAAACATAACTTACTTCATAAACGATAAAGTAAAAGTAATCACTCAGATAACATGAAGCTAATCAAAGTGCCAACCTTTCCACCGGAATGGGTTTCCAGAACCACAAACTCAACACAGCTGCTTACTGCGGGAGATCCTCGCTTCGGCATGAATGGGCCGGCTCGACCGGAGTGATACCACAGCCTCGCAGAAAACCGGCGTGAAGCAGCACTGTCCTATTTCGCTGCGTGACTGAGGGTACCAGAGGCCCAATCCGGGGAAAACGGGGTTTAAAGGTTGGCAGCGCTCTTATGACTCCAGTATTGTCGCTGGTGTCCATGAGCGATAGCAGTCACTTACCATCAGGTGAAACGTCTGCTCATCTGCCACCTTTCACATAAAAGTGCCAGTGCTTCACGCCGGTTTTCCGTTAATTATGCTGCTGCGTGAAATTAACTGGTGTCGCGGGTGTACATGAGCGGCGGCAATTGCATACCATCAGGTGATCCGTCTGCTCATCTGCCACCTATCACAAAAAAAACTGGAGCAAATTTTAAACCTCATCATCATCATCAGCCCATTTAACTCCCCACTGCTGGGGCACGGGCCTCCCTCAATCACATGAGGGGTAGTTGCCATACTCACCATGCTTGGCAGACGGGTTGGCGAGTGTTTTGATATAAATGCAGAGTTTTCCTTCTATAAATTAATTTTAAACCTCATTACTTTATATTAATACCAAAAGTTCGCTTAAGTGGAATCAATGATTAGAAGATCTAAATGAATGGTTTTCATCTAGCTGACAGATAAATTTGGAGATAGTCATAATTACGAGTACATGTATAATTATCGCACTTGCACGCTATATTAACGAGGGATTATATAACGCTATTTATACATAACATGTTGACGTATGAACGGGTTCACACTGTTGGGCCGATAGTTTTACCGGCGACCAATTTGTCGGTAGTTTACTAAGAAACAAAGCGTCGTTTAAGTTTTTTGGAAAAATAATCGACCCAATAATGCGCTATCAAAGTCAAAGTCAAATAATTCTTTATTTGCATAGGCTTGTACACAGCACTGACAAATCGTCATACATTTGAATGACTTAAAACTATTTATAAGTACTTATGTATAATTTACATGTTAATACATATATTAGTTGATACATAAAATATACTATAGAAATAAATAAACATAATGCGATTCTACCACCGGCTCGGAAAGTTGTTTCTGGTCGAGAAGATCCGGCAAGAAACTCGCCAGTTACTCTTTTTAATCGCCAAACTTTCATACAATGTTGTGTCATCATCAAACCAAGCCATACAGTTCAATTGTTACACAAAATAAAATAAAGGAAATAATAATAAAATAAATATTATGAGGTAAACCGAAGCAGACCAGTCCCCAAAGGTGGCACCTATCAAATTGGGGTGGCGTAGGCGTAAAGACAACAATTCGATTAAATGAATTAACATACTTATTTTTTTTTATATATCAATTGGTTTTGAACTTGACCTCATCTCTTCTGGTGGAAAGTGACAATAAGGTCTAAGATGTAGCGTGCTTACCCAAGCTGAAGCCTATTCACTCTCGACTTAAAGACACCCAAATCTTAACTCTCTGGGAATACAGAAGCCGGCAAGTTACAGTTTCATTCCTTAGCATTTCGTATTAAGAAATAATAAGCGAAACCCTTAGTACGAGCTGGTGGAACTTCCACAGTGTAATGGTTGTGGAAAGTGACAATAAGGTCTGAGATGTAGTGTGCTTACCCAGAAGAAGCCTATTCACTCTCGACTTAGACACCCGAATTGTAGCTCTCTGGGAATACAGAAGCCGGCAAGTTGTTCCATTCCTTAGCAGTTCGTATTAAGAAAGATGAATCGAAATGCTTAGTACGAACTGGTGGAACTTCCACAGTGTAAGGGTGGATTCCTGTCGTCTTCCTGCAATGTCCGATGGTAGAAAGGAGGTAAAAGGTGTAAGAAACTTTTATTGCACACAAAACATAAAGTATGAGAACTTAAAACTTGGTATTGGAGTTATCCTACAAATTAGGCGACCTCATCGAATAAAGATAAAGGACATCCCAAAATGATAACTTGATTTCTGTGATGGAGGCCTTTGCCCTGCAGTAGGACAGTTTATAGGCTGATCATCGTCAGCCCATTTAAGTCCCCACTGCTGGGGCACGGGCCTCCCTCAATCACATGAGGGGTAGTTGCCATACTCACCACGCTTGGCAGACGGGTTGGCGAGGGTTTTGATATAAATGCAGAGTTTTCCTTCTCTGGGTGCTGATGATCATGCCAGCAGCTTTACCTTAGTCGCCTTTTACGACACCTCGGTAAGAGTGAGGGTGGCCTATTCTACTCTGCCGGGCACCACACGATATAGGCTGATACTTTTTACTATATATGCTAAGGAACGTGTAAAGTGGAGTATATACATATATAAACGGGATTCTAACCTCCGAAGCAATGCCTTTGGGCGCAATCGATATGATACGATCTACGGGAGATTTTGATGATCATTGATATATTACTCAACCCATAACTTATTATCAGGAAATCAAACTTTAGTCACGATTTTTATACGTCTGTTTGTTGTTACAACTTTTCGTTAATAAAAATGCTCCAACCGATTACGGTTACGACAAGCCAACTCAACGATCGCACGATATACTATAGTGTTCAAGTGTGTGCGCAAACAACAGTGCGCTCCCTATTCCCTTACCCTCGTAAGTCTGTTTGTATTGGTCTGGGTGTTTTCTATGAATTATAAGTATGTAATTACAAAAGAAAAGTATTGAATGTATATATTTGTAATCCCACTGTTGATTCTGATATCCGTAACACAGGTGCTTGAGCTACTTATCTCCGAGTAAGATCAATGTATGTGATGTTGTGAAATATTTAATAGGTATTTGTAATCCGATGGGACACCAATGTGACACAACCGGAGAGGGATCGGGTGCAGGACCATCAGCTTAACGTGCTTTCCGAGGCAAGGGGGTACAATACCGCCAACTTCCAGACTCAGAGCTGACACTAAACATTTCTTATCGAAAACTTAGGTACAAATTTTTGGCCTGACCCGGGAATCAAACCTGAGAGCTCTTACGCAGTCGTCAATTTAAAGTACGAACCACTGCATCACTGAGGCATTCATTTCTGTTACTTTTCGTATCACAGAGCACAAGAAGCTTTACAACTCATTAGTGGCCCACCCTCACTTTGTTTCGGGACATTAGTTCCACTTTAAACCAATAGATGGCGCCAGGTATCGAATACATCGCGCAAGCGTTTCGTGTTTTCGGAATACCTAAAAGCGTTGCCGCTGTCTGTAGGGTTTATTTCTTCATAAAGATAGTCATCATCATCATCATCAGCCCATTCAAGTCCCCACTGCTGGGGCACGGGCCTCCCTCAATCACATGAGGGGTAATTGCCATACTCACCACGCTTGGCAGACGGGTTGGCGAGGGTTTTGATATGAATGCAGAGTTTTCCTTCTCTGGGTGCTGATGATCATGCCAGCAGCTTTACCTTAGTCGCCTTTTACGACACCTCGGTAAGAGTGAGGGTGGCCTATTCTACTCTACCGGAGACCACTCGGCCGATAAAGATAGTGCAGCAACACTAATTGCCGAATAAACTATCGGCCTGACAAAAGTGTGAACTAGCCATGAGAGATTTAGCTCTTTGGAAAGATAAGAGCTATGTAGCTCTTCTAGCTCAGTAGCTCATTTAGCTCAATGTTAGATAGTGGCACTAAAGTCATATAAATCTCAAATCTCAACTCATAGTAGACTTTTCTTATATGTGATAGGTGGCAGACGAGCAGACGGATCACCTGATAGTAAGCAATTGCCACCGCCCATGGACACCCGTGACACCAGAGTGGCGTCACAAATGCGCTGCCAACTTTCAAACCCCCCCTTTCCCCCGGATCGGGCTTTCGGTACCCTCACTCACGCAGCAAAACACTACACAGTGCTGCTTTACGCCGGTTTTCTGTGAGGCCGTGGTATCACTCAAGCCGATCAATAATGTATGCATTCGCGCCCAAAATATGTACTTCTAAATATGCGCCTTAACTTCATAATATTGTAAATGAAGTTTGAATGAAGAATACGTCTTCATATGAATGCATACATTATTGATGCAATATGTGTCCTCTCTTTCTTTACGCGGCGTCGGGCGCGCCGCCGACTCGCTCTAGCTCGCTGATACTGAATGACTCCGACTGAGCTAGATATGAATTGAATCATACTGAGCTAGATATACTAGATTAGGTGAGCTAGTTCTTTTTACCAACTCGCACGCGAGCTACTCATCCCTAGTGTGAACCTACTCAAACACGTTTGGTTACGACCGGTCATCTGTCAACCGGCATCTTATTAAACATATCTCATGTTTCGACAGCTACAGGCCGCGTCGAGTTCGGCCATTGAAGTGAAAACAAAACACTGCTACAAGCATGATTAATGAAAGAGGTGATGCCAATTTAACAACAAGAATTAGAAGAAAGTGAATTTGAACCATCGGTAAGTGTAAAGGAATTGACAGGTTTATGTAATACATTTTATGAATGAATGGGGCATCTTTTTTATGTGATAAGTGGCAGACGAGCAGACGGATCTTTTAAGGTGACGGGTAGGGCACACTAGCGACGCCAACCGATTTTAATACAAATATTTAATTTAAATACAAATCTACTGGCGGCGCTAGTTTCATCGATGCGTCACCTCAAACCCGCATCGCCGGGATTGGGCCTCTGCTACCCCTACTCACAGCTCATGCACTGCTTTACGCTGGTAAGATAATATAAGATAAGGAATTATTTATTCGACACTTAACATGGACGTTTACAGACGAAATATCTTAAAAGCTAAGTGCCGAAAGGATATCTATTCAGCATTTGGCCTGAACCATAGCGCTGATTTTCAGTAAAGACCGAATCGCATACTAATTTATAATTAACTTTTTTTTATTTCGCTTCATGCATACATGCTTAAAATTAACATTAGTATTTATGTGAGGCCGTTTTATTCATGCCGAAGCGTAGCTCTCGCACCGCATAACATTCAAAGATTTCCTCATTATTACAAAAGTACAGATATTACTACTATAACAGATATAAATGTTAATATGTAGTATTTACTTACGTAAAGACTACTCATTAACATTTTAGATGTTCAAATCTGTATAAAAAAAGATGAAATGAGATCATACACCAGCATCGACGCGTGCGCGCGCGCAAGTGCTAAGAAAAGACATCAACGCAGTAGCGGGCAGATTATTTGACATGACCAGCGTGAAGCAGCATTGTGCCGTGTTTCGCTGCGTGAGTGAGGCCCAATCCGGGGGAAAGGGGGGTTCAAAGATTGGCAGTGCACTTGTGACTCCACAGGTGTCGCGGATATCCAAGGGCGGCGGCAATCGCGGCTTACCGTCGGGTGATCCGTCTGCTCGTTTGCCACCTAAGATATAAAAAAGATGAGATTTTTATATATAATAAGTGGCACACAAATACATAATCTTAGCCAATACACATACCCCCTTATGATAAAACCCGTTCCAGGAATTGTTCCGAATTTGTTTTTTTGACAAACGAGCAAGCGAGTCACCTGATGGAAAGCAATCATCGCCGCCCATTAACATCCGCGAAATCAGAGAGATCGCTAATGCGTTGCCGGCCTTTTTAAAAAGGAGTACACTCTTCTCTTGAAGGTCCCTAAGTCGTAGCCGTCGGGAAATACTCCCATAGGTAAACTGTTCCACAAAACTGAGGTACGTGGTAGAAAGCTCCGCGAAAAACGCACAGTATTCGACCGCCATCCATCGAGATGATGAGAATGGAATGACAATCGCTTGCGTGTGGCTCGATGTAAGAATTCAGCTGCAGGGAGTAGATCAAACAGTTCCTCAGAGCACTCCCCATGATAGATACGGTATAGAATGCTGAGGGAGGCTATATCCCGCCGCAGTGCTAGAGGATCAAGTCGACTAGAGAGAGTCAAGTCACCGACAATTCCAGCCCCTTTTGACATTACGTGTCGGAAGGGGTTGACATGAGCTTAAGTACCGTAGTAACTTTAAATCGCGTTTTCTAATAAGGTGGCGTAAGTTTTGATGTCCACCAAATCTCATAGTTTCTTATTTTGGGCTATTTTCAAAGGGACGAAAGCACCACCATTACTCAATGGCATTTTTTTATAATGAGGCAGACGATACCGATATATTACCGATAATGGACACCTGCAATACCATCAGATGCGCTGTCAGCTTTTTAGAAAGGGATACGCTCTTTTCTGGAAGGTTAAATCAATCCGGAAATACCGCAGGCGATAGTTAAGTCCGCAATTTAGTTCATCAATCGACATCATGGTATAATATTCAATCCATCTATAGTACTGTCATGTTGCCGACATTACACGCCCTAAATGCCAACAAAGGCCTTAGGGCCGCACCGAGTTTGGCAAACCTAATCAAATTATTTAAGCAAACCGATTTTGATTGACAGACGATTGGCTAACCTATTAATGGCGTATATTAACGCACCCTTAGTAAAATAACGACCTAACTCAAAATTGTTGATATTTTTATAGCAATTCTTTGCAATTTATTCTTGAGTAGTCTTGAGTAAATAACGCACTTCAAATTTCATCTCGTGTTCATATGTGAGTGTACCTATTTACTTAACTCAAAATTGTTGTTAGATGACCTTTCATCCCTGGATTTTAGCCGATACTTTTTTCACTTAGTATCTATATTAAAATTTTGAGTTAGGTCGGTATTTACTAAGGGTGCGTTTTGCGATGATGTTTTATGGCTAGCAAATGATGAAATATTAGTGAATATATCTCTCTACATATCGTCGGTGGTAAATCAATACCGTTTATGAGCACTTTCCAAGTAACTACATTAAGTAAATTTCATAGGATGAGCAAACATTACCTTGCCTTTATACTCATGGCCTTTGTCGAGGTATTTGTCTTAATTAGCTCTTGTATCCAAAAAAACACTTATTTTATGTGTACAAAAATTTATAATAAATTACTAGACAAATTCAAGTCGTTAAGGTGACTGGTAGGGCACACTAGCGATGCCAATATATTTTAATTTTTGGCTAGTAAACCGGATCTATTTTAAACAATTTCGGGGTTACAACCTCTCGGAAACTATTTTTTAATACTTATAGTTGACTATTTGGTCTGCTTTTGCACTCCAATTTTGGATTACCGCCAAAAGTGGCCGCTTTTGCCGTGAATACATTTTTCGGGAACAAAAACGGACCCAATATTTGTGCATGGTTATTTAATAAATAGTATAAGTGTTTACCGAGAGGTTGTAATCCCGAAATCGCTTGAAATAGACCCGGAATAGTAGACAACATAAAATCCTTTGGCGTCGCTAGTGTGCCCTATCCGTCACCTTAAGGTTTTCAAAATTTAAAAAGAAATTAAAGCTTTTATAGTATTCAGGAATATTTAGATCATAAAATATAGAATACCAAATTTGGTAATGATTTATAACTGAGTATAACCATAATGTCCTACACATTCATGTCATAAGCCTGAAAAGGTAGGTGAAGGTGACAGGTAGGACACACTAGCGACGCCAATCAATTTTAATTTTTAGCTACTAAACCCGATCTATTTTAAATAATTTCGGGGTTACAACCTCTCGGCAAACACTTAAACTATTTACTAAATAGCCATGCACAAATGTTGAGTTCAAAGCGTACGCCAAAAATTGATTCATGCCAAGAGCGGCCACTATTGGCGTGAATAAATTTTTCACGTAAAAAAAATAATTAAGATAAACAAATGAATTAAGTCCGGATTTTTCTGGTATCTCCGTTGTTTTCGGTTTCCGTGATAAAATAAAACCTCAGTCTGGGGCCAGGACAATATAATTGCCTTTTTTGTGATAGGTGGCAGACGGGCAGACGGATTACCTGATGGTAAGTGATTGCCGCCGCCCATGGACACCCGTAACACCAGTAGAGCTACAAATGCGCTGCCAACCTTTAAACTCCCCTTTCCCCCGGATTGAGCCTCCAGTACCCTAACTCACGCAGCGAAGCACAGCACAGTGCTGCTTCACGCCGGTTTTCTGTGAGGCCGTTTTCTGTGACGTTCTGAATTGATATGAATTTGATAAAGTTTTGGAATGCTGGTAAAATTTTATTTAATATGTGAGTACACAATGTTGTATCACAAAATAAATATCGTGTTAAATCCCGTCTTGATTAATTATAATAATGTAACGCGAAAATTTAAAAAACTATAAAATTGTATTTGTTTGGTATGCTACCCTTATAATAAAATTAAAGTCCTCTATTATAATCTACGGCCAGGCTTACAACGAGTACTGTAACGAGCGAATATTCTCGCATCGTTTGGATGTGATAGGTATATACCTATCACATTGAAACAATATTGACGCACAAAGCGTGTGAAAGGGACGCGAATAAAGATTCTTGAACTATGTTTCACTGTAGACCCTCAGTATGTTACATTTGTATTTTCCTAAACATTAGTTACAAGTCCACTACGACAAGGTTATTAATTAGCTTGGTTGTTTGTTTGACGCGGCGCGGCTACTTTTAGCAATGCACCGCTGCAGTAATGGTGGTTGCGCAAGCGCCGAAACGCGTGAAGTGGGCCGCGGAACACTTTCGATTTTACTGAGTGCTGGCGGACTTAGGGCTGCCAGTCTTAGCTGGACACACCCAGAGATAATATGATCATGAGTATTGAGAACTAAAGATATCATATGTAATGGACAAGAGTAATTGCGTGAAGTGGGCCGCGGAACACTTTCGATTTTACCGAGTGCTGGCGGACTTAGGGCTGGCAGTCTTGGCTGGATACACTCTGAGATAGTACCATAAAGAGTCATCATCATTTCAGCTAATAGACTACTAAAGAATGGCCAATCCCAATGTTCTCCACAAATAGAGGTCCTGTGCCACCCGCTTTCAAGGGATTCCACCGTACATTCAAAATGCATAAAGTGGAAGTGTGATAGTAAAGTGAGAAGCGGAACACTTTCGATTTTACTGCTTTTTTTAGCTGGACACACCCAGAGATAATAATATTATCATGAGTTTTGAGAACTAAATATAGTTATATAGTAATAGACTAGAGTATTCGCGTGAAGTGGGCCGCGGAACACTTTCGATTTTACTGAGTGCTGGCGGACTTAGGGCTGGCAGTCTTAGCTGGACACACCCAGAGATAATATTATCATGAATATTGAAAACTAAAGATATCATATAGTATAGACTAGAGTATTCGCGTGAAGTGGGACGCGGAACACTTTCGATTTTACTGAGTGCTGGCGGACTTAGGACTGGCAGTCTTAGCTGAACACACCCAGAGATAATATTATCATGAGTATTGAGAACTAAAGATATCATATAGTATAGATTAGAGTATTTGCGTGAAGTGGGCTGCGAAACACTTTCGAATTTACTGGGTGCTGGCAGACTTAGGGCTGGCAGTCTTAGCTGGACACACCCAGAGATAATATTGTCATGAGTATTGAGAACTAAAGATATCATATAGTATAGATTAGAGTATTCGCGTGAAGTGGGCTGCGGAACACATTCGATTTTACCGAGTGCTGGCAGACTTAGGGCTGGCAGTCTTAACTGGACACACCCAGAGATAAAATTATCATGAGTATAGAGAACTAAAGATATCATATGTAATGGACTAGAGTATTCGCGTGAAGTGGGCCGCGGAACACTTTCGATTTTACTTAGTGCTGGCGGACTAAGGGCTGGCAGTCTTAGGTGGACACACCTAGAGATGATATTATCATGAGTATTGAGAACTAAAGGTATCATACAGTATAGACTAGAGTATTTGCGTGAAGTGGGCCGCGGAACACTTTCGATTTTACCGAGTGCTGGCGGACTTAGGGCTGGCAGTTTTAGCTGGACACACTCAGAGATAATATTATCATGAGTATAGAGAACTAAAGATATCATATGTAATGGATTCGAGTATTCGCGTGAAGTGGGCCGCGGAACAGTTTCGATTTTGCTTAGTGCTGGCGGAGTTATGGCTGGCAGTCATGGCTGGATACACTCAGAGATAGTACCATAAAGAGTCATCATTATTTCAGCTAATAGACTACTAAAGAATGGCCAATCCCTATGTTTTCCACAAATAGAGGTCCTGTGCCACCCGCTTTCAAAGGATTCTACCGTACATTCAAAATGCATAAAGTGGAAGTGTGTAGTGACATGGAAAAAGCCATCATTATTTCAGCTAATAAATTCCCACAACTAAGGAATGGCCTCCCCCAATTTTCCCCACAAATAGAGGTCCTGTGCCGCCTGCTTCAAGGGATTCCAGCGTACATTAAAAACTCATAAAGTGGAAGTGTTATAGTAAAGTGAGCCACAGAACACTTTCGATTTTATCGAGCGCTGGCGAACTGACGGCTGGCAGCTTCAGCTGGATACACCAAGAGATAATATCATGAGTAGCAGTATTGATAAGTAAAGGTTCGGTCGATATGTTGCATCTACACTAGAGCCTAGTTCCATAAGCCGCGGACCATTTTCGATTTTACCTTAGCCCCTCACATTCCGATGACACACCAGTGGAGAATGGCTAAGAAGGATCGGGCATTGGGCCAAAGGCTTAGTATCCTTCCTGAGGTACGAAGGTAAAACACTAGCAATTTTTCGGCTCAGGACAGATACTGAGAACTTTTTAACAGGAACAAATTTGGGCCCATCGAAGCCAAAATTACAAGCGTTGAGTGAAACCCATAAGCCCCTGCTAGACAGTTTGCTAACAAAACTACGGCAGCCCTACTCTTGGGCGAGCGCTACCCGCCTGCAACCTCGCAATTTCACGAAAGGGTGGCGAAAGATCTACATACCTAATTCGATAATGTTCAGCGACATTGTGTTACACAAACTATAATTACAATATGTTAAATTCGCCTTTAAACCCAGACGTTCGACCAACATTAATATTATGTACGAGCTGACAGATAATTTGCACCAATCATTTTCATTATTACCTCAGTGGGGAATTATAAACAATCCGGATCTACTGAACTATCAGTATTATAATGTTGGTTGATACTTGATACCACGTTAATAGGATTTGAGTCTCGTTTCACGCTCTGTGTTTTTTTTTAAATGGCACAGACCGTTGACTTCCATGCAAACATAAGGCTCAAAAGGGCTAGAACCTAGGGCCGTAAAACAAACTGAGACCAAAAGCTAAAGATTTATATCAAATTACATCAACAAATTTATAACAATTAAACCTCAGATAAAGAAGAAAACCAGTTTCTCGGTTCGCAGTCTATATCTACCTAATAGCACAATTTGTACAATGTTTGCTTTAAACTCTTATGTCAGAGCAATTAGATAATGTCTCATTAATTTTATTGCAAGTAATTAGCTGTTACAACAAGTCTAAAACTGCATTTCTTTTAATGTACAAATTACTTAAATACATATTTTGTGGACCGGTTTTACGCAACGAGAATGCAACATACAGATTCTATCGAGTTAAAAATGAATAGTAAAACTTTGTTTATTTCATAAAAAATGTGAGTTCCTATGTGTTAATTATTGTCAGAGTAAATATAGTGAGGGCGTAATAATTAAAAGTCATATATTTTTAAAGTATATTGCTAAATCTCGATACGACAGTTAATCTTTGTTCGAAATTTAGTTACATTTGTGATTTTTTTTATTTGTATAATCTAAAGTCTAATAGACTAGAACGGGAAACGTTTCTAATAGGAAGGGCAAACTTTACAGACTTTTAAAACCTGAAAGCTTTGATGTTACTATATAATATTGTCTAAGTTTTACTGGATTCTAGAGTCATAATTTCCTGCATTCTGCAGTGTATCCAGATCGGTTATGGCAAATCTATTTTTTGTCAAATGGTCCCTCATGACATAAAGATTCTGCTCTAACGCAGACATCTGACATGATCTAGAACAAAACGTTGCTAAGATTAACCCATACAGGCCCGTGGGTAAATTTATGATGAGATTTGTTGGTCGAATCGGCTCTCAGTCGCATATTTAGTCATCTCAACTATAATATATCACGACTTAGCAATAGAACTTAAAAAACAATGGCATGCAGGAACTGCATACATACTCACTATCGTCATTTCCACGACAGGAGTGATTCCAAAAAGCATAAAAAAGAGTCTAGAAATATTGGAAATCCCCACAAAAACCACTTATCTCCTCCAAAAAGCCAGTATATTCAATACATGTAGAATCACTCGAAAGTTTTTATCATCCGGAACCACCACACTCAAAACCATGACGCTTAACTGAGGGTGCGACCCCCGGGTCGGGCCAAAAATTTGTACCTAAGTTATCGGTAAGAAAAAAAAATCGGTAAGAAACGCTCTGTTGGTCTATTGGTTTAAATACCGGATCGTGATCTCGGGGTCCTGGGTTCGATTTCCGGGTCGAGCGAAAACTATGTTTAGAATTTTACGAACATAGCTCGGGTTTGTGATCACCAATCTGCATTTGGCTAGCGTGGTGATTAAGCCTGATCCCATCATAGTAGCGATGACTTGCTATCTATGATGGAGGCCTTTGCCCTGCAGTGGGATAGTATATAGGCTGATACTTTACTTTTGGTAAGAAATTCTTAGTGTCAGCTCGGAATCTGGAAGTTGGCGGTCTTGTACCCCCGTGCCTCGGAAAGCACGTTAAGCCGTTGGTCCTGCGCTCGATCCCTCTCCAGTCGTGTCACAGTAGTGTCCCATCGGAATATGAGGGTATGGGAACAGAGAGTGCACTTATGTTTGCGCACACACTTGAGCACTATAACATATCCTGCGTACGTGGCTGATCGTTGAGATTGGCCGCCGTAGCCGTAATCGGTTGGATATTATTATTATATGTTTAGCTGCCTTAATCAAAGGTTGGGGAAAGCGAAGTTTTAATAAATAAATAATAATAATAAAAATGAGTTTATTTATTTTCTCTTTCACATTACAGCCTTAAATTATTAAAATTATAAAAATATAATAATATTTTTTTAGTAACTATATTTTGGAAGACTCCGTACTTGTGGTGTTAGGTTGTGTAGCCAAGCCAGTGCTAGATTATTTTTGCACTGGTAAATAAAGCGAATGAATTTCTGCAGTCACATTTGCCTTATTATAAAAATACTAGACTGCGCCCGCGGCGTCACTCACGCAGTTCTAGTCTTTATTACAAATGTCTTCATACAAACTTCTAACCCGCGCAAGGGGTTGAAAGTTCAAAAGTCACTTTTTTATTCCCGTGCCCAAACATCATTTTAAGTTTCTTAACTTACTACTGCATTTCACCCCCTATTCCACCCCTTCGAAGGGAGATTTTTCAAAACCATTGAAGTGAATTTCTGTTTATTTCAAATTATACGTATAAGTACAAATTTTCACATTCCTAACATCAAAGACGACGGACTATCATGCAAATTCCAACCCCTTTTTCACACCCCCTTAAGGGTTGAATTTACAAAAATGATATAACAACTGGTTTTTGATTCATTATTAGGAGCCTAAATAATGTTTTCAAGATTCTTACCTTAATGTTGCTAAACCCCATACTGCGTTTCTCCCCCTAATTAAACCCCTGTAAGGGTGATTTTACAAAAACTTTTGATGAGTGATTTTATTTTCCAATTATTAGTCTAAATAAAAAAAAAATATATTCCTAACATGGGGGACTTTCATATAAACTTCTAACCCCCTTTATACCCCCTTAAGGGTTGAATTTTTAAAAATCCCTTCTTAGTGCTCACTTTCACTCTTAAAGGAACCCCTGCCCAAATTTCAAGTTATTTCAAATTCAGTAGTTTAGGTTTTGCGTGTATTCCTAGTTACTTAGTCACTCAGGTTCTCCTTTTATATATATAGATGGGCCTAAAAAGCAAAATAATCTTCGGGTAAGCCTTGTTTTGTGTCAATTTTTAGGTAGGTACTACGAATAATAAATTTAAAACTTAATTTAGCTTCTGACGAAAGGGAACTCGAGTGTTACGCGTTAACTGAGCTATTGTTGTAATAATAATTTGGCAATTTGTTATCAGGCGTCCTCATCTCACACATTTCACCATTTCAGTAGACCTCTCTTATCTACCGCGCCGAAAGCCGAAATGCAACGCACGAGGCTCAAGTTACACTGGACATGCAATACCAAGGTACAGGCAACCACACATCAAAGTATCTAAATCTGCCTCAATGGATATTAAACCAACCGTGTTTGACACTAAGGTGAGACTCGACTAAAGTTTGGCAATTTCGTACATTCTGATGTGTGACTGTACCTGCGAAGTACGATATTTCTTCAGTAAGTTAATAAATCACGTTAAGACATACCACAGTTTTAAGAGTAGCCAGTAGTCTGAATCTCACAAGGTTACATATTTTGCCCGTGGGAGAGTCTGTGTCTATGCCTCGGTTTGGCATGAACGGACCGGATCGACAGGAGTGATACCACGGCCTTACAGAAAACAAGCGTGAAGCAGCGCCTGTGCTGATTGGCTGAGTGAGTGAGGCCATCGGGCCTCCGATACCCTCAGCCCAGATTGCTGGGGGAGGGGATTTTAAGGGTTGACAACGCACTTTTGACTCTACTAGAGATTTGCTCGATCGGTGGCGGTAATCAATTACCATCAGACGACCCATCTGCTTGTTTGCCGCCTATCACATAAAAAATCGTTTGCCACCGCCCACAGTTAACACCCGTGGAGTCACCTTGTGACTGTCAAGCATTTCCCCTTCCCCGCTGTTTGGGCCTCCGGTATCCTCACTCACTCGGCGAAACACAGTAAAGGTGCTGTATCATATAATTTTTGGCCATTTTATAGTAGCTTTAGATTTAAATCTCATATTAGTGAAATGTAATGGGTACGCAGAAGATAGCTCCAACCCAAGTATTTTATTACTTACTGGAGCATCTCAAAACATGTATTGGAATGAATAATGAGAAATAAAATTATTTTGTATTTTGTAATTGTATCATGCTGCCTTCTGTGAGATTTGTCGAAAAATCCTAAGTCTTGCTACTAACTATTTCTGTACTGTGGACGTATTTTTGTTACCAATCAGTGATTTATTTCATTTAAAGGGTAGGATGCAAAATATCAATTGATGATGGAGTAACGAAGTTATGTCAGAGTTCGGCCCTTCTATTAAAGGTCTTGTCGGAAGGGTCACGGGCGGGGGCGTGTCTTTGTTAATCCATCAAATTTGATGTTTTCGTCACTAAATATCACTTTATTTTATTTTCAAATGCCACGGGCTCAAATCTCTTTTTTTATGTGATAGATGGCAGACGAGCCGACGGATCACCTGATGGTAAGCAATTTCAAAAGTAAAGTAAAATATCAGCCTATAAACAGTCCCACTGTATCCCACCTCCATCATAGAATTCAAATCATCGGTACTATGATGGGATTAGGCCCTCTTCTCTGCTCTTCTTCTTAGGCAATTTGTCATATTGGTGTCATAAGTAACAATATACATTGTTTTTTAGATTTTCGCGTTGCATTATAACTATAATGTATCATTACGGGGATTAACACGATATTTATTATGTGAAACAACATTGTGTACTCACATATTTGGCTCGACGTTTCGGCTATGTTACAGCAGCCGTGGTCACGAGCGGACTGACTAGAGTCCGCTCTAGTCTGCGTTACAGACTTGTGCACTTGTGTTACAGGTATCAGACAACAGAGGAACACAAATATATAAGTATGTATTTAAGTAAATACATATATTACACCCAGACACTGAACAAAAACAAGTGTTCATCGCACGAATGTTTGTCCAGGGTGGGCTTAATAAAAAATAATTTAATATTTGTGATTTTAAATGGTTTGGTAATTTATTGAAGATCAGTGGCAGCGCACTTGTGACTCCACTGATGTTGCGGGTGTCCATGGGCGGCGGCAGTCGCTTACCATCAGGTGATCCGTCGTCTGCTACCTTGTCACAAAAAAACCTATTCTACCAACTATTCTGAACGACATTTATTGTTCTACAAAATTCGTTGAAATATTTTTTTTGCTCTTTATTCTAAATGGCCAAGTCAATTTGGATTCAACTTTTCATACAAAATCAGTCACGTGATTTTGTATGAAAAGTTGAATCCAAAAATCATTGCCCATATAGTCACATATAGTCCTAAAACTTGACACGAAAATATTCTTTTCGCTGAGTAAAACTATAAGGAATTATGTAAAACAAGCAAATAAAGTCACGGACCTATAGTCTATGGATGGAAATGTATCAAATAAAAAAATAAAAGTCATTGCACAATTAATGTTGACCAGAAGGGTTGGTAACCGATGGGGTAAACGAGTTCTGGAGTGGAGACCGCGTCTTGGCAAATGTAATGTAGGGCGCCCTCTGGCTAGGTGGGGGGACGATCTGCGCAGGATGGCTGGCAAGAGCTGGATGCGAGAAGCCATGGATAGATCACAGTGGCGAACAATTGGAGAGACCTACGTCCAGCAGTGGACTGCGATAGGCTGATGATGAGAACGGTTGGTATATTATAGTAGGGCAGACTAGCCACGACAATCGATATTAATATTTGGCTACTAAACCGGATTTATTTTAAACAATTTCGGGGTTACACTCTCTCTGCAAACACTTATACTATTTATTAAATAACCATGCACAAATGGTGGGTCCGTTTTTGTACGCGTAAAATTGATTCACGCCAAAAGCGGATACTATTGGCGTGTTTAGTGGCTAAAAATTAAAATCGATTGACGTCGTTAGTGTGCCCTACCCGTCACCTTAAACGGATGTAAGTGTTCACAGATACAGCCTGTATTACAATTATTAACTTTAAACAATATTATGAGTTGCATTTGGTACACCTAGTTATTGGTCTGGCCTATAGTCTGGTGTCTCATGAATCATGAAACGATTTTCCGGACGAAAGCCCGTTTTTATCAGCCTATTTATTAATAAAAACGGCCATTGTAAATACTACGTGAGCTATTGAAAAAGTTTGTGAACTAGGTTCTTAAATTCCATAAACTAATACCTTAGGTTTTTAAATTCCAATGTTTTGTTCTTTTATATTTTTTTGTAAATTACAAGGTAAACTTGTATCTAGATTTCAATTTTTTTATTTTTTTGTCGAAGCATAATAATAATAATATCCTCCAACCGATTTCGGCTTAGGCGACCAAATTATCTATCAGCCACTTACGCAGGATATATTATAGTGCTCAAGTGTATGCGCAAACACAAGTGCACTCTCTATTCCTTTGCCCTCATATTCCGGTGGGACACCAGTGTGACACGACCGGGGAGGGATCGGGCGCAGCACCAATGGCTTAACGTGCTTTCCGAGGCACGGAGGTACAAGACCGCTAACTTCCGGGCTGACACTAAGAATTTCTTACCGAAAACTTAGGTACAAATTTTGGCGGGACCGGGGATCGAACCCGAGACCCCAAGCGCAGCCGTCGCTTTACAGTGTGACGCACTACCAGGCAGTCAAAAGAGGTTTGCGAAATATAATAAAATTATGGAATGCACTACTGTAACTGATATATTTGTTAGCAAAATACTTTTTTTTTTTGGATATTTCAACCTTTATTTCCTGGCTTGAAATTTAGTATATGAACGATATGATATGACTCTATGACTCTAGAATAATTTGTACCTAAGAGGATGACTCTAGAATAACTTGTACCTAACAGGATTCATGGTATAACAGTTCTTTGCCCTTAACACAACCACTTTCACGTTGACAAAGACAGACTCCGATGGAAGAACGTAGTCAAGGAAAATATTCTTTCTAAGGGGGATCACGACCCTTAGCGTATGATGTAAGATTCTCTTTTGCCGCTACTAGTATAAAAAAGCAAGTTTATCATTTACCTCATCATTTCAGCCAATAGACGTCCACTGCTAGACATAGGCCTCCCCCAATGTTCTCCATACAGATGTTCCTGTGCCGCCCGCATCCAATGGATTCCCGCGATCTTCACCAGATCGTCTTTCAACCTTGTGGGGGGGGCCGCCACGGCTGCGACTTCTTGTACGTGGCCTCCATTCGAGGACCTTTCCGCCCCAACGTCGCCGTCACTTCTCCTCGCTATGTGCCCTGCCCATTGCCACTTGAGGCATGCGATCCTTTGGGCTATGTCTGTGACCTTCGTTCTTCTGCGGATCTCATCATTTCTGATACGATCACGCAGGGAGACTCCGAGCATAGCCCTCTCCATTGCTCTCTGGGTGACTGTGAGCCTCCTTAATCGGCAGATTGTAAGCGGCTACGTTTCGGTTCCGTATGTCATCACTGGCAACACACACGCATTGAAGACTTTCGTCTTGAGACACTGCGGTAGATGGGCCGAAAATATGCTGCGTAGCTTCCCGAACGCTGCCCAGCCGAGTTGGATTCGTCGATTGACCTCTTTCTAGAAGTTGGGCTCTATCATTTACCTATCGCGTTACAAAAATTATAAAACTAAGGCTCGATTCGACCAATCTTTATCCGTGGATAACTTTATGGTAACACGTCAGATTTGTATAGAATAACAGCGCTATACCATAGATTTAGTATCGGATTAAGTTTGGTCGAATCGGCCCTACGTTACAAACACGACGTTAGAAATGAACCCTTCTAATGACCTTGCCAAACACCAGTCAGTTTACCGTGACATACCACAGGTCACAGTTTAAGACGATCGACGGAGTGACGTGCAGGATCTGATTGCGATCTTGTCGAAGTGATGTGAAACGATTACAAGTTTACTCGATAAACTCGAGTGACAGAAAACAGACGTTACGACCGAATCGGAGTGTCCCTCTCTTTCACACGTGTGTCTCTCCCTGGTTTAGATCATCATCATCATCATCGTCAGCCCATTAAAGTCCCCACTGCTGGGGCACGGGCCTCCCTCAATCACATGAGGGGTAATTGCCATACTCACCACGCTTGGCAGACGGGTTAGCGAGGGTTTTGATATAAATGCAGTTTTCCTTCTCTGGGTGCTGATGATCATACCAGCAGCATTACCTTAGTCACCTTTTACGACATCTCGGTAAGAGTGAGGTGGTCTATTCTGCTCTGCCGGGGACCACACGGCTAATGGTTTAGATGCGGCAGGTATATTCTAGTTCGATACAGGATGGCTTCTGCACGAATAGGCTGGCTGGACCGGAGTGATACCACGGCCTCACAGCAAATCGACGTGAAGCATCGCATGCGCTATGTTACACCGAGTGAGTAAAGCTACCGGTGGCCCAATCGAAAGGGTAGTACATTTTAAAGATTGGCAGCTTACTTGTGACTACACTGGTGAGCGGGTATCCATGGGAGCGGCAACCTTACCATCAGGTGATCCATCTTCTCTTCGGCCACCTATTTTATAAAAAGAGGACAGGACAGTCCTCTTTTTAAGAAAAGGCCTCCATCATAGAAATCAAGTCATCCCTACTATGATGGGAATAGGTTTAACCACCACGCTTGCTAAATGTGTGATCACAAACCCGAGCTATGTTCGAAAAATTCGAAACATAAATCGACCCCCACGATCACGGTCCGGTACTTAAACCACTAGACCAACAGGGCGTTAACCACTATATATGGTATTTTATATCGTATTTCAATGAAATTGTAGAGACTTGAGAGAATGATTTGAGTTACATTTGACTAGTGTTAAGATATGTGGCAAAAATCGCATCACTATCCAGTCGTGATACTTCACGACTAGGTTTCGCGTGCCAGAGTGGCAGATTGGCGTGAATTTTGGCGGACGCCGGCACTCCGGGCGTACTTCCGTGTCAAACCTGGGATACGTGTGCCTTAAGGCACAAGCGGAAGCGGCTCCAATATGCGCTATATTGCTCTTAAGATGTGTTTGGGGATATATCGATTGCGTGGTATACGATAAAGTGCCCCATTTTTAGGATACCGTAGCCAAATGGAAAAAAACGGAACCCTTAAAGATTCTTCATGTCCGTCTGTCCGTCTGTTCGTCAGTCCGTGCGTCCGTCTGTATGTCACAGCCACTTTTTTCTGAAACTATAAGAACTATTATAACTTGGTAAATATATGTATTTTGTTAACTGCATTACGATTTTTACACAAAAATAGGAAAAAAAAATTTCATGGGCGAGTCCGACTCGCACTTGGCCGGTTTTTATTTTATGTAAGAAGCGACAAACGATCAAGCGGGCCACCAGACTGTAAGTAATCAACGCCCCCCATGAACATCTGCGAAATCAGAGAGATCGCTAATTTGTTGCTAGCCTTTTAAAAATGAGTACACTATTCTCTTGAAGGGCTTTAAGTTTGCATCTGGAATTCCTCCTTTTAGAAAGTGACATCACGATGCAATTCCTAGGACCGTAGGGCGCACCAGTCTGGATGTGGCGTATGTGTCATAATAAAATATAGAAACAGAACACTGGCTGCCTTTACTGTGTGTTATCTATACCTCAATCGACAAAGAAGTCTGCATCTCAGTAGTCTACTTACATATTTACACATAAGCAATTTTTTCGGCTTTGACGAAGCCTGGTTTATGGGGAGATATAATCTTAAAGACTTTATCACATAAACCAGTCCTCATAAATGGGCCCTATAAATAGTCTTCCATAAATTGTAATACAAAATCGTGGACAGTGGCGATCCGGCTATAAATTTTCATGACAATGTGCGATTAATTGATCGGCGAGTTGGGGCCCCTTCACACTGGAACGGATACTCCCCCTCAGTCCTGAGGGTAGTGACCATGTTTATGTGTTAGATGACGAGCAGACGGATCTCGATAAACGCCATTCTTTGAACTCCCCTACCCTCTGGATTGGACTTTCGATACTCTACTAGGCGAAACACAGCGCAGGCGATGCTTTACGCCGGTTTTCTGTGAAGCCGTGGTATCATTCCAGTTGAGCCGGTCCATGATGCCGTAGTGTAGCTACACTAGTACTACTAATGGGAGAGTTCTCCCACGGTGCAATGTTATACTACACGCAAAGACTCGCGGCAAACGGTAGAGTATTTTATTTATTAATAATGAGTGAATAGATACAGTATTTGATTTAAAGAGAAGTTGCTGTTAATTGTTTTAAATGTTCATAGTCACAAACATTAGAATAGTTGTTTACGAAATTCTACCATGTACCTTATGGTAGAAATCTCATAAATAAATATAATATTCTGATGTTGCTGTACGAGCCCAACACTCGTGGCAGTCAGTGTCATATTTATAGTAACTAAGTACTCGTAACTTTGTATTGAACATACTTGTACTAAGGTAGGTTTAATTAGTGCGTACCTAAGACTCAGTTTAACAAGAGCTTTCTTTGCTCTTGTTATAATGCGCGTAAGCTAAACTGAATAGTGTTTATTTGACAAGTTGTGTTCATTCAAAATATATTCTTTGTATTATATGTATGTATTTACAAAAGAGAAGTATTATCCCCCGGCTTCGGCTGTGGAATGAGCTGCCATGAGAGGTTTTCCCGGGGGAATACAGCATGAGGTTCTTCAAAAAAGGAGTGTTAAGGTTTTTAAGGGGTCAGCAGCGCGTATGCAGGTCCACTGGAGTTGCCAACGTCTATAGGCTGCGGTACTCGCTTACCATCAGGCGAGCCGCATGCTTGTTTGCTACCGACATAGTTTAAAAAAAACTGTATTTATTTGTAATTCCGCATTTGATTCGGATATCCGTAACACAGGTGCTAGAGCTACCTATCTCGGAGTCAGACGTTGTGAAATATTTATTTATTTATTTAAAATATGATAATAGAAAATAGAGAAAGTTAGTGTAGTGTTTAATTAGAAAATTATTTTTATGTTATTCTTTATTCCAATGAGTTAGATATCCAATGGTGTGTGTGAACCAGCTCTTATAGTCCGGCGCCCACTCCTGCGCAAGTAACTCGTGCATCGCCTGCGTTTGGGCAGCCTTGCAAACGGCCTTTGCGTCAACCGTAAAATAAACTATCACATTCCATATGATCTATGTACGTGTATTGTAACATAATTCAAAATGGCTTCCGGCACAGTATTGGATTTCGTCTGATTTAGAGATTTAGAACAAAACGTATAGAGTTCGTAATTATGTTATAATAGTTTGGCCGTGTGGTCCCCGGCAGAGTAGAATAGGCCACCCTCACTCTTACCGAGGTGTCGTAAAAGGCGACTAAGGTAAAGCTGCTGGCATGATCATCAGCACCCAGAGAAGGAAAACTCTGCATTTATATCAAAACCCTCGCCAACCCGTCTGCCAAGCGTGGTGAGTATGGCAATTACCCCTCATGTGATAGAGGGAGGCCCGTGCCCCAGCAGTGGGAACTTAAATGGGCTGATGATGATGATGATGAGTTTAGTCGCAGATGAGGAAAATATGTAGTAATATTATTACTTAAATCTTTCCCTCCTCTTAGAGTGTAATTCCCATTTGCATCCAAAGCTGTCACTCCGGAGCCCGGGGTACGCTTGGACCATGATCCAGGATTCGGGAAGTCTGGTAATTACAATGAAGCGACTGTCGTCTGACCTTCACAACACTTAGACAGGGGAACCAAACCAACCAGATCACGTTTACAAGTTCAGAGTCATTATCTCCTTGACGACCTGTTTGGATCAGTGGTAGTGAACGCTGCCTCTGGCACAAGGGTTCCGGGTTCGATCCCCGCACAGTACAAACATTTGTGTGCATAAACATGTCTGTTTGTATGGGTCTAAGTGTTTTCTATGTATTATAAGTATATATTTGTAATTCCGCTGTTGGTTCTGATATCCGTAACACAGGTGCTTGAGCCTAATGGTTGATAGAACACGTGGTTAAAGGGATGTAAATGTTCACAGATACACCATGTATGTAGTACGAAAATGCTATTTTACAACAAACAAACATAAAATTGAACAGTTCACTCGTGATTTACAGCGCTTATTGTATGAAAATTAGGTATTGGCTGCAATTTTTTGCTCGCGAGTGTACAGTCTATATCCGCATTATAATATTTGCCTACAAAGGCAAACACAATAAACACTTAACTGTAAAACAATAGCTTGTCAGTTTTGACAAGCCCATTAAACTTATCACTCAACATCCTTTAAAGTATACGAAAAATTAAAACACGGAACAAACGAATTGAAAGGCGAGCAGGACCGTTAAGACCGACTTATTTTCACAAGAAGCTATTTAGTGGGTTCGCGAAATTGTATCATTATTCAACTGGAGTCTGGAATTTACAATGAAGCGACTGCCGTCTGACCTTCGCTACCCTTTGGACAGGGGAACCAGACCAGCTGAATCATGATTATACGTTTTAGAAACTTTCCGAAACGTGCAGGTATCCTCACGATGTTTTCGCTCACCGCCGAGCTAATGGTAGATACGGACATTGATTCGAAAAATCCAGAGGTGCATGCTCGGATTCGAACCCCGATCCTCCGAATGGAAGGCGTTTTCTTATCTACTAAGCTATCGTCACTCCTAAAATGTTATTTAACGTTTAATCGGACAATGATAAAATACTTTCCACCAAATTTTTGAAGCCTATGTGTCAAAGCATAACAGTGAAAACCAATGAAATATTTCATTGACTCATATGCTGTTCATCAAATAGCAGATGAACGACCTATATGTCAATTTCTTCACCGGATCTAAAGAAACAAATAGGTATGCAACCAAAAAATAATACAAAGAGCAAATTAGTTACAACTGTTACGTCAATACTAAACTTTTTAGACAAAAACTTTTTGTGGTTTCTCACAAAAAGGTGTCGTTACTACAGCCTTAGTTAGCTCATAATTACAGTACTCTCCATCTGCGAATCACAAAGGTTCCACCAACCGCACGCCTTGTATGGAGGCCTTGCAGTGTTACCAGCCTGGGTCCCTGCAAAATAACCTAGACTTTATGAAAAAAATTTTTTTTGTACGAAAGTATTCAAGTGATGCAAGTGTTGATAAAAAGAAAAGATAAAAATGTATTTATTGCACAGAAAAAATAACCACAGTTACATAAATACGATTAAAATTTAATTTAAGTGCACTACACATATTATGCCACAAACATTGAACAGGAGCCTCCAAACTAGGCAATGCCTGTATCTTTCAAATAATATATGTAGTACTTATTAACATAACGCCCTGTTGGTCTAGTGGTTTAAGTACCAGGCCGTGATCTCGGGGTCCTGGGTTCGATTCCCGGGTCGAGCAAAAAGTATGTTTCGAATTTTTTCGAACATTGCTCGGGTTTGTGATGATCACCAATCCGCATTAGGCAAGCGTGGTAAGTAAGTAATAGTAAAGGAGGCCTTTGCCCTGCAGTGGGACAGTATATACTATTACTATATGTACATATTATCAGCCGTGTGGTCCCCGGCAGAGTAGAATAGGCCACCCTCACTCTTACCGAGGTGTCGTAAAAGGCGACTAAGGTAAAGCTGCTGGCATGATCATCAGCACCCAGAGAAGGAAAACTCTGCATTTATATGAAAACCCTCGCCAACCCGTCTGCCAAGCGTGGTGAGTATGGCAATTACCCCTCATGTGATTGAGGGAGTGACGATGACGATGATGTACACATTAGCATAAGAGCGGTGGTTGCCCAGTGGTTCAGAACGTGCCCTATATACCGGGTTCGAATCTAACCATACACATTCGGATTTTTCAAATCTACGTGCGTATTCTCTACCATTAGCTCGTTGGTGATGGAAAACACCGTGAGGAAACCAGCACGTTTCGGATAGTTTCTGAAACGTGTAACCATGATTAAGTTGGTCTGGTTCCTCTGTTAAAGGGTTGCGAAGGTCAGACGGCAGTCGCTTCATTGTAATTAACAAACCCCCTAAAACAAGAATCATGATCCAAGCGTACTCTGGGCTCCGAAGCGAAAGCTTTGGACGCAACTGGGCGTTACACGCTAAAATAAGGAGGGGGATATTAAATAAAAGAAAACTTGATCCACATAAGTGTGTGCATGAACAGATCGGTTTGTATTGGTCTGTGTGTTTTTATGTATTATAAGTATGTATTTACAAAAGAAAAGTTTTAATGTATATATTTGCAATTCCGCTGTTGGTTCTGATATCCGGAACACAGGTGCTTGAGCAACATCTCGGAGTCAGATTAATGTATGTGATGTTGTGAAATATTTATTTATTGTAGTAACCTATTGTGTGGCTGTCTGAACACAAAAATATCCTAATTGGGCTAAAAACTTCTGGCAATCTTACTCCTTGTATAGAAACCTTGAGGATTGAAGCCAGGCTCACACAGGAAAGTACGAATGCGCCATTCCGTCGGTGATTCATTGAGATTGCTCCGAAAATTAACATGAGAATTGAATTGCCTTACATAGCGGATTACATCACTACAGTTGCATGGGAATTAAGCAAATGCCACAAATAGCATGACTATTTTTGAAAAATAGGGCTTTTAAAAATGTTTTCAATTTTATGTGTAGACGATAGATTTTTTTTATAACTAAATAATAAGGGAATCCTCCTGCTCGTCTACCACCTATCACATTAATAAAAAAAATCATAGTCATGTTAACATATCCCATCAAATTTAAATTATCGGTCAATGGGCTTTTAGTACATCGGCTTAATCTTAAAATGGATGGATGGATAGACAGCGACCTTTTCTTATGTGATAGACGAATCGCCTGATGGTAAACGAATGCCGCCGCCCATGGACACCCGAGATACCAGTGGATACCTTATGTTTCTTAGCTTGTAAGGTGTCTGAATATAAATAAATAAATAAATGTCATATCAGGTTGGTTCTAGTATATTTGAAAGTAAAGGAGCTTTAGCGAGACTATGTAGCTAATTACAATTGGATGAAGTGTAGCCTTCACACTATATGGAGTAACGATTTGCGTAAGGTGGCAGGAGATGGATGCGAGTAGTCGAGGATCAATCAAAGTGACGAGTTGGAGATAGGACTTTCTTAATGTACCCCACTTTAATCGATCAGACCGGTAGTGGACAAGGACAGGGTCATGATAATGATGATGACAGCTTAAAAACGTGTTTTTTTCATACCAGAAGTCTAATTCTTGGGATTTTCGAAAAGAAAAAACATGTTAAATGTCGCATGAAAACCATTAAAAAACTATGTTTTTTGATATATATATAGATTTTTGATAAATATCACAAGCACGACAAGTGGTTTCTAAGAGAGCAGAAATAGCTTTCTAGCCAATAGTGTTCCTGGAGGCCAAATCTCTAACTCGACTTCAAAGTCCTTAGGAGAGCAGAGCGGAACAAGACTTTTGTTTGTTAGTCTATAGGCTTACGTTTGACCACAATCGCAACTGATGGAAATCGTCGATGATGTCTAGGATGATAGCGCGTTTGCTTATAAAATGCATGTTCACTCTTCCCTGAAAGACGCCCTGATCAAAGCGGTTAGTAAATAATAACCTCAACAGAGAGTTGCTTTCCTTAGCTGTTCTCGGGTTTAGTTTCCATGGCAATAAGTCAAGATTAACTTCAAAATTGTTAAATGTTTTGTTTGTATTCTCCGCAGGTGATAGAATGAGACCTTTTTTTATAGCATGAAACCTAGAGTCAACTCTCTTGCTCTACAAGAGAGCCTAATCTCGAGGACTCGACACTGAAGTCGAGACAGAGATTTGTATGAACGAATGTATGCAATCTCTAAATTCGACATCAATGTCCAGTGCACGAGAATTGTCGCCCTGATCCTGAAAGACGCCCTGATCAAAGAGTTTAGTAAATAATAACCTCAACAGAGAGTTGCTTTCCTTAGCTGTCCGCATTATAAATTAGCTGACTAATGATCGTCCGGTTCACAATAGCGCCCAATTTTTCCCAAACAATATATTTTATTGTTAAGTCTTCAAGGTGACGTTGATGAAACCGCGGTTGGGTCCCGATTACCGCGAGGTGATCGTTCCGCTTACAAACAAACGTACACGCGTTACACCATCTGCTTTGCATGTGAATATCACGGAATAGAGAAAAAACAAATGCTATAGCGACTTTGTAACATCACATTTCAAAATTTTAACTAAGTGGCAACGCAACTAACTCCTTTTGGTGTAACTAATTTCAATTGGGAGCGGTAATCACTTACTTCATAAAAAACCTTAGATTTACATCTTAGTTAGGTACACGACCACTTAAGAAAAGCGTGTCATTTTTTTCTATTAAAACACATTTTTTTAATATCTGTATGAACATTAAACATACCAGATAAAGTTTTATTGATTACACTCTCCGTACACTTAAACTTATATTTAAGGTGACGGGTAGGGCACACTGGCGACACCAATCGATTTTCATTTTTAGCTACTAAAGCGGATCTATTTTAAACAATTACGGGGTTACAACCTGCGCAAATGTTAGGTCCGTTTTTGTACGCGAAAAAGCGCCACTTTTGGCGTGAATAAATTTTTCGCATACGCGTTGGCCCCAACATTTTTGCATGGTTATTTAATAAATAGTATAAGTGTTTACCGCGAGGTTTTAATTCCGTAGTTGTTTAAAATAGATCCAGTTTAGTAGCTAAAAATTAAAATCGATTGGCATCGCTAATGTGCCCTACCCGTCAACTTAATGAACTGCAAAATAAGTGACGACTAACTAGGGGGAATCTCGACAATCTAACCCACTCTCCCGGGGAGAAAGGAATAAATAAGAATATCAGAATACATAATACGATAGTGACAATATACCTAATCTATAAACGGAAACAGTTAGTTGGTAGAAAGGGACTTGAATGGTAAATATGAACAACAAAATGTAAGCAGACCTATAGGGACACAAAGAAATACATATGGTTTGTTGAAGTATATAATTTAATCTACGGATGACGGGAATTCAGATGGTAAATAGGAATTACATAATTAATATTCAAATTAGTATTATTTAGTTGGCATTTATAATAGGGGAAAAAGGGCCATAAAAGAGATAGATGGATTACGTAAAGAATTACATGATGGAAAAAATGACAAATGACAGGGATTTATGGAAAAGGAAGACATACTGCGCCGACCCCTAAGGGAAGGAGGATGATGATGATTTAAAATAGGGTACCACGTAGTTGCTCGTAACTGGCCCCGTGTGTTTCCACTCCAATACTAATCATAGCCTTTAAACTTGCGAATAACATTTTGCACACTTCTCTAACAGTCAGAACGGTCACATTGTGGTGGTACATTGCTAGGAGATTACACTTGAGGTCAAGTTTATTCGATCATTAATTTTCATTAATAGACTTAACGATATATGTTCATGTTAATTAACGTTACAAAACGGTATTATTAGATAAATCTACTTCTCACTGTGTACATAAAGTTTTTTTTTTTATAGGAACACTCTTGGGTCATAGAAGTATTATTACATAAACTTATGTAAAATAAATTATAGTAATTGTTACAGTTTCAAAATAGATTATCCATAACAATGTTTATTCTTTTCTTTCTTTTACAAATGCCGATCTAAGAAGAGTTCTGAAACTGAACTCGTTCCAGCCCCTTTTTACATTACGTGTTGGAATAAGATGGCATGAACTTTAGTACGGTAATAACTTTAGATCACGATTTATAATAAGGATGAAAAGGGTTTAGTTTTCATGGCAATAAGTCAAGATTAACTCCAAAATTGTTAAATGTTTGTACTCTCCCCAGGCGATAGAATAAGACCTAGAATCAACTTTCTTGCTCTACAAGAGAGCCTAATCTCGAGGACTCGACACTGAAGTCGAGACAGAGATTTGTATGAACGAATGTATGAAATCTCTAAATTTGACATCAATGTCCAGTGCACGGGAATTATCCCTCAGATCAGCACTAACAAATGGCGCAAGTCTATTCAAACGCCTCGGATAATTCTGTATCTCCATTCATTCGCTGTGTCTCCATGAAAGTGACCAGCCGGTTCTCTTATCCCACCAAAGGTGCCACTAACAATGGCCACAAGTATACTCACAATCTCATGCATACCGTGTTGATTCACCATGGTTCCGCAATCCTTATTTGAAGACTCAAATGCCACAGATAATTCTGTATCTCCATCCATTCCCTGTCTCTTCATGCTTGTCACCAACCGGTTCTCTTATCCACCAAAGACGCCACTAACAATGGCCACAAGTGTACTCGCGATCTCATGGGTACCATGCAAAGCATTCACAATGCTGTCAATACCACAGCTATCAGAGATTCGCCGCGGTTTCTCAATCGACGCATTATTAGAAGACCCGACGCAAGCACCTCTCTACGCATGTTGCGCTCCCATAATTTATTAACAAGTATTGTTAAACAGATATGTTAACACCCTTAGCACACATTAAAACTATGTTCAATAACTTATACCTATTTAATTGAGAAATGTTGTCTAGGGAGATAGTAGAGTTGTCGCAGCCATCTAGTTATATTAGCCATTCATCAGCATCTAATAGAATAGTTAGAACTAAAATTGCTCATCGTTTAACAGCTTGGAGTATTTAAAGTTAACCCATTCGAAATGACTGATCAAAACTCAGCCACGAGATTCAAGTTTAATTCCGCTTTTCTACTTTAATTATCTCATTGAATATCCAACATTTTAATTTTAATTGTATAATTAATTATTTATTTTATTGTAATGATTATTTTAATAACGCAATGTTATGATGTCATATCATTTTTAGTCTTGAGTCTAAAATTAGGTTGACACTAAGCAATAAAATATTTGCATGCCGACGAGATAGGTGAAGCATGAATGTTCTCAATTGAATTGTATTTAACCACCTGTATGTCATTCCATCCCCATCATCTCGACGGATGGCGGTCTAATTCGCGGAACTTTCTACTACGTACCTCAGTTCTGTGGAACAGTTTGCCTACGGGAGTATTTCCCGACGGCTACGACTTAGGGACATTCAAGAGAGAAGCGTACTCCTTTTTAAAAAGGCAACGCATTAGCGATCTCCATGATTTCGCGGATGTTAATGGGCAACGGCGATGGTTGACTTTCCATCAGGTGACTAGCTTGCTCGTTTGTCGCCTCTATCATAAAAAAGGGTGTTGTAAGTTTAGCTTTAAATTACCATACAAAATTCTCAGCCATCAAATATCGATTGATGTAGACAATAAACTTGTTCCGACTATAATTTAGATCAATTTAAATGCCACAGATAATTTTATTTAGATCAATTTACAGTCTCAGACCAGTTAAACTCACTATAGGTCTAGAAACATTTGCAGCTTCCTGCGCCCTTCTCGCTCGCACAGTGGTAATGACCAATGAAGCTTATTAAAATATGAAGGTCGAACAAAGTAATGGAGGTGAAAAAATATATGACGATTACATTTTGTCACTACGCGGAGTAAAACTGGTTCGACTGAGGAAATCGGACCATGGGTAGGGTTTTGACACGGCCTTGTGACTGGACTTCATTTTTTTTTTCTAAATAGTTCAATAGATCCGGCTCGTGATTCTGCTATAATGTAAAATAAAATTGTATAAACTGTGTGAGTGCACTCAATCCTAATTATAATAAAACACACACGCGAAAACACACAGGTGAATCGACGATCTGGTGAACGTCGCGGGAATCCGTTGTATGCGGGCGGCACAAGACCGATCTGTGTGGATTAGGGGAGGCCTATGTCCAGCAGTGGACGTTAATTGGCTAAAATGATGACACACGCACAGTAAACAGTCTAACTGTGGGAGAGCCACGCTTACGCATGAATGTGCCGGCTCGATGGAAGTGACACCACGGCCTCACAGAAAACCGGCGTGAAGCAGCGCTGTGCTGTGTTTTCGCTGCGTGAGTGAGGGTACTGGAGGCCAATCCCCAATGGAAGGGAAGGGGGGTTTAAAGGTTGGCAGCGCACTTGTTACTACACTGGTGTCGCGGGTGTCCATGGGCGGCGGCAATCGCTTACCATCAGGTGATCCGTCTGCTCGTCTGACACCTATCACATAAAAAATCACTTCTTCATTTCAACAACTTTTTAATATTTGATAAGGATTCCTGGATATGTTGATCTCTCCGCCTGTCCTCTAATGTATAATTTCATTTCATAATTTTACTTTAACGATTTATGTCATACTGTCACTGTAATTCATAAATTGTATAAGAATGAAAATTGTAATTACCATATTATTTGAAAATTTCGTTTCTCAACTACTGAGTTTCTTGCTGATTCTTCTTGGTAGAAATTGACATTCTGAATCAGCGGTAGATACAAAATATTTGACATTCATATATTTTCTGTATGAACTTAAATTGAATAAAGATATTTTTGATTTATTTATTCAGAAAACAAAAAGTTAAACTGTAGAACCAGCTGCCATCGCTGGTGTCTACATTATAGCGGACAAATGAGCAGACGGTGTGAAGGCTGCTCATAAGTGATGAGTGAGAGCCTGATGGTGAATGATCCCCGCCGCCGATGGAACTCTGCAACACCCGAATCACATTTATGTTGCTGGCTCTTTAGGAAGGAATAACCCTTTAACAGGTTGTATCTATTCGGAAACTCCACCGATGACAGCTGGTTCCACAGTTTAAATAAAATATAAGTAAGTTTATGTAAAGTATCCACGGGCGGCGGCAATCGTTTACCATCAGATGATCCACCTACTCGTCTGCCACCTATGACATAAAAAAGTAAAGGATATAAGTATATAAAGTTTAATTTTTTTTTGGCAGGAAATATTTTACTTCACTAGGAACTTGTCGATTCATACAAGACAGGCTTTTACTTTTACAATACTCTTAAATTATGTAATAAACAATACATACACATTAAGATAGAAATCAAACGATATTCGCCTTGACAGGTGTTCTTAAAAGATTTAGTAACTTTTATCACGTTTCTCAGGTGATAACTATATATTGAATGTCAAACGTAATCAAAATATAATTACAAGTTTTGTCCGGATTCTGCTGGCAGATTACATCTGGATGTAAGATAATTTCCTAATTAATTACCGGGGGAAAGGGGAGTTTAAAGGTATGACTGACCGGATGGCGCAATTGGTAGTGACCCTGCCTCTTACGCCAAAGGTCGTGGGTTCGATCCCCACCCTGGACAAACATTCGTGCGATGAACACTTGTGTTTGTTCGGTGTCTGGGTGTAATATATGTATTTAAGTATATATTTGTGTTCCTCTGTTGTCTGATATCTGTAACACAAGTGCTTAAGCTACTTAGTACGGAATCAGGTTAACGTATGAGATGTTGTGAGAATTATTATAAAAAAAAAAGGTTGGCAGCGCACTTGTGACTTCACTGGTGTCGTGGGTGTCTCTGGGCGGCGGCAATCGGTTACCATCAGGTGATCCGTATGTTCGTCTGCAACCTATCACATAAAAAAACGGCTTATGTTAAACTCGATCAAATTATAATTACAATCTTTGTCAGGTATTACTTTTACCGTGACCCGCTGTGGTTAAATTAAACCGAAAACGCACCCAGATTAATATCTCGTTGCGACAATCGAATGTCGGTACGCAACGCAGTTTCATATTTTTGATTTACCAATGCGATTTCCATGGGGCTTTCAATAGCAAGCGAGACATTGTTCAAGGTATATTATTTGAGAGTTTCGCAAAGCTATTAGCATAATGGATTGAGAGCGGGATCTTTCATGATTGATCAAAACATGCGCCGGCGGTGATCGAAGCGAGAGTATGTACGAAGATTAAGTCGAGTCGTGTGCGCAGATGAATTCTTTCGGTTATGGGTGCTTGCTCAGTCATTTAGCGCCACCCAGTTGTTTCTTATCAATCATGATGAATTTGAAAAAATCAAAATGAAAACAAATATTCATGGAGTAAAATTTTAAAAGACATGATGTTCAGTGTGAATTTTACGACTCATTAATATTGAACAAAATCGAACAATAAGTCTTATCAAACACAAATATATCAAAGGTGTAATACATATTGTTCGGTGCATAGTAACCAAACACTGATGACGTACATAGGCGCGTGCGCCGATGTACCTAAGTCATAGGTGGCGGCTCACCAGTGCATTTGGGGAAACAGTCGCGATCGGGTGCATTCGAACATTCATTAACATTTTAACATTAATCCTTACTTGTAGATCTTATCTTTAATTGTTACTATTGTGTTAGTTTACAGTAAACAATATTATTTTCTTTCTTCCGGACTTTTAACAATCAACTGCAACCCCGCACCTCTACACGTATAATATAATAAATAATACGAAATAGGCTATAGACCAGCTGTCAAACCTTAATCACAAAATTAATTCACACAGAAAGTCGGCTCAAGCTGACATTGATGTCGAAAAGTTCATTGACCTAAGCGCATGGCAATCCAATCCGGGGTAAAGCGGGGTTTAAAGATGGGCAGCGCACTTGTGACTCCACTGGTGTTGCTGATGTCTATGGGCGGCGGCAATCGCTTACCATCAGGTGATCCCTCTGCTCATCTGCCACCTATCACATAAAAAAACCACTAAATTTATACCCATAAACTCTAGCTGAAATTGATATCGAAAAGTTCGTGGACCTAAGCGCATGGCAATATACTGTATCGTGTTTCTCTCACACTCGTTCTGTACAGTCTATCTATGTCTCACGCTGAACCACGCTGAGATCGCTGTACGTACACATTTACGTAGAGCCACACATCAAAGTAAACAAAACTGTCTAATTTCTTCAATCGACTCTCCGCCTTAATGTCAAACACGTTTGGTTCATTATCAATTGAGCAAATTTGACAGATCGTGTTAACCAAATGTGTGGCTGTCTGTACCACATGTGTGCGTAACATGTTTAGCACATGATGTAGGTAGGCGTTGTTCGTTGTGTCGCTGACTGCCTCGGAGGCGCAGTGGTTAGTGGGTCGTACTTCAAAGCGATGGCTGCGCAAGAGGTCCCGGGTTCGATCCCCGGGTCGGGCCGAAAATTTGTACCTAAGTTTTCGGTAAGAAATTATAAATAATAATAAATAAATATTTCACAACATCACATACATTGATCTGACTCCGAGATAGGTAGCTCAAGCACCTGTGTTACAGACATCAGAACCAACAGCGGAATTACAAATATATACATATAATACTTTCCTTTTGTAAACACATACGTATAATACATAGAAACACCCAGAACAATACAAACAGACATGTTCATGCACACAAATGTTTGTACTGTGCGGGGATCGAACCCGCAACCCTTGGGCCAAAGGCAGCGTTCACTACCACTGTTCCAAACGGATCGTCGAAATTCTTGTGTTAACTTCTGGAAGTTGATGATTTTGTTCCCCGTGCCTCGGAAAGCACGTTACGCCTTTGGTCCTGCACCCGATCCCCCTTTGGTCATGTCACGCTGGTGTCCCATCAGAATATGAGGGTAAGGGAATAGAGAGTGCACTTGTACTTGTACACAAACGTACACACTTGAGCATTTACTAACCCGTGGACTATGTTGTCTGAATAAATAAATTTGAATTGAATTGAATTGAATTGAATATGATATTGTACTATCGGGACGAGAGAGATGTAATATATGACACGATGATGTAACATATGATAATTTATGACACGACGTCAATACACGACGATTTATCTTGCACGTGTACATTGTAGGATGATTAGTTCAAAAAGTTCCGAATTAGACACTACTCCTTATTTGGAGGGCGACTGGCGGGTCGCCATGTGCTATCGGGACGAGAGAGATGTAATCAAACAACGGAATCTGATGATACACTGGTTTATTGAAAGAATAAACAAGTAATTATAAATGGGAACTATTATGTACTTAGCTACTATAGTTATATCGTATGAAGGTTTGCTATACTACAATATAATCTGCTTGCGTGGCCGGTCATTGAGATTGGCCGCGATAGCCGTAATCGGTTGGATGATGCTATATATAATTGGTGTCCCAACACTACCTACTTATTCTTTTACAATCACGAACAATCAGAATCCTCATTTAGTAACAAAATATTTTCTAAGTTTTTTCGCAATGGAAAGTGCTCTACAATTTCCTGATTGGAAGTCACGAATTAAAACACAATTGCGAACTCTTGCGCAATCCCCTGTTCAATGTTATTGGCTGTAATAAAACCGTTATAAAGTCGAAACAACGCGAAATGCTAAAGTAATTCAATTTTTACCTATGCGATACAATGCACGGTTTTTACGAGTTAGTTGTATGGTGGTATGTTGGTAGTTCACGTGTTTCTCATTGCACAAGGTGCTGTGGTTTTAGCAGGGCACAATTGCAAAACGTTTGGTTTATGGTGCCCCAGAATGTGAACTAGGAAATGTTGATTGACATTTACATGATTTTACACTGGTATAAAAAAAAGTATCGGTAAAAACGTGCGAAGGGCTAACCTTCTTACAATCTGAATCAGGAAAGAAAAAAAAATTACTTCACGACTTCACTAAGTACCTATAAGCCTATAAACTATCCTCATCATCATCATCAGCCCATTTAAGTCCCCACTGCTGGGGCACGGGCCTCCCTCAATCACATGAGGGGTAATTGCCATACTCACCACGCTTGGCAGACGGGTTGGCGAGGGTTTTGATATAAATGCAGAGTTTTCCTTCTCTGGATGCTGATGATCATGCCAGCAGCTTTACCTTAGTCGCCTTTTACGACACCTCGGTAAGAGTGAGGGTGGCCTATTCTACTCTGCCGGGGACCACACGGCTAACATAAACTATCCTACTGCAGGGAAAAGGCCTCTTCCACCATAGAAATCAAGCTTATCGCTACTACGATGAGTTTTAGGGTTAATCACCATCCTTGCCAAATGCGGATTGGTGATCACAAACCCGAATGTTTGAATAATTCGAAACATACTTTTCGGTTGACCCGGGAAACGAACCCAGGATCACGGCCCGGTAAAAAACTACTCTAGTGCCTAGTTGGTCTAGTGGAATCAAGAAAATGTAATAAAACTTTTGGTAGATAGATAGGTCATTATGACCAGCGGAGTCACAAGCGCGCTGCCAACCTTTCAACTCCCCTTCCTCTTAGATTGGGCTCCGGTGGCCTCACTCACGTCGTTGTCGTGTCGAGCTATCATTTTGTGGTCAAAGCGTGGCTTCCATGGTCGAAAAAACGAACGAAATTTATGTTCCATGTATACCTACTTGGGAATCTCCCTGTGTAATGGAACATTGTTAAGTGCGAGCGCAAGGGGATCTCAAGGGGTTTTGGTTAGGGTAAGAGCCCACGTGTCACTTTATTCCCCATGGGTCAAGGGGATGGTAAAAATTATTTCTTCTGGAATACAAGAAGAAAAAGTTAGAATTATATTTTTGTAGCAACGCGCTTAAAAAATTCATCCCGCCTGAATCGCGATGTAATTTATGGCCGACCGGATGGCGCAATTGGTAGTGACCCTGCCTCTTACGCCAAAGGTCGTGGGTTCGATCCCCACCCTGGACAAACATTCGTGCGACGAACACTTGTGTTTGTTCAGTGTCTGGGTGTAATATATGTATTTAAGTATATATTTGTGTTCCTCTGTTGTCTGGTATCTGTAACACAAGTGCTTATGCTACTTAGTACGGAATCAGCTCAACCTATGAGATGTTGCGAGAATTATTATTATTATTATTATAAGTTCGATATATACTTAAGATTTCGTAGTTACAAAAAAAGTGAAACTTTTTCAACCATAAACTATAATGTTGTTTGCTGTTCAAATTATAAATGCTGTGGAGACACACCTGATATCCTATTGTAATTAAAAGGCATATATTTTCCTGTTAGTAAGTTACCGTAGCAGCTGCGTACATGTGCAGTGTGCAATACCAAACGCATTGTTCACATAGCCTTGCAAGGCTCTGTGAAAACTATTATCCGCATTTACGAGTATCTCGTATAAAAAAGGTTTTTTCTTGTATAACACTTACTGGAAACCGAAAGAATCCAGGCACTTCCGAGAGTCATTCTTTCGTGAATCTTATTCACGTGCAAAGGATGGCTATACCCTTTCTACTTAAAAAATCCCATAAGTATTTGTGTTCCCTACAGAAAATAGCCCCTAACAGATGTCTTCTTTGCTATACCAAAGATACCGCACTTCCAAGTGTAACAGTCTTAAAAACACCTACAAGGTTTTTTCGACATACTTCTGATGTATTCTATATTATTATTATATATGATGAAAACATATTTCAAAATAAGATAGGCTGAAGTGTACTAAATCTGGAGAGTTGATACAAACCCTCTAGTCAACGGTAGATCCAGCTATATTAAATCCTCAATACATTCCACTTCACTCGGGAAAGATATGAGATGTTGTACGAATTTATTCATTTATTCCATACCTTCAAATTCATGCAAAATGGGGGATGTCAGATGGTCAATTTAATTTTACAATTTAACGCTCCATTTATTTGGAACAGACGTGTTAATGCTACTTTTGGATCAGGTCGATGTGAGCGTGTCATTGCCTTGCGTCCATGGCTATCGCTTTGGATACATAATTTTATCTAATATTTATACATAAATTATCGTCGTCAGCCCATTTAAGTCCCCACTGCTGGGGCACGGGCCTCCCTAAATCATATAAGGGGTAATTGCCATACTCACCACGCTTGGCAGAGGGGTTGGCGAGGGTTTTGATATAAATGCAGAGTTTTCCTACTCTGGGTGCTGATGATCATGCCAGCAGCAGCTTTACCTTAGTCGCCTTTTACGACACCTCGATAAAAGAGAGGGTGGCCACACGGCTACGGCGACATAAATTATAATTTATCACAATTAAGAAAAATTGATGGTAACACTTGTGCTTAGTTACATTTCTCACGCAATTATATATTTTTTTATTTCATCTTTAGATATATCTATATAGATTGTGTCTGCAAATCCATCAAGTTCTCAATCAGATTTGACATTTTAACACCAAACCAGTTTTGATTATCTACCTTTTAATATCATGGTGTACTAATTCCGCCCACTCTTCACACACCTTCATCAACATCAAATTACTTTTTAGCCCTGTATGCTCCCACACATTTTATTTTCTATGAGGTAACTAATGCTGTTTCTAAAATTTATGTGTCCCGCTCTTCCAACATTGAGTAAAAGTAGTTGATATTTTTTATAACAATTGCTTGCAATTTATTCTTAAGTCAAATGACAATTTAAATTTCATCTTTCGTGTTCAGGTGGGAATCAAACCCACATTCTCTACATTGTAGATATTATGATAAATATAAATAAATAAATATTTCACAAAGCACATTCATTAATCTGACTGAGAGATAGGTAGTTCAAGCACCTGTGTTACAGATATCAGAATCAACAGTGGGATTACAAATGTATACATATAATACTTTTCTTTTGTTAATACATACTTATAATACATAGAAAACAACCATGAACATAACAGTTCAGTACAGTTAGGTTCATGCACACAAATGTTTGTACTGTGCGGGGATCGAACCCGCAGCCCTTGGACCAAAGGCAGCGTTCACTAACGTCCTCCAAACCGATATTTCGGTCAAGGCGGCCAATCTCAGAGATTGTCCATCGACGCAGGACATATTATAGTGCACAAGTGTTTGTGCAGACACAAGTGCACTCTCTATTCCCTTACCCTCATATTTCGATGGGACACCACTGTGACACGACGGAAGAGAGATCAGGCGCTAGGACCAACGGCTTAACGTGCTTTCCGAGGCACGGGGGTACAAGACCGCCAACTTCCATGTTCACTACCACTGTTCCAAGCGGGTCGTCAAAGCCTAGATATACCCACAATATGCTTTTAAGTGTTTCATTTTTGTCAGCAGATTCTGACATGGTGACAATGGGACAGCAATTAATTTTTACTTAACAAATTAAAACAAATAAGTATGGAAAATACAACTTCTAAAAAAATCGCCATACAAAACGGAAATTTCACAAGTAAAGACAGACCTAATATGTAGAGGATGAGACTATCAAGCACTTAGAAATTTTCGTCGGTTAAATGAGGAAATAAATTAAAGTAATATAACACAGTTACAAATATATGAAACAAACCGTTTTATCGCATCGTAAACAGATCATTTGGGTAAGCCAATTCCCATCAATCATCTACTACAAAATCAATCTTAAATCAATTTATTCCATCAAACAGGACTATCTCTAGATCATTTTGTCAATGATAAACTACCTGGTACAAGGACTTTAAGAACTACAAAGAATGGTCTAGCACTTGTTTAGCTCCTTAGATCTTAGTTAACGATCAGAACACTGAATAAATGACCTTTACAGCAAATTAATTCTATTTGCGACTGTGGGAACTGAGGCCCGTGCTCTATTAAGTGTTATTAGAATACTATTGATTATATCATATTTAGTGCTAACCAGTCTAAAGTGGCCTCTGATTGGCGTAGGAACTAGATTTTAAAAGGTACCTAGGTGTGGCTGGCGCAGACTATTTTCCCATGAATGAGATGGAATTGTGACGTGATATGCCAAAATGTATGAATACACAGTTCTGGACCTAACCTAACTAGATCATGGTCGAAGCGTACCTCACAGCTTTGGATGCAACTGGGAATCACATGCTAAGATGAATAATTACAGTAAACTGACTGCCGTTTTACCATAGAGTGTTAACTTCGCGTCTTTTCTTCTTTCCGGCGACCGTCGCGCCGCCCTGGTAGACACGTATGACAACAGCCTCTTATGCTTCACTACGCATGGTATGGAGCATGCTGCTATCTATTAAACTTCGTACAAAAAATCCAAATATATGGAAACAGACGCCACCTAGTGGTCTTGGTGTCACATCAAAGCGTCGGCCATTCTAAACTGTTAAAAAAAACTAACAATAGATTAGGCGGCTTAGACTCATTGTTTCGGAAACACGCGTTGCTTGCGCGATGTAAAAATGCATAGTAACATCTACCGGAACACTTAGAAGTTAGTACTTGCTCACAAACTAGCAGATACGAAAAGCAGGCGATTTGTTGTGATACTAAGACTACTAGGTGGCGTTAGTTTCCATACAGTTACACTTTTGTTCTAAGACGACACCCCAATCGCAAACCAAGTGTATCATGATTATACATTCAGAATTATTACCTCAACAATTATGAATGCACAGTTTGAAAAAAGCTCTCTAACGTTTAGGATTCCCTCCGAGCTCGTGGAAAAATAAGAGACATAGATTTGCATCATTCTCTGTGTCGACTTCGTAACAATAACATGGGACATGAAAGCTACAAAAAAATGCCGAAATAGAAGAGCGCGTGGCTGAACCCAATATAATGGGCGAAACGAAGTCAACTAGACTTCGCTGGCTCGGCCACGTGGTGAGAATGGAGTCGGATCGAGCAGCGAGGAGAGCATACCTGGACCGACCAACTAGGAATCGCTCGCTGGATAGACCTAGGTCGAAAAAGATCTTGGCCACCTGCAACCGAGGCCTGTGAACCGAAATCAGACCGGAATGGCGGAATCTCGTATCGGTGGCCAAGATCCACTCGCTGAGCCATCGTAGTAGAACAATTAAGGTGACGGGTAGGGCACACTAGCGACGCCAATCGATTTTAATTTTTAGCTTACTAAACCGGATCTATTTTAAACAATTCCGGGGTTACAACCTCTCGGAAAACACTTATACTATTTATTAAATAACAATGCACAAATGTTAGGTCCCCTTTTGTACGCGAAAATTGATTCACGCCAAAAGCGGCCACTTTTAAAAAGCAGACCAAACAGTTAACTATAAGTATTAAATAAATAGTATAGGTGTTTGCCGAGAGGTTGTAACCCCGAAATTGTTTAAAATAGATTCGGTTTAGTAGCTAAAAATTAAAATCGATTGGCGTCGCTAGAGTGCTCTACCCGTCACCTTAACATTCGTGTGATGAATACTTGTGTTTATTCAGTGTCTGGTGGTTATATTCGTATTATATAAACTTAGTTGTACATTTGTATTAACTTCGTTAATTCGCTCGTCACTCGCCGAAACGACCTATGACTTGCTACTTCCTATCATTATTCTATGCATAAACTCTATAATATACTAATGTTCATATTAAATTGTCATCAGGATTACAAAATTTCGGCACATTTGGACGTCATTAAGTGATTCAAATTGACTTGCAAAACTCTCATTAGCGTGTTAAACAATACATTACTGTATTCTTAGAAGAATTTGTGAATTTACATTGCAGAATAAAATAAATATTTCAATTTTAAGAATCATCTGTCATCAGCGTCATAAATAGTCATGATAATTAATAAACCTCTCAGAGGCTTTTTTATTTGAATTGCAAATTAAAATGATTAATATTGACGACCTGTTTTAGTACTTACTGGCCCGTGATTTTGGGCTCCTGGCTACAATTTTCGGGATGGCGCACCTATCTATATTTTCCATACTATTTGTAAGGTGAATCCTACAGACAGCGGCAACGCTTGTAGGTAATCCGAAAACACGCTTGCGCATCGTATCGTAGGGATCCCTTTAATTGGCATAATGTGTTTTGTCCTAAAATGGATTGGCATAATAAAATTGGCATAATGAAATTGGCATAATTAAATTGGCATAATGAAATTGGCAAAATGAAATTGGCATAATGAAATTGGCATAATTAAATTGGCATAATGAAATTGGCAAAATGAAATTGGCATAATGAAATTGGCATAATTTATTTAGCATAATATTAATTTGGCCGAATTTGGTTTTAGCATAATATGTACTGTGGCATAATTATTATTTAGCATAATGCATTTATTATTTCCTATATTATATAGAGTAAAAGTAGGTTTAGGCGCGGCGGGGGTGGCCCTTGAGCCGCCCGTAAGCCGCTTTTTAATGACTTAAGGTTAATTATTTTATGCTTAATCATGTTTATGCTTATTAGTATTATGCGAAATTATCATTAGTAGTAATTTCATTATGCTAACTTATTTTATGCTTAAAATTTTTATGCTTCTTGACAGTGAATCCGTATCGTATGGGGTCCTCGCACTTGGTGCGGTTCGGGTGTGGGGGTAGACCCATTACCCGGGCAGCATCTCGCGCCTTTCGTGGCGCGGTGTTCATGTTCCTCTGAGTGAGGAGGCCTCCCGACACTGCGTAGTTGGGGTGGTCATCGACTCCGTTTGGGGTCTGCTGGCAACCCTGTTGCGCTAGTCTGTCTGGGAGTGGGGATGGGGGTAGTCGCCATGATCAATCTCGAGTGAGATGTACACAGCGTGCTCTTTTTTTGGTGCAGTTAAATTTTTTTACGCTTACTCGATGTATTCGGTACCTGGCGCCTTCTATTGGTATAAAGTGGAACTAATGTCAAGAAACGAAGTGAGGGCGGGCCACTAGGTAGTTCAATAATAATTCGTGGTCTTTCGCTTGCCAAAGCAATGATAAATAGCTTCACTAAATTGTACCATTCGATCAAAACCTACATTATCGAGTATATTATTTGATTGAAGGCTGCACCTTTTAAAAACGCACTCAAACGCCCACTATTATTAAACAAAGCTCAACTTAAATTGGAGGAATAGTGCGTCCAGTTTTAATACTCGGAATGTCTGGCCGCCTTGGCATTTCAGAATAGGTTCACGTCGGCAAACGTTAACTTACTACGCATTTGATAAATGCGCATGCGCTGATAACGATTTGAATTGTTACAAGTAGGGTGACCAGATGTGTTTTAAGGTGACGGGTAGGGCACACTAGCGACGCAAATCGATTTATATTTTCAGCTACTAAACCGGATATATTTTAAACAATTTCGGGGTTACATCCTCTCGGCAAACACTTATACTATTTATTAAATAACCATGGACAAATGTTGGGTCCAACGCGTACGCGAAAAATTGATTCAAGCCAAAAGCGCCCACTTTTGGCGCTGATCAATGTTTCGCGTACAAAAACGGAAATATAAATTAAAATAGACCCGGTGTACTAGCAAACATTTTAAATCGATTGGCGTCGCTAGTGTGCCGTCACCTTAAGGCGATACCGCAATCTCACTAACGCCTAGTGTTGCAAAATATGGGCAATGAGAGTCTAAAAAAAAGTATTTATGATTTTTCTATATATATCAAATCGATTAGCGGCGCTAGTGAGATCGCGGTGTCGCCTTAATTAATAACACTTTAGCACCATGTCGAAGTAACATTATTTAATATCCCCTTCGAAACTGACTATAATAGTCAGAACAGTTACTTTGACATGGTACTAAAGTGTTAAGCTACTTTTGATGCTGACTGTACCATCAATTTCAAACAAATTATATTTTGCCGCTAAGTGACGTCTGCAGCGATAAGACGCGACGCTGTCGTGCGGTAGTACCCTAAAAATCGATCCTACGGCCCATCTAATGGTTAAAGGTGAGCGCTGATCATTGGCATCAGCAATGCAGGGGCAGAATCATGCCTCTGCCTCATTACATCCTCATCATCTGGATGGATGACTTCCTAGTATATTTTGCTTTTCTTGAGGAACTTTCTACCACTCACAGTTCTCCGGAACCGGCTGCAGCAGCATTTCCCGATGCCTACAACTTCGGGATTTTGAAAAGATGAGAAGAGCGTACCCGTTTTCAAAAGAGCGGCAAAGACTCAGCGATCTCTCTGATCTTGAAGATGGTCATGGGCTTCCATTATGACTTACCATTAAGTGACCCGCTTGCTCTTTTTTTCATCTAGCATAAAAAACAGCACTACATAGTCACCCTAACTTCAATTGTTAAGTGGGAAATAGCCGAACCTTTGTTTACAAATGAATGGACTGTAATGGATTTTAGCAATGAATTAATTTAACGAGGCAAGGGTATTCATATGTGAATTTTTAATGTTCGTCCAAGCCTTTTGTCAGCTTGTTTGTTTTTTTTTGTTGTAGTCTTGTTTGTTGTAGTTTTGTTGTAGTTTGTGTGGGGGTGAGTTGCCTGTTTTTGGCCAGTTAGTCAGTGTTTGTAAATAATTAATTCGTTATTTTATTTGTAATCTCATTAGTATTTTAATTTAATTTACTGACTTTCTTTGTAATTTTATTTCATTTGTAGCTGAATTGAATTTGTAATTTTATTTAATTTGTAATGTAATTTAAATTTTAATGTAATTTACATAAATAATAATTGTACTATGACTATGACTCAATAAATTCAAAATTTATTTGATTGTCTGTTTGCCATATTTTATTAATTTATTTTAATTATGTACTTATTATTTTTTAATTTTTTGATGTTGTATTTTTGTAATAATTGATTTAATTAAAATTGTATCACATAATTATGCATGCATGTAAATTACTGTATGACTTGCTAGCAAATTGGAGAAATCTGTAAGCTAGCATGTAATGATTATGAATAAATAAATAGTCATGTAGTATGTTATAGATACAGACTGGCGAGAAGAAATAGATATGTAACCCCTCCTCATCTTAGCGTGTAATTCCAAGTTGGATCAAAAGCTGACGCTTCGAAGCCCGGGGAACGCTTCGACTATGATCCCGGATTCTTTTTTTTATTTTTTATGAGAAAGGGAGGTAAACGAGCAAGCAAGTCACCTGATGGTAAGTGATCACCACCTCCCATGGACATCAGCCACACCAGAGGCAGTGGAGATGCGTTGCCGGTCTTTTAGGAAGGTATAGGCCCGTTTCTTGAAGATCTCAATGTCATATCTTACTTTACTTAGTATTGAAGTCGTATTATTTCATTTTTTGAGTTAGTCTATAAACATATGTCGCGACAACAGGTGTTTCCTTCACTTCCCGCGCTACCGATAATACATGGTGACCCTTTTTTTTTGACGCTATGTAATGCCTCCTTATGCATACCCTCCTGCCGGGGTGAGGCGGGTTGTGTCGGGCTCTCCTCTGGCGGGGGTTTCTAGCGAGAAGCCGGCCAGAGGCATACTGACTAAGCCCCAGCAACGTTCCCTCATCGCCAGAGTGGGGAAGGGACATGAGTTAAAGCGCCTTACATCACGTCCTTCTCTAGGCGATACATGGTGACCCTTATCAGGATCCAATGATTCCAATGAGGAGGTGCGTGGCAAGTCGGAGGAGGATTCGGGAAGTTTGGTAATTACAATGATGCGACTGTTGTCTGACCTTCGCCACCTTTAGACAAGGGAATCAGACCAACTGTTCAGAACCATTGTCTCAAATATTGTAGGTATTTACAATATTGAGAAACTATCTGAGACGTGCAAGTTTCTTCATAAAGTTTTCCACCACCGCCGATCTTATAGTAGACAATATGAAGAGTACAACTATCGACCTTATTTCTATGAATTAGGGATAAAGAGGTATTAACACTTGGACCGTGCATACAAATAAAAATATTGTTTGACTATCAGAATTCTTCTTGCTATATTCATACTAACAAAAGGCGAAATCCATATTTGAGTTTCAATTAGGTAATCGGTATCTTAGTGCTCTTGAGATATGTTCGAGAGTCATTCTTGAGTTTTTGTCTTAAGGTGACGGGTAGGCCACACTAGCGACGCCAACCGATTTTAATTTTTAGCTACTAAATCGGATCTATTTTAAACATTTCGGGGTGCACACACGCGAAAAATGTATTCAAGCTAAAAGTGGCCGCTTTTGGCGTGAATAAATTTTTCGCGTACAAAAACGGACCCAACATTTGTGCATGGTTATTTAATAAATAGTACAAGTGTTTGCCGAGAGGTTGTATCCCCGAAATTGATTAAAAGAGATCCAGTTTAGTAGCTAAAAATTAAAATCGATTGGCGTGGTTAGTGTGCCCTACCCGTCACCTTAAGTTGATACCGTGACGATACTAGCGCCGCCAAGTGATTTATAATACCTACATATGAATTAAAGAAGTCGATAATTTTAATAATTTTATTAATATTTGCCGTACTATCGCATTAAGTGAATGCTTGTAATGATAGTCAGGGTGTTTTAAATATATAAATAAATATTGATTGTGGTGAATAAGAGACATTTTTTTTTAAAAGTGAGCAATAAATACTTTAAGCATAGTATTTTTTTTAAGACAAACTTATCTAAGTAATAATTTCTTCCTGTAAGTAAGAGTCGCCTCGTGGTCCCCGGCAGAGTAGAATAGGCCACCCTCACTCTTGCCGAGGTGACGTAAAAGGCGACTAAGGTAAAGCTGCTGGCATGATCATCAGCACCCAGAGAAGGAAAACTCTGCATTTATATCTAAACCCTCGCCAACCCGTCTGCCAAGCGTGGTGAGTATGGCAATTACCCCTCATGTGATTGAGGGAGGCCCGTGCCCCAGCAGTGGGGACTTAAATGGGCTGACGATGAAGTAAGATTAACCTTGATTTCTAAAAGTGGCCACATTTAGCAATTATGGAGATTATTGTTACTTGTAGGAAGACATTATTGCAGGGGTGGGTCGCAAAAAAATGTTAATCATTTTCTCAAAGTATTTGTAACATCCTATTCGCCTCCTATTTGACGACCCGTTTGGATCAGTGGTAGTGAACGCTGCCTCTGGTGCAAGGGTTGCGGGTTCGATCCCCGCACAGTACAAACATTTGCTTGTATGTCTCTGTGTATTGGTCTGGATGTTTCCTATATATTATAAGTATGTGTTCACAAAAGGAAAGTATTAAATGTAATTCCGCTGTTGGTTCTGATATCCATAACACAGGTGCTTAGGCTACCCATCTCGGAGTCAGATCAATGTATGTTGATGTTGTGAAATATTTATTTATTATCATTCGCCACAATCAATATAAAACATTTGGCGCTACTTTTGTCGCGGTGTCGCCTTAAGAGTATTTGAAGGCGTAGGTACCAACCCAGCCAACTACGTGTATAAACCGGGTCTATTTGTTTGTAGTGTACACAGCACTCATTTTTTTCTTTAGTAGGTAAGGTACTTTTGTACAAATAATTCGTGGCGTGATCATGTTACGGAAATTTTTATTTAATCCAACGGATTAATAGGGTATTTGACTAAGCTTGAGATTTTACAAAATATAAACATTTTATTAAAATATAGGTAAATATGTGCCAATAGCAAACATTCTCAATTAAAAATATAACTTCTAGCCGGGTTTATGGTCATTCAAAGATTCATGAGCAAGTCCATTTTAAAAGTATGAAATTATTAAAAAATAATTATACCATTGACCCATACAATTTGCACCAACTATTATAATAGAACCATTGACATAAACGAAACATTTCATATAGCTACCATACAAAATTCACATGAAATGCATAGAAAATACTTATTTGTGACGTCGCATCTTAGTAGCTATTTGTATGGAGCCTTTTTTATTTGCCCAAAATAATGTGATTTTAAAGTTGTGATATCTCAGACAGTTAAAATGAGAACCAAGTAATTCTTTCAAAGATGTTTCTATCATTGAGAGGTTCTTTGTTTACAAAAAAAAATAATAGTCAAATACCGTATTCTGTGACAGTACATTATTATATTTTTATGCAATTAGTATTAACCATACTAATTGTAGAGCATAATATTTCACATATATTTTTTTAAATGCATCCTCCTTTCCTAATTAAATGCATTCGCACAACAGAACGCCGTGTGGTCCCCGGCACAGTAGAATAGGCCACCCTCACTCTTACAGAGGTGTCGTAAAATGCAACTAAGGTTAAGCTGCTGGCATGATCATCAGCACCCAGAGAAGGAAAACTCTGCATTTATATCTAAACCCTCGCCAACCCGTCTGCCAAGCGTGGTGAGTATGGCAATTACCCCTCATGTGATTGAGGGAGGCCCGTGCCCCAGCAGTGGGGACTTAAATGGGCTGATGATGCACAACAGAATGAATATATCATAAATTATTATTGTGCCTACTTAAGTTAATTCAATTTTTATTGGACAAACAACGACGCTGTACCTAATCTCTCATTTCCTATCTCTATAAATAGGTACACTGTCTTTTCCTTGTCTCTTTTCCCTTTTTTATGTGGTCTGCTTTCTGGTCATTTATACCTATCTATAAGAAATATTTTTATTGAATTTTTGTTATAAAAAAAAACTAAAACCCAACTACGACAAAAAACGTCGCTGAAAAAGTATAAAACAAGCCTTCGTTGTCAATTTATGCAATATTCACTATGTAGAGATAACATTTCATGTTTGGAAAGGCGTAGTCACACGTTAAATATACTACCCTTTGACAACGTGTGACTGCGGATTTCCAAACATGAAATTTTATCTCTACATAGTGAATATTGCATAAATTGACAACGAAGGCTTGTTTTATACTTTTTCAGCGACGTTTTTTGTCGTAGTTGGGTTTTAGTTTTTTTACTTTTATTTTATTTGTACTATTTTGGTGTCCAAGTGCTAGTAATATATATATATATTCAAAATGTACAAGTCAAGCGCTTTCAAATGATACCAAACACGGCATATTTATCATAACTTTATTTTTTTACTCTGTATGTTTTGTCCGCTAGAGGGCGCCACATTAGATTTTGTGAAACTTCATATAGCCTATAACCAGCGGACGATCAAGACGCTTATAATGATATGTCATTTGTCGAATTCTGATAAGTAGTTAAGAAGTTACGTGGAAACAGATGAACATACATACATACATACATACATACATACATACATACATACATACATAGCCTGTCAAAATCATAACCCTCCTTTTGCTTTGCCGTAGTCGGGTAATTATCTATGTATATATTATTGGGTATGTATGTATTGTTTATTATTATTTATGTAATGTAATAATATTAATATATAAAATAATGTATATTTCTGCCATTCTCAATTTCATTTGTTAAATTACTTTGCACTGCCTTCCCTTATTACGAATACGATATTTCTTTCCTCTACCCAAAGGTTGTCTGGAAGAAATCGCTACAAGCGATAAGACCGCCTTATTGTACTGTCTGTTGCTGTTGTATCATGCTTGTATTTTATTTTTGTGCAATAAAGAATATCTATCTATCTATCTATCTAAATACTTCGAATCTAAAGTATTTTGAGATTTTCGTATGAAACATGGTGAAAAAAAAAATTGGGTCTCTTAATTTTTAATTACCTAGACATGCGCACTAAATCCGTGGTAACCTTGATATGTAACCCAAAACATAAGAAAGCCAGAAATTGTTCAGCATACTGAAGTCACATCACACAGGTGTCCATGGGTGGCGGCAATCGCTTACCATTAAGGATCAGCCGCACGTTTAAAAAAAACCCTCGGACGCATACACACACATACCTACAATATACCTGGAGCCAATCTCTGCTAAAACGCTTAATTTTCAACGCTTTTACACACTTTGGGATGAGCTTCCAGACGCGGTGTTCCTGATCGCCATGCCATGTTCTTTTTTAAACGAGGTGTGAAAAGAGTTCTTCATTCACGGCAGGCAGTGGCTTGATAGTGCTCCGGCATCGTGGATGTCTATGACCTACGGTTACCATTTACCAACAGATTAGAGGATGCTCGTCGGCCTATTTTAGCAATTTTTTTTTTTTTTTGGTCAATAAGCTAACGCTTGACCACAATCGCACCTGATGGAAAGCGACGATGAGGTCTAGGATGATACGCGTTTGCCTAAAAGATGCCTGTTCACTCTTGCCTTAAAGATGCCCAGATTATGGTGGTCAGGAAAAACAGATCTCGGCAGAGAGTTCCATTCCTTGGCCGTCCGCATTATAAATGTGGAAACAAATCGCTTCGTGCGGGTAAGGGGTATTTCTACCACATAAGGATGAAAGGACTCGCCGCGCCTTAAAAAAAACACGAATTACCTGCGAAAATCGGACAGCTATGTGGAAAACAAATGTACGGCCTTACCACCGCCGTCGGAGTCCGGTAGAAGGGATAGACCCAAAAAGGATGACATGCGTGCCAATTAAACTGACTAGGGATGCACAAGACCTTGCGAAGTGGAGAAGTCGAAGTAGGAAAGCGGAAACCTGGCTCAGAAGCGACAGCTTGGGACACAACCGGGACAAAACGCTATGATGATGAAAAAAGAACACGAATTCGTACAAAACGCACCCAAATTGCTCTGTCGCGTGTCGCGTCAGCTGCACTGACATTGTGTTCGCTCCCAGCGTCCGGCCAAGGCCTGCCGAGCGCCGCTCACTCACTGCGGCTGCGCATTTAGAAACGCTATAGTGAGTAAATATTGGAGTGACGGTAGCTCAGTGGATTAGAATGCGCCATCCATGCCCCGGGTGATCACGGTTCGAATCCGCGCATGCACCTCTGGATTTTTAAAATCTATTCACGTATTTCTACCATTAGCCGGGCGGTGAAGTAAAATATCGTGAGGAAATCTACACGTTTCAGATAGAGTCTGAAACGTATAACCATGATTCAGCTGGTCTGGTTTCCCTGTTAAAGGGTTTTGAAAGTCAGACAGCAGTCGTTTTATTGTAATTACCTGATTCCCCAAATTCAGACTCATGGTACAAGCGTGACCTGGGCTTCAAAACGACAGCCTTGGACACAACCGTAACTATACGGTAGGATAAGGGATAGTATCGGTATTGTAGTAATTATAGGAAACAAACAAAATGTCTCATACGACGCTGATGCAATACCTCCAACAAGATTTTTCGAGAAAATTACTTCCTGGATGTCATTCAAAATCAAAATCAAATAATTCTTTATTTGCATAGGCTTGTACACAGCACTTACAAATCGTCATACATTTGAATGATTTAAAACTATTTATAAGTACTTATGTAATAATTTACATGTTAATACATATATGTATATGTTGATACATAAAATATACAAAAAAAAGTAAATAAACATAATGCGATTCTACCACCGGCTCGGAAAGTTGTTTCTGGTCGAGAAGATCCGGCAAGAAACTCGCCAGTTACTCTTTTTAATCGCCAACTTTTTTACAATGGTTTATTATCCTCATACCAAGTCATACAGTCTAATGCAACACAAAATAGAATGAAGCAAATTAAAAGCTAAATATGAGGTTAACCGAAGCGGACCAGTCCTCAAAGGTGGCACCTGTTCACAAGTATGACGTATGTGTCAGCCATCATTTCACTCAACAATATTAGAGGGAATGTAATGACCCGCCACATAACGCCACCACCTCAGAGACATTTGAGTGAGCATGACTACTTAGGTTCCCCTCATAGGTCACAGAGTACTTACTCCAATACTAATAAACTGCATGACGATTGGGCATAAACTGCATTGGTGTTAAGGTTGATTAATGTCAGTTAATTTGTTAGATAGAAGGTATTGTCCATCGTCGTCAGATATAATGCGTCAAGAATGTTGTGACAGCGAATGTTTGAGGAACTAATAAAGTTTCCATTACCAATTTGGTTACCATCTTTTATAACGGCAGTGGTGCTATCATCTATCTTTAAAGTCTAAGGATGGATAAAGTAAAAAATTTTTTTTTTTTTTTTTCTCACAACATCTCATACATTGACCTGATTCCGTACTAAGTAGCTTAAGCACTTGTGTTACAGATATCAGACAACAGAGGAACACAAATATAAACTTAAATACATATATTACACCCAGACACCGAACAAACACAAGTGTTCATCGCACGAATGTTTGTCCAGGGTGGGGATCGAACCCACGACCTTTGGCGTAAGAGGCAGGGTCACTACCAATTGCGCCATCCGGTTAGTCAAAAATTAAAAAGTTTTTTAGATTTTCGCGTTGCATCATAACTATAATGTATCAATACGGGGATTAACACGATATTTATTATGTGAAACAACATTGTGTACTCACATATTTGGCTCGACGTTTCGGCTACGTTACAGCAGCCGTGGTCACGAGCGGACTCTACTCCGCTCGTGACCACTGCTGCTGTACACAATGTTGTTTCACATAATAAATATCGTGTTAATCCCCGTATTGATACATTATAGTAAAAAATTAAAAGTTAGAAGTAGGTAACAGCCGTAGTAATCTTAGCTAAGCAATAGAAGAAGAAGTGCATAGTGCCTAGTTTTATGTGATAAGTGACAGACAAGTAGACGAATTACCTAATGATGGTAGTCGAGCACCGTCGCATAGGAGTGTCTATGGGCTGCGGTAGTCTTTAAAACCAATTTATTAATGTTACGACAGACAAGCATTTGACCTCAATCCCACCTGGTGTTAAATGAAGATGAGGTCCAAGGTGCGCCATGCTTGTCCGTGAAAGAGGCCCAGGTCCCACAATTTTGCTAAATTTTATGCAGTTTTGTGCATTGCAATGAATTTTTTTATATGACATAGGTGGCAGACGAGCAGACGGATTATCTGATGGTAAGCGATTGCCACGACACCAGTGGAGTCACAAGTGCGCTGCCAACCTTATTCCCCGAATTAGGCCTCCGGTACCCTCGCTCACGCAGCGAACCACAGCACAATGCTGCTTCACGCCGGTTTGCTGTAAGGCCGTGTTATCATGGTCGCGTGGTATCATGCCAAAGCGTAGCTCTCCCGCTGAATTCTAATATCACAAAGTGAATCTGAGCACATTTTCTAGTGCAGTATACTACGTAAACGCGCAACATCAAGTAAGCAAAGGAAAAAACGCAAACGGACCTACTGTACCCCACGGCTGGTTTTGTACATTCTAAACTCCAAGACCAGCTGCGCTAAAATAAGCTACATTTCTAACATACTAAAGCTTGCGCCTGACAAGGACCTACTTAGACCGACATATTATCAACTTATCTAGCATATTCTGTAACCTGATTAACGGTTTTACACAGGGTATGAATAAGCCACTTTTCTAGCTTATTTAACCCTAAAAATTTACACAAGTATTTCTGGACCAATGCGACTTACAAACGTTAAATAAAAATACGTCTTAGTGATGCGGAGCTATCGATAGTTTCCCTATCGATAGTTGACCTCGAAAATCATTCAGACTATCGATTGTACTATCGATAGTACCTATTACTATTTGTCAAAACTAACGATACTATCGATAGTAAGTATTGGGTATTAAATAATATTGATAACGCCAATACTATCAATTGTTTAATACCCAATACTATCGAAAGTATTGTGTATCTTAACAGAATTAATCAAAAACTATCGATACTAATAATTACAAGGTTTTGTACATTCTAAACTCTACGACCAGCTGCGCTAAAATAAGCTACATTTCTAACATAGCAAAGCTTGCGTCTGACAAGGACTTACTTAGGCCGACATATGAACTTTTCTAGCCTATTCCTTAACCTGATTAACGGTTTTACACAGGATATGAATAAACCACGTTTAGCTTATTTGACCCTAAAAATTTACACAAGGCTTTTTATAAACGCGTTCTTAAATTTATAAACTCATAACTAGTTGACTATAATCATCTGCAGTATTTCCTTACCCATGCGACTTACAAACGTTAAATAAAGATCCGTCTTAGTGTTGCGGAACTATTGATAGTTTCCCTATCGATAGTTGACCTCGAAAATCATTCAGACTATCGATAGTACCTATTGCTATTTCTCAATACTATCGATAGTATCGATAGTAAAATTTGGTCAATACTATTAATAACGCCAATAGTATCGATACTATAGATTGTTTAATACCCAATACTATAATCAAAAACTATCGATACTATTGATAGTATTAATCACAAGGTTTAGTACATTCTAAACTTCACGACCAGCTGCGCTAAAATAAGCTACATTTCTAACATACTAAAGCTTGCGCCTGACAAGGACTTACTTGGACCGACATATCAACTTATCTAGCATATTCTGTAACCTGATTAACGGTTTTACACAGGATATGAATAAACCACTTTTCTAGCTTATTTAACCCTAAAAATTTACGCAAGGCTTTTAATGAACGCGTTCTTGATAGTTTCCCTATCGATAGTTGACCTCGAAAATCATTTAGACTATCGATAGTCCTATCGATAGTCCCTATTGCTATTTGTCAATACTTTCGATAGCATCGATAGTAAAATTGGATCAATACTATTGATAACGCCAATATTATCGATAATATATCGATATTATCGATAATATTGGCGTTATCAATAGTATTGATACTAAACAATCGTGTTTAGTACCCAATACTATCGATAGTATTGTGTTTGCTAACAGAATATTTACTTTTTATGAACGCCTTCTGAAGTTAATAAACTCATAACTGGTTGACTATAATCACCTGCGGTATTTCTGGACCAATGCGACTTACAAACGTTCAATATAAAAGCGTACATAATTTAACAGTGGGAGAGCCACGCTTCGAAATGAACGGGCCGGCTGGACAGGAGTAATACCACGTCCTCACAGAAAACCTGCGTGAAGACTGCTTCACAGCGCATGCACTGGCATGCGCTGTGTTTCGCTGCATGAGTGAGGGTACCGGAGGCACAATCCGGGGGAAAGGGAAAGGGGGTTTTAAAGGTCAGCAGCGCACTTGTGACTCCACGGGTTGCGCGGGTGTACATGGGTGGCTGTAATCGCTCACCATCAGGTGACCCGTCTGCTCGTCTGCCACCTATCACAAAAAAAACTATTGACAACCAGCAGTACTATCGATACTATTCATTTTACCTTTACTATCGACAGTATATCGATAGACTATCGATAAGCAACACTAATCCGTCTGTCGTCTGCCCCCTATCTCATAAATAAAAACTGGAGTCGAAGGTCAAAAATAACCCTAATGCCACCACATTCCCCAGTTCTCGACTTTAGTTCAATTGTTACCTTTTTAGGGGCCATGTTTATGAAGCATGTCGACCTTAGGGGATTGTTTATACCTCCCACATCCTTTGCTTTGTTGGTTCTGATATCCGTAACACAGGTGCTTGAGCTACCTATCTCAGAGTCAGATCAATGTATGTGATGTTGTAAAATATTTATATTTATTTGCATTCCTACATGCGAAAGATTCTTCTCATCACCATCATTGTTATTATTCCGATTTTGGATAAGTGTATATACTGCAGAGCCGTGTGGTCCCCGGCAGAGTAGAATAGGCCACCCTCACTCTTACCGAGGTGTCGTAAAAGGCGACTAAGGTAAAGCTGCTGGCATGATCATCAGCACCCAGAGAAGGAAAACTCTGCATTTATATCAAAACCCTCGCCAACCCGTCTGTCAAGCGTGGTGAATATGGCAATTACCCCTCATGTGATTGAGGGAGGCCCGTGCCCCAGCAGTGGGGACTTAAATGGGCTGATGATGATGATGATGATGATATTACCTAGAAGACTTATACGTTCATTCATGATTTTTATGTTTTATTTTTCTCTTTGCATGCTCTACAGCCGCTCTTCCATGTTAATTTATTTTTATGTATAGGTGGTACACGAGCTGACGGATCGCCTAATGGTAAGCGATTGCCGCCGCCCTTAGACACCCGTGACACCAGTGGAGTGACAAGTGCGCTGCTAACCTTTTCACCCCCCCTTTACCCCTGATTGGGCCAGCGAAGCACAGCACAGAGTTGCTTCACGCCGGTTTTCTGTGAGGCCGTGGTATCGCTCCGATCGAGCCGGCCCATTCATGCCGAAGCGTGGCTCTCCCACGGTCACAAATAGTTCAGACAATGTTAGTTCAAACTACAGAAATGCACGATGAAAATAAATATTTGATACGTGGTCGTTTTATACCCCGAAGGCACTTTAAGGTTGGATTTGTTTCGGACACATAACTTTGACACCTACTTTTCCCGTTCTGCCAATTACCTGAGATGACCAAAATAGGTATTTTAAGGCAAATACACCAGAAATTTATCGGAGTTGAAATTGTATTTGTAGGTGGAATATTCATAGTCCCTAGTGTTAACTGGTTATGATAATATTTAAACGGACTACAGTTCTTGATAACTATGTCCAAATTGTATGAGTCATACAATTTGTAGGAGAGGAAATTGTAAACATAAACACTATTTTATGAGGCTTTTGAAGTAGGTATAATTTATCTTCATTTCAAATGCGCGCTAAATTTATTACCAATGAAATTATGCATTTAAATTTGCATACCTATTTGGATACTATTTACAGTAGTTTAAAACCTGGTTGTTAAATAAGCGATATTAGCACAGTGATTAAAAACGGACGTCTTTTAAAAGGCAGGTTTTAGGTTTGAATCCGAGCGCGCACCTATGGATGTCTCAAATCCGAGCGCGCACCAATGGATGTTTCAAATCTACTTAGACTAATACCACTGTAAAAAGGAACTTTTTGTAATAATGCCTTCATTGCAACTTAAAGTGCCTCTACAAAGAGATGTATATTTAAGAAAAATAGTCGTTATAGTACTCTTTTTACAACTAAAAAACAGCTGGACTGGTTTGGCTGAAAAATGATTGAGAAGTAGTTTCGAACCAGGTGGCTTAATTTGAAGCGGTCCCGTAACAATCCAGAATATACCAACAAAGGAGACACACAGCGCGTGTGAAAGAGAAAGATACTCCGATTCCGTCGTAACGTCAATTAGGCCCTCAGGAGATATGTCTCCTGATATATCCCATTATATCCACAAAACAAAAAAAGAACAATTAGGGTGAACCGAAGTTCGGGGGCAGTCCATAGTAGAAGAGGCCAAGACCGACAAAGGGTTGTAGCGCCGAAGAAAGTAAGTAAGAAGTTCGGGGGATATTAGTTTTGCATAAAAAAACAACTCGCAAGCGATTGTCATTCCATCCTCATAATCTCTAATAGCTGGCGGTCTAATACTGTGTGTTTCTCCCGGAACTTTCTACCACGTACCTCAGTTCTGTGGAACTGTTTAGCTGCAGGAGTATTTCCGGACGGCTACGACGGACCTTCAAGAGAAGAGCGTACTCTTTTTAAAAAGGCCGGCAAAACATTAGCGATCTCTCTGATTTCGCGGATGTTCATGGGCGGCGATGATTACCTTCTATCAGGTGACTCGCTTGCTTGTTTGTCCGCCTCTAGCATAAATAAAACATTTTACAATAACAACTTGCCCTCTTTAACTAAGCCAGTTGTAGTATAATACTGGTTATTGTGTAATTTGATTAAATAAGTGCAGTGAATGCAAATGGTTTCTCAGCATACTTGTATAATATGCACTGCGTATTCAAGGCCGACTGTGGAGCCCTAGTGACAACAATTAGTTTATAGGTCACCTTCAAACCACCGTATGTTTTCCACTGGTGTTTTATGACGTTAGGTATCTATTTGTATGATATTTATATTATTTCATCACCGGACAAGAAGGCTAGGCGAGAGCCTTCATACATACAACATTGACATACCCTTATCCGTAATGTATCAATACGGGGATTAACACGATATTTATAATGTGAAACAACATTGTGTACTCACATATTCGGCTCGACGTTTCGGCTACGTTACAGCAGCCGTGGTTACGAGCGGACTCAGTCACGAGCAGTCCGCTCGTGACCACGGCTGCTGTAACGTAGCCGAAACGTCGAGCCAAATGTGTGAGTACACAATGTTGTTTCACATAATAAATATCGTGTTAATCCCAGTATTGATACATTATAGTTATAATGCAACGCGAAAATCTAAAAAACCATATACCCTTATCCGCACGAAGCACTTCTTTATTTATTGTACGTAATAGTTGGCAGACGAGCAGACGGATTACCTAATGGGAAGCGATTGTTGTCGCCCCTGGAGACCCGCAACACCAGTCAAGTCACAAGTTTGCTACCAACCGTTACCCTCACTCAGGCAGCGAAACACAGCAGAAGCACTGCCTTGCCGGTTTTCTGCGAGGCCGACCACTCCGGTCGAGCCGGCCCATTAATGCCAACACGTGGCTCTCCCATGGTTAAATCCTTGTTATGCGGCCAGCTAAGGAATGGTTCCTTGCCGAAGTCCCTGATCATTTAAATCTGGATTTAAAGATATCCAGAATGAGCATGGATCTCTTAGGCAAAAGAGTAACATCCTAGACCTAGAAAATTGTCAATAAAGAAAAGCCTTTAATAAAAGAAAACATGAATTACTATGATAAAAATTTAGCCTCATTTGATCTTAACTCACAAAAAAATTATACCTATAAAAGTAAACATGTAAGAAAGAAACTATTTATTGACAACAACACATCACACATAAAACAAATAATAAATAAAAACGGTACAGAGCATAAAAGTTTGGGCCTACAAGGCTCAGCCTCAGCATATTCTGCAATGGCCGCAAGCAACAGCTGCACCGCTGGTTTTCAGGTTGCACCAAGGGTGACGCCTATCCGTTAGAAGAAATATAAATATTGACATGCAATACAGAACAAAACAAAACAATATACATAAACATCCAATACATAATAGATGGTTAAAAATGGAAACATTAAAATGATACCTATGTACATGTATAATAATAGTAAAAAAAACAAAACAGATAAGATTAAAGTGAAGCTGTATAATATCAGACCAGGGTCACCATTCTACAATCGCACGACTAGGCCCCGCGGCAAACTTCACCAATACTACCCGGAACCAATCCCTTCCAGAACGCTTCGTTTCCAGCGCTCCTTTTTCCCACGCTCGTGCAAACTCTGGAATGAGCTTCCGGCCGCGGTGTTCCCTGATCAGTATGACATGTCCTTTTTTAAACGAGGTTTGAAAAGAGTTCTTCTTACGGCCTACCGTACACAGTCATGCCGCTGCCTACAGCGGCATGACTGTGCTCCGGCATTGTTGATGTCTATGAGCGGCGGTTACCGTTTACCATCAGATGGATCGCAAGCTGGTCTGCCTATCATAAGCAATAAAAATAATAATAATAATCTGAGCTGGTGCCAACAATCCAATATGTTAGAGGCAAGTACTTATCTAGTTTTACATTAAGATATTGCTATGCAAATCAGGAGTAAACGAACTTACCTAATACTTATAATTATAGAGTAGAGTAGAGTTACAGCATCGGCCTCTATAAATTTAATTATAACTTTCATTTCGTTAATTCAAACATTTAAATGTATTTTGCATACAAACTTGCATTTTATATAATTGCCCATTCATTGAATTTTGACAAATAAACCTGTCTTTTTTGACTTAAGTAACAAATGATGCTCTAGCACCTAACATTAAAAGTTATTTAGGTATATTTCTTGCTGAACCTAATTTTGGCCGTATAAAATAAAATCTAATGTAGGTACTCGTAAAAGATTATGACCAGATTATATCCTACTCAGTGTCATACCCGTAAATATTTTGTTGAAATTTAGCTTTAGCATACAAAATTAAGAACGCCCTGTTGGTCTAATAGTTTAAGTACCGGGCCGTGATCTCGGGGTCCTGGGTTCGATTCCCTGATCGAGCAAAAAGTATGTTTCGAATTATCCGAACATAGCTCGGGTCTGTGATTACCAATCCGCGTTTGGCAAGCGCGTTTTTATGACTCCGTCATAGAAACGCGCTTGCCAAATGCGGATTGGCCTTTGCCCTGCAGTGGGACAGTATATAGGCTGATATTTTACTTTACTTACCGAATTACGGAATGGCGCCCTAAAATGGGGCGTTAGTAGACTGTGGGCGAAGGAGTTGCTCGTTTAGTCCGAAGATATTGTAACAATGGAAGAGGTTAATAGGGGACCGAAGAGAACATCGTAACGAAGAAGAGGCCTATTCTCAGTTAGTGGATCAGAGCTGAGATAATAAAGATAGATTCATAGTTTTTCTAATACCATTAGCTGGGGTTAAGACAAAAGGTAATATTGACAAATTTACTCAAGTTATCATTAGCTACTAAAATTGAACCAGATATTTAATTACCCACCGGTATTTTATACACGGATCTGATTCAAATATGGTTGGTTCTCAAGATCCTGCCTAGATGTCGCTTACAGTTTGTGAAAACTAAGACACCAGACGTAAAGGGCTGAATTTTTTTTAATATTTCTTTTACTAATTCCTGATTCAGTGTATAGTTGTTTTAATACACTCTCAATATTGGTAAAGATGTTTTGAGTATCCCAGGACTGATCCACATATTCCAATAATCTCTCAAAAGCAATCGTGGGTTTTACCGTGAGAGAGCCACGCTTCGGCATGAATGGACCGGCTCTATCGGAATGATAACACGGCCTAACAGAAAACCGGCGTGAAGCAGCACTGTGCTGTTTCGCTGCGTGAGTGAAGGTATCGGAGGCCCAATCCGGGGTAAAGGGGGGTTTAAAGGTTATGACTCCACTTATGACTTCACTGGTGTCTGCGGGTCAATCACTTACCATATCAAATAAAAAAAGGAACAAAACGGCAGAAACCGGCAGATAGACGAATGAACTTATTCCTCTCATTTCCAAGCAGAATCGCCACGTTGAGCACAGACATTATCATTTGCCTAAATACAAATTTATACAAAGCGGACGTACAACCGCGCTAATGGCGGGCTACTGTGCTTCGCTAGGGTACCGTAGGAAAAAAATCTGGGAATTCATAGCGACAAGATGACGTCTTTCACATTCGATGAAGCATTCACATTGGTGGTTTGACCATTCTTCTCCTCTTCTTGTTCATCAGTTAATTCTTTCGCCCAACGTTGGGCATAAGCCTCTCCATAGCACGTCCACTCGACGCGGTTATTACTTTTCCTGGTCCATAAAATACCTATGTGGCTTCGTAGATCATCTGACCATCTGGCTGGTGTTCTGCCTACGTTTCTCCTGCCCAGACGTGGCCTCTATACTAAAACACACTTGCTCCATATTTCGTCGTCAGGTCAGCGATAAAGGAAATAACAGTGCGTGAGGAAACCTGATGCCCACGTGGCTTCGTAAATCATCTGGCCATCTGGCTGGTGGTCTGCCTACGCTTCTCCTGCCCAGACGTACCCTCCAGGCTAAAACTTACTTGCTCCTTCTTTCGTCATTAGCTCAGCGATAAAGGAAATAACAGAGCGATGCTCACGTGGCTTCGTAGATCATCTAACCATCTGGCTGGTGGTCTGCCTACGCTTCTCCTACCCAGACGTAGCCTCCACACTAAAACACACTTGCTCCATCTTTCGTCGTTAGCTCAGCGATAAAGGAAATAACAGTGCGTGTGGAAACCTGATGCCTACGTGTCTTCGTAGAGCATCTGACCATCTGGCTGGTGGTCTACCTACACTTCTCCTGCCCAGACTTGGCGTCCAGACTAAAACACACTTGCTCCATCTTTTGACGTTAGATCAGCGAAAAAGGAAATAACAGTGCGTGAGGAAACCTGATGCCCACGTTGCTTCGTAAATCATCTGGCCATCTGGCTGGTAATCTACCTACGCTTCTCCCGCCCAGACATGGCCTCCAGACTAAAACACACTTGCTGCATCTTTCGTCTGCAAAGGAAATAACTGTGCGTGAGGACCTGCCCGGTTCGGATACAATACAATCATGTTTCAGGACCATATGGGACTTTCCGTAGTAAATGTTTTGTGCGTGCGCGAAAAAATTCACTCTTAAAAACCGCCATTTATTTTTTTATGTTAGAGGCGGACAAATGAGCAAGCGACTCACCTGATGGAAAGTAATCAACGCCACCCATGCACTTCCGCGAAATCAGAGAGATCGCTAATGTGCTGCCGGCCTTTTTAAAAAAGAGTAAGCTCTTCTCTTGAAGGTCCCTAAGTCGTAGCCGTCGGGAAATACTCCTGCAGCCAAACCGTTCCACAGAACTGAGGTACGTGGTAGAAAGTTCCGCGAGAAACGCACAGTATTGGATCGTCATCCATCGAGATAATGGGTATGGAATGGACAATCGCTTGCGAGTGATTCGATGTAAGAATTTAGCTGCACGGAGTAGATCAAACAGTTCCTCAGAGCACTCCCCATGATAAATGCGGTATAGAATGCTGAGGGAAGCTATATCCCGTCCGCAAGTGCTAAAGTATCTAAGTCGACTAGAGAGAGTCAATCTTGCTGATCCAGGCTAATTCTGAAGACGTCTTAAAAGGGAATATCAGGTAGGTAGGTACGGCCAACAGCACATCACGGTATACACTTGCAGTACGATAATAACGCTTATGCCCCGGACATAAGGGCGGTCTCAAGGTCAAAGTGTATAGTCTGATGTGCTTTTGACTGTACATACTACTTTTAAAAAATATAACACGCGTTTGTAGCGTGGAGTGACCGTGGGAGAGCCACGTTTCGGCATGAATAGACCGGCTCGTCCGAAGTGATACTCACAGAAAACTGGCGTGAAATAACATTGTGCTGTGTTTCGCTGCGTGAGTGAGGGTGCCGGAGGCCTAATCCGGGGGAAAGGGGGGTTAAAATTTTTTTTTTAGTATTAAGCTTTTATTGCAGATAAATAAATCCACACAAATTTGCTAGTAACATTTTGGTGCTTTTGAAAGGTTGGCAGCGCACTTGTGACTCAACTGTTGTCGCGGGTGTCCATGGGCGGCAATCGCTAACCATCAGGCGATCCGTCTGTTCGTCCGCCACCTATCACATAAAAAAAATGGCGTAGGTACTGTTCCTCTAGCTCTCTTTGATACTTGTTTGATTGCACATAAGTCGGTATTAATACAGTGGTAGTAGAGCGCTGCGGAAACACCACGGAACTCTCTTCCTGTCGCATGCCGACACACTCTTGCCTTACTTTTTTTAACAGCTTTATTACAAAACATTCGTAAAACCCGCAGCTGGCAGTGAATCGCGGAATCGTTGTACGCGCTCCATTTACGTAACTATTGCATTGTTCGGATTATTGTCTTTGGCTTACTTAGTTCACCTGTATTGTGGCAGTGAAGCACCTCCATTTTTTTTAGCAATGTAACACTTTTTGAATATATTCTTATATCATAGACTAATTATTAGTCCATCTAAATATCATTGATTTACCTGTACATAAGTTTAAGTTGCATGTAAAAAACTGCCTAATGCAGAAAGGATTATTTGAATGATAAGGATTCTTGGACATGTTGATCTCTTCGCCTATCCTCTAATGTATAATTCATTTCATAATTTTTCTTTGACGATTTATCTAAACGATATTGATTATAAGCATTGTATATCATACTGTCACTGTAATCATAATTTGTATAAGAATAAATATTGTAATTACCATATTATTTGAAAAGAGTAACAACTGAGTTTCTTGCTGCTTCTTCTCGGTAGAAATTGACATTCTGAATCAGCGGTAGATTACATATTTGACATTCATAAATGTTCTGTATGGACTTAAATTGAATAAAGACATTTTTGATTTATTTATTTTTTTTGACTATTTAGAAAGAGGTAAATCCTATAGACAGCGGCAACGCTTATTTGTGTAATACACAAAAACATGACACGCTTGCGCGAAGTAATCGACGTCTAGCGCCATCTATTGGTAACAAACAACAAACAATTGGTACATATTGGCTAACACAAAATGCTAAGATTCAATCTTAATCTATATTTAGGTACATTACATTTTAGACCCACAGTCAACATTTTTACACTGCACTAATCTTAGCAAACATTTAAAAATATTGTTTCACCTTTTTGTTATTTGCTCTACAAATCACGATTATGATTTGCTCAAATCGTTTTATTATCATTACTCAACAAACGAATTGTGGGAAAAATCGATTTGTCTACCGGCCACCGGGGTCAAGCAAAAAAGCGTATACATTTAAATGTTTTATTTCACTATCATCACGTTTCTCAATTGGTTGCCAATCCCTGACTTAGGCAGTTTTCTTGTTGCATAATTTATCCGTCAATTTGTTTAATCTTTACATAAGAGAAGCCACCCCGTGGTGCGTTCTAGTTACATCGAGGTCTACTTATTAAATTGGTTTACACTTCAGATGTTCAGCTCTATTTTTTTGGCTTATCACGCCAAAGAAGTTGCGATGGTAGCTCAGTGGATATCATCATCAACCCATTTAAGTCCCCACTGGTTGGGGCACGGGCCTCCCTCAATCACATGAGGGGTAATTGGCATACTCACCACGCTTGGCAGACGGGTTGGCGAGGGTTTAGATATAAATGCAGAGTTTTCCTTCTCTGGGTGCTGATGATCATGCCAGCAGCTTTACCTTAGTCGCCTTTTACGACACCTCGGTAAGAGTGAGGGTGGCCTATTCTACTCTGCCGGGGACCACACGGATCAGTGGATATAAAAATATGGATACTGTAACGATGGTGAATTCCTTCGTTGCTAGCTGTCGGTTTAATGTCAGTCATGTAGAAGAAAATGTATGCATTTTTATGCGAATTTTTAATTTATATGAACTTCTGGCACTTCTGAGAGTGTCAGGAGGGCTTAGAGAGGTTTCTTGTAGACGGCCACCTTTTAACCAGGATTTGAGCGCGCACGTTCAGCGCACAGTGGAAAATAGCAAATTAATGAAAGAGTGACCCACAGCACGTCCGCGTAACCATATATTGCTTACTTTGCAGGTTGAAAAAGAAATAAAAAGGACATAAAGAACTTCATCGTCAGCCCATTTAAGTCCCCACTGCTGGGGCACGGGCCTCCCTCAATCCATGAGGGGTAATTGCCATACTCACCACGCTTGGCAGACGGGTTGGCGAGGGTTTTGATATAATGCAGAGTTTTCCTTCTCTGGGTGCTGATGATCATGCCAGCAGCGTTACCTTAGTCGCCTTTTACGACACCTCGGTAAGAGTGAGGGTGGCCTATTCTACTCTGCCGGGGACCACACGGCGAACATAAAGAACTTGCGGTATTTATATTTTATTCATAACAGGTATACAATCAAACCTTACAATACCAACAAAATTCAGCGGTAATTTCGAATACGACAATGAGATCTTTAAGAAACGAGCATATACCTTCCTAAAAGGCCGGCAACGCATCTCCACTCCTTCTGATGTGGCTGATGTCCATGGGCGGCGGTGATCACTTGATTTGCTTGTTCGTTTGGCTCCCTTTCTCATATTTATTTTTAATATAACCTCTCATACATTCACCTGATTCCGTACTTTACACTCAGCCACTGAACAAACACAACTGTTCATCACACGGATGTTTGTCCAGGGTGGCAATGAAAACCATTACATTTCGCATACGAGGCTGAGTCACTTACCAAATGCTTGATCGAGCCAGTCATTTTTGAGATTATTCTGAACGCGTAGTTGATCCAGTTGCTCTGGTTCCCTTGTCTGTTGCCTTAGTTTATACAATGTTTTATGCAAAAATCCAAAGGGAAACGAAAAAGAGGACGGGCATTTACCCCGTGCTCTTTTAGATGGACTGACGACATAGACAGAACGCTGGGTAAAACCTGGATGAGGCTGGCACAGGACCGTTGCGAGCGGCGAGCACAAGAGGACACCTATACCCTGCATTGGGTTCAAAATACAGGCTGATGAGGATGATGATTGTGTAAAAAAACTTATTCTTCTTAATTCTAAGGCTTGACAGTATACGTCATCATCATCATCATCATCAGCAACCCACACTCGTCCACTGCTGGATATAGGTCTCCCCTAATGCACGCCACTGCTCCCGATTTTCGGCCACTCTCATCCAGCCCACACCAGCCAGCCTTCGAATGTTATCATCCCATCTTGTCGCAGGGCGTCCTACACTACGCTTACCGAGTCGCGGTCTCCACTCAAGGACTTTACGGCTCCAGCGGCTGTCAGTTCTGCGGCTAATATGACCAGCCCACTGCCACTTCAGTTTGCTAATTCGGTGGGCTATGTCGGTGACTCTGGATCTCTGTCGGATTACATCATTTCTGATGCGGTCCTTCAGAGATACTCCGAGCATAGCCCTTTCCATGACAGTATACGTATGCCACAACAATCAACATATTGAAAATAAACGCTTGTGTTCTCAAAAGTATTTTCTCAAATGTCGTATTGAAAAAACTGATGTTTTACAATGATGGTGTCTCGTAATGAGTTTTCGAATTGGAGGGCAATCCGGCCGAGGGCGGTCCGGAATGAAGGCGTTACGGATTAACCAGGGTCGCTTCATTGTACTTACCGGACTTGCTAAATCCTTATCTTATTCTAGCTCTAGCTTATCATGTAAGTACAGACGGCTTCAGTTCAAATTATCCCATAGCAGTGCAAAAATAACACTTGTATCTTGGATATAAGGACGGTACAAAGTCCAACAAGGGTAACTCGTGTGTACTTCGAAGTGATGGTTTTAGATACTCGTACAGCCAGTAATGATGAGATAAAGTGAAGATATTTGTATGCTTTTGACCTTAATAAGGGTTACAAAATACAAACACCACTCGTAAAGCTTACATACAGTAGCTACGTATATATTCTTACAGCTGCTATGATTTATTGCATATGATATTGAAATGAGATTTACTTACTTTCCATTACCGAAAACTATGTGCAAGAACCACCCAATTACCTCAATGGCGTTATTTCGTGATTTCGTCAGCTCAATCGGCTATTACAAACATTTGATAATACCCCATTCTTCATTATTACCTCACACGCATTACACGGAATATGGGAAACCACGGCATAATACAAAAACAAATATATTGACACAATAACAATAGATACTAGCGACGTATGCTGTCTTTGGCAACTCTGGGACTGTGTCGCCTTGAGTGACTGTGTCCATTATAAAAAAATGACTAGTTTTTTTTTTATGTGATAGGTAGCAGATGAGCTGACGGATCGTCTGGTGGTAAGCGATTGCCGCCGCCCATGGACACCCGCAACATCTTCTTCGAGTTCCTTTGAAGTACATTCGGTCTCGATTTGGCTTCAGTTTTATACTAAATATTTGGTATTATCATGTATTATGTAATATCTTATACCATAGGCAAGTGTTACACCCAATGGTTGTATCGATTGGAATAAAATAGCTACTCTTAATTATTTTTTTCTAGTGACAACATTGAAAATTTAAATGATGTGTTTATTTTTGATATTGTTTGCATGTCTGGTAACAGGCTGAATACAACTACTGGGATACTCTTAATGTAAGACATTTATGTATCAATGTATTTATGCAAATAAAATTATTGTTTGTTTGTTTGTCTGGTTCGGTTTTGAGGAATACAAGCACAGCTAAAAAAATTTGATTGAAGTTTTTTAATAATAAAAAACATGCTAACATAAGGGTGTGTTTTTTAAACTTTAAATCATAATCATAGCGTTTTGTCCCGGTTGCGACCCAACCTCTTGTTTCGGAGCCCGGGTTCAGCCTTTCTAACCAGTGATATCATAGATAACAATCTTTCCCTTTATACGATTACTATTGAGTTCGTAAAAGGCATTGTATAGTTTATCATAAAAACCAGTTGTTGCTCTTGATGATAAAACCTGAAAGGCGTCACTTTTAAGTACTTTAAAAAATATGTCTGCGTTTCTAATGGTTTCTAACATCGGAGCTGCCTTGACAATGGAAACGGAGGCATTGCTTAGATTTTGTCTAATTATCCGTGAGTCTCATCTCACGCTGTATGGACTATTGTTTCGCCCAAATAAATGGCGGGACGTCATGTAATTGATAACAATGTGAACACAAAAAATACCCTATTTCAATATTACATTTAATTGTAAGTACAACAATGCAGATGGTTAAGTAAATGTCTGACATTTTTTACATGTTGTTTTTGCGTTAGATGAAGGTACGCTCTGTCTGTGATTGTTAATAGAAAAACAAAGGTAAGAAGTTCGTATGTTGATTATTGAGTTAACGTGGATATAACAGCGTTTACTCCATATATTAGACACATTACTGTGGTATGTACCTGTGTAAATATGATTGTGTTTTTTATCAAATTTTTCATATACTACCTACTTTTAAAAATATTAAAAAATCTTGATAACCGTACTTCCGCAGTAGTAATGGAAAATATCGTATATTTTAAACCCTGCAAATTACAAGTACAGTCAGCGGCTTGGTGTCAATATTTTCTAAAGTAATTAATTACTCTAAGTAGGCAAAACTGAAAAGAAAAACAAAATAAATAAACGCAAGTTACAAAAATAACTGTTTTACATTAAAGTAGAGTATAATTTGAGTGCCATAAAATTTTACCAAGGAAAATATTCTTTTATAGGTAAAGGTATCATGAAATTTATTCCTGAATGAATACTTTTTAAACATATTTATTGAATTGCATAACACAGTTCTTTAAACCTAATTACAATACATTTAGACCGCTTAAGCGGCTAAAGTATTTTTTGGCGCTGACTGTACCTACGTCGAAAACTAACTGTCAAAATATCACATTATTAGTGCGCTAACACCTATTAATCTGAAAATATGTTTGCTAAAGAGATAACAACGCCGTGTGGTCCCCGGCAGAGTAGAATAGGCTACCCTCGCTCTTACCGAGGTGTCGTAAAAGGCGACTAAGGTAAAGCTGCTGGCATGATCATCAGCACCCAGAGAAGGAAAACTCTGCATTTATATCAAAACCCTCGCCAACCCGTCTGCCAAGCGTGGTGAGTATGGCAATTAACCCTCATGTGATTGAGAGAAGCCCGTGCCCCAGCAGTGGGGACTTAAATGGGCTGACGATGATGAAAGAGATCAACTCCAATTTACCAGATCCAAACACTAATGACTACATGCAAAGGCAAAGACTCGTGGCAGACCATAGAGTATTTCATTCATTAATAACGAACGAAATATAAGACCGTCTGCCACAAGTCTTTATTTCGAGTATAACAGTTACTTCCCTTTAAACCTACTGACAATTGTAAACAACTGAATGACAAGTAATGACGAATTATATGACAATATATTATTCATTAATGAATGCCTTACTCTACCGTCTGCCGCGAGTATTTGCGTTTAGTATAACGACCTCTAAGTCAAAACACAAACATCAAATAAAAACTATTCCACGTCAAGTGAAGTGAAGGTGAAAACAATTGAATATCTTTAGCATTGCACCCAGAGGTCAATTATCATATTATTAAACCACTAGTCATACTACGTAACAGAAGTAACATGAGCTAACACTCATCCAATTTCCCAGCCCCCTTTATTATCAAAAGGGGCCTACAACGAAGCCGCTCCATAACGAAAAAGTGGCCTACAACGAAGCCATCTGGTTACGAACGAGAATACCAATAGCATTTAAACAAAAGACACGCACAGCACGTCAAAAAGAAATGTAAAATGGACTTCTTATTTTTGTTCACCCATGTAAACCGGTAATCAGGTCATACCTTGGACCTCGAGTACTCCTGATTTGAACCCTGGACAAAAATGGACACAGAGCGGTGGGTTTACCACATCCAGCCTCCTGGTCCTAGACCCGGGGCGGTTAACTGAGTAGTCAGAACGACCCTAACAACCCCCCACCCAATGAGTGCACCTGTCAGCCGCCAATATCATCATTATCATCATCTTTTCACGAAATAGGCATCCACTGCTGGACATAGGCGTGCCCCAATGTTCTCCACGCAGATCGATCCTGTGCCGCCCGCATCCACTGGATACCGGCGACCTTCACCACATCGTCGGTCCAGTTTGGGGGCCTGCCACAGCTGCGACTTCTTGTACGTGGCCTCCACTCGGATACCTTTCCGCCCCAACGGCTGACTGTTCTCCTCGCTATATGCCCTGCCTATTACCACTTGATGCATGCAATCCTTTGGGCTAAGTCTGTGACCTCAGTTCTCCTGGGGATCTTATCGTTTCTGACAGGATCGTGCAAGGAGATTCCGAAGCATAGCCCTCTCCATTGGTCTCTGGGTGACTTTGGGCGTCCTTAATCGGCACATTATAAGCGGCCACGTTCCGCATGTCACTGGCAACACACACGCATTAAAGACTTTTTTCTTGAGACACTGCGGTAGATGGGCCGGAAATATGCTTTGTAGCTTCCCGAACGGTGCCCAGCCGAGTTAGATTCGTCGATCGACCTCTTTCTGGAAGTTTGGCGGCTGCCAAATTACGACCTGTCGTTGCCAAGGAACACCAGCATCAGCTCCAACAATCAGAGGAAACACACAACTTTCGAGCCGCACGAGAAAGTAGCCGGCCCTTAGTCCCCATTAAGACTCCTACTAGGTCCATTGCGCGTAAAGAGGACATTCGGTCGGTCGGTCGAATTCCGTTTCGTTATAGGCCCTCTGATTTCAACATTGATCACACCCTGTAACATTTAATACTAAACTTGACACTTAATGTCTAATTTTCATAAACTTACGACCTTTTCGGTGACAATGAGTGAATGTCGCAAGAGTCACAAGTTCAATAGAGCATGTGACTACACTTGTGTAGTTACTAAGTGAATAGTTCAACTAGAACCGTTCACTTAACAAGCTCGTTCGTTCACTCTTGGTTTTTCCATGAAGTTCAATAGTTCATAGAGTTTTAAAAATACACCGTGGGAGAGCCACGGAGAATGAATGGGCCGGCACGACCGTAGTGACGGAGTGACGGACCACGGCCGAAGCATGAAGCAGCGCCAGCGCTGTTTCCCGGGTATCGTCATCTAGTTTAAATGAATAAGTTAATTGTGATAATATCGTTATTTCATTTCTGCTCACTTTAGAGCATGCATGTTTGTACAAAAATTTGATTCTGATAAATTTGTTCAAGCTTGCCAGTGTAGTTCAGTCCTATTGTAACTTATAGATACGACTCAAATGCATGATACAGTTCATTGGGTATTTATTATGATAGGTGGCAGACAAGTGCACGGATCATCTGATGATTAGTGATTACCTCCGCTCATGAACACCCATAGAGTCACAAGTGCGCTACCAACCTATTCCCCTTCTCTGCTAATTGGGCCTCCGTTAACCTCACTCACTTGGCAAATCGCTGCGCGAGCGCTCCAGTCCTGTTTTCATTGAGGCCGTGATTCTATCTCTCTGGTCGCCAATTCATGCTGAGGCGTACGTGATCAAAAACGGTTAAAAAAACTTCATCATTCTTATCAATTGAGTGAACTGTTTTATTCGTCATGATGTACGACACTATGTACAACACGATAACAATTCACAGGTTATATTGCTTAAGTGGTTATTTTGTTTGTCGATCAATTGATAATTTGTACTTGTGTAAGTACGAGAAGAGGCGTACAATTTTGATCAAGTCGTTCTCTGTTATGTAACTTTGTGGAAAGAGTAACGAATTTAGTAGTGCGTTTTATAGTCTACTAGCGACCTGCCCCGGCTTCGCACGGGTGCATGTATTATTTTATTATCAACAACAATCTCTCTTGTGGGATACCTACTGTCTTGGCTGTTGTTATAGGCGTTTGAAAATGTCGTCTAAAGCTAAACCACAATGGGGCTGCTGCACAAATAATGAGGGGGATACAAGTGTCATCTGTACTGAATGTGGCTTGGCTCACCATCCGGATTGCCTTGGACTACAGGGACCCGTCACCGATAGAAGATGGAAATGCCCCAAATGCACAGGAAGAAAGACTTACCAGGAAGATACCTTGATCCACACCCCCACAGAGACTCTTGCAGGCACGAGTGAGAAGAACATCACGAAACGTTCAACCAAACGCCAGGCAATCTCATCTCCTATTGAGGAAAGGTCATCGGTGACGCGAAACGACGTTCGTGAAATCGTAATGGACGTCTTCAATTCTCAAATGGCAGTATTAATGTCACAAATGAACAACAACTTTGCCGCCCTCGTGGGAAATCAGTTAAAAGGACTTAAGGAGGAGATGACGGAGATGAAGGAGTCTCTGAACTTTATTGGTCTTCAATATGAGGATATTAAGAATCAGCACCAATCTACACTAAAATCAATGGTAGAATTACGCGAAGAAAACACTACTCTTCGCTCTACTATATCCAACTTGAGTGGCAGAGTCGACCAATTAGAACAACAAGCTAGAGCCAGCAATATTGAACTTCAGTGTGTGCCGGAGAAAAAATCAGAAAATCTCATACATATGATGACATCATTGTGTAAGGTCGTCGGTTGCGACGTTAAACCTGAAAATATCATCAAGTGCACTCGTATTGCCAAGATTGACTCCACAAGCTCGCGTCCTCGTTCTATTGTGGTGCAATTGAACTCCTCACATACTCGCGACCAATTTCTAGCAGCGGTGAAAAATTATAACAGATCAAAAAAAGCACCGGTAGATAAACTCAATACTACCGACATTGGTCTGAGCGGCACAAGGGTGCCTATTTTTGTTAGTGAGCACCTTACACCAAGTAACAAGATCTTGCACGCCACCGCTAGACTAAGAGCAAAGGAAAAGAAATACAAATACGTATGGATCAGAAACGGCAAAGTATTTGTACGAAAGGACGACGATAGAGACTTTATCATTATAAGAGATACGGACTCTTTAAACAAAATTGTATGAAGTGTTATTTATTTTTAATTTTATTTTGCTGCATGTAATCTTGTCTTTTGTTTTCTAAGTTCAAATCTCTCAAAGTATATTATCAGAATGTGAGGGGATTACGGACAAAAACGCTAGAATTTTATAGAAATCTTTGCAATAGTAATTTTGATATCATTGTTTTGGCCGAGACTTGGTTGAACGATAGCATACTTGATACAGAATTGTTCGACCAACGGTATTCTACATTCAGGAGGGATAGAGTAACCGGGGGTTCATCTCAAAAAAAAAAATGGGGGAGGTGTTTTGGTGGCTGCTTGCAAGTCACTTTACCCGAAAAGAATTATTTCTTATGAAAGCTCAGCTGAGGACTTATGGATAGCATTTGATGTTAAGCATAACAAATCTTCCCAAACGTACTTGCTATGTGCCGTCTATCTACCACCCCCTGTGACTAGAGTTTTAGTAGAAACCTTCCTAGATAATTGTAATGGAGTATTTGAACAGTGTGATGCCCAGAAATTCATAGTGGGCGATTTCAATTTGGGATGCATTGACTGGAATTTGGTGAGTGAGTCGTCTAGCAGCCTACCGGGGTTGGCACAAGTTTTGGTCGATTTTCATTATGTAAATGGCCTTCAACAATTAAACCGCATTAATAATAACTGTAACAGAGTTCTCGATTTGGTGTTTACGGATGTGATAGATTGCAAAGTTATGGAGAGTCACACGAAACTGAGTAAAATAGATCCTCTTCATCCCCCGTTAGTTATAACTTTACCACTTAATCATACGCCATATCTACATAACAATCCCAATAACAAAATCTTGAATTTCCACAGGGCTAACTACACAAAAATCAATGAAGCCCTAGGTAAAGTAGATTGGAAATCATTGTTCGACAATTGCATGAACGTAAACCAGATGGTTAATAGCTTCCAAGATAACCTTGATGTAATCATATCCAATAACGTGCCACAATCACTAAAAAAACATTCATCGTTCCCTCCTTGGTACACTCGTAACTTAATTCGCAGGCTAAAGGAAAAGGAAAAAATTAGGAATAAAGTTAAGAAGTATAATAACCCTTTGGATGTCTTGGAATTGAAAATATTAAAGAAACGATGCGATGTACTACTGTTACAATGTTATAACAAATATATCGAAAATATAGAGTATCAAGTTAAACGCAATCCAAAGTATTTTTGGACTTACATGAAATCGAAGAAAAACGCACATAACTGCTTGCCGGCTACAATGACAGACGACAGTGGATCTTCAGGCGAAGGAACCTCGATCTGCGATATGTTTGGTAGCTTTTTCTCCTCGGTCAGCCATGATAAAGGCTCCAGCTCTAGCTCTAGCGCTGAGACTATCGTCAGTAGCATAGGTACAGAAACATTTGTAAATTTAGAAATAACCCACGATCAACTGTCGCACAGGCTGGAGAGTTTAGATACTAACAAGGGAGCTGGGCCCGATGGGATACCACCACTTTTCATTAGAAACTGCTCAGAATCCTTGATGTTTCCCCTGCTGACTATTTTTAATTCCTCTTTGAACTCTGGCGTATTTCCTGAGCAATGGAAAGTGGCAAAAGTGGTCCCAATTTTTAAAAGTGGTGACAGCAAGAACGTTAAGAATTACAGACCAATCTCCATTCTTAGCACTTTTGGCAAAATATTAGAATCCATTGTCTGTTCTGCTATCCAAGGCTACTTCAAGCAATTTATTACAGACCACCAACACGGTTTTGTCCAGGCCAGATCAACTTCTACAAATCTTGTGACTTTTGTCGAGGATATTATTGACGCCATGGATAAAGGCAAACAAGTTCATGTAATATACACTGACTTCCGTAAAGCATTCGACACAGTTTCTCACGATGTTCTACTTTCAAAACTCGCATCATATGGCTTTGCTGGAACGCTTTTCAATTGGTTAAAGTCCTATCTTGAGAATAGGTCATTTTTCGTCGTAGCAAACGGTTACCAATCAAAAAGATACAGCGTTACCTCAGGCGTTCCTCAGGGATCTCATTTAGGCCCTATCCTTTTCAACATTTTCGTAAATGACATCCCGGAGCAAATCAAATACTCGAAACCATACATGTACGCTGATGACTTAAAGATTCTCAAGGTTGTTGACACGGCTACAGACTCGGCTTTGCTTCAGGCTGATCTTGACAGCCTTGCCACTTGGTGCCGATTTAATAGCATGTACCTCAATACCAGTAAATGTTTTATCATAAACTTTACTCGAAAAGTCAATGGTACAAACGATTATCAGTACGCGATCGGCAACTCTCCACTATCTGAAGTAGATTCGATACGAGATTTGGGTGTTCTACTCGATAAAAAATTAACATTTGTTCCACATATCGACAAAATAGTCACTAAGGCTTCTAAAACGCTTGGATTTGTGCTTCGCAACGCAAAGGCTTTCAAAAATTACAAAACTAAAGTGCTATTATACAATTGCTTGGTACGTAGTATATTAGAATATTGTTCTGTTGTATGGCGACCACACTACGCAAGTCACACGCTTAGATTGGAGCGAATCCAGAAAAGATTTATGTGGCATTTATGTTTCGCAGAAGGTAAAGCCAAAAGCATTAGATCCTACAGTGACAGACTGTCCGAATTCAGGATGGTTGGCTTGGATGAGCGTAGAGACATTCTAGACCTAACTTTTTTATTCAAAATTTTCAGAAATATGATCGATTGCCCTCAACTCTTAAGTAAGTTTAAATTAAAAATTCCTTTCCGCTATCCTCGCAACAAAATAAATATGGTATTATGCCCGCCACAACGTCGAACACTTTTCGGTGCTAGCTCCCCTATTCCACGTCTTTGTAAACTGTACAACAAATGTGACTTTTTGGATATCCACTGGGACTCAATCTTTCAATTTAGAAAAAAATTAAGATCTCTGAGATCAAAACCATGATCTTGATAAGTAGGTTGTGCATTAAGGAAAATCTCCTTGAGTAAAATTGTTTAAATTAAAATAAAAATGTAATAGGTACGGTTTATTTTAAAAAACTGTTGGTTTTTAATCATTTGATTATTTTTTTGTATTATTATCTGTATTCGTACGAATTGTTACTGTGCATGCTGTGTTTATCTGTAAATCTATTGTGCAATAACTTGATTCCTACAAACATGTGTCCGCTAGACTTAAGAGACATTGTAACAATAGTTGATAGACCTAATAAATAAATAAATAAATAAATAAATTATACTTAGGTACTTATAAACCTCTTGAATTACATTACATCAAACAAAATCCTTTTTTAGTTTTAAAGATTTGATGTAAGTAGTGATACTGAATCATATATCTTTTATTGGGTCTAATTTCAGAAAAAAAATCGACCGAGGGGGAGCCACGCTTCGGCATGAAAGGGCCGGCTCGACCTGAGTGATACCACGGCCTCACAGAAAACCAGCGCGAAGCAGCACTGTGCTGTGTTTCGCTGCGTGAGTGGGGTACCGGAGACCTTTCAAAGAGGAAAGGGGGATTTATAGGATGGCAGTGCACTTGTGACTCCACTGGTGTCGCGAGTGTCCATGGGCGGCAGCAATCACTCACCATCAGGTGATTCGTCTGCTCGTCTGCCACCTATGACATTAAAAGAAATCTACATTACATACAAAAGTGATCAGATGATTGGTGCAATTTGTATCAGAAGGCGAAAATTTTTATAGAGATGAGACCCTATGTTCCTTGGGGAAAAATATTTGTTTTCATTAGAATAGAGTCCCAGATAAGGAAGTAAGACTCAAAAAGCATGGTGTATACACCTGATGATAAGTGAACACCACAACCCATGGACATCTGCAACACCCGAGGCTTCACAGATACGTTGCCGGCTCTTGAGGAGGCAGGTGATGAGCTGAACTTAAAGTATCAGCCTATATACTGTCCCACTGGTGGGCAAAGGCCTCCATCATAGAAATCAAGTCATCGCTACTATGATGGGATTAGCTTTAATCACGGCGCTCTTGCCTAATGTGGATTGGTGATCACAATGTTGAGCTATGTTAGAAAAATTCGAAACATACCTTTGCTCGACCCGGTAATCGAACCCAGGAGATCACGGCCTGGTACTTAAACCACTAGACCAACGGGGCGATATGCTGAGCGATGAGCTGAACTTGTATCTGTTAAATTTGTTTGACTACTTAGTGCTTAATGTATCAATATGGGGATTAACACGATATTTAGCTTCCCTGACAATTCATCTAGTGGCGAATTAATATCAAAAAATGTGAGGGTGTCCGAAGATTCACAGCCCGGCCCCAGCAGACGACGCCGTGCTCCGCCAGTCCGCTCGTGACCACGGCTGCTGTAACGTAGCCGAAACGTCGAGCCAAATATGTGAGTACACAATGTTGTTTCACATAATAAATATCGTGTTAATCCCCGTATTGATACATTATAGTTATAATGCAACGCGAAAATCTAAAAAACTACTTAGTGCTTTTAGCTAACCAATCAGCTAGTCCCTTTAGGCTTATATTGTCAAAGGATATTGACCGTTTTGAATTAGGCATGTTTGGTCAGTCCAACCCCGGTCTACGTCCTTTCAAAAAGCAATTATTTTTTTCTTGCAGATTGCCCAATGACAAGTAAATTAACCGAAAACTATTATTAAAAATTGTGAACGAGAACTTTCAACCTTCCGAATCAGACACGCCCATAAAAAGTTTGCTTGGGCAAAAAGTTCTTGAACCTAAATTCGCCCAAATCCGGGGCACAAGACAATGAGTGTGGCCAATGTCGTTTGGGTCACGAACCACGACTGTACCCGACATATTTGCTCCGACTATTGTGCATATCGATTGTTATAAGCACGCCACGCGTGGGTGACAACTTATCGGCGATTTGACGGATCTGTCCGACCGAAATTGTACGGCTTATACCTGTCACGACCAATGCACCTGTCTGCCTCACTATGATATCAACTTAAGGTAATTAGACATATATTTAGAGTAAAAATGCGCCTGGATAATTTTTTAGGGTTATTCTTCCTTTTGTAGTTTAAAGTGTTAATCGTTTAAAAGTTCTGAATGAAAATTTTAGATTTCTATTGGAGCAATATTGAATAAGTACTTATTATGACACTTCCGTGTACACAGTTCTCGTGCAAGTGTTAATCTGACGCAAATTTTAAATGTTTGGAAGCTGGTATTCGACGAAAGAAACGCGTGGCAACTCTAAAGAATTGAACGTGATATTTGGAACCACAATAAATCGAATAGGTATAGGTTCAAAAAATATTTATTTTTTTCTCATTAAAAACTATGGTTTTTTCACATTCACTTACATGAGAAACAATAATTGTCAATAATTTACAAATGTCCAGTAGCTAGATATAAAATAGATTAGGGAATAGTACTCTAGGTTCGGCGTGCTTATTTAGTTGGTCAATTTTCGTATACTTGAAATAATAGCGCTGTGCTTACGAGGTACACCAAAATAAACATTACCTATAATTAAGATAATATATAATTTGATAAAATGATAGGTAATCTGAATAAACTTTTGTAATACAAAACACACAACTCCCGTCGTCGTTTTAGCTTTCCCGATAAACCATTTTATAATGACCTGTCTTTACTGCGGTCTTGATTAAATGTTCAGTCTTCTCTAGTTAGTATGCTTTATCTATTATGCAGTTAGTTTACAAGTGAAACAGGCCGTTTATTCTCAATTGTACATTCTTCTTTTTTCCCCATCAAGTCCCACTTTTCTCTTTCTCATGTCCCCCCTATCCGGCTATCGATACGATACCGAATCGATGATGGCGTGGGCACGCTTCTGCCAAGGCTTTGTTCGTCGTAATTAGTGAATAAACGTAATTACAACAATAGCTGTATGTTCGATTGCTGCAAGCCACGCGTTAGACAATGGCCGTCGTAAACTTATATTTTTTTGTTTGGCAATGATATATGCGATATTATGAGTGCCAATTATGCATGTGATCGAGAAATTTCTTCACTCTGCACAGATTTTTCATCATTATTATCCATCATCAATATAGTTTTCTCCCTGTTACCAAGCTTTAGGCCAAGCTATCGTCGCTTCGAATTTCCTTCTATACTCGTAACTCCTCTACCATGCATGGTCAGTTTATTTGCACGTATGTTGCGTGCATGTTATGACTTCAAGCAACACCTTTTGCTTTGATATAGTGGCATGGCCAAACATTTGTTTCCCACGTAGCTGTCTGGTTTTCACAGGACATGGTTGAGCCGACCGACAACGGACAAATAGGATTGTCGCCTTCGCTAGAAGACTCTCCTGCAGTTAAAAGTTATGACTGCACTGCAGATTTCGACGAGAAGACGGATCTCCTGATGGTAAGCGATTGAGAGTGGAGTCACAAGTGTGCTGCCAACCTTCAAACCCCCCTTTCCCACGAATTCGGCTTTCGGTACCCTCACTCACGCAGCGAAACACAGCACAGCTTTCTGTGAGGCCGTGGTATTACTTCGGTCGAGCCAGCCCATTCATGTCGAAGCGTGGCTCTCCCACGGTCAAACGGAAAACGTTTTCTCATTAAGTCACTGTTTCTTTCCTTCTAAAGTTAGCAGCCCACCGAGTGGTAGGCCGTCGTACACTATGCTTGCCTATTACAGTCAACTTCCGGCCAAGGGAGTCGAATTAAATACTAGTACCAAATACTTTTTATAATAACTACATAGGTAATCTGTATGTGCATCAAACTTACATCAATCATTCCCCCCGTGTAATAAATGTTTCCAAGGTGATCTATGTCAAAAAAAAACCCCTATCATTTTGTTAATCGTTGATTGTTTTACAGCTGTGGGCTCGGCACAAGGCGAAACCCGTCAGCGACTGGACCAGTTCTATTGTTATTATTAAAAGTTATTAACCGCAAAATGTCAGCACGAGAATTGAAGTAATTAAGCATATTTTCTTATCTAAGGCAGTAAAGTTATACGACTGCCAGTATTTACATACAAAATGTTTGAATAAGCAGTTCAATTAAATCTTTACCACATTGTCGCCATTCGCTGAGACATAGATGATTTTTAGATGATGATAACATAGAAAATACAACCTGAATAAAAATATGATAAATATGAAGAGCTTAATATGCTGAATCTAGATCTGTTATCAGAATTTTCATATCACGTCAAGTTATTAAGTTACAGAGGGTTGAAAATCTGAAAAGTGGCACTTAGTGTTTTTCTGGGATTTATTTAAATTTAAATATGTATCAATTGGGATATAACAAATTTCAATAGATATTTTGAAAATAAAAACCCCAAATTATGAAATGCTTTTTAGTTTATAATTATACCTGATTTCCCTGCAACGCTACAGCCAATTAAGCTATCTTATGTTTTTTCCATTACAAGAATTAAGTGATGATTTGTATGCGCTATAAGTACACGGATGTTGATATGAATATTACTTAATATAGATTTAAGACTACAAAATAAATCTTATTGATATATATAATTGAGAAAATGAGCTTTACTGATATGCCGAATATTTTTTGTTAAAGTGCTTGTACTTGTTTTGAAATTGCCAATGAAATAGAACCTAAAACCAAATTTTGAGATATTTGACTCTCTGTAAATCAAATACTAGACGAGGTATCAAAATTTTGAAAACAGATTCATTATCACAGAGTGCAATTTAGTAAAATTATGGACCTCTGTTATTTGTTACGAAAAAAAGTTAAAAATTTGTTGACTAGTGAAATGTTTGTTAAAGAACAGCAGGACAGCAAAATTATCTTTCGGGCGGCCGACACTCGCTACGCCCATTGGACTTACCATCAGGTGGTTCGTCAGCTCATCTGTCCAATCTCATAAAAAAATCATAGGTAGGTAAGCATAAGACATCGCATTCGTACACACATTGACCTCCTAACACACATGTGTCTCTATTTCCTTATGCATGTTGGACCAACGGGAGTCTCCCAGATATGTGGGGCCCTACATTTAGGATGCTTCTTCGAAAATAGGCTACCAATATCTCAGTGAAGAAGAATCACAAATATAATCTTATTTTTATTTTAATGCACGGGATAGTATCTCCCCGGAGTGCAATGGACACACAAGTGTCGGTTTTATGTTGGCATCACCATGATGGATGCTTCAAAGCTTTGAGCCAAGAGGGGTGCCTACTTACATGAATTCATTCCTCATCGTAGCGTTACACGCAACTGGGTAATCCCAGTTGCGTCCAAAGTTTCGGAGCCCGAGGTACACTTGGACCACGATTCAGGAAATCTGGTACTTACAGTAAAGTGATTGCCGTCTGACCTTCGCAACCCTTAGACAGGGGAACTAAACAAACTGGACCGACATGCCATCACTAAACGGACGAAACCCAATCTTCCTCAGCACCCATAGTTGAAAGGAATCATGTGGATGCGTGATCATCTACCGTCATGTCATGGCATGTTTAGTTGTACTAAACAACAAAGAAACAAAGCACAAGTAGGAACCCCTAAAGGCTAAACATAGAGATACAATCAAGCCCCATAGGTAACCACTAACATTAAAAGTTCCCTAATTGACGCGGCCAGCTAAATGCCAATGCGCATTAAGCGTACCATTAGTCACTGATCGGCGCGCGCGCAGAGCAAGGCCACGCGTCCGCTCTGACCTTTTCGCCAACTATTTGAGGTTATTATTTCACTCATTTAATTAATGAATAGTCAAAATTAGAGCAGTGAGGCTGGTGTACGTTTGACATATACTCCTTAGGACCAGTTGGCTCTCTTTTGCGGTGGCCTACCAACAGTGGAATGCCATTGGATGTGGAATGCTCTCAAAAACTGTTTGGTCTAATTCCCGCGGCTGAAGTCTTCCATAGAACCAGACGCAATCGATTGTTACTTAATTCTCATCATCAAAACAGATGGCGGTCCAGTACAGTACGTTTCTCATGGAACTTTCTATTCCGTACCTCAGTTTTGTGAAATACGTTATTTCCTGACGGTTACGACTTAGGGAACTTCAAGAGACAATCGTACTCCTTCATAAAAGACCGTCAATGCATCAGCAACTCATGTGCTCTCGCAGATGTTCATAGGCGGCGGTGATTACTTTCTTACCATGAGGTGACCAGTTTGCTGATTAGTCGCCTTTAGCATTTAAAAAAATGGGCAATGCACACAGGGTCGTATTGAACTGTGCTGGAGCCTTTGTTATAATATTTGAAGAAAAGTAATTAGACTGTATGACTTGGTATGAGGATAATAAACCATTGTAAAAAAGTTGGCGATTAAAAAGAGTAACTGGCGAGTTTCTTGCCGGATCTTCTCGACCAGAAACAACTTTCCGAGCCGGTGGTAGAATCGCATTATGTTTATTTATTTCTTTAGTATATTTTATGTATCAATCAACATATATATGTATTAACGTGTAAATTATTACATAAGTACTTATAAATAGTTTTAAATCATTCAAATGTATGACGATTTGTATTGTTGTATGGTTGTGACTCGATGATGCTTGCCGTCCGCCGCAGTGGCCACTATGCCTTTTCTGGTCCAGCGTATTTTGGAGACACCCACGCGCTTTCGCGCCTCCATAAAGAATTCATGGCGCGTTCGGGTTATAAACTCAGAGATGGTGATTCCAGATCCTCTGAGAGCTGTCTTGGCAAACCACAACTTGTCCCGTTTTTCTGCATGGGCAAACTTTACCAGGATGGGTCTAGGCTTATTGCCTGCGGCCCATCCCAGGCGATGACAGCGGCTGATATCCTCCGCAGCAAGAGTGACCCGTAGTTGCTGCGTAGTGATTTTGAGCACAGTGGCCCGTGCCTCCTCACCCTGCACCTCCGTAGCACCATGCACAAGAAGAAATTTTCGCCGCTCCTGCATCTCCAGTCTGTCCAATTCCTGCGCCAGAAAGTCCACCTGTCGCTGTAGATATGTCAAAGATGTCACTATAAACTTTTTGAAGCAGGCGAACTCGGCAGCCAGGGTCGCAACGGTTGGGGACGGGGCAGCCTTCTCCAAGCTTCTCTGGAACTCGATGAGTTGCGATGAGAACATCTGTTTCATGTCCCCAATTGCAGTCTGCAATGACTTCATTGTGTGTGTGCTGTGTGTAGTGGTTTTAATTTTCCAAAAAAGTAATTTATGCTTAGGATTGTTTTATAGGATAAGCTAGCAGGTAATATAGCAGTGTGGTCCCCGGCAGAGTAGAATAGGCCACCCTCACTCTTACCGAGTTGTCGTAAAAGGCGACTAAGGTAAAGCTGCTGGCATGATCATCAGCACCCAGAGAAGGAAAACTTTGCATTTATATGAAAACCCTCGCCAACCCGTCTGCCAAGCGTGGTGAGTATGGCAATTACCCCTCATGTGATTGAGGGAGGCCCGTACCCCAGCAGTGGGGACTTAAATGGGCTGATGATGATAATGAGTTGTACACTGTTATATTTATACATATGATAAAATTTCACAGTTTTTTTTTATTTTTCTAAAGTTATTTTATAATCAGCTGCTACAATCGCGTCTATATAGGTATGCGCCTACCCGCCGAAAAAAAGATAGATATTATGACAAGGCACTAACACGTTAACATTTCTTTGCAGCCGACCGTAATTATTCTTTGTACGCTGTTTGCTCTGTGCTGTTTTGTTTACGTATTAACCTACGTACGTCTCGTTCACCTCTCCTCCTGTGTAGCCTTTAAGATACACAGTTTAGATGAAGTTCTTCACTGTGATTCCTTTCACTGGACTAGTAAAATGACCCTATACAGTGTGCTCCAAAATAAAACCCCGATCATTAATCACAATAAATTAGGACTGACGATTATTTTATTAGCGTACTTAAATCAATTATTTATCACCAAGTCATTATCGAGTAACCGAATAAAACTATGAGTTAGTAACTTATATTGATAGTTCATTGATTTCAAGGTAAAGCTGTTGATACCGCTTAAAATCATCATTGATAAGAAAGAGCTTTTAAAATTCCACTTAACATTTTCATGACATTTGGATGTTAAATTACGTTAATTGTCTTCGTAATTAAGTAAGAAGCCCAAGGGCTTCTTGTGGGTAGTGGGTCACACTTTAAGGCAACGCCTGCAAGAGGTCCCGGGATCGATCCCCGGGTCGGACTAAATATTGTACCTAAGTTTTCGGTAAGAAATTCTTAGTGTCAACCCGAAGTCTGGAAGTCGCCGGTCCTTTACCCACGTGCCTCGGAAAGCACGTTAAGCCATTGATCCTGCGCCCAATCCCTCTGGTCGTGTCTGGTGTCCTATTGGAATATGAGGGTAAGGGGACAGAGAGTGCTCTTGTGTTTGCGCACACACTTGAGCACTATAATATATTATATATCTAGTTGAGATTAGTCGCCGTAGCCGTAATTGGTTAGAGAATATTATTATTATTAATTAGAAGCAAAACGAAGTCAAAAATGTATTAAGTCCTATTGGACACGAGTAGATAACGAGATACAAAATGGAGGACACGAACCATACTTTTCTCCATTACGACAATCAACGTAAGCATAATCACCTTTTTAACCTTGAATGCACCCGAAAATCGCATGGCTGCATAACTGCAAGAATCTATTGCACAACGAGTGAAAGGAGCTATTGGGTAAACTTGCTAAGTGGTGCACTATTTTTATCGAAAGGCAACATTAATAAGTTTAGGTCAACAAACCATACCGGGTGACAACACTGATCTGGAAACCTTAATACGGTTAATTATGAAAATACTTACGTACTTACTACGCTGGCTCAGCGATCTAAAACGGGTCTTGGCCTCCGACGTCAAAGTTCGCCATTTTTTGCGGTCCTGTGCCATTGCCGCCCAATCGTGCACGTTGAGTGCTTTGAGGTCCTTGGCGACTTCGTCCCTCCAGCGGTATCTCGGACGACCCACTGGACGTCGCCCCATTGGTCATTAGACCAATCTTAATGTATGGGTGTGCAACTTGGACACTAACACTGAAGGAGGAAAATCTACTGCTGGTGACGGAACGGAAGATACTCCGAAAGATTCTGGGACCAACCAAAGGAGAAGATGGGTGCTGGAGGCACAGGTTCAACCAGGAGATGGAAGACCTGATAGCCGAGCCGAACATCATCGGGGAAATAACATCATCCCGACTGCGCTGGCTCGGACACGTGGAGAGGATGGGAGAGGATCGTGCAGCCAATTATGAAAATGAACAACATAATCATTTTAAACAGTTATCACAGGGAGAGCTCTGAGGAACTGTTTGATCAACTCCCTGCAGTTGAATTTTTACATCGAAACACACGCAAGCGATTGTCATTCTTTTTTATCTTTTTTATTTGGTTATTTACATACCACAGACTCTAGCTGCCGCACCCAGAGTCGTTGATTTAGTTAGTTGGCTACTTAAGAAAAAACATAGACACTTATTTCGATACGCATTAGCTTAAATGACGTCTCTGAGTGCGGCCGTAGGTCCGTGCTTTTAACTAGTAATTAGGTGCATGGTTTTTTTTTGCTTGCTTATAGTTATGGCTCTCCGCGCACAAAAAATAATTATCATACATTAATTTATTCTTTTCTTGCTAACTTAACAATGCCATCACTAGTCTAAGCTCACATCCTCATCATGTTATTGGATGGCATCTGTACGTTTCTCGCGGAACTTTCTACCGCGTACCTCAGTTCTGTGAAACGGTTTAGCTGAAGGAGTATGTCGCGATGGTTACCACTTTGGGACCTTCAAGTGAGCGAGAAGAGCGTACTCTTTTTTAAAAAGGCCGGCAACACATTAGCGATCTCTCTAAAGTCGCGGATGTTCATGAGCGGAGTTGATTACTTAGGTGAACCGCCTGCTTGAATGTCGCCTCTAGTTTAAAAGAAAGAGAAAAATAATTTTAGACAAATTAAAGCTTATTTCTCAAAAATATAAATACAAATGCCTGAACTGCCTTGCAATCACCACGAAAGTGGTTTAGTATTTGCCTGCCATAGTTTTTATTTTTTCATTATAGCGGACAAACGAACAGATGGCACTTCTGATGGTAAATGTCCATCGTCGCCCATGGACCTCTACCTATAGTATTTTTCTACGAAGCGACGAGCACTCGACGCTTCGGGGTTACGCCGCGCTTGAAGAAGTGTTATTATCGATCTCAAAGTTTTTATTTAAATATAGTGGAAACAGTGTACAAAATTAGAAGGAGACGCAAACATATTAATTGCCTATAGTCTGTGTTCGTTTACTTACATTTTCCGAGCAAAACAGTGGAGGAATTTAATGGAAATCACTCAAAAACTTATTTTGATCTACGGCTCTGAGGTCAGTTTTGACAGTTTTTCGATATTCACAAATAAAACATAGACAGCCACCACTGACCCTCATAAATTTTTGGCGTCAAGGGATAGGCCCGATAATACCACCAAATTCAACACATAAGTTATGATCGTCGTAGCCTAGTGGCAACACCCATAGTATCAGACAGCCGATAAGTAACCCGTGACCGCGATTGTAAATAACGAGAAAAGGCGCAAGGATTAAACAATTTGTTACGCACGGAACAAATTGTTTAATCCTTGTTTTTCCTGGTGCAGGCTATTGGCTTGCATTAAATTTGCATGAAGGTTCAAAAACTGAGCTTAGAAAAAACATCTAATAATGGAAACCTTAGAAAAACATTACAAGGACTCAAGGCGGGGTTATTGTGAACCGGATTAAGGTCTGTTGACATTACCTACATTCAAATTGTCTATTTCACTATTGCTTATTTTATACCAATGATACCTATAATTTAGTTCTCAAGTAGGTAGTATTTAAATAATAGGTATAAACACAGTACAGGAATAACAAATCATATGACCCGTTTGGATCAGTGGTAGTGAAAGCTGCCTCTGGTGCAAGGGTTCCAGGTTCGATCCCCGCACAGTACAAACATTTGTATGCACGAACATGCCTGTTTGTATTTTTTTTTCGAATAGCCAGACATTTGGCCACAATCTCACCTGATGGTAAGTAATCATGTGGCCGAGGGTGGATCATGTCTGTCTATTCACTCTTTTCTTAAATACGTTCAGATCATAGCGTTTAGGGAACACATCTGACGGCAAAGAGTTCCCTTCCTTAGCCGCACGGAACATGGATGTACAGTCGCCTGCAATGAAATGTAAACACCTCGACTCTTAAGGCGAAAGAATAACTTGTGTTGTATACTTACGAGTATTAGTACACGTGCTGTATAGTAGCGGACAGGTCAAGCTATACAAAACTGTCAAATTACGTCAATCGATTTCGAACTCGATGTGTAACAGTATAAGGTTTATAATCGAATGAAGAAATTTGACAGTTTTGTATAGCTTGATGTGTCCGCCACTGTACATTGTACGAACTGTTTGGTCGGTCGGTATTACTACGACTTATGTAAGTAGCAGAAGTTTTTTGTTGACTATAGCCTAATGCTTCAAGACGAAAGTCTTCAATGCGTGTGTGTTGCCAGTGATGACATACGGAACCGAGACATGGCCGCTTACAATGTGCCGATTAAGGAGGCTCAAAGTCACCCAGAGAGCAATGGAGAGGGCTATGCTCGGAGTCTCCCTGCGTGATTGTATAAGAAATGATAAGATCCGCAGGAGAACTAAGATCACAGACATAGACAAAGGATTGCATGCCTCAAGTGGCAATGGGCAGGGCACATAGCGAGGAGAACAGACGAATTTTAAGTAATAGGTGGCGGACGAGAGGACGTAACACCTGATGGTAAGCGATTGCCGCCGTCCATGGACACCCGCGACACCAGTAGAATCACAAATGCGCTTCTAACTTTTAAGCCGCCCTTTCCCCCGGATTGGGCCTCTCCGTTACCCTCACTCACGCAGCGAAACATAGCACAGTGCTGCTACACGCCGTTTTTCTGTGAGGCCGTGGTATAAATCCGGTCGAGCTGACCCATTCATGCCGAAGCGTGGCTTTCCCGTGGTAAATATTCTTCTGTTTGCGATTATAGATAGATAGATACACTTGATTGCACAAAATTTACAGATCTTAGTCTATGATATTATACTAGTACAATGTATTACCTAATCCTGAGGTTCTAATGATTACTTACATATATCCTGATTTCTCCTACTGTCCATGCAACACCAATGGGGTCACAAGTGCGCTTCCCCAGGCCTCTGGTCTCACTCGGGGAAACATCGTCAGCCCATTTAAGTCCCCACTGCTGGGGCAAGGTCCTCCCTCCATCACATGAGGGGTAATTGCCATACTCACCACGCTTGGCAGACGGGTTGGCGAGGGTTTTGATATAAATGCAGAGTTTTCCTTCTCTGGGTGCTGATGATCATGCTAGCAGCTTTACCTTAGTCGCCGTTTACGACACCTCGGTAAGAGTGAGGGTGGCCTATTCTACTCTGCCGGGGACCACTCGGGAAAACACAGCGTCGAAATAGAGGACGAAAATTAATCATTTTCCATCAGGTGTGCCGTCTGCTCGTTTGTCCGCGAAATGAAAAAAAAATCTGATTTCTTCCTTAGCTCTAAAAAAAGTGCAGCTCACCGCCACTGAAGCGTCGTGGATCGTGAGGCTGCGAAATTGTAGGAAAATACTTGAACCAATCGATTTTTCGTCTCGTCTCGATAAGAAGTTATTGCGGCGGTAATTGCACGGCTGAAGGTGACATAATGCAAAACAAAGATAATAGAGTCATCAGCTTCCGATCGCGTCATCCGGTTTACTAATTAAGTTTGGTGATTTTTTGTTGACTGCGTGAGAATCCAGCCACGTAAGAACGTGGGTTTACTCTGCCGCAGATCTAGAACAAATCTTAATCCTGCGCCTGCGCTGTGTTTCGCCGTGTGAGTGAGGTTACCGGAGGCCCAATGGGGAGGAAGGGGAAAAGGTTGGCAGCGCACTTGTGACTCCACTGGTGTTGTAGGTGATCCGTCTGCTCATCTGCCACCTCTCATATAAAAAAAAATAAGAAAAATCTACCTCTACCTAAAGGTTGTCTGAGAAAAATCACTACAATAAATAATATCTATCTATATATAAATCTATAAATGTATCTATCTATAAATTTCTGTAATGCCTAGTACTTAAGATGTGTATTTTGTGCAATAAAGTATATCTATCTACCTTCTTATCTAGGTAAAGACCACGGGTCAGGTGATCCGTCTGCTCGTCTCCCATCTAAGTATCACATTAAAAGACACACCACAAGTGCTGCAGAATCAAGTCAATGTATGAATACAAAAAATACAAAATCATTTATTCGCTTTTTAATAGGATTACATTATTTGCAGGTTCATAAGTCCTACTTAAGGTGACGGGTAGGGCACATTAGCGACGCCAATCGATTTTAATTTTTAGCTACTGAACCGGATCTACTTTAAACTATTTCGGGGTTACAACCTCTCGACCTTGAGTGGAGACCGCGACTCGGTAAGCGTAGTGTAGGACACCCTGCGACAAGATGGGATGATGACATTCGAAGGCTGGCTGGTGTGGGCTGGATGAGAGTGGCCGAAAATCGGGAGCAGTGGCGTGCATTAGGGGAGACCTATTTCCAGAAGTGGACGAGTGTGGGTTGCTGATGATGATGATGAACCTCTCGGCAAACACTTATACTAATTTATTAAGTTACCACGAGAGATTGTAACCCCGAAATTGTTTAACATAGATCCGGTTTAGTAGCTAAAAATTAAAATCGATTGGCGTCGCTAGTGTGCCCTACCCCTCACCTTAACTATATAAAATAGTATGCAAATGTTCTTAGGTATGTCGAACGTCGAATTAATATATTTGTCAAACCAAAGCCATTACCTATATGTAACGTACATACCTATTTTTAAAACTGTACCTAGATTCAATATTTAAAAAAAGTACGACCGGATAAAGCGAGTTGGACCTGCTTTTTATGAATTGTAATTTATTAATTCTTTACAAAAATATATTACACTAAGATTTTTTTTTTATGTTCAAGCAAAAAATTAAGTACTATCCGACAAGACTCATTGGTTCAGTACATATTAATAATGTATTAAGGTAAGCCTCATTCAAGAAACGCAATTTTTTCATTTTTTGTGGCACATACAAAATTTATCTCGATCTTGAATTTTCGCACTATCAATACCGACTAGTATCAGTGTAGCTAGATGCAGTTTGTAATATTTCCCCAAATTCGGTTTTTTTTTTCCCAAAATGATTCGTTTGGCAACTATTTTCACCATGCATATTCATTCAAGAAATAGAACCAATTAAGAAGACAGAAAACCGGTGTGAAGCAACACTATGCTGTGTTTCGCTGCGTGAGTGAGGGTACCGGAGGCCCAATCCGGGAGAAAGGGGAGTTAAAAGATTAGCAGCGCACTTGTGACTCCACAAGTGTCGTGGGTGTCTATAGGCGGCGACATCGCTTATCAGCAAGCGATCGGTCTACTATATCAGTGAAGTTAATTTCAGTTTATTTTAATAAACTGAAATATCATTTTTATGCAAGAGCATTAGCAAGCGCGCCACCTGAACAAAAGTAATCAACGCCGCCGATGAACATCCGCGAAATCAGCTAATGTGTTGCCGGCCTTTTCAAAAAAGTATACGCTCTCTCTTGAAGGCCCCTAAACCGTAGCAGTCGGAAAATACTCCTGTAGCCAAATCGTTCCACAGAACTGAGGTAAGTGGTAGAAAGTCCCGTAAGAAACTCTCGGCAATTTCATAGGTAAAGCCCTATTTAAAAAAAATATATCTAAGCTTTAATATTTAATTTATTACTCGTACTTTATTTTACTTTATGTTACAATTAAACTGTATGACTTGGTATGATGATGACACAACATTGTATGAAAGTTTGGCGATCAAAAAGAGTAACTGGCGAGTTTCTTGCCGGATCTTCTCGACCAGAAACAACTTTCCGAGCCGGTGGTAGAATCGCATTATGTTTATATATTTCTTTAGTGTATTTTATGTATCAACATATATATGTATTAACATGTAAATTATGCATAAGTACTTATAAATAGTTTTAAGTCATTCAAATGTATGACGATCTGTAAGTGATGTGTACAAGCCTATGCAAATAAATAATTATTTGAGTTTGAGTACTAATTATGTATAATTAGACCATGGCCCGATGGCGCCTTTGGTAGTGACCCTGTCTCATTCGCCAAAGGTTGTGGGTTGTCTGTTCAACGCTTAGATTAAATCAAAATAGCTGTTCAATGTCAGCGATTCCTCTGTTGTCTCATATCCGTCACACATAATATGCTTACGCTACGGAATCAGTTTTAGACTTTCGCGTTACATTAAGCGAATAATTAATGTACACGGGACAAATCGCGATTATGTTTATAAATAAATACATATATACCCGTAGTACTCTACTTACAGCTTGACATTTCGACACAAGCGGACGGTCAAAACGTCAAGCTAGCTAGCATGCATGTACAGTCAAAAAACGAAAAGGTTCGTCAGTTTTCAAACTGATTCTTTTGATATGTTATGAGCATCAGCAAAGTCCAAAGAACAGCCTGCCTTATAGCCATTGGCGCTCTTTCGTCCTCTCCCTCTGCGGCACTGGATGCCCTTCTGAATATTCCACCTCTGCACATTCACGTGCAGATGAAGCGAGGATGGCTATTACGAGAGCGAAAATCAGAGGGAGGACGAGACGGCAGTCCACAGTCATGAGAAGCCTCTACAATGAGCTAATGAAAATTCCGGTCATGGCCCTCTGACTCCATGATCCGTGAACACCGCTTCAATAAGCGGTTACGTTGTATGAATTTCTTAAAACAGCTCAGAAACGCCAGTCGCTTCATTTGTAATTTACCAAACTCCCCAAATCCTAAATTTAGAAAGAATCATCACGGGGTAAATTTACGCTTAAGACCCCAGGGCGAGAGTTTTGGACCCAACCGGGAAATCCCGGAACCCCGGTTTCCCGGTCAGGTAATTACTTACACGCTGAGATGAAATGCGATTTAAAAATTTACGGGAATAATGCTAATAAACCGCACTATTAAAATTTATTAATGATTGAGACTGCGTTGGCCCACACTAGCATAATTTTTTGGATGTCTTTTATAAAATCTTGCGTATCAAGTAATTAAGTCACGTTTCCCTGACATTCCAAGATTGCGGAACATCATAAGCTTCAATAATTATTGCTACGGTAATTAATAAGGATTGCAGGAAATCGATGTCAAATAAAAGTGGTACTTGACCATATGAGGAAGCAGCGAGGACCGGAACTGTCAGAAATGTCGACCAGAATTCGACCAAGTGTAGGTATTACCGATATTGTAATTACCATAATAAGAAATTTTATTGATACTAAAATACAGCCATCAACATTATTATTATTGTGTTTGTAAACGTGACAATAAAAACATTTCTTAATTAGCATTTTCGAAAATGTAGTATATAAAGTATCAAGACGGGAATTAACACGATATTTAGTATGTAAACAACATTGTGTACTCACATATTTGGCTCGACGTTTCGGCTACGTTACAGCAGCCGTGTCGTCAGTCCGCTCGTGACCACGGCTGCTGTAACGTAGCCGAAACGTCGAGCCAAATATGTGAGTACACAATGTTGTTTCACATAATAAATATCGTGTTAATTCCCGTCTTGATACATTATAGTGATAATGCAACGCGAAAATCTAAAAAAAAAAATGATGTAGTAATAAATTATAATGTATAAAGGCCGGCAACGCATTTGCATTCCTTCTGGTTTAGCTGAAGTCCATGAGTGACGGTAATCGCTTACCATCGGGTAATCCGCTTTTTCGTTTGCCTTCATTTTTATGATACAGGGGGCAAACGAGCGGACGTATCACCTGATGGTAAGCGCGGTAGTCGCTTACCATCCGTGGACACCTGCCACGTCAAAGGAGTCACAAGTGCGCTGCCGATCTTTTTAAAAGGGAGCACGCTCTTTTCTTGAAGCTTGAAGGTTTCCTTTCTCGTTGTAAAAAACTCATTAGAGTGTTCTTATTAAAGAAAAATTATGCGATTTTTAAATAAAAATGGGAATGTAGCCATTTTTGAAGTGTCAATATATATTTTTTTTTTATTAGAATAGCCAGACATTTGGCCACAATCTCACCTGATGGTAAGTGATGATGTGGCCGAGAATGGATCATGCCTGTCTCGTAACGGCCTATTCACTCTTTTCTTGAATAAGTTCAGATCATAGCGTTCTGGGAACACATCTTCCGGCAGAGAGTTCCATTCCTTAGCTGTACGCAACATGAATGTACCTTTGAACCGTTTGGTACGTGTTGCCGGTATTTCTACCACGTAAGGGCGGTAACCCCTTCTCCGTCTTGTGTCCCGATGATGAAAGGGGCCGGCATGTAATAATAAAAAGACGCATTTATTTTATGATGATGTACCAATAAAACAGAATAAACTAAATGAAGCCATAATAAGTATGAGTAACAAATGAACTACTCTGCAAATGACTCTCGTGTGATTAACCCCTCAAGACATTTTAATGTGTGACATTATGTCCTTTTAAAGTACAGAAAATTAAATATCTGCTCTATAGTAAAAAGTTCAAAAGTGCCATATCGATAAATGCCGGGTTTATACCATTTTACATGTTGCCAACCTTGCGTCATATCCTTGTAGCTTTTACATTTATGGCAGAATTATTGTCAAAGGTGCAATATCGATAGCTGGACACACCCATCCGCCATTCACCTCGGTAACTGGCTTGGCGTTACGTTTAGGTTTGTCATAAAGCATAGAGTAACTTATACACCGTGCTGTTTTAACCGTTTACTCCCTTATCAAGGGCAATATACTGATGATAACAAACATTTTTCCCCAAGGAACATAGGTTCTAATCTCAAAAATAAAAACTTGCCTTTCCATACAATTTACACCAATCAGCTGACCACTTTTATATGGAAAAGTGTTTTTTTTCTGAGATAAGACCCTATGTTCCTTAGGGGAAAATGTTTGTTACCATCAGTATAATGCTCTCGATAAGAGAGTAAGGCGGTTAAAAAGCAGGGTGTATATACTGAGATAGAGGCTTAGGGCCCTTCAAGAGAAGAGCGTACTCTTTTTTAAAAAGACCGGCAACACATTAGCGATGCTTATTAGCTTATATAGCAAATGTAGACAGTTCATTAAACATGCTCATATTTGGCATGCTTTTTAAGCATGCTACAAATAAGCATGACTAGTAGCTTAAACCCTGAGATGATTTTATATCGATGTCTATGTCAGTACGTCATCATCATAAGACAATGTATAACACAAGCCAAGTGTAAACTGAACCTCATGAAAACAAATAATAATAATTTAACATATTTTAACCCACTAAGGGGCCGTCCATTAATCACGTATTCTTTTTTTAGCATTTTTAAGCGTCCCCCCCGCCCCCTTGGTGCCCTTTCCCAACATCACGATATTTTTAGTACCTACAAAGAATTTTATAATTTTTAAAATATTACCTTTAAATACAGGTATAAACTATGATTATTTTATATTATTGTGAAACTAAGGACCACGATAAAAATGTCTAGACTAGGTTGCAAGTTCTTTTTGATTGCCATAAAAATAATAATAAACGAAGAGTGTAAATCATATGAAAAACGTTTGATGAAAAAATAAATACACGTGATATCTTACTACACCCCCCTCCCCTTCCCTCTTGTGTTATTCTTATGAAACCCCTCGCCCCCCTTTCAAACCTCACGTGATTATGAACAACCCTTATGTCAAAACACAACATACTCGTAGGCGTAGATACATCCGCAAATTTAATATTTAAAATAAAAGAACGGAATGCAAAGATATATAAACGCCCAGACACGCTGGCTAATTCGATTTGCTACGTGCTACTTTCGATGCCTATCTTAAACTTACTACAATTATATAAGTCTCGCCTACACTACTTAAAACAAAACAAAATCCCAGTATTAGACATAGAGGCATGATTAATCATCGAAGCACTAATGCCCATCAATACTCTTACAGGCTTCAACAGAAGTACATTTTTGGAGCTTATTAGCTCTTATTTCTTGAACAATAAGATCTAGGAACAAAAGAACATTAGTAGCACTTCAGCTGCCGTTCGTAGAGTAGCTTTCTCGATCTCTGTTATCCGTCAAGTAGGTATTAAATATTTCTTTCTCAACTTCCGAGGTAGGGATTATGCTAATGCTGATAAGTGATCGATTAATATAAGTAAACACCTTGGGTAAAAGTTTCCTGAATGGGCGAGAAGCGGAAGACATGCAAGTACTTAAGTATTTGGAGATAATCTTTATAAATCACAGCTATATTTTGGGCCAGGTTTAGAATGTCTCTGCATATCATAGTCATATTTACAATCTCTCTCAGCCTCTTTTTACTTAACTGCGCCAGAAAGAAAGTAATGTTCTTTTTTCTAATGAGATTTTATTATTTTTACTGATATCTTGCTTTCAGAAACTAATGACATTACATTTTAATACATTCTTAACAATTTCCTATTGAAATCCACGGATCAACCGATGCTCATCGAATTATTGTCAAGTTTAGCAATTATTATGTCTTCGAAATTGGCATACTATGAGAACTTTCCCATTTAAAAAGGGTGTTGTGTTTCGTTGCGTGAGTGAGGGTACCAGTGGTTCAATCCGGGGTAAAGGAGTGTTCAAATGTTGCCACCGCACTTGTGACTCTACTAGAATCGCGGGTGTCTATGTGCGGCGGCAATAGATTACCATCAGGCGATCCGTCTGCTCTTCTACCACCTATCACATAAAAAAGAGGGGGGTTTGCAGCGCCCTTGTGACTCCACTGGTGTCCCAGGTGTCCATGGGCGGCGGCAATCGCTTACCATCAGATGATCCGTCTGCCACCTACCACAAAAAAATTACAGTCCATTCATGTCACTAAGAACCGTATCTACACATAATATAACTTTACGAGTAAGAAATCAATTAGAGTCACAATCTCGTTGATCAAGTTGGAACAGAAGGCGTAATTAACTGGGTATGTAGGTCGTATCGTCTTTTTGTGTATCCGGATCATCACGTCGAAAGGTGTTCGGAAGTCTTTCAAGCATCTTAGATAATCTAGCCACTAAGTTAAGCGTCAAGCAAGACATCGTTTAGCCTTCAAATTATTTTTAGAACGCACAAAGTAAATAAGTAAAGTAGGTGAGCAGTAGATAAAAGAAGTTGATGAGAATCAATACTCCATTTTTTTAGGATAGTTCTTTTTTTTAAGCATGATTAATCAAATCAGCATCAGCATCAGTATATGGTGAAGCGATCATTTTTGATTTGAGTTTCGGCTTTCGGCTTACTTTTTGTCCGCCATTTTGATTATTTCTTAAAAAAGTGACCAAGGACAAAACCTGCATAAAGCGGTAGATCACTTATAATCGAAAATGTCCTTGGGTAAAACCATAGAGAAAGGTAATGGGTAAAATCTTGTATATTCTGATCGCGGTTATTTGGCACGTGGCAAAAGTCGGAACTAACGCTGTTTCCTTAACAAGTGTCACTGCTTTTGACATTTTCCCATAGAAAAACTATTGTACAGCGCCGCCATGTCAATGTCACTCAATTGCCTTTTGATCTTGGTCGGTCTGTAACCGTGTCAAGTTATTAGCTTTTTCGAAAGATTCGGCGGGTAGGGCTAAAACGAGTCGCGTGGGCTGATGCAATTCAAAGGATTTAAATTAGTGTCTAGTGGTTTTAATGTACAAATTTGGTGTTTATTTGTGCAGTGAAGTGCTGAAAAGTGATCCTAATGATAATTATCGTTGAATTGTGTCGTATTTAACACTGCTATTGTGTGCCGAGTGAGTTCTCTAGTGATAACTTGCTTGGACCTAATAGAGTCTTAAAACCCGCGATTGCTTTTAGAGTGATATCCGCTGAATCCGTATGTCGATAAAACGCAAAAACACCGGCGTTTTATTGAGTGACTGTGGCTTTGACTGACTTCGACTGTTGACTACCTACTTATTCTCAATAATTTACTTGACATTGGCAAATTATCTTCGGGTAGAGCCATAGTAAAAAAAAAACATTTTCGATAGGTGTCTAGGAACTCAATATTTATTTACATAATGCTCATAAGCGATATAAAATTATCACCGATGATATACAAATACTCGTATTTTCATGCTAAAGAAATAACTGATTATCTAACTGAGCAATAATTTGTCTGAAAGAAAATGCAATCATGTTTATGTGCAGTAAAAAGCAAGTGTTATTTTTATATTCCATTGTTATTTTATATTTTATTTAAGATCTTATCTTTATAGATACCTGTGTTTAGTAATAGTAAGAGTATTAATCATCACGATACCCTTATTGAATACACTTTTGCTGCCAGCAAAATTACGTAAAAGAGAATCCGTTTTTATTAAATCAGACAGTTTTTGTCTGGAGATTTTGATTAGTTTTGGAGGAAAATATCTAGATGTAAGTTTAGAAAGAGAATGTTGGATTATGAAACCATCCATTTACTATCTTAAATTGAAATCGGTTCCCTGTAATGTCTGGTCTATATTAGAAGTAAGTAAATTACTAAATTGATATTTAAAGTTCGTCTTAAATAAAACATCGTTCTGATATCCGTAACAAAGGTGCTTGAGCTACCTATCTCGGAGTCAGATCAATGTATGTGATGTGAAATAATTAATATTTGGGGGCCATCGCATGTGAAAAATCCGCTAGATGGCGTACTGTTGGACTGAGATCCAACATCGACAGGATTGTTTGTTTAGTTTGTCAAATTGTCATTTTGACAGATCACGTTTAAAAATAACCAATCACATTGTATATGGACCTCAGTCCTATAGTACGCCATCTAGCGGATTTTTCACATGCGACAGCCACACACCACCATACCACCATCATCAACAGAATCTCAGCGTGTCATTCCAAGTTGCATCTAAAGCCATGGCTGCAGAGCCCGGGTACGCTTGGACTACGATCTCGGATTTGGTAAGTCAGTAACTACCGTCTGACTTTTCCAACCTTCTAGGGTTCTCAATTTCATTTGTTAAACTACTTTGCATTTGACGACCCGTTTGGAACAGTGGTAGTGAACGCTGCCATTGGTCCAAGGGTTGCGGGTTCGATCCCCGCACAGTACAAACATTTGTGTGCATGAACATGTATGTTTGTATTGGTCTGGGTGTTTCCTTTGTATTATGAGTATATATAGGAAACACCCAGACCAATACAAAAGAAAAGTAGATAGTATATGTATATATTTGTAATCCCACTGTTGATTCTGATATCAACACAAGTGCTTGAGCTACCTATCTCGGAGTCAGATCAATGTATGTGATGTTGTGAAATATTTATTTATTTATTTACTGCCTTCCCTTATTACGAATACGATATTTCTTTCCTCTACCCAAAGGTTGTCTGGAAGAAATCGCTCCAAGCGATAAGACCGCCTTATTGTACTGTTTGTTGTTGTTGTTGTATCATGCTTGTATTTTATTTTTGTGCAATAAAGAATATATATCTATCTATCTATCTACCACTACAGCTACATGCAGATCATGGTCACAGGTTAGGAAACAATCGGAAACACGCTGGTGTCCTCATGATAATTTCCCATACCGCAGAGGTAATAATGTATTGTATTTTTGTTAGACTATAGGCTAACGCTTGCACCTGATGAAAAGCCAAGATGTGGTCTAAGAAACATGCACATTGATTGTATTTGCCCGTTGGGGGTCACACGTTCTTAAGGTAAGGCACACTAGCGACGCCAATCGATTTTAATTTTTAGCTACTAAACCGAATCTATTTTAAACAATTTCTGGGTTACAACCTCTCGGCAAAACACTTATACTATTTATTAAATAACCATGCCCAAATGTTGGGTCCGTTTTTGTACGCAAAAAAATGATTCACGCTAAAAGTGTCCGCTTTTGGCGATATTCAATTTTTCGCGTACGAGTTAGATAGTAGATTAAAATCGATTGGTGTGGCTAGTTCCCTAACTAGTAGCCCTCTACCCGTCGCCTTATTGGTTCACTTCATACATTTTACAGAGCTATAAACAAGTACAGAGTGAAAAAGAAAACATTACGTGGACCCTGGAAGGAAACCACCTTTAAACCTTACCTAATAATATTGAAGGATTCCAAGCCATTACGGCTACAACGACCAATCTCAACGATCAGCCACGTACGCAGGATATATTATAGTGCTCAAGTGTGTGCGCAAACACGTGCACTCTCTATTCCCTTACCCTCATATTCCGATAGGACACCAGCGTGGCACTACTGGAAATGGATTGTGCGCAGAACTAACGGCTTGAGTTGCTTTTCGAGGCACGGGAGTACACGACCGCCGACTTGCAGACTCCAGGCTAGATTTTCTTACTGAAAACTTAGGCAGAAATTTTTCGCACGACCTGAGGATCGAACCCGGAACCTCTAGCGCAGCCGTCGCTTTAAAGTGCGACCCACTAACCACTGCGTCACCGAGGCAGTCACCTTACCACCTTACCCAAGTAACCAGAATCGAAACATTCTTATAAATTCTTATGTATTTTTAATTTGTTTCTCTTGACTCAGATAGGTAATGACATTTCTATCGTGTTAATTTTTTTTTTGTTGTATTTAATTTGACAAGTATTGTATTTTTCAATTTTCTTATTGTAAATTATCCGTGAGTGAGTAATGAACATGAATGTAATGTTAATGTATCCTAACTGTTGGCGACGGCCACAACCATCCTTTTTTATATTGTCTATGTCTTTTATGTCTCCTCTACTTTTGATACTATCTTCTATTGTCTATTAAAAACAGTTGGTTTTGTGAGTTGTGGTCTAATATATTGTGTGTAATAAATAAGTGGTTTTATTTAATTGGCGTGCTTTAGGGACACTAAGCTAAGCGTGATCAACACTAACCTCATACTGTGCTTTGGATTAATTTCTGTTAGATTGTAAGGTGTCTGAATAATAAATAAATAAAGCTTAGCTTATAGCTCAGTGGGTTGCACACTGGGCAACCCACAAAAAATGTAGTGTGTAACACCAAAAGTCTGTCGTTCGCGGCAACTTCCTTCGCTTTACATCCTAGAAGTAGCAAATTTTGTAAAATGTAATATTAATCTCTTCAAAAAATCAAATTGTACATTCTCTAGAAATACCCGAGATCCCTTAAAGTTAGTTTATAATAACAGTCCAAATCTCAGCCACTATCTACGGCAATGTGATGCTATGTGTGTAAAAATATTTAATTATTTACCTAAACATTTAAAACTACTACCAATCCATGTATTTAAAAGAAAATTATCTGAATGGCTTAAAGAACATAATTTTTATTCTCTGGAAGATTTTTATAAAAGCAAAAGTTTTAAGCTAGATTTGTGAGTAAAAGAATTATTAAGTTTTATATAATGTTAAGCTATTTGTGTTGTTGCTAGTCTTTAGTTTATTTAAATGTTTTTATTTTTCGTAGCTATAAGTACCTAATTTTAATATTTGCATGCCAAGTTTGGCAAAATATGCGAACAAATCTAACAATTTTAACAACAAATGTAACCATATTTTACGCAAATAAAAATATTCTATTCTATTCTATTCTAACTTTGGCAAGTCTCTAGGTTCGAATGCAAAAGTTATGAATAAATGTCAACGAACTCGTTACTTAGCCGGACTGCCGCACTGACGCGGGTTCAGACTATCGCAACACCCGAGAGGTCAGCATAGCATTCTTCGAAAGCTTGATAGATCAACTGATTCTGATAGATGATAAGTTGGTTCACGTTTTTCATTATTTGACCCGTTTGGATCAGTGATAGTGAACGCTGCCTCTGGTGCAAGGGTTGCGGGTTCCATTTCCATTCCATTCCATTCCTTGAGTATATACTAATACAGCTCAAAATTTGAATGTTGATGGCGTCTTTAACGCGATTTTCACGGGACTTCTTACAGGCCGCGGACTGTATTTTGGAACTGACAACTGGGTTGGGGTTTTTTTTTGTGATAAGTGGCAGACGAGCAGACGGATCACCTGATGGTAAACGAATGCAACCGCCCATGGACGCCCGCGACACCAGTGGAGTCACAAGTGCGCTGCCAACCTTTAAAACCCCCTTTGGTACCCTGGTAGAAGAATTCTTCAGTAGAGACCACATGATGATGGACTGATGATCTGCGAAGGGCTGCTGGTAAAGACTGGATCCGTCAAGCCGAATACATTGTGAAATGGAGAGCATTGGAGGAGGCCTATATCCAACAGTGAACAAGACAAGCAAATGATGATGACTGTTTTGAAAACCTTTGTCATTTACATTTGACGACCCATTTGGATCAGTGGCTGTAAACGCTGCCTCTGGTGCAAGGGTTGCGGTTTCGATCCCCGCACAGTACAAACATTTGTGTGCATGAACATGTCTGTCATGTTGTCTTGGTCTAGGTGTTTTCTATGTATTATAAGTACCTATGTATTTACAAAAAAAATAATTAAATACATATATTTGTAATTCCGCTGTTGGTTCTGATATTCGTAACACAGGTGCTTGAGCTACCTATCCCGGAGTCAGATCAATGTATGTGATGTTGTAAAATATTTATATTTAATTTTGACTAGGCAAAAAAATTAAGTGTGATTCTTCCGTCAGTGCACAAATGTTAACCTGGTATTCTAATAACAACCATAGTGCCATGTGGTCCCCGGCAGAGTAGAATAGGCCACCCTCACTCTTACCGAGGTGTCGTAAAAGGCGACTAAGGTAAAGCTGCTAACATGATCATTAGCACCCAGAGAAGGAAAACTCTGCATTTATATCAAAACCCTCGCCAACCCGTCCGCCAAGCGTGGTGAGTATGGCAATTACCCCTCATGTGATTGAGGGAGGCCCGTGCCCAGCAGTGGGCACTTAAATGGGCCGATGATGATGATGAACCATATTGCACCATTAAATAGTTATAATTAAATCATGCACCACTTACAATCCACAATAAGGATTATGATTATTGATTATGCACTTACGGCCGCTCAGAGACGTCATTTTAGCTAATGTTCAATAACTTTAGTATCGGTAGTCTTCATGCGTAAAATAAGGGTCAATATTTTTTCTTAAGTAGCCAACTAATTTAATCAAAGACTGAGTGTGGCAGTTAAAGTTAGTTTTCGGGTGGTTGACCGAAACCACGACATGTTGCTTCTGGACAATATGTGGCTATAGCCCTATCTTTTTATTGATAATGTTTTTTTTTATTTAGAAAGGACTTACCTTCACTTTGGCTAAGGTGTCACCTAAGGTCCAGAAAACCAACGTTGCAGCGCGCTGTTTTCGGCAGATACCGCGTATGCTGAGGCTGAACCTTTAACAAACAAACAAAAATATCTTTTTTCAATGTAAGTCCATACAGAACATTTATGAATGTCAAATATTATGTAATCTACCGCTGATTCGGAATGTCAATTTCTACCGTGAAGAATCAGCAAGAAACTCAATAGTAATGAACTCTTTTCAAATAATATGGTAATTACAATTTTCATTATTATACAAATTATGATTACAGTGACAGTATGACATACAATGCTTATAATCAGTATCGTTTAGATAAATTGTCAAAGAAAAATTATGAAATGAAATTATACATTAGAGGACTGGCAAAGAGATCAACATGTCCAGGAATCCCTATAATTTAAATAATCGTCTACTTTATAGTAGCCTTTCTGCATTAGGCAGTTTTTTCCATGCAACTTAAACTTATGCCTATCGATAAAACAATATTTTTTGAAGTTACTTACTAAACATTCTAATGCTTAATCCTACAAATGAATTTTTAATTTTATGAAGTTTGTTTTAAAATGCGGCCCATCTGATGGTTCTATGAATTTCCTTGTTGGCTGCAAGTATTTACATCTCTTGATCTCTACCTATCCTGTTTTTTTTTGTTTTGTATGTTTGTTTTGTGGTCCGTTGAGGACTAGCGATAGTGGCTTAGTAGATAAGAGAGCGCCTTCCATACGCGGTCGTGGTTCATGCACCTTTGCATTTTTCAAATCAACCATTAGCTAGAAAATGACGAGACGTGCAGACGTGCAGACGTCCGAGACGTGCAGGTTTCCTCACGAACCGGCACGTCTCGGATAGTTTTTCAATAATGTGGTGACCTACAATATTTGAAATAATCCGTGATTCAGTAGGTGTGGTTCCCGTGCCTAAGGGAACACGTGGTTGCGAAGGTCAGGAGGCAGTCGCTTCATTGTAATTACCAGACTTCCTGAATCCTGGATCATGGTTCAAACGTGTTCCGGGGTCTGAAGCGACAGTTTTGGACGCAACTGGGAATCACACGCTAAGATGAGGAGGATTGTGTTAAGGACAGTAAAATGTTTTCTTATTCTTATCTCAGCGGTGACCCGTGAGATAAATGAACCGTCTTTACGCCGTCATTTTTTTATCGTTTTTCCGTTTTTCTGGTAGGAAGAAACTCGCCCTATTAAAACTCGTCCCAGAATTTTAGGATTTTTTTGCTGACAACTGTTCTAACCTAAACCAACCAAAATTTTCGTGACAGTTATACATACTGAACTCTACAAATCCATAAATATTGGTGAGGTTAGGTTACTACAGTGGTTACCTTTCCCCAATGGACAACATTTCAAATTTTTAACATGTCCATATTGTTTTTTTATATGAAAGTAGACATAAAATGAACAGACCCATATTTTTTCTTTTTTCAAAATTTGTCCATTTTCATGCATAAAATAATTATTGAAATTCTTTTTATTCTAAATAGACGTAAGCGCCAAATGACGTCATCGGACGGCTGAATACAGCGATATTCCTTTGCTTATCATTGTTTTAATAAAAAAAAAGGTACTACTGTCAAAGGTAAATAATACTAGTGTCAACATTGTCAACGTCATTCATACATTCAACGTTGACAAGTTGTCTTTTTTTTTGACAGTTACATGTCATGAGTTTGGCATTACGTAAATTTAAAACTATAATGTGCTAAGCAAAGAAATATTTTACATTCTGCCGTCCGATGACGTCATCTTACGTTTTTTTGTTTTTAATTTTTTTCTCAGTAAATAACCAATATAAAAAATTAATAAATATATATTTGCGCAGCGGAAAAGTAAATAAAGAAATGGTATTTTTTGTTTCAGAGCTTAGCAATTTTGAAATGTTGTCCATTGGGCGAACCTTTCCCCAATTGGGCGATGAGGGAACGCCGCTGTGATTTTTAGTCGGTATGTGGGCGCATACCTAGAGGAGAGCCCGACATAACCCCTGATGGCCCCCGCTATCTCGGGTTTGCATAAGGCCAGCATTTTTCACAGCAAAAAAAAAAAAGTTACTACAGTGGCCAGCAAAAAAACATAAATTTCTGGGACGAGTTTTAATAGGGCGACTTTCCCCCTCACCCAGTTTACTTACTGATTTTTTTTACTTATTTTGTTTATCTAACATGCTGAATGGACTTTATTTACGATACCTATTATGGGGTTTTCGGGAAGTAAACGATAAAAATGTATAATTTTTCGTCAGGTATATTAAAACTGGTGGCACACTGCGCTGGAGTGACCCGGCGAAGGGAAGTGGTGACCTTTGCTTGGCATTACATTCACTGCACTACATCATGGGGCAATGACACACTGCCCAATACTACTTATACATTTTGGTATTACTTAATAGTCGCTTGGGTTATGAACAAACAATGGGTCTATTAAGTAACTGGTCTACTTTCTTTTTGATAAGTCGGGAGTATTTCCCGACGGCTACGACTTAGGGACCTTCAAGAGAAGAGTGTACTCCTTTTTAAAAAGGCCGGCAACGCATTAGCGATCTCTCTGATTTCGCGGATGTTAATGGGTGGCGATGTTTGCTTTCCATCAGGTGACTCGCTTGCTCGTTTGTCGCCTCTAGCATAAAAAAAAAGTATTTTCTCCCCTTGTTCAATTCTTTATGTAGAAGATACTTATACAGGAAGTATCTGCGAAAATTTATATCCCTTTAACCACGAATTCTACTAACCATTGTAAACAACATTTGTTCTATCACTTTTGGAAATTCGCATGAAAAAATTTCAACTTTTCATACAAAGTCGGTCACGTGACTTGGTCATTTTGTATGGGGAGTTGCGAAAATGTTCGATGAATTTCGAAAAGTCGTTAAACAAATGTTGTTCAGAATGGCTGGTAGAACACGTGGTTAAAGGGATGTAAATGTTCACAGATACGCCCTGTAGTCATAACATTATTTCATCGTTCAATCTTGGTGTGCGTGTATCTTTTTAAGCCCAATCGCTTTAGAAAAAATGTGTTTAAATAATAGATATGAGTGTTCACATATTTACGTAAAAATTTTAAATTAAATATAAACTCAAATCTAAACTTGAGCTATACCTTTGCACATTTTTCTTATACTTTGTAATCTCTGGATCGAGTATGTACATATATAGACTCGAAATTGTTTAAAATAGATCCGGTTTAGTAGCTATAAATTAAAATCGATTGGCATCGCTAGTGTGCCCTACCCGTCACCTTAACAAACATACTATGAAACATAATATACTTACATATAAATGTATAACATGGGACAATCATTTCGTAATCATCATCAGCCCATTTAAGTCCCCACTGCTGGGGCACGGGCCTCCCTCATTCACATGAGGGGTAATTGCCATACTCACTACGCTTGGCAGACAGGTTGGCGAGGGTTTTGATATGAATGCAGAGTTTTCCTTCTCTGGGTGCTGATGATCATGCCAGCAGCTTTACCTTAGTCGCCTTTTACGACACCTCGGTAAGAGTGAGGGTGTCCTATTCTACTCTGCCGGGGACCACACGGCCGTTTTGTAATGGGCAAAACATTCTGTTGGTCAAACGTTCATAGGTAGGTACGCGAAATGCATCAGAACCTGGTGTAGGACCTACCAAACAAATAGAAAAAAAAACAATGTTATAAATTGAATAATATAATCACACCTCAGCTTCTAAATAGCTAATTTTACATTCACACCTCATTTGTGTGTGACATAACCGATAACATCTCACTAACTAACTCTCATGCGTCTAGAGACAGACATATCAATTTCGCAAAAGCAACACAATGCACTTTCAAAAGCAGCCTCATTCATATAAATAAAGAATAGCAAAATAAAAGGCACGTGCGTGGGCGCATGTAGAGGCGGCGCGTGCGCAGTCTAGACGCGACACTCCAATAATACTTAGGTAGAGTTCGTTTGATGAGCTTTGTAGGTAGGTATTGTAACGAGGGTGAACTCCTTCGTTGCTGGCTGTGGTTTAATGTCAGTCATTAAGAAGAAAATGTATGCTTTTGAATGTGGACTTCTGGCTAGTTGTAGTCGTTTGATGAGCTTTGTAGCTACTTGTAGGGGGCCGCCGCCGCAGCATTGAGAGTTTTAACGGTTTATTCCCGCTATCCATCCTCTGCTAGAGTATTTAAAAAAATCCCGTGGTCCACCCCTTCCCGGTTGAAAGAGGGGGTGGACAGAGGGACGTTTTAAACAATTGTGGGTGGACAGCGGGAATGAATGGTTTGAAAACAAGGATTTGAGCGCGCACAGTCAGCGCACAGTGGAAAATAAGAAAATAGCCTTTAATAGGCCATAAACCAACGAAAAATTTCATTGATTTTCGCTTTTATATCATGAATTCATGATAGACAAGGTTCAAAATCAGGTGGGAACTATTTTCCCAATATCCGATTAAGGGTAAGAGTGAATCCCCGCACATCCGCGTACCATATATTGAATATTTTTCAGGCTACGAAAGTCAAAATAAAAACAAGTAACGTACCTGTACCTATAACATACACACAGATATATAGTTAATACTACGTACCTAATTATTAAGGTAATGTAGGTACCTGATTCTCTATTATTTAAAACCGTCCAAAAGAAAACCGGCGTAAATCATTTCATGCGCTGTGTTTTGCGGAATGAAGGTTCTTTAGGCCAAATCCGGGGGGAAGGGGAGCTTAAAGGTAAGCAGGGCAATGAGTGTCTCGGGTGTCCTGGAGCGCTTACCATCAGGTGATCCTAACTCCACCTATCACAACATGAAAAAACGTGTAAGTCACCAATTTTAGCCTTGGGCACGACCGCGTGCGTTCGCAATGTGAGAACACCTATCTCCCTCTCTTGACTTCCTTATCACTCTAATAAATAGTGCATCTGTCTTATCGGTCCAATCAGTCTAGCCTCTTTACTATATTTATAATTAATCAAGACGGGAATTAACACAATATTTATTATGTGATACAACATTGTGTACTCCTCACATATTTTGCTCGACGTTTCGGCTACGTTACAGCAGCCGTGGTCACGAGCGGACTGGCGGACAACTGGGTCGTATGCTGGGGCCGGGCTGTGAATCTTCGGATACCCTCACATTTTGATATTAATTCGCCACTAGATGATATAGTCATAATTATAATTGATGATAATTATAGTTATAATGCAACGCGAAAATCTAAAAAAATCTAAAAAAGCCATTCAAATCGTGACCTAAATATTATTCTGTATTTCATCAAAAAGCTAATTGATGAAGCTAGATCTTCACAACCAGTACCACTTGGTTACCAAACTAGAGGAGTCAATATATTGCTGTCGTTGGTATGGGCGTAGGTAGGAGGGGGCCCGAGTGGTTGCTGATACGATGGGATGCCCTCCCCTTGTAGCAAATGATGAGCCGCCGCCGATCCTTTCGTAACAAATGATGAGACGATGGGGGACGCCCCCGAGCAGCAAATGACACGACGAGCCGACAGTAGCAAATGATACCCTCCATGGCCTCCCCTAGGAAAAATCCCTAGCTTCGCCAATGTTTCTAGCTAAGTATAATACCTACCTATTGATCCTATATATAGATTAGACATGTTAGACCATGTTAAACGGAGAAGAAAACCTGCGTGAAGCAGTACTGTGCTGTGTTTCGCTGCGTGAGTGAGGGTACCGGAGGCCCAAACTGGGGTAAAGGGGGGTTTAAAGGTTCGCAGCGCACTTTTGACTCCAATGATGTCACGGGTGTCCATGGGCGGCGGCAATCGCTTACCATCAGGTGATCTGTCTGCTCGTCTACGACCATGATATAAAAAAAAATTTTATAAATATCTGAGCCTATACCTACCTAGGTATTGGCAAAGATAAGATAATACTAGTTCTTAATAGGTACCTACCTATAAACCGCTGTATCCGTGAGCGCTGCCCTACAATCAAATTCATTGTCAGTCGAGTATGGTAAGACAGCTTAAATTATTATTAATTGCAATTTATAGTACCACAATGCTTAGGTACACTTGGAAGTAAGTGACTAGCAAACTACTTACACTGTTCATTAGCATGAACAATGTGAGTAATTAGCATTAGATACCTTTTCTCTTGGTCCCATTTATTTATCCCATCAATGAGACTACGAGGGAGACTTACTTCCCGTAGTCCCATTAATAAAATCTCACTTCCTGTATAATATCAATTCAATACGTACGCTTTTAGAACCTCTTCGTATTAACATACTTTATCTATTGCTAAGTGAAGTGCAAGATGATAAATAATAAAATGACAAATAATAGGTAAGTACTCAAACTTTAGATCGCGATTTGTAGTAAGGTGGTAATTGTCGAAGAATATTACTCATATATTTTATACAGGAGGTTCAAGATGCTGTCAATGGACAACATTTCAAAATTGCTAAGCTCTGAAACAAAAAATACCAATTCTTTGTTATTTTTCCGCTGCTCGAATATATATTTATTCATTTCTTATATTGCTTATTTACTGAGAAAAAAAAACTAAAAAACGTAAGATGACGTCATCGGACGGCAGAATGTAAAATATTTCTTTGCTTAGCACATTATAGTTTTAAATTTACGAAATGCCAAACCCATGACAAGTAACTGTCAAAAAAAAAGACAACTTGTCAACGTTGAATGTATGAATGACGTTGACAATGTTGACACTAGTATTATTTACCTATGACAGTAGTATTTTTTTTTTTTAAACAATGATAAGCAAAGGAATATCGCTGTATTCAGCCGTCCAATGACGTCATTTGGCGCTTACGTCTATTTAGAATTAAAAGAATTTCAATAATTATTTTATGCATGTAAATGGACAAATTTTGAAATAAGAAAAAATATGGGTCTGTTCATTTTACGTCTATTTTCATATAAAAAAACAATATGGACATGTTAAAAATATGAAATGTTGTCCATTGAACTAGGACTACGAGAAGTAAGTCTCCCTCATAGTCCCATTAATGGGATAAATAAATGGGACCCCGAGAAAACGGGGTTATTTAGGTATTCAAACATTACCTAAAGTTTGAAATGACTAAGTTTAGAGGCGTAGGTAGGCGAGTAGGAAGGAACAATAGGTAAGTAGTTTATTATTTTAGGTGATGTCCATGAGCGGTGGTGATCACATACCATCAGGTGTGCCGTCTGCTCGTTTGTCCGCTATAATGTAAAAAAGTGAAGTCATCATGCGTGTGATTACCAATTGCCATGTTACGCTTGGTGGAATAATCAAGGATTTGATGAGTAGGTACAGGACTAATTACAATGAAGTGACTAAGTAGTAATGACTAAGCGAAGTTCAGACGGCTGAACGTCGCAACCCACCCTTTCACTCAGAGACTGAAGCCGAAGCTTCGTTTTCGGCTGGATATCCATTTTTGTTTGGACACTGTCTTACGAATGCATAGTGCTCTCATTTAAATTGTTTTATTTTTAACCTCCGACGCAAAAACGACGGGATGTTATAAGTTTAACGTGTCTGTGTGTGTGTCTGTGTGTCGTGTCTGTCTATGGCATCGTAGCTCCCGAACAAATGAACCGATTTTGATTTTGTTTTTTTGTTTGAAAGATGATTATGGAGGGATTGTTCTTAGCTATGTTGGATAAAAATCGATCCAAGATGGCCACCGTCACAAAGATTTGGATTTTATGTTTTAACACAACTCCCACAATATGGGTATCATATAAAAGGGCTTGAGTAGCAGAATATATTAATTGTGAAAAATTTCAAATCCAAGATGGCCGCCGTCAGAAAATGACGACTAACCTATTTGTTGTTCCAACTGCCTCAATATAAATGTAGGTATCAAATGAAAGAGCTTTAGTTGTGTCGGGAGTTTTTTAAATTTTCAATTTAATTCTTATAATTGTTTTAATTGTTGTAAGCAGTTCTTACTTTTTCCTTGTCTAAGCTTTTTTCTAAGAAAAAATCTAAGAGTTTTACATAGAACGCCAACATGACAAAAGAGGTTATTAAACTTATCAAACTGGCAGGTTTAACTCAATAAAATTGAGACAACGCCATTAATTTAGGAAATAAAATAAGTTGACACTAACTTTTTTCTCTATCTTTAAGGCTTTTCATTTTTTACGGCGTTACAGTCACTTCAATTCCTTCCAAAGAGTTATGTAGGTACTTACTCATACACAACAATGGCTTAAATTGACTAAGACAACAACGAACTAATATTACCTACCTACTAAAGAAGTTACATGGACTAAGTAGAGATCTTTAGTCTATGGTAGTAGTTACAACAACTCACTGGTATACAATCAATATTTTTATGCCGTAGAAAGTATTAAAAATAGTTTTCTATAATATAGTCGGCCCGAATAAGACAATAACAATCTTCTTCCCCCAGCATATTTTTACCATTAGCTCGGTGGAAAACATCGTAAGAAAACCTGCACGTTTGTATTTTGTGTCCATCAGTTGACTGACGAGGATCCGTGTCAGTATGTCTTATCTAGTAATTTGGTATAAAGTCTCATACTTAGTTATTGCACCTACATTACAAGGGTACTTTGTCTCAGTCCGGGCGTAGTACCTATATCGAAAGACCTTGAGTTTCGAAAGTGCAGCGGTAACCGGAACGTACGTGTAGTTGCCTTCTAGGAAAAATCTAGATCATTACAAAAATGCTACTTACCGCAAAACGGAACGCAATTCTATGGTAACCGAAGATAATAAAAAAATTGTAGGATATTATTTATAATTGCTTCAAGTACATAATCAAATTATCCGCTAGAGATTGTGTTAGGAGGAAATCAATACTTTATCTTATTATAACTATGATAAATACTTATCTTTGATTATAATTAACATTTCCTCAAAACGTTAAATTATTACATTTACCATTTACAAAAGTACCTAAATTGGAAGTATGTAAAATACCAAACATTAAAGCTCCACAACTATTTAAGATCGTATAGATTATTATAACTAAAATACTTTTTTTTTAAGTCGGTTCAAAAGAAACGGGTCTGATTGTGTTGGTCAGGCTGTTACTGAGCACCCACTCCCGGCCGCTATCCCACTACTGCCCGATGCGGGGACTTTTGGCTGCTGGGTTTCCCCCCTGGCCCGGTTCGCCCCTCCTTAGTGAACCTGCATCCCCCAGACTCCTCCGGGGGATCCATATTAACACCAGGCTTAGTGTGGACGTCCAGTCAACATGGGCCACTCAGCACCAGGACTCCCGACCTCAAACCATCCTCCGCTTCCGACCTCCGAGTAGCCGGATTACAGGAGACGCCACGCTCCCAGTCGAGAGAATGGTCGAAATAAGCGATCACTATATAATTTTAGCGACAACACTTCAAATCCAGTGAATTTCTTATGGTGTCTCAAACTTTTTATACTTTAATGCCAAAAATAATAACGATTGTATTTTTTGAAAAAAAATATTAATTAGAAAAATAAAAGTAAAAACAATTATTGTTTACTAGCGCCATCTCTTAATTCTAGGCTGTACTTACTCCTTATTAATTCACTCACTCTTCTTACTACAATTTAAAGATGGCGCTTGAATGGCGGCAACGGCATCCTAATCTAATTGTTAATAAAATAATAATAAATTTACGGTTTTAGCTTTAATTTTAACTTCAAACCCATACAGGTTTGTATATATTTCAAAAAATCTTTGTCATAGAAAAATAATAAGGCACAGTTCGGTGCCCAAACAAAGGTCGCAAACAAAAGTTTTGACAGCTGACAACAGCTGTTGAATGTTCAACTTGATCTTTTGTTTGAAAATCTAGTGCAACGGCGATTTTTACGAATTAAATTAGTTAATTTATAAAATAAATACTATGGATTTAGTGCATACAGCCAGTCCTGGCAGGACAGGTGCTAATGAAACCGGCGATTTTGCTAGGTAAACACTCGTCGAACGATAATCTCTACGAACATCTATTTTGAACTTGCGCGCTGTAATGTATTGATTTTCCTTCCAAAAATAATTCCGAAGGATGTAAATAAATCATAAAGCACAGTCTGGTGAAATTTCGCGGCATTTACTTTGTAGCAATAAGTGTTGTATATCCTTCTACATGTATTGTAAGCGTAATATGGAATATTGTGTTGGTGCTTTCCTAGGTGTGCAGTGGAAGATACCTCTGGCTGGACTCCGACAAAACCTAGACTAGGAAAATTTGTAGATGTTTACTCACCTGAACATCTTAATTTGACACCTAAAAATGTAAGTTCTCTATTTATCTTATATGTCATAGTCACAGACAGAATTATAACAAGATGAACTCTTTGGTCACAGAAGACGTTTTCAGAACATAATATTTACATTTTCTTTTGCAGAAACACAAATTCGATGAAAGCCCTAGCTTGTATACACCTGAAAAATATCCAGAAATTGATAACAAATGCAGGTAACTTAGGTTTTTCACTTCACTACTTTCTACAGTGTGTTTTTACCATTATTTTTATTGTTATTACTAACCAAGTTTAATGTTACACTGATACATATCTATTTTAGTATTGTTCATCCATGTTTTGACTTAAAAAAATCAGTAAGTATTATTGCTTTCAAAGCTAATTTTCTAACACTTGTAATTTTGTGTAGGTAATCATATACACTCATTATCATTCTTACATAAATTACTAATAACTTTGTGAACAACACTTTACATTCTGCATAATTACTCACTTACCCAACATCCATATTAACCATGTATCTATGCAATTTCATAAGCACTACATAATGTAACTTTACATATGCTTGAAATTCTTTTTCATAGGACGGTTAAACCACAGCCTTGCTTACGCAATGTACTTAGAAACTGCTCATTTGAAGGCAACCAAAGCTTCCCATGCTTGAACCGTAGGGTCAGACCGATCAGAATGGAGCTGGAGACACCAACCAAAGTCAAACCTGCTATTGATTTTGTCAGAGGTATGTTTATATGTGCACCGTAATTCAAGTAGAATTTATTAATCATGAACATAAAATATTAGCTCGCTATTAGTATTAGTATTAAAATACAACTCGCGCTCCGCGAAGCCTGTGAAGCTGCCAGGAAACTTCTGCGCTTCTGGGCAGAGCTGGGCTGGCTTCAGTAGTCAGTCGACCCATCACATACAATGGACAGAAAGAGAGTCTTAAGTGCGGAAAAAGGAGTCCACATTACATTACATTAGTTACTACTCAATAGCTTTATTTAAGCTCTTCCATTTATTATGCAAATAATATAGTGGGAAAATTAAAGAAAATATTTGTATTTTTACTCAAACATTAGATCAAAATTAAAAATCAATTAATAAGGTTACTTCAGTAAATCTTATGTTATAAATAACATTTGCAGTTGATGGACCAAATGGGCTACGTTTCAACACCTCCTTGGCAGCAGGAGACGTAGCTGGCTCTCCAGCTCAGTCCCAAACTGACCGCATCCAACAGACCATCAACCCTAGCAAGGCTGTCTTCACTATCGAACCTAGTTCTTCTAAAGTAAGTTCTAAAAGCATATTAAATAGTACTATAGTAAACAGTCAAAATGGTATAGGGTTTTCAATAGCAACAGCATCTCAACATCCTTTGAGTCTGCGGTATGAAGAAGCCTTGCGGATAACACATAACTAAAATTGAGATTCCTTGTATCTATGACCATAAAGCTTAAATTTCAATGTTAATGGTGACTCCCCGCGGTTTTCACGGGACTTCTTTGTTGGTGCGGACTCAACATGAGTATGTTGAATCTAAATGACTTAACTTACATGTTGTAACTTTAAGAATATTACTAATGCACTGGCTGTATAAAACCTGGATTACTATCAAGTATTTTCTTTCTAGATCCTAATTGTAAACAACAAGGCATGTTCCCTGCTCGGTTACTCCTCTGGATGAGCTCTGCGGTCTCCGGTTTTCTGACCTCCTCCACAATCGGAGCTGTAAGACCTTTAGTCTACATGAACCTGAGGATGGAGATACAAGTGAAGACCGAACTATTGTTTTACTTAGTGGAAAGGTATGGTGTACCTAAGGATGTTTGATTAATTTCCATCAATTTTAACCAGTTATCTGTTAACTACAAAATGTAATATTTAATCTGACCTTATCCTCGGCCAGTTTTTGATTTATGAGTGAGATAGAAATTAAGAATAGTGTACTCTAGATATTTTGTGATTAATTATGCCCGAATACCTACTTTCTTCTTAGATTGAGAGATCAATATTAGTGTTTCTGCCCTAAACTTGACTATGAGCTTGACCAACTTCATAAATTTAAAAGTGGGATTATTCGGGAGCTTTGTTTAAAATTAATACATGCATCTAAAACTTTTCAGGTAGTAGAAGTATTATCGAAGGCTGGCGGGACAGTCCAAGTATCCCTATGGATCCGGCAGTTGGACAATGATGGACCATGTTTGGTTGTTGCGGAGCCAGTTAGCTGTAAAAATGTTGTGGTAAGGATACTTAATATAAAGATTCATCATCATCATTTCAGTCAATAGACGTTACGACGACGACAGCCTCCCCCAATGTTCTCCACACAGATCGGTCCTGCGCCGCCCGCATCCAATGGATTCCCGCGACCTTCACCAGATCGTCGGTCCACCTTGTTGGGGGCCTGCCACGGCTGCGACTTCCTGTACGTGGCCCCCGTCGTCTGTTCTCCTCGTTATGTTCCTTGCCTTTGGACTGTCTGTGACCTTAGTTCTCCTGCGGATCTAATCATTTCTGATACGATCACGCAAGAAGACTCCAACCATAGCCCTCTTCATTGCTCTCTGGGTGACTGAGCCTCCTTAATCGGTACAATGTAACCGGCCACGTTAATATAAAGATTATAGCCACATAAATGTAGAGGTATAGATATATCTATAACTATCATCTTCTAATAACGTATGCAGCCAAAAACGCTAAATGCGATGATTTTAATTTGAATGCTTCTCGGAAGCTTGACTTAGCATTTGAACGTTGCGTTCACATGGCGGATTGGACGGACACAACGAAGCAGTCGCTAATTTGCGCGACTCCTGTACTGCATCCAAACGATTCGATCTTACGATTTTATTGATAAGATAAGAGATAAGATAAGATAAGAAATCATTTATTCTACACTTAACATAGACATTTACAGAGGAAATATCTTAAAAACTAAGTGCCGAAATGGGCCCTACTCAGCATTTAGCTATGGCCTGAGCCATAGCGCTGATTTTCAGTAAAGACCGAATCGCATACTAATTTATAATTAACTTATTTTTTATTGCGCTCCATGCATATATGCTTAAAATTAACATTATGTGCAAATGCTCAAAAATAACCACTTAGTAGGTATACAACAATATTTCTTTAAATAATAACTTGTAATTATTTATTTTTAATGGAGATCTTTGTTAGGAGTAATTATTGTAGCATAGTATTGATGACACTAATAGAATTACAGTAATGACATTAATAGTATTGCAGTAGTAACAGTAATAGTATTAATGAGATCTTTCTTAAATGACTGATTATAACATTAATAGCATTGATCGAAAGAGCGCAGATTCGCTAAAACGTGAAGCAGGATCGATACAGTTATTTACGATGCTAAAAGTAGCATGTCTGCCATGGCTCTTTTGTCTGGGTTGTATATCGGGGAATCAATCTAGGTAATCGGGGCGGCAGAGGGCCTACAAGGAAACCGTCCTGTAACGAACGAGATACTTACATAAGAGACGCCAAGCTTGTGTGAAAGGGACATGTATAAAGATTCGGTCATGAACTCCGTTCCTCAGTTATGGCACCCAATGATATGAAAATTTCTTAATGAACCCAAGGATGGTTTAACCTGCATACTTTGTTCCAGTTTACCATAGAGGCCGACACGGGAGTGGTCCTCTCGTGCTCCAGCGAGGACGCCGCGCTGCTGTTCCAGGCGGACACGAGCGACAAGCTGGTGGGGCTCCCGATCGCCTCGCTCATACCGTCCATACAGCTGCCCACGGCCGACGCGCCTATGACTAGGAGCGTGTCTAAGCAGAAAGCTACAGGTGACAGAAATAAATACGTCGGCCGTTGAACATTTGTGTCGGCCGTGTGCCTTACAATGGAGAATACGACAAAAAAAAAATTAGCATTTTTTTACATACGCTTTCGAATAAAGAAAGAAAATAGGTGACCATATTTAAATGTGATTTTGAATGTTTCTATTTTAACCGTGGAAAACATATACTTTACGCGTAAATTGTTCGACTCGACTGGGGTCTTACAAAAAAACCGGCGTGAAACAGCGCTCTCGCCGCGTGGCGGCAATCGCTGACCATCAGGTAATCCATCTACTCGTCTGCCACTCGGCGGGGGACTGTTTGCCTATTAGTACACAGTGTTACCCCTTGTTAGACTTTGGACCATCCTTATACCTGAGACACAAGTGCTATTTTTGCACTGTGGGGTGGTACTCAACCTGACGCCATATGTACGTATGTCGAGGCATTGTTACACTATTGTTTAGTAGTAGATAATGAGATAAAGGTTTAAATTGCAGGGAGGACATTAGACGGAGGCTCCTTCCCACTTTGTCTCTGGATATCTAAAGCTGACGTCACCGAAAACTCGCCTTGGTCGTCTATGAAAGGATACAAAGATAAGCCAGTTTTAGAAGTTACTATAAGGGTACGTTATTAAAATTATTAAACAATATACACTGGCGTCGCCAATTGATTTAATCTTTTACCCACTAAAGGGGATCTATTTTTAACAATTCGCGTACCTTCGAAAACTTGACAAACCAGTTTACTATTTATTTGATAATTTTGCACTACCTTTCGGTCGGTTATTATTAGTGACCTTTTTGGTTGTACGGCTTACCATCATGAGAAAAGTCTGCTCATCTGCCACTTAAAAAATGTCCAAATTCCCTTCATGTACAAGAAGAAAGAAGAAAGATATTGTATTATTTTGGACAATACAACAATATGTACAGTCAGAGAATGAAAAGGTTCGTCACCTGAAGGTAAATTTTCGCTTGCACATCAAGAATCAATCATTTTAATAAGATCTGTCAACCTTTTAAAAATGTCATAATACATTTTGTCTTCAAATGTGGCATAGAGAGAGAGATGTTCACCTTTTAACCTATTATCCAAGCTATTCGCGAATGACACACGAGACAGCCAATAGTAAACATCCAAATTAAAAACGTCACCGACCATGACAATAAACTTCTTTTTAATTTTTTTAAATAAGGTTTATTGCCACGTCAAACCAATGTAGGTTTTACTTCTTAGGTATCTTCAAATTTTTCTTTACATCAAAAGGAATTGCTACAAGCAAATCTGAACTTTCTGATTTAACAGTTAAGCATAATTTTCTGTGCAACAGGTATTATTCTGACAAATTTACGAAAGGTAGTAAGTGCTCATAGCATAATCAAACTAATCAATTTGAAAACTGACGAAACTTTTCGTTCAAGTACAACATCAGTTTCAAAAACACTAAGTCAAACAAAAAAAAAATAATACAGAAAAGAAAACAAAATTATGCAAAGGGTGCAAATAACCAGGCAGCGCATATATATTGTGTGTTGTGACTTCCAGCATAAATGGCCCCCACTCAGCCTATGTCATGGCCTTGAAAAAGGTCATGACGCTGATTTTCAGTAGGGTAAGCTGAGTGAGTGCCACGGACGTTAGCCAAACATGTGCTTACAGCTCACATTTGCTTGTCGTATCGAAGCTATTCCATTTGCACTCCACCTCCAGGTTACCTACAATGTAAGCGGACTGCTAGTGGTGGACGAGGGCAGCATCATCACCGCCTGCAACCACCACTTTGCGATGTTAACCTTCGGCAAGCCCCACACCGAAGTCATCGGACACCACATAGATGACGTCATACAGAACTTCTGCAGGGAAGCTGACATGGTGAAAGTGCCGGATAGGAATCGGAATATGACGCTGTCGCCTGTCAACAATGAGAACAACGGATCAGGTATGGCTATTTAGTATTTTTAGTTGGTTTCTTACTGCCTTTTTTATAGTGATGCAGTATGAGTATATTACCTCTTTACGCTAGGGATTATTGCAGCGATACGCGATTCGGTCTCGATCCAGCTTCGATACAGTCGCCGCAACTGACCTTAACTAATAGTAGCGATACAATCGCGACGCATTCGGAAAACAGTCGAACACAAGTTTGTACAACTTCAATAAGTTGCAATGTAATTGAGGCCTAACCGATAAACATTTCGAAGTTTAAAAGGGACCTAGATAATGTTTTGGACTAAATAAACCTACCTTCCTAAATCTAAATGATGACCTCCCCTTTAGTCTAGACGATGATCTGGTGTAATGGGGGACCAGGAGGCTCGAGGTACTCGCTAAAACACGTTATACATGTAGGATTGGTGATCGGTAGATGCATGGTAAGGAACGTGTAAGAGATCGATATTTGAATTATGGAATGACGTGCGAGAGGGAGATAGACGACGCATGGCCGACGACGGTGAAAGACGAAAGACGTAATCAAGAGGATTATTATTATAGAAGCTTTTATTCCTGAAACCTGGGTGTGTTATTTATCCCATCCCACATTTGGGGGCTCGTCCGGGATGGATAAAGAATAAACATCATAGGAGACGGAATAAAGGAAGACGAATAACGACGAAAGAAGAATAAAAAAATGACGATCGAAGAAAACTAGACGAAATAAGACGGAAAAGAAATTTGGAATTATAAACAGTGAAGAAGATGGGTGACGAAGTAAGAAGGCGACGAATCTTACATGCGAACTTCCACGTTAACAGATTGCGTTTTAGTGGAAACGGAGAAGAGCGCAATGCTGGTGGTGATTGGCTCAGAAGGCTTGAAAGGTGTGCCTATGACGAAGGTTGGAGTGACCAGTCAACCTTGCATATAGCCTTGAGTTCCTTGGCTGGAGACGCGGCAATGTTTCGTGAACTACAATACCAGGACTTTCTGATGTTCAAAGAGGAGTTTTTATACATTTTTGGTTCGGAGAGTGAAACTGACTTCAAAGAGGACGCACAGTGTGAATTTTATGACGACGAAGACGATGATAGTGAGTACGATGAGGAAGATGAAGAAAGTATGGATGACGAAGAAAATGATTGTGATGAAGAACGTGACTTTAGTAAGCTAGCGGAAGAAAACCGATGTGAAAGTGATGAAGAGCGTGAAACCAGCAGCAGTACAGACCTGGAGGTGATAGAGAACGTGGACGTGGAGAATCAGCTGAAAGACATGAATAATTGCGTAGAGGAATGCTATGTTGACTTTGTTCATAATGACGGTGCTTTGAGTAGTGACAGTTTTCAAGTTGACAAAAAGTTGATGATGGCATCGACCAAAGAGAAATGGCCAGAGATAATGCCAATGGAAAGCCAAAAGGATACTCGAGAAAATCAGCCACACGCCAGAACAGAATCTGTTTATGGTATACTAGACGAAACCTCTTATAAGACATTGACAACTGTCAAAGATGTAATGTTTGACATTAAAATTATATTCAAACATCTCGCGGGAAGTAATTATGGAGCTCAAGATCAAAACATAATTTGTGGAAAAGAGGATCGACATAGAGGTGGTGAGAAGAAAGGGGGTAGAGCAAGGACGGCTTATTGGAAATTCAGGAAAAGAGACAGGTGGAAATCAAGGGGAAAACATAGCGTTTGGAGAGAAGAAATAATGATGGATTATAAGAAGAGAAAGAAGTTTAGATGTGTGTGTTTTTTATAGCGATTTTATGAAGATGTAATTATTGTAAAGTGGTTTTGTTTATATTAAGAAGTTGTTTTGTGTTGTTGTTTTAAAGATGTAAGTAGATAGTTAAGGTGTATAGAAGACGTATGAGTGCAGTATGAGGGCATACTGGATGTAGGATGGCCGAGTGTAGGATTGGTGATCGGTAGATGCATGGTAAGGAACGTGTAAGAGATCGATATTTGAATTATGGAATGACGTGCGAGAGGGAGATAGACGACGCATGGCCGACGACGGTGAAAGACGAAAGACGTAATCAAGAGGATTATTATTATAGAAGCTTTTATTCCTGAAACCTGGGTGTGTTATTTATCCCATCCCACATACATATAATATTAAATCAATTCTTAAGCTACATAGTTATATACGCTCTGTTGCAAGTGACACCACAGTTATACACTTATTAACCGACTTCAAAAAGGTTCTCAATTCGTCGGGATTTTTTTTTTAATAGTTATAATAAGTATTTCTTATGCAAAGGAGTTGCAGTACACTTTCGGTCTTCTAAAATATCTCAATCTTATGTTACAGTTTCCGACACAGACGAAGACTCGTGCGGCGCCTTCAACGGCAGCCAGAAGTCAGCTTGCATGTCGCTCAACGTACAGCCCTCCATCCTCTCCACCACCCGGGAGAAGTCCTCCAGCGCGCTCTGCCTCGACAAGTCCTGCAGTCTCGTCACCCACACTCCCACCCCCACCCAGGACATGGTCTCCAGCATAAGCACTACGGAACAACGAAACGACATCTCCGCCCTCCCTGACGTCACATCCGGCATGTCCGGCATATCCATAGACGAAGAGAACTACTGCCACAGCAGCATTTCCAAGTCTAGATCTGAGAATATTTTAAGGTCCGAACAGAGTAACCCACCGAAACAGATCTCGAAACCTTCGGAAAAGTCTGATTCGATTTATTACACATCGCAACATTCTCAGGAGGTTACCCCTACTGGGAATACTCCTAGAGTTAGATTGAACGATCCGTCTCTGAGGTTGTCTTTCGATTCTAGTAAATATAGATCTCTAAAAGCAAATTTACCGGGACAAGTGAGAGATGACAAGAGCAGTTTGTCGTTGGACTTCTGTGATTCGAATGAGACGAGCGCGGACTTCCTGACGCCGATCAATGAGATGCCGCCGCCGGGATGCGAGATCGAGGACTTGCCGAAACACAACGGTAACGAGAGCGTGGACAGCTTGAGCAATGACAACGATCTGGAAACGCAGACTGAATCTATGCCACAGAAGTACATTGGTAAGTCAAATTGAGTACCTACCTTAATAAATCCTTCTCCTTTCTGATATTTCAATTTTAAAGGTAAAACAACATTTTTTTTACGAGTGCCACTCTAATAACGGCTCCAGTACTACAGTTTAGGGTAGCTAAACGGAAATTCGTGGTTGTCAAAAGTGCCACCTTTAATCAGAGGTCGTCAAAAGCGCCATCTGTAATCACAAGTATTCGCACTGAGTCGACCCTTTAACGGGTCGAATCACAGGTGAAAAATCTGATAGATGGCGTACTGTTGGACTAATGTCCAACTTTAACCAGATTGGTTGTTTCGTTCGTCAATTGGCAAAAATAACCAATCACTGTTGTAAATGGACCTCAGTCCTATATAGTACGCAAGCACGTACCTCAGTTCTGTGGAACGGTTTGGCTGCAGGAGTATTTCCATCAGGTGACTCGCTTGCTCCTTTGTCCGCCTCTAGCATAAAAAAAGCAAAGCAAGTAGTAGTAGTAGTCAAGCGGATTTTTCGCATGCTGCTCCCCATTACAGTATGATGATCGCGCCTATCAGTTCATGAGACCCACCTCGATCTGTACCTCAGAACTGAACGTCTCGAATCCATAGATCGAATCCTCATTTACTTAACAATACGGTATAAGGCTAAAATAGTATTTTCTGATACAGAAGAAGCCCCAGAAACGCCATGCGTGGCGAAGCGACTCTTGCGCAGCCACGTGACGACCTCCACGCCTCAACACGCTCGCTCCGGCAAGCCCACCCACTGTGACTGTACCACAGACTGCCACCATCGCGACGGGACGTACAGGGGAGTTGTCTTGCACAAGGATGGGACAGAACTGAGTGAGTACACTTGTTAGGAAATGAAATTTACAAAAATTATTTAGAAAGAGTTTTATTTTATGATGACAACAAGGCTTGTAGGTAAACCTAAAAGGCAAATCATTTGCGCGAGGTTGAACGAAACGAATCTAGGACAGGGCTAGGTCTCTAGTTCCGACCGGCCGTGCTAAGGGCTTACTACCAACGGAGAAAACGCACACTACAGAAAACAGCACTAACAATCTATCCTAAATTTTATTTCCCATGTGTTTGATGTAATTTTCCACTTCGCTATTTGATGCAAATTTTATTATGTTCCTGTGATTGGTAATCTTTTTTATTATAAATTTCAATGCTAAATATTCAAAGGTCTATGGGATTATAAGGGAAATATTCATGTCTATGGGATAAACTGAAAGTTTGACATAACATCCCATAGTCATGAAAAGTTGCTTCCCAGTATAATAAAAAAAACTTTTTTATTTCTTTATTTCCTTTTGTTTGGTAAAGTTGATTATATGTTTTGTGTTGATTGTGCCTCTGTTAATATTATTGTCTGTAATGTGGTGTGTGTTTAGTAAATTCATGTTTCTATCTATCTATCTCTTTCAGATGTCCTGTACACCGTGTCTACAATGCAACTGGCTAACGGCAGCCGCGTTCGCTGCGTGTGGCTGGGAGTGCAGTTGGAGGACGCCCCCAGGCATACCACCCTTGCCTCCAGCGTCGCTTCCACGGCTGATAACTCTCTAGTACTGGTCAGAACATCAATTTCTAGGGCTACTTTGCGTCGGGTTTCTGTGAGGCCGTGGTATGATTCCGATCGAACCGGGTCATTAATGACGAAGCATGGCTCTCCCACGGTTAAAGCTAGACATTATTCCCCCAAATAGAGGTAGCCAGTCCAAACAAAACTTTCCAGTGGATTTTTAAACTTTTCACGGCTAAGCTTGTATGACATCAGTGTTCATATTATCGGCTGTTCGACAAAATTCTGAAAACTATCTTAGGGTATTCATTTGTTTATAAGGGGCCCTAAAAATACTTTTCTGTTTTTATTTTAGATATTTAAATAAAAAAAAACGAAAAAGAAAATGCAATATTCAAATATGCCGCAAAAACGCGTCTTTTAGCAATATGGCGGCCAGTGACGTAGATTGTCCATAAATAAACATTGAGCTTGTTGGTGTTTCAGTGTTTCTTTCAAATGAACCATAGGGAGTAGACTTACGCGTAATCTACGTCACGGGCCGTTTTTAGTCACGTGACCCCTGTTTAAAAATAATAAATTTAGAAGACGAATATTGATGAAATAATGCAATATTTTTATCTCGCGTTATTACAAATCACTCTACAAAAAATATATTAGCACTGATGTTATAAAAGAAAAGTATATTTTTATCACTGTCAAATAGTCTATTCTTCTTTGGAAAATTTGGACCACTGTCATTATGTAAAGTGCTCTAATATACCCGATACTGTATAATTAACTGACCCATTTTGCTGATGAAGTAATTCGTCTGAAATATGCCTATTTTGATGAGCTGCGAAAAAAACCCGATGAGTACCATGTACTAAATTATTCTTATAACTATAGTTAGAAACATTTCGCAACACCCGTCATCGACATTTGACCTTTGCAACGACCTCTGCGAAATTCGCACGTTTAGCTTCGCGCTTGTTACAGTGACGTCTTCTGTTCAAATTTCGTTCAATACAATAACTTACGCGTGTTTTGCTTGAAAATGAATAAAGATCAAGTGGAAAATATAACTTGTTTCCCCGCTATCCGAATGTTACGTCATCTTCGCTTTACTCGCATATGGGTTAGTGTGAAAAGGTGTTAACATTCCTATTAACACATTTTAACCATTTGCATACAATATATGTTTTCTGACTAAGTGCAGACAACCAAGTTTCGTTACTACAATCTAATCCATCAATTCATTTTGAACCAAATTTGTTAGAATTTAAGATGAGAATCGAATGTAGAAATTTGACCCTTATGCTGTCTGTACATACTCAATTTTCATTTGATTGAGTTATCTTAACTGCTGCTTTTAATTTACTTTTATAGAAACACTATTTAGATGTTCTATCTACAAAGTTATTACCGAGTCTTAGTATAATAGTATAGCTGAAAAACAGTTAAAATTTTGAGGAAGAATAATTTTGTTTTAAAATACAAAAATATAATGTACGAGTACTTGTATTTGAATGCAGATTATTTGTTTCAGGGGAACAAGTCGGCGAGCAGTAGACCTCAGTCGATGTCGCTGATGAGCCAGTGCGGCGAAGACCAGGTAGCTGGGGAGTACAGCAAACACTACGTCACACTTAAACAGATTGGTGAGTCAATTATAAAACAATGAATATTGCCACTTTGAATGAATGTATGAATAATGCACTCAACATACATACTTAAATAAAAAATGTGAATATGCTTTGCAAATGAGTCTGTAGTGAATGTGGTGTTTGAAAAGTTGAAATAAAACGTTCGTTTTTGTTTTTTCAAATCGTGAAATCGCTTAGAAAGCAATATGGCGTAGCTTACAAGCCAATGACATAAGGTGACGGGTAGCGACACCAATTGATAGCTACTAAACCGGATCAATTTTAAACAATTTCACGGTTACAACCTCTCGGCAAACACTTATACTATTTATTAAATAACCATGCACAAATGTTGGGTCCGTTTTTGTACGCGAAAAATTAATTCACGCTAAAAGTGGTCCGCTTATGACGGTAATAATTATTTCGCGTACAAAAACGGACCCAACATTCGTGCATGGTTATTTAATAAATAGTATAAGTGTTTGCCGAGAAGCTGTAACCCCGAAATTGTTTAAAATAGATCCGGCTTAGTAGCTAAAAATTAAAATCGATTGGTGTCGCTACTGTGCCGTACCGGTCACCTTAACAGAACGTCAAAAGCCAATAACATAACAAAACTTAAATTAGCTTTAGTTTAAGGTGGTCCGTTTCCTATACAAACTTGTTTTACAGGAATACTAACAGGCAGAAGCTTGAATATGGTTAAAATGTCTTTTAAAAAATTATATATGTGTGTCTATTTACGCGAATGGTATAATCTTTCAAGTTTAAAACATAAACAAAGTATAATTTCGATTTTAAAAAACGTAGCAATTTGCGAAATCGCTTGAATGTGTGTGTGCTTGAAACGAATGCAATCTCTCGTAAAAACGGCGACATCTATACGAATCTAGTTAAATTTCCTAGATGGTAGGCTATGTTTGCTTAGCTAAACGAACTGGCTATCGAACAGATGGCGCTGAACTGCAATAAAAATATGCATGATATTTTAGCGATTTGTTTATTTATATTCATAATATATTAAAAATTGTATTATTTTATTGCTATAATAAAACACAAAATGCAAAAAAGGTCACACACTTTGACTTTACATTGATAAGAAATAATAGAGGCTTTTAAGTGCGACCGTCTGTCTACCCGCTGCGCCATCGAGGCATGGCATTGTGTTAGCGACGTTGCCACTCTTACGCGTCGTTGCCATATTTCTATAGCACCAATTTCTTCAACTTGAAATTATTTCGGGATTTTAGATTGCTCCTTTACTGGGTTGCCAGAAGGTACTTTTCCTGAAATTCTTGGTAAAATTTAGTCTTTCTTTTTTTTAATTTCCTTTTTTTTCATTGGTTCCATAGGAGAAATATTGTGAAGTGAGTGTACATGAAACGAACATGCAATTTATATACGCATCCAGGTACGAAATACAATTGATCTGTCAAAATGAGCAAAAATGTACATTGCCATCTCTGTCAGTTTTAGTCTGCATGAGTTTAGCTTGGTATTGGCTGTCTAAAATCGCCGTGAGACTGGGGCCAGAAAACTAGTCTGTATATTTATGGACAAGAATTTGGGGACAAATACAAAATCGTACCTGGCAACTATGACTCAATCTAGCATCGCGGCATCGTCCGAAGTGCGATCCTGTTTACGCTTTACAAAATGTACCTACCGCTAATTTCCAAAACTTTTCAACTAAAAAATTCAACTGTAAAGTAATAAAATTTTAAGAAGTACCTACTTTATTGTTACAAAGGATTGGTCATAATAGTGCATAAATAATTATTTCCAATAACTTAATTATAATATATTTCTAAGGAATGATAAACCATTTGCTGTAACGGAACGTAATCTAATTTTTTGTGATAACTAGTGCTGTGTATGCATCAATCCATTCAACGCTAAAATAAATAAATATCGATGATATTCATAGCCTTGGTTTGGTAGGTGCATTGTTGAAGAAATTGAAATACAAACATGAACATCTGCAGTTCGCGCGAAACGTAACAGCCACGCGCTATCCGTACTTATCTGATAATATATAATATGTAGTACAACGGGTAGACCAATACAACAGAGTTGGATGGAACTCTACTACTGCTACTCTCGGCTCCGTTCGGGTTCCGGGACAAAAGTATACGTACAAGTACAACCAATTATTTTTTTAGTTTTAGTGAAATTACTGTATTTAGAGTCGAATGTTGCTACGAATTTTCTATGAGCGAACGGTTTTTTTGAGTGATATTGAATCAAGTTCGTCAGGGTACAAAGTTAGGAACTCATCTGTGCAATTTATTGTTTACGTCGCGTAGTGTTAATCAAGCGGCAGTGTTTTAAATATTCTAATGTTAAGTGATGAGTTTAGAGGATAAAGTCCAATGTGGATTGATAAATAGTGACTCCATTGGTAATGTATTGGCCTTAAAGTTATGGGAACTCGTGATAAACACTTGGAATTAAGAGTCAAATGTAACTCTTGTGGTCATTGATTGAATTAAGTAAAAAAGTTAAGCTTGGTAAGTACATACCTACCAATTTAACTTATGTACTTTTCTTGCTACTTTTAACTTCTACTACCTATGATAATATTATTTTTAAAAAGTGATAGTCTGTAATTTAAAATTTAATAGTATTTTTCCAATAAAATGTATGCTATGCTATGATGATAAATTTTCATTTGAATAATGCTTTTATCGATAAATTGCCAGCTTCTCTGATAGCAAAATAAACAACTCTACTCGTACTTTTTCAAACAACTTTTTTTCATTATGTCTGAATTTCTGACTGACTTGTTCTGATCGTTGTTTAGGTATTATATGCAATTTGATTGACTTTCCTATATTTTGCTGATTTTTTTGATAGTTTTGTTTGAGATGAAGTGAGGAGCTGGGTGTTCACAATGGACTTTGGAAGGACAAACAAATCGAGCTTTTTAATGTGTTACTCTCTTACTATGTACAGAACAATAAACTTTGCTTTTCAATTACAGAAAGACCTATTCTCTAACCAAACCTCAAATTGAACTGAATGATGAAACAAAAAATGGATTACACAGTGTTTACTCTTTTGAATGTACTATGTGTGGAATGCTCTGGAAGCGAGCTAGTGAAAAGGATGGTCACATAAATAAAGCCCCAGTTTGGGGTGCTGTGACAAGTGGCAGCTACTATGCACAAGTAGCCCAGATGACTGCGCTTATGGATATACCAACTTTATCACCGAATAAGTTTCACTCAATTGAAAAAGAATTGGGATCTGTGTGGCAACATCACTTGACAGAGGAGATAATAAAAGCTGGAGCCGAAGAAAGAGCCATCGCCATTGAAAAGGGACACATGTCCCCTGATGGGGTGCCATATATCACTGTCTAAAAAGATCATATGGGCATAACTTTAACTCATCTTCTGGGATGGTAAGTTTAACTTTGTTATAATCACTTGTTTGTTATACATTTTTCATTGTTATTGAATTATTGCAAGTAAAACTTTAATCCCACTGAAAATGTGTCTCAGACAAGGACAGTACAAAGTCCAATAAGGGTAACTCCGTGTGTACCCGTATTATTACTTTAAAAAAATTTCTTACCAATTCGGGAGTTCAAAGTAATAATAGAATGTGTTATAACACACACCCCTTTATTACAAAAAGTGCTCTTAAGTTAGGCTTGGTTTAAAACCGATGCTGTCACTTTCATTTGAAAGTTATATAAAAGTGACAGCGTCATTTTTAAACCTTGTAGACCATTTTTTTAATAAAGGGGACAGACAGGTAACAATATTTAATAACAAATTGAAATAATATAAATTAATTGTTACAAACATTCTTACATTATTTATTTCTTTTTACAGATACTTCAGTCCACTTGGGATAGAATGCATAGCATTCAAGCATGGTGATTTTCAAGAAACACTCAAAGTTACTTTTGAAGCATTTTATTGTATATAAATTGATGTAAATATTTTAAATTAATTATCAAAAATTTACTTGATACTACCTCCTGCCTACCTACTCCTCTACTAATTTGTACACCTCGTCATACAGTTAACTAGTTTTGGAATATTTACTTTTGTTGGTAACATATGAGGGGAACTTCACTAATGATCATGCTCCCCAAATGTCTCTGAGGTTGTGGCGCTATGTGGCTGGTCATAACATTCACTCTGCTATGGTTGAGTGAAATGATGGCTAAAACATATGTCATACTTGAACAGGTGCCACCTTTGGGGACTGGTCTGCTTTGGTTTAAATCATATTTAGCTTATTATTTTGTGTTGCATTATTAGCTGTATGACTTGGTATAAGGTATACTTTGTATAATATGTAATAAAACATTGTATAAAAATATGGCGTTTAAAGAGTAACTGGTGAGTTTCTTGTCGGACCTTCTCGTCCAGAAACAACTTTCCGATCCGGTGGTAGTATCGCATTTTGTGTATTTATATTTTAATATATTTTATGTATCGGCATATTTATGTAATCACATGTAAATTATACATACTAATGAAATTGTTTTAAAGGATTCAAATATAGATTTTATTATATTGATTGTTTTTTAATTATCATTCCTAAGGACTTATACCACTCCACTTCTTCTGCACGAACCTATCTACATGAAGTTATTAGAAGTCGCCCACCTACGCACACCCAGCCTACTCTATTAGGTCTACAGACGCTATGTGGCAAAAAATCGTCCCGAAACGAAGTGAGGGCGGACCGCTAGTTACATAATAAACCGCACTTCAATTTCGAAAAGTCCAGTGTGTGTTAAGTTATCTACTAGATTACCATCGCTACCTATCCGTAGTCCATTCGATAGATCCGAAGAAGAAATTCATATATTCCGTAATTCCTACCCACATCATATTTTTAGGGTTAAGCGCGCCATCTATTGCCAGCCAGGAATAACAGCTATCCGATAAAAACCATGCTTCAGCTTTGTATGTGTGTGTGGGGACGATACGTACGTACACAAGTTGATATTAATTTAGCAACGATGCAGCAATATAACGATTCTGGTTTAGTTGTTAATTGTTGAAATACATCAAAAAATCGCAGTTATTACGTAGATGTCGCGAATCACTCTATACTTAAAATTACTGTCCTGTAGAAGTCGTAATTATTTATTTTCTCGATTCACTGACAACAGAGCCATCTCTTAGCAATCGTTTAGCAGGATTGCGTGAGCTTCCACCTTAACATACGTGAGAGCTGTATTTTACATTTATGTAGGATTCTGGCGGTAGGACTAAAACACTCCGCGTGGGCTGACGCAATTCAAAGGTTTTAAATTAGTTTCTAGTGTTTTTTAGAAAAAACATTTTGTGTTTATTTATGCAGTGAAGTGCCGCGAAGTAATCCTAATAATAAGAATCGTTGCATTGTATCGGTTTTAACACTGCTATTGTATGTCGAGTGAGTTGTCACGTGACAACTTGTTTAGATTTAATAGAGTCTTAAAACCCCCGATTATGTTTGGTGGAAAGCGCAGAATCGTACCGTAGGTCGATAAATCGTAAAACACCGGCGTTTTATTGAGTGACTATGACTTTGACTGACTTCGACTGTTGACTACTCTCTTATATCAATAAGTTACTTGCCACTGGCAAGATACCTTCCGGTAGAGCCATATTATAAATAAAAATACATTTATGTATATCAACAAACTATTAATTGTTTCCAGGCAAAGGCGCTTACGGCTGCGTCAAAATGGCGTACCGTCGCTCGGACCGCCTCCTCACTGTTGCCAAGTTCATCCTGAAGGAGAAAGTGGGCGCGCAGTTCTGGGTGGATGGACCTGATGGAAGGAGGGTGCCGCTAGAGCTGAGTCTACTGTTAACATTGAAGCATCCTAATATTGTGAGTCAATCAACTAACGTCGTGTGGTCCCCGGTAGAGTAGAATAGGCCACCCTCACTCTTACCGAGGTGTCGTAAAAGGCGACTAAGGTAAAGCTGCTGGCATGATCATCAGCACCCAGAGAAGGAAAACTCTGCATTTATATGAAAACCCTCGCCAACCCGTCTGCCAAGCGTGGTGAGTATGGCAATTACCCCTCATGTGATTGAGGGAGGCCCGTGCCCCAGCAGTGGGGACTTAAATGGGCTGATGATGATGATGATGAATCAACTAACAGCGCCCGTCCTCTTCTGGACTGAAGGCCTTCATGACCTACGGGCACTTGGCAAGACAGCCGGCTGCCACGCTCTTCCTTGAAAATTTGGAACCTTTTTATAACAACTCACTTATCTTAGTATGAGGAAGTTTGATAATACTATACTATACATCCTTTGGTACATTTCCTTATTTTGAACTGCCAAAGTATTATCAACTGTATCGGCTTACATTTATTCAATATTTTAAAATTTCGTGATATTGATACGATGCGCTCGCTGTCAGAGTGGCCATCTCAGAGTCCGTCCCACCAAAGAAGTCCCGTGAAGCGCTTCATTCGCCATCAGCATTCAAATTTGAGCTTTATGAATAACGGCATAAGGAATCTAAAATTTTAGTTCCTTGTTTTGCCGCGGGGTTTCTTTTGTGGGGGCAGACGCTAGATTTCATTATCGATATTTGACATTTCTCTGACATTGACATGTGAAGCCGAGGTAGATATTATTCATCCACATACTAAAAAGACACCGTTGATCAGCTCAAGGTGACATTGATATCGATGAATTCGTCGACCTACGCGCTAGGCAGTATATCGTATCGGTCCTCTCACCCACATTCACGTACACGTTTCGTAGAGCCGGTCTTTCTCCGACGCCGAGATCACAATACACCCGTATGTATGTGTGCGTAGGCTATTTAACAAGCTATGTGGGGAGCCGGCGGTTTGCGTATATTTACAGACCGAACCTAGATCAGAAGGACCTTAAGTGACATTGACAGGGGGCGACAATGTCGCAATAAAGTTGCCAGTAATATATGTCCAGTTTATTTTGTTTTTTTTTTATATATATAATTTAAACTCAATTAATTAAAGAGATCCAACTCTAAACACCGGACAATTTCGTCTTCAAACATGTGTCTCTTTAATCACTCGACATTGGCAAAGTTAAATCGAAAATCGAGATAGATGCCATAACACAAAAAAAAAACCCATTAAAATAGTTTTTAAAACCTATTTTTATTGTTACGAAATTATGAGAGTAACGCAACTGTCTATATAATTTGTGTCATATAAAATGGAACATCCTCTCTGCATCGATGCATGGGTCAGATGAATTTTCAGCACATTTGTTGATCTAACTTTCTGAAAAATTACTTTGTAAATTATTATACCATTATCATCATCATTTTAGCCATAAACGCCCACTGCTGCACATCCAGTTATTTATTATACATTGACTTTTTAAAATTCATTAATGATTTATAAATATTAAATTTAAAATGTTTCGTTAAAATAATAGGTCCTGTTGAGGATCGTCTGCTGGAGCCTCTTTTTAATTGTTTATGTTTTTATACTTCTGTACTGGTTTTGATAGATCATTAAATAAATAAATATTTCACAACATCACATACATTGATCTGACTCCGAGATAGGTAGCTCAAGCACCTGTGTTACCGATATCAGAATCAACAGTGGGATTATAAATATATACATATAATACTTTTTTTTTGTAAATACATACTTATAATACATAGCAAACACCCAGACCAATACAAACAAACATGTTCATGCACACAAATGTTTGTAATGTTTGTATTGTTTTGTTTATTATTGCATTGTCTTAAGTGTATGTGAATATACCGAAATACAATTTAGTTCTGCTGATATCAGAAGTTTTTATCAGCATCCCTCACCAGTAGATCATATACAGTTTAATCGCCACAGGTCCTTTAAGAAATATTTGGAGGAAAGTCTGGCTACACTGGTGAAAATCGATCCACTGCGCAAAAGTGGGAACTAATGAAAATATTTTTTATTAGTTCCTTACTTTTACGAAGTGCCAAATGATCGTGGTCGGACTATATGTCCGTGACCTTACCTATGTACTTCGTTACAGGTGAGCGTTGTGGACGTGTTCGAGAATGACAAGTACTTCCAAATGGTGATGGAAAAGCACGGCGCTGGGATGGACTTGTTCGAGTTCATCGAGCGGCGGCCGCGGCTCGATGAACCTTTGCTCAGCTATATCTTCAGACAGGTATACTACTACAAAAAACGTGCAAACTTTGGAATAAGCTTCCAGCTGCGGTGTTCCCTGATCGCTTCGACATAAATTTTTTTTATTTCGAGTAATAGGCAGACGAGCATGCAGCCCATCTGATAGTAAATGGTAACCGCCGCTCATAGACATCAACAATACTGAAGCACAGTCATGCCGCTGCCTACCGTGAAAGAAGAACTCTTTTCAAAACTCGATTAAAAAAGGACATGTCGTAGCGATCGATAGCGACACATCCAGAGTTTGCGCGAGCGTGAAAAAAATGAGCGCTAGAAACGGAGCGTTCTGGAAGGGATCGGTTCCAGGTACAACCTGTGCGGCGTACAAAGAATGGGATCAGAAATGGCGGCGCATCTATTCATTTCTCGCTCGCACACTATTTGCGTCTATACTCGCACTCGTGGGTGTGCGAGCGAGAAGTGAATAGATGCGCCGCCATTTCTGATCCCATTCTTTATCCGCACAGGTTGTAGCATGGGTGGAGTTTACCACGTCGTCTATTCGTGCGATAGTAAAATGGTGACCCTGGTATGATTTTAAACAGCTCTTCAGATCACTCTCCATGTCATACGCTCTGTTTTAATCTTCAGATTGGCCAAGCAGTAGAGTACCTACACTCGCTCAACATCCTGCACCGAGACATAAAGGACGAGAACGTGATCATAGACAACAAGTTCCACGTGAAACTCATAGACTTCGGATCAGCCACGTTCATGAGCAAAGACACGCTGTTTTCCACCTTCTACGGCACCACAGAGTATTGCAGCCCTGAGGTGTTAGCTGGGAATAAGTAAGTTGAACCTTAATACAATGGGGGGCTATCGCGTGTGAAAAATCCGCTCGATAGCGTGCTGTTAGACTGAGATCCAATCATCAACAGCATTGGTTGTTTAGTTTGTCAAATTGTCATTTTGACAGATCACGTTTAAAAATAACCAATCACATTGTATATGGACCTCAGTCCTTATAATACGCCATCTAGCGGATTTTTCACACGTGATAGTCCCCATTAACGTCTAAGATATACTATTGATCAAGGCGTGGTGTATAACTCGATTGTTTTTACGGAAAATCGACATCATGACATGAGATGTCAATATAACCAATACATAGACATACAGTCCGTAAAATATAGCTTGATTAGAATGGCATGAATTCAAATGACATTCACCTTTATTTCAATAAAAATAAGGTTGGTACAATTTACCAAATTTTATTTCATAGAATTTTATTAAAACCGATTACGGCTACGGCTGTCAATCTCAACGATCAGCCACGTACGTAGGATATATTATAGTACTCAAGTGTGTGCGCAAACACAAGTGCACTCTCTATTCCCTTACCCTCATATTCCGATGGGACACCAGCGTGACATGACCGGAGAGGGATCGGGCGCAGGACCAACGGCTTAACGAGGCATGAGGGTACAAGACCGCCAACTTCCAGACTTCGGGCTGACACTAAGAATTTCTTACCGAAAACTTAGGTACAAATGGAACCTCTTGCGCAGCCGTCGCTTTATAGTGCGACCCACTAACCACTACGCCACTGAGGCAAAAGTTTATTACTATTGCCATAAAGGCAATTTTTCCGTGACATCAATAACTATCATTTTAATCAAGTTATATTTCGTAAAATATAGATGGCGTTATATAGGCATTATAGTCCGTAGACTATAATGCCTATTTATCGCCATCTATCAGATATTCAATTTATAAAAGTTTTCGTTGGACGAATATCTTGGTTATGGTACTCTTGATATTTTAATGTTCTAACTATTCATAAAATTATATCAAATTATCTAAGATATTGTTTTGCAGATACGCCGGCCCAGAGTTGGAGATGTGGTCAATGGGGATAACACTGTATGTACTGACATTCTTTGTTAACCCATTCTCTGACATCGAGGACACGATACAGGGACCTTTGGCGTTGCCACAATTGGTGTCGGACGGTAAGATACTCTCATGCGACCAAACTTTGAATTCAGATCAAAGTACATTATGTACCTATTGCATTTTACACTTAGGACAATTTAGAGTATACTTAATTAAATTAAAATAATAGTTCGCAGTAGTCGTAGTTCGAGAAGTGAATATACTGCGTCAAGAAAGTCGTGAAAACGGAGTTTTGAGGAATTACCGTAGTTCCCATGTTTTATAACCAATGGGGCTACCATAACTTATGACGTATGCGTCAGTGGCGCCATCAATTATTTTCACGAATTAGTTGACAGAGCATACCGTGGTGATTCCCCCCCAAATAGGGGCTATTTGAAGGTGTGAAAAATCTGCATGATGGCGTATTGTTGAACTGAGGTCCAAATTCAACACCATTGGTTGTTTCATTCATTGACATTTCTTATCATCTTGTAGATGGACCTTAGTCGTAGGGTACGCCATCTAACGGATTTTTCACATGCTATAATCCACCACTAATAGTCCGTTAAATATAGTAATTAGAATGAGAGCTGTTACTTGACCTTTATTTGAATAGAAATAAGGTTTATCATTTAATATCGATCGCGTACCGGAAATGTCGGCTGGAAGAGGGTTTCATTATTTTAACTTGACTTTTACGTCTTCTTTCCTTTATTGAGATGTCATTTGAAAAAAAGGGAATGGATTCGGCGGGTAGGGCTAAAACAATCCGCATGGGCTGATGCAATTCAAAGGTTTTAAATTAGTGTCTAGTGGTTTTTAGTGTTCAAATTTGGTGTTTATTTGTGCAGTGAAGTGCCACAAAGTGATTCTAATAATAAGAATCGTTGGATTGTATCATTTTTAACACTGCTATTTTGTGTCGAGTGAGTTGTCTCGTGACATCTTGCTTGGACCAAATAGAGTCTTAAAATTTGCGATTGCTTTTAGAGTGATATCCGCTGAATTCGTAGGTCGATAAAACGTAAAACAGCGGCGTTTTATTGAGTGACTGTGACTTTGACTGACTTCGACAGTTGACTACCTACTTATTCGCAATAAGTTACTTGACATATTCGGGTAGAGCCATAATAAAAAAAAGGTGTCATTTCATGAGATGTCATTTGGTTCCCAGATCTAGAACAACTCCTCCGTTGGATGTTATGCAAAGAGCCCAGCAATCGGTGTACAGTCGCGCAGCTGATGGCGCACCCATGGATCCGCCAGCCCGTCGCCATCGCCAACTACGTGTTCCAGGAGGTGGTTGACTGTGGTAAATAAATATCACACATTTTGGACTTATGGAACAGGCGATTTTTATCCCCGATTTGTCCTATAGGAAGAGGTAAGAATAGGTATTATTACAAGGTCACAGACATAGCCCAAAGGATTGCATGCCTCAAGTGGCAATGGGCAGGGCACATACCGAGGAGAACAGACGGCCGTTGGGGCGGAAATGTCCTCGAGTGGAGGCCACGCACAGGAAGTCGCAGCCGTGGCGCCCCCCACAAGGTGGACCGACGATCTGATGAAGATCGCAAGTATCCATTGGATGCGGGCGGCACAGGACCGATCTGTGTGGAGAACATTGGGGGAGGCCTATGTCCAGCACATCTATTGGCTGAAATGATGATGATGATGATTATTACAAGTCCAGGTACAAATCGCTAGCAGAAATAAATTATAGTGGGTTATTTTACCAGTACGCAATCAACCCCACTATTGGTCCCAACGCCCTGTTGGTCTAGTGGTTTAAGTACCGGGCCGTGATCTCGGGGTTTTTTCGATTCCCGGGTCGAAAAAAGTATGTTTCGAATTTTTCGAACATTGCTCGGGTGTATGATCACCAATCCGCATTAGGAAAGCGTGATGTTTAAGTCTAATCCCATCATATTAGCGATAACTTGATTTCTATGATGAAGGCCTTTGCCTTGCAGTGGGACAGTATATAGGCTGATACAACAACAACACTACTTACGCCAACCGGTAGAGTTATAATAATAATAATAATCTCTTTATTTCGGAATTACACCCATAGTACAAGTTACAAAAATAAAATACATTAATATATACAGTTAAAAACAATAAACAAAAACAGTTCTGCGTACAGTTAAATTAAATTTCACCCATAACCTTCTCTATCCAATGTTTTTGGATCGGGCAGTCGAAACGGGCACCCAAAGGTGATGGCGGCAGCCGGCTATGTCTCTAGGGGTCAAATTGCCTCAAACGCGGGGTCTGGAGGTTACGTAACTGCTTGGATGTCTAGTCAAAAAGTAATAAGAAATGCTTTTTCTAAAATGAAATCGAAATGTTTTTAAACGCACGTTTATTTTCAACAGATCGACACGAGGCGAATCCAGAGATGTATTTCAGCGGTAGCCTTGGCTCTCCTAGGAGCGGCTCACCCGTTTCTTTGGCAGATCCCGGAGCGAAAGGTAGCTAAGGCTTCGTTAGAGTATTACTAAAACTCACTCGCACAAAAAGCACGCAACGATATCTATCCCCTCTCATATTGCAGTGCCCTAATAGTCATAGAAGTTGCTATTTCTTACTATGTTATACATTTACTGACTGCCTAATGTGGTGGCGTAGTGATTAGTGGGTCGCACTATAAAGCGACCAGGGTTCGATCGCCCGGTCGGGCCAAAATTTTTGTACCTACCTAAAAAATTCTTAATGACAGCCCGGAGTCTGGAAGTTGGCGGTCTTATACCCCCGTGCCTGAGAAAGCTTATTAAGCCGTTGGTCCTGCGCCCAATCCCTCTTCGATCGTGTCACGCTGGTGTCCTATCGGAATATGTGGGTAAGGGACTAGAGAGTACACTTGTGTTTACACACACACTTGAGCACTGTAATGTATCCTGTGTACGTGGCTGATTGTTGAGATTGGCGGCCGAAGCCGTAATCGGTTGGAGGTTATTATTGCTATACATTTACCATCTATATAATTGAATTGTATCGTTTTTGACTCTGTTTGTTCTGTTTTATTATAATTCAGCATTAGTATAATTCCATTGTAAAAAAACAGCAAACTTAAAACCACTAAATGAAATCCTTTGAATGGGGGCTCTCGCGCGTGAAATATCCGCTAGATGGCGTGCCTGTGCACCGAGGTCAAACTTCAACAGCATTGGCTGATTTATTCATTAATTGACAATTTGACATATCACGTCTATAAATACCCAATCACCTGTGGATGGATCTCAGGCCTAGTACGCCATCTTGCGGAATTTTCGCACGCGATAGCCCCCATTGCAACACCCGGCACATTAGGTTCACTACTACGTAATACAGACGACTTAACTAAATGTATGATTCCAGAACGCTCGAACCCCTCCGAAGTAGCCGTCAGGTCGGACGGCAAGAACCTTTCCCGCGAAGAGCCCAAGCGGAACTCGATGGCGCTCCACGCGCTATCCACGGCCGACAGAGACGCGCAATCAGACAATTACAGCTTGCGCTCCTCTGCTGATGTGAGTATGGGCTTATTATGATAGTGAACAATCTACCCTAGAGTGTATGGGGGTAAGTATAGGGGGGCGGTCATCAGAGTGCCTTCGCCGTAAAACTGAAATAGGCGTGGGCCAGTCATGTTTGCAGAAGGGGAGATGAGAGGTGGACATCATTGCTCCACCTCTCATGTCCCCTTCTGCATTATTCTCCCTTGAATGGAGACCAAGAGATGGAAAGAGGAATATTGGCGGACAAACTGTCAGATGGTCTGATGACATCAAGGCTCAAGCTGGAGTAGCGTGGTCCAGGAAGACCGAGGACAGAAGAAAGTGGAGAGAAATTGGATAGGCATAGGCATATGCTCTGAAGTGGGCAAATACATGCTGTTAAAGAAGAAGAAGAAGAGTGCCTTCGCAGAATCCTCGAATTCTTCGGTCATATTGCAAGAAAAGTCAACGTGACCGACAAAGTAGCGAAAAACAGGCCTTTTGGACGCAGCCCAAAACGCTGGGTCAGCCAGATACGTATCGCACTCGACTCCACTGTACATAACGCTCTCCATAACGTCGGAGACAGAAACAGGTCGAGGAAAGCCTTACGCGAGAAATTGATGCAGAAGGGAGATCACGACCCTTGGCTCTGAAGAATACGACGCATTGAGGTGGAGGGATCTAGCTTATACGCCAGGGGCGGTGGAATCAAATTAATGAGAGAGTATAGAAATCTAGAGAGACCCGAGTAATTAAACTCGTTTTCTCGCTCGCTAAAAGGGAGAGGAATCACCCTCTCTCTATTTATTTTTTGTTAAGAGAAATGAGTGAAATGACTCGAGAGGAAAGGAGGGATAACAATACCAGAGGTTAATCTACCTAGGGATGTGTCATGGTGTTATTATAATGATTTTTTTATGTAATAAGCCGTGTGGTCCCCGGCAGAGTAGAATAGGCCACCCTCACTCTTACCGAGGTGTCGTAAAAGGCGACTAAGGTAAAAAAAGGCATGATCATCAGCACCCAGAGAAGGAAAACTCTGCATTTATATCTAAACCCTCGCCAACCCGTCTGCCAAGCGTGGTGAGTATGGCAATTACCCCTCATGTGATTGAGGGAGGCCCGTGCCCCAGCAGTGGGGACTTAAATGGGCTGACGACGACGACGACGATGTAATAGGTGGCAGACGAGCAGGATCACCTGATGGTAAGCGATTGCCGCCGCCTATGGACACCCGCGACATCAGTGTAGACCAAGTGCGCTGCCAACCTTTTAAACCCTTCATTCCAACGGATTGGGCCTCCGTTATCCTTACTCATGCTGTGAAGTGCTGCTTCACGCCGGTTCACTCTGAGGCCGTGGTATCACTCCGGTCAAGCCAGCCTATTCATGCCGAAGCGTGGCTCTTGGTCACAGTCAATTAATGACCTATGTTCACCTTAAGTTCTTTTGGGAACAATATGGTTTTCATCACTATAATGCCCTCAATAAGTTTCTGAGGTGGTGTTGTCGACGGCCCTCCTTTTTTAGTATGTTTTTATAAGTATACTTTTGAAATTATTCGTTTTTTTTGTAAGATGTTCTCTTATTCTTAGACTTAGAGTCAGTGTAATTCAGAAAATCAAAAGTAATGGTCGTGTCGTCTGGTTAAATATAAAGTTTGTGCCTGAAACAGTGTGTTCTATGCTTCCGTCCCCTATAGGTGAGTCCCCTTATTCTCCTTGTAGTGCCGCTGCCATGGAGGCTAGGTATCTAGGAGGCTAGGCTTCATATTCCATCCTCAACAGATGGTTTAAGGCGACGGGTAGCCCTAACTAGCGACACCATTCGTTTGTAATTGTTAGCTACTAAACCGGATTTATGTTAAACAATTTCGGGGTAACAACCTCTCGGCAAATACTTATACTATTTATTAAATAACCATGCACAAATGCTGGGTCCAACGCGTACGCGGAAATTGATTCACGCCAAAAGCGGCCACTTTTGGCGGTAATCAATTTCGCGTACGAAAACGGACCCAACATTTGTGCATGGTTATTTAATAAATAGTACAAGTTGTAACCCCGAAATTGTTTAAAACAGATTTTGTATTACGTTTAGGTATTAATAGGTTTAGTAACTAAAAATTAAAATCGATTGGCGTCGCAAGTTGACCCTACCCGTCGCCTGAAAAAAATCACGGTTTGTAAAAATAATAAAATACAATTTATTATTTCGTCACCTCCACAGATCCTAGACATATCGTCGAAGCCGGTGTCAGAGGCGGCGCTGACGGACATAAGCTCGGACGCGACCGGCCACGCGGCCTGCGACATCGACTACGACTGCGACCACTACGAGTGCGACAGCTGGGACGAGTGCGAGCAGGACAGCTTCTCGTAACCCTTCCCTGTCTATTGGCTGAATATACCTGCGTTTGTAAGTTCAGTGACGCGTTTGTTATAGCAGAATAAGCTCTATTCCGTCAGCAATAACGTTTAAAATTAAAACGGATGCGATATCGACAACAAACTGACTCTGACAGCTAGGATGAGTGCGAGAGGACAGCTTCTCGTAAGCCTTCACTGTCTTTTAGCTGAATACACTTGCGTTAAGTCTAGTGACGCGCTTGTTATAGCAGAATAAGCTCTATATATTCAGCAATAAAGTTTAAAATTGAATCGCATGCGATATCGACTACAAACCGACTGCGACAGTTAGGACGAGTGCGTGAGGACAGCTTCTCGTTACCCTACCCTGTCTATTGGCTGAACCACCTGCGTCAAGTCTAGTGACGCGCTTGTTATAGCAGAATAAACTCTATTTCTGTCAGCAATAAAGTTTAAAATTAAAACAGTTGCGATATCGACAAGAAACTGACTGACAGCTAGGATGAGTGCGAGAGGACAGCTTCTCGTAAGCGTTCACTGTCTTTTAGCTGAATATACTTGCGTTAAGTCTAGTGACGGGCTTGTTATAGCAGAATAAGCTCTATTCCGTCAGCAATAACGTTAAAAATTAAAACGGATGCGATATCGACAACAAACTGACTGCGACAGCTAGGACGAGTGCGAGAGGACAGCTTCTTGTGACCGTTCTCTCTCTCTCTCTCTCTATTAGCTTAATGCGTTTGATTCATTCGAATCTGACCACAACGTCACTAATATAGCAAAATATGCTGTAAGTCTTTAGTACCAAAGTTTATAGTGTAATCTAGCGAATTGTCATCAAGCCAGTTTCTATCTTGTTACATAGGCAAATAAATGTGTAGGCGAAATAAGCTGCTTCTATTTGATCCTGCCGTCAACACTTGATTTAGCCCTCCATTTAATTTTATTGACCAAGAAATAAAATCTTGACACTAGGAAATGGCACGTACAATCGAGTAATTGTAACGTTATTGCTTAGGAAATAAAGTTCATTTTTGCCGTTCACGTTGTTACGTGGCGTACGTCAACTTACAGATAGAAACAAAGAAGATTCGATATATTTAATTGACAGCTGGAAGGTGTGCGAGCAGGACAGCAGCTTGTATCCCGTCTCTTTTGTCCTTCTACATGTTTCTTTTATTCTGATCAGTTTGGATTCAAGTCTACTCCTATCTACTCTTCAAGAAAGGTGTGACAAAGCTATTAGAGTAAAAAGAAATAACGGATAGGAGTACATGACCTCAAGATCGAGCAGAAGTAAGTATGACTTGTCTATGTCTATTAACTAAAGCTTCCGAATACAACGATGTTACGAACTAGGGCAGTATACGAATGCTATAAATACTACTAGACTAATAAGTCATCGCCCTTCATGATCATAATATATAATTTGTATTTAATTTACTATAACATACATAAAAAAGTGCAGTGGCGTAGAGTAGGAATCGACCACTCGGGGCGGAAGTCTATTTTGCCGATATTCTTCCTCGTCGTAGTGCCGCCCTCTTTAGATTCTTCGACCCCACCTAAAAAGATAACGTTCGCTACACGGTGTTGTTTCCGCCTTTTTGCTTACCAGCTGAGATTTTGGCGCCCTCTATAAAGTGCCGCCCCCTTCGCTCCCTCACGCTACGCTACTTGTGCAAATGTGTTATAGTAATGAGTTATCTGAAACTCGTACGATGAGCTGAATTAGCTAAATGCGTATTGGATCATTTTGAATCATTTGTATGAAAAACTGGCAAAAATTATAAGCTAAGTTATTATGTAAGCTCTGTGGGTAACCACATATTAGAAGGAATGGGGGCTGTGAAAAATTCGCTTAATGGCGGACTAGGACAGATCCATCTACAAGGTGATTGGTTTATATCTGAACGTGAAGACGAACGAAACTACCAATACTGTTAAAGTTGGACCTCGGTCCAAAACTATGCCATCTAGCGGATTTTTCACATAGTAAGTAGCCCCCATTCGATAATGGCTTTGTTACTAACTCTGAAATTAAAACCAAAGGAATTGAAAAGTACTGATGAAAGAATCATCGATAATTTCTATCTTTTATGTTCCTAACATTGTTCTAGTTATCTATATTTACTCGATCACATTATGTCTCGTTAGTAAATTATATTTTAATGTCATTTAAGTATTTATTGTTTTTAAGATCCGTGTCAACTGGCAAATATTGTTTTCTAGCTGTACATGATAAAGTTGTGATTGTAGTATGGTTGTATTGAAAAGTAAGAACTAAGTATTCAACAGATCACATGGGCGTACCGAGGGTTAGGCGGGGTGGACAGCCGCTAACCTCTGGGTACGCCCCTGGAAACATACATTGGAAAATGAAGCGAATAATTCTTAAGAACTTATAAATATTTACAATTACGGATGCACCTATATGCTTTATTCGCCAGCTCACCTTATGAGAAAAACTGCGATAAAATAGCTTAAATGTCAAAGCTGTTGGACCAAAATGGTCACTCACTGTGTAATTTCGATGTCCGATTTCAAAAACACCCAAAAGTTGTACAAATTATCTCATTCAATGCATCGCTTTGTCGATGTCATGTAATTTAATTCATTCCATTTTGAAAAAATATCACATTAATATTTAGAATATTAATTATAAAAGTCACTTGCCAAATTGCACTGAAAACGTAGCTGAATGTTCCTTTAGAATTTAATTTTTTTACATTAAATTAATATTATTGTGGTAGGGGTAAAGTTTGTTTTAATAAAAATCTAGTTAAAGATCATACAGAGGAAGCAACTCACCGTCCGGCCTGTTTAACTTTGCTCACAATAACTAACTTGTAGCAATGTTAACAATTTACAGGGTGTATCTGTGAACATTTACATCCCTTTAACCACGTGTTTTATCAATCATTCTGAACAACATTTGTTTTATGACTTTTGGAAAATCGCATAAAAAAAATCATCTTCTCATACAAAGTCGGTCACGTGACTTGGTCATTTTGTATAGGGAGTCGAAAAAAATTTCGACTAACTTCGAAAAGTCGTAGAACAAATGTTGTTCAGAATGGTTGGTAGAACACGTGGTTAAAGGTATGTAAATGTCCGCAGATACACCCTGTATTTAGGCCAGCTTTTGCAATTTTTGAATAAGAATCAGATAGCTCATTTAGCTGATAATGTTTGACACGTGCTGTGTCAAAAAAATCTCACAAAAACAATTCCAAACTTATCCAGTTACTCTGCTGAAACATGCCGATAGCACATTTCGTCTAGGCTAAGAGAAGGCATCTGCCTAAGTAGGCCCATAGGAAGCCTTTGTAGCTTTTGAAGAATAGACAGGTGTGATAATAAGGAGTGAAATCGAGGAGGGGACCGACGCGATCCGTCCGAGCTGTGCTCGACAGAAATTTTTAACCTCTGTGCCCTTTTCGGTAGTTAATTTGTTTTTTGTTACCCATGTCGCCAAAAGTATGTGCAGCCTAAATCCCCCACCTCCTATTGATGCGTACAACCTGTGCGGATAAAGAATGGGATCAGAAATGGCGGCGTATCTATTCACTTCTCGCTCGCATACTATTTGCGTCTATACTCGCACTCGTCGGTGTGCGAGCGAGAAGTTAATAGATGCGCCGCCATTTCTGATCCGCACAGGTTGTACGTAATACTTTGATAGATGGATGTAGACATCGTTTGTATCCCACATCCCTCCGCACGACTGTCACACGTTTCATTGACACTTTCTCTGTTTGATCTTCACTCTCGTAAATGTCGTATAATATTGCATTAACTGTTGACATTGACTAGGCAACAGTATTATTTTTGTATGAAATTATGCATTTGATCTTAATTTTTCTCTTTATCCTAAGATTCTTATATGAAACATGATTGACCAAAATTAGATGTATAGAGTAAAACTTGTCTTTAGCAATATGTGAAGTAGTTTTTATATGTATGAAGATTTTAATATTATGATTTTTAGAGTTCGTGGAATAGGTGTTACGCTTAGTTTTATGAACATCACAACTTTCATTTATTTGAGACTTTCATAAAAATATATTGGACTGGATTCTAGTAAGATAATTTTATGTGACAGTCTGAATCTTCAAGGGAGATTTTCAACCTCGTTCATAGCTTTAATTTCTTTTTTTATGGCTTTATGTTGCTCTTATGAGACAACTCTGCCAATGTCAAGTGATTAAAGAGACTCTTATTGCCTTACATGATTAGACTTTTTCCAGAATTTTCAATTAAGTACAAATTCACTTTCGATGTCGACCACACAACACAGTACAAAAATTGCATGTACTTTAATAGTTCTGGACAGCTGTCGGACAAAATTATATCTGTAAGCTAAAGTGATAAAGTGTAACACCCAAGCCACACTTCGGAGAAAGTTACTGAATCAGCCCGAGGAAGTCTTCTAATATTATTGTAAAAGTAGCATTTTTAAGTAGCGCGTTCTATTTCTTTATTTATGCTATATCACTTATGTTTTAAAAATGCACTGAAAAATATCGATGTTTGTCGCGTAACTTTAATATTGAATAAGTATAGAATACCTATTTGCTAATTTTATACAGTAATATTTTACATAATATTTCCTAAAACATTCATTCTCAATTTATCCACAGCATATTAATTTTTAAGTTTATTTTATATGCAGCAATTAGATTCAAAATATAAATTAGCTATGTATATAAAAGTGCAACAAAGGTTGTTGACCCCAATCGTTGTTTCATCCAGTGAAATGCGTTGTAATCTGTACCTACTGAAAAATTTTATGCCATAGTACAGACAGCGTCAGATGAAGTGACCCCCTGCAGTGGAGAAATAGCACTTGTGTGTGGTCAGACATAAGGACGGTCCAAAGGTTAACAAGGGTAACTCGACGTGACGACGTGTGTACGTCTGGCTAACAGCTGATCTGCCCTCACATTTGATGAATGTGTCTACCAAATAGGTAATTGATTCCATTGACGAAAGATGTTAATGACCTTTATTGCATAAATTATATAGCAGGCCATGCTACCAGGTTGATAACTATAGCCCCAAAACATATGACTACTATGCTTTGTAACAAAAAGCTTAGGCCTTTTTTCGTAGTAGTGATATGAACCTTATCTCTTCCATACTAGCAGTTACTATGCTGTGTAAAATAAATGTGATAAATGTATATTAAATTGTTCTCAAAATACACTTTACTTTATAAGGTTTACTATTAACGTTTCAAGAAATATGTGTACTGAGGAATTTTATTATGCGAATACCTAGTTTAGGGAATGAGTCCGCGCAACCGAAGAAGTCCCGTTAAAAGGGCGCTTGAGTCGCCATCAACATTCCAACAGATATAAGGAATCTACATAAGTTCCGTGTTTTGCCGCGAAACTTCTTTCGTGACCCTTATCTACAGCTTTACTGCCACAAAGCTGACCTTCCCATGATCCGCGGGATGCAGGGAGGACGGAGTGCGCTTGACTGTCGACTCGACCGTTGAAGGTCGACTTTGCGGTACAGCTATAGTTATGGATTATACTTATTATATATTAGACGCCTTATCCTCTTATCTTGTTGAATGTCTTATACACTTATAGATGGATTACCTGATACAATACCACTTATTGTATATTTTTCGCTAGAAAAATAGTTTAGGAGTAGATCCTCTAAAAATCACTCAAATCTATTTAAATCTTAATTCGACTCATTGAGAATATTGTGTATGGTTTATTTTTTAACATGTGAAACTACCGTAATAAAATTTCTCAATAGCATTTCCTTATCTTATGACTAAAATGGCAGATAAATCAGTATTATGACAATACTATATTGATCTCTTATGAATATAGGTAACTCAAATTTAAATAGAATAGTGATTCCTAAAACAACCAAACTTTGTTTTTATTGTATAAAAGAAGCACCATTGTAAATATCATGAAGTAAATTACATATCTGTATTGGGTTCAAACGTATTAGATAATTATTATGGCTTATAGCTTTACTGCTACAAAGTCGACCTAACCTATGGTCCGTGACGTGAGTGCGCTTGACCAATCGAATAAGTTAATTTTCTCTTTGGGCCACTCAGCAAGAGGCGGAGTGTGCATCACCGATCGAAATCTATGAGCGCGCAACTGTACGAGCTCCACAGAGCTGATTGACCCAAAGAGAAAATACACTTTAACGCGGACCATGGGGAGGTCGACTTTGTATCGGTAAAGCTTTAACTACATGAGGATTAATGAGGTAAAAGTATGATAAGTGGTGGATAAGCAAAACCATAAATTGACAAGGAATATCAGGCTGGAAGTTTATTTCGGAAAATTGTCTGCCTCACATGACTATGCCGAGTAAATCGTTTAGAGAGAGATATAAATATGTTTTTCAAGTTGCAGAAGGACCTAAGTCTAACGGTCAAAATGTTTTCTTTCTCAGTGGCATAGAGTTAATCACATCGTAGAAAAATCAGACAGCCCGTAAACAGAGGACCTACAACGAAATAAAATTCACAATATCGCCGTTCCTTTCTCACGCGCTATACGTCGCTTGTGTTTAGATGCGACCTACATATTTCTCGCTCGGTATGGGACGCTATAGTTGTAGACAATCTGGTGCGCCTCTGGTAGGCTTGCCAGTGTTGCCACCACATTAATACTTGTTACCTACTTATAAATTATATGGTTTTGCATATTCACCACACTGCTGGAGTACATCTTGTTGATATAAATCAGTATTGAAAATAATAGGATTGTATTTTTGTAGTGTTCATTATAATGTTTGCGTTAATCATATAATGTTTGTTTACCGCGGTGCGTCCGTTTCTTGAATAGTGCCTTACGAACGGACGGCGGGTTTCGTTGCTCGTAGGACGCTCTGACCATTCATCCTAATAAACGACACCGATACCCAATACTGTGTTTTATTTTATCAGAAAACCGTAGATACTCAACCTAAGTGCACCAGAATATTACCCCCTTATTAGATGCAAATTGCGAGTTAAGGATCCCGGAACAAAATTCGTGCCAGCTCCTTTTAACATTGCGTATTGGAGCGGGATGATATGAGCTTTAGTACAGTAATTACATAGAACGCGATTTATAATAAGGTGGTTATTGTCTTACACCTACTTCAGCAAAACAAGGAAGGTATTACAAATGAAAATCCGCTTGACTTATCATGTCTAAAGTTACCTTCCCCAGGTGGCACCACTTAGTATAGGATCGAGGAATTTATTTTACCATGTTCAAATAGTGTCACCATTTGTGTGGACTGACAGCACTTTGTATTGACTACTAAGCTCAAATGAATGGCACCACCATCGATGCGCGCATTCTCATTTTTTGTGATAGGTGGCAGTCATAGAATTAGAGCATCCTAAGTCAATAGTGGCAGACGAGCAAACGGATACCTTGGCCTTTGATACGGACGATTACCATCAGGTAATCAAGTAAGCGATGCCGCCGCGCATGAATACCCGCAACACCAGTGGAGTCACAAGTGCGCAGCCAACCTTTCAACCCCCCTTTTCCCCGGATTGGGCCTCCGGTACCCTCACTCACGCAGCGAAACAGCACACTACTGCTTCACGCCAGTTTTTGTAAGTATCCGGGTTTCTGTCCCTATAAGTACGAGTATTCAATTCAATTCAATTCTTTATTGCTTTTCCATAGGAATGCCATACGTCCCGAATATATTGGATATGTCCCGTTTTTAACCCGTATTAGATCATCCTGTCCCATATTTAGTTACTTTACATGTTTAGTATTGTCTCATATTTACACCTCCGCGCTGGAGTCTCCATCAACATTCATGTTTGATTAAAAGGAGAATATAAAACGGAGAAAAGCAACATTTCACAAATTTTAATTGATGGTAAAAACATGAAAAGGAACGTATTAGTGCTACATACATGTCAACCAAAAACTACCATGTTAACTAAATTAACTTATCAATTTTATTTCAAGAATAAATTGAATAAGTTTCTGCGTGGACTTTCCTACTGGAATAATTAACCGAGCGAATAAAAAAATACTAACTGCCACACTCAGAGCCGTTGATTAACTTAGTTGGCTACTTAAGAAAAAATATTGAAACTTTTTTGATATGCATAAAGACTACCGATATGTATACTAAAGTTTTTTTTGTGTTATGGCGTCTATCGATATACTAAAGTTAATGAACATTAGCTTAAATGACGTCTCTGAGTGCGGTCGTTAGTGGCTGATGATGACATGCTGTTTTAATAACTTAGGCGGTATGAATTTGAGAAAGCGAAAAATTATGTAAACTGACCTTAAACCGACGAACATTGATTAAGGTGCTACATCGGTGACAATAGCGCCGCTAGTAGATTTACTTTGATTGTGACGATTATGAGGGATTATTTAAAAAAGAACAATCTCAAATACTTGGAGAAAAATATTTTTTTTGAGACGCAACACAATATTTTTTACACGCGACAAGTACCTAAGAAAAGTCTGTATAATAGGCTTGTGTCCTTTTTTTTTTCTTGTTGGTAATATACCCCTCAGCGGCGCTAGTTTCGCCGATGTAGCACCTTTACAAGTCCGCGCCACTAAAGAAGTCCTGTGATGGTCGCGCTTGAGTCGCACTCGCCATCAACATTCAATTTTAAGCTTTATTGTCACACACACATGGATTTTCAAACTTGAATGGACAACATTTCAAAATTGCTAAGCTCTGAAACAAAAAATACCATTTCTTTATTTACTTTTCCGCTGCGCGAATATATATTTATTAATTTTTTATATTGCTTATTTACTGAGAAAAAAATTAAAAACTAAAAAACGTAAGATGACGTCATCGGACGGCAGAATGTAAAATATTTCTTTGCTTAGCACATTATAGTTTTAAATTTACGAAATGCCAAACCCATGACATGCAACTGTCAAAAAAAAGACAACTTGTCAACGTTGAATGAATGAATGACGTTGACAATGTTGACACTAGTATTATTTACCTTATATTGTTTTAAACTTTCATGGTCACTAACATTAGAATAGTTATTTACGGGATTGCTACCATGTCGTACCTTATTTTTGAGTATCCGATATTTCGGCGCTGTTGCAAGCGCCATGGTCACGGAGTAACTGAAGATTCTGCGGGTAAGATGTTATTGGCAGACATATCGGTCTACCCTCCTTCTTAGTCTTTTACTGCGTACACCTCCGGTACCACTGTTTCCTAACTCACTATTTATTCGCACCTGTTCTCGACACACAACACTCACAGTATCTGCCCGCGAAACGACACTTTGTTATTATTTACCTTTGGCAGTAGTACCTTTTTTTTATTAAAACAATGATAAGCAAAGGAATATCGCTGTATTCAGCCGTCCGATGACGTCATTTGGCGCTTACGTCTATTTAGAATATAAAGAATTTTAATAATTATTTTATGCATGAAAATGGACAAATTTTGAAAAAAGAAAAAATATGGGTCCGTTCATTTTATGTCTATTTTCATATAAAAAAACAATATCGACATGTTAAAAATATGAAATGTTGTCCATTCCGGTTTTGTCCAAATTTGACTATATAAAGGAGTTTTACTTATTTTTTGGAAAACTGCTCAATAACACCGTTTTAGCTAGAAAAACAATTTATTAAATAATTATTGAACGTTTATGAATAAAGCGCTTAGTATTTCATCTTTTTTGAGTCATATTGATTTTGTATCAAAACAAACTATTAATCTACTAAAATAGAAGAAATATTCCGAAAACGGCAACACAGTTTCAAAATGTCAATTTGCATGGCGGTGCGTCGCTTTTTTGCTAATCACTGCCGTATTGCAGCAAATTTAAAAATAAATACGATAAAAGACCGCCAATTATTTACCCACGTCAACAGTATTACCAGTTTTAACGTTGCTCCAAAATATTTGGTAAGACTTTATTCTATTTACGGGTTGTACTTGAGTGCAATATGTAACAGTGTAAGATTTACCCACTGTTATCACTGGTTAAATCTGTAGTAGCTAATTATCCTATTTATATGTTGCGTATATTTGTCTTGTTGGAGTGTATCCTATTGGGACGTGCTATCTGGACACGCAGCGAACCCAGTCAGTTGATAACCTCGTCGCAGGTTAGTACCCACTTTTCTTTTCAAACAGCTATTATATGGTTGTTAATATTTTAGAAAGTTTAATACATAAGTTTTACAGCATAAATAATAAGACTTCCTCATATAGACGATTTTATGTGGTTGTGCCTTGCCTTGATAGATTATAATTTTGTTTTAAACTGATTCAGATAACTCATATCTTTTCACACTATACTATACCTTTAAGAAAATATTAATTCCTTTGTCTTAGTCTCGTCTAGTACAGTTACTGCTAATATTTGATTAGAAACATAATCTAAATTAATTTTATGTATGGCTGTTTTCTACACTGTGTCTGTCATATTGGTTTAATTTATTTGACCTTATTTCAACTTACAACAGTGGCATAGTATTTTACTACAGAATCAGTATAGTTAGCATAGTTAGTGTGTTTTACATATTGATTTTGAAACAGAATAATCTGTTTATAATTTAAAATACTGAATGGACAATAGGGTATAATGACTAAGCTCGAGAGTTTACAAAATATAAATATTTTATCAAAATATAGGTAAATAAGTGCCAATAGCAAAAATTCTCAATTAAATATGTAACGTCTAACCAGTTTTATATTCATTCAAAGATTCATGGGCAAGTCCATTTATAAAGTATGAAATTATTAAAAAATAATTATAACATTGAATAACCCATACAATTTGCACCAACTATTATAATACAACCATTTACATAAACGAAACATGCACAAAAGTTGGGTTAGTTTTTGTACGCGAAAAATTGATTCACGCCAAAAGTGGCCGCTTTTAGGATGGTTATTTAATAAATAGTATAAGTGTTTGCTAAGAGGTTGTAACCCCGAAATTGTTTAAAATAGATCCAGTTTAGTAGCTAAAAATTAAAATCAATTGGCTTTGCTAGTGTGCCCTACCCGTCACCTTAATATTTATTCACTTTTAGACATTCAACGGACTTTTAACTATCATCTTGCAATTTTATGTGTTTTAGGTAAATAATTTTTTACTCTTGGTTAATAATGATTATTATTCTGATAATGCTACAAGGCAGGAAAAAGTGCATGAATTGAAGTAATTTAATTAAATATTGATTGGCCATAACATACCATATTACATTATCTCCCGTCAAGTGCGAGTCTAGGGGAATCACAAGCGATTGCAAATTACTTGTGGTCCCCTAGGGGAAAAATGCACACCATAAGTTATATAAGGGTGATGGTCCTCTTATAAACTAATTTATTAGAGGCACTGATTATGTAAGACAAACTTTTTTACTGTAGGTATTAAAAAATCTTCGAAAAACTCATATTAAGTATAATAATTTCATCGTCAGCCCATTTAAGTCCCCACTGCTGGGGCACTGGCCTCCCTCAATCACATGAGGGGTAATTGCCATACTCACCACGCTTGGCAGACGGGTTGGCGAGGGTTTTGGTATAAATGCAGAGTTTTCCTTCTCTGGGTGCTGATGATCATGCCAGCAGCTTTACCTTAGTCGCCTTTTACGACACCTCGGTAAGAGTGAGGGTGGCCTATTCTACTCTGCCGGAGACCACACGGCATATATATATATAATAATTTATTGGAGTTAATTTTAAAATAGATGATCTAATGCCATTTTCAACCAACTTACCTATTACTTGAAGGTGTATTTTAGAATTCACCCTGTGTTCTCAAAAAGTTTTGTAACACAGTATGGTGGCTGTTTTGTGTTAACAGTACATTAATTTGTCTTATTAATTACCCAGGTCACCGATAAATAAGGCATAGAATGCCTGAATCCATAAAAAAATTACTAGCTATTTACTACCTGACTGTATTAGCAAGTGGGCTGTGGGGTGGATATTAATTATACAGCCTATTGTCTGATAAAAGAACAATGTATCATTCAGACGCCGATGGCACCATTTGAAAGACAGTTGTGTAATCTAACATGCTCAGTGAGTTCATTTGATACTATGTTGCTATACGCATTTTTTTAAAGCGGTATGTTGGTCTGTTTTATATTAAAATATAAAAGATGAGAAAAACCCGGGCGAAATGAAGCTTACCAGGGGCCATAATAACTCGGCCAGTTCTGTTATTTCGGATGTTATTTAAGGATGGCCGTGTGGTCCCCGGCAGAGTAGAATAGGCCACCCTCACTCTTACCAAGGTGTCGTAAAAGGCGACTAAGGTAAAGCTGCTGGCATGATCATCAGCACCCAGAGAAGGAAAACTCTGCATTTATACCAAAACCCTCGCCAACCCGTCTGCCAAGCGTGGTGAGTATGGCAATTACCCCTCATGTGATGGAGGGAGGCCCGTGCCCCAGCAGTGGGGACTTAAATGGGCTGGCGATGATGATGATGATTTAAGGATTCATTTCTGACGAGCAAAACGCTCGCACGAGAAGATTGCGCGCCACGCAAATATTATAAAGTGCGACAAGTTTCTTTTGGCAGAAAAATCACATTGACAAGAGGAGAGGACTTTTTTTCTCCCTGTGTATAAGTTACGCATACCCGACCGCAGGGGGGTGGACGGGTTAAGTCCGACTCCCCCCGCAAAACGAGGATCTGCCGACTGAAAACACAGGGGTGCTTCCGTTTCTGGCAGGGCAGGGGACATGAGAATCTGACTAAAAATCTCCCTTCACGTCCCTCCCCACTCGTGAGTCCGCTTACACCGCGGGCCCGACAATACTCCCCCTGGGTATGCTGGGGGAGGTGAAAGGGACAGCCAGGAGCATCGAACCGACCCTACAGCTAAACGCACCCTTAGATTATCTGTGACTAACTCAAAGGTACAGCTCTGTCCTTATGTATTTATTGCTTTTACGTCAACTGGCGATGCAATCTTGTTATCATTTAATGAAATCATGCACTTAACTATCTGAGTCTGGTCTGATGTGTCTGATTATAAAAGATAGTCATCAGATATAGTACAATGTCTATCGTATCTTACTCTTAATAGCAACCTTATTACGGCAGATTAAAAAAAAAAGTTTTGTTTGTCTTGAGCTACCAATATTGGTAAACTGAATAAGTACTAAATAAGTTAGTACGCTAGGAAATTCGCATTAGTGGCTGTTGTGGTAAGTTACAATACGTAACTTATTGTAATAAAAGCTAATAAACTTAACTAACTCAGTGACAAAACGATGTACCGTCCTTATGTCTGAGGTACAAGTGCTATTTTTCCACTGCAGGGGGGGTAACTTGGTCTGACGCTGACTGTACGTGTCACAAAGTAGCTGTGATTAATATCGAATAAAACTGTGACTAATATCGGTAGTTCGGCCATTGCACGTCTACCTACTTACCTCATTCAGTTAATAGAAAATACCACTTTATACCAAGTAATAGCATTTTATTAGCAAGACTTCGTTCAAAATCCATTTTTATCCACACTGTGATTTAAAAAATTTCAAAAACCAGACTTTTTTATTAAACATCATTTCCTGTTTCACGGCAGCTGTCATTCTGTCAGTGGCTTAATAAATAAAAATTGTCAGGAACCGCAATATCACGTACTGTGATCACGCAATATATCAGAGTTTTTATTATTAGATAACTTAACTTTAAAGCCAGGCCAGTTTATATGGCGGCCAATGTGGCGTGCACTGTACGCTGGTGCTCGGAGAAGGAGTGCTCGTGCTTAGATCCGGTTCGTTGGTTTGCCACCTCCATTGGTTTTAGTTTTCACTTGGTTGTTTCGCTACATTTATTACCGCATAGACGCTTTACGAAACCGTCGCGACCACAATCACTTTAATCTACGATTAAGTCTTGTTTACATAGTACTAATCAACGGCGCCCATTAGCATCCCCGAAATCAGAAATCGCTTATGTGTTGCCTGCCTTTTTAAAAAACTTGATTACTTTCCATCTGATGACCCGCTTACTCGTTTGTCGCCTCTAGCATAAAAAACCAAATTGTACTAAACTATTATAGATACATATCGTAGTAAACTTCTAGTTCTTCCGCAAGTAAAAAAAAGATTTAAAAAAATCTATTCAATTTAGGTCCATTCATAACATTTAATAATTGTCAAAATAGGTACACATATAGGTAATTATCATCTACACTCGCGAGCAACCAAATCGACTCAGGACCTAATTTTCATACAAACATACCAACTACAGAGGCCTATCAATATGAAAGTATATGTGCTTTAGTGATAATTTTAATGTAAATCGATGTCAAAAATGTTCTTCTTTTAGTTAATCGCTTAATAAGCCTCCAGAAACATGCCAACTTTCTTAAAATTAGGATTGAGCAAGTTGTTTGTCTTCCTCCATGCAATATTATGGGATGCGAAAATCAACCACAATTTCCTTTTTTTTTAAGTAATCTGTTAAGATAATTAATTGAAATTTGAACACTTTTGATATCAATTTACCATAAAATTATCATCAAAGCCTACTTTCATATTTATACGCCTCTGAAATTAGTATGTTTTTATGAAAATTAGGTCCTGAGTCCGTGTGGTCCCCGGCAGAGTAGAATAGGCCACCCTCACTCTTACCGAGGTGTCGTAAAAGGCGACTAAGGTAAAGCTGCTGGCATGATCATCAGCACCCAGAGAAGGAAAACTCTGCATTTATATCTAAACCCTCGCCAACCCGTCTGCCAAGCGTGGTGAGTATGGCTATTACCCCTCATGTGATTGAGGGAGGCCCGTGCCCCAGCAGTGGGGACTTAAATGGGCTGATGATGATGATGATGAGGTCCTGAGCCGATCTATTTTCTCGCGGCTGTACCTACCTACATCTAAGCATACATTTTTATGTAATGAACTATGATGAAAGTGCTTTACTCCACTAGATGTTTGTAGAGCTGAGGGTCTTGATCTCCGTATAAAATAATGTTAATTATGATTTCTTAAAACTTAAAACCTATTTATAATTCCTACACGTATGAACACTACCAATGGGCGATTAAAAGTGGATTCCCTTTAGGATTGAAATGTGTTTACACTTACACGTGCCTGCATCGATCGCACGTACATACGTTACGACAACCATTCAACCAAAAGTCGCGTAGTGCTTCGTAGCAATTAATTTGTATTCATACGTGCGTGCAATTCAACATTTTCAGTTCTTATTATACATATTGAACTCCCTCATTACTACATGAGGTAGACTCATGCAATATTTTTTTAAGAGTTAACACGTCCTGTAGAAGGATGTGGGGGAGGCCCTTTGCACTTACGTAAAGCTGCAAGCTACGACCAATCAAGGCATTGATACGTGACAATCAAGATTTAGGGACTTGCAAGAGACGAGCATTTCCACGCATCTGCGGCTCCTCGGATTTTGCAGATGTTCATGGGCGCAGCGGTCATCTCTCATCAACAGATGACCCGCTTACTGCTTTGCCACCTCAATCATAAAGATTCCTAATTTGTTTTTGTACTATTGTCCCGGGTGAATGAAACACGACAGCGTAACATTATAGGTACATTATTACCTTACCGGTCGCGAGGTAATCAAACCTACTCTTATGCAATTTCGTGGCTGCGTAAGATATTGGTGCAGTCCACTGTAGACACGGCTCGTAAACGTTACTTCGCAGAGTGTAATATAAGCAGCGGCTTTTTGAGATTCCTAATCGAGGTTTATATTAATTTTTATTTAACTTAAACCCAGGGAACATTTTTCATATGGCGAACGAATCCCACCATTATTTATACACTGCTCTGCTACGAGATTCCACAACCCTTCAACATTTGGCTTATATTGTTTAGTTATTTATTGACGAAATACACAATCGTCCTTAATTATTGATGAATAATTAATGTAACTTCCGAATTGCCCCAAAATTGCTATAACTGTAGATACCATTGTAAAGAGTACAAACTTCTTTTAACAAACTTTTCTGAGTAATCTGTGCACGAGTGTAGAATTATAGTCTGCTGTCCACCCCAGAATTATAAGCAAATAATTACTTGTGAAAATTTGAAAATACCTTTAAACAACAAGTGACGCAGTTAAGGTGACGGGTAGGGCACACTAACGACGCCAATCGATTTCCATTTTTAGTTGGGTCCGTTTCTGTACGCGAAAAATTGATTCACAGATCAGATCCGGTTTAGTAGCTAAAAATGAAAATCGATTGGCGTTGCTAGTGTGCCCTACCTGTCACCTTAACTGCGTCACTTGTGGTTTAAGGTGACGACCTTAAGAGTCTCGCTATCTCGCTGGATACTTGAAACCGAACACTGGCAAGTCAATGTTGGAGGCCTATGTCTAGCAGTGGACGTCTATCGGCTGTTGACAAAAAAGCCCGGCCCTGTAAAATATCTCTTCATACCCTATTGTTCTGTGCCTCAAAACAGTGCACGGTTGAATGCCTTTGCTTTTAAGGCTTTATAAGAGGAGCGTTCACCACCGCGCGGGCAGTCTCGGCCGGCAGACACGCGCGCGCGGTTCGCCATGCGTGTGCGCAAGTATGTCTGTGTGTCAGTGTGCGTGTTGTTGCAGTGTGCCTGCGCATCCACGTCCTCAGCACCTAGGAAGATGAGCTTCGAGTACCCGGAGGCGCGGCGGGACGAGAGCGTCGTCGACGACTACCATGGAACTAAGGTACTAATTCAATATTTTCTACTTTTAAAGAGAAGATAGACAGAAGAATTGGTACCAAAATTACCCCTCCACATCTTAGCGTGTGATTCCCAGCTGCGTTCGGGAAAAGTGGTAATTACAATGAAGCGACTATTTTTTTTTTTTTTGTTTTCCCGGAAGAAATGCATTACGCAGACCCTGACGCCGGGGGGCGATAGGGTACTGTGGGACTCACCCTCCGGGCCGCTTCTTCTAACAAGAAGTGACCTGAGGGCATACCCACTAAAACTCCCGGGGCTCAACCACCCGTGGGTATAGAATGGGGTTACGGGAACTGCACGAGGCTATTACCCCGCAACCCCACTCCCCCACAGGTCCCTACACGGGGTGTGCGGCCACGCCCCTCCTCAGGCTAGGAGGAGGGGGGTTGGGGACAGCCGGATGAGCTGAGCCGTCCCCAATCGAGCGGTGGAGGTGCCAATGGCAGTGCCGGCACAGGGACCCCCGTCCCTGTAGCCGGCTGGCCACCGACTATCGTCTGACCTTCACAACCCTTAGACAGGGCAACCTGACCAACTAGATCACGGTTACACGTGCAGAATCATACCCAAATATTATAAGTAAAGTAGTAGTTTCTCAATATTGTGGATATAAGTATCCACAATATTGAGAAACTACCTGACGTGTGGGTGCAGGTTTCCTTACGATGTTTTCTCACACCGCCGAGCTAATGGTAGAAATATGGACATAGATTTGAAAAATCCAGATGTGCATGCTCGAATTGTAATCACGACCCCTCGTATGGAAGGCGTGTTGTTACCCACTGAGCTACCATCACCAATGGGTAAGAGAATTGGTATTTGGCAATTTTCTTTACTGTTTTTTGTTTTATGGGTTACCAAAATAACATTAAGGTGAAGGGTATAGTGTAGGTAATCAATTGGCGCCGCTAGTGGGGACTAGCGGCGCCAATTGATTTTAATTGTTAGCTACTAAACCAGATCTATTTTAAAACAACTTCGGGGCCTCAGTCTCTTGGTAAACACCTATACTATTTATTTAATAGTTATAGTTAGCTATTTGATCTGGTTTTGCACTCGTATTTTATGCGACCACTTTTGGCGTGAATCAATTTTTTTAGTCCAAAAACTGACCCAATATTTGGGAATGGTTATTAAATAAATAATATAAGTGTTTGCCGTAAGACTGAAGCCCCGTAATTATTTAAAAAAAATTTTTTCGTAGCCAACAATTAAAATCAATTGGCGTCGCTACTGTGCCCTACCCGTCGCCTTAACAAAAAATAGTATAAGTGTTTGCCAAGAGATTGTAACCCCGAACTAGTTTAAAATCGATTGGCGTCGCTAGTGTGGCCTACCCGTCGATTGATGATTACAAACATAAGTTAGTTACCAAAATGGTCTTCGGTCAGTATACGGCTTGGCGATACGGCTGACGAGGCACACAGTCTCGGCCGGCGACAGCTGTGTATATGTTACTGTAAAAGCTCGAATTACGGTCAATCTTAAGATTTTAGTGTAAGTCTTAGGATTTACCGACTTGAGTTGGTAAATGTAAGTATTTCTAAAAACGGGATTATTTTTTCGGGCTTTTACCATTCGAATTCAGTATATGCTAGGTTTTACCGCTGTCAACTGGTAGTAGTAGTAGGTTTTAGGAATAAAACAATAAGTAAATCTTAATCATTTATTTCAAATTAACTATTACGTATCATATGATAGAATTTAAATAAGTGATCCTAACCTATTTAAATTATTTATATTTTTTTATCAGTTATTTTAATATCTTTGAAATACTTCGTAAGAAGTAGAAACTATAATAAAATTATCTTGTCACAAACATAACGCTTACGTTGGCTAATCAACCTTAATCAGTATTTTTCTATTTAACAGTTTACTCCGAAATACAAACAACACGCTTACACATGAGCTAGTCAATTTGAATCATTATTTTCATTATAATTTGGTTTTTAACAAACAAAGTAAAAAAAGAAATTTGTTATTGTACCAAGGTAGATAAAAAAACTTGTTACAAACACGCAAAACCAAACAAATTTGAAAAATAAATTTAACAAAAGCAATCAATTGAAATGAATTAATAGATAAGGTAAAAATCATTTTACTTGTTACAACACGGAATGCTATTGTGACATTTAGAATTACAAAGTAATCTTGATGATTTGCAAGTGCATTTATTCGACGAGCATTTTTTTAGACAGTTACATTTTTTAAATCCTTGTCCTCCAGTTAATGACAATTTTCCGACAACCTCTCGAAGACTCACTTCTTTATCTTTAACAACTTCTTCTATCTTAATAAAACGTTCAGAGCATGAAGTAAACTGATTCTTTGTGTAAAGCTGTTTTAGTACTCCCATTTTGGTACCCAGTTGGTAAAACTCATTGTCCTTTACATCTATCACAACTGCAATAATGCTTTTTGGGTCAGTTTTAGCTCTGTCAATATCAGGTACTTTCAGTCTTACATTTTGACCCACTTTCACATTTGTATATTTATCAGCTGACATTGCTTTCATTTTTTCAGCTTGGTTTTTCAAATTAAATTTTGCTTTTGTTCTTATTGTCTGAACAGATTCTATCTTCTTTAGTACTGGATTTTGTTCGGCTTGAATAACGCTTTCTGTCTCTGACTCGGTATGTCTATTATTTCATAAAATCCATGTTTTATACTCATTTTGATTTGATTCACAAATAACTTTTACACAATGAGACAGCGAAAACACAATAACAAACCAAATTACTGTCCGTGTTCAAAGGTGTGAAACAAGCGACTGCCTACGAGTACGAGTCGATGTACTGAACACGTTATGATATGTTTTTATTCAACATTTACCGTGCCTTTAATGAAAATCCTAAGATTTACCAAGGGAATGGTGGTAAAAGTCCGAATCGCAAATCTTTTTGGACATTTACCATTAAGAATTGGGAAATGTTAGGTTTTACTGGAAAATCTTAGGATTTACCGTAGTTCGAGCTTTTACAGTAACATATACACAATTGAGTACATTATGTGCAATTTATCAGTCACACACGTCACATACTATTGCATAGTTAATATAAAATTATAATATATGTATATTGCATATATAGTAACTGAATTATTCAGCTATTCCGATTCTTAAACGCTTCCGAAGACTAAACTCCTCGAAAAGAAAATCGTTGCTTTTCAACATAGCTGCAAATGAGCGATATGGACTAGATTTTAGTTTATAATCGTTTTTTTATTGGGTTAATTACATGCCAAAGACTCTCCATGTCCATGCCTTTTTTGCTAATTACATAGTCTGTTTGCTGATTTCAAATTATAAATAATGTTGCTCCGCGCATAAAAAATAGTTTTTTTACAAACATTTTATGATCTCATAAAGGCAGGGGGCAGACGAGCAGACGGAATAATTTAACGATATACAGTCATGTTTGAGGAGAGATGTATTTTTTTATTCGAATTCGACATTCAACCCTGGAGACTCGAAGATAGTATAAAATGAGAGAAAAGTGAGAAACTAAGTTTCAGTCTATCAATGTTTATACTCTTTGCATAAGCAACGATTTAATCGTTTGCAAAAAAATGTATAAAAACCCTTTGGGGCTATCGACCGACGTTTCTCTCAGACCAACAAATATTATTTGTAACAAAAAATCACTTGCTGAAAAAGTTTATATTTGAAGGTTTGAAGAACTATAAAAAAGTCAAGACATTGTGGTATTTGCAAAAAATATTTAAACATACAAACTGTAATAATATTTACTATGAAGCTTTTGTAACAACAGGGCAAAAAATTATTATGGTTAATGGTTGGTTGGTTTAACACCTTTTGGGGATATAAATTGACTTTGTGAGATGTAAATACTCCTTCTCTAGCGCCAACTAACTTTTTTTGAAGTCGAATGTTTTTGTTGACATTTGCCTTGATTTAAATATAATTGATAGATTCATTAACCACCCATAGTTAGGTGACGACCATAGTGTTAGTTATACGTAGGTATACTAACTAGCTTTTGCCCGCGACTTCGCTCGCGTTGGAAAGAGAGTAAAAGTCCACTTAAAAATTAACGTCAATCCGTCGCTCCATTTAGCTGTGAAAGACGGACATACAGACAGACATACTTTATCATCATTGTTGCAATAGAGCGATGATATTTCAGAGGATCAGAACGCGCCTTTGTTCAGAATCCGAGCATGCACCTAATAGACTTTTCATATTTATGAGCATATTTTTACCATTAGCTCGGGGTTTAGGGAAAACTTTATGAGGAAACCTGCACGTTTCGGATAGTTTCTAAAAAGTGTAACGATTCAGTAAGTCTCGTTCCCCTGTTAAAGGGTTGTGAATGTCAGGCGGCAGCAGCTTCATTGTATTTACCAGACTCCCCAAAACAAGAATCGTGGTGCAAGCGTACCCCGGACTCCAGAGTGGCAGCTTTGAACTTCTTCTTTGTGTGCCTCTTCAGTTCCTGAAGGTTGGCTGTCAGCTTTCCAAAACCCTCTCTGTTCATTGCGAGACGAAACAGCCGCTTCCACAGATGCGATGCCAGTCCACTCCCTTATATTGCGCAGCCACGATTTTTTTCCTTCTTCCAACGCGTCGCTTCCTCTCTATTTTACCCATCATGATGAGTTGAAGCAACTTGTACCTCTCATGTCTAAGTACGTGACCTAGGTATTCTATTTTCCGTTTTTTGATGGCAATCATAAAGTTACGGGTCATAGCGACACGTACCGTTTCGTTTGTCACTCTTATGTGTCCAGCTGATGCGGAGCATACGGCGATAACACCACATCTCGAATGCCTCAAGTTGTCGTCATGGTGTCCTTCAAAGCCCAGGCCTCGCATCCATAAGTGACAACAGGCCAAAAATAGCACAGTGAGATGCGAGCTCGGAGCTTTATGCCTATTGCCGACAACACAAAACTTTCCTCATTTTATTCAAATCAAATCAAATAATTCTTTATTTGTACACAGCACTTACAAATCGTCATACATTTGAATGATTTTAGATTATTTATATGTACTTATGTAATAATTTACATGTTAATACATATATATGTTGATACATAAAATATCTTAAAAAAAGTAAATGAACATTATGCGATTCTACTACCGGCTCGGAAAGTTGTTTCTGGTCGAGAAGATCCGGCAATAAACTCGCCAGTTACTCTTTTTAATCGACAACTTTTTATACAATTTTTATTTGGTTATTGGTAAAGGTTATTGGTATGATATTGAATGAGGTTCGGGCAATCTCAATCTGGGTCTTGATTTCTTGATCAGACTCCCATTCTTCATTTACCCAAGCGTCGAGGTATTTGTATTGCCGTACTCGCTCAAGATGTTTACCACTAATACTTTACTTTACTTTACTAAGCTTTAAACGCGACCAAAAATTACACGCGTAGACGAGGAGAGTATTGTTACAATATAGTGACAATTGAATACGACTACGGAACTATCGGTCAAGACCACTCATTCTTAGTTAAAAAAACACACACACACACACACAACGTGCAGGTACCAGTAAATAAGTGAAGCTACCGTTACTGCCTATTTAGAATTCTAAATGACTACTAAAACTAGTTTGACATTCTAGTAGCGAGAGATCGTGATATGTCCCCTGTGAACCTTGTGCTCATTTGCCTCTACAATAAAGTACAGGGAAATGTGTAATGAATGAAGAAATAAATTATTTATTTAACATTTTATTGTCTACATTGACCTCGTAATGTCAAGTTTTATTTTAGCTCAAATAAAAAAAAATATGGAAGGTTTCGTCGACCTCTAGATGTGGTCGAGTTATTGTATATACAGGCTGGCTCATTCAAATCGGTCAGTATGGGAAAGTCTGAAACTATTCAACATTCAGATTTTTTTAAATGTCTAAATGCAGTTTTTCTATTTATTAAAATTGATGACATGGTTCCTAAGAAGAAATCTACGTATCTTGTATGGCTTCAGACTTCCCTATACTGGTCGATTTAAATGAGCCACCCTGTAAATACGATATTTAATAACTCTTTGTCATCATCATTATCCTAATGGTTTTGTATCTTACGCTTGAGTTTTCATTCTTTAGTTTTAAGTTAACAGGCCAATAAAGAATAAATATAGCTTGACGCATTAAAAGTTGTAATTGCATGACATGCCATAAAACCTTATTTTTAATCGTATAACATTTTATATCTCTGTTTATGGTTTTCTAATCTGCCGATCTTAATAGACTTTTGTAGTTTTTTTTTATGTAATTGGTGGCAGACGAGCGACTGGATTACCTAATGGTAAGCGATTACCGCCGCTAGAAGTAAGTTTGAAAATAATATCCTCCAACCGATTACGGCTACGGCGGCCAATCGTAACTGATCAGCCACGTACGCAGGATAAATTTTAGTGCTCAAGTGTGTACTCAAACATAAGTGCACTCTCTATTACCCTTACCCTCATGTTCCGATGGGACACTACTGTGACACGACCGGAGAGGGATCAGGCGCAGGACCAACGGCTTAACGTGCTTTCCGAGGCACGGGGGTACAAGAAGAAGAAGTTTGAATTTTGGGACTTATTTGTAATCATTTTTCCTACCTATCCACAGATAAAAGACCCCTACCGCTGGCTAGAAGACCCCGACGCGAACGAGACCAAAGAGTTCATAGAGGCAGAGAACAAAATCACGAGGCCGTACCTGGACGCGTGCCCGGTGAAGGCTGACATTAACGAGCGGCTTACGGAGCTGTGGAACTACCCCAAGTACTCGTGCCCGTTCCGGCGGGGCGACCGGTACTTCTTCTTCAAAAATACTGGACTACAGAACCAGAAGTAAGTTATGATTGTTTTTTTTTATGTGATAGGTGGCAGACGAGCAGACGGAAGATCTGATGGTAAACGATTCCCGCCGCCCATGGACACCAGCGACAACAGTGAAGTCATAAGTGCGCTGCCGACTTTTAAACCCCCCTCTCCCCCGGATTGGTACTTCCGGTACCCTCACTCACGCAGCGAAAAACAGAGCAATATTGCTTCACACTGTGTCTGTTCGTCTGCCCCCTATATCATAAAAATACTGAACTCATGTGCCATTGAATTATTCTTGTATATCACTTCACCGTTTGCTGAGTGTAGCCCAAGAGATAAATTACATGCTGTATCTGATAAATTTATCACGTAATTAAGAATTCATCAAAGCCTGTAGTATTATTAGTATTTGCATTGCTCAACCCTGACTTATTGAGTTGATCACGTATTGTTATACTGTTCGTATAGCTTCGAAATTGTAACGCAAGTCACGTATCTGCGTTTGATGTGGCGCGGCGCAGGCGCTATCTACACACATCACTCTTGTTACTTTCATCGCCGAGGGATATCCGGTCGATGTTTTTACACCGCTTGTCAACATGCTTATGAAGTAATCGAGTTCGTAATAGTGATCATTAGCTGTTATGTAGCTCCGTAACCGGACCGAAACTATCGGATATCCGAAGTAAAAAACTGTCCAGACGGATCAGTTTTTTTTTGCTTATGTTTTTCCAATCCAAGTTCAGACTTATTGTACAAAAAGGCAGACCAGTGCGCAGGCAGCTCCGTCCTCGGTACAGTCAGTGCCAAAAATGTGAAATTCACCTAAGCCATGAAATATATTTCCTAATTCGAAATCTTTCTTTACCTAGATATAATAGAGTAAATTAACTTTTAATTTCAAGATATTTTGAACATTTTAGACAATTATAATAATATAGTATTGGCGGAATTTAAGAGCAATTGCTTACCATCAGGTGATCCGTCTGCTCGTCAGCCACCTATCACATAAAAAAAGCCATGCTTCAGCATGAGGTGATGGCGTTAAGGGCAAACATCGTGAGGAAACCTGCGCATCTCGGATAGTTTTTCAAAATTGTGGATACTACATTATTTGAGAGTAGTATTCTAAACGTGTAACCGTGATCCAGTTAGTCTGGTTCCCTTGTCTAAGGGTTGCGAAGGTCAGATGGCAGTCGCTTCATTGTAATTACCAGACTTGTCGAATCCTGGATCATGGTCCAAGCGTACCTCGGGCTCCAAACTTCTAGGCTCATACCATCAAGTGATTCATTTGCATTTCTGCCACCAATGATATCTGTATAAATAAAAATGAATTGATTTTCGTTAGTCAGATTAAAACCCGAGAAAGTCTAGACCGATTGAGCTGATTTTAGTTTTAAAATGTTTATCGTATTCCAGGGAAGGTCTAAAAGGTGACAAATTATACAAAAAGTAGGCGGAACGAAGTTCGCCGGGAGCCACTAGTAAAAAATAAAAATGTGAGGGGCTTGTATCTCTCCCATATGACAATTCTGATACTAAGGGCCGAGTTCACCAACTTTAAAACAACGGTAATCACACTTTAACCCTGCTTGCTATAGGTGCTTGCATGGTTAATTTTTGGCGTCGCAGTTGCAATTTTTTGCGTTATTTAATAAATAGTATAAATGTTTGCCGAGAGGTTGTAAAAATTAAAATGGATTGGCGTCGCTAGTGTGCCCTACCCGTCACCTTAAAGCGTGATTATCGTTGTTTGAAAAGTTGGTGAACTCGGCGCTAAATGAACACTTTTTATCCCCAGTGTCCTATACGTGCAAGACAGCCTGGACGGCGAACCGCGCGTGTTCCTGGACCCCAACACGCTGTCGGAGGACGGCACGATAGCCCTGTCCGGCAGCCGGTTCACGGAGGACGGGTCCACCTTCGCCTACGGGCTGTCCGCCAGTGGCTCCGACTGGATCACTATACATCTGAAAGATGTAGCCACAGGTATGCATTTGCTAAGGCATTTGTACATGTTGCGAGCAAACAAATCGACTCAGGACCTAATTTTCATACATACTAATTTCAGAGGCATATATATATGAAAGTATCTGTGCTTTAGTCATAACTTCCAAAAGTGTTCAAATTTCAATGAATTATTTTAACAGATTAAGAAACGTGCCGATAAATAGACATATAGAGATATAGAAAAAATATACGAGAAGAAAAAGAAGAGAGAAATAGTACAGATTTCAGTAGGGTCTTCAATGCGCAGAAGAAATGCATCAGAACCTTGGGAGGAATCCCATCTGATGAATCGTGTAGACCGTTATTCAAAGTTTGGTTTATTACCACTGCCTTCATTGTATGTCCTTGAAGTATGTATGTTTGTAAAAAAGCACCATAATTTGTTCAAAAAAGCTTGTGAGTTGAATTCCCTACGAGACTAGTTCTGGAATGTGTACCTAAGTCGACAAAGTATAACCGAAAAATGTCACCTGAAAGTAACGAACAATGAATATTTATTGAGTAACTGCTTAGTTTACCGTTTTACCTGTCATACACAAATGAAATATTTCGCGTTACTGTTACAATGAGAAGTGATTGAAAATCTAAACATGTAGCAAATTGTTCCTTCAAACTAGAATTCCATTCACAAAGGTGCTTGAACCAATCTTATTCTTTACGAATACAACTAATGATTACCGTGAGTGTATGTAGGTATCATCAACATCATCGTCAGCCCATTTAAGTCCCCACTGCTGGGGCACGGGTCTCCCTCAATCACATGAGGGGTAATTGCCATACTCAACACACTTGGCAGACGGGTTGGCGAGGGTTTTGATATAAATGCAGAGTTTTCCTTCTCTGGGTGCTGATGATCATGCCAGCAGCTTTACCTTATGCTTATAGTATGTAAATACCTAATTATATGGAACTAGTCGGTTGCCCTCCTTGATGTTTTAATGCATGGATACAATTAACTGCCATGCACATATCTATCTTTATTAAATAAAAGAAAGTCGTGTTAATTACGCTGTACTACTATAGCAGCACTGTGCTTTGTTTCGCTGCGTGAGTGAGGGTACCGCTGGCCCAATCCGGTGGAAAGGGCGGTTCGAAGGTTCGCAGCGCACTTGTGACTCCACTAGTACCGCAGGTGCCCATGACGGGTGACCGTTGGTGAGCCACGCTTCGTCATGAATGGGCCGGCTCGACCGGAGTGATACCACGGCCTCACAGAAAACCGGTGTGAAGCAATACTGTCCCGATTTGGGGCAAGGGGGCTTAAAGGTTGGCAGGGTTTGCAGTAATGTGTTACGCAGCCCATGACAACTGCAACCAGAGGAGTCACAAGTGCGCTGCCGACCTTTTAAAAAGGAATACGCTCTTTTCTTGAAGGTTTGCAGGTCGTATCTGTACGGAAATACCGCAGGCGATAGTTAATTCCATAGTTTTGTCGTACGAGGCAGAAAGTTTCTTGAGAAACGCACAGTTTTTTTAACCTTTAGTAAAAAGACTCAGTAGTAGGCTTTTTAAAAATAATATTATAATGTCTTTAAATAGGTATTGGTGAACAGTTTATCATTACCACAAATTCTTATAAGTTGGAGGCAAATAAGTTACTATGTGTATGTACATACATTTTTCTATTTCAGGTAAAGATTATCCAGAAGTGTTAGAAAAAGTAAAATTCGCATCTATGTCTTGGACGAAAGACAACAAAGGATTGTTCTACTCTGTAAGTATTCGACTTTGTCTGGTTGCAAGTGAACTGCAACGTAGCGGATGCATTAGCTGCAATCAACCATGTCGTCACGTTGTTTACGAAGATTCTGAAAGAGAATGATAAACTTGCGGTTATTTCATACCATAAATTCAAGAAATTTTCCATTGTTTTGTACTGAAGAAAATGACAATTCTTATTACGTCCATAACTTGTCGCTAGTCTATGGAATAAACGTTTATAGGCAATATAATTTTATTGCTTTGTCTATCAATGTTTATTTATTTCTTGTATCACTCCCAAACATTATAGTTCTACTGCCACAAACGGGAAGTTTGCGTCCCTAAAACGCGGGTCGCGGGGGGGCGGAGTGCGCTCGACCAATCCAAAAAGTTTATATTCTCTTTGGGCCAATCAGTCATTCGCATGTCGACCGTCGCCGTCACAGTCCGATAAAAATCACGTTCACAGGTAGAACCGTGTCACTGCACGTGCTCCAAATTAGGCAAGCAAACTCCGCCCCCGGCTGATTTGCCCAAAGAGAAAATAATATATTACGAAAGGTCAAGCGCACTCCGCCCCCCGCGTCCTTCGGACCATGGGTAGGTGCTCTGAACCACTGAGCAACCTTAACGTCGGCTCTTGGCGAAGTCAGTACGTACTTCCTATGTTGTATATTAAATTAAAAAATCATTTATTTCAACGTCGGATAATCATATATGGCTTTGTCCATACCCATATTAGGCAAAATGTGTATATTTCATTCCAACCCAACCCTCCTCGCCAACCCGTCTGCCAAGCGTGGTGAGTATGGCAATTACCCCTCATGTGATTGAGGGAGGCCCGTGCCCCAGCAGTGGGGACTTAAATGGGCTGACGATGATGAAGATGTATCTTTCATACCAATTTCTTTCACAGAGGTACCCAGAGCAGACGGGCAAGACTGACGGCTCGGAAACGGAAGTGAACCGCGACCAGAAGCTGTGCTACCACCGGCTCAACACGCCGCAGTCGGAGGACGTAATCGTCGTCGAGTTCCCCGAGGAGCCGTTGTGGCGAATGTGAGTCTATTAAGTTCAATATAACTTATCGTTTGTAATTACCAGACTCCCCAAATTCTCAATCATGGACTTAGCGTGCACCGGGTGCAACCGGGAATTACACGCTAAGATGAGTAGAATAACGTATCGTTTGTTATAGTATTACTAAGACTTACCAGAAGAGTGGGTAGAAGAAAGAAGGTTCCTAGAAGTTTCCTTAAATACTTGGGGTCAATGAGAGAGTATCAGCCTATAAACTGTCCCACTGCAGTGCAAAGGCCTCCATCATAGAAATAAAGTCATCGCTACTATGATGGGATTAAGCTTAATCACCACGCTTGCCAAATGCGGATTGGTGATCACAAACCCGAGCTATGTCCAAAAAACTACCCTGGTCGGTACCGTTAGCGTTAACGTCAGTTAAGCAGTAGTAATAGCTTCTTTTTTTGTGGTGAACATGAATAACCGTCATTCAACGGTTAAAGCACAATAAAAGTGCGATTACCGTAGCTTGAAAACTTCGTGAACTCCGCCCTTAGTCAATACAGTACTGCCACCTACAGTTATTGAACATTCCATGAAGGCATGTTTGTTCAACGTGCGCTGGTTAATTTAATGTTTTATTTCTCGTTAACAGAGACATCCACACTAATATGCATGGACAAGATAAACGCGCGTATGTCTGGTTTACGTACTATTCTAGTAAAACATCTAGTAGTCACGTAGTAAACAGGACTTTGAACAAACATGTACTTATTACCAACCGTAGCATATTTAAATCATTAAGGGCGGATTCGACCAATCTAATTCCAATACTAAATCTATGGTATAGCGCTGTCATTCTATACAAATCTGACGTTATACCATCAATTTTTCTATGGATGAAGATTGCTGGAATCCGGCCTGAATTTTATAATTGTGATAATCGTTTGAATTGAAACTGAGCTACTTTATTCATATTCATTAATATTATCAATTTAATGACGCAACAGTCACGTTGTAAAATCACAAGTGTGCACTATCTGTATGCTTTGTTGTTAATTATAGCTTGATATGGTTGACTGCTGTCGAGAAATGTCAAATTTCAAATATTTCTCACATTAGTCTCTATCTAACGTATGACCTCGTCCTACTGTCCCGCGTATCAGGCTATATTGAACAAACTATTATAGCTTTATCGCCACAAAGTCGACCTTCCCATTGTCCGTGGGACCTGAAGGGGGGGGGATCCTGGGGGTTTTCTGCTTGACCATTTGAAAAAAAGTTTATTTTCTCATTGGACCAATCAGCGTTTAGCAGAGTTAGCTTGACCAATCGAAAAAGTTCTCTTTGGGGCACGCGCGGTTGCACGTAGCCGCTTACAATGAGCCGCTTAAGAAAGCTCAAAGTCACGCAGGAAGCAATGGAAAGGGCTATGTTCGGAATCTCCTTGCGTGATAGCCCAAAGAATTGCATGCCTCAAGTGGCAATGGGCAAGGCACATAGGAGATCTGACGGCCGATGGGGCAGAAAGGTCCTCGAGTGTAGGCCGCGTATAGGAGGTCGAAGCCGTGGCAGGCCCCCCACAAGTTGGACCGACGACCTGGTAAAGGTCGCAGGAATCCCTTGCATGCGGGCGGCGCAGGACCGATCTGTGTGAAAATCATTGGGGGAGGCCCATAGGCCTAATTTTTTTCATCGTCCTTTCATCCGGTCCTTTCGCACGGTTCTAGTTGAACGTCATTCTTATTGGTCTCCGGCAGCGGTCGTCATCCGACTGATTAATTGGCCTAAACAGATTTTTTTTGGATTGGTTGAGCGCACTGCGCGCTCGCGGACAATGGGGAAACCGGGAAAAGCGGTAGAGCTATATCAGTGGGCCCGCAGCGGCGCGGAGGTGACGGACTGCGGGCGCTACCTGGTGGTGTCGCCGGTGAAGGACTGCCGCGACAACCTGCTGTTCTTCGCCGACCTGCGCCAGCACCCCGACGTGGCCGGCATCCTGCCGCTCACGCAGATCGTGCACAAGTTCGAGGCCGACTATGAGGTAACTATTTACAAACCAACATCTGTTTACAATTATACTCACTCACTCTTCACAGCGTGCGTCCCCGGTCGCGTCCAAAGCTTTCACTTTGGAGCCCGTGGTACGTTTGGACCACGATCCAGGATGCGAAAAGTCTGGTAATTGCAATGAAGAGACTGCCGTCTGACCCAGAGCAACTGTATCATGGTTACACGTTTCGAAAACTATCCGAAACGTGCATCCTCACGATGTTTTCGTTCACCGATAAGCTAATGATAGAAATCCGCACATGAATTTTAAAAATACAGTTGTATGCTCGGATTCGAATCACGGCCCCCTACATGAAAGACGCGTAAACATTTTATCTTATGTGCGGACTTGGGCGTAAACTGGTGGCTTAATTAAAGCCGTCCCGTAACTAACGAGAATATACCTGTCGCATCCAAACAAAGGAGACACACCGCGCGTGTGAAAGGAAAAGTGCGATTCGGTCGTAACGTGTGCTTTAAATTAGGCCTGATTACATTGTATGTAGTCTGATTAAATGCTTTACATTCATGATTACCTAACTCAGTTCCAATATTTGAATGCATATCATGTATATTTGTCGATAGTTCAACATATACATAGACATTTAAGTCTACGTCGCATGCCCCAGTTAAACTAAGTATAATAATCGTAAAAATAATGGCTATATTTGGATATTCGCTTGAGATTTTTAATCAATATCTTTCTATTTCCAGTATGTGACAAACGAGGGTTCAGTATGCATATTCCGTACCAACAAAAACGCGCCCAACTACAGGCTCATCAAAATAGACCTAAACAACCCCGCTGAGGACAACTGGGAGACGCTCATAGCGGTAAGCACTGTTTCTGTAAGGATACGAAACTCATCACCATCATCAGCCTATCCTCCACTTGACATACAAAAGTTCCTCACTTTGATCGATTGACTCCTGACATTCCTTCTGGCCTGAGGGCGTCCTACACTACAGGCCGACCAAGAGCAGAAGGCACTTCAGTGACATTGACAGGGGGGCGACAATGTCGCAATAAAGTTACCAGTAATATAAAAATATTTTGAGTTGGTAATGGACAACATTTCAAAATTGCTAAGCTCTGAAACAAAAAAATACCAATTCTTTGTTTACTTTTCCACTGCTCGAATATATATTTATTCATTTTTTATATTGCTTATTTAGTGAGAAAAAAATTAAAAACTAAAAAACGTAAGATGACGTCATCGGACGGAAGAATGTAAAATATTTCTTTGCTTAGCACATTATAGTTTTAAATTTACGAAATGCCAAACCCATGACATGTAACTGTAAAAAAAAAGACAACTTGTCAACGTTGAATGTATGAATGACGTTGACAATGTTGACACTGTATTATTTACCTTTGACAGTAGTACCTTTTTTTTATCAAAACAATGATAAGCAAAGGAATATCGTCTATTTAGAATAAAAAGAATTTCAATAATTATTTTATGCATGAAAATAGACAAATTTTGAAAAAAGAAAAAATATGGGTCTGTTCATTTTATATCTATTTTCATATAAAAAAACAACATGGACATGTTAAAAATATGAAATGTTGTCCATTATTATAATGCATTTGAGAAACCTATTTTAATTAATACGAAATGATGATAGTAAAGACAACTGTTCTGTATAAGTTGTTTCATTTAGAACGGAACATTTTTTCTGCAATAATGTCAGATAATTTTTTCAGCATATATTTTGATCTAACTTTCTGAAAAATGACTGTTAATTATTATACCATCATCATTTCAGCCAATACTGCCACTCCTACTTCTGGACAAACAGTTATTTACTGTGCATATTTTGACTTTATTAAATTTATGAATGATTTAAAAATATTAAATTTAAAATAGTAGAAATATTTGGAGGAAAGTCTTGGCTACACTGGTGAGATTCGATGATGTTTTTAATCTGTTTTTTATTGGTTTCTACTTTTGCCGAGTGTCAAATGATCGTGATCGGGCTATAGCTTTAACGAGACGCGGTCTCCACTCCTGAACACGTTTACTTGTCGGTTCTACGGTTGATATAGCCAGCTCACTGGTACTTCAGCTTGAACTGTGTCGATCACTTTGGTTCTCTGCCGGCTCACTTTATTTTGGATTAGCCTAGTGAAATAATCAAGGTAATTTCGTCCTTAAAGACTATAACTTGCTCGATTGTGCTTGGCGTATAATATACTCTGTCTTCAATTTCAGGAACACCCAAGCGACGTATTGGACTGGGCTTCGGCCGTCGACAAAAACAAACTGGTTATACATTACATTAGGGATGTAAAGGTATGTTTGTGTGTATTTGTATTATTAGTCCTAATTAGGGTAGAAACCGCCTTGCCTTAACTGTGGATATCTGTCGCAGAACGCGTAGTATGGGTAGTACGAAGCCACGCGAGTGCGCCTGAGTGGCTATTTACTTAACTCGAGCAACTCCACTCGTCGCTTAATAGCGAAAAGGAGTCGTAAGATACAGCTTAGTCCTATCTTTACTTACCTCTCCGGCGGAACCACCGACGGTTAATGGATCCAGCATGCCAATACAAGGTGTGAGTGAGAGAGACGTGTACTAACCAACTTCAACCATCTTTGTTCCAGAGTGTACTGCAACTGCACGCGATGGAGACTGGCGAGTTCATCCAGAACTTCGAGCTGGACGTGGGCTCAGTGGTGGGCTTCTCGGGCAAGAAGGAGCAGTCGGAGATCTTCTACCACTTCATGTCATTCCTCACGCCCGGCGTCATCTACCACGTGGACTTAAAGACCGAACCATACAAGCCCACGGTCAGTGCTCATTTTCATTGTTAAGTGTATAATTTCATAGTAACTTTTCTTATCGATATTGGGCAATTCAAATGTTTCTTTTTATATATAGTCGCACAGTATATTGGCTCTCCTGAAGAGCGATGGTAGCTCAATATATAGGATACGAACGCGCCTTCCACGCAGGTGGTTGAGGTTCGAATCCGAGCATGCACCAATGGTTTTTTCAAATCTATGTACGAATTTCTACCATTACCATCTGCTCGGCGGTGAGGGGAAACATCGTGAGGAAATCTGCACGTTCTGGTCTGGTTCCCCTGTTAAAGGGTTGCGAAGGTCAGACGGCAGTCGCTTCATTGTAATTACCAGACCCCCCAATCCTGAATAAAGGTCAAAGCGTACTCTGGGGTCCAAAGTGACAGCTTTGGACGTAACCGGGAATTACACGCTAAGATGAAAAGAAGAAGTATATTGGCTCTCCTCAGCACAATGGAAGCGATGTCGAGGCATTACGTGAAGAAGCATCTCGCAGGCCAGTATGGCGGTGCCAACGACGGCCATACTGGCCCGTGAAATTGTTCTTCGTTTGAAGGAATCCATATTGTAGAAAGGAAATACATGCGCCGGCAACGAGTTCCATTTCTTGGTGGTGCAGCAGAAATAGGAACTGCCAAATTTTTTAGTCCGTGATTGGATGTTTTCCACTGTGAAGCGGTGACAGCATTGTCCGGCGCGTGTAGTTCTGTGACGGAATAGGGCAGGTGGGATGAGGGAGAAAAGCTCTCAGAGCATTCACCGTGGTATAGACTGTAAAAGACGCTAAGCGACCCGATGTCTCTACGTAGTTGAAGAGGTTCGTGGGAATTGGTGACCTCTTCGTTACCTATAATACGTACAGCCCGTCGCTGAAATCTATCGAGAGCATTCAAGACGAATTTAGCGGAGTCATCCCAGAGATGCGAGCAGCACTCTGTTCAGGATCCCCAGTTTTTTAGATACTGTCGAAATGAGGCTCTCTACATACTGACTTTGCTTAAGATTGCAGCGAATTTCCATGCCCAGCATGCTTAGGCTAGTTCGTAGACTAAGGGAAGTGCTCTGGAGAGAAGGGAGGGGAATTAATGGGGATGTCTTAGCCGTGAAGGCACACACTTGAGTTTTCCTGGCATTGAACTCGACCAGGTTTCTGGAGCCTGGTCCTGTTAGTTATATAGAGTCTGCACCACGACAGAAGTCTCCCGGAAAAACGCAGAACTAAAATTTAGGATTCCTTGTGTCTCACGAAATAAGGCTTACATTTGAATGTTGATGGTGACTCAAGCATTCTCTTCACGGGACTTCCTGAATCCTGGATCATGGTACAAGCGTACCCCGGGCTCCGAAGCGAGAGTTTTCTACGCAATTACTCGTTAAGATCAGCAGTCAATTCACCGTGCTTTTTTAACTCTCTTATCGAGGGCATTATACTGATGACAACAAAAAAAGTTCCCCAAAAAACATAGGGTCTAATCTCAAAAAGATAAATTTGCCTACCCATACAATTTACACCAATCAGCTGATTACTTTTGTATGGGAAGGTGATTTTTTTCTGAGATAAGACCCTATGTTCCTTGGGGTTTATGTTGGTTTTCATCAGTTGAATGCTCTCTGTAGCATCTCGGCACGCACGATAAGTATTATCTCGAAGACCGAACATTATCTCTGTCACGTACGCTATGTCAGTAGATAGTATATAAGCCTTGGAGATGTTCTCCCATTATGCCATTTGCATTATCAATAATATACCACTTACGTATACAATTCCTGATGCATCATTTCTTCCGGGCCACCAGCTGCCTCCCGGCGGACTGGTGGCCTACCAACGATATCATACGGTCCCGGCATACTCTCGATAAGGGAGTAAGACGGTTCAAAAAGCACAATGTATAGTGTTGCCACCTATAGTTACGGCACGTTCCCTATACAATCATAGATTGTCACATCAAATAAATGTGAAATAGAATCCCGATCCTCACATGAGTTAATTTCATATATGATTTTCTCTCCTTGCAGGTGTTCAGAGAAGTAAAAGTAAAAGGGTTCGACGCATCGCAGTACGAGGCTAAGCAAATATTCTATTCGAGCAAAGACGGCACCAAAGTTCCTATGTTCATCGTCTCCAAGAAGGTTAGTAACATTCAAATTGAGTAGTATCTTTGTGGATGGAGGAGGGATGCCATAAAAGCCGTTGATATAAAACCAGTAAAGAAGTATAAAAACATAAGCAATTTAAAAGAGGTTGGTTGAGCCGTCGATTCTCAACATCTTCACACGTATATTAGGGTATTTTCCGATGACGAGAACTGGGGTCTCATTCTAAGAACCCCGCCCTTTTCATACGAAAGAGACGCAAAGCGCGTTTTAAAATTCAATTCCAGAGTCAGTTTCTATCAGATTAGTTAATAATGCCTCGGTATGTATGTCTAGGTGTGTCCTACATAATTCTTCCGCCCACGCCCAGTTTGCGTGGTCTCCAAAAGGTAAATTACAGTCTACTGGTTTGTGACGTCACTGTGAGATTAGCCAATGCGAAAGTTTTCTGTTTTGGCGCCATATTAAAAATTTTACATATTTTCTGAAGCATTGGTGAAATCAATCAAGATTACTTCTGAAACTCATAATCTGCGGAATCGTGACTCAGGTGAGCTATTTTATAAATGCGCAAAGCGTAATCAATTCTTTTGCGTAGAAGCAATGATCGGAGTAGGTAGAGCTATTTGCGGTCATTGACCGGAAACATAGATGTTAATATGGACATGCCCCGGGATTCTGACTATGATCCCGGGATTAAAATAAATAAACTATTATTTTAGAGTTAAACGTTTAACGCATTTTAATCATGAAAGGGCTTATCCATAACCGTTCGATACAACCATATTTACTTACAGTTTGTTTCTTTCTACCTAACATATGTATCTTGAATTTCGAAAGAACAAATATAACTTTTATTAATTAACATAGTGTCACAAAGCGTTTATGAATAAGTTCATGTACCAAAAATAGCTCTACCTACTCCGATCATTGCTTATAAGCGTGGTACAGCTGTCTATTAAATATTTTTATTTGATATTGGCAAATTTTAAGGTATAATATTAGCCGTGTGGTCCCCGGCAGAGTAGAATAGGCCACCCTCACTCTTACCGAGGTGTCGTAGAAGGCGACTGAGGTAAAGCTGCTGGCATGATCATCAGCATCCAGAGAAGGAAAACTGTGCATTTATATGAAAACCCTCGCCAACCCGTCTGCCAAGCGTGGTGAGTATGGCAATTACCCCTCATGTGATTGAGGGAGGCCCGTGCCCCAGCAGTGGGGACTTAAATGGGATGATGATGAAGGTATAATAGGAAAGCAATTAATGTGTCGATGTTGTTGCAGAACCTCCCTCAGGACGGCTCGCACCCGGCGCTGCTGTACGGCTACGGCGGGTTCAACATCAACATCCAGCCCAGCTTCAGCGTCACGCGCCTCGTGTTCATGCAGAACCTCGGCGGCATCGTTGCCATTCCCAACATCCGCGGCGGCGGGTAACTGCGAGCTTTATTTCATTTAGGAAATAAAACAGATTTACAATCATCATTGCTTTTACCGTGGGAGAGCCATGCTTCGGCATGAACGGGCCGGCTTAACCAGATACCACGGCGTCACAGAAAACCGGCGTGAAGCAGCACTGTGCTGTTTTTCGCTGCGTGAGTGAGGGTACTTGGTAATCTGAGCAGCGCACTTGTGACTCCACCGGTCTTGTGGGTGTCCATGGGTGGCGGCAATCGCTTACCATCAGGGGATCAGTCTGCTCGTCAGCCACTTATCTTATCACATAAAAAAAATACACTTGCATAGAAAACTGTTTGCTGTTAAAAATTATAGACTTCGTAGTTCAGATAAGAGCCGCAAGTTACGATTTGAATGAATCGGTATGGTAACACACTTGGGATTCTGCTGTTGTTGGGGGTTTCACATTAAAATAAAGAAATAATGGATGAAATGGAGTAGCAACCAAGACTGTGGCAGTAGGGAGTCGTCCATTAATCATGTAAAGTTTTGTAAATATTTTTCCCCCTCTCCTTAGTCCTACGTAGGTACGCCTATTTAATTTTTTTTTTTATTCGGAAGACCATCAGCTGTCTTAGTAAAACTAGTAACAGGTCTTCACTAATAGAAATAATGTAAGTAACAGTTTTAACATGCGAAAATCAGGGAAAGTATTGGACCCAGTTTATCTATGGTCTTTGGTTAGTCTATAGTTCATGTCCTTTTTTCTCCGACGTCATATTGTATATTTGTTTAGGAGTACAAAATTATTGAATTGTTTTCAAATGTGTATCACGTTAATATTTTTTGTAGTTTTTCTCAAATCACTCTTATTTTACTTGATTCTTTAAAGGCGGCGGGTCGCCCTAACTAGCGACGCCAATCGATTTAAATTGATAGCAACTAAACCGGATATCTTATTAACAAATTCGAAGTTCGAGCCTCTCGGAAAGAATATATACTATATTTAATACTTAAAATTCATCATCATCATCATCAGCCCATTTAAGTCCCCACTGCTGGGGCACGGGCCTCCCTCAATCACATGAGGGGTAATTGCCATACTCACCACGCTTGGCAGACGGGTTGGCGAGGGTTTTGATATAAATGCAGAGTTTTCCTTCTCTGGGTGCTGATGATCATGCCAGCAGCTTTACCTTAGTCGCCTTTTACGACACCTCGGTAAGAGTGAGGGTGGCCTATTCTACTCTGCCGGGGACCACACGGCCATAATTAAAATTAACTTGGATTAAAGCCATAAGTGGCCGTTTTTGGCGGTAATTCATATTTCGAGTAGGAAGCAGACCAAAAAGTTATTTATAAGTATTAAATACGTAGTATATATTCTTTCCGAGAGGCTCGAACTTCGAAATTGTTAATAAGATATCTGGTTTAGTTGCTATCAATTTAAATCGATTGGCGTCGCTAGTTAGGGCGACCCGCCGCCTTAAAAGAATCAAGTAAAATAAGAGTGATTTGGGAAAAACTACAAAAAATATTAACGTGATACACATTTGAAAATAATTTTGTAATTTTGTATCCGGTTTAGTTGCTATTAATTTAAATCGATCGTTAGTCAGTGCCACCCGTTGCCTTAATAACGCATGGTAAGCTGGTCGGTTACGGGATATCTCCTTTCATCATCATCATCAGCCCAATTAAGTCCCCACTGCTGGGGCACGGGCCTCCCTCAATCACATGAGGGGTAATTGCCATACTCACCACGCTTGGCAGACGGGTTGGCGAGGGTTTTGAAATGCAGAGTTTTCCTTCTCTGGGTGCTAATGATCATGCCAGCAGCTTTACCTTAGTCGTCTTTTACGACACCACGGTAAGAGTGAGGGTGGCCTATTCTACTCTGTCGGGGACCACACGGCCTTACGACCATACTTAAAATTAACTTGGATTAAAGCCATAAGTGGCCGTTTTTGGCGGTAATTCATATTTCGAGTAGGAAGCAGACCAAAAAGTTATTTATAAGTATTAAATACGTAGTATATATTCTTTCCGAGAGGCTCGAACTTCGAAATTGTTAATAAGATATCCGGTTTAGTTGCTATCAATTTAAATCGATTGGCGTCGCTAGTTAGGGCGACCCGCCGCCTTAAAAGAATCAAGTAAAATAAGAGTGATTTGGGAAAAACTACAAAAAATATTAACGTGATACACATTTGAAAATAATTTTGTAATTTTGTATTCGGTTTAGTTGCTATTAATTTAAATCGATCGCTAATCAGCGCCACCCGTTGCCTTAATAACGCATGGTAAGCTGGTCGGTTACGTGATATCTCCTTTACGACATGTCGTGGACTGTATGTTGGGGTTTTTTCTTTCTTTATATCGCGTCGGTGTCGGCGTCCACGCACCGATATGGCGAGGCGTCGTCGGGCGGGGAGCGGGGTGCGGGGCGCGGGGCGTTGATAAGAAACCCGTTTTTTATGTAGTGTCGCAGGCGCTTGATACCCCTAGGCCCGTCCGTGTACTGGCGTCTTGAGGAGGGTTCTTTTAGGTTGTCGGAAAAAACTAAACTGTGTCGTGTCATGTGTCGTCGGTGTTTTCTATGGCAACCGACCCTATTGATATTCCCATTTCTATAGCGGAACTAGCCGCTATGTAAGGGAGCTATCAATTTTGTCTGAGAGACAAGGACGCATGTATTGTCGCGTCGTTCGTCCTTGTCTCTCATTCCTATCTATTCTAAGTGTAGGCTAACCCTATTTGTAGCGTACACTTAGACCTATTCTACCTATTTCCTACCAGTACATCAGACTTAATCTACGGGATATCAATCAAACGCCAATAATCAACTATTTATTTCTAAAAAACTTATTCTAATACAATTTTCCTTATACTAACTTATAATTATTACAATTTACTTATATCTAATCACAAATTAATAGTCACTAAAATCACTTTACGTCACAAATCAACGGGCTAGCACCGTCGTCCGTAACACGACACGTAATAAAGTATTATGCGGCGTTCGGCAGCGAGTACGGCGAGCGGTGGCACAACGCGGGCCGGCTGCTGAACAAGCAGAACGTGTTCGACGACTTCCACGCGGCGGCCGAGTACCTGGTGCGCGCGCGCTACACGCGGTCGGCGCTGCTCACGGCGCAGGGCGGCTCCAACGGCGGCCTGCTCGTGGCCGCCTGCGCCAACCAGCGCCCCGACCTCTACGGCGCCGCCATCGTGCAGGTCGGGTGAGTACCTGGTGCGCGCGCGCTACACGCGGTCGGCGCTGCTCACGGCGCAGGGCGGCTCCAACGGCGGCCTGCTCGTGGCCGCCTGCGCCAACCAGCGCCCCGACCTCTACGGCGCCGCCATCGTGCAGGTCGGGTGAGTACCTGGTGCGCGCGCGCTACACGCGGTCGGCGCTGCTCACGGCGCAGGGCGGCTCCAACGGCGGCCTGCTCGTGGCCGCCTGCGCCAACCAGCGCCCCGACCTCTACGGCGCCGCCATCGTGCAGGTCGGGTGAGTACCTGGTGCGCGCGCGCTACACGCGGTCGGCGCTGCTCACGGCGCAGGGCGGCTCCAACGGCGGCCTGCTCGTGGCCGCCTGCGCCAACCAGCGCCCCGACCTCTACGGCGCCGCCATCGTGCAGGTCGGGTGAGTGGATCCGAAACTATACTCGAAACTGGAATACAACACAAAAAAGAAACTACGACAGATACATCAGTGTCAAAATCTTCAGGGTTTGAAGTGATAATTATCTTTGATAATTATCAAGATAAATATTGGTTGATAAATATCTTGATAAGTATAAGGGTCGTTCTTCTTTTTTATCGACAATGAACCAAACTTACAAATAAACATTTAACTTTTATATAACAGACTACAAATGATAAATAGTATGTCCTAAATATTCGTTAATTTACTATTTTACAGATGGACTATTACTTGATGTAAAATTTAATTGATAAATTATACTTTTTTATTGAAATGAACACATCCGTCACGTCCCCCGAAATTAGTGTCATTTACACCTCTGTCACGCTTTATATATATTTTTACATAGTTAAATCAAGCTAAAGTACCTGCGAGGTGTTAAAGTAATGTCATTATTTCATGGTAAATTAGGAATATCTTGATGGTGTAACGTATATTTTTTATATAATTAATTACCTCATAAGTTACCGAGGACGGGCTCATTGTCGATAAAAAAGAAGAACGACCCATAATCGAAAATATTTGCCATTTGTTATTCAGATACAGAAAACCCCCGTCCAGTTAACGCAATTGAGGTTGATGAAGATGATATTACACTCATCAATTTATTTTAATTAAATAAGTACAAGTATTATCGTAGTAAAAGTATTATATAATTAGTTGATTGACTGCTCGTATTTTGGTTTGCAAGTTATTATACACGAAATTATAAAAATAAAAAAATAAAAGTTGACCTTGATTGTAAAATGTCTCTAATTTATTTAAATCACTTGATTCTAACGTAAAATATTGATATGTAATATCAGTTAAAAAAGGATTACTAGGCTTATATCTGTTTGATAATTATCTGATAATTATCTTGATAATTATCTCGATAATTATCAAAGGACATATTTATCTTGATAATTTCAAACTGTGAAATCTATCAATGTCACTTATCTCATTGTCAAAACAAGTTTTCAGGTTTTTTCAACCTTTTACTTCACCGGTCAATAACATTAAATTAACGTGTCTCTTTGATCACTCGACATTGGCAGAGTTATTATGTGTTCGCCGTAGGCAACACAGTAGCAGCCATATAGAAAAAAAAACTTTTTCTTATATGCTTATTTTCCTAGTAAAGATAAGGATTTTCTCAAAAAATTAGAAACTTAATTACATCTTCATCTTCAGCCATCACTAATGTCAGAATCTCTGACTACGGAATCTGAGTCGGTCACTTGTAGAATAAAGTTTTCCACCACTCCAGTTCGTCCAGTTTTGCACAAGTTTTAGATTTAGACGCGTTATCACGAAACAACAACATGTAAGTTCAAATGTTGTACCAAATGTTATTAACACCTGGAGTGACGCAAGCTAAATACCAGCTTTTCTACCAAACATTACAGATGATTAAGTTTTTATTAAAGTGTCTTGTATTTATCATTAATATAAGTCAATAAAATTACTTCTTTATGTTATAGATTTAAAATTACCAATGAACAAATTATGTCGGCGTATTTTTTAAAGATATAGGTATATACTATTGTACGATCATTTTATTGCAGTGGCAACATTGTAGTAGATTTTTTGGTCTTGAATTCCAGTTTTGGGTATAGACATACTTTAACTTGTTACTCGAGTTGATGCTTCTTCAAAATTAGAGGAGGAGCACGAACATTAAAGGAATAAGGGTTTTCGCGTGTGATAAATCCGCTAGATGGCGTACTGTTAGACTGAGGTCTAACATCAACCGCATTAGATGTTTAGTTTGTCAAATTGACATTTTGACAGATCACGTTTAAAAATAACCAATCACATTGTATATGGACGTCATTCCTATAGTAAGTTTACATGTTGTATTTCATATCCAAATCAAAATTTTGATTAAAATTAAAAATTAAACAAATAATAAGTCGATTAGATTTCTATGGAAAATATTCTCGATTGCTAAAAATATCGGTTAGGTTTAAAAGAAACGTCTCACTTTTAATGTCAAAATAAAACTGTCCTATTCGCCTTCACATACTGAATGGACTATAAAGTATATGTCAGTCAATGATGTTGAAGTTGGACCTGGGTCGCGGGGCTACCGCGTTATTACGTTATGAATGAGGGTTTTCGCGTGTGAAATATCCGCTAGATGGCGTGCTTATGGAACGAGGTCCAACTTCAACATCATTAGCTGATTTATTCGTTAATTGACAATTTGATATATCACATCTAAAAATACCCAATCACCTTGTAGATGGACCTCAGGCTTTATAGTACGCCATCTTGCGGATTATTCACACGCGATAGCCCCTATTTGGAGTGTGCCCACGCGATACTCGGTCAACATTTCATTCCAATTGAAAGAGTGAAAGAGAAGATATTTCTGTTTACAAACTATGGAGGGAGTGAAGAGCCTCCCACAAGCGTTTACATACAAATTGCTTACGATACGCAAACACTACGAATCTTCTTAAAAGTTCGTGCTACCCTTCTGATCACGTAGTAGGAGTCTCCGCACAAAATACATCGCGTGAAATTATTAGTAAACTTTATCTTAGACTAAATAAATAATTATAATAAGGAATAACCGGCTTCGTATTTTTTTTTGTCACGGTCTGAGTCCCTAAAGTTTCTTGTGTATGTGACCGAAAATGTGTAAATTATTTCTAAGAAATGTATAGAATTCCTGATGTCATACAGGAGACGTTAAGTAAAAATTTATCTTACTCCGTTTCAAATTTGATGACACCAGTTAGTACCTCCATCGATGTGGACTGACAGCATTTTGTATTAACGACCGTGGGAGAGCCACGTTTCGGCATGAATGAGCCGGCTCGACTGGAGTGATACCACGGCCTCACAGAAATCCGGCGTGAAGCAGCACTGTGTTGTGTTACGCTGTGTGAGTGAGGGTACTGGAGGCCCAATCCGGGAGAAAGAGGAGTTTAAAGGTTGGCAGCGCAATTGTGTGTGACTCCACTGTTTGCTGTGTCCATGGGTGGCGGCAATCGCTTCATCAAGTGATCCGTCTGCTTGTCTGCCACCTATCACATAAAAAACTACTAACTTCAAATTTATGGCCCCACCGTCGATGCGCAAGTTCCCTATACTCATATAAATGTACTGAAAGTAAAACATTTGAAATGAACTGTTTGCAGAGTGCTAGACATGCTGCGGTTCCAGAAGTTCACGATCGGACACGCCTGGGTGTCGGACTACGGCAGCTCCGACAACGAGACGCACTTCCACAACCTGCTCAAGTACTCGCCGCTGCACAACATACTCGCGCCCAGCGACGGTACATATAACTTAATTCAAAAAACAATAAAATAGTGTCACTTTATGTAGATAGATACAAGCTGTGCGGATAAAGAATGGGATCGGAAATGACGGCGCATCTATTCACTTCTTGCTCGCACACTATTTGCGTCTATACTCGCATTCGTGGGGTGCAAGTATAGACGCAAATAGTGTGCGAGCGAGAAGTGATGCGCCGCCATTTCTGATCCCATTCTTTATCCGCACAGGTTATACTCTTTAGATAGATACACTTTATTGCAAAAAATTTACAGATCTTAGTCTATGGTATTTTACATATATTATGTATTATTATGGTAGATAGAAAGAGAAGGTTTATTTATTTTTGTATTAGAACTTTATTTCACAAATTTTGATATAATAGGCCAACTTAATACCAAGAGGCATTCTCTACCAATCAACCTTTGGGCCATGTAGAAAGTGCAGTGGTGCGGCGGAAGGAGATCTTGTATAGTAACGCAAGGAAAACAACATTTTCTTTAACATTATTATAAAATAACTACATTATATACATACCTACATATCTAATTATATTTAAATAAATATATTACTGTAGTTTTTTTCACATAGCATGATCTGGATGACAGATGTCAAAATCCATACATTTTTCACGTTAGTCTCATTCTAACGTATCTCTCACGAAAAGCTCTGTCCTGCTGTCACCCAGATCATGCTATGTGAAAAGGACTATAATAAGTATATTATAAATACAATATATAGAGTTATAGTAGTAGTTCGGGCTTTTTTACAGTAACGGTTCGTATGCGTGGAGTTAGAGAACCCATGTTTTAAGGGTCATACATATTTTTGGCCCGTCCTTCCTCTTATGTAGCTCAAAATTATCAAAAAGTTTAGGTTTTTAAGTACATAACACTTCTATTACATGCTTTAGTACGACCATGGACTAATTATATAATATAATTAACCAAACCACGAATAATGTAACGTTAAAAAATCACTTTGGTAAATCATTTCATATTACCTATGTAGGCCAATGCCCTCTTATTCCAAAACGTGGTTTAAAATAAGTAATGTGATTAATACTGGTAATAACTGAAGAACTAGAAAAAACATTATTACAAAACTAAGATTAACATTATTTAGTATATCAACTATAATACTTAAGTTAAACCACCCGGACCCCAGTTTAAAACGAGTATTAAAATAATAGCCTCAAAATTTCGATTCAGTAACCATGACAACATATCCCCGTGACAGGTCATTCCATTTTACGCTAAAGTTATTTGCGAGAAAGTAGTTAATCTATTTTTGGGATTTAATCCCAAAAATAGCAATTCCTATGCATATTATTTGGAAACCTTACTTAGGTCAATATTTTAATTTATTGTTGCCTAAAAACAATTCTTTAGAATTTTTACTTCAGACAACATAATAAGGTTATGTAAAATGAAATGTCACTGAACGAATGATTGAATGATTCGATCAATTTTGACACTATCCTGCGGTACTAAATTGTCTATGGTTAGTCGAGGATTGGTAATAAAAATTTAAGAACTAACATTATTCCATAATAATCATGAACTTGCTAGTTTAGGATTAAAGGCGGTATCAGAGCAGTTTTTTGTAATAAGAGGGAATAAGCTAAAACAAATGTGTTTGTCCCATAACACTTCCACATTAAACAGCGACTTTAACTTCTGGAGGAATCTACAGTGCTGTATGTGTATTGTCAGAGCGCGCGCAGTACCCGGCGACGCTGGTGCTGACGGCGGACCACGACGACCGCGTGGTGCCGCTGCACTCGCTGAAGTTCATCGCCGAGCTGCAGCACACTGTGCGAGGCTCCGCGCAGACCAACCCACTGCTCGCGCGGGTCGACACCAAGGCCGGCCACGGGGGCGGGAAGCCCACCGCCAAGATTGTGAGTGCGACAGCCAGCAGATAGCGATACGATAAAGATATAGATGCGCCCATGTCTCACAGCACCCGACCCGACCATAAATGCCTCCATGAAGCACCAACTTGTGGTCATGCAAATGTGAAACTTTCCTTCTCTTATATAGTTTTTTAGATTTTCGCGTTGCATTATAACTATAATGTATCAATACGGGGATTAACATGATATTTAGTATAATAATTCTCACAACATCTCATACGTTGACCTGATTCCGTACTAAGTAGCTTAAGCACTTGTGTTACAGATATCAGACAACAGAGGAACACAAATATATACTTAAATACATATATTACACCCAGACACTGAAAAAACACAAGTGTTCATCGCACGAATGTTTGTCCAGGGTGGGGATCGAACCCACGACCTTTGGCGTAAGAGGCAGGGTCACTACCAATTGCGCCATCCGGTCAGTTATTATGTGAAACAACATTGTGTACTATCTATTCACTTCTCGCTCGCACACTATTTGCGTCTATACTCGCACCCCACGAGTGCGAGTATAGACGCAAATATGTGTGGGAGCGAGAAATGAATAGATGCGCCGCCATTTCTGATCCCATTCTTTATCCGCACGGGTTGTACTCACATATTCAGTCCGCTTGTGACCACGGCTGCTGTAACGTAGCCGAAACGTCGAGCCAAATATGTGAGTACACAATGTTGTTTCACATAATAAATATCGTGTTAATCCCCGTATTGATACATTATATTTCCTTCTCTTCTTCTTCAGCAGCATGTATTTGCCGACTGCATATGCCTTCCCACTTTCTTTTTTCCTCGGTCTTCCTGGACCACGCTACTCCAGTTTGACCCTTGAGGTCATCCGACCATGTGACAATTTGTCCGCCAACACTTCTCTTACCATCTGTTGATCTGCAGTCACGAACATCCTTGCTAAATATATTGTTTTAAACTTTCACCGCCTTATTACAAATCGCAAACTAAGGCTAGTCCTGGAACAAAACTCGTGACAGGCCTCTTTTAAAATCGCGTGTGAATGGGCTGACTTGAGCTTAAGTACTGTAATAAGTTTAGATAGCTTTTTGTAATAAGGTGGTCATGGGCACTAACATTAGAACAATCCCGTCAATAACTATTCTAATCCTTGCTCCACCTCTCATCTCCCCTTCTGCACACATGACCGGCCCACGCCCATATAGCTTTGCGGCGCAATACCCTACATTGGGGACTATCGTTTGTGAAAACCCCACTAGATGGCGCTGTGTAAGACTGAGACAAATGTCAGAATGACATTTTTATTGTTATTACCGTACTAAAGTGCATCCTGTTCCAATGAAAACGGGCTGGTACGAGTTCCGGGGCTGTCCTTAGTTCGCGATTTGTAATAAGGGGGAAGGTCTCGAAATTGGAGCTCAGTCTAACAGAGTGCAATCAAAAGATTTTTTCACACGCGATAGCATCCAATATTGTAAATTTTAGTTCATGATTATGAAAATAATTTTACCGCACAAGCCTGCTTGACATTTCTCGAATTAAAATATACCCTAATTCCCACGATAAAAGACCGTTTTTCACAGAGGTGTGGATGACCTGGCCGAGTCCTAAGTTATAAAGGACGAATGTTTATATACGAGTAGGACAACGATACCAGGGTATCGTTGTCCTACTCGTACATAAACAACCAACTCGACGATGCGACGCTATGTGAAGATATAAAATAGTCCTAATATTTGCCAGTATCCCTACGTTGTTGACATTAAGTATCCTCCGGAATTAGTACAAACCATACTTTTTATTTCCAGATCGAGGAGCACACAGACATCCTGTGCTTTATTACGCAAGCCCTAAAGCTCAAGTTCGTGAAGTAGACTCGCCTGCCATATTATACAGAGATAGTATTACAATGAGATACACGGAATTAGTATTATGTAAATATACGCAACCACAGTCTGTTGATGATTACCTCTGGGTCTTAGATAAGACTGGTGATATTGTTACGCATTGCTACTATTTTTTTATTAATAAAAACCTTGTTTTTATTTTTGTCTGTTGTTATTTTAAATGGTACTCCTTATTACCTGTTGCAAATGCGGTCGGAAGGTTAATTCCCGGCTTTAAAGCCATGAGCGCAACTGTAATGTGACATAGCGAGATGCTGCTTAAACCTCTGTCACAGATGAAAAGGTCTATGTATATGTACTTCTTATTAACTGAATATATTCATGAATTGCATTTTGAGAAAAGTAATTGTCATAACATGTCAGCATATCGTCTATGGCTCTTTGCTGCGTTCCAAATCACGCACGTTTCATGATTCATTGTGTTTTTTAAATTTTATTAAGGCTTATCGTTCATTATCATCAGCCTATCGATCTCAATAGACCGTAAAAAGGTGACGTCACAAGTCTATTAAGGTTGTGGGCATGCCCATCGTGCCCACAACGGTGGATCCGCCCTTGTTGTAAGGACGGTTTTCCTGGCATGCGGATTTTGGTCCGCTTGCGGACTACGGGGGCCATGCTTTTCCTAAGAGTCCGCGCCACGAAAGAAGTCCTGCGAAAAAACACGGAGCTAAATTTAAGATTCCTTTTGTCTATGAGCTAAGCTCTAATTTGATTGTTGATGGCGACTCAAGCGCAGTTTTTACGAAACTACTTTGGCGACGCGGACTCTATAATGTTCTGTGATGTCACGCACCTAAGAATAACTATTACCGTGTCTATTGGACGACACATTTTACCACTTTGGGAGCGTCTCTTGTGCAAAGTATTAAGTTTAGAAAAAAAAATATTTGAAACCTCAACATCATTTTTAAAGACCTATTCATAGATACCCCACACGTATGGATTTGATGAAAAAAAAAATGACACGGGGACCCTAAAAAATGTTTTTTACTATTTTTGTGTAAAAATCGTAATGCGGTTAACATCTATTTACCAAGTTTCAATATTATAGTTCTTATAGCTTCGGAAACGGATCGACGGACAGGCAGACAGACAGGACGAATCTATAAGGTTTCCGTTTTTTAGCCATTTGGCTACGGAACCCTAAAAATGACTGTATCCCATCTGGCCCAGTGCCGGGCCAGATGTAGGTATGTCGAAACCTGCTTTCACTATACTTTCGATTCATGCCGAAGCGTGGCTCTCCCACGGTCAAATTGTGGCCGATAGTGACAGAAATAAGTTTACAACGCGCAAGCGGTAAAATATTAAATGCTATTAATTTGACTTGACCGTTATTCGAAGCTTATAGTTATATGACATAGGTGTCACCTGTTCCCGCCAGTATTTCTGTCTCTTTTTGCCCTATATTTACATCCCTTTCGCACCCCCTCATCCACCGGGCAGAGTGGGGTAACCACCGCTTGCGCCAATTTTATTCTTCATTGGCGTCTTGATTCGGATTGACAAAATTACGTAAGTACTCAATAAGTGTAAACGATTACTGTAGCTTAGAATTTCTTTTCTGGGTAACCCTTTTACCCACTTATTTTTAAATGAATTGTAATGCTTTTGTTTCTGAATGTGATTAACGTTTTAAGTGCATCAAATAGTAACAAATGATATAAATTATCAACCTCACTAATAGAGATAAATTAACGGATTTTCCGTTCGTGTTTATAAAATATTTTAGTGATTTACGTTAGCAAGTACCGTATCAACGCATACGGCATAATTAGTGTTTTTACGTAGAATGCCGGATAGCGACGACCATAACCTTGCACCACCTGCTGCGCCGCAACCAGAGCCGCACCTCGGAATCCAGTTCCAGTAGCAGTAGCAGTGACTCTTCGAGTTCGTCTTCGGATTCCGGTGCTCGAAAACGGAAGCGTCGACGTCGCAACAAAAAAAGGGGGGGGCAAACATGGCCGTCGCTCGAACCGTAAGTTAGATGAACTATACAGGGTGTAACAAAAAGGGGGTATCAACCCGAAGTGAACCGATTCTGACAAACTTTACAAACCTCATATTAAAGTTTTAAACCTTCCAAGTTAATATTGTGATTTTTAATATTTAATTGAAATCTAATCCTTCGTGAATTACATTTCAATTCGCACATCACTAGTGAACAATCAGCTGACAAGGTTATTAACCTTTGCCCGCTCCTTTTGGAATAGTTACAGCTCCTTGCACTCCTGGCTGTGCTCCTGGTTATTGAACACAATATTAAAATGGGTTCCGAACATTTTTATAATTTTCTTTTATGTTAAGAGAAAATAAATACCTATATGAAGTGGAAACAATAAAAGCAGTACTGCTTTATTGATAAAAAATATTGTAAAAAGATGGGAACATAAGTACTTATGTACCCATCTTTTTACAATATTTTTTAATTATGCACAATAAACAAGCGTGAAAAGAGTGGTGACAGACAACCAGCAAAAGAAACCTTACGATCGAATGAGATACATTGACCAATCAGGTACCTAGTCGGTATGTATCCGTGTACATAATGGACGACAAGTAAAGATTCAATCAATGAAATTCACAAAATAAATGAATCAAGAAAAAATCCGCGTAATTGTAAGAAAAAATAATAATCACATGCCTCGGAAAGCACATCAAGCCTACTTACTTACTTCTTATCTGAATAGTTATCAACCAGAAAACTTATCCGAATCCTAAACTAAAAACCGTATCCGAATTACAAAAAAACTACGCTGGTCCCGCAAAGCGCGACCGCACATTACCACAAAAAATACCTGGTCAAGATTACCAGAAATACAATGTAAAACAATAAAAATTCCAATCCGGCACGTATTTTTTGAAGTTGAACCCTAATTTATGTTTATTTATTTATTTATTTATTAATAGGCACAACTACAGAATACAATTTAAAGTACATGCTACACAATTACAAGCCAAGTTTCATATTAAAACTGTAATCCCGATAAGGGTTGCGCACAGCATTTACTTTTATATAAATCTAAATAAGAAAAAAAAGGATACTCAAACATGCACACATAACTGCTGTTTTACAATTTTAATAAAAGAGTTTAGGTTCTGCGAAAATATGTCTAAACTGCTACTATTAGCATTATATGATCTACACATTCGAAATAGCGGATCATTGTATGTCACATTAATTGCCACAACATGGCTCAAAAAATAATTTACATTTTCTCTTACTACCAGTTGTTTTAAAAAGTACATGGCTCAACAACTCCCCAGCATCCCACTGATTATTCAAAATTTTGAACAATATTGATAAGTCCTGAACTTTACGTCTAGATTCCAAAGTACTAATTTTAAAATACTCCAGTCTGGATTCATATGTAGATAATTTACGTCTCATGCCTAATTTTGAACTCAAATAACGTAGAAAACGTCTTTGTACGGCCTCTAATCTATCTGTATGAGTAGCGTATTGAGGATACCAAATAACAGAATTGTACTCCAAAACACTTCTTACCAGACCAAAATACAATATCAACATGCTTTCCGGTTTGCGAAACGGTTTTGCAGTTCTGAAAATGAAGCCAATAGTCTTATTGACTTTAGATATTATGCTTTCATAATGATGTGTGTAACTTATTTTAGAATCCAACCATACTCCAAGATCTTTGACCAGATTCTGGCGGTTTAAAATAATATTATTAATTTTGTAGGGATATTTAATTGTCGATTTTTTCTTGGTGAAAGTTATGAGGCAGCACTTTGCAACATTCAACGACATGCCATTGTGCATGCACCAATTATGAACTTTGTCAATATTACTTTGCAAAGATCTTGCATCATCAATACTCATTACTTCATTATATATTTTGATATCATCAGCATAGGCAATACATTTACACGTTATTGATTCTATTAGGTCATTAATATACATTACAAATAGTAGAGGCCCTAAATTGGAGCCCTGCGGAATCCCAGATGTAGATTGATATGGAAAGGAATCATAGCCATGTACCGCTACTAGTTGTGTTCGACGAGATAGATAGGAAGTCAGCCAGCGCAATAGAACACCATGGATACCAAGATGATGCGCTTTATGACAAAGTATTCCATGGTCGACCTTATCAAATGCCTTGGCGAAATCTGTGTACAGTGAATCTATTTGTACATGCTTGTTGAAGGCCATATTTAAATCATGAACATAAGACAAAAGGTTGGTGGTAGTGGAACGTCCAGCTACAAAACCATGCTGCCGATTACTTAATACTGGTTTTAAATGGTGATACATATATTTATAAATAAGACTTTCAAAGACTTTAGCAAGACAACTAAGTATACTTATTGGCCTAAAATTTTTTACATCCATTTTGTTCCCTGATTTGTGTATCGGCACTATTTTGGTAATTTTCCACAGTTCTGGAAAATAACCACTTTTCATGCTAGAATTGTACACGTGACATAATGGTTTCGTCAAAGCCTCACTACAATTTTTTACAAATATTGGCGGTATTCCGTCGGGCCCAGCCCCCTTTGTAACATCTACAGATTCAAGAGCTATTTTTATATCTTTTTCCGTTAATATTATAGAAGATATAGATGTAGTGAACTCAGGAAAATTTGGTTTATAAGCATTTGTAGAAGGTTCATTATAAACAGAAGAGAAATGTCTCGCAAACAGGTTTGCTATATCCTTACCATTATAAGCGTAATCAGAATTATAGTACATTTGGTTTGGCAAACTATTAGTTGCCTTTTTTGATTTCGTGTATCTCCAAAAAGTTTTTACATCTGTTTTAATGCCATTCTCTATTCTTTCCAGATATGCTCTATAACACTTATCAAATTCAGTTTTGGCCCTAGATCTAAGCATAGAAAAAGTGTCGAAGTCACGTGGATTGGCATATTTTTTATATTTGGCGTGATATTTATTTTTTTCTTTCAATAGTTTTACTAAAGGACGAGAGAACCACGACGGCCAAGAGTTACATATCTTAATTTTTGGAGTATATTTTTCAATTATGTCCCATACGTGGTTATAAAATACCTCTAAGAACCTATCACAATCCAAATGAACGTGTTTCTCCCAATCCACTTTATCTAGGTCAGCATTACAGGCATGGAAATTTGCTTTATGAAAACAGTATTTATCACCAGGGAATTCTTTTAACAATTTTTGTTTACTAATGGATACAGTGATTTCAAGAGGTGGGTGATATACGTCAACGCGACTTAACGGTTGAGCCTCGTTGACAATACATGGAGTCTGGGAGTGGCTTAATACAAGATCCAATATTCTATTCTGAGAATTAAGAATAAAATTAGATTGAGTCAAATCTGATCTTGCTATAAAATCACGCAAGGTGCATATTTTAGAATTAGTAGAAGTAACAGGACCTTCACAAGACCAGTCTATCTCAGGAAGATTAAAATCACCAATTATGATTGTTTTTTCTGATGTCGACTGAATAATGCTTTCAAAACTATCTAACAACTCCATGAATTGCTCATTTTGAATATATGACGGTAAATAAACAGCACATAAGTTTAAAGTAGTATGCTTCATCTGCACACTTACCCAAATATTTTCCAAAGGCGTGTGACACCGTAACTTCTCAGCACATACCAAGGACTTTTTAACTGCAATAAGCACACCACCGCCATGTGATTTGTTATACTTTTTCATAAAATCGGCGGATCGGTCCTTACGAAAAACGGTATACCTATCATCAATTATTTCAGAGGAAGCTACAGATTCATTCAACCATGTCTCACACAAACATATTACATCATAATTATTTGCCAATATTGATCCATATATATCTGATGTTTTAGATTTAGTACCTCTTATATTTTGAAAATAAACAGATAATTTGTCTTCCATTTAAAATTTAAAAATGACTAAGATAGTATTAAAAAAAAATAGAGTAACATTTATTTTAGCGAGTCCAACACCTTTTCACACTTAACATGAACAAACGGCGATGATTCATTTTTACGTACGAATATACGACCGTTACGCACCCACACGAATTTATAGGCCAACTGTTTAGCCTTAGCTCGAGCGGCGGCATGCAGCGATTTGTTGGCTGGGGACAGATGCTCAGAAACGTAGATAGGTACAGTTGGTCCGCTGAAATCCAGTAAAGATGATCCAAGTTTATTTTTCGGATTGGACTTATTATAGCGTGAGACAGCCGAGTAGAACTCATCGCGACATCTCACGCTTCTGAGTTGGACAACAATGGCTCGCGGAGTATTGCTTTCTTTGTTTTTGTGAGCAACTCTCGTGCAATTCAAAATATCAGTATCTTTCAACTTTAGCGCTGCCACATTAGCGATTTTGTTAACAATGGTTATAATATTTTCATTTTTGTGCTCCGGGACTCCTTGGATCTCAATGTTACTGTTCCTTAAGTATTGTTCCATTGAGTCTAAACGCTCTGTCATAAGAGATACTGTTGATCTCAGTTGTTCACATTCATTTTGCATATTTTTATAGTCAATCATTATTGTGCTCGTGGATTTAATCAATTCATCGTATTGATTACTAATGTATTGTACCGAATTATGTAATTCATGCAACTTTTCATTGATAGGAGACATTTCCGAACGAATGGCGGCTTTGATTTCGGTTTTTATCAAATTAGTGAGGTCACTATCCAAGCATAAATTTTTATTGCGGCTTCTATAAGTTATGCAATCAATTGGAGAGTCTTCCAACACTTGGCCAGGGGAAATACTATCATTGCGCACCGGTGTATTAGTTTTGTCACCAATTTTAGGTTTTTTATTAACACATTCCGGACAAATCCAGGATTGTTTACGTTCACTTCCTGCACCATAAAAGCTGAGAAACCGCTTCTCATCCATGCCAGCGCAGAGAATATCGTATGATTTTCCGCATTTCGAGCATTTTAGGCATTGTTTGCCTTTTAGAGGATTAAGGCATCCAGCGCAATTAACTTGTTTTGACGCCATGACAAACACCACCCAAACTATCAGCAGTGTTAAAACTTGCGATTCTTCAAGTCCGGCCGGTGGAGTTCACGACCTCGCGAGAAGAAAGTCTTAAGCGCCGTGTGTTCCAAAGCGCTTACGCGTTTCACTGAGTCACTTTACACAGCCCGTTGTTGGAGCGGCGATAACACAAAATGTTTTCTTCGATTGTTGTAATTCACTATAATTTACGGTCCACCAAGTGAAATGTTGTGTAAAATAGTTGAAGCACACCAATATTGTTGTTGTAGATGAAAAATTTATATGGAACAACGGTTTTAAACTACTATTTAGACAAAAAATCGGGAGCGTTTATTAAAAGCTGTTAGCGCGTTTATTAAAAAATGTTAGAACCTAACTATTGTTCAATAACAATACCATTATCAATGATGACCAATCACGATCAATAAGATCGCCGCCCGCCCAATGAAATGTCATCATTCACCCGCCAAAAAGCCCGCCATATTATGGGCGGGGTTAGTCATTAGGGTAAACACACCAATAAATGACAACGATGAGTGTTAAAAATAATGTGTTTTTGTTTTAAAAGGCATTCAAGTATTTCAAAAACCTCCAAAACTAGGGTTCATGGTTTGATTCCCAGTACGTACAGACACCCACACCAGTTACCACAATCTGTTTAATTTATTCCATTGATATTGAGTAGTTGAACCAAATGTGTTTGACATACCTACCTAAAGGTGAGATTCGATTGAAGAAATTGTACATATTTGTATCCATTGATGTGTGGCTGTCTGTACTTACTATTTATTGTTAGATGGGATACGTGTCATCTATGTCAAATATTTTTTACGATCTTGCATTAACGATGTTATTTTTACTATCACAAATGTAGTACATATTAAAAAAGCCTACCCGTCTCACAAGTAAACTAGCTCCAACCCAAGGAGCCTAGAACCCAGAACCTTACACTGTCCGGGCGAATATTCTAACCACTGAGCTACAGAGTCACTATGAGTAACCGCTGTTATCCATTACCTCTTACGCGATAAAAACTAAGTACCACATTTTAATATTTTTCTGAAGTTTTAGGTATGGCATTTGCGTCCGGCGATCATAAGTCCTTAATTATTAGGAGTTAGTACATAGTTCTTTAAACATTAATAACATTTTATAGACATATTTAAATGGTTTTGTATTGTTTTTCAAATCTGCATCAGTATTTACTCCTCAACGTAATAATTTGGAAGTGGATGGGCTGATGTTGTAAGGCAACTTATACTACTAGTCGTTCAAGGCTTAGAATCAATCAACTTAATTTGAAAAAAAAAACTATGTTCCACACTTAGTTATAATAAGTATTATTAATAATATTATTTAAATGGAATATGAAAACATAAAAACAAAAATATCGTATTTTGCCTATTAGAAATCATTCATAAAAAAATGCGGTAGCGTAATAGAAGCTCGTTTAGCTGCAAGCGCTTTACAGCTTGAAAACAAAAGACATTACCCGCCATGTCTTTTTCTATTATTTTTTTACCCCACTATCAATGATTTATCAAACAAAACAAATGATTTCCCTAAGTCACTACGTCGATCAATTTTTTCAAAGGGTACTTTTTCCCCTATTTTTAAGTGACAATGATTAGGACAGATACCCTAGTACTGGGAGGCTAGAAATCGGAAGCGGTAAAAAGGAAGCACACGCAGCAGGTGCGCGGGATTTACAAAGCAGTCGCTCTCTATCCGCTTTAGTGTGAACAAGTTCGACATCCTAGGTTTTCAGTTGTGATAAAAGTGACAATGTCTCTAAGTAATCGGGATTACTATGTAATGATTCTATGTGTGGGTGCTACCGACGGCAATTTGAGTGCAGCACGGGAGCTGTACTTTCAAAGCTTCATTGAAGATAGACCAGCACATGAACGTAGGCAACTTCCTTCATTGCGTAGCTTCAGACGTCTGACGCATCGGCTGTTTACGACTAGCTCGTTCCATCCAGGAGCTTCGACCGGCCGTCCTTCTACCCAAGATCCGGATTTCGAAGAAGCCGTGTTAGAACACTTCGAAAATAACCCGCGGACCAGTACGCGTCGTGCTGCCTTGACATTGGGGCTGGCAACCACATGAATGTTTGGCGAGTGTTGCACGTAGATGGCCAGCACCCGTATCATTTTAGCAAAACGCAGGAGCTGATTCCTGCTGACTTCTTACCTCGCGTGTCATTTTGTGACTGGTACAGAACGCAGGTCGAGAGTGCACCACCATGGGGCCACATAAAAAACATTGTTTATGCAGTCCAGTGTTCATCCAAAGATGAAATGAAACAGCACATAATCGATGCATTTAACACAGTGACGCCAGAGATGCTGCGTAACACCAGAGTCTACCTACAGGCGAGCTGTTTTGTGCATTGAACGAGGAGGTCGACATTTCGAACCTTTCTTTGAAACGTAAGTAAGTTTATTACGTAACTTTTTTTATGTGTTAGGTGGCAGACGAGCAGACAGATCACCTGATGGATGATTGCCGCTGCCCATAGACACCCGCGACACCAGTAGAGTCACAAGTGCGCTGCCAACCTTTAAACCCCCCTTTCCCCCGGATTGGGCCTCCGGTACCTTCACTCACGCGGCCTATTTTCTTAATAAGTTAGCTAGGTGATTTTTTATGTGCTAACCTACTTTTACCTACCGCCATTTACTAAACTAAATACAAATAATACCTACTTAGTTGTACACCTAACGTAATAAAATAACAGAACCTATTTTTTTTATTATTAATTCTCATTCATTGTCGCCATGGACCTAAAAATAAAATCTGCCGTGGCAAAATTACTTCTAACACCAGTGATTTAGTATCATTATTGTTTGTTACAGTTGTCAAATGAAGCGCGCCGACACAAGAACAGCCGATTCTTCTGACAATGCCGCCGCGCGCCGCCGAAATCCTTTGCCGTTTGCCGCCGTGCCTCGGCACGTGTAACTTCCTACCTATGCAAGAGACGCGGACGCCGCCCGGTACCAGGCGACCAGGACACGCAAGGAGGATTTAATGTAGGGTGCGAAATGTGACGTGTAAGGACAGTGACCTCAATAGTGTTGTGCCACAATTGTTTACATGCTAAATTTAATAAATCAATTTCGGTAAGAATGTTTATTTTTTTCTAAATTATTTTAAATTAATTTGATACTTTGCACATAGCCTCTACACAAGGTACACAATGATACCCCCTTTTTGTTACACCCTGTATAAGGAAGTTAACCTTTCACGTCAACAAATATCTGCGAACAATAATGATTATTTGTCCGATGTGAGTAGAGACCTTTATAATAATAACGATCTACCACTACCGGTAGCATCCGATCATGTATTTGTTCGGTGTCTGGGTGTAATATATGTATTTAAGTATATTTTGTGTTCCTCGGTTGTCTGATATCTGTAACACAAGTGCTTAAGCTACTTAGTACGGAATCAGGTCAACGTATGAGATGTTGTGAGAATTATTATTATGTATCAAATGAGCGTTCTGATTTTAATTTCCAAATTCAAACTAAATTAAAAGAACCAACCCTTCCTTCCACGTCCGACTCAGATTTGAAACTTTTGCACGATCTTCAATTGTTCGATAGTAAAGATTGGTCTGAATTGCGGTATTCCGATACACAGAAGTTGTAACAACATAGTCCAGGTTTTGTAGATTTGGAAACGAATGAAGAAGTAAAGATATTCGATACCCTAAAACATTCAACGTATGCCGATAAATCTTATGCTGCCTTGACCTTATGTATTCTGAAGCAACGTGAGGCGTTGCAATGTACATTTAATGATTTATTGAACTGGGCCAGAGACTCTGAATGTGTTAACTACGAATCACTCAAAGAGAAAATGTCTATTCTATTTTCTGATGGTGATTTTCAAAAGAAGTCATCTGATCTACTCCAACTGGCTTGTGGTCATCGAGCTGAGGTCATCCAAAGTCGTAGAGATGGGATAATAAACCATGTTAAAGACCCCCTTATGAAAACTACCCTCAAAAAGATACCACCTACTTGTAAGAATCTTTTCAATGCAGAGGCTTTTACAAGTGCCGTAGAGAAGGCTGGTGGTGTAAGAAAATGTTTTTGGCCTATTCAAAAGAAAAAATCAACTAATTCTGCTTTGCAAGCAAAGTTGACAGGAGCTTCTAATGTGTCCTCGCAGGGCACATTTTTTAACACGGCGCCCCCGCAGGGTGCTACTAATTACAATAATGCTCCATACACGAGTGTGACCGCATCACATTCGCATCATGCTAGACATCCACCCCCGCAGGGTGGCTGCAATTATCAGTGCTCCTCGCAGGAGTATCAGCATGTAAATCTGCACTCAGTGGCTACAGCTAATCAAAGAGGATCCTTTCGAGGACATCCTTCCAGACATGGTGCAAGGTCTAATGATCAATACGCAAATAACCGAAAGCGAGGCATGTCATCGTCTAACAGCAGAGGCAGTAAGAAACGTAGATATTGACACGAATCCTTTCAGTGCGGGTCCTCTTTACTACAAAAAAAATGGGAAGAGATGGGAGCTCCAGAATACCTACTAAAAATTATTCAGGGGTATCGCATACCCTTCGTAACGAGACCACCGCTTGTATACCCCAGCAATTATGGAAAAGCTTTCCACACTCATCAGTCAGAAGAGATGTCAACAGTGATAAACAGTTTGAAAAAACAGGATGTTCTGGAAGTAGCCCATCTCTTCCCAAGCTTTCTTTCGACAATGTTCCTTGTTCCGAAGAGCGACGGTACCGCCCGTCCCATTTTCAATTTAAAAGCGCTAAACGAGTTTGTAGTGACGGAAAAATTCAGTCTTCTAAATGTATTCCGAGTGCCGGAATTTCTTCAGCCGAACGACTATCTGTGCAAAATAGACCTTTCCTTGCCTTCCTAGAAAAGCCTTGTCTTCCTCGGAATTCTCTGGCTCAACCGAAAGTCTTTGCCAGCAGACAAGGTACACTCCTTGACTGCCAAAATCAACCACATGCTTCATGTAAAAAGAACCGACCTGAAAGAAGTCCAGAGCCTAACCGGAATGCTAAATTTTGCAAGCTTTGCGGTTCCGAACGGCAGGCTACATTATCATGCACTTCTAAATTTCCTAAACAACATTGTACTCTCACTATCAGGACTGTGGACAGGTACACAGGGGGCTCTTCATTGCAATCAGAAAGAGATGTTAGCGATATTAAGCGTATTAAGAGATCACTGTCTGTACCTTCGTCATTCCACAGTCTTGATTCAATGCGACAACAAGACTGTCATTGCCTACCTCAGGAACCAGGGAGGCACAAAGTCAATTCCCTTGATGAATCTGACATATCAAATTTTCGAGATCTTAGACCGGTTCCAAATCCACCTGAAGTTATATCATCTCCCAGGGAGGTACAACCGTCATGCGGACCATCTCTCGAGACTTCGAGCGCCCCCAGAATGGCATCTACTGAATTCGTGTACCTAGATAGTATTTTTAAAGTTTGGCACCCCGGTGATCGATCTATTTGCCACCCAGAGGGCGCACGTAGTCTCAAACTATGTGACCCTAGATCTAAACGACAATCAAGCTGCGTATCACGACGCCTTTTCAAGAGATTGGAACTACCCACTGGTGTGGGTGTTTCCGCCACCGTATCTCGTGCCCAAAGTGTTGGCCCACCTCAATCAGGCCAGGGGCATTTATCTCCTAGTGCTACCACGGTGGGAGAAAGTATTTTGGCGAGCCGACCTCAGAACACGTGCTCTAGCAGCACCATTTACCCTGCTGCACCTAGACAGGAAGTTAGTAGACGTTTCAACCGGTCTACCTCCCCCTCAAATCCAGGAAATAGTTTTGGAGGTTTGGAAATGTGGGGGAGGTCGGGGGATATAATGGATTGGAATAGCGATCAGATCAGTCTATTACAAACTTCATGGAGACCATCTACAAGAATGGAAAAAGTGGTTAGAATGGACAAGTCAACATCACATTAACTCGAATCGTCCAAGTGGGTCAGATTTGGCAAAATTTCTTGCAGATCTTCATATTATTCACAAGTTTTCCTACAACACTATTCTATTATATAAATCAGCGATCTCCACACTATGTAATACTGTCATTTCCGGTCAATTAAGTACTCATGTACTTGTAAAATATGTTCTAAAATCGATAGCTATTAAAAAGCCCATAGCGCAAAAATGCCCCATATGGGATATTGATACATTAGCCTTCCATTTAGAAAAGTCTACCGTAAACTGTAGTAATATATTTCAGGTATGTAGACACACCTTGGCCGTGTGGGCTCCGGCAGAGTAGAATAGGCCACCCTCATTCTTACCGAGGTGTCGTAAAAGGCGACCCTTTGCTGGCATGCTCATCAGCACCTAGAGAAGGAAAACTCTGCACATATATCAAAACTCTGCCAACCGTGGTGAGTATGGCAATTACCCCTCATGTGATTGAGGGAGGCCCGTGCCCCAGCAGTGGGGACTTAAATGGGCTGATGATGATGTAGACACACAGCTATGTTGTTACTGCTCTCTTCTGGGCGCAGGATTCATGACTTAACCCTATTGAACATTGATTCTGCTCACTGTGTGAGGTCGGATGAATCAATTATTTTTTGGCCAATATATGGGTCTAAAACTGATTCCTCTGACTACAGACAGTCAGGTTGGAAACTGCTGGCTAATGCGGAAAATAAGAATTTAAACCCAGTATACTGGATAAATCAAGTTATTGATATCCTACGTAATAGAAGAGAGTCTGTCAATTGTAATAGCTTATTTATAACCTTAAGAGGTCATGTAAATACCGCGTCTCGAGCAATTATAGCGGGATGGATTAAGTCATTATTAGCAGAAGCAAACATCACTGCGACACCTGGCAGTACACGCTCAGCAGTAGCATCCAAAAATTGGCTGAATAATCATCCCCTAGAGGATATTTTATCTAGAGGAAACTGGCGAACAAGTAATACCTTCGAAAAATTTTATAGGCGTGAAGTGATGTCTGCTCCTAGTTATAGTTAATATAGTTAATATTTTATAGTTAATTTATTTGATGTTATGTGGTTATTGTACAATATACTTCGTAATAATAATAACAATTATAATAAAATACAGAAATTTATCACAGTGTTTTATTTAATATTATTTACAACTCTTGTGCCATTTACTATTCATATTTACATACCTACCTACTTATAGTGATGATTTCACATTGGCGTCCACCACCAGGCGATAACAAACAAGTCTCATATAGCTATAAGCTTCGAATAACGGTCAAGTCAAATTAATATGGGCGTTTTACCTACCAATAAAACGCTTATTAATTTACGCTACCTACCGTCCTGACTCTTCCCGCTTGCTACCCTGGGCAACCCGGGAGCAAGCTCCCATCACCTTATCTATTTATGTATTTATTCCCAGGATAAATTAGAAGAATAATAAAAAAAATGTTCTCATTTACACTGTCGCTTCTTAAAATAACATTTTAAATTAAAATAAGCAAATAAACCGAGCCACCCGCTAACTTTCAAACAAGCTCACAAATAAAAAAGTTTCATTGATACTGCATGGTTATAGTAACAATTTCATTTTTTTTTTTTATTATAACTGTTCCTAGGGGAGTCCGCTAGTACCCCGGACGTGGTGATCCAGGCCTTTTTTCGACAGGGTCTTTCGACACAATTTTTATTACCGTTCTACATAAGTATGTACCTACTGTTAGGGGAAATGTGGTTTTTGGGGAAAAATGGATAGGTTCTAACGGGTTGTGGGATATGGGTTTATAATTTTTCTATTTGGTTTATTTTTGGATATGGGGGGGGGGGGGGGGGGGCTTACATCCAGATAAGGCTAGAGAAAAGGGAGAGGTTAGTGGGGGTACGAATGAAGAAAGCAATTTCGGGTTTCATAATGCTCCTCATATTGGGTGCCGTTATCGGCGTTGGCCATCATACGTTTAATTTGGGGGCATCTCTCTCTATCGGTTGCCGAGTGGATACAGCCCACTTCCTCGGCAACTTCTTTACAGTTGATGCAGCGCATATGCACCGGATCATAACTTTCTAAACCGGCGTAGGGACACGCTGCATACTACTGATCGAGTGAGGCGCAGTAACTGCAAGGCCTACGGGTATTTATACATTTCTGTCGGGTGTGCCCATATCCCAAGCATGCGAAGCATTGGGCGAACTGGGTTTGGTCAGAGACGTGGACCTGTCCATGGCCGACGCTCAGCCTCCCTCCTTGTCCAATGATCTGTTTACGGGTCTGTGGGGACACTTCGACCACCGCATTATAATACTCCTGCTTCCGATTTGCGGTAAGGTAACAGAGCCGCATACCTCTTACCGTATTTTGGCCCTCAACGGTCCCTTGGAGGTCCTTTTCAAACACCTTCCTTTTGGATTCCCTTGAGGATCATTAGGGGCAGTTTACGGCGTGCCGGAGTCGCGACCATTTCCGGGAATGGGGGTTTTAATGGTTGTGGTCTTATTGATGAGGTGGCTACTTCTCTGGGCTATGGAGGCTCGCGATGTCTTCGCGTAGCGTCTGCACTTCCGCGTGCTGTGGTGTCGACAGAAGCTGCTGGAGAGATTCGAGTAGTGGCTGGATCTCGGCTTGGACCGCCTCAGCCACCATCTCCTGTATTGCCGAGGGTTCCAATACGAGAGGAAAAGATGCCAAACTTCTTCTTAGTTATAGAGAGGTGTTATGTAAAAAAAAACCGGCCAAGTGCGAGTCGGACTCGCGCACCGAGGGTTCCGTACAAACCTGCAAGGTTTACAAAGTTCGTTCATTACGACAATCGAGTCATAACTATGGTATTTCTATTGCAAAATGAAATTCATAACATTACAATGGGGAAAGATGGAGGAGCATAAATTTAAGACAAAGATCTCTTTATCGTTTAAGTAATCCTTTATTTTATATTAACACATATCATTTCGATAAAAGAACGTCGAAATATAAAGAAGAAGGCTATTTCGTCTTCTTTAAATATTGCCCTCCCCATACATAGTATAATAACTCGCGGTCATTGCTGTAACTACAATTATGTTTACAATCACAATTTTTTTGGTGGTATAACTACTTAAAATTTTAAGCTTTTTGGATTTTTTCTGTTACCTGTGCTGTAAGCTATTGCTTCTTACCAAATTTCGAGATTCTATGTCAACGGGAAGTGGTCTTTAGGTTTTAATTCCCTTGCGTGTAGTTGCGAGTTTCAAAATATGCGGTATCAATGGTTGTACTTTTGCGTTTTTGCGTTGACTTTGAATTTTTTTTTTCACGGGTTAAAGGCAATTAGATCTAAGTATTTGATATGAATTTCAACTTGATAGCTCTACGCGTTCATGAGGAAAAAAGTAATAAGTTTATATTTATTAAAAAATATATATTTTGTAATGTAACAAAAAATTTAAGGTTTTCGGAATTTTTCCTTTATGTGTGCTATAAAACGTTGCTTCATGCCAAATTTCATGATTCTAGGTCGACTGGAAGTACCCTTTAGGTTTTGATTCCCTTGCGAGTACTTGCGAGTTTCAAAATATGCAGCTTAATTGCTGTTTCTTTTGATTGCGTTGACATAGAAGTTTGATTTTGTTACAGCTTAAAGGTATTATAGACCTGAGTATTTGGTATGAATTTCAATTTAATACATTTACGCGTTTATGAGGAAATGGGTAGTAAGTTTAAAATTATTAAAAAATATATATTATGTGATGTAACTAAAAATTTATAGTTTTCGTAATTTTTCCTTTATCTATGCTATAAGACGTTGCTTCGTACCAAATTTCAAGATTCTGAGTTCACGGGAAGCACCCTGTAGGTTTTGATTCCCTTGCAAGTGTCGAAAATTTGCGGCATAAACGGCTGTATCTTTTGATTGCGTTGGCTTAGAAGTTTGATTTTTTCACAGCTTCAAGGGACAGTAGACCTGAGTAATTGATATAAATTTCAGCTTCATACCCCCACGCGTTCCTGAGAAAAAGGGTCTTGACAGACGGACGGACGGACGGACAACAAAGTGATCCTATAAGGGTTCCGTTTTTTCCTTTTGAGGTACGGAACCCTAAAAACAAATAGTAGACAGTAGATATATAATTAAAATTAATAGTGGAAGTTACCAATTAAAATAGAAAAGTAATGGGAGTGCGCGTCTAACAGATTCGCAACCGATCGCACAATCAGATCCCAGAATCGTCAAACAACCACTGCCCTGACGTATAGGTTGAAGGTCGGTCGTGGTCCTGGTGCAGTCTTCGGCTACAGCTTCGGTGGTGCCAGATGATAAATCCAGACGGAAGAAGTCGTCCGATACTGGAATGGTGGACCCCAATTTCGGGGACAACACTCACTTAATATTTACTCTTGATCTTAATATAAACGTTATTGTGAAAACGGATTGAAAGTGCTAGGGGCAGTTTTCTTGAGAATCTAGGAACAACAAAATTTTTTGGGAAAAATTGGGTAAGATTGTTAGGAAAATATGTTATAATTTTTTAGGGGATGAAGAGGGTTAATTTTAGGGGTAGTTTTTGGGTCGAAAGGTAGAAGATTGTAAGGGGTATCTATGAATAGTCATAGATACCCCTTAAAATCATCTACAAAAAAAATTGTTTCGTTTTATTCAAAATTTTGTGTGATGAATTTCTTATGAATTTTATTCGAATATTTTTGAAGTTGTCGAAATGCTGAAAAATCCACCTAAGTTCCTAATATTTTCCGATACAAATTTCAAGACCCAAATTTTGAGGATGAATATCCGGGAAACTATAAGAGCCTAGGGGTTGAAATTTTGAATAGGGGTAGCCCTTGTGGGGATCTCCAAACGAAATAAAAAGATTTGGAAAAATTGAATTTATTGGTGGAATTTTGAAATTTGGTAACCTAGTAATTTACTAGGACGACACAAAATGAAGTTCCGAAAAATTTTCCAAGTCCGAAAAATCTTTAAAAATATCCCAAAAATCGAATTTTAGAGAAAGGAGCCAGAAGTTTAGGGTGGTCGATCAGGGTGCTTGGGTGCGAATAAGACAATCGTAGGGTTCTCCTACCTAGGGTAGTGATTACAAAATCGGTTACAATTTAAATGTTAATCGATGTTAGAAATGTTTAAATTGTTCAATTTTAATTAAGTATTTTAAATTACTCCAGAAACATGCCAATTTCCTATAGGGTAGGTAGGACTCACAAATTGCTGATGAGATAGTCATTCAGTTGTTTCTGGATCCCTTGTCTAGGATTGTGTAAATCAGACGACAGACAACGCATTGTAATTTTACCAGATTTACCAAAACCTGGATCCTGGTCCATGCGTTCTCCGGGCGTCGATGCGACGGGATCTGTCGCTACCGGGAATCACACTGAGATGATGCAGAAATATAAAAAAAACCCTTTTCGGCTGGGGGCGTTTCCATATGAATAAATATTCCTCTTATATAATCATGTGGCGTTTCATCCGAAGCGGGGGTGTACTGATGACGATTTGTAAGTGTTGTGTAGGTACAGTCAACTACAAAGGGGTGTATGCATGTTAGTCTTACAAAATGCAGGAACTTTTACTAAGCAAACATTATTCACCCTTACTTCGTGACATTTGCCGTATCCGCCAAATCTTACACTAACGTCGATTCGTTTAAAGTGATATTATTACGTATCCGACCAAGTTCCCTATGTTTGTTGTGTAAAATCTTTATTGCAGTAACTTAGTCTAATAATTGAGTATGATGCTCCCTTTTCAGCTCATTTACTTGTGTTAGGCAACACCGATCTTCCATAGCATAGTGACAAAAGACTAAAATAACTTAAATTAATTAATTTAAATTGACAAAGACAAAAGACAAAGACTTTTTATTTCACATGAAATATGGTACATAAAGATGACAGGATTTGAAGTTGAAGATACAATAATTGTTGTGTGTATGTGTGTTCGTGCGTGACTGGAGGTGTGTGTATCATCATCATCATTTCAGCCAATAGACGTCCACTGCTGGACATAGGCCTCCCCCAATGTTCTCCACACAGATCGGTCCTGTGCCGCCCGTATCCAATGGATTCCCGCGATTTTCACCAAATCGTCGGTCCACCTTGTGGGGGGCCTGCCACGGCTGCGACTTCCTGTGCGTGGCCTCCACTCCAGGACCTTTCTGCCCCAACGGCCGTCTGTTCTGCTCGCTATGTGCCCTGCCCATTGCCACTTGAGGCATGCAATCCTTTGGGCTATGTCTGTAACCTTAGTTCTCCTGCGGATCTCATCATTTCTGATACGATCACGCAGGGAGACTCCGAGCATAGCTCTCTCCATTGCTCTCTGGGTGACTTTGAGCCTCCTTAATCGGCACATTGTAAGCGGCCACGTTTCGGTTCCGTATGTCATCACTGGCAACACACACGCATTGAAGACTTTCGTCTTGAGACACTGCGGTAGGTGGGCCGAAAATATGCTGCGTAGCTTCCCGAACGCTGCCCAGCCGAGTTGGATTCGTCGATCGACCTCTTTCTGGAAGTTGGACTTACCAAGCTGGACTTTTTGTCCGAGGTAGATGTACTCGTCTACAACTTCCAGTGCAGAGCTTCCAACTTTCACAAGAGTGGGTACGACATGGGAATTCGACATGATTTTCGTCTTGTCCATGTTCATTTTCAGACCCACTTGTTGGGAGACTCTACTGAGGTCGTCAAGTATTGTGCCTAGGTCTTCCAAGGTCTCAGCCATGACTACGATATCATCAGCGAATCGAAGGTGCGTCATGTACTCACCATTTATATTGATGCCAAGTCCATCCCAGTCTAGGGTGTGTGTATGCCTGCACATAATAAGTTATTGATATAATTTATCATAAATGGTAAACAGTTTATTATTTGATTTGTTTTTTTAAATTATATAAAGAAGTTTATAAGTGTAAATTAGAAGGAAACGTAGTGGGATTACATCACTATTGCACGCATCACTTACATCATTATTGCATATAAAATCAGTCGAGGATAATGTAAGATTTAGTTCCTACCAGAAATGTCACTAACCAAGGGTAATTAATTGTGGCAAACTTAAATTTACTTCATTTGCACCTTGGATCTCATCTTCACTTAACATCAGGTGAGATTGAGGTCAAATGATTGTTTGTCGAATAATAAAAAAAAATTAAGACTAACATGGATACATCTCTTTGTAGTTGACTGTATGAGCCTATACGAATAAAGAATCTTTAATCTTTGACTTTGTACATAATATTACAATAAACAAACATGCTTTTATTAATCGCAAGTATGACACGGTTCTTCTCTATTTTTATGGTCAACGTACTGAGACAAAGTCACACAAAACTTTAGAAACCTGCTTCTAAAGTTAAAACTTTTTTCTGATAATATAAAGTTTTTTATCTATAAATAGGCATTAAGCCCTCCGTGCCAGCCAGTTGCGCGTTGCAAAGCCACGCGCGAGGTCGCTATGCGTGTGCGCCGGTACGTTTGTGTGTGGGTCTGCGTGCTTCTGCAGTGCGGTGGCACGTGGGCCGCGGTCGCGTCCTGGAACGCGGTTTTCCAGTACCCGGAGGCGCGCAGGGACGAGAGCGTAGTCGAAGACTATCATGGCACCAAGGTAAGAGGTAAAAAACTAAATTTAAGAGCTCATACTTCTCTCAGCGTGTTCCCAGTGGCATCCAAAACCGTCGCATATAAAGTCGAATTCGATAAAATCAAATCGAATATATTATTAATCATGTTTCATCGAATCATAAATAAATAAGTATTGTATATTAATGGTATTGTTATTTTGACCATTGTTTAGTTTTTTTTTTTATGAAAGGGCAAAATTATAAGCTCAATAGGAAATTAGCAGGATTATGTTTTTAATATTTTGTTTCACAGGAGGGTAGGTACCTACCTCCTGTGAATTAAGAAAGCCTAAGAGTAGGTACTTTAATAAATTATCTATAAAATGTTTGTTTTGTATACAGTTGTGTAGTTCAACAGTTGACGATCATAATCATCATTTATTTGTTAAAACAAGTGCACATTAAAACAGATGTTGAGTTAAATTACACGGAAGTGCAAACATGTCGTACCAATTTTGGTGTACAAATATACATTTCAACAAGCAATTCAACTTCAATATAATAATTCATAGCAATTTAGCTGGTATAAATATAATTAGATTTCAAGATAATAATAATAAACATGTCAATTTCTCATAAATAAAATAAATTTGATTACACTTCCGAGATACCCATATCGGAATCAGCTCAAGCACCTGTGTTACGGATATCAGAATCAACGGTGGGGTTACTAATACGTACATTTAATTCCAAGATGTGTAGATATTATGAATATGTACTTCATAATAATGAAGTATTAATTTAAATAATAAATTAAAATTCTGTCCGAATCATTGGCGATCAATTTCCAAGTGCACTTCCTCAATCGAAGATACAATCTCAATGCCACGGCGATGTCGACCGTCGACGTGAGTGATCTTCGATCACGATGGTTTCCTCCTTTGTTAAAGTATGTCTATTAAAGTATACTACAGAAAAAAATATTAACTATACCTATGATAATTACTTAATGATTGTATGTTCATACGTACCTCTATTATACCTATTATTTACATTGTTAGGTGGCCCGTCAATTTAAAATCCGTTGCCGATAGAGTTCCTGCCAGAACTGACACATGATGGATTGGAGAATGATTTTAAGTACATATGAGAAGGATTTTTTTCGGTTAATTAAACATAAGTATATTTTTTAGTTGATGTACACAAAAGAGTTGAGAGTGAACCATTCGATAGATACGATTTCTATGATATGCGTTCCAGCATCAGCAAAAAATTAAACCGGCCAAGTGCGAGCTGGACTCGCCCATGAAGGGTTCCGTAGCAGCAAGTAAGATATATGGAAGGTAAATTTGCGGTTTACGGTTTATAACGTATTAAAAAAACTACTTACTAGATCAAGTCCAAACCAATTTTCGTTGTTAGTTTTTATGGTAATGTATATCATTTAAATATATTTTTGTTAGGGGGGGGTTGCACAATTTATCACTTTAGGAGCGTCTCTTGCGCAAAGTATCGAGTTTAGCAAAAAAATGATGTTAAAAACCATAACATCATTTTTAAAGACCTATCCATAGATACCCCACACGTATAGGTTTGATGAAAAAAAAATTTGAGTTTCAGTTTCAAGTATGGAGACCCCCCAATGTTTTTATTTTTTCCAATTTTTGTGTAAAAATCGTAATGCGGTTAACAAAATTCATCTATTTACCAAGTTTCAATAGCATAGTTCTTATAGTTTCGGAGAAAAGTGGCTGTGACATACGGACGGACGGACAGACATGACGAATCTATAAGGGTTCCGTTTTTTGCCCTTTGGCTACGGAACCCTAAAAACAATACCTGCCTAATGAGGAGCTAAAACATTTGTTAAAAAAAATGTGATTAGATTTTAAACTAGAACTGGTTGTTTTTTTGGCACAACTCTTATATCACAGTCCCAGAAACAGCTAGTTTTGAATATAATTAAGATTGGTCCATAATAAATAATGTATTATTACAAAATGTCAATATTATAATTGACTAGCTTTTGCCCGCGGCTTCGGTCGCGTTAGAAAGAGACAAAAATTTGGCTATATTTACTCTCTATCCTTTCAACTAATAAATATCTCCACCTAAAAAGCACGTTCCATCGCTCCGTTTTGAAAGACAGACAAACAGACAAGACAGACGCTTTCACATTTGTGATATTTATTTATATAAGTATTTATTCATTGCATAATGTACATTGCATAAAAGAGGTGTTACATATTACCATATATATTATATTATATTAGTATGAGTACGTATTACCCTCTGGTAGGGCGTACTAAGTATGGATGGCAAAAATAAGAGCAAGGTGTCTTCAATTCTATGACAAACGATTCATTTAAATTTTATCACCTAAGTATACCTACTTAACATATTGTAAGTATGTATGGTACTTAAGTAATATGATAATGGTAATATGTTACACCTCTTTTATGCAATGTCCTACATTATGCAATGAATAAATACATTTCAAACATAATAATTTTCGAGGAAGAAAAATTCTCAACAATAATAATAATAATAATTAATTTGTGCGTAGGGAAGTGACGACCCCATCGCCCGCTGATGAGAGTTGGTGTTCTTGCTTAAGAGCAACAACTCTCATTAGTGCAGTCAGTCTCCCCAGGGCAGCGTTGTGGCGCGCTGAATGTGAAGTGACATCCCTTGGGTCCCATATCCCCGAAAGTCGATCAGGCTCCTCTCCCCGTCTTGCCTTTATTGGCTGGCTGGGGTAGACCCCAGCAGGGGCTGCAGGATTCTCACCTCTGGCTTGCCTTCACCAGCCGGCCAAAGTGGGATGTCAGAGCTATATGCTCGCAGGGTGGAAGTGAAAGATGCATAAGTCGCGAGTTGGCACAGTGTCTGTAAACACAGACACTGGGTAGAAAGCGGTGTACACCTCTCGGCACCCTGAGCTGCTCACACCAATGTTGCCCGCCTTGCTATTTCTGGTAGCTAGCGTTTGCTTGGTTTCCTGGTAGCTTTTTATAGGGGATCGGGCAGGCGCCATAGTCCCTCCATAGTCCTGGTAACCCAATCCACTAGCACCCAACCCAATAGCCCGGTTTCTTTCTACTCTTTTTCTTTCAATAGTTCTACACCAACCGGGGACTGTCCTTGGCTACACTCTCATAGTGTATACAGGGATAGTCGCCGGATGGTGACACATCACTTTTAGAGAAAACTGTCTATAGAAAGGGCCTCTACGTGTTGGCTTCGGCCCCACGCACGCCTTCCAAAAATCCGGGACGTAATTGCCCGAGGTTATGGTTCGAAAGACAAACATAATAATTCTCACAACATCTCATACGTTGACCTGATTCCGTACTAAGTAGCTTCAGCACTTGTGTTACAGATATCAGACAACAGAGGAACACAAATATATACTTAAATACATATATTACACCCAGACACTGAACAAACCCCAAGTGTTCATCGCACGAATGTTTGTCCAGGGTGGGGATCGAACCCACGACCTTTGGCGTAAGAGGCAGGGTCACTACCAATTGCGCCATCCTTAGTATGGAATCAGGTCAACGTATGAGATGTTGTGAGAATTATTATTATTATTATTAAAATACGTGAAAACGGATTAAAAATGTTTTTCCGTAGGAACGAGACGTTGTCGCGCAGTAGGCAAGTTAGCATAGCATCACGCTACACAAAATATATAACATAACTAACGATTGTCTGAAAGTAAGTACCTACAACCACGAAGTTATCCTTGCCTACAACCGCAGGAGTTACCTGCCTTACTAATGGAATCACTTTTTATTTTTCAACAACTTCAAAAAAGGTGGAGGGTCTTTTTCGGCTGTAAAGTTTTTTTTTTGTTTAAAACTTGACGTGTGATTCTGTTAACTACTATATATATTATGTTTTTTGAGAGTAAATTTTCACATAATCATATAGTTTCTACCTCATGAATCGTGAAAGTAGGAGCCCTAAATCTCTAATCTAGTATCTGTAGGGCACACTAGCGACGCCATTTTTTGCTACTAAACTGGATCTATTTTAAACAATTTCGGAGTTACAATCTCTCGGCAAACACTTATACTATTTATTTAATACTTATAGTTTGGTCTGCTTTTGGACACGAATTTTGGATTACCGTCAAAAGTGGCCGCATTTGGCGTGAATCAATTTTTCGCATACAAAAACGGACCCAACATTTGTGCATGGTTATTTAATAAATAGTATAAGTGTTTGCCGAGAGATTGTATCCTCGAAATTGTTTTAAATAGATACGGTTTTCAAAGCCAAAAATTAAAATTGATTGGCGTCGCCAGTGTGCCCTACCCGTCACTCTAAGTCCTTTTTATGTATGTGATGTGTGGCAGACGGATCACCTGGTGGCAAGCGATTGCCACTGTAAAACAGAAGGCCCAATTTAAAGCAGACGTTACGACCGAACCGACCGAGTTTCCCTCTCTTTCACACGCGCTGTGTGTCCCCTTTGTTTGGATGCGACAGGTATATTCTCGTTCGTTACGGGATGTCTTCAAATTAAGCCACCAGGGCCCTACGGATGGGGCGCATGCGATAAACTCAAATTTATAAAACGGCATATTTAAAAAATGCTTGTATACAAAACTGCAGGGTATTTACGTTTATTAGCGTTAGCTAAACAATCCATACGATTATCAACGGAAGTTCAAGTGTGTGGGCCGCACGTATTTGTCGTTAGCGCATAGTGCACTTTGAATAAATACCTGTTTATCTAAATAATAGGAAATATAATGAGTTATCGCATCCGTCTATACAGCGGCCCATGGACACCCGCAACATTAGTGGAGGCACAAGTGGCAGCTCACTAGTGACTCCAGGCGTCGCGGGAGTCCATGGGCGGCGGTAATCGCTTACCATCAGGTGATCCGTCTGCTCGTCTGCCACCTATCACATAAATAAGTGCGATGCCAACCTTTTAACCCCCTTTCCGGATTGGACTTCCGGCAGCCTCACTAACTCGGCAAAACAGCACAGACGCTGCTTTACGCTATTTTTCTGTAAGGCTGGGTATAATTCCACTTACATATGTATATGTATAAAAATTATTATGATTAGTTAGGTAATTCACCGAGTTGCTATAACCGATCCATTAACTTCTATTTTTGTTAGTCTAATCTTTAAGGTGTCGGGTAGGGCACACTAGCGACGTCAATTGATTTAAATTGTTAGCAACTAAACCGGATAATTCGAAACTGCAGCCTCTCGGAAAACATTTATACTATTTATTTAATACTTATACTTAATTTTTGAACGAAAACGGAATGAAAACGGCCACTTATGGCGTTAATCCAAATTTTGAGTGCAAAAACAGATCAAAAAGTAGTGCACAGTTATTAAATAAATAGTATAAATGTTTGCTTAGAGACTCCCGCTCCGAAATCGTTTAAAATAGATCCGGTTTAGTAGCTTACAATTTAAATCGATTGGCGTCGCCTAGTTGAGGGCCCTACCCGTCACCTTAATAGGTACGGTTAGTCAACTTAACGATGTTCCAACTCGGTGGCAAAATTGCTTGCACTGCTATAGGTACGTGATTATAGTGATTAGATTTGTCCTCTCAATGATTAGATGTTGATCGTGGTAGATCCACGCTTCGGCATGAATGGGCCGGCTCGACAGGAGTGATACCATGGCCTCACAGAAAACCGGCGTGAAGCAGAACTGTACTGTTTTACTGCGTGAGTGAGTGTACCGGAAGCCCAATCCGGGAGAAAGGGGGTTTAAAGGTTGTCAGCGCACTTATGACTCCACTGGTGTCGCGGGTGTCTTATGGGCGACGGCAATCCATCAGGCAATCCATCTGCTCGTCTGGCACCTATCACTTAAAAAAAAACTCGTTGCAGGTAGGTACTTAAGTTTAAGTTTAAGTTACTTAACTTTGACGACCCGTTTGGATCAGTGGTAGTGAACGCTGCCTTTGGTCCAAGAGTTGCGGGTTCGATCCCCGCACAGTACAAACATTTGTGTGCATGAACATGTCTGTTTGTATTGTTCTAGGTGTTTTCTATGTATTATAAGTGTGTATTTACAAAAGAAAAGTATTATATGTATATATTTGTAATCCGACTGTTGATATCCGTAACACAGGTGCTTGAGCTACCTATCTCGGAGTCAGATCAATGTATGTGACGTTGTGAAATATTTATTTATTTATTTATTTACTTAACCTACCTGTACAAGCGATTATCGCCTAGCGCTGGTACATCAAAAAACCTACTGACCTATCATTCATTTAATTCTGAAAGAATGTTCACAGATAAAAGACCCATACCGCTGGCTAGAAGACCCCGATTCAGAAGAGACAAAGGCGTTCGTGGACGCCCAGAACGACATCACGCAGCCGTACCTGGACGCATGCCCCGAGCGAGAGAACGTCAATAAGAGACTCAAAGACCTCTGGAACATCCCCAAGTACACGAGCCCCTTCCGCGAGGGGGACCGCTACTACTTCTTCAAGAACGATGGTCTGCAGGCCCAGAAGTGAGTTAATTCACACAATAATATAATAGGTACACACTAAACCTGGCAACAACGTACTTATCTTTAAAAAGATTGGAACATTTGTATCTGGATCAGTGCAAAGATGCGGAACAGCGAAACGCTTCATTTCAATCATTTGGAACATCAATCCCAGATAGATCCGTGATTAATCGGATCATTCCGCTCATTCGGATCATTCAGCTCACTCGGATCATTCAGCTCATTGGGATCATTCGGGTCACACGGATAATTCAGCTCATTCGGCTCACTCGGATCGTTCAGCTCATTCGGATCATTCGGCTCACTCGGAACATTCAGTTCATTTGGATCATTCGGCTCACTCGGATCATTCCGCTCATTTGGATCATTCGGCTCACTCGGATAATTCGGCTCATTCGTATTAGTGAGCGAGTACTACAGCGTACCGATTGATTACTCCGGTCAAGATCCATTTCGATCGAATGTAAGTCGAATGATAGGTACATTCGGAGCGAACATTAGAGATTTGGAACAGTGTATCATTTGGCTGAGGCGGGAGTCGTTTCAGTAAAGAGTTACACACACTATTATTAAATCTGTGATTACACACGTCTAGTACACGTCTTGTTGGACTTTGGACGGTCCTTGTGTCCGAGACACAAGTGTAAGTGGCAGCTGTCATATATACAAATGTGACGTTATACCATAGATTTATGCACTGATAAAGATTCGTTGAATCGGGTCTTACAATAGAGAACAATATTATTATATTTTGATTTTCATTTTTGATGTCTAATTCGACGGCATGTCGAAGCGCGAGAATTGCGCGAGAAATCGACGAAAGCGAGACGTCTTTCATCTTAGCTTAGCGTGTAATGAGCAGTTTTCCAGTAGGTATTTTCGGGTGGTTTCTAAAAGCAACACCAGATGACGCTACTCTCACTATCAATTAAAAGTTCTTTTTTTGTCTATGATAGATAGGAAATAATTAATAACTCAACCATCATCATGACATTTACGGTCCTGCCATATTTAACTTTATTTTACTTATAAGAAAATTGAAACCATTGTTTGTGAAAAGTTTCGTTTTCAATCACTCTCTGTCATTTAAAATGTACATAGCACTAAATATACATATTAACTACGAAGTATTAAGATATTTAATGTAAAAAACCTAAAACAATTTTCCCATAAATTAGGGTCAACATGAAATATCATGCCACACCTAACATTTACAAGGACTGATTGCGCCATCTAGCGAATCACTGGGAAATTTATAAATACCTACTAGAAAACGGCTCATTCCTAATTGCGTCGTTAGCTGTCGCTTCGGAGCCCGGGGTACGCGTGGACATAGATTCAGGATTAGGGAAGTCTGGTAATCACAATGAACATCAGAGGCAACGAAGTCGCTGACGTGCTAGCAAAGGCCGGGGCAGAGAGCCCACTACTCGGACCGGAACCAATATGTGGCGTTCCAGCCTGCATGGTCAGGTTCGAGTTAAAAGATTGGGAGAAAAAACAAAGCACTGAATTCTGGAAAAGACTACCTCGACTAGAACAGTCTAAGGCGTTGATACAGGCGTTCGATCAGAGACGAGCTGTAGAGATAACAAAACTGAGTAGAGGACATGTTAGGGCACTCACTCGGACCCTCACAGGGCATTGCAAATTAAACAAGCACCTGCACAACATGGGCCTTACAGATACCAAAATCTGCAGGTTCTGTCGCGAGGACGAGGAAACGATTATCCACGTCGTCGGCGAGTGCATGGCGCTGCACCGCTGCAGAAGCCGGCACCTGGGAGCACACATGATCTCAGCTGACGAGATCAAAAGCTCCCCCATCAGCTCCATTCTCGGGTTTATCCTGGAACTGGAGCTGCATGAGGTGCTGTAATAGGTTACGGGGCTGCCACAATAGATCATCTACTGGTCGCAGTGGCTATGAGACGCAGGGCTCACCCCATTTCTATCAATAAAAAAAAAATCACAATGAAGCCGCCTGACCTTCGCAACCCTTAGAAGATACCAAATGATCTTGACATTTAAACATACTTTAGTTAAAGCTGGAATCTTGAAGCTTTGTTTTTGTTATGTTTCTGAAACTAGTTTGTTGTTAATTTATCCAAACACGTTTGTAATGAGTTTGATAAGAAAAAATATGTTATTAAAAGCTTGTCAATAATAATACCACGTGCTCATGAATTACCTTCATGACTCGTGGACTGCATATTAATTCGGTATAAATTGACACAAAACCAGTATTACATCTAGGCACAGGTTTCATATAGATACTGTTGAGATTTCTATGACTTAAGGCGACGGGTAGCCTAACTAGCGACACCAATCGATTTAAATTGTTAGCTACTAAACTGGATCTATTTTAAACAATTTCGGGAGTCTCTAAGCAAACATTTATTTAGTAATTGTGCACTACTTTTTGATCTGTTTTTGCACTAGAAATTTGGATTTACAGCCTTAAGTAGCTGTTTTTAGCGGCAATTCAAATTTCGAGTACAAAAGCAGACCTAAAATTTAAGTATAAATATCAACTAAATAGTTTATGTGTTTTCCGAGAGGCTGCAGCTTCGAAATTGTTAAAAAGATATCCGGTTTAATTGCTAACAATTTAAATCAACTGGCGTCGGTAGCGTGTCCTACCCGTCACTCTAACTACTATGTTATGATGTCATACAAAAAATCTCAAACCTAACACAAAATGGTAGTAGTTCTTAACCGGTGGTCCCTGGAAGTGCTCACTCTTGCCTTGAAGATATCCAGCTTGTAGTGGTCCGGAAAAACAGACCTTGGCAAGGAGTTCCATTCCTTAGCTGTCCACATTATGAATATGGAAGCGAATCGCTTCGTGCGGAGGGGTAAGCCAACAACGTATGGATGAAACCCGTCGCCGCGCCTTGTTGTCCGGTGATGGAATGGGCTAGGAGGGATCAAATTATGCAGAACCTCCCCACACTCTCCGAAATGAATCCGGTAGAAGACTAAGAGGCTTGCTACACGGTGGTCAAGGCTCTGTAAGCCAGCGTCTGCCTCAGCAGCCATTTTACGGACTTTATTTATATTTTCGTGTGTAGGGTCCTGTACACGCAAGACAGCCTGGACGGCGAGGCGCGCGTGTTCTTCGACCCCAACGCGCTGTCGGAGGACGGCACCATCGCGCTCTCCACCTACAAGTTCACTAAGGACGGCGCCACTTTCGCCTATGCTCTGTCCAGCAAGGGTTCAGACTGGACCACGGTGTATTTTAGGGATGTCGGTACAGGTAACATAAAGATATTTGGAAAACATCAACCACCCCCTAAATACTAATTCTAGTGCTCAAATGTAATAACTTTTTGAATGGAAGCATTTTAAATTCTCAAAAATGAATTTTATTGTTAATAAACCCACTGTTTTTTAACCGACTCCATAAAAAAGGAGGAGGTTCTCAATTCGACATGTATATATTTTTTTCATGTTTGTTCGCCGATTACTTTACTGTTTAAGACATTGAGCCAAAAAATGAGAACCCTGAATTTACACGTAATGTTTTTGTATCTCATATCCAAATTTCTGCGAAACAATACCGCCTTCAAAAACCACGAACTAAACACTTTAAATAATCTTCTAATATATAAAATTCTCGTGTCACAGTTTTCGTTGCCATACTCCTCCGAAACGGCTTGACCGATTTTGATGAAATTTTTTGTGCTTATCCGGTATCTATGAGAATCGGCCAACATCTATTTTTCATCCCCCTAAATGTTAGGGGTAGTCCACCCCTAAATTTTTATTTTTATTTTTTAGACAAAATTTTTAATTTCTCTTTTTTTATGATACAACATACAAAAATACATACAATCCTCAATTTTCACCCTTCTACGATCAAAATTTGGCAAAACAACGTTTGCCGGGTCAGCTAGTATTTTATAACAGTACACTTGAGAAAAGGTTTTACCGAAGTCCGCGCTTAATCTGTGGTAAATAATTGAATGTTGTATTAAATTACAAGATTATTGGGCGCCGACTTCGGTAACAATTCGAGTGTACTGTTATAAAATGTTATTTGAAGTGTATAAAGTGATAAAAATATTATTTTACACTGTTTAGTTCGTGGTTTTTGAAGGCGAACATTTTTGTTAATAAAACCGCGCAAGCTCTTAATTTTAATTTAATTTAATTTCTTTATTAAAGAACAAAGACAGTTTACAATCATTACAGATAATAACTTAGTATTGTTTATTAAATTAACTTAAGTCTAGATCGTAATCCAATAAAAGTGTTCCTAGCGTGTTTAAAATTAGTATTTTTTATCAAATTTAAAACAATTGGTGCATCACAAAACAAAAATAATACACAAAAAAAAAAAATAAGATAATAATTGGTGAACATTGAAAATACATTAAGCATTACATTAAAATCAAAATAATAATAAAAATAGTAATGAAAAAAACTACAATGTTATTATTATTAAAAAACTTCTTAGCACTGGGGTGACCTGTTGGGTGACGTTCTTTTTTTACCGCACCCGTATAGAGATGCTTTAATAATAATAATGCAATAAAAAAAATATTTACAGAGTCCATATGATACATTATGATGTGATAGATGGTTTTGCCTTAACATTAGATACATTATTTAAATTAAAGTTGCGTCAGAGGCGGTTGGATGTCTTTCACACTCAGTGTCGGTTTTTGTCGGCACTTTACTAGTTCCATGCGAACCGCACATTTGTTTCCCATGGTCGCTGTATAAAAGCAGTATTTTTCAAAATGTAACTCTTTTTTTAGCAGCAGCTTATGGCAGCTTTATCACTCTTTTAATGTTCTTCTTGTAACTTGTATTTAGACGATATTTTTTGTATAAGTTAAGTGGTTTTATAAAAAGGAAAAAAAGAAAATTTGTATTTGCCAATTCAATAGGTATTCACTTCTATTTCAGGTAAAGATTATCCAGAAAAGTTGGAGAAAGTAAAATATTCGTCATTAGCGTGGACAAAAGACCATAAAGGATTATTCTATTCTGTAAGTTATCTGTTACTATTACCTGTATATTATCTATTACTATACAATAATTAATGGCGACATTGCCGATTACGTCATAACATAATGTATGGTAACCCCATTGGCTATAAGCCGGGGAAATGAGACACTAAAAAGCATGAAAAATAAATTCTACGAAAAAGCGTAAAATAATATTTTTATCACTTTATACACTTCACATAACACCTTTTTTAGGGTTCCGTAGCCAAAATGGCAAAAACGGAACCCTTATAGTTTCGTCATGTCCGTCTGTCCGTCTGTCCGTCTGTCACAGCCGATTTACTCGGAAACTATAAGTACTACAGTGATGAAATTTGATGGGAATATGTGTTGTATGAACCGCTACAAAAATATGACACTAAATAGTAAAAAAAAGAATTGGGGGTGGGGCCCCCCATACATGTAACTGAGGGATGAAATTTTTTTTTTCGATGTACATACCCGTGTGGGGTATCAATGGAAAGGTCTTTTAAAATGATATAAAGTTTTCTAAAAAACATTTTTCTTAAAGTGAACGGTTTTTGAGATATCAGCTCTCAAAGTCGTAAAAAGTATGTCCCCCCCCCCTCTATTTTTATAACTACGGGGTATAAAATTCTAAAAAAAATAGAGGTGATGCATGCTAATTAACTCTTTCAACGATTTTTGGTTTGATCAAAGTATCTCTTATAGTTTTTGAGATAGGTTGATTTAACTGTAATTTTGGACTTTGCTGCTACGGAACCCTTTGTGCGCGAGCCCGACTCGCACTTGGCCGGTTTTTTTTCCAGTGTACTTGTGTTAAGTAACGAAGTTGAAATGTTATGTGAGCTGTATGAAGTGTTAGAAATATTATTTTACATTTATTAGTTCATGATATTTGAAAGCGGTTTTTTATACTTGCTTATAATAATTTCAACTCACCAGGCATACTCGAAGCAAGTTGGCAAGACGGACGGCTCGGAGACGATGGCGCAACGCGACCAGAAGCTGTGCTACCACCGGCTCGACACGCCGCAGTCGGAGGACGTCATCGTCGCGGAGTTCCCCAACGAGCCCCTGTGGAGAATGTAACTTTGCAGTTTTAATAGTATTAACATATTCTTTCTGTACAAAGCCTCAAGCACAGATTATACAATAGTTGTTGGTCATAAGTGTGCATGCTATTTGGAGACTAACACACACAGATTTGTCTAGTTACTTAGCTAGCGGCGATTTACATCCCTTTAACCACTTATTCTACCAACAATTCTCAACAACATTTGTTGTACGACTTTTCGAAATTAGTCGAAATCTTTTTCGAACAAGTCACGTGACCCACTTTGTATGAGAAGTTGAATTTTATTTATGGGAATTTACAAAAGTCATAGACCAAATGTCGTTCAGAATGGTTGATAGTACACGTGGTTTAAGGGATGTAATGTTCACAGATACAGCCTGTATAGCAGTCTAAAGCCACGGAGATCTTTTGGAAGACCCGCGTTGCTCTAACAGTAGACGCATCACGCAAGTTGGGCCGCACGGGCCATGTGATGATGATGTGACTGAGAGCCGATTCGACCAACGTTATTCCGATAATAAATCTATGTTATAGCGCTGTGTTTGGGGCAGGCCCCCCACAAGGTGGACCGACGATCTAGTGAAGATCGCGGGAATTCATTAGATGCGGGCGGCTCAGGACCGATCTGTGTGGAAAACATTGGGGGAGGCCTATGTCCAGCAGTGGACGTCTATGATGATGATGATGATAGCGCTGTCATTCGGTACAAATCTGAAATTATACTATAGATTTATCCACGGATAAAGATTGGTCGAATCCAGCCTGCGAGTAGCATGTTTTAAGATGGCGCTGGGTCATAATTGGTATAGGTACTATTTTCCTGTGTATGTAAAAAAAATTAAGGCGACGGGTAGCCTAACTAGCGACACCAATAGATTTAAATTGGTAGCTACTAAGCCGGATCTATTATAAACCATTTCGGGGTTACAATCTCTCGGCAAACACTTACTATTTATTAAATAACTATGCATAAATGTTGGGTCCGAGTCGCGAAAAAATGATTCACGCCAAGAGGCCGCTTTTGGCGTGAATCAATTTTTCGCGTACGCGTTTGACCCACCATTTGTACATGGTTATATAATAAATAGAATAAGTGTTTGGCGAGAGGTTGTAACCCCGAAATTGTTTAAACAAGATCCGGTTTAGTAGCTAAAAATTAAAATCGATTGGCGTCGCTAGTGTGCCCTACCCGTCCTTACCTTAAGAATGCCCTATTCCAATCATCATCATCCTAGTGTGTCATTTCCAGTTGTGTCCATAATTGTGTTCAAAGCCCGGGGTATGCTTGGGCCATGATGCAGAATATGAGAATTCTGGTAATAATAAACAATGGAGCGACTGCCATCTGACTTTTGCAACTCTTACACAGTGGAAATAGACCACTTGGATCATGGTTACCTAAAGAATAATTTGTGTAGGTTTCCTCACGATGTTTTCCTACGTTTTCACTCAACTAGTTCATTGACTTCCGCGTGGAAGAAGCGTCAAGCAAACTAAAAATTTGAGATATCTTACATTATCATAAAATAGTATGGCTTTCTATGTAAACATTTGTGTGCATGAACATATCTACTGATATCTTTTGACTGACCGGATGGCGCAATTGGTAGTGACCCTGCCTTTTACGCCAAAGGTCGTGGGTTCGATCCCCACCCTGAACAAACATTCGTGCAATGAACACTTGTGTTTGTTCGGTGTCTGGGTGTAATATATGTATTTAAGTATATATTTGTGTTCCTCTGTTGTCTGATATCTGTAACACAAGTGCTTAAGCTACTTAGTACGGAATCAGGTCAACGTATGAGATGTTGTGAGAATTATTATTATTATAATTATATCTATTTGTATTGGTCTGGGTGTTTTCTATGTATTATAAGTATGTATTTACAAAAATAAAGTATTATATGTATCTATTTGTAATGCCACTGTTGGTTCTGATATCCGTAACACAGGTGCTTGAGCTACCTATCTCGGAGTCAGGTCAATGTATGTGATGTTGTGAAATATTTATTTATTTATTTATGTAGAAACGGAGAAGTGTCAGACGACGGGCGGTACCTCGTCGTCAGCGTGGTTAAGGACTACCTCGACAACCAGGTGTACTTCGTAGATTTGAGCCAGCATGAGAAGATTACCGGCCTGCTGCCACTCAAGCAGATAATCTTCAAATTCGAAGCCGAGTACGGGGTATGAGCTCCTAAGATCACAGTAGGAAATAAGCATGTACAAATCAAGTTACTACAATATGTCAAATCTCAATTGATATTGAACCAATCTCAATTGTAGAAAAGACTGATTTATAGGTTACAGTTATAAAAAAAGTATCACCAAATTGAAGGATTATATTTATGTAATTCTGTGCTCAAATGTTGAATCATTAGCCCAGATCTTCCTAAGATCTTCTGGTGTGAGGAAAATTATATCCATGTGCGACGATGATTACCTCATCATCGGGCCTCCCTCAATCACATGAGGGGTAATTGCCATACTCACCACGCTTGGCAGACGGGTTGGCGAGGATTTTGATATAAATGCAGAGTTTTCCTTCTCTGGGTGCTGATGCTCATACCAGCAGCTTTACCTTAGTCGCCTTTTACGACACCTCGCTAAGAGTGAGGGTGGCCTATTCTACTCTGCCGGGGACCACACGGCTAACGGTGATTACCTACTTGCCACCAAATGTGCCAGTTGCTCGAAAAAATATCGAAGTAAAAGATATATTGATTTTATTATCTTCTTCAGCTTTGCTTGACCACTCCAAGGCAGCCAATCTAAGCCCTAACCACACCATTCTATCATCGTCTGTGTTAATGGACCAGGTTGTGCCGAATTAGATTGAACGTCGCCGACATTTGGCTGTCGGTTTGCCAGCACTCCCCCTGCAAAGCCTTGGTCTCCGCTCTAGGACTGACTTGCTTCACCTATCATATCTCTTTGATACTCTCCTACGCCTACGTAAAACCAGGGTTATGTTTTTTAAATATAGTTGTAACACCACCGTAACTGTTTCCTAGTTCGCGACGAACGAGGGTTCCGTGGGCATATTCCGCACGAACAAAGACGCGCCCAACTACAAGCTGATCAAGATTGACTTCGACAACCCTGCAGAGGAAAACTGGGAGACACTTGTTGCCGTAAGTATTACTTAGATACATAAATGTCTACTATTTCCAATTTAACATGGCCTCTCGTGATTTTTTAGAATGATGCACCGCGCTGGTATTTCAATGAACATGCTTTTAGCCTATGATGGTTGGGAAGAGGCTGTACAAAACAAGACGAGGTTTGGGTCTGATTTGGGGTCCACACCCATCAAAAATATAGTCCGGCAAGATAGAACTAAATATATTTTCTTACAGTAAATCGAGGAAATGCAAAATATTTTTAGAATATGTTAATATCTGTACCTACAACAAAGTGGTTATGGTTATTTTTTTGAGGGTACCTACTAAAACGTTAATTTCTTTTTAGGAACATCCAAAGTCCGTGATGGGCTTTGTATACCCTGTTGATTATGACAAACTGATGATTCATTACGTAAGAGATGTGAAGGTATGTACCTGTCTCATGTTTACTCGTATTTCTTGCTTAAAAGTCAAATTCGTGAACTCATCATCATTTCAGCCAATAGACGTCCACTGGCAACGCCCTGATGGTCTAGGGTTCGATCCCGAGTCGAGCGAAAAGTATGTTTCGAATTATTCGAACATAGCTCGGGTTTGTAATCACCAATCCGCATTTGGCAAGCGTGATAATTAAGCCTAATCCCATCATAGTAGCGATAACTTGATTTCTATGATGGAGGCCTTTGCCCTGCAGTGGGACAGGGACAGGACAGTTTATAGGCTGATACTTTACTTTACTTAGACGTCCACTGCTGGACATAGGCACAGTAAATATATACGCTTATATATCTACTGTGACATAGGCCTCCCCCAATGTTCTCCACACTGATCGGTCCTGTGCCGCCCGCATCATATGGATTCCCGCGATCTTCACCAGATGGACCGACGATCACCTTGTGCGTTTTCCTGTACGTGGCCTCTACTCGAGGACCTTTCCGCCCCAACGGCCGTCTGTTATCCTCTCTATGTGCCCTGCCCATTGCCACTTGAGGCATGCAATCCTTTGAGCTATGTCTGTAACCTTAGTTCTCCTTAAATTCATGAACTAAAACCACCTTATTATAAATCGCAATCTAAAGTTAATACCATACTAAAGCTAGTGTCATCCCGTTCCAACATGCAATGTTAAAATATATGAGTCGAATTGAGAACCTCGTCCTTTTTTGAAGTTGGTTAAAAAGGGTCTAGCACGAATTTTGTTCCGGGACAATCCTTAGTTCGCTTATTATAATAAGATTACGTTATTTATAATAAGAGAGAATCCCCCTTATTACAAATTGCGAAATGAGGATAGTCCCGGAACAAATTTCGTGCCAGACCCTTTGCACATTGCGTGTTAGAACGGGATAGCATGAGCTTTAGTACGGTAATAACTTCTAAGATCTCGATTTATAGTAAGGTGGAAAATGTTTAATTCTTCATTCTGTGTCAAATTCAGAATGGCCGTTAAATAACATCTTTTGGTGAATTTTCTAGTGTAGTTAAATTTCTCCGCAGAGTATACTCCAACTGCACAGCCTCAAATCGGGCGAAGTGCTGCAAACGTTCGAAGACTTCGGCGTGGGGACGGTGGTCGAGTTCTCGGGCCAGAAGCACCAGACCGAGGCATTCTTTTACTTCTGGTCTTTCCTCACGCCCGGCATCATCTACCACGTGGACTTCAACACCAATGCACCCTACAAGTCGAAGGTGAGAAGACCTAATGATCTTCTAGAATATAATTTTTCCAGAGCCGGCAACGTAACTGTGACGCGTCATGTGTTGCAGTTGCTGTTGTCCATAGGCGGCGGTAATCACTTACCATAGAGTGAGTTGTCCATCATAATGTAAAAAAATACTCCTGTTGGCCTAACATGCGCACCGCGACATAATTTTGTCTACCCCGTATCTCGTGGTTAATTGAATGAACGAAACCAGTGTAGCTATATAAGAAAACAAATGTATATTTCAAGGGGCAACACTGGTTTGTCTACACGAGTAATCCTTTGTCTACCACGAGAAATTTGTCGATCGCGATGCGCATTTTAGAGAAAAAGACATATTAGTCGATATCGAGAAATGTGCCGTATCTCTTCCGTGACATATCTCGCGATGGCATGTTAGCCCGACTGGTTGCCCAAATTACCTATCTATGCTTTTAGGGGCAAATTCCACTTATACACTGATTTTTAATTATGCGAACTAAACTGACAAATGCAAACGTCAAGTTTCCATACATTTTGACACATTGCATCTGTCAAAAGTAGCAAAAATGTATGGGAATGACACATTGACACCTGTCAGTTTAGTTCATATAATTATAAATCAGAGTTTAGATGTCATCCTCATCCTCATTTCCTCTCCCTCCCTCTTTTGTGACAGTTAAGTCACATTATGTGACATACTGAGAGATCCCTCCTACATTGATTACATAGACGCACACATTGTGTTATGATATAACAACATACACGTCGTAAAAAGTCTTGAAATTTGACCCTGAGGACCTTTAGTACCTCAGGAAAAAAAATGTTATCCTATGTTATGCAACTTTACAACAAAAATAACAGACGTTGAAATCCAGGGTGGGAAGAGTAAACTTATTCCTTATGTTTCAGGTGTTCAGAGAAATAAAACTGAAAGACTTCGACCCATCAAAGTTCGAAATTACGCAAATATTCTACCCAAGTAAAGACGGCACTTCGATTCCTATGTATATAGTCTCCAAAAAGGTTAGTAAACAAAAAATATATACCTACACCATAATAAGCGAAAGATCAGCTATTCCATACAAAATTGAATATCCACCCGGCAATAATGTATGGAAAAGCTGATGTTTTTTTCACTTATTTTGTTGATCTAACATGCTAAATGGTCTTTATTCACTATACCTATTATGAAGTTTTAGGGATATAAATGATAAAAAAAACGGTGTTTATACACAGTCGAACATAGAAACCGCCTTTTTTTAAGTCGGTAAGAAGCTTGTTAAATAAGAATCTGTGACTTTTTTCTTGAACTCTGTCATTTTAACGTGTTTGCGTTACGTCCAAAGCTGTCGCTTTGGAGCCCAAGTCTATATGCTGTCCCACTTCAGGGCAAAGGTCTCCATCATAGAAATCAATTTATCGCTTCTATGACGGGATTGGACTTAATCATCACGCTTGCCAAATGCGGATTGGTGATGATCACAAACCCGAGCTATGTTCGAAAAATTCGAAACATACTTTTTTGCTCGACCCGGAAATCGAATCCAGAGTTCCTAATTTCAAGCAACGACCGAATCAGGGGAATCAAAAGGAGTCATGGTTACACGTTTCAGAAACTATCCGAAACATGCAGATTTCCTCAAGAAATAGATTTTTAAAATCCAGACGTGCATGCTCAGATTCGAACCACGATCCCCGTATGGAAGGTGCGTACTTATCCATTGGGCTACCATCGCTCTACTTTGAAATGATTCCTGTGTTCACTTTTCCAGGATCTCCCCAGAGACGGATGCAACCCAACCCTTCTGTACGGCTACGGAGGGTTTAATGTTAACATTAACCCCGATTTCAACATCATGCGCCTCGTGTTCATGGAGAACTTCAACGGCGTCATCGCGATCGCCAACATCAGGGGAGGAGGGTGAGACACCAGCGCCTATAGCTCTACCGCCACAAACACGACCTCCCCGTTCTTGCGGTACTCGGCGCGGGGGCGCGGAGTGCGCTCGATCAACCCAAAAACTTTATATTCTATTTCGGAAAATCAATCAGTCGAATGTCAACTGTCGCAGTCACAGACCAATAAGATTGTCGTTCGCAGTTAGAACCACACAGAACTGTGCGACTATTTCAAGGTTGTTTCATAGAAATGCACCTTAACCAGACTGAGCCCTTACATAGAAAGCCACATTTGAAAAACCGCCCCCCGTGTTCCGCGGACCATAGGAACAGGTCGACTTTATGGTGGTAAAGCGATTAAACTCGCGCGGATCGCTCGCACGTCACGTGCCCGTAGCAGCGAATAATCTAGCGTAGGTGCACGGAGCCTAACTATAGTCGCCTATCTTGATTTGGCACGTGCCAAAAACTAGGTAATGCCTAGGTAAACCTTTACAGTGTCAAATGGACGGCAGCGTTATTAACATTTGGTAAGCCAAATAATGCGTTTAAAAGCAAGGAAGGTGCACAACAGCATGTATTCTTAGATTACTAAGTGCCTTCTGATCGTAGTGAAGTTCTTGCGTGTAAGACCGGAATTTTAATACCAAGTTTTGTTGAGTACCTTGAGTATTTTTAGTCATTTGTTTGTAGCAAAAAAACTGAGAACTCAGTCCGCAGTTCTTTGATATGGCCTTCCTTTTTAAAAGACTCAAAAGACTTAAGTCTCCAAAAATAACTCGAGTCCCATTACTATAGAACTTTAGGAATCAATATATTGTTTTAAACTTTCATGATCACTAACATTAGAATAGTTATTTACGAGATTTCTACCATGTACCTTATTTTTGAGTTTCCGATATTTCGGCACTGTTGCAAGTGCCATGGTCACGGAGTAACAAGGAAGCAAGCCTCATACAACACTATTCAGGACGCTTCTAACGATATTTTTTCTTGTAAAGATTCCTATGTGTGTTCGCAGGGAGTACGGTGAGCGGTGGTACAGGGCAGGCCGGTTGTTAAACAAGCAGAACGTGTTCGACGACTTCCAAGCGGCAGCGGAGTACCTCATTGCGGAGCAGTACACGAACCCTGAGCTGTTGGCCATCCAGGGCGGGTCCAACGGCGGCCTACTGGTCGCCGCCTGCATCAACCAGCGCCCCGAACTCTACGGCGCTGCTATCGTGCAAATAGGGTAATTCCTTTATCGTCATCATCATCATATTTTAAGGCAAAAGTGAAGACGCATCTTCTAGGCAAACGCGTTACATCCTAGACCTTATCATCACTTTCCATCAGGTGAGATTGTGGTCAAGTGTTGGCCTTTAGGGAGTTTTGTAAGCGTTTGACCATATTTCACCTGATGGGAAGTGATAATATGGTCTATGATGTAGCACGATTACCTTGAAGATACCTATACCTATACCTACCTACCTACCGGAGTTGCCACACTGGGCGGATTGCGAGCGATTTTCCAAAGCGGAGGGACTATCCAGCGAACGCTGCGCAGTCGCGACATGTGGAAACACCCTTAGATCGTAAAAAAAATGCGTTATTCCCCGGTTGAGTTCTGATCCCTCACCCTCACTCTTACCGAGGTGTCGTAAAAGGCGACTAAGGTAAAGCTGCTGGCATGATCATCAGCATCCAGAAAAGGAAAACTCTGCATTTATATCAAAACCCTCGCCAACCCGTCTGCCAAGCGTGGTGAGTATGGCAATTACCCCTCATGTGATTGAGGGAGGCCCGTGCCCCAGCAGTGGGAACTTAAATGGGCTGATGATGATGATGATGATGAGTTCTGATCTGGCGCTTTGGAACCCGGTCTTCGCTTTCCTGCTATATCTCCTCCACATTGCACCGTCTTTAGCATCTATGGTAGTGAGGTATGCTTTGTCATCATACGAGTAATTTGTTTTGGGAGAGCCACGCTTCGACATGAATGTGCCGGCTCGACCGAAGTGATACAACGGCCTCCGTCAAACAGCGATCGCCCTGTCAGTGAGGGTCCCGAGATCCCATTCAGGAAAAAGGTTAGCAATGTGACTCCACTAGCATTGGGTGTCTTTCAGCGCAATCAGTATTTCATTCCCAATTGCGTCCAAAGCCATAGCCAGGATTTTGAAATACTGAATTACGAATACAACGAAGCGACAGCCGTACCTTCGCAACCTGAGACAGTGGAACCAAACCAACTGGATAATGGTGATATGGGTTTTTAACCCCCGACGAAAAAACGACGGTGTTATAAGTTTGGCATCGTAGCTCCCGAACGGATGAACCGATTTTGATTTTGATTTTTTCGTTTGGAAGGTGAATTAGTCGGGAGTGATTTGCTGTATTCGATGTATGTTGCTTTTAGTAATCCTAGAGATCATGCTACGTGACAATATTCATCATCTCACGTTTTACTTTTATTTTCAGAGTGCTGGACTTGTTAAGGTTCCATAAATTCACTATCGGCAGCGCGTGGGTATCCGATTACGGAAGTTCCGACAACAAGACAGAATTCGAAAGCCTCATCAAATATTCGCCGTTACACAACATATGTCCACCTGGCGAAGGTAACTATTTTACATGTACCATTTTTTGAGATTGAGAGTAACTTATACATATCAAGCATTAAGAATCGATCGATCGATATATATCAAGGAATATTTGATGTATATCGATGGGAGAGCCACGCTTCGGCATGAATGGGTACTGATACCAGTACCTCACAAAAAACCGGCGTGAAGTAGCTTTGTGCTATGTTTCGCTGCGTGAATGAGGGAAACGGAGGCCCAATCCGGGGGAAAGGGCGGTTTAAAGGTTGACAGCGCACTTGTGACTCCACTGGTGTCGCGAGTGTCCATGGGCGGCGGCAATCGCTTACCATCAGGTGACCCGTATGTTCTTCTGCCACCTATCACATAAAAAAAATATAGGTATACAATTCATGGCCGGTCTATGTCCAGCAGGGGGCGTCTATTGATATAAAAAGCACCAGAAAAATCACACGGATCACCTCAACTAACTGGGCACGTTCCCTGTATTATGAAAAGTAAGTGGTGGCCCCAGCAAATCCAACGTTCCCTAACCCCAGACAACGTAGATAACCAAATGGAAATCGAACCCAGGACCTCCGTCGAATCAGCTTAGCCATTGCGTCATCGAGGTCTTCAATCGTCATAAGAAATGTGTGTGTAGTCCGTACTGAATTAAATCTTGCGCAAAAGGTCATTCACACCCTCCAATCAAATGCACTATAAAAATAACTATACATATGAATACAACCCGTGCGGATAAAGAATGGGATCAGAAATGGCGGCGCATCTATTCACTTCTCGCTCGCACACTATTTGCGTCTATACTCGCACCCCACGAGTGCGAATATAGACGCAAATAGTATGCGAGCGAGAAGTGAATAGATGCGCCGCCATTTCTGATCCCATTCTTTATCCGCACGGGTTGTAGAACATATGGGTTGTACCGCTAAACGGGAATAAGCGGACACCTCGTGGTAAGAGGCGTCCATAAATAAAGACACTAACACAATTTTTAATCACCAAAATAAAATATTTTAAAAGGCTTTCATTTTGGTATCTAGCGGCAGTTTATCGTGATCCAAAAAAGCCGAAAGTGGTTTATGCCCTTATCGCACACCCAGTGGAAAATAAGCATTAAGGTGGCGGGTAGGGCACAATAGCGACGCCAATCGATTTAATGTTAAGCTACTAAACCGGGTCTATTTTAAACAATTTCAGGGGTTACAACCTCTCGGCAAACACTTATATTATTTATTAAATAACCATGCACTAATGTTGGGTCCAACGCGTACGCGAAAAAATGATTACCGCCATAAGCGGCCACTTTTAGTGTGAATCAATTTTTCGCGTACAAAAACGGACCCGACATTTGTTGGCATGGTTATTTAATAAATAGTATAGAGTTATAGGTCTTACTTCGATCTTCGATCGAAGCATCTATTTTATCATATTTGTAAAAGTATGTTTAAAGATAAGTACATACGTAAAATTTCTTTCATTAATTCGTCAAATTAAAGATGATAAATAAGAAAATAATTCAACATATGTATCTGTCACCGGAAAATAACAAGGTCCGTAAGTTTATCAATTTACTAGGAAGTTTATAAACTTTCGTAGGATTCTAAACGGGAGATAAATTGTATTATTTTACGTACACACTCCACTCCAATTTATCAATTTCCGTCCTCACACGGTAAATTTATAAACTAACGGATATCTATTCGTAAAATTTTATATGGTTCGAGCAATCACTGAAACTCTTTTAAATATACGAATCTTTGAAATACGTAAAATAACACACTGCTCTCTGGTTGGTCAATGGTCATAGTGGCAATGCCAATCTGATCGCGTGTAACGTTTGGATATTGCTTACTTATTATTTTACGAGTGAGTTCAGTAAGTTATCAATGTACGAAAATATGGGCGTAAAATAATAAAATTTATCTCTCATTTAGAATCCTATCCTCTCATTTATAAACTTCTTAGTAATTTGATAAACTTACGGATCTTGTTATTTTCCGGTGACATATCTATAAACATACCTTTCAAATATGATAAAATAGATGATTCGACCGAAGACCACTTATGCTAATTTTCCACTGGGGGTGCGTTATGTGCACGTTTAAATGGCACAGATTATAGGTAGGTACTTACTGGACTTGATCGACTTTGGTGTGCAGGGCGCGCGCAGTACCCGGCGACGCTGGTGCTGACGGCGGACCACGACGACCGCGTGGTGCCGCTGCACTCGCTCAAGTATATCGCCGAGCTGCAGCACACTGTGAGAGGCTCCTCGCAGACCAACCCACTCCTCGCACGGATAGATGTCAAGTCCGGTCACGGCGCAGGGAAGCCCGTCGGCAAGATCGTAAGTATCTTTTTTTTTCAACATCTATAAGAATAAGAAAAAAATATTTGCGTAACACAAGGTACACCACAAAAACTATTGACAACACAATCACTGAGCAACGTAGAATTACTTAATACAAACAATAAAAATTAATCAACAACAAAAAAACAAAAATGAAATTTATCAAAAATAAAAACAAACAAACCAACACGTAAAAAGCAAATAATAAGGAAAAAAACACATTTAGCTGTTCAGGCCGGGCAGTCAAAATCTGTGTCCATGGGGTGTCGCGGTGCTCAGCAAAATGGGAGCTCACTCGGCCGGCTCAAGCCATGGCTTGAGGTTGGCGTACCTTTAGGCCAAGCATTTATTTTTGTTTTTCTTATAAATCTTGTTAATTTTATATTTATGAATGTTATCTTTTCAGACTACAGATTTTAGTCATACTAACACTATTTGCGCGCCTGCTGAAAGGCTGAATACCGTGTATCTGATACTTTTTATACACCATCTATGTTTCATTCATATGTGTATTATGCAAATAAATGACGTTTCTGTTTCTGCTTCCTAACATCTGTTAGCTTATATCACTTGTGTGAGTAAGAAATATCATGCGTTTGGATGTACGAATCGGTAAAGAACGGCAGGGTTGCGAAAAAGTTAAAAGCGGTTCAGCTATTTTATTATGTATTTAAGATATTTAAAAGAAAAATCGCATTGTAACCAGAGAAATATTTGTGACTTCGAGACTTACTTGTACACGTATTCTAATACAACCTCTCAACCTCATCTTAGCGTGTATATCCCAGTTGCGTCAAAGCTGTCGCTCTGGAGCCCGGGGTACGCTTGAACCATGATTCTTGATTTGGGGAGTCTGGTAATCACAATGAACTGCTGTCTGACCTTCGAATCGATCGATCTTCGAAATCGATTGAAACTTTGAATGGCTTTTTGTACAAACTAAAGATTGAATTTACAATGGTTTAAGTACTTTTACTAACTCTCAGTCACACCCGTATTTTACATTTTATTGTGGTTCTCACTTAATGTGAACTTATCGCGATCGATTGAGGGACCACCTTCTGATTGCTACTTTCTATTGTTGAGTGATCAGGGGGACGGCTGACATTTTATAAAATTAGTTTTCAAATCTTTTACTAAAAGAAGTCATTTACAGGTATTGTAAATTTTAACTAGATTATAAGATATGGGTACCTGTCAGTCACGACTGAGGGTCCACATTAAAACGAATGTAACTTTTGAGTGCCGACTTTTACAAATTAGAGGTTGAATTTACAATCGTTTGAGAACTTTTACTAAAGCCTGACACATTGAAAAGCTCAAAATTCCAATGTGGGCCCTCAATGGGAACGCCCACTAATACCTCAGGTAGTAGGCTACTAACATTATTCTGGTGTAACGAATGGACTTGGGTCCGATTCGACCAACCTTTATTCGTGGATAATCTATGGTATACTAAAATAATCCACCCACATTATAAATCCTACGTCTGCATCGTTATCTACGAATTAACACAAACCTTTTTCTTTATTTTCAGATCCAAGAAGATACAGATATCCTATGCTTTATAATGCAAGCCCTGCACATCAAATACGTGAATTAAGCAAATCGTCTAGATTAAAATAAAACAAACATATAAATATTTAACTTTATTGTTGTATCCTTACAATTATTGCTAAAAGCACGAAGTTCATGTGGGACATGTTTTTCCCTCCAATATAAAATATTAGTTACTTAGAACAAAATAAATAAAACACTTCTTAATGCCCTTGCGGCGTTTTTAATCCATAAATTAATTTCTTTATGCTTAGTTACTTGTGCAACTTTCAACATGAAGAAATTTTCTCGATGGCCTCGATTTAAAATCGTTTTAACAAATAAAAAAAGGAATTTTCAATATACCACCATCATTGACATTCGTTCACAAGTAAGCACGTTTTGCTTACGTGCGAAAAAGTCTACAATACTGCAGTTAACTCTAAGTTATATAAGTGATAAATAGTCATCGGACCCATTACAATGAAATGTACAATCGGATAGGTACAAATCATACAACTGATCGGTGCACGGGTCCCGCGGGGGTCATAACGATACTAGTCAATCGATACGTCTACATTGGTACCGATCAATTGTATTCACACTTATCATACTTTAACACCTAGAGAAAAATGCTACACGTTATTAGTCAAACGCTATTCTACTTCAAGGGGTACATGCATCAGACGTTGGTTACACAGAGCCTAAAATTAACAAGCAACTTTCAACCTTAACCTAAGTCGATAAGGAGCGAAATAGCTAGTCAATCGTTACATTACTGTCAAAGAACTTACTTCTAGAATTACACATTTCATAGCTTAGGGTCGGGGAAATTGCAAACGCTCACCCACTAGTGGTTGGTTAAAAATCGAGGCCACAATATTATTATTATAATCGCCGCACTCCCCGCGGACATTGCTTTGGGCCTTTCCCGGTAGTCCGATCGATTGCCTATAACCTCTCCAGTGGGAAAATTGTTTGTGTGTTCGTCAACACAACTAGTCCACTCGGGTCCACGGGAGTGGGACATATTGTATTTAGCATCTCAATTCCGTGGTCCGAAAGATTAAAACTACTTTTTATAAAACTTCAATGTTACATGCACCGTTTTATTGCACAATATCTCATTTTGTCGTTTTGGTAGCACAGCGCTACTAACGGCATATTTTCGTACTAAATATGCCAGTCAAAACTAGCCGCACAAGACTGCGCGATAAATACTCGCACGGCTCAATGCGCCTTAATCATTATTCAGGTGACAAACGCATTGAACCTTCATTTCGTATTAAGAAAACTCGTATTCGTCCCACCGGTATTAACTAACTAGGTTTCGCTCAAGCAACGAACAAAAGAGTACGAGTGCTGGCTGCAATTTGTCTCTTGACAGATTACAGATTCTGACGGGGTCTTCCCGCAAGCCTCATATACGTTGAGACTTATCGACCCATCGCATATTTTATGTATAATGAGCAAGATCCAAAAATATATTTGCTCAGGGACAGGGAAGGATGTAATCTCTTCGGGCGAATCACATCGTTTAATACTCAACGAACGTCACTTAAGGTAAGTTCGTTTGATTTGAACGAATTTTAAGTAGTTCAAGTTGCTTGTTGGCGTAAAATCTCTCGTCGTAGTTTGTCACAGAGAGACAAGATTCATCAAACATTGAATCTGCTCAGCAATACTTGCTCGACGGTCAGAATTCCAGGACCCCAATTCTCGTGCTCGGAACATTTATTTTTATACGACATATATCACTAAAACATAGTTTTTTTGTATGGGTTTCAGGTGATATCCGCCATGTTTTCAAAATATCACGAGCCCGAGAATTGGACGCCAGGAAATACTAATTTCTCAGTAATTTCTCTGCAATGTGAATCTGGTACACGCCTTATCGGAACTATCGCTTTTTGCCAACTCTATTATTTTCTAGCTCTACTCTCTAATCATTCATAATAGATGATGGGGCAGGTACCTAATACGGGGAATCATACTGTCGCCTGCGACGTATCCGTGTAGAAATAGGCAACTGGATACAAGCGATGTTGAACTCCTCACTGGTCAGTGAAGGCGGAGGTGGAGACAATCGACGGGTGCTGTGGAGTGCTTGCGAGGACTACGGCGATTACCACTAACCTAACTAACGAGACACCATGGCCGCATGATGTAACTTTAGCGTTCGTCGGGAGCAGCCGACCACCGGGCGAGCTGCCTCGCGCCGTTCCTACTTCAGCTCCAGTTCCGGGCGCTACTAGAGAGGCGCTAAGAACATTCTAATACGTACGTAACTGGGAGATTTCTATCCACCTGTTAACACTAAACGCACGAGACTAGTGTAACGATATGCCATACGTTTAATTTTTTATCTATACGCCGTCGTACATGATTCAGTGTTAAAATATTTCACTTAATTAAACGATTGATAAGTTATGATGAGATTTCGTCGTAATGCGGGTTTTCGCGTGTGAAAAATCCGCTAGATGGAGTACTATAGGAGTGAGGTCCATATACAATTTGATTGGTTATTATTAAATGTGATCTGTCAAAATGTCAATTTGACAAACTAAACAACCAATACGATTGATGTTGGACCTCAGTCCAAAAGTACGCCATCTAGCGGATTTTTCAAACGCGAGAACCCTCATTTAAACATACTTGCACAGTAGGTCTCCGTGGCTACAGTCTGCGGAAGGCTGGGCGATCCCGGTGGTCAGTGGCTGCGATCCCAATGAAACTGTTTTGGTTTGGCTGCACAGCCTCAGTTTCGATACAATATTCGTTCGTCTACATAATTTTTATTGCTATTTTCATGTCCTTAACTATTAAAATCAGCTACACTTCATAAATATAACCAATTACATAATGTTTCGGGTATATGTATAATATATTCGGAAACTACACTTAATTATTTGAGATGAGCGGTGACTTCCACCGCTCGATAGAACATAACGCGTAACACGATAAAATATATAAGAATGAATAGAATAATATAAAAATGTATACCTAGTTTGTGAGCGGTAATTACATGACAAAAAAACAAAACTCGCGAGGATAACTAAAACGGCTCCCGACGGATCGCGGACGAATAACAAGTAAATATACATATGCATAAACATAATAGGAAACGTTTAGAATTGAGAAAAAGAGAACTAAAATATTGTTGCAAGACCCGAGATCAAATGAATGGCGTGGCTGTGGACGCGTCCGGGCTGGCGCAACTAGCGCGCGCCGCGGGAGGTGGATGGTGACGCCGCCGGTCACTCCGCCAGCGCGGCGCTCAGGGCCGCGCCCGCTACGCTCGGGAGGCCTTGCCTGCGACACACAACCACAACATATTCAAACAAAACTCCGATACAAATGAAGAGAAACGCGTGCGTGCTTTAGAGGTGTGTATTTGCGACTGAATAAAAATGTCGTATTTTAAAGGACCTACGTCACATAGCAAGCTTATAACTAACAACACTAAGGGCCGATTTCACCGTTGAAATTGAACGCGATCAATTCACTTGAACTCGGTTTACGCGCTAAACTGAGTTCCGTTCCTTTGTTTTCGCTCGCATTGATCGCGTTTAAGCGTTAATCGCGTTCAATTTCGACGGTGAAATCGGTCCTAAATGTTTTTAGTTACTGCCGCACTGAAAAAATATTGACACTTATTTCGATACGCATAAAGACTTTCCTTAATTGAGATAATGAACACTCCGTTTAATTGACTTCTCTGTGTGCAGCAGTTAGACTGATTCAGAATTATCAATCGAACAATTTTTGCATGCATAAATGCAATTATCAACTTTGAAAGTTGGGCTCATTAATTCACTAAACGGGATCACTTCACTACATCGCCACGAAAGAAGTCCCGTGTCAAAATACGGAACCAAAAATTATTCTTTGTCTACATAAACAAAGCTCAAATTTGGATGTTGACGGCGACAGAAGTGGCGCTTATCACTATATAACTAGGTTTGTGTCAGAGTATTCGGCATTACTAGCGAGCTCTTGCTGCGTGTGACACTGACGCTACACTCACGGGGCGGAGGGCGCGTCGAGCCCCATGAGCGCGAGGGCGCGCAGGGCGGCGCGGGAGCACTGCTCGTGCGAGTGCTGCGTGTGACACTGACGCTACACTCACGGGGCGGAGGGCGCGTCGAGCCCCATGAGCGCGAGGGCGCGCAGGGCGGCGCGGGAGCACTGCTCGTGCGAGTGCTGCGTGTGACACTGACGCTACACTCACGGGGCGGAGGGCGCGTCGAGCCCCATGAGCGCGAGGGCGCGCAGGGCGGCGCGGGAGCACTGCTCGTGCGAGTGCTGCGTGTGACACTGACGCTACACTCACGGGGCGGAGGGCGCGTCGAGCCCCATGAGCGCGAGGGCGCGCAGGGCGGCGCGGGAGCACTGCTCGTGCGAGTGCTGCGTGTGACACTGACGCTACACTCACGGGGCGGAGGGCGCGTCGAGCCCCATGAGCGCGAGGGCGCGCAGGGCGGCGCGGGAGCACTGCTCGTGCGAGTGCTGCGTGTGACACTGACGCTACACTCACGGGGCGGAGGGCGCGTCGAGCCCCATGAGCGCGAGGGCGCGCAGGGCGGCGCGGGAGCACTGCTCGTGCGAGTGCTGCGTGTGACACTGACGCTACACTCACGGGGCGGAGGGCGCGTCGAGCCCCATGAGCGCGAGGGCGCGCAGGGCGGCGCGGGAGCACTGCTCGTGCGAGTGCTGCGTGTGACACTGACGCTACACTCACGGGGCGGAGGGCGCGTCGAGCCCCATGAGCGCGAGGGCGCGCAGGGCGGCGCGGGAGCACTGCTCGTGCGAGTGCTGCGTGTGACACTGACGCTACACTCACGGGGCGGAGGGCGCGTCGAGCCCCATGAGCGCGAGGGCGCGCAGGGCGGCGCGGGAGCACTGCTCGTGCGAGTGCTGCGTGTGACACTGACGCTACACTCACGGGGCGGAGGGCGCGTCGAGCCCCATGAGCGCGAGGGCGCGCAGGGCGGCGCGGGAGCACTGCTCGTGCGAGTGCTGCGTGTGACACTGACGCTACACTCACGGGGCGGAGGGCGCGTCGAGCCCCATGAGCGCGAGGGCGCGCAGGGCGGCGCGGGAGCACTGCTCGTGCGAGTGCTGCGTGGAGGGGCCCCCGCCGTGGCACATCACCGGCGGCTCCGTCGACAGCGACACCAGCGACAGGTACTCGCCGTGGTTGCGCTGGAAAACAAAAATAATATTTCGTTTCAAGCATTATCACAGGGCGCGTAATCTCCTTACGTGAATGTATCAAAAATGATGAGATCTGCAGAAGAACTTAGGCCACAGACATAGCCCAAAGGATAGCATGTCTCAAGTGGCAATGGGCGGGGCACATTGTGAGGAGAACAAACGGCCGTTGGGACGGAAAATCGCCTCGGACGGAGGCCGCGTACAAGGAGTTGCAGCCGTGGCAGGTCCCCACAAGATGGACCGATGACTTGGTGAAGGTCGCAGGAATTCACTTCGTCCTTCCGAGTAAAGTAACGACATATAACAGCCACCGAGATACATACATACAACAACCTGCAGAACAAAATCAAGTAGTCATGTAAAAGTAGTAATAGTCATCCATCGTCATCATATTTATAGCATTTTGTCCCGGTTGCGTTCCAAGCTGTCGCTTCGGAGCCCGAGGTTCACTTCCCTGCTACCACTCCTCCACTTTGCCATCCTTGGCCATCCATAGTGGTCAGTTTATTGACACGCATATCCTCTTTTAGGACGTCCAGCCACATTTTTAGGCCTACCCCTTCTGCCAGAACCCGGTGGTGGCTGGCATCCAGACATTTGTTTCCCACGGAGCTGTCCTGTTTTCGCAGGACATGAGCGTACAAGCAAAGGCGACACGGACACAAAGGCTGAACAGTACCTTGGGGAAGTCGGAGAACTGCACGGTGAAGCCCAGCAGCTGCGCCAGGTACATGAGCTGGTCCTTGGCGCCCGGCGTGCTGCCGCCGCCGCCGCCCGTCGCACTCGTTTCACTCACGCCTGATAACAATCACCAGTATATTCATTAAAATTACTATTTTTAAAAAGGTTAATTCTATTAAATACAAATTTGTCAAATTTCTTCAATAGATCTTTACAAGATACAAGATTCATTTATTTGCAAAAACATGTGTTGGCAACAATAATACATGGGTAAGATGCTTATTATAAGATGTTAGAGCTAATGTAGATCAACATGTTTTACCATATACAGGTGTACAAATATAATAATTTATCTAAATAGGTAATAAAAGCGTTAATTTCTAATAAAAGCATTACAATTACAAAAATTCATTCCAATAACAATTCACTACAATACAAATAAGATTACAATAAGCACTCAGAGAGATTTGTCATTTAAGAAATCATTCATGCAATAATAACATTTATCAGCCAACAATTTTTTCAAAGCTTTTTTGAATAATTTAGTATTTAGCATCTTAATGTTTTTAGGGATTTTATTATAGATAATTGGAGCCATGCATACAACGCTTTTATGCAGCAGTGCAGTCTTTGACGGGTGGATACAAAGCCTGTCATTGTCTCGTCTATTACGCTTCACTTTATCACAAATTCGAGAGAACTGATTGGGATTGCTTTTAACAAATATGGCTACTTCTAATATGTAAGTGTAGTTTACCCTAATTTAGTTTTCATTTGTTGAGGAAATTAAGCATAGTACCTACCTAAATATTCGTTCTGATCTGCGGCTGCGGAAGCCGCCAATAACGGCAACAGTATGTAACAGTGTTGTTAAGTTTATTTTTACGTTTTGTTACACGGGACTCCGAGTTAGCGTTTTTAAAAAAGAATTTCACTTGATATTTGCTGTTTTATTGTGGCGCGAGTGGTTTGATCAGAGTACGGAGCCAGACTGATCTGCAAAAGCAAACATACTCCAACCAAACACTACCTTGACATATCAGCACAAAGTCATACATATACTGTCTATAACAGTTTCATTGCCAACTTGATCTGTTGCTTTCCGTAATTTTCGCATGTTAAAACTGTTACTTTATTTCTATCGGTGAAGACCTGTTATTAGCTTTAAGACTTTCATTGAAAAGCTACTGTATTAAGACAGCTGTTGGTCTTCCGAATAAAATAAAATAAATTAATAAATAACCAATGACATATAGACATGTACCCTAAACCAGACTGAGCCTTTTCATAGTAAGCTTTACTTGAGAAACACCACGCGAAAGCGTTAGTATTGGGGAGATGTGCTGGGTGACGTTCTTTCTCTACCGCACCCATATAGAGATGCATTAAAGCTGCATCTGGGTCGGTTGGATCTCTTTCACACTAAGTGACGTTATTTTCGAAATTGTAATTTGTTTAAGGTGACGGGTAGGGCACACTAGCGTCGCCATTCGATTTTAATTTTAACTGCTAAACCGGATCTATTTTAAACCATTTCGGGGTTACAACCTCTCGGCAAACATACTATTTATTAAGTAACCATTCACAAATGTTGGGTCCGTTTATGTACGCGAAAAATTGATTAACGGCAAAAGTGGCCGCTTTTGGCGGTAATTCAAATTTAGAGTACAAAAGCAGACTCAAAAGTTAACTATAAGTATTTAATAAATAGTATAAGTGTTTGCCGAGATATTGTAACCCCACAATTGTTTAATTTAAATCCGGTTTAGTAGTTAAAAATTAAAATCGATTTGCGTCGCTAGTGTGCCCTACCCGTCACCTTAAGAACTAACATTCATCATCATCATTATCAGCCCATTTAAGTCCCCACTGCAGGGGCACGGGCCTCCCTCAATCACATGAGGGAGTAATTGCCATACTCACCACGCTTGGCAGACGGGTTGGCGAGGGTTTTGATATCAATGCAGAGTTTTCCTTCTCTGGGTGCTGATGATCATGCCTAGCAGCTTTACCTTAGTCGCCTTTTACGACACCTCGGTAAGAGTGAGGGTGGCCTATTCTACTCTGCCGGGGACCACACAGGCACAGAACTAACATTATTCCGTAATAATCACGAACTTGCTAGTTTAGGATTAAAGCCGGTATCAGGGTTAACGTTTAGTAGGATGTGATATGTTGTGTGTGATAGCGGACCGTTAGGCTGCGGCGGCTGGCCGGAGCGCTGGTGGTAGTCCATCATGAGCACGCCCGGCACCGGCTGCCGCGCCTCGCCTGCGCCCTGCGCCCGCTAGCGGCTCGCCCTCCTGGAACCAACAGTAGTGCCATGGTAATCATCGTCTGGCAAGACTCGATCGACAACTGATACGGATTCGACGACCAAAATCAAAATCAAATAATTCTTTATTTGCATAGGCTTGTACACAGCACTTACAAATCGTCATACATTTGAATGATTTAAGAATATTTATAAGTACTTATGTAATAATTTACATGTTAATACATATATATGTTGATACATAAAATATACAAAAAAAAGTAAATAAACATAATGCGATTCTACCACCGGCTCGGAAAGTTGTTTCTGGTCGAGAAGATCCGGCAAGAATAATGTATCAATACGGGGATTAACACGATCTTTATTATGTGAAACAACATTGTGTACTCACATATTTGGCCCGACGTTTCGGCTACGTTACAGCAGCCGTGGTCACGGCACATAATAAAGATCGTGTTAATCCCCGTATTGATACATCATAGTTATAATGCAACGCGAAAATCTAAAAAACTATCCGGCAAGAAACTCGCCAGTTACTCTTTTTAATCGCCAACTTTTTTACAATGGTTTATTATCCTCATACCAAGTCATACAGTCTAATGCAACACAAAATAGAATGAAGCAAATTAAAAGCTAAATATGAGGTAAACCGAAGCGGACCAGTCCCCAAAGGTGGCACATGTTCACAAGTATGACGTATGTGTCAGCCATCATTTCACTCAACCATATTAGAGGGAATGTAATGACCCGCCACATAACGCCACCACCTCAGAGACATTTGAGTGAGCATGACTATTTAGGTTCCCCTCATAGGTCACAGAGTACTTAATCTGCAGGACGAGGTGTACAATAGTAGGTGGTAAGCATCTTGACCCGTTTGGAACAGTGGTAGTGAACGCTGCCTTTGGTCCAAGGGTTGCGGGTTCAAACATTTGTGAGCGTGAACATGTTTGTTTGTATTGGTCTGGGTGTTTTCTATGTATTATAAGTATGTATTTACAAAAGAAATGTATTATATGTATATATTTGTCATCCCAATGTTGGTTCTGATATCCGTAACACAGGCGCTTGAACTACCTATCTCGGAGTCAGATCAATGTATGTGATGTTGTGAAATATATGATATATATGTACCAGTACCAGCATTGAACAGTCTTCTGACAACACCTAACAAAAATAGCTAATTAGGGCCGATTAAAGTTATGTATATATATAAGTTCCGTCCAGATGAGAAAGAGGTGGTGCTTGGACTCTGCCAATCCCAGTACGGAGCTGAAGGTTTCTGGCGTTACTAATAAACATTTTAAGTCTCAAAACTCTCAAGACTGCTGATACTGTTGATATCATTTGATTCACCAATGCAGACCTCCCTATAAATCTCCGATTCCGAAACCAAATGGCACCGGCTATATCAAGTTTATAATTGGTAGAGAGAGTGGTGATTGAGACTGAAGAATATATAAATAGGCGTGAATGAATAAATAAATAAAAAACTACGTCTTATGAATCTTTATGACCAATAATAAGTGGTTGCTATGTACTAACTTTTCGTTTGACGTCGTTGGGCGTAACCTTCCCAGTGTCGGCGTCGGCATCGCTGGCGCCGTTGGCCGCCGCCACGGCTGCTACATCCGCCGCATTCGAGCTCATCTCCATCGCTAGTAAAACGTCTGCAAATTAACATACAACTTTCATATACAAAAAGTAATAAAAAAGAGAGTACTTGCGAATGACTAGTGATACCAATAACATTCATATTCCTAGGGAATTCTGAGCCTTTCTAAAGTCAAAACGTCAATATTGTAATATTAACACATGTCACAACACTAGGTTAGCGGACCAATAGATAAAATAAGTTTACCTTAATAAAATTAATTTATAAGGCCTTACACTACTGACGCACTTGGTGCGAAACGTGAGTGTAGATCCTATGCGCAAATTTCTCGCAATTTACTACAAAATATATTGACACTGAAAGCCCGCTGCCTATATCATATGCTTAGCAAACTAAGCATACATGCGCGCTCAGTAGATTTCAGCGTGGTTTGGCTTAGGACAGAGAGACATTACAGAAGGTCTATCAAATAAACACGATATGATATACTGCCTAGAAAGTAATTCAACGAATTCATCGTAGCGTCTATTTATTTTGTGGTTTCACTTCAAGAATAAGCGCCAAAGTTAAGGGACTATTAGTGGCAATCAACAAGTGTTTGGACGCGGCAACTTTAAATCTGTCTTTGCTTACTGTGCGCAGCGCGCGTTTGGTGGCCTTCTTATTAATCCCCAGGTCGGTGGCGGAGTGCAGAGGTACGCATAAGTTAAGGGACTGTTCGTGGCAAAAAACAAGTGTGTGGAAGCGGCAATAGACATCAAGTCCGATCGCAAATCTGTCTCCGCCTACTGTGCGCAGCGCGTCGTTTGGCGGCCTTCTTGTAAAGCCCCAGGTCGGTGGCGGAATGTAGAGGAGGCGCGCCTAAGATAAGTAGCTGTTGTGGCAATCAACAAGTGTTTTGACGCGGCCATTTAGGGAGCAAGTTAACCGATATTAAATCTGTTATTGCTTACTGTGCGCAGCGCGCCGCTTGGAGGCCTTCTTGTTGGGCCCGAGGCCGGTGGCGGAGTGCGGGGACGCGCCTAAGATAATGTGGGTGTTTGTGGCAAACAACAAGTGTGTGAAAGTGGCATTAGACATCAAGTTCGATCTTAAATCTGTCATCGCTTACTGTGCGCAGCGCGCCGCTTGGCGGCCTTCTCGTTGGGCCCGAGTCCGGTGGCGGAGTGTAGAAGCGCGCCTAAGATAAGTAGCTGTTATGGCAATCACCAAGTATTTTGACGCGGCATTAAAGGAGCAAGTTAACCGATCTTAAATCTGTCTGTTAGCTGTTGTGGCAATCAACAAGTGATAACAGATCATAAATCTGCCTTTGCTTACTGTGGGCAGCGCGTCGCTTGGCGGCCTTCTTGTTGGGCCCGATTTCGGTGGCGGAGTGCAGAAGCGCGCGTAAGTTAAGGGACTATTTTTGGCAATCGACAAATGTTTGGACGCTGCATTTAAGGAGCAAGTTAAACAATCTTAAATCTGTCTCCGCTTACTGTGGGCAGCGCGTCGCTTGGCGGCCTTCTTGTTAATCCCCAGGTCGGTGGCGGAGTGCAGAAGCGCTTCTGCACTCCTAAGGGACTGTTAAGGCACTCTTAAGCGACTGTTCGTGGCAATCAACAAGTGTGTGGACGCGACATTTAGGGAGCAAGTTAACCGATCTAAAATCTGTATCTGCTTACTTAGCTGTTGTGGCAATCAACAAGTGTGTGAACATTTAAGAGACCTCACACTAGCGTTTTTTGAGCGTCGGCGTCTTTCCGGCGACTTCCACACACTAGCGTTTTTAGGCGTTGCGTCTACGCGGCGCCCGCCTAACGTCGGCGCGACGTTTGAGCGGCGGCGCCGCTGCTCATGCCTTGGTGTCCTCTTTACGTGGCGTTCGAGCGTCGCGCCCCGCAGACGCAGAAGGGGGTAGCGGGTAGCGGGCGCGCCGACGAAGTGATTGGGTTGATCATTGTACTGTTGACAAAATAAACGTTGCGCAAGCGCCGCGCCGGCGCGAAGCATGCGCAGCGCTGTCCTGGCGTTCTTCACTTCGGCAGAATAGAAAGAACTCTTCCTTAGATACACTCACTTAGAACCCCCCCCCCCCCCCACCCAAAATATCCTTTCAAATCGAAACGATTTTTATATCTCATTCATTTATAGTATCTACTTATTTTCTCACCATAATAAAGTAAGCGGCACTCGAGTAAACCGACAACCATGATTTAGTTCCTACGATTGTACTCTGCGTGCAATACAGAATCCGTGTTAAAGTGTGCGTCTGTGTGCGTGCGTATCGAGCGTTTGTTTGTAGTGGTCCATACTGCTTGCGTATATATAGCCTACTGTGAACAGAACTGTGTGGAGCACATTGGGGAGCTATGTCAGCAGTAAGTGTAAGTGATGATTAAGGGAACATCTTAAATCTGTCATCGCTTACTGTGCGCAGCGCGCCGCTTGGCGGCCTTCTTGTTGGGCCCGAGGCCGGTGGCGGAGTATAGAAGCGCGCCTAATATAAGTAGCTGTTATGGCAATCAACAAGTATTTTGACGCGGCATTAAAGGAGCAAGTTAACCGATCTTAAATCTGTTTCCGCTTACTTAGCTGTTGTGGCAATCAACAAGTGTGTGGACGCGGCATTTAAGGTGCAAGTTAAACAATCTTAAATGTGTGATCGCTTACTGCGTGCAGCGCGCCGCTTGGCGGCCTTCTTGTTGGGCCCCAGGCGGTGGCGGAGTGCGGGGGCGCGCCTAAGTTAAGGGACTATTAGTGGCAATCACCAAATGTTTGGACGCGGCATTTAAGGTGCAAGTTAAACAATCCTAAATGTGTGATCGCTTACTGTGCGCAGCGCGGCGCTTGGCGGCCTTCTTGTTGGGCCCGAGGCCGGTGGCGGAGTGCGGCGGCGCGTCGCACTGCACGAGGAACTCGCGGCGGCGCGCGGCGCCCCGCTCCTCCAGCACGCGGTACTGCGGCGAGCGCGCGCGCAGCGCGTGGCGCGCGACGGCGAGCCGCGAGATGGGGTTGTCGGCGCCGCCCGCGCCCGCCGCGCCCGCGCCCCCACCCACGGCGCCGCCCTCCTGCGCGCCGAACCGAACAATCACTTTAGAACACGGTTTGAAATTATCAAGATAAATATGTCCTTTGATAATTATCGAGATAATTATCGAGATAATTATCAAGATAATTATCAGATAATTATCCGATAATTATCAAACAGATATAAGCCTAGTAATCCTTTTTTAACTGATATTACATATCAATATTTTACGTTAGAATCAAGTGATTTAAATAAATTAGAGACATTTTACAATCAAGGTCAACTTTTATTTTTATAATTTCGTGTATAATAACTTGCAAACCAAAATACGAGCAGTTAATCAACTAATTATATAATACTTTTACAACGATAATACTTGTACTTATTTAATTAAAATAAATTGATGAGTGGAATATCATCTTCATCAACCTCAACTACGTTAACTGGACGGGGGTTTTCTGTATCTGAATAACAAATGGCAAATATTTTCGATTATACTTATCAAGATATTTATCAACCAACATTTATCTTGATAATTATCTTGATAATTATCAAAGATAATTATCAATGATAATTATCACTTCAAACCCTGCTTTACAATAACAATAACAACCGCCGTGTGCTCCCCGGCAGAGTAGAATAGGCCACCCTCTCACGCGACTGACCGGATGGCGCAATGGACAACATTTCAAAATTGCTAAGCTCTGAAACAAAAAATACCAATTCTTTGTTTACTTTTCCGCTGCTAGAATATATATTTATTCATTTTTTATATTGCTTATTTACTGAGAAAAAAATTAAAAACTAAAAAACGTAAGATGACGTCATCGGACGGCAGAATGTAAAATATTTCTTTGCTTAGCACATTATAGTTTTAAATTTACGAAATGCCAAACCCATGACATGCAACTGTCAAAAAAAAAGACAACTTGTCAACGTTGAATGTATGAATGACGTTGACAATGTTGACACTAGTATTATTTACCTTTGACAGTAGTACCTTTTTTTTATTAAAACAATGATAAGCAAAGGAATATCGCTGTATTCAGCCGTCCGATGACGTCATTTGGCGCTTACGTCTATTTAGAATAAAAAGAATTTCAATAATTATTTTATGCATGAAAATGGACAATTTATGAAAAAAGAAAAAATATGGGTCTGTTCATTTTATGTCTACTTTCATATAAAAAAACAATATGGACATGTTAAAAATATGAAATGTTGTCCATTGGTAGTGACCCTGCCTCTTACGCCAAAGGTCGTGGGTTCGATCCCCACCCTGGACAAAGTGCCATTTACTTTATTCGTGCGATGAACACTTGTGTTTGTTCGGTGTCTGGGTGTAATATATGTATTTAAGTATATATTTGTGTTCCTCTGTTGTCTGATATCTGTAACACAAGTGCTTAAGCTACTTAGTACGGAGTCAGGTCAACGTATGAGATGTTGTGAGAATTATTACCCTCTCTCTTACCGAGGTGTCGTAAAAGGCGACTAAGGTAAATCTGCTGGCATGATCATCAGCACCCAGAGAAGGAAAACTCTGCATTTATATCAAAACCCTCGCCAACCCGTCTGCCAAGCGTGGTAAGTATGGCAATTACCCCTCATGTGATTGAGGGAGGCCCGTGCCCCAGCAGTGGGGACTTAAATGGGCTGATGATGATGATTATCGTAGCTGTAGACTGTTTAAAGTATTAAGTATATTTAATTTTATTTTATATTTATATTTACGACGTTGGTGCGTGCAGTGGCGGTATTTATTACACCCGGTATCCACGTAGGACCAGGGTCGAGGTGTTCCACCGAGTTCATCGGCATCATGCTTCACGTAGGTTTTCTGTGAGGCCGTGGCCGGCAACATTTCGGTCGAGATCTAAAAACCGTTCTCAGCATTCGTCTGCGGTGAAGCAGCGATAGCAGTCGTCGCTGTAGCACTCGTAGCGTTGCCAGGTCTCAGGTCGTGTAGCGATCTCGCCGGTGTCATGTCTTGCTGCTTGCGGGGTTGCGCCTTCCCCTAGACCTCCGGTACCCTCACTCACGCAGCGAAACGCAGCACGGTGCTGCTTCACACCGGTTTTCTGTGAGGCCGTGGCCGCCAACACTACGGTCGAGATCTAAAAACCTTGGGGAAGCTTTGGACGCGACATGAATTTATCGCTGAGATAATCATAATCATAAATCTTTATTGTTTCATTTGGTATACAGGTCTTAAAAATAGCATAATGTCCTCAAATGAACCCTGAAAAGGGTATCACAATGAAAATAATAATAAAAATAATAGCATAACATTTACATTTCCTCTAAATTATTAAGTAATTATATTAAATGTCTAATAGCAATCGAATTGAAATGAAGTAGATAAATTTAAGTATAAATATTAAATTATATATTTTAAGGGTATAAAAAAATACAGTTATAAAAAATCGGTATCTTTAGCAATACTTTTAATATCTTTGGGTAACTTGTTATATATTTTTATTGACATGTGCTCGGTACCTGAGCTTACTAAGTGCAACTTTGTGAAAGGTGTGGCAAATTTATTACGGGGTCTTAGGCCATGCGATTGGGGTATTACATCTTCTTTTTTAGTATATTTATCAGGGTTTTTACGGACTAATTTGCATAATTCAAAGATATATAAGGATGTCAAAGTTAGAATTTTTAAATGTATAAAATGTGGTTAAGTTATAAGTTACCTTGATGAGGTTCCTGGGTTTCTTCTTGGCGGGCTGGTGGCGGCGCTTGTCGTGCGCCGGGCGCGGGCGCAGCAGCGCGGGCGGCCAGCGCCGGCGCATCTCGTCCAGCATGTTGGACGCGACATGAATGTCTCGCTGAGATGAGTTACCTTGATGAGGTTCCTGGGTTTCTTCTTGGCGGGCTGGTGGCGGCGCTTGTCGTGCGCCGGGCGCGGGCGCAGCAGCGCGGGCGGCCAGCGCCGGCGCATCTCGTCCAGCATGTTGGACGCGACATGAATGTCTCGCTGAGATGAGTTACCTTGATGAGGTTCCTGGGTTTCTTCTTGGCGGGCTGGTGGCGGCGCTTGTCGTGCGCCGGGCGCGGGCGCAGCAGCGCGGGCGGCCAGCGCCGGCGCATCTCGTCCAGCATGTTGGACGCGACATGAATGTCTCGCTGAGATGAGTTACCTTGATGAGGTTCCTGGGTTTCTTCTTGGCGGGCTGGTGGCGGCGCTTGTCGTGCGCCGGGCGCGGGCGCAGCAGCGCGGGCGGCCAGCGCCGGCGCATCTCGTCCAGCATGTTGGACGCGACATGAATGTCTCGCTGAGATGAGTTACCTTGATGAGGTTCCTGGGTTTCTTCTTGGCGGGCTGGTGGCGGCGCTTGTCGTGCGCCGGGCGCGGGCGCAGCAGCGCGGGCGGCCAGCGCCGGCGCATCTCGTCCAGCATGTTGGACGCGACATGAATGTCTCGCTGAGATGAGTTACCTTGATGAGGTTCCTGGGTTTCTTCTTGGCGGGCTGGTGGCGGCGCTTGTCGTGCGCCGGGCGCGGGCGCAGCAGCGCGGGCGGCCAGCGCCGGCGCATCTCGTCCAGCATGTTGGACGCGACATGAATGTCTCGCTGAGATGAGTTACCTTGATGAGGTTCCTGGGTTTCTTCTTGGCGGGCTGGTGGCGGCGCTTGTCGTGCGCCGGGCGCGGGCGCAGCAGCGCGGGCGGCCAGCGCCGGCGCATCTCGTCCAGCATGTTGGACGCGACATGAATGTCTCGCTGAGATGAGTTACCTTGATGAGGTTCCTGGGTTTCTTCTTGGCGGGCTGGTGGCGGCGCTTGTCGTGCGCCGGGCGCGGGCGCAGCAGCGCGGGCGGCCAGCGCCGGCGCATCTCGTCCAGCATGTTGGAGGCGGCGCGCCGCTTCGACACCTTCTTGCCGTTGCCCTCGCCCTCCGTCTCCAGCTCGCCCACCGTGCAGGCCGTTACGAACACCTGGGGACGAAGTCATTGTGTTCAATAATAATATCCTCCAACCGATTACGGCTACGGCGCCAAATCTCAACGATCAGCCACGTACGCAGGATATTTTTCCAATTTTTTTTTATTTAATATAATTAAACGGGAAGAACCCAATTACATAATTATGCAATATAAAAACTTAACAGCTTGTATATTTTACAAACAAATATCAATTTGATTTAACAAAAACTTAATTTAAAAATAACATTATATGTTATAGTGCTCAAGTGTGTGCGCAAACACAAATGCATTCTCTATTCCCTTACCCCCATACTCTGATGGGACACTAGCATAAAATGACCGAAGAGGGATTGGGCGCAGAACCAACGGCTTAAGGTGCTTTCCGAGGCCCGTGTCTCGGAGTCTGGAAGTTACCCCAGTGGGGTACAAGATCGCCAACTTCCAGACTCCGGGCTTACACTAAGAATTTCTTATCCAATTTGTAAATAAGTTATTGTATTCATCATCATCAGCCCATTTAAGTCCCCACTGCTGGGGCACGGGCCTCCCTTAATCACATGAGGGGTAATTGCCATACTCACCACGCTTGGCAGACGGGTTGGCGAGGGTTTTGAAATGCAGAGTTTTCCTTCTCTGGGTGCTGATGATCATGCCAGCAGCTTTACCTTAGTCACCTTTTACGACACCTCGGTAAGAGTGAGGGTGGCCTATTCTACTACTTCTCACGGGAAAGGTGAGCGGAAGAAGGCCTAGAGGCAGAAGCCCCATGCGCTGGTCCAATCAAATCAGCTCAACCTTAAACACCACAGTCTGTGATGTGATCCATGCGGCTGAGGACAAAGTGAGCTGGCGGAAAATAGTCCAGGAAAAGATGATTAATCGAAATCACAACCATCAGCATTGAGGACCAACAACACAAGGAGGAGGATACATACTCAAAAACTTTTAAGTCTCTCAGCAGGCTGCTGAAATCTATGCTCAGCGTTTCTTTGCAGGATCAAATCCGAAATGAGATAATCAAGTAAAGAATCACAGGATTAGCAAGCTCAAGTGGATAAGCTGGCCATATAAGTACATAATAGAACCGACAACCTAAAAATAGTTCTGGAGTGGAAGCGTCTCGGTAAACGTATTCTTTGGGAGTTGCCACAATGGTGGATTGCGAGCGTTTTCAAAGCAAAGCGACGACGCAACGTTTACGCCGCGTTCGCCGCGGATACGCAACGGATTTTCCTGCGTGGCCGCCACAAAAAAACAATGGCGTTCAGGCTTATCTCCGCGGCGAATCCGTCACGCATCCACGGCGTGAACGCTGCGCAGCCGCGACGTGTTCGGTGCGTTGTCACTCCGCTTTAAAACACTCGCAATCCGCCAGTGTGGCAACTCCCTTAGGGAATTCCTTCTCAAGGTAGTGACGTCCCAGGCGGTCGGATTACGCCACCATCCTATCACTTTAATGCGGGCGCTCGGACGGGATGGAGCGCAATGCTAAATCGTAAAGTCGATACTTGATAAAAGTTTGGTAGCGCGCACTTAAGTCTCCACTGGTGTTGCGGGTGACCATGGGCGGCGATAATCGCTTACCATCAGGTGATCAACTATAAGGTAAAATCACATACTGAATACAGGATAACAACTTACCCTCATATGCGGCGGTCCACGCTCCGACTTGACGGTGAACTGAACCGACAGGTTCCGCTTCAGCGCCAGTTCGTGAACCAGCGACACTGGAGACTTCACCTCCGAGTTCAGGATGTCTGAGCTTGCATCTCCTGAAATGACAACGGCATATATCACTTTCCAAACTCACAATAGACTTTTAACTGTGGTGAATTATAATCAAGAAAGAGACCGTGGAACCGTGGAAGAGCCACGCCTCGGCATGAATGGGCCGGCTTGGCCGGAATGATACCACGGCTTCTTCTTCTTCCGCTGTGTTTCGCACAGTGAGTGATGATACCGGAAGCCCAATCTGGGGTGAAGGGGAAGAGGTTGGCAACGCACTTTTTGTTTGTTTTGGTTGACTCCACTGCTGTTATAGGTGTAAATGACCGTACCATGAGGTGATTCGACTGCACATCTGCCTCCTTTCACTAAAACAAAGACAGCTTACAGACTTTCTGGCATTGCAGATACGGTAGCCGCAACTAAAGATAGGGTAGGTCTCAGTAACGACCATGCACTGGCTCTGTTCTAAGATTAGTACAAAAGATTAGTACATACATAACGTAGCTAAACCCATACCATTCTCAGCATCCGTCTGCGGTGAAGCAGCGATAGCAGTCGTCATCGTAGCACTCGTTGCCGCCGCCGTTGCACTCATAGTGTTGCCTGGTCTCAGGTCGTGTAGCGACCTCGCCGTGGCGTCATGTCTCGCCGCCTGCGGGGTCGCACCTTCGCCTAGCCAGGCGCGACCCCCCACGCTGACGCGCACGCGGTAGGCAGTAGGGACCTCTATATGGGTAACTATTCTAAGTGGAACGTAGCTAAACACACACCGTTCTCAGCATCCGTCTGCGGCGAAGCAGCGATAGCAGTCGTCGTAGCACTCGTAGCCGCCGCCGTAGCACTCGTAGCGTGTCCAGGTCTCAGGTCTTGAAGCGATCTCGCCGGCTGTGGGGTCGCGCCTTGCCCTAGCCAGGCGCGAACCCCTACGCTGACCCGCACGCGCTAGGCAGTAGGGATCTCTACATGGGTAACTATTTTAAGTGCAACATATCTAAACCCATACCATTCTCAGCATCCGTCTGCGGTGAAGCAGCGATAGCAGTCGTCATCGTAGCACTCGTTGCCGCCGCCGTTGCACTCATAGTGTTGCCTGGTCTCAGGTCGTGTAGCGACCTCGCCGTGGCGTCATGTCTCGCCGCCTGCGGGGTCGCACCTTCGCCTAGCCAGGCGCGACCCCCCACGCTGACGCGCACGCGGTAGGCAGTAGGGACCTCTATATGGGTAACTATTCTAAGTGGAACGTAGCTAAACACACACCGTTCTCAGCATCCGTCTGCGGCGAAGCAGCGATAGCAGTCGTCGTAGCACTCGTAGCCGCCGCCGTAGCACTCGTAGCGTGTCCAGGTCTCAGGTCTTGAAGCGATCTCGCCGCCTGTGGGGTCGCGCCTTGCCCTAGCCAGGCGCGAACCCCTACGCTGACCCGCACGCGCTAGGCAGTAGGGATCTCTACATGGGTAACTATTTTAAGTGCAACATAGCTAAACCCATACCATTCTCAGCATCCGTCTGCGGCGAAGCAGCGATAGCAGTCGTCGTCGTAGCACTCGTAGCCGCCGCCGTAGCACTCGTAGTGTTGCCAGGTCTCAGGTCGTGAAGCGACCTCGCCGCGGCGTCATGTCTCGCCGCCTGCGGGGTCGCGCCTTCGCCTAGCCAGGCGCGACCCCCCACGCTGACCCTGACGCGGTAGAGCAGCGGGCCCCCCACGCCGACGCCGACCCCCGCGAGCGGCAGGCGGTAGGGGTGGGGGGGGCGGCCGCGGGCGGCGCGGGGGGCGGCGGCGACCGGCGGGATGGACGTGTACACGGCGGGCTGGCACAGCTTCATGGCGAGCGCGTTCAGCTCCACCGTTGGCATCACTGTACCTGACAACATTTACATACTGTAGCCGCGTACATACCGCGTATTGTTTCAACTACATACCTACACTCTGATTTTTAATTCAATGAACTAATCTGACAATCGTAGCGTCAATGTCATCATCATCGTCAGCCCAATTAAGTCCCCACTGCTGGGGCACGGGCCTCCCTCAATCACATGAGGGGTAATTGCCATACTCGCCACGCTTGGCAGACGGGTTGGCGAGGGTTTTGATATAAATGCAGAGTTTTCCTTCTCTGGGTGCTGATGATCATGCCAGCAGCTTTACCTTAGTCGCCTTTTACGACACCTCGGTAAGAGTGAGGGTGTTCTGTCCTATTCTACTCTGCCGGGGACCACACGGCGTAGCGTCAATGTGTCATTCCCATACAATTTTGCAACTTTTGACAGATGCAAAGTGTCAAAATGTATGGGAACTTGACGTCTGCCTCTGAGAGTTTAGTTATAGTAATCCCAACAAAGATATTAAGATTTATTTTTAATCGCATTACGGTGATAAAGAGGACTGCAAGGCAGGAATTACGAGGAATAAGTATCATAAATATGAATAAGCAATAAGTTGTTTTTGAAATCAAGATTCATTGCAAAATGCAACAGTCTTTACAAGGATTCATATTTATATGGTGGAGTGCAGAGCCGCGTGCTGAATATGTGTTATAAGCAAGCAGTAAGTGGTGTATCTAAGGAGTGTTCTTTCTATTGTAATTTACGAGTTACGATCACAATTACATTTTGGGGAGGTCGGAGATGGAGATTGATATGGGGGGGATGGTGGGACCTCACTGTGTTTTGGCCCGAGCGAGAGCATGACCAATACCTTAACGTGGTTTACAAGTAACGAAACAAAACGTTATGAAAAGTATGTCTAATTTTATGTATCTTTGCAGTAGCTTTTTGCAACTTTAGGAATCATTTTGTGTACGTACCTTTGTGAACGAATATTGTATGCTAGTATTATGCTTATTTCTTAAGAAATATTATTAGTTCTAATTTAACACACACCAGATGTTCTTTGTTGCACCTAGGATGCCGCGATCACGGCCCGGTACTTTAACTAGTAGTAGGTAGGTAACTTTCTGTCCAAAATGGCAGAGTGTCGATACTGCTTTAGCGTATTTATCTACTGTGGTGTCGGTGGGTATCTAACCTGAATGTCGGTGTGTGTGTGTGTGTAGTGTTGTTGTGTGCGTGTGCGTGTGCGCGCGTGTGCGTGAGTGTGTGTGCGTGCGTGCGTGCGTGCGCGTGTGTGTGCGTGTGCGTGTGTGTGCGTGTGCGTGTGTGTGCGTGTGTGTTGCGTGCTGTGTGCGTGTGCGTGTGTGCGTGTGGGATGTGTGCGTGCGTGTGCGTGTGCGTGTGCATGTGCGTGTGCGCGTGTGCGTGTGCGATGTGCGTGCGTGCGCGTGTGCGTGAGCGTGCGCGGTGCGTGCGTGTGCGTGTGCGTGCGTGTGCGTGTGCGTGCGTGTGCGTGTGCGTGTGCGTGTGCGTGTGCGTGTGCGTGTGCGTGTGCGTGTGCGTGTGCGTGCGCGTGTGCGTGTGCGTGTGCGTGCGCGTGTGCGTGCGCGTGCGCGTGGCTGACCTGCGTGGCGGTGGTGCGCGTGGGCGGGCTGGTGCGCGGGCGGCGCGCGCGGCGGCGGGGGCGGGAAGCCGGTGGCCTGCAGCGCGGCCGACGCCGCCGCGTGCTGCGCGCGCTTTATTGACGAGCCCTGCAACCGACAACCACCCGTACCCGTACTATACACTCCATAAAATATAGCTTGATTACAATGACAGCTGTCACTTACATAATATCTTCCAACCGTAATTAATCAAGACGGGATTTATCACGTTACAGCAGCCGAAACGTCGAGTAAAATATGTGAGTACACAATGTTGTATCACTTAATAAATATAGTGTTAAATCCCGTCTTGATTAATTATAATTATAATGCAAAATTTAAAAAACTATCTTCCAACCGGTTACAGTTACGGCGGCCAATCTCAACGATCAGCCACATACGCAAGATATATTATAATGCTCCAGTGCAATGTGTGCGCAAACACTAGTGCACTCTCTATTCCCTTACCCTCATATTCCGATGGGACACTACTGTGGCACGACCGGAAAGGGATCGGGCGCAGGATCTACAGCTTAAAGTGCTTTCCGAGGCACGGGGGTACAAGACCGCCAACTTCTAGACTCCAGGCTGCCACTAAGAATTTCTTATCGAAAACTAAGGTACAATTTTTTGGCCCGACCCGGGATTGAACCCGGGACCTCTTGCGCAGCCGTCGCTTTAAAGTGCGACACACTAACCACTGCGCTACGGAGGCAGTAAACTTTTACCAAGAAACATTCCATAGATTTTAATTACTATAGACCTAAATATCATTTTTCTGTGACACCAATGGCTTTCATTCTAATCAACTTACATTTTACAAACTATACCTAGTTCATTTGAGCTTGATACAGGTGATAGATTTCAAAATCTATAAGTACTTTTTTCATGTTGGTCCCGCGTATCAAACTATATTAGACGGTACAAAACAAAGAATATCCAGCAGTTTATCTACATTCAATTGCCACTGAGCTGGATTTCCTGGAAGAACTTACTCGACGTGACGCCATATATACGTACATACCACGCAGACATTAACACTCGATAAAGAGTGACAACACAATTTTTTTAACCCAACTCAATACTTGGCTAAAACCTTGCCGAGCCACCTTAGTTAAACAACTGTATATTACTTTAGTATACACGTTGTATGGAAGATTGCCGCCTTTGAAACTATACAACTCACTTATTCTGCGATACAAGGGAAGCATCTTTATTCCCAGGCTAATCTAATCTAGCTATTGCCAAAAAAAGTCGAGCATTGCACTTACCTCAGCAGTATATTCTTCAGTATCACCCAGTCGGAGTGTTACTGTGAATACTTTTTTGTGAGCGGGTCCCGTTTCTGATGTGAGGCGGTATTGATGCTTAATCTGTACAACAAAAAAAACTTCCGTTGGCCGCTTCATTTGAAATCGGCACAAATACAAAGGCGTCAATACAATAGTGATTACTGGTCACTTAAGCGAAGCATATCAACGATTGTTGGTTCTGACAGGAAAAGCGTGTAATTTATCATTGTTTTTCGGATTTACGTTAAATTACCAAAAGAAAGGATAAAAAAGTAATAGAAACGCTTCATCAGCTGCAGATTATTCAGTTTATCGTTTTTTTTTTTACATTATAGCGGACAAACGAGCAGACGGCACACCTGATGGAAAGTGATCACCGCCGCCCATGGACATCTGCAACACCTCGTTCGTTATCGTTAAATTCCTTTTGGTAAATTAAAGTCGTCCGTTTTATTTCACCAGAGAGAAAGCAAGTTAAACTAACTGCTTAGGCGCCCCATTTCTAATATTGAGTCCTAAGTTAAAATACAATAAAAATTGATTAGTTTCCCAGTGTCCGCGCCACGACAGGAGTCCCGCGAATAAGCACGGAACTAAAATTTGAGATTCCGTGTGTCTATTTTTTTTTATGTCATAGGTGGCAGACGAGTAGACGGATCACCTGATGGACCTGCGACAACAGTGGAATCACAAGTGCGCTACCAACCTTTAAACCCCCCTTTCCCCCGGATTGGGCCTCCAGTACCCTCACTCACGCAGCGTAACACAGCACAGTGCTTCACAGGTTTTCTGTGAGGCCGTGGTAACACTCCGGTCAAGCCGACCCATTCATGTCGAAACGTGGCTCTCCCACGGTCTATGCGCATAAAGCTCAAATTTGAATATTGGTGGCGACACACGCGCTCTTTTCACTGGATTTCTTTGGTGGCCCAGACTGTACTTAGCTTAGCTTAGCTTTCCGCTTTCTTGATGATGGTTTTACTAATTATTCAATTTAATTCGGGTATATATATTATATATATATCATATTCTTTATTGCTCTCCATAATGTTACAAAAGGTGGTAATAACATAGTAAAGTACAATTATGGACCCTGTCGGGCACGGCATAGATAAGGGAGGGGCGGAGTCACCTTACACTTTCATCTACAAGAATAATTTGAATAATATTTTTTTATTAGTTAATTTTATTATGTGACGGGGTATACCTTTCCCTTTATTACAAATCGCGAACTAAGGATAGTCCTGGAACAAAACTCGTGCCAGCCGATTTTATCATTGCGTGTTGGAACGGGATGACATGAGCTTTAGTACGGTAATAACTTAAGATCGCGATTTGTAATAAGGTGGCTTGTATTTGTCTATCATCATCATCATCATCATCAGCCCATTTAAGTCCCCACTGCTGGGGCACGGGCCTCCCTCAATCACATGAGGGGTAATTGCCATACTCACCACGCTTGGCAGACGGGTTGGCGAGGGTTTTGATATACATGCAGAGTTTTCCTTCTCTGGGTGCTGATGATCATGCCAGCAGCTTTACCTTAGTCGCCTTTTACGACACCTCGGTAAGAGTGAGGGTGGCCTATTCTACTCTGCCGGGGACCACACGGCAATAGGCTTGTATTTGTCTATAGAAAATTGTAAATAGTATAGAAATAAGAACTAGCATAGAAATAGAAGTCCCCCGAGCGTCGTTTACCTTATTGTACCTAGCCAGCTCGTTGACCAGGCACATAGGAGTCTTCTCTTTACTGTTGGCCTGCGTGGCGGAGGCCGGGCGAGCCGCCTCGCTGTCGCCCGGCGCCGCGCGCCCCGCGCCGTCCGCGCCGTCCGTCGCGCCCGGCGCCGGCGCCGTCGGTGCTTTGCCTTGGCGACCAACAGTAACGGTCATTTCACTTACTACTTTTTTCCTTAGTATTCGGGGAAAATAGTTCAGCCATTTACGTTAGGGATTGTCCATTAATCACGTGAGGCTAGAAAGGGGGGGGGGGGGTGTAGTACTATATCACGTGTATTATTATAATTTTTATGACAGTCAAAAAGAACTTGCAACCAGTCTAGACATTTTTATCATGGTCCTTAATTTCAGAATAAAATAAAATTATTGTTTATACCTGTATTTACAACCTGTGCGGATAAAGAATGGGATCAGAAATGGCGGCGCATCTATTTACTTCTCGCTCGCACACTATTTGCGTCTATACTCGCACCCCACGAGTGCGAGTATAGATGAAAATAGTGTGCGAGCGAGAAGTGGATAGATGCGCCGCCATTTCTGATCCCATTCTTTATCCGCACAGGTTGTAATTACCTATATTTAAAAAAAATAAAATTCTTTTTAGGTACTAAAAATAAACGTGATGTTGCGAGTGGGGGGGGTGATAATCCTAAACCTCATTACGTTATCACCAAGGGGGAGGGGGGGCCTAAAAAATGCTAAAAAAGATCACGTGATTAATGGACGGCCCCTTAGATGGAGCTTTTAAAAAGCAAATGCACTTTAAAAAGCAATCAAGCAGATGGCACGGCGTTATTTCGGTAGATGTCACTATGCATTTTTACATCGCGCTAGTAATCGCGTGTTTCAGAATCAATGTCTTCAAGCCGCCTGCCCAAGTACGGTATTTTTGGATGGCGAAATGGACAGACACAAGTGTTTTTGAGTTACTTTGAGTTTCAAAAGTGAAAATAGATCTCATATTCAGGTTTGCGGCAGTCCGTAGAGGCTGTACCGCGTATTTTATTTTATTCGTAGTAGACGAGCCGATTGGAACAGTGGTACTGAACGCTACCTCTGATACAAGGGTTGCGGGTTCGATCCCCGCACAGTACATACATTTGTGTGCATGAACATGTTTGTTTGTATTGGTCTGGGTGTTTACTATGTATTATAAGTATGTATTTACAAAAGAAAAGTATTAAATGTATATATTTGTAATCCCACTGTTGGTTCTGATATCCGTAACACAGGTGCTTGAGCTACCTATCTCGGAGTCAGATCAATGTATGTGATGTTGTGAAATATTTATTTATTTATTCGTAAAACCAACAGCTGTCTTAGGCTGCGTTTCCACAGAAGTGGAGTTTTACATTGCTCAAAATACACATCTCATCTATTTTGAGCAATGTGATTGGTAAATTTTTATAAATCTCCGCTTAACTCCTCTTCTGTGGAAACGCAGCTTTAATCCGGTACAGTGAATGTCTTAAAGCTATTAACAGGTCTTCACAGATATAAATCAAATAGATAATAATTTTAACAAAAAATTAAATGTATCTCGATTAAGCGTAACACAGTAACGCGCAATTTGTAGGATGTTGTCTGCGACACACAAATTATTTAAAATAATCAACCATTTTGTAAATAACTTTAAACAACATGTCCACTTATTGTCTTTTTATTTTTCTCCATACTAAACAGATAAAAAAATCGCAACTCACCCGTGGTGTCATTTGCCGTCGCCTCCACGCTGCCACTGCCCGCTGTGGTATTCGTCGCGTTGTTCGACTGTGTTGGTACCACTATAAACGAAATTGTACTTTAGCTTCTCAGTCACTCACACAGCTTCTACACACTGTGTCGCCGATTTAAAATAATAGTAACGTTAGATTTTTCAAGAGCCATGCTATACAGGCGTTATGGTGTGTAGAAGACATTGTAGCAATTTACTCAAGAATCATAAATCAACATTGATTAAATAAAAATGACTAACTCATTAACTTTTAAATCAGAATACTCGAATGATCCATCTTAAAATCTATGCCTTTAATACACTTATTTTTCATTCAATACAAGCATGAAAATAATAAATAAAATGTATCGCTGCATATCAAGTGAAGTACCTACTTTATAAATTTCAATTATACTGAAGCATACATGATACATACATAAATATGTATCCTACAATGTCATGGATTCATAAATGCAATCACAATAAGCAGCTTTAGATACAGTACTCTCAAATTATATTAACTTCTGAACTCAAACAAAATGCAGACTACTGAACGAAAACGACAAATGGAACAGGCAACAAACAATATTTAACATCAAATTATCATAAAAGGGAACTGACCAAAGTCAGACATAAGTTTTTTCTGCGCAGGAATTACGGGAGACTGGGATCTGCGCATTCCTAATGGTGAGCGAAGGAAAAGTAAATTAGTATGAAACTATTACTCCAAATCAATATTTGAAAATATCTAATATATAAAATTCTCGTGTCACAGTTTTCGTTGCCATACTCCTCCGAAACGGCTTGACCGATTTTGATGAAATTTTTTGTGCTTATCCGGTATCTATGAGAATCGGCCAACATCTATTTTTCATCCCCCTAAATGTTAGGGGTAGTCCACCCCTAAATTTTTATTTTTATTTTTTAGACAAAATTTTTAATTTCTCTTTTTTTATGATACAACATACAAAAATACATACAATCCTCAATTTTCACCCTTCTACGATCAACCCTTTTATTTATATGGCAAAACAACGTTTGCCGGGTCAGCTAGTTTAATATATAAAAACCTAATGGAGCAAACCAAACAAGTATAAACAATAAAACTATATCTCGTATAAGTGAAATGTAATGGCAAAGAGCGAGATAACTCCAACTCAACTCAGTATTTTATTGCTTACTGAGACATCTCAAAACATACATGAGAATGAAATGAGGAATAAAATTATTTTGTATTTGTATTGTGAGCACTTTTTATAAAGAAGACAGCAAAATATTTCATGAAAATGTATTGTAGTTCTAAATGAGGCCGTAGGAGCCGCCAGATTGTTAGGGGTCATTAACTTCACAAAAAAACAGTTCTAGTTGGCACATAAAGATATTGTTGCAATGTCTTTGTCTCATTTATTTACAGATCAGAGGTTGATCAATATATTCCCCTTACAACTAAGCACATACTAACTATAACGAGTCCTAATATTATCATAGCTGACCAAGGTCATCAGGTTGCTAACCTGATGCACACAGAAACGCAGAAGTTTTACTTTTAAAGTAACATTAGTCGAATTTGTAAGAGAACGATAAAAAAAAATCTTAATTTACTATTGAAACATAAATCTATTGTACATTTGTGGTATGATAGAGCGATGGTAGCTCAGTGGAAACAACGCGTCTTCCAAGCGGGGGGTCGAGGTCCGAATCTGAGCATGCACCTCTGGAATTTTCATAATCTATGTGCATGTTTTTATAATTAGCTCGGCGGTAGGGGAAAACATCGTGAGGAAACCTGCACGTTTCAGATAGTTTCTGAAACGTGTAACCATGATTCAGTTGCTCTGGTTCCCCTGTTAAAGAGTTGAGAAAGTGAGACGGCAGTCGATTCATTGTAATTACCACTCCCCAAGATAAAAAGCAACAACATTAGATGCAACCGGGAATTACACGTTAAGGTGACGGGTAGGGCACGCCAGCGAGTCAATCGATTTTAATTTTTACCGCCAAGCGGCAACTATTAGCGTGAATAAATTTTTCGCGTACAAAAACGAACCCAACATTTTTGCATGGTTATTTAATAAAGTGTTTGCCGAGAGGTTGTAACCCCGAAATTGTTAAAATAGATCCGGTTTAGTAGCTAAAAATTAAAATCGATTGGCGTCGCTAGTGTACACTATCCGTCACCTTAAGATGAAGAAATCTTTCATATTTATCGACTCGGTTTTTATCGATAGATTTCTATACACACGTATAGATACTATACACACGATAGGCGTAAATTAAGAAAAATCATCACCATGATGGCCCAGTTTACACACGAGATCATTCTAATATATAAGTGGTTGATTGACAAAATGCTGATGAAGATGGACATAACGTCGAACAGCGACTGCAGAGCATGCAAGGAGGACACGGAAACCATAGAACATCTTTTATGTGAATGTGACTCACTGGCCAGAGCTCAGAGGGAGAATGTGTCTTCTAGGTAACGCTTATCCGAAACCTGAAGACTACAGGCACTTCAATCCGAAAGACTTCGTGACGCTGATAAAACGAATCTATCGTGAGTAGTAGTGCAAAGGATAGGGGAGGCACAAACAATGCCTTAGGGTAGACGTGCTCAATGAAAATGGAATCTAATATATAAGAGAGTGGTCGATTGGTGGTTACTAATAATAATTAATTTATGTAATGAATTTCAATAATTATTTTATGTATGAAAATGGCTAAATTTTGAAAAAAGAAAAAAATAAGGGTCTATTCATTTTATGTCTATTTTCATATAATAAAACAATAATATGGACATGCTAAAAATATGAAATGTTGTCCATTGATTGTAATAATTTTTTTTTCTTTTTTTTTAAGAATGTGTATAATTCAAATAGTATTGAAATCTGTATAAAAATGTAATCTGATTAGAATCAAAATTAATGATAAATAATTCTTTACCTACCTATACCTATATTTGTACGCCTACAATGGGCAAGACATAGTGCTACACTTACAAAAACATTTTAAAACCTGTATCATTCCACCTATGTCTTACAAATAAAAGATTTGTATTGTACTAAGCACGTGCCGAAACCAATGCTGCTACACCTAGACTCGTGTTTGCAATATAACTATACTATATAACATTAGAACATTTCAATATCCCCAATATATTCCTAATAGCAGTCAGGTGATTTATTAAGGCGACGGGTAGCACTAACTAGCGACACCATTAGTTTTTCATTGTTAGCTACTAAACCGGATATATTTTAAACCATTTCGGGGTTACAACCTCTTGGCAAACACTTATACTATTTATTAAACAACCACGCACAAATGTTGGGTCTGTTTTTGTACGCGAAAAATTGATTACCGCCAAAAGTGGCCGCTTTTGGCGTGAATAAATTTTTCGCGTACGCGTTGGACCCAAAATTTATGTATTTTTATTTAATAAATAGTACAAGTGTTTGTCGAGAGGTTGTAACCCCAAAATTGTTTAAAATAGATCCGGTTTAGTAGCTATAAATTAAAATCGATTGGCGTCGCTAGTGTGCCCTACCCGTCACCTTAAGCTGGAAATTGGGATGATTTTATATAGTTAAGTTCTCTAGAAAATAAAATGTACCAGTTTTTACCTGTGTGAGTGGGCTGTGGGGGGAGCTGCGGCTGCTGTCGGTGGGGCTGCGCGTACGGCGGCGGCATGACGCCGGGGCCTGCGCCGGGGCCGTAGCCCCCGCCCATGCCGTAAGGCCGACGCATCTTCATTTGTTGCTGTTGACATTATTAAACCATTCACTCTTATATTTCACCAAAGTTTGCCATAGTATTTTCTATACTTACGAATTTCACTATTGAGTAAAACGGATATAAGATATAATGAATCAGTCAGCAAAGGTCTGGTCTGAACTATACTATACTTATTGTACATTATTTTTTATTGTAATTACATGGCATACACAAAACCGATGCTACGAGTGGACGACAAGTCACATAGACTGCCTAAAAAGGACTAGTTTATTTGAATAAAGAGACACTCATGCGTATGTATTCTTTAGAGTAGACCTGTTCTTTGGCGATAGGTAAAATTAATTTAAGTTGTATAGAAATAGGGTGGATACTCACTGGCGGTACAGAGTGGTGTTGCGCCTGTGGATGATGCGGCATCGGCCTGATCGGGTGCGGCGGCCTCTGGCCAGGCCCGTGGTGCGGCGGCGGGACGCCCATGCCGCCCATCGCCTGCCCGTGCCCACCCATGCCGCCGCCCGGCTGCGACGGACCCATAGCCACCCTTCACATGCAACACACATTCATACACACCCACTATACATTAAAGTCTATTTTCTCTAGCAAAACCCGATATGGAGCTGCCGAAATCCAGCTATGCAGCATCCTGCTTGCGAGACAGTGTTATTACAACTGACCAGTTGATTCAATGGCCGTGATATATTGGTCTGAGCGGGCTGGAGGCCTCGCTTTCATTTCGGATCAATAGAGACGTCGGTCATATGTTTCTTTGTCGCTTCATTCATGACCAGTTCGCGTGACACAAAAGAAGTGCCGCAAAAGAACCCTCGACGTATCAACAAATTACACAATATTTGCATATGAATGGGTGACCACTCAATGGTCTCGAATAAAATATTTTATTAAACAGTGTCGATGTTTGAGTGAACTAAGATTACCTTTCAACTATTATTATTGCCAAGTGATGTGAAATATGAACCTACTGTGATCTTAATCATTATTATACTCCTAGATTTATGTGGGTATCAGCAGGGTGAAGGGTTTCAAATATTCAAATCTGGTTGAATCTTTTTAACTCATTCCAGTCAGAGAAAATAATTGCACCAAGGAAAATGTAAGAAGGAAATTTTTGATAGTGTATCAAAAACCGGCCAAGTGCGAGTCGGACTCGCCCACGAAGGGTTCCGTAGCAGCAAGTAAGATATGGAAGGTAGTAGTATGTAGGTAAATTGCGGTTTACGGTTTATAACGTATTAAAAAAAACGACTCACTATATCTAGTTCAAACTAATTTTCGTTGTTAGTTTTCATGATTATGTACATCATATATATTTTTTAGTTTTATAATTCATTTATTATAGAAGGTATTGGGGGACACACACACTTTACCACTTTGGGAGCGTCTCTTGCGCAAAATATTGTGTTTAGAAAAAAATTATGTTAAAAACCTCAACATCATTTTTAAAGACCTATCCATAGATACCCCACATGTATAGGTTTGATGAAAAAAAAATTTTGAATTTCAGTTTCAAGTATGGAGATGGAGACACCCCAATTTTTTATTTTTTCCTATTTTTGTGTAAAAATCGTAATGCGGCTAACAAAATACATCTATTTACTAAGTTTCAATAGTATAGTTCTTATAGTTTCGAAGAAAAGTGGCTGTGACATACAGACAGACATGACGAATCTATAAGGGTTCCGTTTTTTGCCATTGGGCCACGGAACCCTAAAAAAGAGGTAGATATTGCACTGGCAGTCAATACAAGTTTCACTCAAATTGTGGCAATTGAAACAATGCAATTGATTTTGACTACTAGAGCTTTGGTTTTGTTTGGTAAGCGGCGTAACTAGCGATGGCTTTTAATAAAGACTCGCCTGATTTCTGACTCAGCCTTTTAATCCTTCAGTGTTAAGACTAACCATACTAGTTGAATTATTTTAACGTAAAACGCTCAGCAGTTACTTGTACAACGGAAGTAGATCTACGCCGTGTTTTCTGCTGACTGATATATTATGAATGACAATCAACATTATTGACTTGCTGCTTTTGTTAAACAATATTCAGCAGTAGTATCGGTACCGGTTAATCTATCAAAACAGAGCTGTTAGCTCATCTGATACACCTTAATCTGCAAATTTTTTATTAGACTCAACTCATTATTTTTTGCCGAAATCGGAGATACTGCCGATATCGGTAACATGGCAACATTCTATTTATACATATAGCTGAGTAGAATCCGTAAACAACAACACATCATACATAAGCTCATTCAAATGAAACAAGAATAACTTTGTGTTCATTGACTTTGCCTTGAGGCCTGTAGCAATCACTAAGTATCTAATTTACGTTTGACATAGTAATCAAGTTTTCTGATAACAACCCATATGGGGTGTATGTATTAAGCATGACTAGGTGCGAGCGCTACCGCGCCTACGACCGTGTTATACCTAATGTGAACAAGTGAATTGTTTCTTTTAATTTTGGACGCACTACATGTCATTTAACGCTCAGTGGATTTCAACTACTAACTAACAAACTAGCTTGGTAAACTTTACATTGTATCTCTCCATACCTAGCTTTTAAGCTGTGTGTGTACCTATGTACCAATATAATTGTATATCTGCCACATAGTCCACACATCTTTCAATATATTATATTATAAGCTTATATACTTATAGCTATTTATTTACTTATACACTCACTCGCAACCCGGTCCCAACAGAATACCAGGCTGCTGCGGCACCGCAGATAGTTCTGTAACAGCAAATGCTGGGGTTGGGACCTGATTGACCACACACAACCACACCATCTCTTTTTCTATCGCCTCTTCCCTTTGTACTGTGTCGTGTCGTGTTATGCCTATTGTACATATTTACGTGTGGATCCCCTGTTTGGGTTAAGGTCTGCAGACCTTCACCTTGCAATACCTTCTTTCTAATAACCAGACTCTCCATGGTTGCCTAACTCTACTTTATTAAGTGACCACTCACATCAATGCAAAGCTTGGCTTAGGCCTCAGGGACTGTACATAGTTTTATTTCAAAAGAAGCAACTGACTCCCATAGCACAACTCCACCGTGAAACGCACAGTGAACAATTCTGCTGGTAACCTATGACGCATAAGAAGCGAAATTGCATCTTCTGGCACTTAGAATTGACTATATTGCTGTCTCTTTCATTCCACTAACAGTGGATACAATGGGTTTTAACGACTGCTGCGTTGTTTTGATTTTATTAAATCACTGCTAATACTGATAAATCATTTGTCTACCTCATAATATTTCCTCATTTTAGGAGATTAAAGGTATTTTCTGTTCAAGTACTAACTAATACCATTTTCATTATTTCACCACCTTGTATTTATACGAAGTTTAGCTCCAATTGAACATTTACTCTACAAAGGTGCTGCAATCCGTTGCTGAAGAGGTAGTAAAACCTGTCACATTTAAAATTAATCTAGTATGTATCAAATTAACAGAAAACTGGAAAATTGAAACAAAGTAAATTATAGTTTGTAGGCAACAACCTTGCTGTTTCTGATTATCAACTATGTAATTCAAAATTTAGCTTATTACAGACCGTCCCTCCAAATGTGAACTACATGATAAGGCTGTTTACACAGTATGAGTTAAAATAATATCTTGATTACAGAAAGTAGGTCACTAAAACAGAATGTGCACAACTAGCTATATCTAAAATATTAACAATAAATTATTTTTCTACTTTGGACATGGGTCTCTTTATTACCTAAGTTTTTACAGGAATTCAGTATAGAAATGCTTCTACAATGAATATACTAAAAATTACTAGTGAAAAAGTGACTGGCAATAAGGATACCAAAGAAAGCATGTTTCTAATATGATTTGTTCAAATCTAAGATTTATATCAATGCTTTAAATTATGGAGAAAGCTAGCGTTTTAGCCCAAAAGCATTTTGGCAGTTACTTTCTATAAATCATAACCTAATATCTTAAAAATCCATTTCTAATCTGATTATTACAAAAAGCTAATAAGGTTCTGTGTTGTCAATTTAAACGTAGGTACTGAATGACTAGCAAATAATATTATAATAATGAAAAAGCTGAACGCTACTCTACCTAGTGAGGGTTACGTGCCTGTTTTCCCTGTGCATCTGATGGGGCGGCATCTGATGGTGGGCAGGCATCCCCTGGTGGCCACCCATGTGCTGCGGCGGGTGCCCCGACATCGGCTGATGATGCATGTTCGGGTGATGCATCATCTTCAACTCACTGCGGTCGCCAACACAAACAAAACTATAAATACCGCTCTCATCCGACAAAATAAACACCAACAATCAGATTGTCAAACAATTAAATACAATATCGCACGGCTATAATCTTACCGATAATTTGTTTCACGAACTATATTAGTCTCTCGCTACGCAATTAACAAAAACCCGCTTACAAATTTCGTTAATATCGTTTATTTTGGCAAACAGTAAAGAAAATCGTCTCGTTCAACATGCGGCCATGTTAAAAATGTTGCTAGTCGTAAAAAAATATTTGTCTATTTAGAAATAATTTTCACTTTATATCTCCACAGAGTATGAATGTACTTTGTATTTTATCACAGACATATTTCGTTGCTTTACTGTATTTATAATAGCTTATTTTCTGAACATAACTATCAATTTAAGTATTTTAGATATTGATTGATTGTTCTGAAATTTAAATGAAAAGTGAGAAAAATAATGATATTGTCAGTTTTATCAAAAACATAATTTAGTTTATGTGTAGTTTAAGTTAAAAGTTCAATGCAAATTAGAGTCCCCAAATATCGTGCGCGTGACTCAACACAACAACAGTGAGGGACCACTTGTATTACTAGTCATGATGCCAAAGCGGCTGTTTTGTAATAATGAACAACACTTTTGTTATTTTCAAACGCTGTTATTTTAAATTGTCATCCTGTTATTTAGCTGTTTTGCCAATTATTGTTGATGTACATAGTTTGTTAACGTCATTTATTCCGAAAAGGCTTTAGCACCATATACCACATACCTACACACACACGCTGCGGCAGGTTATACAGAAGACCGAAGAGTAGGTATAATCTGCCATTTTGCTTAGCGTTAAAGTCTCTCCAAAGGTGCCGAATAGACTACCGATACATCAAGTGTTGCAGACATTGTACGGAAACGCCACAATGTCAGTCCGTCTTCAGGACCAGGAATCAAAACCCATACCTCTCCAGCGAGGTGTGAGACAGGGCGACGTTATATCGCCGAAACTATTCACCTCTCTGTTGGAGCACGTGTTTAAACTTCTGGACTGGGATGGACTTGGTATCAATATAAATGGTGAGTACCTACCTACAAGACACACCTTCAATTCGCAGATGATATCGTAGTCATGGCTGAGACCTTGGAAGACTTAGGCACAATGCTCGACGACCTCAGCAGAGTCTCCCAACAAGTGGGTTTGAAAATGAACATGGACAAGACGAAAATTATGTCGAATTCCCATGTCGTATCCACTCTTGTAAAGGTCTACCTTGGGCAAAAAGTCCAGCTTATTAAGTCTAACTTCCAGAAAGAGGTCGATCGACGAATCCAACTCGGCTGGGTAGTGTTCGGGAAGCTACACAGCATATTTTCGGCCCATCGACCGCAGTGTCTCAAAACGAAAGTCTTCACTGCGTGCGTGCTGCCAGTGATGGCATATATAACCGAAACGTGGTCGCTTACAATGTGCCAATTAAGGAGACTCAAAGACACCCAGAGAGCAATGGATGGCTATGCTCCGAGTCTCCCCGCGTGATCGTACCAGAAATAATGAGATCCACAGGAGAACTACGGTCACAGACATAAATTAAATCATTTATTTACATGAAAAGTGGTAGGTACAATAAGATGTTACAATAAATACACTGTTTCACACATTTCCCCAGAATCTGGAATGCAAAAATAAATAGTATAAATTTTAATAATTGTTTAAAATAGATCCGGTTTAGTAGCTAAAAATTAAAATCTACCCGTCACCCTAAGTGTAATTTAAACATATAAATAATTCGAAATTCCAATTATTAAAATAGTATTATTACACCTGTGATTTCAAGTCGCTTTGAAAACTAAAATGAGCCTAATTGTATTATAATACAGCAAAAAAACTTTATTTCGATGATTGACAGATTAGATTAAGTTAGACGCTTATAAGATCATAGAACAGCAACCTGTGCATTCTCTCGCGTATACCGACCGCGTAGGCTAAGCGAAGAGCGGCAACAGCGCGTCTGATCGCGCCCAGCAGGCAACATACGGTCCGTTGTCAAAGAGCAACAGTTGCTCAATAACATTTTTATCAGCTGCGCAATAATGTGTTGTTCATTGCGGCAGTATCTGCTGTTGTAATAACGACCACCACTACTTATTAGTCTGGGGAGGAACCGACTGAAAAAGAGATAGAGAGAGAGAGCACGAGAGAGAGTATCTTTGAACCACGAAGCTATAGATAAATCTGTAACTTCGTGCTTTGAACCATGAAGCAGAGATAAAACATAGCTTCATGCGTTGAACCATAGCGTATCACGGAACTAGAAAACGCGCGCTTTAAAAGGAATGTGTAATTACGGAAAAACGTCACAGAGCGTGAAAGAGATCCAACCGGCCCTGACGCAGATTTTATACGGGTGCGGTAGAGAAAGAACGTCGCCCAGCCAGCACGTCACAGCAGTACTAACGGCTTCGCGCAGTTTTTCAAGTACATACCTATGGCTTTCTATGAAAATGCAAGCACGCTCATAGGCTAGTTCAGTGGAAGTAGGCCATCAATACCTTACTTTAACGTTACGGTCCTACGTGAAGCCTCTCCAGGTATGAAGCTAGAGTCTAATTTAAGGTGGTAGGGCTGCATGTGGGGGGAGGGGGGAGGGGGGGGGGTGCTAACCCAGTGACATCTTAAGTTTTGGACATTATTTTTTAAGTAGGTATTGTGATTTTAAGGTAAGTACCAGAGTGCCCCTCCCCCCTCCTCCAGCTACGGCATGGCCCCTCCCTTGGGGTGTGATACCAAGTCCACGCCCATGGTTTCTCTAGATCAGTTATTGTCTCTTCAGATCATTTTTAAGGCAGATATAGAGCCCGCGCCACCAAAGGAGTTCCGTGCTCCATTCATGGCGCGGACTCTAGTAACATTAGAAACAGCAACACAGTTTATTCTGAAGCAAATGGTTTTAAAAGACCTTTATTCTTATTAAATATTAACGAAAACAATACTACAAATCAGTTTGACAAATGTTTAGGAAAACAACGGACATAAAATGAAAATAGTCTTCGTCGTTGTTGATTTGCACATCTGTCAAGTTGGAGTACACAGATTCGATTTCTTGTAGCGAGCTATCGAGGCTTTCGTCGCTGTCCCTGGTGGTCTCAGCCCAGGACACGCGCTTCGAGCTTCTAGAGGTTTCCTTCTTCTTGTCTGATGCTGGAGTGGAGTGTGAGACGGGGGAAGGTGGTCCCTGAAAAAAAGTCAATGAAACCCATTTTGGAAATAGTTTTTTGAGAAACTAACGGGGTTGCCATGTCATGCTATACCAATACAACTATGAAGTCAGCGACAGTGGCGCCCTCATTTCTTTTCATCGCAACTAGTTTTAATTTGAAGAACGGCTAGACCAACAAAGTTAATGGAAACTTGATATTAAAATCAGTCAGTTTAGTCCACTTTGTCTACATAGATTCGAGTCGTTTAAATATATATTTTATGCTAACCATTTTTAAATATTATTAGTGTCACTATTTACAAAATGAAATATACCTTAGTAGGTGTCTGCGCGCACTTATCCAAGTAATGTTTCCTCAAAATGTACTCTCTCATCGAATCGTGCGCAGCTCGCTTCGGCGGCGGCGGCGGGGGCCTCTCCTCGTCCTCACATAGGCACGGGTTCCTCTCCTTTCTGGCAGCTTCTATTCTCTTAGCCTCTTCCTCGTCTGGCGGGAGAGGCCAGGCGCCGAGTTTGTTGCGTACGAGGTGGGGGCGTGAGTGAGCGGCGCAGAGGATGCGCTTGCGCACGAAGTCGTGGAACACGGTCAGCTCTGAGCTGAGCTCGCGGCGGACTAGTTGCTTGTGGCGGCTGGGGACGCTCGCGTCGCGGACCGCTAGTAGAGCCTGGAAAAAAACTGATGTTAGTGTTTAGGTTAGGTTTAGGTGTCAAAGCCTGAGATTCTTTCGAAAGTTTACACCTTCTACAGCCAGTTATACGCGTCGCACTCACCCCACCCTACGCCGGATGAGAAGGATTCAAGAGCCACATTAACCCGCCATGCGACGGAGGATCTTCCCGACATCAGCCTGGAGGAGATCGAAGCAGCTCTTGGGCAACTTAAAAATGGAAAAGCCCCGGGAGAAGACGGAGTTACAACCGAGCTTCTGAAAGCAGCCGGCAAGCCGGTGCTGAAGGAACTTCGGCGTATATTTAACTCAGTTCTTTTCTCGGAGAAACTCCCTATGGCGTGGCAGCGGAGCTTGGTCCGTAATGTTTCTCAAGAAGGCACAAAACTTTAACTTAAGAACTATCGACCAATTTCACTCCTGAGTCACGCTACAGCTGTCTCAAGAGTCAATATCATCGACATTGATCCGTAATTACAAGTGTAAACCCCGTGCTAGCCGTTACTAACGCAACAAACACCGATACTGGTTAGTGTAGTGTGTCCGGAGTAGCCTTCACTGACAATTCATCTAGTGGCATTAATAACAATAAAATGTTGAGGGTGTCCCGAAGATTCACAGCCGCCCCAGCAACGACGCCGTGCTCCGCCAGTCCGCTCGTGACCACTGCTGCTGTAACGTAGCCGGAACGTCGAGCTCAAATATGTGAAGTACACAATGTTGTTTTCACATGATAAATATCGTGGTTAATCCCCGTATTGATACATTAATAGTTTATAATGCAACGCCGAAAATCTAAAAAACTTTTTCTCAAGAGTCATTTCGAATCGCCTTACACGAAGACTTGACGAAGCCCAACCTGCAGAGCAGGCCGGATTCCGACGGAGTTAGTAGCACCATAGGACCATATTCACACAATTGAGACAGGTTATACAGAAGACTAAGGAGTATAACCAGCCCCTGTGCATGGCGTTTGTGGACTATGAAAAAGCTTTTAACTCCGTCGAGATCTGGTCTGTTCTAGAAGCCTTGCAAAGGTGCCAAGTTGATTGGCGATATATCGAGGTGTTGAGGTGTCTGTATGACGCTGCTAATATGTCCGTAGCAATCCAAAATGGCCAAACTGAGCCTGTCCTGCTGCGACCTGGTGTGAGACAAGAAGATGTTATATCTCCGAAACTTTTCTCCGCTGCGCTGCAGGACATGTTCGGAACGCTAAACTGGAAAGAGCGCGGAATCAATATTCATGGCGAGTACATTTCATACCTACGAATCGCAGACGACATCGTCATCTTGGCGGAAACCCTACAAGACCTACAGGAGATGGTGAGCAGCCTGGCTGAATCTTCCAAACACATCGGTCTTCGGGATGAACTTGGATAAAACCAAGGTCATGTTCAACGAGCTCGTTGAAGATAATCGAAAGTTATTTATTGGCCACAGAACACAAATCAAACATGAGTGACATAAATACAAGTATGACAAATTCTGTAGCCAACAAGGCCCAACCTCAGCATTTGCTGCAGTGGCCGAAGCCGCTGCAGCGCTGGTTTTCAGGAAGAGCCTTGGGCGACGTACGTGCTTACATACATAAAATACAATAGGAAGGAAGAAGAAAGACAAAACAAGGAAAAATAATAATAATAAATAAATAAAAAAATCAATATTAGTACATAACAGGAAGAAAATAGGTAATTTAAGGTGCCTATTAATTTATTTATCACTCTATCAAAAAACATTATCTTATCTTAAAATAATAGTCCAGAAGCGTGTAAGATAAAAACGAAGCAACACATAGAACTAAAATAAATAGAAATGTGTGGGTATAATAAACAAATTAGATAATAATACTGAAGACATATTATGTAGTACATATATATAATAAATTGACGTTTAACGCACACAACGTGTGGAAGCGCCGCTCTGCGAACTCGGTTGAACCGGCGTGGGTTGACTCTGTGCGCGAGCCGCGAGACACAAGCGGAGTGCATCCGTTCCGTTACGTCATATTTGCCACGTACAACAGCATGGAATGGAATTTCTTTTACTTGGGTTGACTAAAGAGACTGTGTGACTAAAGAGTAATAACCGGTAGAAGCAGTTCCGTGCACACTCAGTAATATGACTTTCGAAATTAAGATGGCCATCCATAATTAGTCCCAGGTTTCTCGCAGAAGCAACATGCTCGCCATCAATGTAAATATTCAGCGGAATGCTGTTAAGTTTAGCCAAATTCCCTTTTGAGCCAGTCACCAGCAGCTTTGATTTTTTTGGGTTTAGAGAAAGACAATTTGATTTGCACCACTTTGAAATTCGGTCTAGATCTTCGTTTATTTTAGTACTAGCTTGGGCAGAGTCATTTAGTTTGAAGGAGCAGTAAAGCTGCACATCGTCTGCATAAAGGTGAAATTACAGTTTCTGATGCAGTTTACGATGTCAGCCCCATAGAGGGCATACAGCAGGGGACCGAGGATCGAGCCCTGTGGGACACCTCGAGTTACAGCCCAGTCTAGCCGAGCGTGAGTCTGGAGCCCGTCAGAGTTCACCCAGCTCGACAAGCTGCCACCTGTCTCTCAGGTAGCTATCGAACCAGCGAACCGCGGCAGCATCGAACCCGTAGTATGACAGCTTGGAAAGCAGGAGAGAGGTGTTGATGGTGTCGAATGCTCGAGAGAAATCGAGCAGTATCAGAGCGCTGACCTCTACGCGATCCTGACCCACTAACAGGTTATCCACCACATCAGCTAAAGCAGTCGCTTGTACCATGGCCCCTACGGAAGCTTGACTGTAATTGCGGCAGTATGTCCATTAGCCGTCCACATAATCTGTCACCTGTTCGCAGACCACCTTTTCCAAGACCTTAGAAAGACACGGTAGCAAGCTTATTGGCCGGAGATCGCTCATGGTGGTGGGATTGTTGGTCTTTGGTAGAGGCTTAACTATTGCCACCTTCCAGCTGCTAGGAAAAACGCCACTTCTCATTGAGTTATTGATGATGAGAGTAATGGCAGGCAAGATTTGAGGCAAGGGATAGGACGATCATATCCAGTGATATCTCATCTATTCCCTAAGCATTGGATTTCAGCCCCCTAATTATTTTAAAAACTTTGTCCTCTGTCACTGCTTGTAAAGAGAATTCGGACGAGCTAAAGCGGTGATGTCATTTGAACATCTCCGTCTCCAGGCACATTTAAAAAGTGTGCGTTTATTGCGTCCGGATCCCTAAAAGACAAAGGTAGATCGGTGGTCTTCCTAGCAATGACAGTAAATATTTTATTTTCATTACTGTGTAAAGATTCTCCCTCCTTGGAGGTCCATCCTGAACACTCGATAGCATAGACACATAATAGAGTGAGAAAAGGTAAACAAATTGATTAATATATAAAAGTTATGAAAAACAAAGTGTAGGCAATGAGAAATAAATAATTTGATAAGGTGCGCCTGGAGTCCGTGATCACTGAAGCACCGACCTGAGACGTTAGGAGAGTCCTGGTAGGTTCCAGAGCGCCGGCGACGAGCCGCTTGTTGAGCTACGGTAGCGCGCTGGTGGCTGAGGAGATGCTGGTGAGGGACTCGCTGCGGTTGGCGCGCCTGGACTCCGTGATCACTGAAGCACCGACCTGAGACGCTAGGAGGGTCCCGGTAGCTTCCAGGGCGCCGGCGACGAGCCGCTCGTTGAGCCACGGCAGCGCGCTGGTGGCCGATGAGATGCTGGTGAGGGACTCGCTGCGGTTGGCGCGCCTGGAGTCTGTAGGGCTTCCGCACGAGCAGGCGCGGCGGCGGCCGGCGCGGGGCGAGCGGGAACCGCTGCCCTCGTCGGCGTGGTAGGCCTTCACAAACAACACGAATAAACTATAGGCTGACCAGGTATCCAATGGGGGCTCTATCACGTGTGATCATCCCTAAGAAGGCGTACTGTTAGACAGAGGTCCAACTTCAACAGCATTGGTTATTGTTTCGTTCGTTAATTTGAAATTTTGGCATATCATGTTAAAAAGTTATGGACCAAATTCCCTCTATTTTGTATCTTTTATAAAGGTGGGCATTCTTTCTTTGTTCGTAAGGGAAAATGTTTGTTTGCAGTAGTCTACCACTTAATAAGTTTGTACATACATGGTTGAGCGACTTGGTCAGCAGACAGATAGCGGAGAGCAGGGTCCCAAAGGTGAGCTGTGGGAAGGGCTCGTAGGAGATCTTGGGCGCACCGAAGTGCAGCTCCACCAGCGGCTGCCAGCGTTCCAGGTCCAGCCCCGGGTCCGCTAATAGCGACAGCAGGTCGGGGCTGAATGAGAGCAGGCATAGCGTCGCCATGTGAAGGATTTCCAGGGTTCTGAAATATATCATACAACATACATTGTTGACTTTTAAATCAACCAAATTTCAACCTGGTGTTCTACTCAATTTTGAAGAACTGTTCTTATGGGACCAATCGTGAAATCGAATTAAAAACAACTGTTCCACACATGGACTTATAGTACTCGAGTGAGACACCGAAAGTAAGTTTTTTTCCTAATTCCTTTAGGTAATGGGTAGGGCACACTAGCGACGTCAATTGATTTAAATTGTTAGCAACTAAACCGGATATCTTTTTAACAATTTCGAAAAACTTTTATACTATTTATTTAATACTTATACTTAACTTTTGGGTCCGTTTTTGTACTCGAAATTTGAATTACCGTAAAAACGGCCACTTATGACGTTAATCCAAATTTCGAGTGCAAAAACAGATCAAAATGTATTATAAATGTTTGCTTAGAGACTCCCGTTCCGAAATTGTTTAAAATAGATCCGGTTTAGTAGGTAACAATTTAAATCGATTGGTGTCGCTAGTTAGACCGTCGCCTCAAGGTGACGGGTAGGGCACACAAGCGACGCCAATCGATTTTAATTTTTAGATACTAAAACGGATCTATTTTAAACAATTTCGGGGTTACAGCCTCTCGGCAAATACTTATACTATTTATTTATTAACCATGCACAAATGTTGGATCCAACGCGTACGCGAAAAAATGATTCACGCCAAAAGCGGCCACTTCTGGCGTGTATCAATTTTTCGCGTACAAAAACGGAGCCGGGTCGTTCTTCTTTTTTATCAACAATGAGCCCGTCCTCGGTAACTTATGAAGTAATTAATTATATAAAAAATATACGTTACAACCATCAAGATATTCCTAATTTACCATGAAATAATGACATAACTTTATCACCGCGTAGATGCTTTAGCATGATTTAACTATGTAAAAAAAATATATAAAGCGTGACAGAGGTGTAAATGGCACTAATTTCGGGGACGTGACGGAGGTGTTCATTTCAATCAAAAAGTTTCTTTATCAATTTAAATTACATCATGTAATAGTTTCTCTTTAAATATACACATTAACGAATATGTAGACATACTATTTTATCAATCATATTGTAGTCTGTTATCTAAAAGTTAAATGTGTATTTGTTAATTTTGGCTCATTGTCCGATAAAGAGAACGACCAGCCAACATTTTGCATGATAGAAGCTACGTTCCGTGGACAGGAGCTGTAACCGACCTGTGCAGCACGCTGGGCGCTTGCGGCGCGGCGTCGTCGGGCGGCAGCGCGGGGTCGGAGGGCCGGCGCGAGCGCAGCATAGGTCACTCCACTGTAAGGCATCGCTGATGCTTCGCTGCAATCCAATTACACCGGTAAGCTTTCTACTGGGAGAGCCACACAATGCACGAATGAGCCAGATCGAACGGAGTGCCACGGCCTCACTTTGACACCGTCGTGACTGCTGACGAGTCCTGAGCGGTGTCTTCTGAGAAGTGAGTATAGGGTACCAGAGTCCCAATCGGAGGGATCTGCTTAAATAGCGCGCCAAAACATTTTCCCAGCAATGTGGCGTTTGCTCATAACATTATAAAGATATTTGACATTCAAAATAAGTAATTATTTTGAATTTCAAATGGCTTTTGTTTAGTATGCGAGTTTCATTTACAGGCTTTTTTCGTAACTTTAGCATTGACTACACTCTGGTCCAATTATGAAGTCCTTTTTTACATTTCGAAAAAGTAACTCTGCAAGTTTCATATAGGTATATAAATCCAATTGAATATCTTTTTTTTGTATTTGGCAGCAAATCGTCATTTGAAAAATATACAATTATACAAAAAAAAACCCTACAATGTGTATTATTTCATTAATAAAAAAATATGTTTGTATTATAGACATATTATTTAAGGAGCTTTTGGTTGGAATAAATTACGGCTCTCATGTTAGTGGATGACAACAATTAATAAGCCATTAATTTTCACATTTTCAAAAAGCTTATTGCGTACCTATTTCAAAGTAATATTAACTTAAAACAAAATAAAAGTAAAGTAAAACAATACATACCATAATCCCGACAAGCGAATTTATATTTTGTATCCGCCATCTCGCTTCAAACTTCACAAGTTGCACAACCAAATTCAGCGTAGACGCGCACAAATTTAGCGCGTCAATATTGAACACCTGCCGAGGCAGCAGCACCGCCTCTACCAGGTGCTCCAGGTGCACGCCCACGAACGTGATGGCGTCGCTCGCGAAGAACTGCCCGTGCCTCATCACCATCATCGAGATGAAGTCCAGGCTGTACGCGTACACCCGCCACCACTCCTGCGGCTTCCACGCCCCGCTGCCCCCGTTAGCGTCAAACTTCGGAGGCAGCAGCTGCAGCCACAGGAACTGATCCACGTCGCTCATCAGCAAGTCTTTGGAGAACGGCCCGCGCGAGTACGCAGTGATACAGCGCAACGCCGCCAACGACGTGTGGTAGTGCCGCCGGTTCTGTATACACGTCTGCAGGCAGCAAAGCAACTTATTCATAAATTTACTCGTCTGGAACCACTGTGACAGCCCCGAGAACATATCATCGTACAAATCTAAGCATTGCTCCAACATGGCTAGTGATAACACTACTGGTGGCACCTCCTCGTTCTCTTTAGGACCTTCCGATTTAGGCCCCTCCTTTGGTATGTCCTTTATATTGTCCAGCAATTTCTCCAGCTCCAAACTGTTTATGTTCGTCACGGATCGTATGATGCTCTGCGCTGTGGCGCTGTTAGCTTTGATTTCATAGTCTAAACTGCTTATAGCCACCGTGCACATTGAGATTATGGCACGTATCGCTCGGGGATGCAAGCATTCGTATACGACGGCGGTGTTTGTTAAAAGACTATCGATTTGTTTCGCATTCGCCTTTCGGTTTTCAAAGCAATCGTCTTTCCAGTTTGCTAACATTATCACGTATAACTCAGCTAAAATGACAACAAGTCGGCCATCTTTTAAATCTTCTATTTCGTTCAATAGTGCTGTCATGCATGGCGCCACCATTTTCGACTTGTGTGCGATGTTTAGACTAACTGGCAGACATTTGCAGAAAATAGTTGTGAAATCTTTCCAAGAGGTCAATAAACTTAGCCAAACGGGTACTTTGTCGATCAATTCCTCATCATCTTCTCTGCCATCGAAAGAGTAAACGTAGTCGACCCACTTATCCAGATGTTTCTTGTCAGTATCAAAGAACTGCTCTAAGACATCCTTGAGACTTGGCTCCAATTTCTCTCTAGATGTAAACAGCTCAATGCCCAAAACATTAAATATTTGCGAGTAGTTACGCAAACCGGATTGTATTTCACTGAACAGTGGACTGGTCATGTGCTCCCAGAACTTTGGGTTTTCTCGAAGTTTCTTGACTAGAATCTGCATGTTGTTTTTCCATAGAGCGTGGAATAGCGCCATTATACACCCTAATAACGGACTGTGGAGGTACTTGGCGTCCTGTAAATAAATATCGAACGATTTAAGAAAGTGGTCCAAAACTTACTCCCTGAGGAACGCTTTTCAAAAATATAGGTCACTTACTGATTTGATGGTTCCAAGATAGTCCGCCATGTATCCTAAGATGCCGTCGAAGCTGTCGTCTACTTCTTTTTTTTCTACAGCCTTGTCTGGGGTATCTTTGCTCTCCTCTGCCTTTGCCTTCTCGTGGTTCATCATGAAGAACGCCTCCGTGAGGCCGGGCTGCTTGCTGACGCAGGTGGCCACGAACTCCAGGATGGCGACCTTCAGCTCGAGCGCCTCGTGCTCGTCGCGCAGCCGGTCGAGGAACATCACGCGCACTTGATACGCTGTCATGTCCAACGATGCGAACAGTGACATTTGGAATCCCTGGAAATAATGTTTCCTTCATTTTATTAATTTTGACACAAGTATTAGAAGTAGTTTGAAAAGACACAAAAGACTTCTGACAGAATAGTAGGCTAAATAAGTTGTTTTATAGAAAATGTGGTTGAGTAATATCTATTGAGTAAATGCAAATAGTGCAAAATTACCATACATATGAAACTACGTCACGCCAAAATGTACATTGTAAGTGTACACTGACTGTTTAGTATTTTCTAAACCTAAACTATTTAAAAAGAAAAAATCTCTCTCTCTCTTTCTCTCTCTCTCTCTCTTTCACTCTCTCTCTTTCTCTCTCTGTCTCTCTCTGGGCCCTCTTCCGTCTCAGCTTCTGCACGGCATATACGCTCTTATATTCAAACATTTTAATTAGTTTCATCGTTTTACCTAGTGCCTAAATACTGTGTAAAAACTGTGTAATCATTCTTAAAGCAACAATACAGTGTGGGTGAACAGTTAAAAGTGTTTTATTCTATCGAATCATCCACACTGACTTTACATGCATATGGACAATGGACGTGGTCTATTTGTCTTTGGGGTTTTTTACTACTACTTACGGATATCCACAAGTGCAACTAGAAAAAGAAATATTCAGGTTGAAGGTTGTTTCATACGAACACATATTAATCCCAATTCCCATCATATCATTTGTGATCAATCTCCCGACCCGTTTGGAACAGTGGTAGGGAATGCTGCCTTAGGTCCAAGGGTTGCGGGTTCGAGCCCCGTGCCCCAGCGTGGGGACTTAAATGGGCTTTGATGAGATGAATATGATAAACAGTGTAAAAGTGTTTTATTGGTTCCACACTGACTTTACAATGCATATTGCATATGGCAATGGACGTGGTCTATTTGTCTTTGGGGTTTTTTACTACTACTTACAGATTCCACATGCAACTAGAAAAAGAAAATTCAAGTTAAAGGTGTTTTCATACGAACCATATTAATCCCAATTCCCATCATATCATTTGTGATCAATCTCGAACAAAGTTTTATAATTATCACACATCCATTTTGGACTTGGTTCTAAGATAAGTTAACTAAAGATAGACGTAAAGATTTAGCACTAAGTCATAAACGACATAGTCGTGGTAAAGTCATAAGAAGTTTTATTAAATTATACTACCTACTTATAAATAAAATTCCCCCTGCGCCGAGTCCTTCTGGATCCGCCCTAGTAAACGGGCATGTAACATTGCAAAAAATTTTGCTCATAGGTAATGGTTATCATAAAAGATATCACCTTATTATAAATCGCGATTTAAAGTTATTACCGTACTAAAGCTCCTGTCATCCCGTTTCAACACACAATGTTAAATGGGACTGGCACGAGTTTTGTTCCGGTGCTGTCCTTATTTCGCGATTTGTAATAAGGGGTATAAGGTTCAAAATTTGGTACTGTCTACCCTTTGCTGGGTAAACTTAACGGATGGCACTCACATCAGCGAATCTTTTCAAGAGCCTGCAGGCCAGCACGGGCAGGCTCCTGTTGAAGGCGTGGTTGATGTAGCTGGTGACCCTGGGCACCACCTTGAGCGGGTCCTTCTGCTTGTTTTGCGCGAAGATCAGGTGTTCCAGGGGCGTCATCACGCTCGCTTTGAAAAATATAGAACGGTTTTAAAAGAGCTTTCGCCATCAATAATAATCATTAAAAATCATCATCAGAAAGTAAGGACATGCGAGGACTAATTCAGTTCAAAGGAGAGGGGGGATGGACCTACTGGTTTCTGTCAAACCTCACAATGAGCTTGATGGTTACTCATCTTATGTGTGATAAGATAAGTAACCATCAACCTCCTTGTGTAGTTACAAATCTTGCAAGTCACTTAAAATGTCGCTATTCCGCTTATCCGCCTATAGATCCCTCAGCTCTGTGGAACGATTTGGCTGCAGGAGTATTTCCGGACGGCTACGACTTAGGGATCTTCAAGAGAAGAGCGTACTTTTTTTTAAATAAAAGGCCGGCAACACATTAGCGTCTCTCTGATTTCGCAGATGTTCATGGGCGGCGATGATTACTTTCCATCAGGTGACTCGCTTGATCGTTTGTCCGCCTCTAGCATAAAAAAAGAGCAAGAGCCCACGATAGCTAGACTCGTTATTTTATAAAAGCTGGAAGTTTCTCTTTAGAAAATGACGAAAGTAATTCCTATTTAGATGGACGAAAATAATTTATATTTATCACTGTCTTCAGATCACGATAACTTAGACAGTAACCAAAACCCGATCTATAAAGTCGTTGCTATTTCTTGTCTGTGTTGGAGAGATGCACAGAGAAGCTTTCAGATTTAATAAATGACGTCTAGCCGTCGTGGGCTGTTCATCATCATCATCATCATCATTTCAGCCAATAGACGTCCACTGCTGGACATAGGCCTCCCCCAATGTTCTCCACCCAGATCGGTCCTGTGCCGCCCGAATCCAATGGATTCCCGCGATCTTCACCAGATCGTCGGTCCACCTTGTGGGGGGCCTGCCACGGCTGCGACTTCCTGTACGTGGCCTCCACTCGAGGACCTTTCCGCCCCAACGGCCGTCTGTTCTCCTCGCTATGTGCCCTGCCCATTGCCACTTGAGGCATGCAATCCTTTGGGCTATGTCTGTAACCTTAGTTCTCCTGCGGATCTCATCATTTCTGATACGATCACGCAGGGAGACTCCGTGGGCTGTTATGCTATTAGAATTATATAAAAATGGTGATAAAATGTTACCTTCTGTGACGAGACTCTTGAGCCTCAGCGCGAACATGGCGACGACCACGCAGCGCTGCATGTTCGACAGGTACTCGTTGCCCGGCCCGGACACCCAGTTGGTTTCGTCTTGCATTATGGCTTCAAGGTTTTCATTGCCTGAGAAGAACGAACAACATATCAGAACCATAACTTTCTTCAAAATACGTGACGTGTAGGAAAAGCAGTGTTCACTCACATCCTTACGTTTTAAGTCTTTGGAGCCCGGAAGTACTATGCCTGGACCATGATCCAGCCAAGTACTTGGGTGGTTCGATAATCATAATCATCATCAATCAGCCCACATTCACCCACTGCTGAGTATAGGCCTCTTCTTTATTACGCCACTCCCTTCTGTCCCCTGCCAGCCTTATCCATTGCAGTGAGGATGCCGTGATTGTGTGAGCTAAAGTAGAGATGGGCAGGACACCTGGCAAGGCGGAAAAGCGAAAGGTGCACTATTAAACTGAATGGCAGCCAAGAATGGGGCGACGTCCTATGGGTAGACCACCTGCTCGATGGTCCGACGATATTGTCCGATAATAGTACAACGAAAATACTTATACAATAGGTAATTCGATCGGAGAATGGAGTAGGTACAGACAGCCACCCAAAAATGTCAAAATTTCCCAATTGATATTGACCCGAACGTGTTTGACATAAAGGTGAGAATCGACTGAAGAAATTTGACAGTTTTGTATACTTTCATGTGTGGCTGTACGTACCAGTGGCGGCTGATTATGGCGCACGTAAGATAATTAGGAATCAAAGAACTCCTCTCTATAGCTGAGAGGAACTAAACGACAACTACGATACTTTTTACATATAGTGCGGAAGCCACCGGATTGTATAGAAAGAGTGGTCCTAACCGGGAAAAGAACTGGCAAGACTCCGTTCCTCGAATGCAGGAGTTGTACACACACGTCTTCTTCACAAGGTCGATGCTCTTCTTGGAGTCCTTTTGCTACAGCACCAGGGCCAGTTACTTGGTGCAGCGGCTGATTATGGCGCACGTGTCGTTGATGCCACTTACCAACAGAAATAATCTTCAGTAACTCCAACGCGTTCTCCGTATGCAGGAGGCTGTACACGCACGTCTTCTTCACTAGGTCGACGCTCTTGTTGGAGTCCTTCTGCTGCAGCACCAGCGTCAGTAGCTTGGCGCAGCGGCTGAGCATGGCGCACCTGTCGTTGATGCCACTTACCAACAGAAATAATCTTCAGTAACTCCAACGCGTTCTCCGTATGCAGGAGGCTGTACACGCACGTCTTCTTCACTAGGTCGACGCTCTTGTTGGAGTCCTTCTGCTGCAGCACCAGCGTCAGTAGCTTGGCGCAGCGGCTGAGCATGGCGCACCTGTCGTTGATGCCACTTACCAACAGAAATAATCTTCAGTAACTCCAACGCGTTCTCCGTATGCAGGAGGCTGTACACGCACGTCTTCTTCACTAGGTCGACGCTCTTGTTGGAGTCCTTCTGCTGCAGCACCAGCGTCAGTAGCTTGGCGCAGCGGCTGAGCATGGCGCACCTGTCGTTGATGCCACTTACCAACAGAAATAATCTTCAGTAACTCCAACGCGTTCTCCGTATGCAGGAGGCTGTACACGCACGTCTTCTTCACTAGGTCGACGCTCTTGTTGGAGTCCTTCTGCTGCAGCACCAGCGTCAGTAGCTTGGCGCAGCGGCTGAGCATGGCGCGGCGGGCGTGTGGGCGCGCGTACCGCCAGCCGCACACGTTGGGGAACACCTCGCGCAGCGTGAGGATGAGCCCGGGCAGGATCAGTTCCGAGGTGATCCGCTCATCTGACGAGTGCTGATAACAATGGTCATAAGTACAGTGTTTTTTTTTTACATACTTCGCTCTGGTTTAGCGACCCGAACCGGGTTTTGGCCTCCGAAACAAGAGCGCACCACTTTGGTCGATTCTGCGCTACTTCTTGCCAGTTATTGGAAAACATTTTTTTTTTATTTTATTTTACACAATATTTCAGGGCCGTAGCTTTGGACATTGTGGGAAAATGCTACACTACAACCTACGATTCTAACTAACAAGTTCAATCAACTCCTCCCACGGGTGTCGTACGAGGCGACAAAGGGAACAGATGGTAAAGAACGGGCAGCAGCGTTCTTTTTTTCAGTGAATTTTTCTTTTTCTGCGATCATCAACCCGCCTGCCCAGAGTGGTGATTACGGGCAAACCCCCCCCCCAAAAAAAATGAAAAGAAACCTACTAACAGTCCTGTAATATTGATGTAACTATCATTATATGCTTACGCCGAAGCTCTTACCAAAATTCCTGGACGTTCTCGAGAGCTAAGTTGGTCAGAGCAATTTGCTCCGTTCCCAAAAGGTTGTGGAGTCTTACTCAAAGACCGTCGATGACTTTTTAAGAGCATTTTTTTTGTGATAGCTAGCATCTCGTCTGCCGGATCACCTGATGGTAAGGAATTGACGTTGCCAATGAACATACGTGTGGTCACAAGTGCGCTACCACCCTTTAAGCCCGCCTTAGCCTCGATTAGGCCGCTGCTTCATGCCGGTTTTCTGTAAGGTCGTGGTATCACTCCGGTCGAGCCGGCCCGTTCATACCGAAATGGCTCTCCCACGGTTTAACTAAAACGTTTCGACTTTCAACTGAGCGTTAATCTTGCTAACTGGGACACTGTCTTGATTCAGTAGCCAAAATACGCTTATCACATTGTCCTACCTCATGAAACGCGCAGATCAAATCTAGATACGCCTCCAGAAAGTCGTAGGAGCCGGCGGGCTGCTCGATGGTGACGAGGTAGGAGCCCACCGCGGCGGAGTCGAACGACGCGCCGCCCGCGTACTCCGCCGGGGACAGCTTGTGGTTCACCACGCGGGGGAGTAGGCCAGTGTTCAGCAATCTAAGGGTGTAACACTTCTACAGTACATACGCCGTCTGGAGATTAATCACTCGGTGCAGGCAAACCGCAAATATAAAATTGTAATGCCATGTATTTGTACTGGATTACCAAGTTATTTGTGCGGTTTACCGAGGTTGAGAAAATATTATAAACAGAGCGCTCTAGCGTAAATATGCTGTACTATAACAAAACAATACGCAAAACATCAATTTATCACCGCACAGGCATACTGCATTGGAAGTACCTCGAAGCACTAAGAGATGGCGTAGCTCGTGTTTATTTTCTACATCGCGATGACGAGATTTTTTTCCAAACAATGACTACCAGAGGTCCAATTTGTTAAATTGAATTCAATCACTGATTCCTTGATATCGTGCACTCAATCAATTGTGAAGCGTCCCTCGGGAACTCTCAACTTGAGACTCGGAATGGACAACATTTCAAAATTGCTAAGCTCTGAAACAAAAAATACCATTTCTTTATTTACTTTTCCGCTGCGCGAATATATATTTAATAATTTTTTATATTGCTTATTTACTGAGAAAAAAATTAAAAACTAAAAAACGTAAGATGACGTCATCGGACGGCAGAATGTAAAATATTTCTTTGCTTAGCACATTATAGTTTTAAATTTACGTAATGCCAAACTCATGACATGTAACTGTCAAAAAAAAAAGACAACTTGTCAACGTTGAATGTATGAATGACGTTGACAATGTTGACACTAGTATTATTTAAATTTGACAGTAGTACCTTTTTTTTATTAAAACAATGATAAGCAAAGGAATATCGCTGTATTCAGCCGTCCGATGACGTCATTTGGCGCTTACGTCTATTTAGAATAAAAATAATTTCAATAATTATTTTATGCATGAAATGGACAAATTTTGAAAAAAGAAAAAATATGGGTCTGTTAATTTTATGTCTACTTTCATATAAAAAAACAATATGGACATGTTAAAAATTTGAAATGTTGTCTGCGATTGATACCTCTGCGTCTGCCACTGCGCCCTGCTTGGGAAAAGTGTGTGGATCGGAGACTATCATATTTAGTATATATATGCGTTGTACTGTAGTGAGTCAAATAAATTACTAAGTTCCCTCGTCTTGAGTTTTGTTACTCGACCCGTGGTCACCCATCCTTACCACAAGGGAAAAAATATTTGGAATATTCATCTTCTAAGCCAACGGAAAAGGTGAGCGGATGAAGGCCTAGAGGCAGAAGCCCCATACGCTGGTCTGTTCAAATCAAATCAGTTCCACTTTAAACACCACAGTCTGTGATGCGGTCAACGCGACCGAGGATAGAGTTCGCTAGCAGAGAATAGTCGCATCAAAAAAATGAGGAGGTTTTCAATTCGTTGGAGATTTTTATTTTAAGTATGTTCCCCAATGGCACGTAGACGTTTGGTGCCTGATTCGGATTTTTTTTTAACTGCAACAGTGTTGCCTACGGCGTACGCATTTATAACTCTGCCAGTGTCGAGTGATCAAGAAAAACGTTTTTAAAAATTACACTTGATAGGTGAAGTGAGATTTTAATTGGATTTGTTATTTTGTAATTGATTTTTACACCATCACAAAACATTTATGTAAAAACAAACACATCTACAATATAAGTTAAGAGAGAGATTCGTTCACAATCTGATATTATATTTTAAAATATATCTACATATTTTATAACAGAGGAGAAGGATAAAGATAGAAGAAAAGAAAAGAAAATGGGCCGGGGGATTCGAGGGGGTAGAATGTCATACAGCGAGAAAGGATAATTCTGACAGTTGAAAAAAATGTGGTATGTCGTGCTTTCGTCTATACCACATTCGCACAGTGAAGAGTCTTTAACTAAGATTTTATTTAAAAAGACTGGGGTGCAAGCGTGTCCTAAACGCAGGCGACAGATAGTGGAGACAGAAAACTTAGATAGGTTTTTCCGTTTAAAAAACCATGGACCCCTGAGAATCAGAGTTTGTTATATATAAGAGTTCCCAGGTGGTCCCATTGTCAGTATTATTAAGCTTTTTATTTCAGATAAATAAATCCATACAAATTCGTTAGTAACATTTTGGTGCTTAAAAACTATGTTAGTATATCCAATTATTATTATTGGGGACAGGAGTGTGTAAGGACCTCCAGTGTCCCAAAAATGGACCATCTATCTGGTCCGCTATAACAACGAGGAGGCTGTTGCCGCTGGCCCGCGTCCGCCGCGCCATCGAGGCAGCCCTTTTGCGCATAATCGTACGGAAGCAGTCCGTATGCGCCTCCGCGAACATCTGCGACGCACTGCAGAAGCGAGGCAGCCGCAACAGCGCCCTGAATGCGTTATTATATTGGACGCGAAGGGAATCCAGCGCTCTTGTCGTATGCCTAACCCACAGGCTGCACGTGTAAAAGGAGGTACAAAAAGCCCTGAAGAGAGTAATTTTTACATTATATGAATATTTTTACATTATATGAAACCTGCGGGCTATCATATTCGCTCTTACCGACAGCGCCCTCCTCTCGCGTTCAATATCAACATCGTCTTTTAAATCCTCAGTCACGATGTGCCCGAGGTACTTAAAGCTACGAACCTGCTTTAGGGCCACACCAGCCAACATGACGGGCGGCACATGCGACGGGCATTTTGTTCCAGATTTAAAGACCATGAGTTCACTTTTATTTGCGTTGTATTTAAGACCATGTCTATGCACATACGCTTCGCAGATACCCATGAGATCTCTCAAACCACCTATTGACGCGCTCAGCAGGACCATGTCGTCGGCGTAACTAATGTTATTAAAACAAACACCGTCCACGTGACATCCGACATGGCGTCCGCTCAGCGCAACAATCAGCTCGTTGACGTACAAGTTGAAGAGCGTCGGTGAGCTCAACCCTCCCTGCCTCACGCCGCATCTCAACCTGTACGGATCCGATAGAACACCTGCCCATCGCACATTGTTGATCTGGTTTCCATACCAAAACCTTAAAACGCTGATTAACTCAGGAGGCACATTTTCTTGACTCAATTTTTTCCATAGTATGTCATAGGAAACCAGATCAAATGCCTTTGACAGATCGAGGAAACAGGCATACACCGGGGTTCCCCTATCCGTGTAGTACCTGACAGCATGCTTCAGGCACACTATCGCATTTTCAGTGGACAGTTTGGGCCTAAACCCAAACTGATTATCATGCGGGGTAATATATTTATTGAGGTGCTCATGCAACATGCCGTCAAGAACCTTGCCGATAACTGTAGCCAGTGAAATTGGCCTGTAGTTTGTGGGGTCTGCTACGTCACCAGTTTTGGCTTTTACGATAGGTACTACAACCGTTCTCATTAACTCCATTGGCAAATAGGAGTGTCCTACGCAGAGGGAAAATAACATTGCCAATATTCGAGGCAGATGTGCCCCAGCATTTTGAAGGTGCTCGATGCTAAGACCATCGTGTCCTGGTGACTTACCCCTGGACATAGATTTTATTGTTCTGGTAACATCTCCTGCCTTAAAATGGATAACCAGGTCGTCACGTTGAGTCTCAGCACCGCACAGCTCTTCACCAGCCTCAGATGTAAGTGGCTCCACTGCAAAGGCTCGCTTAAATAAATTTGCAATCTCTCTTTTACCACTCACACCATCAACGCTCGCAGGCAAGCCAGATCCAGTATTCTGCTGCTTAACATTTTTCCAAAAAGCGCGAAAGTTATTTTTGGAATGATTTTGAGCTAGCAAGTCCATTTTAATTTGCTCTTGATGGTGTTGACACCACTTTAACTTGGACTTAAACATCTTTCTGCTATCACGCATTGCCTCATAAGCTACCCCGGCATTAGGCTTCCCGAGCAACAACCATGTTTGAAACTTGGACCTGGCTTCCCTGTGGGCGGCGCTCACGTGCCTGTTCCACCCTACCACTCGCTTTCTTTTCCCCGGTGTAGGCCCAGTTCCCCGACTTGCGACTGCCGCGTCACTCAAAGCAGTTACAACATTGCTATACATATTATCTATTAGCTGCCTATGCTTCGGATCACTACACAATTTGTCACAGCAACTTGAAAGTTCCCCTGGAAAGTCAATGAGTCGCAATTTCGAACAGCATTCATCATAATAAAATTTAATTTCCTCATCGGTTCTATTACCCCAAATAATATTTTTGTTCAGATAATTGTCATTATGATTAAACTTTAATTTTGGTTGAATAAGATTAAAACTACAGTCTATTACTAAAGGTAAATGATCCGAGCATAGTGCATCATATTTAACATAAACGTTATCTACCAAGCAAATTGCTGATTTCGTTACTAAGCAATGGTCCAACCACCTCGTTGAACCATGCGCGTCACTTATAAATGTAAAAGTATCAGATGTTAACCCTAATTTTTCAATATCAATACATGTCCAATCATTATCATTACAAAAATTTAATAATTCATAGTAAAATGGTTCATAAGGATGGGCATTAAAATCACCCACAACAAAAACATCCTCCGTATCACAACAGTCTATTATAGCACTTACTGTACCGAGGCAGTGAGTGAACTCCGTAAGGTTGTGCACTGTATCCGTTGGCATGTACACACTTAGCACAAGAACTGACCGATTACTAGACACCACTTTGATTGCACATACTCGCGGGTTATCGCACTGCACCACCGTGACATCTGTCAGCGCACTGCGCCGCCAGAGTAGCGCAACGCCCCCATGGGGGCGCCCGCGCAACATGCCCGCACCGCTGTCCACCGCCGAGGTACCCGTGAAACCGAAGTCATCATCAATACTGCCAATGACATGTAGCTCTTCAGGCAGCAGCCAAGTTTCTTGAAGGGCAACAATATCGAACTCACGACATAGGCCTCTTACGTCTTCAATAGAACGTTTTAGGTTCTTACAATTGTAGGATACTATTTTTGTTTTTTTATTTAACATTACGATCTGTCTTGCCGTATTTTTGTTTGTAATGCACAAACCGCCTGAATATTACACCTTTAGGCCACAATGTTTCATCCAAAAATAACGGGACTGTTGACATAGGTACAAAAAATTTAAATGCCTTGTGATTTGCTTCCTTCTTTACAGATATCCTTTGTAAGGTCACCGTCTGCTTTGTATTTTTGAAAATATACGATGTAATATCCTGCTCGTTCGTATCCTTATGAACATTCGTGATAAGGATTGGCAAGTTTCTTTCAGCAGCCCTGAATGTTCCCTCTTCATCACTATTAATACCCATCTGTCCAAGATAACGGTATTTTGGTTTACTTTTCCGTTTCAGAACCTTGACCCATGTACTATCTCCATCTTCTTCACACATAGCATTTTTATCATTTACAATCATCTGCTGACTCGTACCTACGGGAGAGCGTGGTGATGTAATCGCAATCGATTCTATCGCAGGGCGGCCGGTTATCGGCGCCGGCAACTCCTCGCCAGCACTGTGTAACTCAGTGTCCAACACAGTGCTTATCGTTTTCTGTGTACCCTCTGGTTTATTGATGCACTGATCTTTGGATCGTATTTCTACATTTTTGCATAAAGGCGAGGCATGCACATTGTCTGCACTTGTATTTTGTAGTATCGAATTAGATTCACTCAAATATGAAAATCCTATAGGACCGCTATCCTGGTAGTTGCCGACCCCGCGTCTTATATTTACGTTATCATTATGAGTCTGCCTACTTCGGTGCGGTATCGAGTCATATTTCATGTTATTTAGCTCGAGTTTAAGCTGTTCTTGAGAAACATATGATGATGATATTTCTCCCACCTGACTTTTGAGTAAGGTCAAATCCTTCAAAAGCTTCGTGACGTCGAGATGGTCGAATGTTATCGGAGGCAGCTTCTCAAGGTGTCGTGCCACAAATATAGGAGTCACGTCAGGGTCCAGTACTTTTATTAGCGTGATAATATCCACTACATCACGATTTTCTTTCCCTTTTTGTTTACGCAATATTTTTCGCTTATCGGTCGTCACAGATTCAAATAGTAACGATTTTGACTTTTTAATATCTTCACTAGTAAAAGAAGACACACAAATACGTATTAAGTAGTCATCGTCTATCACAGACAACTTATTCTGTATGAAACATAACATTTCATCGATTACAATATTGCACTGATTACATTTTACTGTCGTAGACATTGTTAAAGATCGGTGTTTACGTCGATCTACGCGGAAACGATCCAACGCGTGCCAATGCTCGCGCGCGACTGAACTGAAGTATGCCTACTATTGAATGTCCTTTACCCGAAGGTTATCTGGTAGAAATCGCTTTCAGCGATAAAACCGCCGAACTTGTACACAAAATTTCTGTAATGAATTATATGTATTTAAGTATATATTTGTGTTCCTCTGTTGTCTGATATCCGTAACACAAGTGCTTAAGCTACTTAGTAATCAGGTCAATGTATGAGATGTGAGAATTAATGAAGTGTATGTTAAATGCCTAGTACTTACGTTGTATATTTTGTGCAATAAAGTATATCTATCTATGTCATAATTTGATGACGAGATCCAAGTGAAGTTGAGGGCAACCCTCAAATTTTATAGGTAATGCTTTTGTAATTTTTTTTTTAGCGCGCCACTTACCTCAAGTGTATCTCCTTAGGAAAGGCGGGTACCAGCGCAGCGCAGACTTGCAAGCACTCCACCAGCAGCGGCAGCGCCGGCGCCTCGGCGCGCATGAACCGGACCAGCACGTCGAATACGCCTTCGCTCGGGACCACCAAGCTTTTGGGGATCTCCTTGTCTTCTACTAGAGCGGTCACTATGCCTGGTACAAAGAAATATGATATGATAATGATGAGATAAACATATCATGACTATAAGTGAAACTACCGGATTCATTTCGGGGAGTGTGCGGAGGTTCTACATAATTTGATCCCCCCCAGCCCATTCCATCATCGGGCCATTAGGCGCGGCGAGTGCTTTCATCCTTATGTGGTAGAAATACCCCTTATCCGCACGAAGCGATTTGCTTCCACATTTATAATGCGGACGGCTAAGGAATGGAACTCTCTGCCGAGATCTGTTTTTCCTGACCACTATAATCTGGGCATCTTCAAGGCAAGAGTGAACAGGCATCTTTTAGGCAAACGCGTATCATCCTAGACCTCATCGTCGCTTTCCATCAGGTGCGATTGTGGTCAAGCGTTGGCTTATTGACCAAAAAAAAAAACCGGCCAAGTGCGAGTCGGACTCGCGCACCGAGGGTTCCGTACAAACCTGTAAGGGCAATTAGATCTAAGTATTTGATATGAATTTCAACTTGATAGCTCTACGCGTTCATGAGGAAGAAAGTAATAAGTTTATATTTATTAAAAAATATATATTTTGTAATGTAACTAAAAATTTAAGGTTTTCGGAATTTTTCCTTTATGTGTGCTATAAAACGTTGCTTCATACCAAATTTCAAGATTCTAGGTCGACTGGAAGTACCCCTTAGGTTTTGATTCCCTTGCGAGTACTTCCGAGTTTCAAAATATGCAGCTTAAATTGCTGTTTCTTTTGATTGCGTTGACATAGAAGTTTGATTTTGTTACAGCTTAAAGGTATTATAGACTTGAGTATTTGGTATGAATTTCAATTTAATACCTCTACGCGTTTATGAGGAAATGGGTAGTAAGTTTAAAATTATTAAAAAAAAATATTATGTGATGTAACTAAAAATTTATGGTTTTCGTAATTTTTTTCCTTTACCTATGCTATAAGACGTTGCTTCGTACAAAATTTCAAGATTCTGAGTTCACGGGAAGCACCCTGTAGGTTTTGATTCCCTTGCAAGTGTCGAAAATTTGCGGCATAAACGGCTGTATCTTTTGATTGCGTTGGCTTAGAAGTTTGATTTTTTCACAGCTTCAAGGGACAGTAGACCTGAGTAATTGATATAAATTTCAGCATCATTCCACGCGTTCCTGAGAAAAAGGGTCTTGACAGACGGACGGACGGACAACAAAGTGATCCTATAAGGGTTCCGTTTTTTCCTTTTGAGGTACGGAACCCTAAAAACGAATACAGTTCAACTGTATTAGTTTCAGAGTGAGTGGGGATAACTTGGAGCGATTGATTGTAACAGGTAAAGTAGAAGGGAGAAGACCGAGAGGTCGTAGTCCCCAGCGGTGGTCAGGCCAGATAGCGAAACAGCTCGAGATCCCGATAAGCACTGCCCTGCACCGAGCGGCGGAGCGCAGCCGATGGCGACAGCTGATCGACAAAATCGGAAGGAGTCACGATCCTCAGCAGTGAGGGAATCGACAGGAGAGAGAGAGTTTCAGAGTAGTATTCCGAACTGTATTAGTAGCAAACTGGCTAGCATACCTATGCTAGCCAGCATAATAGTTTCCACAGCCATGTAAACTATACAAAACAATGACATTTTTTTTTGTGATAGATGGCAGACAAGCAGATGAATCGCTTGATGGTAAGCGATTACCGCTGCTCATAGACTCCCGCGACCTAAGTGGAGTCACAAGTGCGCTGCCATCCTTTATACCCCCCTTTCCCCCAGATCGGGTCTCCGGTACCCTCACTCACGCAGCGCAACACAGCACAGAGCTGCTTCACGCCAGTTTTCTGTGAGGCCGTGGTATCTCTCCGGTCGGGTTGGCCATTCATGCCAAAGCGTGACTCTTCCATTTACATCTAAGTCGCGTATAAAAAGAAACCAAAGAGGAAGAGAGACAATGACCAGCCAAATTCACCAGTGCGAAAACATGTCTCTATGATTACTTGAGATTGGTAAAATAATGGACAACATTTCATATTTTTAACATGTCCATATTGTTTTTTTATATGAAAATAGACATAAAATGAACGGACCCATATTTTTTCTTTTTTCAAAATTTTTCCATTTTCATGCATAAAATAATTATTGAAATTCTTTATATTCTAAATAGACGTAAGCGCCAAATGACGTCATCGGACGGCTGAATACAGCGATATTCCTTTGCTTATCATTGCTTTAATAAAAAAAAGGTACTACTGTCAAAGGTAAATAATACTAGTGTCAACATTGTCAACGTCATTCATTCATTCAACTTTGACAAGTTGTCTTTTTTTTTTTGACAGTTGCATGTCATGGGTTAGGCATTTCGTAAATTTAAAACTATAATGTGCTAGGCAAAGAAATATTTTACATTCTGCCGTCCGATGACGTCATCTTACGTTTTTTAGTTTTTAATTTTTTTCTCAGTAAATAAGCAATATAAAAAATTAATAAATATATATTCGCGCAGCGGAAAAGTAAATAAAGAAATGGTATTTTTTGTTTCAGAGCTTAGCAAATTTGAAATGTTGTCCATTATGAGATGAATCAATAATGATACGATACATTACGAGCCTTAAATAAAAAAAGAGAATACATTATGCTTTCTTGACTCTCTTTTTTTATTAACAGGTACCAGCATTCGCAAAAGAGAGCATAAACCATTTATGGAAGTGGTACAGCTTTAAAAAACTAGCATACATTTGAAACGTGGCCGCTTACAATGTGCCGATTAAGGAGGCTCAAAATCACCCAGTGAGTAATGGAGAGAGCTATGTTCGGAATCTCCTTGCGTGATCGTTTCAGAAACGATGAGAACTGAAGAACTAAGGTCACAGACATAGCCCAAAGGATTGTCTGCCTCAAGTGGCAATGGGCAGGGCACATAGCGTGGAGGAGAACAGACGGCCGTCGAGCCGGGAATGTCCTCGAGTGGAGGCCACGTACAGGAATTTGCAACCGTGGCATAACCGCACAAGGTGGACCGACGATCTGGCGAAGGTCGCAGGAATCCACTGGATGCGGGCGAAGCAGAATCGATCTGTGTGGAGAACATTAGGGGAGGCCTATGTCCAGCAGTGGGCGTCTATTGGCTGAAATGATGATGATGATACATTTAAAATTCAGTTAAAGATTACCTTTTAAAACCTTAGCCCCTTCATAAATCCTCGGTAATGTTGAACTTATATTGTGATGCTGCTTTCTATCCAACGCCTTCTCAATCTCGTTGTTAAATACCGTCCAGTACGAGTAAGGGGTGCGGAAATATATCATGGTGCCCTCTTTCCTCTCCATCACTGTGGCCCGGGATCCCGCTTCCACGCGGTACGATGGCCCCCCGAGGGGGAGGTACTCTCGACCGATTACGGCGTCGTCTGATTCCAGAGACATAAGTGGAACACTGTTCGGGTTGTATACCTCAGCGTATACTGGTAGGTTTTTTAGTTCGCCTATGAGCTGGAAATGTTTATATCATTAATATAAATAATAGCGTAGGCGCAGGCGTGGCGAAAATACGCAGGCATCCTATGGCTCAGAAAAACTAATCACAGAGCATAGTAGAGGTGCTTCGGAGAGCCATATGCCCAAAAGTGAGCAAAACAATGCTGATGAAGAAGAAGAAAAAAGAAGGTAAATAATAATCAAGACTTAGAAAGAATATATTTTCATAATATTTGTATATTAATTGGCATTTAACTTGAATTTGAATGCATAAATTACATATTGATGCTAGTATGTTTTGATATAAACCTCACTATTGTGATACTTTTACTACATTATTATAATTTAGCGTATTTACGCTTTACATATTCATATGAATACTCACATTTCGTACACTACATTTTCCTGCTTGAGCTAATCCAGCCGCCAAAACCGATAGCATCGTAAAGTTATGGGGGAAATACTCCAAGGCAGTATTCCATAAAGATACCACGCCAAACTGATCATCCTTCTTCTGCAGCTTCCAAAAGTCTTCTGCTAAGTTTGGGGACTTGAGGAGGTCGGAACACAGCTGCGTGATGCCAGACTGGTGGCTGATGGTTCCATCTCCATCGAATTTGTCACATAAAAGGTTCAGTAGCCTAAAAACCGTTTCCCTTGCTATATGGGAGCATTTTGAATTGTCCTGTAAGAAACATTCAAGATATGCTGTAGTATTTGAAATAGCTACATGGGCGCAAATACATAAAATTTACAAAATTTTGCAACTTTTTATCTCATTTTTGCATAGCAGCAGTACACAAGCTATCAGAGTGGAATGCTTTCATTTGAGGAGCTGAAGTAGTGGAAAGAGATTAGATACTGACCGTGAAGACAGAGCTGTTCAGCATTTGTGTGAGGAAGTCGAACACGTGCATCCTCAAGGCGGTAGCGCCATAATGCTGGTATTTGCTTTCAAACAATTTTGCATGATCCTTGCTCTGAAAATGTGATTGAACTTGATAAATTTAACACTAGTGGGATATTCATTCATAAATTTAGATTCCTACTACTAATAGATTAAATTATATAATAGTTTTTTTTATTAAAGTTTTTATAAAAAGGGATCACAGATATGCTAGCATAGCTTATATTTGCTTGACTTAATTATGTACTCTTGAAGGCCAATGCATATAGTTATAAAGTACCTTTTAAGGTTCTTAAGGAGACATTTCACATATCTGCAGTTTAAGTGTGCACTAGCTAGCAGCAAGGAAAACATCCATCATCATTAAGCAACAAGAAAAATGCTTAATACTGAGTTTAACATTCTAACTGAAACCTTTCGATTCTAACCGCTAGCAGGTCAACACAAGCAATACTATACCTGTAAAGACAGTAGCATCCAGGATAAGAGCATTGCACTATGCTCAACACTAAGCTGCAATTTCGTAAGCTCAGGATATACATACTTCTCTGTGGCCTCTATCCAGCTTGATGCATTACCACTGGAATAAGAAGTGAGTAACATATTTCAAGATCAGGGGTCTTAAGATGACACCATACAATACTAGAGCCGCTTTTTTAAGAAAAAATCTCCTATTCGCCACAGTGTCAGGCACAGGCGTGAAGCAGTGCTGTGTTTCGCTGCGTAAGTGAGAGTACCGGAGGCCCAATCCGGGGGAAACGGGGGTTAAAAGATTGGCAACCCAATTGTGACTCCACTGGTGACGTGGGTGTCCTTGGGCGGCGGCAATTGCTTACCATCAGGTGAACCATCTGCTCGTCTACCACCTATCACATAAAAAAAGTCAATATAAATCACTTGGCGGCACTAGAATCGTCGCGGTGTCGCCTTAATATTGTTTTCGATGAACATTTTATGACTGTTAACCACTGACATAAAACATGTTAAGTTCATCAAAAAGTTTATACTTAAGGTGACGGGTAGGGCCAACTAGCGACGTCAATCGATTTTAATTTTTAGCTACTAAACCGGATCTATTTTAAACAATTTCGGGGTTACAACCTCTCGGCCAACTTTCATACTATTTATTAAATAATCATGCACAAATGTTGGGTACTTTTTTGTACGCGAAAAACTGATTCACGCTAAAAGTGGCCGCTTTTGACGGCAATCCAAAATTCAAGTGCAAAAGCAGACTAAACAGTTAACTATTAGTATTAAATAAATAGCATAGTCGCAAGTAGCTAAAATTTAAATTGATTGGTTCGTCAATCGATCGTTGCTAGTGTGCATTACCCGTCACCTTAATACAGAATACAATTCAGAAAACATTTTTTTATATATGATAGGGGGCAGATCAGGCAGATTATTACCCAATGGTAATTTTGGTAGTTTGAAATCATGTAATCACCACATCTACAACAAATCAAACATGATAATCAACATAGTATTAACTTTTAAGATTCTAGTTTAGAATCTTAAAAGTTAATTAAATTTTAGGGTTAAATCTAACTAATGTTACTGTAATACACCAAGATATAAACCATAATTTAAAGCAGTACTTTCAGTTACAAAACCATAAAGAAAGAAATACTCACAAATGTTTTTTATAAGTTATGACCATAAATAAACAGACTTCAATGTACATAACCCTCATGCACATCTCCCTGTGTCTCTCCTCCAGCAGTTCGTGGTACCCCTGGTTCTTGCCATAGTTGTGCTTCCTGAATATCATGAACAGCTTCTCAAAGTGACCCTCAGAAACATCCTCATTGTCTACAAGGAGGAAGATGATTTGCAAGAGAGCCAACTGCTCACGAAGATTGAACTCTGCCCATTCTTGTCTGATACTTTCATTGGAAAATTCACTTTGAATTTTTCTGGATGGAGGAGCTGCAGAAACCGCTTTTTCAAACTGATTAACTAACATAGACATAAGATTGCTGCGTCCAGCATTGAATATCTTAGAGAACTGTTTCTGATACTTATGTGTGGTGTCATTGTGATACTCAACTATGTACTGTAATAATTTCAGTAGGAACAATCTCTCGGAATAGTAGAATCTCCAGACATTAGGGAGAAGAAAAGAAGGTCTTGTGTCCACAAATGCAACATTTTTGAGAGCATTAGCAGGAGTTCCATATGATATATCACATAGATAATGCTTGATTATGTCCCAGATTTGAAATATATCGACATCCTAAAACAGAAATGAAAGATATTTAATTTTGAGCTAATGAAGCAAAGAAATAATACGGACTTGATTTTTGAATGAAAGGAATGAAAAAACTAAATGATTTTATGAAATGAATACTTACAATATAATTTTGTAATACTTGTACCACACTTAATAGCTTTGTTTGGTCGGGGTACTTGGTCTGCAACTGGGAGAAAGCTGCAGACTTGTTAGGCTTGTAACTCTCCAGTCCTTGGTGCAGAGCTTCAGTCACTTCTTTCTTGTCAAGAACTGCCTCTAGATCATCCAATGACAGGTTCTTAGACGTGGTCCATCGCCACAAACGTTTCCAGTAACTAGAAAAACAAGGGGCTGAGTTGATATTCCAAATCGAAACATAGTAAACATTTGAAAAGACATTTACTTACTTTACACTATTAGTGGTCATATTTGTAGCAACGAAATAAAAAAGAAAAGTGGAAAGGCTATTTAAAAAGTATTTTAAGGTTTCTACAGTAATTGTTCATTTCAAACCGCCACAAATTATATTTTTAGGTTATACTTTACTTAACTGTCACAATCAATAACAGAAGGAAAACCACAGACTCAAACTTCATTTCAGGCCTATAATTTAGGTACTGTTCCCTGTTACTTCATACCTTAGACAATTGTCTAAGGTTTCATGCTTATTTTCATGCTAATAATATTCGACAGCGTTGGTCGCCTTAAATACCGGGTATAGTGGTTTAAATACCGGGCCGTGATGTCAGGGTCTTGATTTCGATTCGCGGGTCGAGAAAAGAGTATGTTTCAAATTTATCAACCGAAGCTGGGGTTTGTGATCACTAATCCGCATTTGGGTAACCTATCTTACTTTCGAAACTTTATTATTCGATTTTCAAAACTTGGAACACGGTATATCGAAGTTTTGAATCTAAGATATATTTTTTGACATCACATTGTATGCAATCAATTTATTTTACATGTTTCATTTTCCAGAAAAACTAACAGCCGATTTTCCAAACCTCTTTTTTCATTTTACAGTGGTATTACTTACAATATTTGTAAACATTGTTCATTGAAATAAAAAATAAGTGTAAATAAAGACATCTATTAATTATGGTTTAAGACATTTATAGCGAGACAGCGCCCTCTATCGCGCCCTAAGCGCAATGCCTTGCTGCCGGTTAGGTACCGCTAGCACTTATTTTCTGCCATGTTAGTTCCGTAAACGCCCGCAGGGCAATACTGGTTTGATTGGTACGGGAGTTCCTCTCCCCCCACACCTACCTCACTCTCTCGCTAACCAACCGCGTCCATGTTAAGTTGTTGCTCCGATATAAATAATTATTATCTTGTGTTAATTTGAGACAATATACGAAGATATATCTCCATAAAGTGTTTTGGCTACCTACCAACCAACCCTCACAGTACTAACACTACCCACTCCCAAAGTAGCTACGCTATAAGTGATCGCCCAACGTGTGTTAGTGAGTGGTGTGGACGCGAAGGTCTGCCGCCATTTTGGGTTTGGAAAACCGAATTATTAGGAAAATGCCAAGAACCAGGAGCCGAAGTTCGTTGCCGAGGGAGGCAAACCTCAATGAAACTATTATTCCGGCCGAAATTAACGCCGAGGAGTTGGTCAATGAAGACGCCGCGACTGAAACAGGAACCGAAGGTGCCACGGGAAGCAGCGCGGGCGCGTCCATCTTAATGACTCAGGAACATTTCGCCGCACTGATGGGACAGTTGCAGCAATCACAAGCAGAATTTTGTCAAATTCTATTACAAGAAGTACGATCATCTACACCAGTAATGCATCAGGTACAAACGGAGCCGTCGCTTACTATGAGGAGTACGAGCTGTCCGACAGACAGGGCCGCAGCCCCGGTTGGTGCTAATTTCATTACTTGTAGTGCAAGGTTTAGTGGCTCGCAGAACGAGTCTGTCGAGAATTTTATCGATGCAGTCGAAATTTTTAAAACCTGCCGCCAACGTTTCCGACGAAAACGCACTGAAAGGAATTTCATTATTATTATCACATTCCGCCGCAACTTGGTGGCAAGGTATAAAACAATATACGAAAACATGGAGCGAAGCAATAGATCGCCTGAGGAGCGCATTTGGGGAACGAAGAGCACCGTTTCAAATATATAAAGAATTATATAGTATGCAGCAAGGAAAGTTAAACACAGAGTTATTTGTCGCACAAGTACGCGCTTTATTTGCTAAATTACCAGAAAACGACATCTCACAGAAGGTACAATTGGATATGACGTTTGGGTTGTTAGACGTCCGTATAAGAAAAAGAATAGAAAGGGACACATTGTCTTGTTTTGAAGATCTTATAAGGAAGGCTCGAAGCATAGAAGATGCGATGCAGGAGCGCTTGCAGTCGCCGGGTGCACAGTCGCGTGGGCCATTCTCCGCGCAGTTTCGTGGGTCGTCCGCAGTGCCACCGCCGGGCCAGTCTGCCGCGCCACCGCCGATGCGGGTATCGCAGCCGCAAGGTTCGTCGCACTGGGGTGCCGCCGTCGGGTGGGCCATTGCCGCCACCGCCGCCACAGTCGCGTACGTCGCAGTCATATGGACCGCCGCCGCCGAGGTCGCGTGCGCCGCCGCTGGGTGGTCGCCGCATTTGCCGCCACCGCCGCATCATGGATCCCTGAAAACAGACAAAAGGAAAGTAAAAATTTGTATTGTTATGGCTGTGGTGAAATAGGAATAATAAGAGCAAGATGTCCAAATTGTAGTAGTTATAAGTACAATAAGTTTTATGCGTGTGAGACCACCAATGTTAATATGCAGGGGGAGTCAACTGTATGTAACAATAGGGGTTACACTAATGGTAATAAGAGACCAATATTAAATATCGAAATATTAGGTGGGAAAAGGTATTGCATTAGTGGATTCAGCCGCTAAAGGCTGTGTAGCTAGCCAATCAATGTATAATTTTTTAATAAAAAGTGGTCAATGTTTTGATGAGCAAATTAGAGATGTGAAGCTTGCAGATGGTTTATCTAGGAAAATGGAGGTTTTAGTTACCTCAGTGAATGTGAAAATGTTACATAAAATAATTGAAAACTGAATTTATTGTTTTTCCAGATGCTTGTAACAATCAATCTTTATTAGGGATAGATTTTTTGAACAAAGCCAAATTAGTTTTTGATTTTGGTAAATCATTATGGTACTTTTCGGACACGAAGCACCGGAAGTACAGGTTGTTTTATGAGGATTTAGAACAAGGTTATAATGAGGTACAGTCAACACCAAAAAACTGTGATAATGATAGTATGTCACTTAATGATTTAATAAACTCTTTCAGTGATGTGTTCCGAGAGACTGGTGAAGCCACGCAGTATGCAGAGCATTTCATTGATACCGGCGAACACGCGCCAGTTGCTGTTCCATCGTACCGCATGACACCAGCGCGCGCAGAGGTTATGCAGCGCGAGGTAGAGAAGATGCTTGCTGAGGATATCATTGAGGAGTGTGAGTCAGCATGGTCAGCACCAGCACTATTAGTGCCTAAACGTGATGGAAGTTTTCGTTTTTTGCGTCGATTACCGTAAGTTGAACAGTATTACTAAAACAGATACTTATCCAATGCCGAAGATTGATGAGCTGTTACAAAGGACAAAACAGGGTTGTGTTATGAGTACTTTAGACTTAAAATCTGGGTACTGGCAAGTTGCCGTTAACCGGGATAAAGATAAGACTGCCTTTTCGACACCGTCAGGCACTTATCGCTTCAAACGCATGCCATTTGGGTTAAAGAATGGACCAGCTACATTTCAGCGTTTAATTGATCGTCTTTGCTCATGCCCGAAGTTGCAGAATATTACTATTTTAGCTTTTTTGGATGATCTTTGCATAATATCGGCTGATATGGAATGCCACATAAAGGATTTGCACGCTGTATTTGAAAGACTGCACGAATTTAAATTAAGGGTGAATCGGGATAAAGTGTGTTTTTGCACGAGACACTGTCAAATATTTAGGTCACGTGATATCTAAAGATGGTATATCACCTGATGAAGAAAAAGTGAAAGCTGTATTAGATATGAAGAAGCCGTCATCACTTAAACATCTAAGAACCTTCTTACAGACTGCTTCTTGGTTTAGGAAGTTTATACCTGGATTTTCTAAAATTTCAGAACCACTGTCAAAGTTGACTAGGAAATATGAGCCATGGAGATGGGAGACAGAGCAAGATCAAGCCTTCGAGGAGCTAAAAAGGTTGCTGACGTCACCACCCATCCTCATCCAACCTGACTACACCAAACCGTTTGTGCTCAGAACTGATGCCAGTAACTACGCTCTGGGTGCAGTACTTCTACAAGGAGAAGGTAATGATGAAAGGCCTATTGAATATGCGAGCCGATTGCTCAATCAAGCAGAAAGAAATTATTCAACAACAGAGAGGGAAGCCTTAGCCATAGTCTGGGCTGTGGAACGTTTTCGTTCTTATATTGATGGTCATAGGGTTGTCGTAGGTACCGACCACCAGCCGTTGAAGTGGCTAATGACTGTAAAATCACCATCAGGCAGATTGGTAAGATGGGCACTGAAATTACAAGCATTTGATTTGCATTATGAGTATACACCAGGGAAGGTAAATATAATAGCAGATACCCTGAGCCGTCCCAACTGCGATGAGAACTCCGCAGAAGCATGTGGGATATGTTCAGTAACGATTGACTTACCTGCGAAGAGTCCCTCCGAGTTAAGATCAGGTCAGCTTGCAGACCCTGAACTTGCTAAGATAATTAGGAATCTGGAAAGTGAAGAGGAAATTGATGTTCATCGTTGGACGGGAAGAGGTTATATTATGGAGCAAGGAGTGCTCTATCGCTATAATCCGGATGCGGATACAGAAGAACCGCAATTAGTTATACCTGTGGATCAAAGAGAAGAAGTATTAAAAGAATGCCATGACTCTCCTCTGGCAGGTCACCAAGGGATCGAGAGGACATATCAAAGAGTTGCTCAAAAGTTTTATTTTCCAGGGATGCGTCGTGCCATTGTCGAGTATGTCAGAACGTGTACATCGTGTCAGCGCTACAAGGCTGCCAACGACAAGCCACCAGGGTTGTTGCAGACGCCGATCCTGAATCAGAGAAATGAGGTTATTGCTATAGATTTATTCGGACCCTTACCTCCAGGTGATAAGGATGAAAAATGGATTTTATTGGTCGAGGACACCGCAACTAGATGGGGTCGAGTTATATCCGCTTCGAGAAGCGACAGCTGAGGCGTGCGCGCGTACACTCATAGAGGAATATTTTCTACGTTTTGGTCTACCGCGTCGCATTATTTCAGATAATGGTGTACAATTTATTTCAGCTGTAATGCAACAGTGTATGTTCGTGTTAGATGTGAAGCAAGGAATTGTTACCGCTGTATCATCCTGAGGGGAACCCTGCGGAAAGAAAGAATAGAGATTTAAAAGTACAGTTATCACAATTAGTAGGTAATAAACATAATTCTTGGCCTATATACTTACCGTCTATACGTTTTTCGTTAAATTCTGCACGCTGTCAAACTACAGGAGTTTCGCCAGCGTACTTGATGTTTGCCAGAGAGCTGAGATCGCCTTTAGAAGTAAGAAATGATCCTCGTTTGGTTTTGGAGAAAGAAAATTTCGTTCCACAGATAACACCATACCTAAAACGTTTTCTCAATACGCTAGCTGCAGTTCGCGAGAAGGTCGAAAGTCAGCAGGATAAAAGAAAGGACTATGGTGATCAGTCACGTCGCGTAGGACAAAGTTTTGTTGCAGGTGACTTGGTATTATTGAATTCGCATGTACTTAGCAACAAAGGAAAGGACCTGACATCGAAATTCGTACCAAAAAGAGATGGACCATACGTGGTTACTAAAAAGGTAAGCCCTACAACTTATATCATAGCACCCGCACAGGACTCCAGTAGGTACTTAGGGAAGTATCACATTAAACAGTTAACACCTTACCTGGGTCGCGATACGACCCTACCTCAACCTGTAGTTCCGGTGCGGAAACGTGGCCGTCCCCGTCGTAACTTAAATGAGAATAAATGTAATAATGTGTCAGATAGGGAGGAATGTATGTACTCGCCTAATCTTTATGTAACCGATGTAAATTACAATTCTAATGTGGATTTAAATGATAAATGCAATAATGTGTCTGATAGGGAGGAATGTATGTACTCGCCTAATCTTTATGTAACGAATAGAAATTACAATTCTAATGTGGATTCAAATAATGAATGTCATAATGTGTCTAACCAAAGTAGTGTTTCTGTAAATGTTTGTAACAATGATAATGTATGGCCAGCGAATGAGCGAGGACGCTTTCATCCTCTGGAGGGGGAGTATATAGCGAGACAGCGCCCTCTATCGCGCCCTAAGCGCAATGCCTTGCTGCCGGTTAGGTACCGCTAGCACTTATTTTCTGCCATGTTAGTTCCGTAAAACGCCCGCAGGGCAATACTGGTTTGATTGGTACGGGAGTTCCTCTCCCCCCACACCTACCTCACTCTCTCGCTAACCAACCGCGTCCATGTTAAGTTGTTGCTCCGATATAAATAATTATTATCTTGTGTTAATTTGAGACAATATACGAAGATATATCTCCATAAAGTGTTTTGGCTACCTACCAACCAACCCTCACAGTACTAACACTACCCACTCCCAAAGTAGCTACGCTATACATTGGTTTATTGAGTGCTTCATTTTGCACAACAAAATGTATTGTTGTAAGCGAATCGCTGGAAAACCGACTCCACGTAGTCTGGTCTGCCCTACCCCAGAGTGTTATTAAAACCTGCGTAGGCGCGGAAGGGCGAGAACCATCTGCGACGGTAAGCTCGCGTGGGCCCGCTGAAGCCTTGCAGCGCCGGAGCTGTGACAGAAACAATGCATGGTGCATACTTTACATGCCTCCTTGCATGCTGCATGCCTGCATGCATGCCTGGTTGCATGCATGCTGCTTGCCTGCTTGAATGCTGCATGCATGCACAATAAGTAATTGTTATATAAACTTATTTGTCTTTAATAACATAGAAAACGTTGCTGTGTGGTCCCCGGCAGAGTAGAATAGGCCACCCTCACTCTTACCGAGGTGTCGTAAAAGGCGACTAAGGTAAAGCTGCTGGCATGATCATCAGCACCCAGAGAAGGAAAACTCTGCATTTATATCAAAACCCTCGCCAACCCGTCTGCCAAGCGTGGTGAGTATGGCAATTACCCCTCATGTTATTGAGGGAGGCCCGTGCCCCAGCAGTGGGGACTTAAATGGGCTGATGATGAACATAGAAAACGATTTTCTGGAAACGAATTCGTCTAAAATATGTTTATCTATCAAAGGTTGAGTGATATTTAAAAACATATAGATTTAAAAAATACATTATTTGAAAATCGGAATATCAGCTATGACACATAGATATTCCGATTTCGTTTCCGATTTAAATCGTTTTTTCGGTCAAGTGTAAAAGTAGGGAACAAAAACTTTTAGTGGTAATCCCAAATTTGAGTACAAAAGCAGACCAAATAGTTGACTAGAAGTATTAAATAAATATTAAAAACTAGAAGTATTAAATAAACGAGAGACTGGAGCCTGGAGCGAAATTATTAAAAATAGATTAGGTTTGGTAGAATCTTTTGTTGTTTGCTACCCAAGATATTTTTGATAAAAGCAATGGACAACATTTCAAAATTGCTAAGCTCTGAAACAAAAAATACCAATTCTTTGTTTACTTTTCTGCTGCTCGAATATATATTTATTCATTTTTTATATTGCTTATTTACTGAGAAAAAAATTAAAAACTAAAAAACGTAAGATGACGTCATCGGACGGCAGAATGTAAAATATTTCTTTGCTTAGCACATTATAGTTTTAAATTTACGTATTGCCAAACTCATGACATGTAACTGTCAAAAAAAAAGACAACTTGTCAACGTTGAATGTATGAATGACGTTGACAATGTTGACACTAGTATTATTTACCTTTGACAGTAGTACCTTTTTTTTTATTAAAACAATGATAAGCAAAGGAATATCGCTGTATTCAGCCGTCCGATGACGTCATTTGGCGCTTACGTCTATTTAGAATAAAAAGAATTTCAATAATTATTTTATGCATGAAAATGGACAAATTTTGAAAAAAGAAAAAATATGGGTCTGTTCATTTTATGTCTACTTTCATATAAAAAAACAATATGGACCTGTTAAAAATTTGAAATGTTGTCCATTATTGATAAAAGTGAACTGAAATTATAGATAAAAGCAATTTAAGTGAAATTAGGGACATAAAATAATTTTAAGTTAATACCTAATCTAGAAGAATACATACCAATTATGTAAATTGAAACCTATTTATTTAGTTACTTTTATTTATTTATTAAGGACTCAATTTTCATAAAGACAAGTATTCACTTTTTACATGTTTTAATTTCGTTATATTATGACATCACATGATGTCACAGTCTGGTTGATATACCTGCAATTCATAATATTCATCTTTTTTCGTTAATTTTAGTGCTTGAAATTATCCCCGAGAAAATTTTTGAAAAGGACCAATGTTCTGCTTCATAATCTTCATATATCTCGAAAACGGGCAAGTCGGGAATAATGCTATTTATGTGATGTTATACATAAACATCAACTGATTACCTTGCTAAATAATATAGCCTACTTGCTTTGACTAAGTTTTAAAAGATTGTTTGTCGTAAGGAGGAGAGAAGGGAAAGTAATAATACTAGCTCTTTACATAGATGTTGGACTGATAGCTTGCAGTGATGAAGAAGAAGCAAAGAAGTTTCTGACAGAACTGAAAGAGAAATTCAAAATTAAATCCAATTCTGAAAATTATTATCTTGGTTTAGAAATATCAAGAGAATGGAACATTAAAAATAAATCAGACCGCCTATACCAAGAAAGTGTTGGAGAGGTTCGGCATGAGCGAATGCAAACCTGCAGGAACACCGATTATAAAAGATGGAACTATAGAAAAAGGAGAAGATAAGAGCTTCAAAACGGAAAAGTTTCCGTATAGACAAGTGGTTGGCGCTCTGGCTTATCTAATGGTAGTTGGGGTTGCTTCCAGAAATCTAGACAACCCTTCAAGAGAAGATATTGTCAAAGTGAAACGTATTTTGAGATATCTTAAAGGAACTCTAGATTCGGGTTTGATCTACAAACGTAAGTCTGATGCGAGGCTAAGATGCTACAGCGATTCAGATCACGGTGGAGATTTAGAAACAGGGAGATCTACATCAGGGATGATTTGTACATACGCTGGAGGAGTAATTTCTTGGAAAAGCCACAGACAGGCTTCTGTAGCCATATCGAGCACCGAATAAGTGTCAAATAAATGATTTCTTATTATTATTATTTTATTAAGTAGAAGTAGTTGCTGCAAGTGAGACTGCACGAGAAATTTTTTGGCTCAGAAGACTTTTTGAGAGTATCGAGCTTAAAAAAAAGAAACCAGTTCTGTATGTCGATAACGAGTCTACTATAAAGTTGGTAAGGAACCCGCCTTACGAGTACTACAGCAGAACCAAGCACATAAGGATCCGCGAGTTCTTTATCAGAGAAGTTGTGACGGACTGTGTGCTGGATGTAGAGAAAGTTTCGTCAGAGCTACAAGTGGCTGACATGTTGACCAAGCCACTGTACAGGCCCAGGCTGACGATGCTTTGCGGGAAGATTGGAATGTTCAGTGGAAGAGAAGACGCCACCGACTGAACTAGACAAAGAGAGAAGTTAAATGATATTGCCTACTTGCTTTGTCTAAGTTTTAAAGGATTGTCTGTCAGATTTGAATCGATGTCAGTGGGTGACTTGACGATTGTATTAAAATATATAATAATTCCATAAAACTTTTTACTTAATTCAACCTGTAGGCCCTTGAACATTAACATACTTAACCCTACAAAGTATAAAGCTGAGAACTGCCAAGACTTGGTACTTATTTTTTTAACAGGAAACAAACAGTAATTTAAAAACTTTGCACAATAAATTTGATTAATTACAAACTTACAGTTTAACTAATTGCAATTAAAAAACATCACTAAGATGAACTATATTAAATTTTAGAACACACGTTTTTAGTTCAGAAAATACTTAACTATTGCTACAAAAAAATCTAAGATGAAAACAAAAGCAAATAATGACATATACAGCTGCTTTAAACGAATTTAGTTAGGGAAAATCTGATTATTAACAAGTTTCAAATATACTTAAAACATTTTATTTATTTATTTATTTATTTATTTATTTATTTATTTATTTATTATTTATTTATTTATTTATTTATTTATTTATTTATTTATTTATTTATTTATTTATTTATTTATTTATTTATTTATTTATTTATTTATTTATTTATTTATTTATTTATTTATTTATTTATTTATTTATTTATTTATTTATTTATTTATTTATTTATTTATTTATTTATTTATTTATTTATTTATTTATTTATTTATTTATTTATTTATTTATTTATTTATTTATTTATTATTTATTTATTTATTATTTATTAATTACATATGCCTAATCCATGAAGATCGCTGCATCAGCATGACCCCAATCAACATTGCACACGGCACTCGGCAACAGCCGATGCACCGTCAGCACAACGTGATGCCCATTGACGTCAACCGCGTTTTCATCGGATATTGCCAATAATTTTTATGCATATTGTATTCACACTTCGAATCGGTATCATAGTTTCCTTTAGCAATAAGTTATCTTTGTAACTTTACTTTATTAATTAAATTAGTTGAAATAAATTTGATTTTTTTTAGATCCTCCGGCTGTAGCCTACGTAATTGGCGCAGTCGGTAGGATACTCGCGGTCGATTCGCGGGGAGGTTTCTCATATCGAAATTCGGGAATCGCGGGTCGCCCGGGCGGCTATCAAGCTCCGTTTCGAGTATCCTGAATCTACGAGCGCTGCAGCCACCAGGAGGAGAGTATCCGAGCATCGATACGACCAGCATAGCAGAGACATGAAACTGTGAGTTACGCAAAATCTTTCTTGTGTTGCTTCCCTTGTCTCCTTTCTAGTTTAGATTCCTTTTTCTTTCAAGATTTTCCGTCCTAGTACCTCAGGACCCAGCGAGTCTGCGCTATTGCAGTCTCGCCGGCAAAGACAAGTAGATCATAATAGAAATATAGATAGTAGTGATTTAAATTTAAATAGTTTAATTAATAGTAGTCACACAATGCCTCACGAGCCAGACACAATTTTTAAGGCTTTACGCCCCGTACCAGACTTTGATGGTAATCCTAATGTTCTGACCAGATTTATTAAAATATGTGACCAGATAGTGACCACATACCTAAGTAAAGAGCCAGATAGCGAGCTATCCAATTTATGCTTATTAAACGGCATCTTAAATAAAATTACAGGACCTGCCGCTAGTATAATTAATTCGAATGGTATTCCTGATAATTGGTTAGAGGTTAGAAACACACTAATTAATAATTTTGCAGACCAGAGAGATGAAACCGCTCTCTATAACGACCTCTCTTTGGCCACTCAAGGGCAGAGGTCCCCCCAAGAATTTTACGATCAATGTCAGACATTGTTCAGTACCATCATGACATACATTAGTCTACATGAGTCAGTAGCCACTACGATAGAAGCTAAACGCGTCTTATATCGTAAGCTTACAATGCAGGCATTTGTTAGGGGATTGCAAGAGCCACTTGGTTCACGCATCAGGTGCATGAGACCCGATACTATAGAGAAGGCTTTAGAATATGTACAAGAGGAGCTGAATATCATGTACTTACAACAGCGTAATGACGCAGTAGCTAAGCCACATTCGGCCCCAAAAATTCAGCAAGCACCTGTACACATCCTAAAATCTCCACCAGCTCAGAATTTCTGGCCTGCACCAGCTATTCATAGGCCATTGCCACCACCACCACAGCCATTCAGGTTTGCTCCGCAACCGCACCAAGGTTTTAGAGCTAACCCTATGCAGGGCCACCATCAGCCCCAGCAACGCGCCGGTCCGTCGCGTACGCAGCAGATGTTTGGCGCTAGGCCACCTAATTATAACCCGCATAGTAACATGTTCCGCCTTCCACCTAGGAATCAACCCGGTCATTCATTTACACCTAAGCCTATGAGCGGTATCCAACATTTCACACCGAAAGCCTTACCACCCACGCAGGGAGGCCTTCGAGGTCATGATTGGAGGGTTCACGGGAATCCGCCGCCGACAAACTATTTTAAATCGCGCGAAATGAACATGAATGAGTGTTACGACGCGAACTCCTATTACGGCGATTGTTATAATTATGACTCGGATTACAATGCGCCACAGTATAGTGAAAGTCCGTATGATCATTCCGACTACACGTGTTACTACGACACTCAAATAGAGCCACAGCCTTATTACGATCACTCTTATTCTTTTGAAACTATTGCTGATGCTGAGGATTACCAAGCCTCAGATGATAGTCAAAATTTTCAGAAAGATCGAACGTCAAAAAAGCCAAAATAGAAATAAACCTTCAGACACAGAGGCAGTTACCATTCATTCAAATCAGTAATCCACCTCTTAAATTTTTAATTGATACTGGCGCTAACCAATCTTTTATTAGTCCAGAGGCTGTCCAAAATTATTTTTCGGATTTTTCATTAAATTATGACCCCTTCGAGGTCACCAATGTACATGCTACTACCAGAAACGATTTTTCTATAACCTTGCCTTGTTTTGCAGAATTTAATGACTCAGAGGACATACGACTTTTTGTGTATAAATTTCACGACTACTTCGATGGACTTATCGGACTAGACTTATTAACTAAGTGGGAAGCTAAAATCGACTTAAAAGACAGGACATTGACTACGCGATCAATGGTTAACGAAATAAAAATGTTTAACTCCCGAAATGTTAATTTATACGAAGATATGATCCCGGCCCAAAGTTCAAAGTTAGTAAGACTTCCTATTAACGCCCCGGATGGTGACGTTTACGTTCCGGAGCAAGTAACTTGCAATTGCATTATTTCGGAATGCGTTACAACAGTAGTTAACAACCGTGCTATTTTAGAAGTTCAGAACTTAACCGATAATGACGCTATTCTTTCACTAGATTATTTCGTTCAAGCCGAAATGTTTAATATTGAGTGCACGCGCACTGAACAACAGTCGCGCACACAAGATGTTATATCACGTTTGCGTACTGATCATTTGAATCCGGAGGAAAAAGCGAATTTAATATCACTTTGTTCGCGGTACGCAGATGTATTTTACATTGATAATGAACCTTTGACTTTTACCAACAAAGGTCAAGCATCGGATTAATACCACCGATGAAATACCGGTTTATACGAAGACATATAGATACCCTTTTGTTCATCGTCAAGAGGTTAAAGATCAAATTGAAAAAATGCTTTCGCAAGGTATCATCAGACCATCAGACTCTGCGTGGAGTTCACCCATTTGGGTTGTGCCAAAGAAGGCTGATGCCTCGGGCAAACAAAAATGGCGTATAGTAATTGACTTTCGGAAGTTAAATGAGAAAACCATAGATGATAAGTACCCAATACCCAACATCTCTGACGTATTAGACAAATTAGGCAAGTGTCAATATTTTACGACCTTGGACCTTGCTAGTGGGTTCTATCAGGTGGAAATGGACCCCTCTGATATTAAGAAGACCGCCTTCAATGTAGAGCACGGGCACTTCGAATTTCTTCGAATGCCGATGGGTTTGAAAAATTCTCCATCTACATTTCAACGTGTGATGGATAACGTCCTAAAAGGCCTCCAGAATGAGTGTTGCCTTGTGTACCTGGATGACATCATAGTCTACAGTACCAGCCTCCAGGAGCACATGATTAACCTGGAAAAGGTTTTTCAGCGACTTAGAGAGTCCAATTTCAAGATCCAAATGGACAAATCAGAATTTCTTAAGCTTGAAACCGCTTACCTCGGACATGTCATTAGTAGTGAAGGTGTAAGACCTAACCCCGATAAGATTTCCTCTATTGAGAAGTACCCCTTACCAAAAACTCCCAAAGAAATTAAGCAATTTCTCGGTCTGTTAGGTTATTACAGGAAATTCATTCCCGACTTTGCTCGAATCACTAAGCCGATGACACTGTGCCTGAAAAAGAACAAGAAAATTACATTAGATGACCAATACATTGACTGTTTTGAAAAGTGTAAAAAACTACTGACAAATGACCCCATACTACAATACCCCGACTTTAATAGAGAATTTTTACTTACGACAGACGCTTCTAACTTTGCAATAGGTGCTATCTTATCCCAGGGACCTGTAGGATCAGACAAGCCAATATCATACGCCTCTCGTACTCTCAATGAAAGTGAGATTAATTATAGTACGATCGAGAAGGAGTTGCTTGCCATAGTCTGGGCAACCAAGTACTTCCGCCCTTACTTGTTTGGCAGGAAATTTAAGATTTTAACAGATCATAAACCACTCCAGTGGATTATGAGCCTCAAGGAGCCCAATTCTAGACTCACAAGATGGAGGCTAAAACTCAGTGAATACGATTTTACAGTCTTATACAAAAAGGGTAAAAATAACACCAACGCCGATGCCCTTTCCAGAGTAGAGATCCATAATGAGGAGATCAGCTCCATAGTCGCCAATCCTTCTGAAAGGCCACTAACCCCCGATAATTCTGCCACCAGTACAGCGCACACGAGTCAAGAACACCCCATCTTAGAAGTACCTATAACTGACGAGCCTCTCAATAAGTTTCATAAGCAATTGGTTTTTACTGTTGTAGGTGACATTAAACGGAGACCAGCAGTGACTAAACCTTTTGAGACACAGACTAAAGTGACAGTTCAAGTGACAGAATCTGACTTAGAAAACGACGTTGTAAATGCCATTAAAGAGTACATCAATCCCAAAGTCAAAACCGCTTTGCTGATAAATCCGCCCTTAGCCATGTATCAGATTATCCCGATCATCCAGGAAAAATTCAAAAGTTCCTCAATGAACCTTGTTTTATGTAAAGTTGAGTTGGAAAACATCAAAGAGTATCTGAAACAACAAGAAATAATTAGGCATTATCATAATGGTAAAACTAATCATAGAGGGATTAATGAGTGCTACTTAGCACTATCCCGTAGATACTATTGGCCCAAGATGAAAGATCACATAGTTAAATACATAAATGAGTGTAGTGTATGCGGCCAAAGCAAGTACGACAGGAATCCAATTAAACAGCAATTTAATATTGTCCCTCCAGCAACAAAGCCATTAGAAATAGTACATGCAGATCTTTTTACAGTACAAAGCGAAAAGTATATTACCTTCATAGATGTTTTCTCCAAATATGGACAAGCTTATCATCTTAAAGATGGTACAGCTATCAGTATACTACAAGCCCTACTTACCTTCTGTACTCACCATGGCCTCCCATTGACGATAGTGACTGATAATGGAACTGAATTTACAAACCAACTTTTTTCGGAATTCCTCAGACTTCACAAAATATCACACCATAAGACTCTTCCTCATTCGCCCAACGATAATGGTAATATAGAAAGGTTTCACTCTACACTGTTAGAACATCTCAGAATTTTAAAGTTACAGCAAAAAGATGAACCAATAGTGAACCTTATCCCATACGCTATTATCGCTTATAACAGTTCAATACATAGTTTTACCCGTTGCAGACCTTATGACATACTAAAGGGACATTTTGACCCACGTGACCCTATAGACGTTGACTTAACTGAGAGATTACTTCAACAATACGTTCAGACTCACCGTGAACAAATGAAAGTAGTTTATGATATTATTAACGAATCCTCTTTAGCCAACCGCACAGCTCTTATAGATAACCGTAACAGGTCTAGAGAACCGGAAGCTGAATACGAGCCCCAACAGCAAGTCTTTATCAAAAATCCCTTTGCTAGTCGACAAAAAGTAGCTCCCAGATATACACAGGATAAGGTCCTTGCAGACCTGCCTATCCACATCTACACGTCTAAGAAACGAGGCCCGGTAGCAAAATCCCGTCTTAAGCGAGCCCCTAAAAATAAAAAATTGTTGCAGGATACTACTGTTGCTGACAGCTCACCTGGCCAAAGCTCAGGAGATAAGACTTGACAACTTGGATGAAGGACCTGGACTTTTACCCTTCAAACTCGGACTGACCCGACTCACGACTCACTATCACACTTTCCTACAGTACATAGATCTTGACAAAATAGAGCATGACATTACTATTTTAAGAGGACAATTACAAGATTACGAGGACAGGCTTACCAATGACACTTTCATCTTATACGAACTTCAGATAAATTATTTAATTAATAAAACAGATAAGATTCTAGATCATTTAAATAGTCTTGAGCCTAGTCGGGCAAAAAGAGGTCTATTAGATGGATTAGGTTCTATAGTTAAAAGTATTACGGGAAATTTAGATTATCAGGATGCCATAAGATACAATGATGCAATTAAAATTTTAGAAGTTAATCAGAATAAGTTAGTTACAGAATTAAATCATCGTGTTAGTTTGAATAGTGAATGGATGTCTGAGCAAAGCCACATCATGAATCAAATCTTAGATAACCAGAATAAAATCAATTTTACTTTACAGTTAATGTTAGATAATAACGCGTATAAAGAAAGCGATCTTATTAAATATGGTAAATTCGCACAGTTACTAGCAATCATCTCGGAAAACAGCAGATGATTTACTAGATGAACTTAAGAGAATAGACAATATCTTAGCATTCACTCGTACTATGACTACACATCATTCGATGTTAAGTTTAGGAGTACTTAAAAAAATGTTGGATCGATTGAGATCAATTTATAGTATAGATCAGGTTATAGATTTAGAGTTAAGAGACTATTTTAATATTATAAAGTCTGGTTCTTATTTCGTTAGGAAACAGATAGTAATAGTTTTTAGGTTTCCTATAGTTTCTAGCAGTACTTATGATCTATATAGGTTGTCCATAGCTCCCAATAAATTCCATCAAGTCCTAATACCATCCTTTCCTCTCATAGCAACTAATAGAAAAGAATTTGTGTACATAGAGGCTGAATGCCCGAAGTTCGAAGGTCTCCATCTCTGCGAGGAGAGCCCGCACCAGAAGCTTCGCACTCAACCGGACTGCGTGCACGAAGTCATCACGCAGCAGACCCTCAACCCAACATGCAACTTATCCACCGTTCATCTATCCAGAGAGGCAATGGAGCAACTCGACGACCGAAGTTTCGTTATCACGTTCCCCCGTCCTACTAGAGTTCAACTACACTGTGGCACCGAAGGACTACACTTCGCTGAATGGCAAGTTTTTCTAGCGACTGTACTACCCATTGGTTATCTACGCACCTCGGACATGGACAACATTTCATATTTTAACATGTCCATATGTTTTTTTATATGAAAAATAGACATAAAATGACCGGACCCATATTTTTTCTTTTTTCAAAATTTGTCCATTTTCATGATAAAATAATATTGAAATTCTTTTTATTCTAAATAGATGTAAGCGCCAAATGACGTCATCGTACGGCTGAATACAGCGATCATCCTTTGCTTATCATTGTTTTAATAAAAAAAAGGTACTACTGGTCAAAGGTAAATACTACCTAGTGTCAACATTGTTCAAAGTCATGTCATACCATCAACGTGACAAGTTGTCTTTTTTTTTTGACAGTTGACATGTCATGGGATTTTGGGCATTTAGTAAATTAAAACTATAATGTTGATAAGCAAAGAAATATTTTCATTCTGCGTCCGATGAACGTCATCTTACGTTTTTAGTTACCATCACGAACATCGATGATATTGTACAAGGTCAGCCGCTAAAAATCATGAAGATTATTTACCCAGATGAAACGAAGATCGCAGCATCACCGCAGCTTAACTTGAACACCATAGACCTGAAAGAAATTCACAAAATTCAAGATAAAATTATTAATCAATCTCCGCTACAACTTATGCCGATACCGGAGACACTTTATCATACGACTATACCGTTCTATGTCGTACTATTCGGTGCAATCGCACTCGTAGCCCTCATACTTACCCGTCGCTACGAACTATGGAAATGCAGTCACGAGAAACAAGATGAATCTGAGATGAGCAGCTCCAGTATCCAGCGAGATGACACCTCCAATGATCCTGAAAATCATATCCACGGAAAACCATCCCAACCAGCAATTTTTTCTCTCAAAATTGGAAAATAATTGCTGATCTGAGGGTGGAGGAATTACATATGCCTAATCCATGAAGATCGCTGCATCAGCATGACCCCAATCAACATTGCACACGGCACTCGGCAACAGCCGATGCACCGTCAGCACAACGTGATGCCCATTGACGTCAACCGCGTTTTCATCGGATATTGCCAATAATTTTTATGCATATTGTATTCACACTTCGAATCGGTATCATAGTTTCCTTTAGCAATAAGTTATCTTTGTAACTTTACTTTATTAATTAAATTAGTTAAAATAAATTTGATTTTTTTTAGATCCTCCGGCTGTAGCCTACGTAATTTATTTATTTATTTATTTATTTATTTATTTATTTATTTATTTATTTATTTATTTATTTATTTATTTATTTATTTATTTATTTATTTATTGGATTATCAACATAAGAAACAGCAATACATAATTATTATCACAGTGACATAGAATTAATAATTTTAACTGCACTTACAATTACAGATAACCACATCTTGCATAAGTTAAAAAAAATAATGGGAATATAATAATGTCATATGAATTTTGTATGATAAATGAATGGAATTAAAAACAATGTCAGAAATGAATAATTTTAAATACAAAAATAATGGATTTCGGAGTAATTGTTACATTGCTGGTTGAGGTACGTTTAATTTCAAGGTATGTATGAATTTAGGGAGACTCTGAAAGTTTATGTCAAGTTCTGGCAATTTCTTTGTTAGATCGTTATACAGACGAGACACGCGGAACAAGGGTGAGCTGCGGCCTAAGTTAGTTCTATAGAGTTTGTTTTTGAACAAACCACACGGGTGTCGAGGTAAACGGGTTGGCATATTAAAATCAAGTTCTTTGAGTAACTTCGGGCTGTCAACATGGTTGTTTAACACTTTGTGTAAGAAAGACATGTCCATGTAGGTACGTCGACCAGAAAGGGATTCCATCTTAAAATGCTTAAGTCGATCAATGTAAGATTTGATGTTTCTAGGAGGTCTGAAGCGGTATGAAAGGCTGCGTAACATTTTCTTCTGCACTCTCTCCAGTCTATTAATGTGCACGTTGTAGCTTGGACACCAAACCGTACTGCAATACTCCAGTTTACTTCGCACGTAGGTATTGTAAAGCAGGATGACGGAGTGTGGATTTTTAAAATCTTTGGTTCTCCTTATTATAAAACCAAGCGATTTATTTGCATCATTTATGATTTTATCAATATGGACCGTAAATCGTAGGCGAGCATCCATTAAAACACCCAGATCCCTTATGACTGAGACTTCTTCCAGGCTTTCGTTTGCTATTGTGTATTCAGACATGACCCTATTGCGCTTCCTGGTGAACCTTATATGGTGACATTTCTTGGTATTTAGGAACATCTTATTATCCCTGCACCAACTCTGGAGCCCATCAAGATCCTCCTGTAATTTTGCTGAGTCAGTAGCACAAGAAACTATCTTCGTTAATTTCAGGTCATCAGCGAAGAGATAAATATTACTATAATTTATATTCTTACAAATGTCGTAAATGAAAACGTTGAAAAATAGTGGACCCAGAATTGAACCCTGGGGCACGCCTGAATGTGCAACAAAAGGATCGGAATGCTTACCATCGACAAGAACCCTTGATGGACGGCTCGTAAGGTAGGACTTACACCAATCCAGCAAATCGCCCACAACCCCGAATGTGGTCAACTTCTCCAAAAGTATTATATGGTTGACTTTGTCGAATGCCTTAGAAAAGTCAGTATAAACTGCATCCACTTGTAGCCCCTGATCAACTGCATCCATCAGCTCAGCTGTGAAGAGCATTAAGTTAGTGTTAGTTGATCGTTTCGCCATGAAGCCATGTTGATCAGTAGAAATGCATCCATGGATGTGTCTATACAATACAGGATGCACTAATGACTCGAACACTTTGGCCATTGCTGAGAGGATGGATATAGGCCGATAGTTGGTTACACACTCCTTTTTGCCAGATTTGTAAATAGGCACTACTCTAGCCTGTTTCCATGTGTCAGGGAACGTACCCGTTTTCACAGATCGGTTATACAGCATTGTTAAAGGTAGCGCCAGATTACTCGCACAGTTAGTCAATAGGAGTGGATGTATATTATCTGGACCTACACCTTTTGTAGTATCGAGTTTCTCCAATTTCTTTTGAACTTGGGAAGTGGTGAACTGCGCAGACCCAATTACGTCAAGGCCTTCAGCATGGCGTGATGTTAAGTTCTGGGTATCATTACCGGCAATGGTATTACTTTTCTCATAGACTGAGGAAAAGTGGGCCGCGAACAAATCAGGGATACGATTGATGTCTGATGAGGCAGTGCTGTTGTGCACCATTGTGCATGGATATGAAGAGCTATTTTTTCTTAAGTTCTTGATGTGCGTCCAAAACCGTTTTGGGTTTTTCTTAATGTCAAATTCAATTGAAGAGATGTAGTCGTTGTAGCACTCTTTGATCTTTCTGGAACAGTCACGTCGCAGATACTCAAATTCTATTTTATGCAGTGGATTACCGTATTTTTTGAATTTTTTGTGGTATTTAAGCTTCTGTTTAAGAAGCAATATAAGATGCGAGGAGAACCATACAGGATAAGTACCACTACTGGTTACCGTCATAGGGACATGTTTGATAATGATTTGGTGTAGAATTTGATAGAATCGAGCCAACATATCGTTTACATCGCAACACGTACTGAACTCTTCCAGCCATTGAACAGATTCAAGTGATGTGTTGATTGCCATATAATCCGCCTTATGAAAGTTGTGACGTTTTACAGGGATTGCTCTCTTAGGAGATGCTATCATAATTTTTAATTTCAGTTCAAGTGGTGGATGGAATGTATCCACACTGCGAACAGGTTGTAGACATTCTTGTATTTCCAGTCTCTCCCGATTACACAGCAATAAATCTAAGATTTTGTTATTTTTATTTGTCACAGGGTTAAATTAGATATCTTCCCATGCATTTTTTTAATGTTCGATTTATCTCTCAATAATATTGACAAAAAATCTTTATTAACATCTAATCGATTTCCGTAAATAATAAATCTTTATTCTTAAGGAAAATAATGATATTTATCAAAAAAGTGGAATGTCCGCAAATCCGAAATTCGCAGTGCAGCGTGCGATTTCTAATCGCATGAAAATAAGCGTGTGTAACCGTACCTTAAGGTTTGGGAAGTGAAAAAAAGTCAAGTTGACAGTTTGACACTGAAGTTGACTGACAGTAAAAAGCACAGACCAAAAAAAGTACTCTGTCTGGCCCAATGACTATCTTAGTCATTGGTCTGGCCGAGTTCCGAGCCATACCTATGTATCACAAACTATATAGGGATACTACCTATGTATTCTCTGTTCCGAGCTGAGCGCTGTCAGCACTCACAAGTCACAACGCACGCCAACAGCCGTTCCGAAATAGTTTTCGTGCTTACAGCGTTGTTAGCGATATTTCAATTCGGAATGATCTCCAGGCGCGCCAACGCGATTATGACGTTTTTCAAACGCATAGTTCGCCAAAGATTGAATTATTATATTATTTTTGTCTGTCATATCTATTCCTTAAGTAATTAAATAGTTTTTATAAAAGAAAAACGTTTATTTGAGGTAATTACACAACAAACAATACTATTTTTGAAATGTCACTTTTGACTGCGCATACAGTAATATTGCCTCTGAGCGTGAGCACTGTTATTGCAAGATGGCGCCAATAATGACGTCATGCATGACATCAAGAAATCGTTTATGGACTCGTTCACGTCAAAACGGAACGAACTGTTAGCGCGCTGAGAGCGTATCTCGGAACGCAGCCATAGTTATCTGTGCCCTGTGGTGCTCTGACGGCTGACAGTTCATGACAGTTGGTTGACTTCTTTATTGAACGTCATCACATCACATGGTCTTTGGTATCATTATTTCTTGATAAAAGTTTATTATGTGCGTTATTGCCATATACTAATATCATTTTGTAAATAGTGGAAGCGACGTTTTTGCCAGTAGCAGTCGGCTCCGCCGCTTGGGTTAGATTTTAAGGTTACCTCTACGTACATACGTAAGTTTTGAAGAAATGGCACCGGCAGCTACCGCAGTGAAGCTTCAGCCTGATAATGACCCTATCGGCATCAGGGCGGTGCTATTGGGCCCCCCGGGATCAGGCAAAGGCACACAGGTAGTTACGTTGTAAGCTTCATTCTTTGACCTTTAACCTCCTCTGGCCTGTTTATTAATTGAAAGTAGGTACGCAAAGAGCGTTTACATAATTTTATTTGGTACTTAAGTAGGTAATCTATTAACTGATTTGTCTCAACCTTTTATGTTGTTTGGTTTTGAATATTATTGAACCTACTATGTACTTAAAGAGAATAGAGACCTATTAAGAGATGAACTGTGACATTTTATTTATTAGAAGCTAGCTGTCTCGTTATCTAATTCAAACAAGTTATCATTTAAAATACAATGCATATTATGTACAAAGTGTTGAGAATTATAAATCTGGTATGTTTCTTGTCTTGTTCCCAACTCATGTATCACTTTAGTACCAAGACTATTAAGTTCATTAATTAGAATAAATTTTCTTTAATTTTAGGCTCCACTCCTCAAAGAAAAATACTGCGTATGTCACCTGTCAACTGGAGACATGCTCCGTGCAGAGGTGGCATCAGGATCCGAACTTGGTCGCCGCCTCAAGAAGGTCATGGATGAGGGGAAACTGGTCTCTGACGAGATGGTGGTAGATATGATTGATAAAAACTTGGACCAACCGGACTGCAAGAACGGATTCCTGTTGGATGGCTTCCCGAGAACTGTGCCGCAGGCTGAGAAGGTGAGTTCAATGCTACTTCATTGCTGCTAAGACTTATAATTGGAAGTGACTTCAGAGTAGATAAATAATGTTTGTAGAATATTATTTCTGTTGGGTTCAAGATTTCTATTAAAAATTAATTAATCCTTACCTAGAGATACTTAGGCCATGTCATTACTAATTTAAAGTTCTGTCCTAAATACAATCGGAATAAAAAAATTTTCTTATCTATTTATGTCTTATAAACATCTTTATGTAATAGCCTTTTGCTTTCAATTTTAATTGCAATAGAGTAATCAATTTAGATTATTGTCATAAAATTATCTTTAAGATTTTGATAGCTTATCAGTATTTAAGTATGATTACTCAACTGTGTTTTTTATTGATTTCAGTTGGATGATTTGCTGGCGAAGAGAAAAACTGAACTCGATGCTGTAATTGAGTTTAGTATCCAAGACAGTTTGCTGGTACGTAGAATAACTGGAAGACTGATTCACCCGTCCAGTGGACGCAGTTACCATGAAGAGTTCCACCCACCGAGGAAAACAATGACCGATGATGTGACTGGGGAACCACTTGTTAGAAGGTCAGATGATAATGTTGATGCTTTAAAGAAACGGTTAGCAACATACCATGCGCAAACGGTTCCACTTGTGGACTACTATATGAGGAAAGGCCTGCACTACCGAGTAGACGCTGCCAAAGCTGCTAATGATGTGTTCAGCAAAATCGATAACATATTCAAAAGCCGGATTTTCAGCAGAGCAAGAGATGCTCTGTAAACCCCATATCATGGATGATTTATTTAAGGAAAAGTGCTCTGTACAAATGTTCAACATGTGATTTCATTATGTCTGTTGTTTATTTTGGTATACTATTGAAAACTCTAGGTAAACTATTTTAGAGAATATTTTTCTTGGACAAATACAGGACTGGAATCATCAAATTTGTTTGATTGCATAATGCTCTGGATATGCTATCTGAATTGAAGAGTTTAAAAAATTATATTTTATGTAGTTTATTTATGTTATCTGTGAATGATATGCAATACTTGTTTGTGTGCTTTAGTAAAAATTTTTTCTGTGATAGATGATAATAATAATATCCTCCAACCGGTTACGCCGGCCAATCTCAACGATCGGCCACGGTCGCAGGTGATATTATAATGCTCAAGTGTGTGCACAAACATACGTGCACTCTCTATTCCCTAAGGTACCTTTATAATCCGATGGGACATGAGTGTGACACGACTGAGGGGGATTCTGCGCAGGACCAACGGCTTAACGTGTTTTCCAAAGCATGGGGGTACAAGACCGCCAACTTTCAGACTCCGGGCTGACACTATGAATTTCATACCGAAAACTTAGGTTTCAAGTGAACCGACCTGGGGATCGAACCCGGGACCTCTAGCGCAGCCGTCGCTTTTTAAAGTGCGACCCACTACCCACGGCGCCATCGAGGTAATCGAAGATTGATGATGATAACACAGATACAAAGACAAAAACACTACTTAATTTTGATGTAAAGTAAAAGCAGTATTAGTCTGTAACATCCGGTTTAGAGCGATGGTAGCTTAGTGGATAAGAACAAGCCTTTCTATACTGGGAGTCGTGGGTCGAATTCCACCATGCACTTCTGAATTTTTATTTCTACCATTAGTTTGGGGCAGTGATGGAACATCGTGAGGATGAACTGTACATCTCAGATAGTTTCTAAAAATTGAGGACTTCCAATTTGATAATAACTCTGGACATATAAGTGATAAGTCGAAATCATGGACTGATATTTGACAATCGAAATCATTTTCACATTGTCAAAGATCAGTTTTATATAAACATCCCTCTTTTTACCCTCTTAAGGACCCTTTGAATTTTAAAAGCCCCGTCTTAGAGATCACTTTCACTATTTATGGAACCCTCTCCCCAAATTTCAAGTTTCTAGGTTCAGTAATTTGGGCTGTGCATACATTACCCAATAACACAGTTGACTCAGTCACCTAATAAGTTTATCTTTTTATACCTATGTCGCAGGCTATGATAAAAATAGAGATTTGATAAGGGATTAGGTCAAATCTCTATTATTTTCATATCCCTGCGACGTTTTAGTATACACTAGGCTGCAAATAAATCGAGTTTGCAATTAATTTTTATTGCTATCGTGCTTAAACGCCCGTCCTAGAACGCAGCGCACGGCCTTACAAATAAGCATGTTAAAGCGTAAGAAGTTTCAATATGCACGCAAAATGATATTATCTACATAAAATCAATGAAAGACAGATTCAGATAGATTTTTTATTTCTACTAACTTTTGTTAGAATAGTATAATGGTGAATTTAACACAATATTAGTATAATAGATTAGGTACTTTTTGGTTGATTTTAAGCTCGATTAAAGGCATAATCATACACATTTCTCACCAAAGAATAATATTGAATGGGATATTATAAACTAAAACATAAAAAAGGGCATTAAACATTTCGTAATCTACATGATAAGTAACTTTTTATCATTTGTTTCACAGGTTGTTCCATTCAAATTTATTCTAATGCCTATGTAGGTATTTTATTATAATTTTGAGAAGCATTTGACGATGTTATCAAATAACTAAGTCAAATTTCACTTAATAGTTATAATCAATTCTTTATTCCAGAATTGAAAATGTGTTACATTGCTAACATTTCTACTAAGATCTATTTGTTTCCTAACATATGAAAGGTTCAATACAAAATCCTACCGATTAATTTCTAAGATGGAGGATTGTTACACAACCTACAGTGTTTATCAATTTAAAAATATTAAATACCTATTGTGCATGGGATTGAAACTCACTGGATACTCTAGAACGGAAGATTTAAAAACCATTTAAGTGACAAAAATAAATATTCGCATCTAATCTAATTAAAAACGAAAAATACAATTGCGTGCAAAGTATCTGTACCTCTGAGGTGCATTTTTTTTTTACATTCATCGTCATCATCAGCCCATTTAAGTCCCCACTGCTGGGGCACGGGCCTCCCTCAATCTCATGAGGGGTAATTGCCGTACTCACCACGCTTGGCAGACGTGTTGGCGAGGGTTTTGATATAAATGCAGAGTTTTCTTTCTCTGGGTGCTGATGATCATGCCAGCAGCTTTTTATGGCAGACAAACGAGCAGACAGCTCACCTGATGCTAAGTGAATTACCGCCATGAAATATTGCTAACAATAGGTACCTGAAAACTAATAATAAAAACGACTTTTTAAAAACTTTAATGTTGAGTGTCAAATAAAAACAGGTTTTAGTTGAATGATGCCATTATTACACTGTCTAGAAACCATAAGTTCTTTGACTTACTTTATTTAAATTTTCTGACCACCGTTTCTGCCAAATTCCATGCTTGGTGGATAAGGCCAAGGTATTTACGATGTTTGCGATCGTTCAAGATTTTGGAGACCAGATACCAGGGGCAATATTGTAGAAAATATTATTTTGGTTTATAAAGGAAAGGTACTCATGTCAGTTCTTTTCTAAATTATGGTGTCGCCCTAAGGTTTACTCAGGGGCATTCGAGAGATGAGCTATGCGTAGCAGTCCTTAAATCGAATTTTCTACTGAAATTGCGATTCTATAACTCGTGAGTAAAACACATTCCTCGCTCATGTGGAAACGCAGCCTTAACGGCTCTCATGTGGGTCACCGTAGTACATTTCAATTTAGTACATATTTTTTTATTTAATAAATCCATTAAATCAAAATCCATGCACATTAAGTGACAAATATTATTACCTTCCTATTAGATTAGTATGTGTCGATTATAAGCATAAGAATGATTTAGAAGTTAAGTATAATGTTTGAAGAGTTTGGAAATATCATGGTAATGCAGGGACACATTCAAGTGTTTAAATGGCATAAAAATCTAAAACTATGCTGACACACGCATGTAAAAAAAGGGTTTTCATTTTGTATGGAGTAGCTAATATTTTTTTCGGAATGGGGCGGACCGTTACCTAAGCTTATTATGCCATTTCCCATATATGTTGTAGTACCTAAATTTTCCTAGAAAGTATAAATATAGTATTATATTATTACGAGATAAGTGATAAAGTTAGGGTATAATAGGTATATCTATTTTGAAATCATTAAAATCTTTCAAAATTCATCACTAGTTACGTCACAGCCATATACGTAATATATTTGCACTTTAATGAAACAATATTCGAGGATTCGGGAAATTTAAAGACTTATGAATATCGAGTAGCTATAATATTATAAGAGTATGTTAGTATATGTATTATAGGTAGGTAGATAATCTGTATAAATCTAAAGTTTGATTTCACCACATGTGATAATAATTAATAAAGATAAGGATAACTGGAGTACTTCCACCAAGACGCCCCACTGGTGGGGCATAGTGGAATGCTTTAAAATTCGTAGTGGAATCTGCCCCACTGAATCAATTTAGTGGGGCAGATTCCTCTGCTTTAAAATTAGGTGTATTCTGCCCCACTAGGGTCGGCACCTAAGAGTGTATGTGGGTGAAAATACTCATAAATATAACTTAAAAACATAATTTTTAATAAAATATTTGAACTCAAATAGACGAATATTACAATAATGAGTAAACCCTCAGACACTCATCCTAGAGAATCTGCCCCACTAAATTGATTTAGTGGGGCAGATTCCACTACGAATTGTAATCCATTCCACTATGCCCCACCAGCGGGGCGTCTTGGTGGGACAAAGTGGAAGTACTCCTTAATTGCATATGAGCTTGAACTTTTGTCTATGAAACATGGTGTCTGCCTGCTAGATTCATACTAAAGAAATTAATTGGTAGATACCTACCTAAGCCGTTCGCAACTTATCCAGAAGTGGTGAAAGTGGGCCTTAGTCTCCTGAGTAAACATTATTTTGAATCTTAAACTTAGGGCGAAAAGATTGAGAAGTGGACAAGCTATCAAATAAAAGATGTAGGACCTTCTATAATGGCATGGCATTCATAGAAGGTCCTACATATTTTAGGGAGCTTACACATTGCGACTTTTTGCTGCGATACAAATGTGCCTTTGACTGTTGGGCGACTGCATCGTGATTTAATTGCTTCTTTCAGTACCGAGCAGATGTCAGTTGCGTGCGACAGTATCGATGCTGCATCGAGACTGAATCGCGTTTGTATCGCTGCAAAAAGTCGCAATGTAAATGGGGCTTTACATTTCTTGGAGCTGTATGTTGCTAATAAAAAGTGAATTAAGAATAGGTAGATACGTTATATAAAACAATGTGATTATTTAATGAATGAAATGTAATGATAGTAACTATGTACATTATATATGACGTTCGGGTGTTGGTTAAAATATTATACTTGTGGTTGGTAATGTACAAGATCTATCGATCTACATAAATTATAAAGTAAATTGACTGACTATTCTGAAAAAATGTTTGCTATTTCTGTCTGAATCATCGTAGAGCAAGTTGCTCTGAATAGTGATTAAAAATGAGGATTGAGAGGATGTATAGATGGAATGAACAGCCACACATTAATGTACGATGATACGAATCTGTCAAATTCAATTAATCAATTCTCACCTTAATGTCAAACACATTTGGTTCATTATCATTTGAGGAGACTTGACAGATTGTTGTAATCTGATGTGTGGCACGTATAGGCATACACCCTGTACCTAATTTACAATATCAAAAGAGATGTAAGTGGTAATGGTAATATGCAAAAGGTAAAATAAAACACAAAAAATTGACAAATCCTGTGTAATCGTGGTCAGCTCAGACATGAACATAACTTTATACAAAATGCATCCATGATAAGAAAATAATAATCCAATAATGATATTAATATAACAATATTATTGATAACAGGTACTGTGGTAATAATAGCTTGATATGAGTTCGAAGAAAATCCAAAAAAAGTTTTATGATGATGAAAGAATGTATGTTAGGTGCCTGTAAGGTCCACAAGAACAGCCAATGAGGGATTTTGTGAATGAAGACTCCATTATAGCTCTACCGCCACACAGACGAACCTTCCCACGAAATTGCGGGACGCGGGAACGCGGAGTGCCTTCGACCAATCTAAAAAGTTTATATTTTGTTTGGGCCATTCAATCAGTCGGATGTCGACCGTCGCTGTCACAGACCAATAAGAATAACTTTCGCAGCGACTGCGGAAGCTCCAAATAGAACTTTTGCGATTGGTCAAGCACACTCCTCCCCCCTCTGATTGTTCCAAAGATAAAATAAACTTTTTCGATCGGTCAATAGGACCATGGGAAGGTCGGATTTGTGGCGGTAGAGCTATAGATTAGTACACTACTAAAATTTATTTTTGATATTTATTACAATTCAGAAAAATCAAATGGCGTCACTTTTGGACAAAACAAGCGCCCTTTAGTCTGACAGAAAGCTATGATAACAGCAATAACATACCTCTGCTTATTGATTTATTAACCAATGTAAATTACCATTATGTAATATCTAAGTTTGACGTAAGTAATTTCGATAAGTACCATGATAAAAATATTATGACACGATTTAAAATGTGTAAAACATGCCGACTAGTAAACAACATAGCAACAAAAGTATATGTAAAAGATGTACATATGGATTTAAATACTAAAGATATGCAGTAAATAATGCACCGCGGTTTATAATGATAGATTAGGTAAGCTTTGACACTTGGAAACAGCACTAATGCATTAAAATTGTTTAGGCCCAGAGGGGTTAGCAAGAACATTCAATGAATTTGTAGCGTACCCACGCGATCATTTGTCACCTTTAATTCAAAGTGAGAGACAAGATAGTTATGCTTTTGTACGATAGAGGGGGCTCTTCAGTTTTCATAAAAATTGCTTACGATACGCATACGCTACTATTCTTCAAAAAGCTCGTACTAAACCTTCTGGCTTGATTTTTCAATCGTCAGATATCACGTAATTATAGTAAGACGTAAAAGGATTTTAATTCGCTGAGTAATATTTAATGGTTAGTTAAATTTTTCTAACGATTAAAAAATCCGGACCTTGGGAGCATTTACATTGTTCGTTAGTGCTCGCTTGCCGGGTCCGGGCAACGCACGCCACAGGACCCTCACGGGTGGGACGGGAAGGAGTGGTAAAACTTGCATTAGACCAGCTTACATACGTAATGTAAATACCCCGTTAGCTATGAAAAAACAGGTTGTCTCGAAAACTAATGTTTTTTTATCCAGACGCACTCATTAAATGTAGGCGTTACATTAGTTTTCAGGGCATCATAGATATTCTATAAATATTTGATGAAGAAACATGATATGAGAACGGTTGATCACACGAACATAGGCTATGTAAATATACAGGTCCCTAATACTTGGATAAACCAATACCCACAGTAACTGTCATGGAGAATTGAGACGTAAACACCGAAAGCTCGTTTAGCATTGAAATAAATTACTATAAATAATATGTATGTACAGAACATATGCACAGTCACGGCTACTTAACAACGCCCTACGCTATACATCACTTTGGATCCTCGTAACGACAACTGGCTCTATGCTAACACTAATTTACAATAAAGCTTTTTTAGAACAACATTTACATACATTAACAAATATTTATTGTTTGACATTAACAACGAGGGGTGAACGGACGTGACGCCTTACGTGTGTCTGCTCTCGCACATTGCGCCTTCTTACGTGTTTCTATCAAAATTTTGCTATTCTAGTAAATTGTAAAAACTCGTCTACTTTTATTTGCGGAAAATGTAAAATTCCGCTATTATAGCAAATTGCTAAATTTTTTCCATTTTTATTCCTACTTGCATAGTCTAAAATAAGGGTCAACATTTCGAGAAAACAAGGTACATTCGAGACCAAAACATTTACAAAAATGTTTCCATGTAGGTAGGTAATAAAAATGTTTGGTTATTAAAGACAGGTGTAGGAACAATTTCACACAAAATAAGCTTTTAAATCTAAACAATATTTTCGAGAAGAGTTTTAAAAAAATTATACAACCTGCGCCAAGAGAACTTTGTTTTGTCTCACAAATTTATAGCGTATGAGATCAAAGGCCGGTTTAATACGACGTTACATCTTCCGAGTTAACTATATTGTCTTATGAATGCGCAAACGCCTTAACGGTTACAACCATTTGAACTAGGTTCTAGTAATTTGCGCATTCGCAAGGGGACATATAGTGGCTACCTCTCGAAGACACGTGCGTGAAGTGTGAACGATCGTCGGCTGGCGGCGGCCGTGCTCAGTGGTCGTGGAGGCGGTCGTGCGACCGGCTGGACGAGCGCGAGGTCTTGCGCTGGTCGAGGTACGCCGCGGGCGCCCAGCCCTCGCCGTGCCCGCCTGTTCAATATAAAATAAAAAAATAAATTCCTTTATTACTTTCTACCACGTTCCTCAGTTCTGTGGAACGGTTTGGCTGCTGGAGTATTTCACGACGGCTACTACTTTGGGACCTTCAAGAGAAGAGCGTACTCTTTTATAAAAAGGCTGGCAACACATGCGCGTTCTCTCTGATTTCGCGGATTTTCATGGGCGGCGTTGATTACTTTCCATCAGGTGACTCGCTTGCTCATTCTCTTCATCTTGCATAAAAAAATCATAAGTAGCAGTTTTTAGTTATTTTATAGAGCTTTCTTTTGTATCTACTCGTAGTTATAAGTGATACTTAAGTTGAGAAAAACGTTTTGTATTCTAATACTAAGGCCCGTTTCGACCGACCTTTATCCGTAGATCAATTTATGGTTTAACGTCAAATTTGTATAGAATGACAGCGCTATACCATAAATTTAGTATCGGAGTAAGATTGGTCGAATCGGCTCTTAGTATTGTAACCAAGACACTCTTTGAGTAAATACTAAACTTAAAAAAAAATTAGCACACTTTTGCTTGCTACAAATAATAAATTGGACTGATTGAAACGGGATACCTAAAAGAACGCCAGTATTGTGTTCAAAGTAAATTCAGAAAAGATGAAAGAAGCATTGAATCTCAAAGGTCATGCCTTGGTTTGGTACCAACCACCTTTCATGCGTGCACGTGTTTATATCCGACTCCTGACTAAATTGTTTGGCTAACTGAATGTGTTGAGTTGGTGACAGTGGTTTGCAATATGGAAGTTGATTCGTAGCCGACTTGTCAACCTAACCAAGGATACGTTTATCCAGCATTTCTCTTACTTACTTAGTATATATTCTTGCGAGCCCCTCTACTCAGCTCAGCTCCCTGTTAAAGGACTATGGACTCTCGGCGTTTGTTATACGTACCAGCGAGCCGCACGTACCACCACCCCGCGCAGCCAACCTTCAGTAGCTCAGCCTGCTGCCCCTCCCGCAGCGACACCTCGCTCGCGCCCACCGCCGTGTAGTCCGACAAGGCTACCAGCGAGCACCCCACCGCCTGCCCAGCCCCAACAAACCAATAAATACAAGTGTACGTGGAATACTGAGGTGTCTAAACCGATGAACAGGCAGGCATGTGTCACAATTAAAAATAAAAAGTTTATTTGGGACTTGACGAAGCATTCGTAAAAATAGGTAAGTTCACGTAATAAACACAAATTGATGAAGAACGCTTTGCTACGCCTATAGGTATCAAAGGGAATGATACAACAAGAGCTACGGAATTCCCTGGCGAGTAACCCCAAGAGTGTGGCAAAGCACTTAGTTTTTTTTAAATTTCAACCGCACAAAATGCTTGAAAAAAATTACTTTTGGACATTAAATTGACAGCTGCCTATTCATTTGCTTCCATTATCGTTTAAAATTGAATTTCGTAATTGATTATTTATTTTCAATTTTTAACTCTAAATGACTTAAGTAGAGACAATGAGAATGTGTAGCTTCATGATCTGCAAATGATTTTGTCGTATTGTTAGGTTGCTATATGTAATGCTAATGATCAATTTGAAGCTAGAATCACACAGCTACGCTGTTATGGTTAAAATGATGTGGTTCTAGCTTTACTTATCTTTAAAACCATTTAGCTTACACCAAATCATGCGTACCATCACCACTGCTCAAACTGCTTTGAACTTTAACATGCTTGTTAGTCGTGAAGCTATTAGTATTCTCATTTATAGATATTCACAAAACATCCTAGCAGATTTGTTTATTCCTTGCATTTCCAATCAGTTTGGCAGTCTTGAAGCGAGTTGCTGACAACTGCACTCGCATATGTAAGGCCAGACATTGAAACGTGTCAGAAAAGTTAGAAAAAAAATAGACAGCAAAGACTAACCTTTCTGACATAGCCTTTGCACGCAGAGTTGTGAGAAGCTCGCTTACTATAGTTATGCCATGCATGTTATTTGAAAGCGAGTTCGTATAGCATCGAATTTATAATATTTTATAATTAAGATAAGTATATTTTGTACATAAAAGCTGCAAATATTTCTATTATTATATGATCGATATTTTATATCAGATATGTGTTCAGAAAATGTAGTAGAAGAATATTTATATAACATAAGTATAATTACAATAATATTTCTTAGATAAGTACAGAGTAAGTGATGTATCCATGAAATAGATTTGTGGAGATAGTAGCTATACACTTGTCTAACAGTTTTAGATTCACACGTCCATAGAATGTCCAAATAAGTGCGAAACAACAATTATTTGCAATAAAGCCGAAAACGTGTTTTGGAAAAGAAATTTTGAAAGAGCTATAAACATCGAATAGAATAAACAGCCACTAAAAGAAACATGTCATCGCATTATATCAAATAATATTATATTTCATATGAGCATGTTATATTATTAGATTTCGAAGTCCCTTGTAAAATAAAATAAGCACTTCTTTGAGCGACTGTACCTGAAATGTCATTTCAAAAAGTTCACAAAATTAACTGTTCCATTAAGTAGCATAAAAATTAAAATATTATACGTAGAATAAAGGAATAAAACAACAATATTTTTGGCTTCGAAAAGATGAATCACAGGAAACTGTGAGCGTGTGTATGAGACATGTAACAAAACGTCTATCGAAAATCGAAACAAGCGTTGTCGCACATCCAGCTGTGGCAGTGGCGAAGCGAGCTGATGCCGTGCGCGTGCGACGGTGCTGGAACGCAAACACTTCACGTCCCATGGTATAATAATGTCAGGCATTCCGCTTATGGGGCGGTAACTCCACTCAGTCACCGCTGGAGATTTCTGACTTTTATAATAGGTATTTCTGATAAAAAACAATATCTTTGATTTTGTATCAACTGTAAAATTTTATACTATGATCGATATGTCATTTAACTATTGGTTTTTTATTTTTCATATTCTATATAGGCGAGAATGGAAAGGAATGATACCTACATTTTTTTTTCATTTCACGATATGGGTTTGTGACTAATGATCTTAGTATATTTTTCTATGCAAAAGTGTTCGGTTTAGGGTTTCCTATGCCTGCTATATAACTCGGTTCATTTGAAAGACATTGAAGTCGCTATAGGAATAACATAGGTACCTGTATTGTTATACCATGTTATTTACCCTCTGGTGTGACCCAGGTGTACATATTTAGTGCAGTTCATTCGGTATGTTTGTAATTTTTTTTTATGATAAAGGTGGCAGACAAGCCGACGGACCACTTGATGGTAAGCGATTACCGCCGCCCATAGCCACCTACAACACCAGTGGTGTCACAAGCGCGCTGCTTACCTTTTAACCCCCCTTCCACTGGATTGGGCCTCCGGTACCCTCACTCACGCAGCGAAACACAGCGCATGCACTGCTTCACGCTGGTTTTCTGTGAGGACGTGGTATTACTCCGGTCGAGCCAAGCATGGCTCTCCAAAGGTTTTAAGTGTTGTAGTAATGTGATAAGTATTTACGAAATATTACATATATGAATGTTACGTTTTATTTGGCTGTAATTTCTTAAATGTAGGTATAATATAGAAATAAATATAGGTAATTTGAAACCTAGAACGATTGATATTTAAAATTAAATGTGAACATATAATGGCAACGACTTACAAGCACTTAATCGGAATACACATAAAACGATAAGAATAAATTAGTAAAATGACTGAATGATAGTTTGGATGTCATGATTAAATAATACCAAAATAAATAAATATACACATACGTACACCGATAACTGCATTTATAATATCCTATTGAAGCAAGCGCTCAATTAAAACCAAAAAGCACACTGACAATGAGTAACATAACAAACAAAACATGACTTACACGACAGTTAATGTTCAGCAATATAACTGAAATATCCACGTTCGATGTCGAACTCTTTGGTTTAACTTTGGATATTATATCAGTCTCTTTTCATTGTATTTACAAGGCCTCTACTGGCTGTTAGCTTGTAAAGGATTATTTATCAGTACTGTGACACGTAAAACGTGGACGTGGCTTGAGCGGAGCCCGATACAGAAAAGAACTGTACCATTCTGTGTATGGTACCGTTGAGACCGACGGCCTCCGTCACCTGTAGAACAATACAACTTAAAAAATCGCGGCCATTTTGTTAATCACATACAAAATGGCGCCACGACACGACGCCATATTGGAACATGGCCACCTCAGGTAGTTAGTGTATTTTGTTTGTGAGGTGCAGCGTGACCGTGCATATCTAAACCAAGTTTCAGTGCCAGTGTCTAATTCAATTTGTAAAAGAACTAATTAGAAGCGATGATGGGTGGTTTGGCTAAATTAATTAGGCGGAGACGGCGTGAATCTTGGACTAGGGCAGGACGTTACTTTAAATCGAACGAAAGAATTTGCAGTACCGGGTTGACTAGTGACTGACAAGTATTACGGCAAATTCTCTGTTTCGGTTTGTTACTGGGACATCTTCCAACTCTTGGTCAACATCTGGTATCTTATTCTGTACATGTCGATGTTACACGGGGAAGCGTTATGTGCGATCGGATTGCCAGCGGTCGTCATGCGCTACCCGTGACTATTCAGCCCGCATTCCTTTAAAAATACACTTTACACTTACATAGAGTGGTTCTCACTTCACTCAACACTGTAACCCAAAATTAGTTGGCATTAATCTCATACCCGCGTTTAGTAAAGCTACCCCGTGGAAGCGCCCAACTACCTTGACTGTTGTTAGTACAAAGTAGGCAAGGTTATCTAGGTTTGACACTATTAGGACTGTTATTATCACCAACATAATAAAGGCCTACAATAAATGTTAAGTAAATTATCATCTGTAAAGAAAGCTTACACTAAATTATTTAAATTTACAAAATGTCTATCAAGATTACATGTAATTTAATTGTCCTTTTTATTTTTTGAAACATTATGAGCATCTATCGATCCTTATTGCTCAATTAGGTAAGAACTAGATCACATTTTATTTTTAATTTTATCCTCTCCGAAACGAAGTCCTAAAATGATGGCATACGATATTTATCACGTATTCCTTTATAAGCATTATAGCTGATTTCATTGGTAAGTACTTAATGAGATTCAAAATTGAAGTTTTTCGATTAGAACAAACATCAAACTTAGGAAATTGTAATTACTTGGGTATGTACAAATTCCAAAATTCGCTACCAAAACCAAGCGGAGATTTCCATTCTAGAGACCTAAATGAATCGATAATTTTCTACAAAATTTACACAGGTACCAATAATTGCTAAACAAATGGTACACTTTTATGTTCCAAAAATAAATGAGGATGGCCGTAGCGACCGCTCTAACGTGAATGATGTACCAATGCGTGCGTTGAGTAGAAAATTGTCATATCTTAGGCCCCTTAGATGGACGATGGAGACCAAGTCTGACAATAACCCATTCACATAGTAGGTAAATCGTAAATCTATCACCAAAGGACGGCACAAAAAACTCCGAACCTTATGACAACAGCAGCAAGTCAGTATTTCCCTCACAGATGGTACATACCGGCGCATGGTCGGGTTCCTCCTCCTCGTCGTCGGAGGGGTCGGTGGACCAGCAGGGCTCGTCGTGCATATCGCAGGAGGCGGCGCGCGCGGCGTTGGGCGCGGGCGGGTGCGGCCGCGGCTGCGTCGTCGGCGGGCCCATGTCCCACGATGCGGTTTGGATAAGCGTTCTGCGGGATTTGATATTGGAGTTAGTGATGCAAAAATGGGGGAGTGTGAAAAATCCGCTAGATGGCGTACTATACGACTGAGGTCTATATCGTTGGTGAAGTTCTAACACCACGTAACTAATTTTAAGCAACTTTTCAGGAAGGTCAAAAACTGATCCGAGACTTACGTGCTATTTCCATTAGTATTCAATTGTTGCCTTCCGTTCTGTTACCTATTCAACATTTAAAAGGTTTTGGTTGGCCGTAACTGAATTCTGATTGAAAAAAATAAACGATCCGTCTTCCAAGTCTCTAAGGAATGGTATCAAAATGGTATTTTTTTAAGTTGTGTTTTTTTTGTGCAATAAAGTATTCTATCTATTTCAAAGCGTAGGTTTATGATTTCCGTGCTGTTACTTTTTCGTAATTTAAAAGGTTTTTATTGGTCGTATCTTGATTCTGATTGGGTGAAATGACGCGTCTATGGATTCTCTAGCGAATGGCATCGAAATGTCAAAACCGCCGAAAAATTACTTACGAGTTGTTAGAACTTCACCGACGATATACAATGTGATTGGTTATTTTTAAACGTGATCTCTCAAAATGTCAATTAGACAAACTAAACAACCAAGGCTGTTGATGTTAGACCTTAGTCCAACAGTACGCCATCTAGCGGATTTTTCACACGTGATTCTTGTGATCATTGTGAGTTATTGAGTTCAACCTACGTAAGTTCCGAGGCGGTTTGATAAGACCAAATCGGCTCGGAATTCTCATAGATACGCTGTAAAAGAATGGAGGCCCGAAAAACCGCGAGATCACGAAAACGGAATCTACTGAGCTCTAGACAATAGGAATCTGAGATGTCGATTCTTCATTCTTAATCTCTCGATTCTTATTTTCTTGATTATACCAACGGGGGGATTATTTTCTTGATTTTATCTTGTCTTTTTTGGGGTGGGTGTCCGCAACGTAATCAGGTAGGTAATTAGTTTATTTTTGTAATCTGTTTATTTACTGGGCTTGGAATTGTTTTCGGGAATCATTTTTTTTACTTTTGTACAAGAAACAATTAACTGATGGGGGCTGTCGCGTGTGAAATATCCATTATAGATGGCGTGCCTGTGAACAGAAATCCAACTTCAACATCATTGGCTGATTTATTCTTTAATTGACAATTTGACATTATCACGTGTAAAAATACCCAATCACCTTGTAGATGGACCTCTACAAGGTGATTGGGTATTTTTAGTACGTGAAAATCCACAAGGTGGCGTACTACAGGCCTGAGCCTATGGATTTTTTACACGCGATAGCCCCCATTGAAGTTTTACCAGAAATTGCCACTTCTAGGAATTATTGGCAATTCTTTTTATTCTCTCTACCACGTTGGGCGCCAAGTATAAACTTGGCGCCTAACGAGTAGTCAAGATTTTTTTATAAAGTAATAAATACAAACAAAACTAGCGCGGGTCGTCTTTTACCAACTGTTACTTATAAAATTGGCGCCCAACGTGTTACCAAGACTATTTTTTCGTTCAACCATACCTGTGATGCTGAGCCCCGTACTGCCGAACTCTCTCGCCCTTCAGCTCCTTCAGCTGGTCGAGCAGCACCCGCTTGATGCGGTCCACCCACGCGCGCTTCACCTCCGCCGTGGGCGCCGTGATGGTGTGCACCTCCGACCGCCCCTGCCGCCACACTTCGAACTTGCGCGGGTCGCCTTTCACTGATTCTGTTAGACCTATTTGTGACATCTGTGGAACAAATGAATAAAGTTGAAGAGGACTTGAGGAATCTTTTGTCATGTCTATCGATCATAAGAGATTCATAGATTAAGATGGCGGTAAACAACAGTCAGAATATACTACTCCTACGAATCAACTGTACACTTCGCTAGCATGCGGGCCCCTCTCCCGCTTCCCCGCGGAGCGCCCCGCATTCGCCGTAAGCGTTCAGTAGCGATAGCATCTTTGTTACCGTTGCGCGTGGCTCGTTTTAATGCTAAATTCAGTTTTAATCCCCTGTTGTTGTTACTGTTTCTGTTAAGTTTTTTTTGTTAAATTTGTTTTCGTTCGAACGTTTTCCGTTAGTTGCATCAACAATAACAAGAAATTAATTAAAGTAGCGAAAACGAATGGTTAAGGTGACGGGTAGGGCACACTAACGATGCCAATCGATTTTAATTTTCAGCTACAAACCGGATCTATTTTCAATTTCGGGGTTACAACCTGTCGGCAAACACTTATACTATTTATTAAATAACCATGAACAAATAGTGGGTCTAACGCGTACGCGAAAAATTTATTCTCGCCAAAAGCGGCCACTTTTGGTATTAATCAATTTTTCGCGTACAAAAATGGATCCAACATTTGTGCATGGTTATTTAATAAATGGTATAAGTGTTTGCCGAGAGGTTGTAACGCCGAAATTGTTTAAAATAGATCCGGTTTAGTAGCTAACAATTTAAATCGATTGGTGTCGCTAGATAGGGCTACCCGTCGCCATAAAATAAATGTCTTTATACCTTATTTGTTTTTTTTTCTCGTCTCTTTATTGTCAAGCTGTAATATCATATTAGTCCATATGTATCAATATAATTGAAAACGTCATGAGTAAAACGACCTTGTATTGGGACGCCTTATCTTCAAAAGGACTTTTTATCAAGATAAAAAAATGGTATTTTATATTTTTTAATATATGTAATATTTTTGCAAACGGTACCGTCCGAATGACGTCACAGAGCGAGGTGCACAGTTAATTCGTACGAGTAGTAGGCACAGAATCATATAATATAGGTCCGCTTTATTGTGTTATTGAAAAAAAAAAAAAAAAATTGTGAAAATAAAACAAGTTTTATTAAAATTGATTGGGATTCACAACAACTATCTGACATAGTTGTTGGGAAATTATTTCAATTTTGTATTTAAATAATAAAAGGTTATGACTCACAGGACATGATGGTTTATGTTTGAAAAGAAATCCGAACGATCTTTCTTAAAAAAACTTACCTGTAAATCGTGTTTGAAGTGGTACGTGGCTTTATTGTGACTATTCTTCGTGGCCGGCTTGCAGAACAGCATGGCCTTCTCGTAGAGGAAGATGTGCCGCCGCCGCGGCCGCAGCCGCAGCCGCAGATCGCGCTTGTTCTCCGACACCACCAGGAACGAGCCCTGCATCAGGAGCTCGCCTTGCTGGTTCAGGTCCACCTGGAATGTACCGATTCGATGAGTGAAGCTGCATTATTAGTGAATATTTTATTCATATCAATCCTCTGCTGCATGCTGGGTAGGCCTCTTCTTCATTCTTTCGGTCGCCTGTCAATATCATCCACTGTTTTCTCCCCACTGTTACAATATAATCTGACTAATAACCGGCAGAGGTTCTGCCCATAGGACTTCATCCCATTCTTAGGTGCTACTTGATAAGTATTTTGGTCCACCTATCGTTTTTTTTTTGTGGGATAGGGGGCAGACGAGCAGACGGATCACCTGATGGCAAGAGATTACCGCCGCCCATGAACACCTGCAACACCAGAGGAGTCACAAGTGCGCTGCCGACCTTTTAAAAGTGCGCTGCCGACCTTTTTCGTCTTTATGCCTTGTCAGATGTCTAGATCATCTACAGTTACTTGAATTAAATCGAACAGAAGAGTTTTTTGTTTCACTCACACGTTGGGCGCCAAATTCGAGCTATATAAATACGTGACAGATGTCTTATTATAAACGCACCTATTTGCTTTTAAGATTATTCTTTTTCATTATAGCAGACGGCACACCTGTGTTGATGATTTCCTACTACGATCCAAATGCATTATTAATAACGCGGCTCTAATTTTGGCTAACTACTATACTCTAGTGAAGACTGATGACTTAATAAATACAGTTAACGATAGTGAGTAGCTAACAAAATCGGCTACATAACTTATGAGAGTATTGCATGTCTTACGATTTTGGTTCTTACAAAATGATTATAAGTTGCAAAGTGTATAATTTTTGAGAACATGCTAACTCAAGTAAGTGCAGTTGAAAGCCCTGTCATTAATCATTGTGTAAACCACGTTAAATAACCAATTAAAGTATATGGGGAACTAAAAAGTTATAAACAATATCATCATCATCAGCCTTCTGTTCTGTTACAGGTTATCTGAGGTCACCTACCTTTATCTATCTAGGTGATTCTTGTGGCCGGCTTCATTTAAGAAAAACTTTGTTACTGACATAGAATTATAACAAGACTAGAAGGATAGTTTCCTTACTGCTGTCACCTCAAATTTGAAGCACAAATTTAGTTTTTCAAGTTGGTACTACGTACGTAGTATCAATATAAAAATCCTAATTAATGTTACTAGTCACAACATATTTCCCTAAAATATGGGAAATAGTTATTGTAGGAACTGTAACTGTTTTTAATAGTGCCTAGACTGTAGGGGAACTAAAAAGTTATAAACAATATCATCATCATCAGCCTTCTGTTCTGTTACAGGTTATCTGAGGTCACCTACCTATATCTATCTAGGTAAGTCTTGTCGCCGGCTTCATTTAAGAAAAACTTTGTCACTGACATAGAATTATAACAAGACTAGAAGGAAAGAAAGAAAGAAAGAAATAATATTTATTTAGTGACACAAATAAAGTAACAAAATTACAAAATATTATTACATCTATAAAATTATGCACAGTAAAAGAGATAAAGGCAATAATAAAAAAATAAAAAAAAATGTGTCACCAAAAAGGTTTGCACTCAGCATATATATAAGAAGGATAGTTTCCTTACTGCTGTCACCTCAAATTTGAAGCACAAATTTAGTTTTTCAAGTTGGTACTACATACGTAGTATCAATATAAAAATCCTAATTAATGTTACCAGTCACAACATATTTGCCTAAAATATGGGAAATAGTTATTGTAGGAACTGTAACTGTTTTTAATAGTGCCTAGAACAGCGCTTACAAGTATCTGCCTAACTGTGATATTTATGATGCCTTGACCATACAATAAATGAGTTACCTACTATTTTAATGGTTATCAGGGTGAGTTCAATTCGTGTAAAATGTGGATCCATGTAGGTATTACACTGTCAGAATGAACCTATATAAATCTTAAAATTATTATTAAATGAATAAATTCTTGCTTATTTATTTTTTAAGATATAAAAGATTCGGTACCCGCACTCACGCAGCGAAACACAGTAGAGACACTGCTACACGCTGTAAAGATCAGTAGCAACTGATTAAATTTATTAGTCGGAGCAATCAAAATCCTTACTAATATTATAAAGGCGAAAGTTTGTTTGGATGGATGTATGGATGGATGTTTGTTCCTCTTTCACGCAAAAACTACTAAACGGATTTTAATGAAACTTTACAGTAATGTAGCTTATAGATCAGAATAACACATAGGCTATAAAAAGACGCAGACGAAGTCGCGGGCAAAAGCTAGTTTACAATAAAGTTGAAATGAATGAAAGATTTCGCCGCCTCCGAATAAGTGCATCCCCCGCTCCCCTCACGCACGTTACGTTACTGTCGTAGTCGCACTGTAGACCGACTGCAACAGCAGGCAAGCGTTCCTGCCTAGTGTTCTTCATAGATTTATTTTTAAAAAGCTGAGTACTCACTGGTACGCCGGTGATGGCGATCTGGTGCATGGAGTCGTTGACGCACTTGAGCACGACCAGCATGCAGTCAAGGGCCTGTTGCAGCCCCGTCGTCATCGTGCCGCACTCGCTGTACCGGAGAAGGTCCTAGACAAATACGAGGAAAATTATAACAAACTGCATAATCGTACTTTAAAGAAACGGGAAGGAGATGAAAAATTTGGGTTATTCAAACGTCTATTCTCGAGCATTCGACAGTAAGGCCGGCAGCATACCTCTGACTGCTCTGGTATTGCAGATGTCCACGGGCGGTGTGGCACCTTCTTTCTCTTGCGTACCATCCACCTGATGGAAGTGTCTTCTCGTCTGCACCATATCTCTTAATAAAATTAGAGAGAGAGAGAGAGAGAGAAGTCGAAATTCGTCCATATAAATCTATAATTCGACATCACTGTAGATTGCGTGAGAATAAGCCCCTTGTTGAGTTGAGTAGACAAGGAGAGGAGATTTAGAGGTCCGATTCAGCTTTCGAGGAAGGGTCAAATAGTAAATTCAGGCGATTTCCAGAGTGGGAGTTAGGGGGAAACTCGCCCTATTAAGACTCGTCCCAGAATTTTAGGTTTTTTTTGCTGGCCACTGTTCTAACCTAACCTAACCAATATTTTTGGTTATTTAGAGTTCAGTATGTATTGTTGCCACAAATATATTGGTTGGGTTAGATCACAACAGTGGCCAGCACAAAAATCCTATAATCTGGGACGAGTTACCCCTAAATGGTATTGTAATCGATTGATTGCATCAATAACAAATAATAAAACAAGGCTAAAAAGATGTGTGATGGATTCACACTATAACCACCAGACTCGGCTTAATTTTGAAGATTTCCATTAGCTATGATATCTAGATACCTTACACCATAAACGGCATGACGGATCATTGATAATTGCACAAATTTATAAGCATTATTCATGCAGATTTATCAGGAATGTCAAGTGTGTATATTCAAACCGGTTTTCGTTCAATGTTAGCCAGAATTAATAACACCTAGAGCAATTGACATTTGCGGCAAGTTTTTAAAGCTCATGATTTTCATCATAAAAAAACTTTAGTTCACGATTGGCCTGCCAAAGATTATGATTATCTTTTTTATCTTGATTAGCTGGTTTGGTCAGGATGTCTTACGATTTTGTTCCGTAAAAGTTGATTCACGCCAAAAGCGGCCACTTTTAGCGTGAATAAATTTTTTGGCGTGAAAAAAAGCCGACCCAACATTTGTGCATGGTTATTTAATAAATAGTACAAGTGTTTGCCGAGAGAGTGTAACCCCGAAATCGTTTAAAATAGATCCGGTTTAGTAGCTAAAAATTAAAATCGATTGGCGTCGCTGGTGTGCCCTACTCGTCACCTTAATGGAGGGTATCGCGTGTGAAAAATCGCTAGATGGCGTAGAGTCCGTGTCACAAAAGGGGTACCGCGGAAAAACACGGAACTAAAATTTGGGATCCCTTGTGACTATGAGCATAAAGCTCAATTTTTAGCGTACGCGTTGGATTCAACATTTGTGCATGGTTATTTAATAAATAGTACTAGTGATTGCCTAGAGGTTGTAACCCCGAAATTGTTTAAAATAGACCCGGTGTAGTGGCTAAAAATTTAAATCGATTGGCGTTGCTAGTGTATCCTACCTTAAAAAAATATTCACCTTGCAGATGGTCCTCGGTACTATAGGTACCAACTTAGTACGCAATCTAGCGGATTTTCCCACGCGGTAGTCCACATTATCATGATATAATTGCCGTCTGACCTACGGTACCATCCGGTAGACAGGAGAACGTAACTAACCAAATCATGGATCATATTTTTTTATGAACTATTATATACTATAGGCTAGGCCAACGCTTGACCATCATCTCATCTGATGGAAAGTGACGATGAGGTCTAGAAGGAATTCCATAGCTGTCCGCATTATGAATGTGGAAGCGAATCGCTTCGTGGGTATAAGCAACGTATGGATGAAACCCCTCGCTGTGCCTTGTTGTCCGATGATGGAATAGGCTAGGGGGATCAAATGTTTAACAATAGGTACCCTGAGTTCCAAAGCAATAGTTGTGAACGCAACCAGGAACAGCTAAGATGATGAGGTATAATATAACATTTAGTCTCACCTTAAGTAACAACTGGTACTTGGTGATCCTCTGCACCGGCTTGAGCAGGTACGCGGCCAGCGGCAGCTTGTGCCCCAGCCGCAGCTGGCACGCCTGCAGGAACAGGTGGGTGTCCACCAGAGTCTCCCGCAGCCGCTCCGACCGCGGGATGTTCTGGCAGTAGTAACTGTATAGGCGGAAGAAAGTCTCCCTCTGGAAAGAGATATTAATTGATACTTAGTGGCAGGGCCGTAGCTAGGTGGGGGCATTCTGATGGCATGTAGGGGTCGTAGATGATACCACAAGTCGACGGGGGACCCTCATTGACAGGCCTACTTGTACTAACCTACGCTGCACTACTTTCAAAGACTACGCGTAGCTACCACCCTGCTTAGTAGGCATTCAATAGAAAGGCACGAAAAAAAAATCTTATAAAAAAATTCTATAAAAAAAAAACCACCTTCAAAAACCACGAACTAAAAAGTGTAAAATAACATTTTAACACTTCATACACTTTAAATAAAATTTTATAACAGTACACTCGAGAAAAGGTGTTACCGAAGTCGGCGCCCAAAACTATATTGTAATACTTCATTCAATTATCAACAAGGATTAGGCGCCGACTTCAATAACACCTTTTCTCGAGTACACTCGAGAAAAGGTGTTACCGAAGTCGGCGCCCAAGAGTATCTTGTAATACTTCATTCAATTATCAACAGGGATTAGGCGCCGACTTCAATAACACCTTTTCTCGAGTACACTCGAGAAAAGGTGTTACCGAAGTCGGCGCCCAAGACTATCTTGTAATAATACTTCATTCAATTATCAACAGGGATTAGGCGCTGACTTCAATAACACCTTTTCTCGAGTGTACTGTTATAAAATGTTATTTAAAGTGTGTAAGTGTTCCAAATGTTATTTTACCCTTTTTAGTTCGTAGTTTTTGAAGGCGGTATTTTTCGTAGAAATTTTTTGGTAGACAATTCTTTCCTTCATTTCTGAGCTGAGGAAGATATACCCAAAAATTTGAATAATCCAGGGGTGCATGCTTGGACTCGAACCTAAAACCGATCGGAGGGTGCACTTTCTCCACTGAATCGCTCATCTATCCGATGAGCAGCGGTAGCTTAGGGGTGATTTTATTTAGATATGAATGGAATTTTGCTTTGATTAATAAAATATCTCACCTTATCTACAAAACATAGCGCAACAAGTTCCGTGGCTGATATTGATCGTTCCAGGTCTTTGAGGAACACGTCCTGGTGGAATGTGAAGAGCTCGTGAAGGTTTCCGAACAGTACGTCAGCTTGGCCCACGAGGGTCGACGGCAGGAGGTGCTGGTTCTCTGGTTTTTCGATTTCTTCTTTGTAACCCTGCGAACAAAGATGAAAACTATTGGAGTGCTGTACCGGGTAATATTTCAGGCATTGCATTATGGCTGAATTATAAGTACGCTAATTCAAGTTAACTTTTCATAATATAAATAACTTTTTTTTAAGCGACGGCGCTTGGGGACCCGGCTTTGATCACCCGGGTCGGGCCTGTTGAAAGATGGCCTGGCCAAAAATTTGTACCTGAGATTTTCTGTTGAGAAATTCTCAGTGTCAGCCTGAGGTCTGGAAGTTGGTGGTCTTGTACCCCCGTGCCTCGGAAAGCACGTTAAGCCGTTGTTGGTCCTAAGCCCGATCCTTCTCCAGTCGTGTCACACTGATGTCCCATTGGAAAATGTGGGTAAAGGGAATAGAGAGTGCACTTGTGTTTGCGAACACACTTGAGCACTATAATATATCCTGCGTGCGTGGCTGATTTTGAGATTAGTCGCCATAGCCGAATATCGGTTGGAGGATATTATTATTTTATTTATAAATAACTATTTACATATTACCAACACCAGAGCACAATATCTGAACTTAAAGGTCATAGGTACTATTTCAATAGAAAGATGACCCATCCCCATGACTTCCTAAAATATTCACAATTTCTATCCTATCGTTGCCTATATGTACTGATTGCTGTCTTCTCATCAAAAAATTATGAAAGCAGAATTCGTGTGCCTATAATATATTCAAAATTAGTAGTACCGAACTAATCAGAGACGAACAGTTGCTTATTGCATCACACCAGTCTTGCAAACGTCTATCGTAATCTTCGTAGACAGCTTCCAAGCATTCGCACTCGGAAAGCGTGAAATTCTGTTCGATCCTCCAAAACTTTGTTTTGTTCTTTATCTTCTGCAGCGTCGAGGTCCAGTTGCTAAACGTCTGATTCCGACTCAGCGACCGACTTTTTCTATCATGCGGCGTGTTGGTCTGGTGCCGCTTGCAATTCCGGGGAGCGTAAGTATTGCTGCTCATGGATTTCATACATCGGCTCTGTTTCCTGCACGATAACGTGGAGTGCAAACTGCGGACGTAACTATCAGTGTTACTCTCTCTGCACAAGGTCGACCCTCGTTTGCTGCAATGGGACACAGAAGAGTAGTGATCCTGTATCGTGTGGTTCCATTCCTTCATTATCCTTTTGTAGTCCCGAAGAATAGTCAGTAACACATCATCAGACTGTTTGCTGTCGCACATTGTTTGCCTCAACTCTGTGCAGCTTGACGACTTCAACTGAGAATCTTTGGAAGCCGCTGAAGTGGAAGAAAACTCCGGCGTTGGTATTTGCACCTCAGACTCCAAACACCCATAAAGTGGATTTCTGACAAATTCAGGATCAACCACAGTACGAGCCGTTGTCATCGATTCAGCGCCGGTATTATCCTCAGAGGCAGTGATCGTATCGGAATCTGGTAAATACGAGATTTTCTCTTCACTTTTTTCTGTGTACTCGTAGCCGGGCAGCGGTTTACCGTAAAAGAAATTTCCAATAAACGGCTCCATGTATACCGGCTTAATATTCTGCGGAGGGCATTGGACACGTGAACTTTTGCAGGCGTCACTCACTGCTTTCTTGCACTTCTTGTTGTTGCGGCACTTATCTTTCTCGAAGAGCGGTAGTTGATTAGCATAGTCGCTGAAGAGTGTGGAGTCGGACGCGGTTCTGGTGAGGCGCTTCTTCTTGCGCGTGGTGGGGTTGTCGTTTTTTCTGTAGTACCAAGAGTAGGAGGTGCCTACGCTGAGGTTCGCGGATGATTTATGGAGGTCATATTTTCCATATTTCATGGTGCAGAGCGTGACGGAGTGTAACACGCGCCCGAGAGACTGCAGCGGAGTGCAGTGGGCGCGCGCGCGCCGTTCCGGTCGGCTTCCCGGTGGCGTGCTGCTGCGCCGCGCGTGCGCTGCATCCACCTGTATGCATTAGCTCGCCGCGTCCGTGACTGCGCTGGGACGGAACACGGTGCATATGTGCTACTTACATTTCAATGGCATATTTACTTTTCAGAGCGCGTAATGGTACATACGCAGCTTTTGCTTGACTAATCGACTGTGACGTAATGTATGCATGGTGTTTTCTTGTGGTATTTACCTTGGCCGTGTTTCTATTATTGTTTTGTCGACGATTTTCTTTTTATGTTTTAGATAGTCTGCAAGAATTTAAGACATCGTTCATTATGCAACAATTTAAAGGTCATTGTACTAAATCTCTATCAGCTTGAGTATATATTTTTTCTTGTATTTTTATTAGTATATTAACTTCATATCTTACGTTGCAGCTAATTATCTATCATACTATGCATTACTTGGAAATAAAACGGGACATCCAGTTAAGTTAAGGTAGGTACTGTCCTCCAATCAGAAAAGAAGCGTGCGGTTACTAGCCTATTGAATCGCAAATAGATCAATTTTCATCGATCATGTGGTCAATAGATCGTAAAACGTATAGAAAACACTGCCATTTACAAGTACCTGTGCGTTAATGTTTCAGCGCAGTTATGTATAGCTAGATTGATATAATAGACATTAAAGGAAAGCTTACGCATCATTAGATTTATTTACGAGAAACGAGAATATTACTTAACCAATTGGCTAATAAAACAAAATGCAAACACGATAGTATTGTGTCTGTCAAACTGTCACCTGTGCAATGAAATGTCGTACCAACATCGTGTCGCTTAAGTCACTGCAACGTAGGGTCTAATTTTGCTTACCATCAGGCTGAAGCGAGCCAAAATACTGTGTTGCTATAAAATCTGGTAAAAGTAATGGAAATACGGTTACTGGTAGGTACTTTTTGATTATAAAAACGAATGAACATTGAGCTAACATATGCATTTGAAGAGACACGTCTTCATTTTCAAATTGCGCAAAGAGCTGTGGAGGCTATATGTTCTTGGTTTCTCTAAAGGATGGCATCGGAAATGAGGTGATTAGATAAATAATCTCACCTCAGTGATGAAGAAAGAAGATCATCAATAAGGTCACCAATAGGGCTACTAGTTCTACGGCAAACCTATCCGGTAGAACTGACCGCAGGGGCAAAAGAAATTGGGTCTTGGCAAACGTAGTGTAGGACGTCCCTGGGCTAGAGATGGCACGGTAGGATCGGTTGGTAAAGAAGAACTGATAACCGAGTTGAATGACGTGCCATGATAGACCAATGTCCAACAGAGAACGAATGCCTATATAAGGATGATGATACTCTCGTTAAGGATATAGCCCATCTCCTGCACGTAGACGCGTGACTGCGCCTCCGCGCCTCGTGTCCTCCCCTAACTCTCACGTCTCCTTACGCTTGTACTCACGTTGACGATGGAGCCCAGCTCCTGCACGTAGACGCGTGACTGCGCCTCCACGCCTCCGTGTCCTCCCCCGACCCTCACGTCTCCTTACGCTTGTACTCACGTTGACGATGGAGCCCAGCTCCTGCACGTAGACGCGTGACTGCGCCTCCACGCCTCCGTGTCCTCCCCTGACCCTCACGTCTCCTTACGCTTGTACTCACGTTGAGGATGGAGCCCAGCTCCAGCACGTAGACGCTTGTCTGCGCCTTCGCGCCTCCGTGTCCTCCCCTGTACCCTCACTCGTCTCCTTACGCTGTACTCACGTTGACGATGGAGCCCAGCTCCTGCACGTAGACGCGTGACTGCGCCTCCACGCCTCCGTGTCCTCCCCCGACCCTCACGTCTCCTTACGCTTGTACTCACGTTGACGATGGAGCCCAGCTCCTGCACGTAGACGCGTGACTGCGCCGCCACGCCTCCGTGTCCTCCCCCGACCCTCACGTCTCCTAACGTTGACGATGGAGCCCAGCTCCTGCACGTAGACGCGTGACTGCGCCTCCACGCCTCCGAGTCATCCCCCGACCCTCACGTCTCCCTACGCTTGTACTCACGTTGAGAATGGAGCCCAGCTCCTGCACGTAGACGCGTGACTGCGCCTCCACGCCTCCGTGTCATCCCCCGACCCTCACGTCTCCCTACGCTTGTACTCACGTTGAGGATGGAGCCCAGCTCCTGCACGTAAACGCGCTCGGTCTGCAGCAGCTCGGCCAGCACGTGGCCGCGCCGAGACCGCCGCGCCTCCGCGTCCTCGCCGCCCGAGCTCTCCGACCCTCCCGACGTCTCCATCTGAGTCAACAAACGAATTCCTTGTAAGGTAAACAGTCTGAATAAAGCTCCGGTTGTGACAGGACGAGCAGGTCGCCCACCGTTACTGCCGTTAATATCAACAAAGGTTTTGATGCTTTGGATAAAGGACATCACACACGGCGAAGAATATTCTTGAGATAATCTCTGATAGTAAATACCCAAATAGTAAAAGTATTGTAATATAAAAGGTTGTTCGAATTATAAAAGTGTTAGATTCATTAAAATATCTACGGATGCTGGATGTTATAAACGTTAAGCCTTTAAAATTGTATCTTGTAATGATTTCTCTACAAGTCTACACTAACTAATCAAGACTAGAAAATCTTAAGTTTTAATATTAAGTAGAGATAGCTCGCTGGTTATCATAAAGTTTATAGTTCTTTAAATGTTATAATAAAGTAGATAATAAGCCGCAAGTGTTATGAGGTTCACTTATACAACCTAAGAGGTTGTATAGGTGAGGGAACTGGAAATAATTGCGCGGGCGAAGTTTCCGTTAAAATCATGTGCGTTTGCGCAGAACATGTGGCGAGGCGAGCAGGTGGAGAGTAGGATAATTACATGATTGTAGTTCATACTAGCACTTGCTTGCGGCTTTGCCTACGCGGTCAAAGAAGAACATCCTTTTCAATATTCTGCGGGGAACATTTTAGTTTTTGGGTTACAAGTATAACTCGACCGTGGGAGAGCCACGCTTCGGCATGAATGGGCCGGCTCGACCGAAGTAATACCACGGCCTCTCGGCCAGAGAAACCCGTGAGGGTACCGGAGGCCTAATCCGAGGGAAAGAGGGGTTAAGGTTGTCAGCGTACTTGTGACTCCACTGGTATCACTGGTGTCCATGGGCGGCAGCAATCGCTTAGGTAGATAGATAGATAGATAGATATACTTTATTGTACAAAATACACAACTTAAGTACTAGGCATTACAGAAATTTTGTGTACAATTTCGGCGGTCTTATCGCTGAAAGCGATTTCTACCAGACAACCTTCGGGTAAAGGACATTTGATAGTAGAGAAGGGGTAGGGGGTGCAATATTCAATAAGGAAAGAAAAAAAAAAGAAACTGTAAATGTTAAAATATTACTTATAACCCTAATACATAAATAAAATACAGTATAATAAACTAATAAATAAGTTATGCTCAAATACATACACATAATATTGTGAGATTGATATCAGAAAAAGACAAAAATAATAATAATATGATAATCAAATGGATCTAAGATGGACCATCGACTACAGGCTGCCGATAACAGGACGATTGTAAAAAAGTTAATGGGATGAGGAAGAGTGAAGAAGAGGTAATATCAGGTGATCCGTCTGCTCGTCTGATGCTTATCACATATAAAAAAACTCGCCTTATTCCTACGTATTACCGCTTTCTCATGTTTACCTATTAGCCCATTGCAATAGCAGTTACAACTCACTAGTTGCAATGCGGCTTATGCTTTATCCTTTGATTATTTATTCAAAGACTATCATATATATGAGCAATACCTAATATTATTAGATAAATGGTTAGTAAACATAAAGAAAACGTAAAGATGCTGCTTACATGTTTATAATAACTTTCAAAATAACGGCACCGCGTCTGATTTACAACATGTGTGTTAATAATTTTAATTGATTTATGTTTGCAAATGTTGATCAATTTAATGTTTTGTAAACTTGTTTTTGAACATTTTATCTTGTCACTGTCAACTGCTGTCAACAAAATTTTGTCAGTTTGGCATCGGTTGTTGACATATAAACATACAGATACAGTCAAGTATGAGCGCACTTTCGAATTACTGATTTCGATAAAAGCTACGCGTATGAGATATTGGGACTTGAAAAAACTTGTAAAGCTAAAAGTTATTTTTAACTATAGGTATACGTAATAGTTACAATACAACTCACTTGGTGGCCTCGCACGAACTTTGACAGGCCCAGAGAGATGTAATAATTTATTATGTATTGTTCCCATATCTTTATTCTTGTGATATCTGATGTATTTTTTGTGTCAATATATGTTTCATTCATTCATTAATTCATTAATAACTTTTCTCTTGATCTTTCGGTAGTATCAGCCTATATACTGTCCTACTGCAGGGCAAAGGCCTCCAAAATAGAAATCAAGTCATCGCTACTATGATGGGATTAGGCTTCACCACGCTTGCCTAATTGAGTGATCACAATCCCGAGCTATGTCCCGAGCCGGGAATCGAACCCAGGTCCCCGAGATCACGGCCTGGTTTTAACCACTAGGCCAACGGAGCGATGATCTTTCGGTATTTTACAATTATTTATTGTCATGACGAATCCCAAAACGTCCATTAAAATCGTCCCAGTTGTTCTTCAAATAAGTGATGTCACTGTAAAGTTCATTATACTTACCCCTTCTTCAAAACACATGCTTTAGTTTACGTTACCCTTTTCATAAACAAGCATTATAAATATTTTAGCCCCAAATCTAACAGTCGTTTTACTAAAATAGAAACTTACAGGTTTGTGTTGTTCCGAAAAATCTTTAATAATGTTGTATCCAGTTTTCAACATTACATTAATGGTATCCATGTCCGGTTAGGGTTATCTGTGCATTTCACTCACAGATTTCACTTTTTTTTTCAGAACACGTGTTTATATTTAAATACCCTATTTTGAGTCCTTTAGATTGGACAAACAGTTTATAGTCATTTTAATAATACACCTGCGACATTTAACTAATAACTTACAACACTAGGATTAGGTAATTTTAATGAATTTCATTTAAAAGCAAAACACATCGTCTTCGCCATATCAAAATTAAAAATCACTCACTAGATAGTACCTTTGTGGTTTTAAAATTACTTAAAAGAAGTTTGGAACACTCAAAATCGGTTTTAAGCTCCCGAAAATTCGTAACTAAAAATAGTCTCAAGTTTTTATCTTCGGAAATCGCGGCACTTAAAAACAGGCTGTGCGTTGTGTCGGTCGCACATGCTGCGTCTGCGCACAGAACAAGGAACTGCGGGATGCAAGGGGCGCGGGAATACGTTGGGATCGTAAAAAAAGTGGTAGCCTCCACTTTTGTGACGTTGGCGACAGATGCTCTACTTTGGTAATTTGAAATCAACATCGTAAGGAAACCTGCTCGTGGATTGTTTCTCAAAGGAAAAGATTTTTGGCATTTTGTGAAAGTGCCGACCGTCAAAAAATAATTGTACGGATGTTAATAACTAAAGTTAGTAGCAACAAATTAGGATTGCTGTCAGTAAGCTAAATTAGAGAAAAACGATTCAACATGTTTTATTTGTTAATTTTCAGTGTTGGAATATACCTAAAATTATAGTAAATATTGCTAGAACTAAATCATATGAAGCTAATTGCTATTACAGGGCTTATACCTCGTTGTTAGAAAGACATCATAAGTCGTATTATACTCGTATTATTTTTATATTCATTTATTTATGTGTGGATGGCGGGTGTAATAGTGTATGGAGCCTGAATAATAGTTATAATTAGTAGATATCCACAATATCCTAAAAGAAATATCTGTTGAGACGTATGTCATATTTCTTGCTTCATACATACATCCATATTATGTGAAGTAGATAAAATGGATACATCATGAAAATACGACGTCGTCGTGTGCCAACCAGCCATACAAGTGCTGCCTATTTTATATCACCATTATCGAATCGACCTAAATTTTGTCGGTTGTAAAAAGTGGTCTCTAAGTAGAGCATCGTCCACGACAGTGCGGTTGTCGTAAAGGGCGGCTGTAGTTGTGCGGCACATCGGGTACTATGCTATGTCGTTGTGTGGGTATAGACGGCTCATTGCATAGGCCAAGTTCTAAAAAATGAAAATGAGTAAAGCGTTATAATTTTTTTGTCCCTGACCTTCGTATACTCAAACATGTTTTAACTTTGATAGTAGCGCTCGCCCTTTTTAAATCAAATTTATAACAGAGACCACAACATTAAAGACCGTTTCAGTGTTCGAAGTTAGTTACCTAAATTGAACTACTGGATCCCAGATTTGAATATCAATAATTGTAATTGATTCACTTTTAGAATTTTAAAGGTTTGTTAAAATATGTTAGTTTACACTAACTTCTCAGCATCACCCACCAGCCACACTTTGTATTGAATACAAATTCGAATTCGAGCGTACAAACTTGGCCCCTCGTACAAGTATTACTGATTCACACGAAACAGAGCATCTCACCTGCCAAGCCCTAAAAATCTTTCATCTTATATTCAAAGCTATTGATCATACCGTGACGAGGGCATTGTTACGTTTTTTTTTTCTCTATTTCTTAGGAACATCTGTGGCTTTGTTTTGTTCCAGGGATGAGAAGCACGTGCTATGAGGTGGGAATAAAAGTTTTACTTAAAATCTGTTTATTTAGCAACACAATACTTCCTGGCCAGGCCTGTAGACGTTTCTCATAATGGTAAAGGACACTCTTGTGTAGTTGTTTGACTTTCTTAGCAAAGGTGATGGTATTGTCTTTTAGTTAAACGTTTAAAATATGGAAGTATAGTTATATGAAGTGTAGTTCATTCACCTCGGCCCTTCTTAAGAACAGACGAAGAATATTATTAAATTATTTGCTTTTTGGTCAAAGTCCAATACGGAAACTTTTAAATAAAGTCCTTTAAATAAATTCGAAGAGTACAATTCTTTAGATAATTATTGAAAATGGTCAAAGAAATTAGAATTATTTTATTTCCTTCCTAAGTAAGTTTTGAAAATCTAATATATTGTACCTACTTGCACTGTTTCTTATGGTCTCATTATGACCAGCATAATTAATTAAAAAGACTAACAGCTTCGTATAAAGATGAAAAGTTTAAAGTTATTAAATTTTATTTGCCTTCTTGAGACTTCTTGTCAAGTAACTCGAAAGAAGGTTTGGCTTCTTATCTGTACAACCGTGCACTTTAGTATGAAAATTTGACCGAGGTGCATGGTTGTTTTTAACTGACTTCATAAAAAGGAGGTTCTCAATTCGACATGTGTATATATATATTTTTATGTTTATTCGCCGATTACTTTGCCATTTATGAACCGATTTAGATGATTAGTTTTAAGTTGGAAAGTAGATAGCCCCGGATTGGTACCATGAACAGGATATCAGGATCTGATGATGGGATCCTGGAAAAATTGTGGGAACTCTCAAATTTTATAGGGACACGTAATGTTTTTGTATCTTCAATCAATATTTACGCCCTATTGAATAATTGAATGTTGTATTAATTTACAAGATAGTACACCTTATCTCGACTGTACTGTTATAAATGTTATTAGAAGTGTAGAAAGTGCTAGAAATATTATTTTACTCTTTTTAGTTCGTGGTTTTTGATGGCGATTTTTTTCGCAGAAAATTTTTGATATCAAGTGTAGCATATGTCATCATTACATCAAGCCATACAGCAAGGCCATGTAAATATTGGGAAATCTTTGGCACCTGAACCTGGAAAAATGGAAATCCTGGCTGCCCAGGTGATTCAAAACCGAAAGTAATATAGCCCCTTCTTATTTTCTCCAAAAATAAGGAAGAGACATATGGGACGGCTCAGGAGTAAAGAGTGTTATTAAATTTCATAAGTCATAAATAAGGCACAGATGGCGTGCGCGCACGGTCTTGTGACCCCGCCTCGTCGCGGCGCACTTGAACTGATTGACCATATTATGCGTTCAATTACAGCCAGCGGGTGCAGGCCTGTGTTGTTCCTGAACTTTGTGAACTAGTTCTATATGATGAGTGAACTATTCTAGATAATTACTTGTGTGATTGTTACTACCATGTCTTAGAATTTTATTATATTGCTATTAGTGTTCTTATTCTATACTCCTTGGGGCATTCGAAACATCTCCATATGTTCTACGCATAGAATTATTACAATAAATCTTTGGTTCTAAGATTTTTTTGCAGTTTTTGAGTTATGAATTATTTTTCTGAATTTTAGAGAATTTCCAAAATTAGCGATGTGATTTCCAATGAAATAAAAACAAATTAAAAAGAAAGTGTTTCAGAAAACTAAACACAGCCACTAACATCGATCTTTTGTGTGGCAATGATATAAATATGCTATGCAATTGAAAAAAAAGTCACTCTGATAAAGTTGTTGAACTTAAAATTAACAGCAGCATATTGTTTTCAGTTGAGTGAACTGTTTTGTGCAAGTCTAAGCTGTCCTGCGCCTGCGCCGTCTGTGATTCATCCAAATCTCCGCGCGGGAAGACGGCCGGGCCAATTTTGACCTTATTGGAAGCGAAATTGATATTGAGATCATTTTATGTCGTGTTAATGTAATTTTTATTTGATGAAATAAAAGCAATCGGTTTTGGTGAGGTCTTACGATTTGTGTGAGAAGATTCATGCCTTGGTGCATCGTAATCGTATCTTTGGATCGAATCGGATGAAAAAAATATCGGTGATGGATGTCTGCGAACATCATACAATATATTCTCGAATTACAGTACAAAGTGTAGGTATAAAACAGCATTTTTTTTTGCAATCGTACTCTCATCCTTAATGTCAAACACGTTTGGTTCAATATCAATTGAGCAAATTTGACAGTTTCATTTAATCTGATGTGTGTCTGTCTGTACCAGTTCTAGGCGATAATAGCTTGAATACGCAGCAGGGTGGGCGAAGGTAATCAAATATATAAAAAAGTGGAAGATTTTACCGGCTAACTGGAACACCGCTACGTTCGCTGACCGTACCTGTTGACGATCGACGACTGGACCAGCCTCTTTTATAATTGTTTATATTTTATAAGTTTGTCCTGTTTTTGATATATTACTGTTTTGTTTTATGTATTGTCTTTATGTATTCACCCACACCTGTTATATATTTTTTGGCATTAATAATATCCTCCAACCGATTACGGCTACGGCGGCCAACGATCAGCCAAGCACGCAGGATATATTATAGTGCTCAAGTGTGTGCGAAAACACAAGTGCACTCTCTATTCCCTTGCACTAATATTCCGATGGGACACCAGCGTGACACGACAGGAGAGGAATTGGGTGCAAGACCAACGGCTTAATGTGCTTTCCGAGGCACGGGGGTACATGAGCCGCCGGGCTGACACTAAGAATTTCTTACCGAAACCTACTTATTTTTGGCACAATTCAGGGGATCGAACCTTTTGCGCATTTTTTTGTTTTCGCCGTTATCAGTGGTTTATTGGCATCCCCTTACTAGCGAGGTACCTACCTATATTTGAAATATACAGATACTGTCTGTATCTGCGGTTCGTTACTTGGATCTTTCTATGGCAACCTCGAGATGTAATAAATGAGTGGCCCTAACCTGGTCTTTACGTCACGTTTCGGTTTGCTAAACCAGTTGCGATTGAAAAGCTTATTGTTGAATTATTCCCTTTATCGCGAATCGGTCTGCTACCCCATTGATGTCGAGGCCAGCGGACAAATTGATGCCACTTTGCATGTGAATGTGAACCATGCAACATAACCTACGACGAATATAAGTAGGTACGATACTTGAATAAACGATTGCAAATCGTTTGTTAAGTGTTTGTGTCTGAAGCCGATTCATCATCCACGGTCAACAAACTTATTGAATATTCGAATATTCATGGGCGAGGATAAGATCATGCGCTTTCTAAAGGGGTGTACGAGTAAGTTTGACTCCTATCGCGCACTACCAACTCTAGTTGTCGGACGGACCAGGGTCGGACCTAAAGGCGATTGGTGAGGGTACCGCCTTAACACCTAAACGTTTCAAGATCGAACCTGGCGCCATTTATTGGTCACAATATCAAAATCATTTTTCCAAGTCTATATGTTTTTATAGCAGTTGGGAATTATTAGAAAAATAGTTTGTGATTTTTACGTAACCGTTGTATCAAAACGCAAATATGCGCAAAAACCGAAACGTTAAAAAATCCATGTCAAAAGGATGCTGTCAATCACGCCTGCGACTAGTGTTGCCGGATAATCGATTATCAATAAAACTATTGTGTCCACCCTAAATAATCGAAAAATCGAATGGACTATCGATAGCATTAATATCAATGAAATTGATAGGATCGATACTTCTGGGTTACTATAATCGATTACTAACAAATAATATGAAATCAAGCCAATACTATCGATGGTGGCGATTATTGTTACAATCGATTAATCTGTCATTGTTATTATAAATATAGTATAATCGTCAATCGTCGTGTTAGTTATGAACTTATTATTCCCAATTTCTACGTTTATCTCATGATTACATTGTTTATTACACTCAATTTAAGCATTGAAATCCACATATTAACATCTAGAAACGCTGAACCGGTACTAAATGCGGTACTCAAAATACATGGGGACCTGCCAATCGGCTTTGTACCTAAGTTTTCGGTTAGAAATTCTTAGTGCCAGCCCGGAGTCTAGAAGTTGGCGGTCCTGTGCCCCCGTGCCTTTCGTTTCGTTCGTATCCGTATTCTTAAAAGTATATCTTAATACAACTATAACGATTTTGACATATACAAAGTGTATCTGTGAACATTTACATCCCTTTAACCACTTGTTGACCAATCATTATGAACAATATTTGTTCTATCACTTTTGGAAATTCACATGAAAAAATTTCAACTTTTCATACAAAGTCGGTCACGAGACTTGGTCATTTTGTATGGGGAGTCGAAAAAATTCGATGAATTTCGAAAAGTCGTTGCACAAATGTTGTTCAGAATGGTTGGTAGAACACGTGGTTAAAGGGATGTAAATGTTCACAGATACACCCTGTATGTATAGAGTTCAGTGTTCATAGCTACACAGCTCAATTTTTAATAAACCTACCTCAAGATTAAAGCTGTTTGCCAATAAAGCAAGCAAAAGCCACTTAAAGTCAAAATAAATTTATTTGTTTTCTAGCTTAGAGAGCTTTGGCCTTCAACTATTACATTAAGTTTTACTGCAAATGATGCTGCCTACTAAGAACTCAATTTACTAGACAAAAGACTAATCTGTTATTGTTGACCACCGGGGAATTAAACAAAGCATTTGTAGGACTATTGTCTGCAATCAACTTTGCCGCAGAGGTTTGTTGAACCGCCGACTTACAAGTATAAGTAAGTTTCAAAGTATGAGTAAATTTCAAAGAATAACCCAATCGTATCGTAGTAATTTATGTGAAAGTTTGTGTGAAACAGTAAACCGTTACCAGTCTATGTTTTTCGACCTTGAGGAAGTGATGGTCAAATTAAGGACAATGGCCCATGCTGTGAACTAATGGGTTGTACAGACAGACGCATATTGCAACAATCTGTAACTTTTTTCATACAATTCTCGACTTAATGTCGTATGAAATTTTTCGACTGATTGTAAATATAAAAAAACATGTGTGGCTGTCCTTTTGGCTTTAGATGGGTTGAAATTTTACTAAACGAAACCCTGGATATTTAATATGCCAGTGATTTTCATTGTGTGTCTTCCTTCACCAGTGGTTCACGGGGGTGCACTGTCAAGAGGCATATTTTTTGTAAGCATAATGTAATTACTACTAAGGATAATTTAGCATAACATTTTTAGTATAAATGAAATAAACATAAACATGATAAAGCATAAAATAATTAACATAGTCACGAAATGTTTGTCCAGGGTGGGGATCGAACCTAAACCTACTTTTACTCGATATAATATAGGAAATACTGGTTACTCACTTACTTTTTTATTTTTCAGATTCAAACAACCATTAATGCCTAAAATAATTGTGCCAAAAAAAAAATGCATAAATGCATTATGCTAAATAATAATTATGCCACAGTACATATTATGCTAAAAGTAAATTCGGCCAAATTAATATTATGCCAATTTCAATACGCCAATCTATTTTAGGACAAAACACATTATGCCAATTAAAGGGATCCCGGTTCACGGACCTCTATTTTAATTACTTAATTATTAAGATATTTAGCAAACGTGCGAATTTGTATACCATCTGGGTAGTCCTCGCCAGACAGAAAGTTCGTCAAATGGTTCTTAATGCCAACTGCTCTAGGCGCTTTCTCAGTCTGTCCACCTTCATCAGCTTATCTCCATTTACGGCTGTACAGCAAGTGTTGTCATCTAGCTCATTCAGTTCGGGAGCAAGCGAGACGACTGCGAGCATTCGAGCATCAAGATGAGTTCGGCGAAAGTTACTCATTTGGGTGATGTCATGTCACGGTGTCATAAAAAAAGTGAAAACATTAACGACAATGTTGTATGCTGTAACTTATGTTACTTTAAATTGAGCCGAAAGTGTAACTGCATTTTATCCCGTCAAGAGGCTGTTGAACCTTGGCCGTTGTTAAGAAGCTAAGAGGTCTTCAAGTGTAGCTCAATTCTCTGAACATGATATAGATATAAAATTCGACATTTATATGGACGAAAGTGTGTCTTACACGTTAGTGGAAATCTCTTATACGATATCTTAAAAATCTTTACTACAAAATACAATTTTCATATTAGAAATCACGATTTAAAATAGCAACGTTATTGTCTTGTTTCAAAACTAGCTGTTACTAAATAGTTACTTTAGGCAGCAGAAATTTCCTACCTTTGAGGAGTTTTTTGTATACTTAAGATTAAATAGGGGTATTCAATCTCCAAACAGATCGGAATATAAAACCGCTAGAACAAAATTTCATATCATCTAAGGAGAAATGTCAAAAAGAGTATCCATACTTTAGTTTAGGAGCCCAATTCATGTTTTTGTAATATTTTCGAACATTCGACATAAAACATAGTCCGGGGGAAAGGGGGGTTTAATGGTTTGTAGTGCACTGGTGTCCCGGGTATCTATGGGCGGCGGCTGTCGCTTACCACCAGGCGATCCGTTTATTCGTCTGCCACCTATCAAATAAAAATAAAAAAGTTTTCATGCGACATCAGCCACAGCCATGTCTTTTCATATAGAAAATCCCTAGAATTGGATTCCTAATTAGATCGCTACAACACTCCTTTTTTAAAACTAGGCTAGATAACCACGGTAGGCAGCGGCTTGTTTGTGCTCCGCAACTCCGGTATTGATGATGGTTATTTGCGGCGATTAGGTAATATTTATAATCAGATGAGCTATATGCATGTCTTCCTAAGCTATTATAGCAAAAAAAAATCTAGCACTGTACATTTCATACGTATTATTAACGCTATTGCAAACTGTGTGGCTTCGTATACTTATATCAACACCAGTAGATACCTACAATAAATAAAGGGTTCAAATCCTTTCATCCCTCAGGATTTATTGTCTTATACGAAGCCAAGATTTTTCATCAGCATAATCTGGGGTTGACGCATCCATAAAACTCCCATCAGCCCAACATAACAGAGCGGGCGGAATTGAGTAGGCTCTATGTAGAGACACGTTCCCGCTACTCGGCACCGCTATACCTACAAGTCATCCTGCCTTCAACAAAGACTGAGATAGAGCAGCTCAGTGTTGCTAACTTTGCCTTTGCGCAAAAATTTGCATGGAATACAAACTCTACATTCTTTTTAACCTAAGCCTTACATGAGTACTTATGAATAATGAGACTTGTGACTCCACTGGTGTCGCGGTGTCCATGGGCGGGGGCAATCTCTTACTATAAGTCACCTGATAAGGTGATCCGTCTGCGTGTCTGCCACCTATCACATAAAAAATACAGTATCTTTTTTATCTTACCTAGGACATTCGAAAATATGTGGCAGTTTTTCTCTGACCGTGATCATTTAAGTATTACCTACCTATTATGGTTTTGGCTACGAAGAACACTATACAGACAGGAATTTTAAAGATAAACGAATAAAAATACTAAATAAACTGGGCAGCAAATAAACCGAGTCGTGTTCAGTTCGGACGCTTTCAAATATAAAGGTTTTACTGCTATACAACCTCAAAGTTTGTGTCTAAAATAACCTTAAAATGGTAGAGTTCGCAATACTGTTTTACCTAGAGTCAGGTAAATTAGCTATTTAACCTACCTAAAAACCCATGCAGATGTAGAGTTCGCACCACTGTTTTATCTAGAGCCAGGAACAGATTATGTACCTACTAGAGCTATTTAAAAACGCTTTTGAGCTTAAATTACCCATGCACGTGTAGAGTTCATCATCATCATCAGCCCATTTAAGTCCCAACTGCTGGGGCACGGGCCTCCCTCAATCACATGAGGGGTAATTGCCATACTCACCACGCTTGGCAGACGGGTTGGCGAGGGTTTTGATATATGTGCAGAGTTTTCCTTCTCTAGGTGCTGATGATCATGCCAGCAGCTTTACCTTAGTCGCCTTTTACGACACCTCGGTAAGAGTGAGGGTGGCCTATTCTACTCTGCCGGGGGCCACACGGCCAATGTAGAGTTCGCTACACTGCTTTACCTAGAGCCAGGAACAGATTAGGTATGTACTAGAGCTACTTAAAAACGCCTTTGAGGAAATTACCCATGCAGATGTACAGTTCGCAACACTGCTCTACCTAAAGCTGGGAACAGGAGTACAGTTGCGTAAGAGCTGAATGTGTGCCGCCCGCTAGCCGTTAGGCCTGTTACGTGCAACTGTGTCTCTACCAGCTGTGGTAGAGCATAGCTGCGAGGTTGGAAACAATAAGCGCAGTGTTATTGATGGGATTTGATATGGTTCCACATTCATAACTGTATGAAAGATTGCAGGTAGAGACAAAGCATGTTTCCCTCTGACGTTATATTAATATCTATCAGTTACTTACTTACTTTCCACTTCGTGCCTATGTAGATAAAGTGCAGGTTATAATAATAATAATTCCTCTAACCGATTTCTGCTAAGGCGGCCATTTTTAACTATAAGCCACCTACGCAGGATATATTATTCCCTTGCCCTCATATTCCGATGGGACACCAGTGTAACGCGACCGGAGAGGGATTGGGCGCAGGACCAACGGCTTAACGTGCTTTCCGAGGCATGGGGGTAAGGACCGCCAACTTCCAGACTCCGCACTGACGCTGAGAATTTCTTAACAGAATAACTCAGGTAAAATTTTGGCCCGACCCGGGGATCGAACCCGGGACTCCAAGCGCAATCATCGCTTTATAGTGCAACGCACTACCCACTGCGCCAACGAGGCAGTGTAGGTTATATGTTAGCTAAAATTACAAAATACTTCAAATTAGGAATTCATTGCCATACTCACCACGCTTGGCAGACAGGTTGGCGAGGGTTTTGATATAAATGCAGAGTTTTCCTTCTCTGGGTGCTGATGATCATGCCAGCAGCTTTACCTTAGTCGCCTTTTACGACACCTCGGTAAGAGTGAGGGTGGCCTATTCTACTCTGCCGGGGACCACATGGCTTTTTTTTATTATTTATTTCGATACCCGTATTATTCAAATTAGTTCGGTATTATTTTATGAAAATCATAACATTTTGTGATGTTAGGAAATTCTGATTCAGAAGACGCTCGAATACTTTGTCTCTTTAGTAAATTTTACTAGAAAGATTATGTGTGCGCCGCTCCCAAATTTAGAAATTTTGAATATTCGAGAAATTATCACCTTAGACCTCATCTTGTGATAAAGGTCAAATGCCTGTCCGTCTATTATAAAAAATGTAATTTAATCAGAGCAGCCTTTAAAATGACTATAAGCTGGCCAGCTATTGTCGGTTCGGCAGTCAAACATTGAAACGATCCCGATGCAATTTAACTTCATTGTGATGCCCATGCATTACTACTCGTACATACGAGCGTATTCAATATTACCGCCTGGGTTTTGCCGACTACTTACTTATATGACAGTTAAAGCGACGACTGCGCTTGGTGTTTGGGTCCCGGGTTCGGGCCAAGAAATTCTTAGTGTCGGCCCGAAGTCTGGAAGTTGGCGATGTTGTGATATACCCACGTGCCTCGAAAAACACGTTAAGTCGTCGTTCCTTCGCCTGATCCCTCATCGGTCGTATCACACTGGTAAGGGAACGGAGAGTGCACTTGTGTCTGCGCAAACACTTGTATAATATGTCCTGCGTTGATTGACCGCCACGACCGAAACATCAGTTTGGCGGACATTAAAGACTGTAGCATTCCTAACGTACCTATAAGACACAGCATCCTAGTTTAGCTTAGAATAATTTTGATATATTTCGTCTACCTGTCTCTTTTCTCAGGCTGTCACTGTTAAATGAAAGAGTGAGAGGATAAATTGAAATCGCTGTGTAGCAGACTCCCTGGCCCCGATTCCTAAATGTGTACATAGTAGGCGGGAGCTTTGGTAATGTCCTGCCTCTGATAAATATTCAACGAAATGCGAGTGCTTGCTAAAGCTGAAATATGTTATCTAGTAGTGATTTTGCAGTTGCTCAACAAAGTGACTAGTGATGACCTAATCTTTCTTGCATGGGCTCAATTAGAGGAGAAGGATTAGGAAAGGGAAGCAGACGAGTGAGCGGCACACCTAATGCATGAAGAAGCTTGATATCCTTAGTATTTATTAATATATGGTTAATTATTTACTCAAGTAGTTATTAATGTAAATTTATTAACTTTTACGCTCCCACACGCACGCATGCACGCACCACACACAAACACACACACACACACACACACACACACACACACACACACACACACACACACACACATACACACACGCACAGACACTACTTATCTAAGCAAAATAAATAAGGTAAAATTCTGTATAAATAAGATACAATTAAATAAGGTAAAAATATAAAATATTATGTAATATGTATTTCCTAAGTCTGATACGTCTGTCATTGAGGCGGGCGCTAGTGACTGCGACACAGTCTACGACTAATGCGGTCAATAACGCTTAAATTGTTTGTAAAATTAATGTTTATGGTATCAATAAAGATTATGTTATGTTATGTTATGTTATCCACTAGGCATCATTTGACAAGCAATAAGCGACCCTCAAAAAGTTCGTCTACGTTGGACAAAAACGCGCAAATTTAAGACGATGCATCAGAGTGCTAGTGCCACATTTATTATTGTTGATCGGCTTGCTTCACCTTGCGTCCTAGAGTAGGAAGCCTGCGATCGGAATATTGCGATATGTAGCATGCCGCGATTGCCGTATAATAGACGAAAGCTCTACAAAAATAACCTTTGATGCCGTGGCGATTTCATAAGTTTCTTCGGTTTGAAACAGAATTTTCAGTAAGTGAACTACCATAGATACCATTTAGACCATAGACTTAACATGTCACCCTGCTATAGTCCGTAAAATATATCTGGATTAAAAGATGTCACAGAAAAATGATCTTATGTTAACAGATTCTATGGAATACAACTTGTTAAAATGATAAAACATAGGTTAATTGAAATAAAGGTCAATTAATCAACATCCGTCATTCTAATCAAGCTATATTTTACGGACTGTAGGTATAGACATACCTACAAGTATGATCATTAATCGATGACATCACCCAGAAAGATCTACACTATGTGCTTTATCGATTGTTCTAATCGATTATAATAATTCATGAACAGTTAGAAATCTACGGTGATGTACAATTGTACACCTATAATTAGAATACATATTATGTTGCCAGCTATGATGCGTATTAAGGAAATGATGAGCTCGATTATAATGTAATATAAATTATTTAAATAACTGCTACCTTGATGTTGAATACAAGAAAAAGACACTTAAAGTTTTTGATACAGTTTTCTAACTTTCTTTTTTTTATTACTCTCCAAAGCAGAAAATATTACTTGTTTCGCTTTTGTAGTGTCTTAATACGATTTGTGGTTTTTGAAAGGGCGTGTTGGGTAACACGCCCACGAAAATGTTTGTCTGACTAGGTAGTCAGACAAATATTTTACCTAATAAGATATATATTTTACCTAATAATTAAGAAAGCTATTGAGAAATCACGTTTATCTCCAAAAAATCATTTTTCGATTGTTGACTGTCTAACGATCAAAGTCGCGTAGTGTAAATAGTATCATATCGTCACACCTATTGTAAGCTTGTCTGTGAGAAATCGCTACAAGCAATAAGACCGCCTTATTGTACTATCTGTTGTTGCTGTAGCATACTTGTATTTTGTTTTTGTACAATAAATAATATCTAGATATCTATTAATATTATACTATTGACAGTACCTTGCAGCTTTTCCCCTAGGTATTGGAAAAGTAACTTTTTACCCCCCTTTCAACCCCTTACAACCCCCTTTTCGCAATAAAAAGTAGCCTATGTGCTTTCTCAGGGTCTAGATTATCTGTATACCAAATTTCATTTAAATCCGTTGAGTAGTTTTGGCGTGAAAGAGTAGCAGACAGACAGACAGACAGACAGACAGACAGACAGAGTTACTTTCGCATTTATAATATTAGTATGGAGTATGGATTTGGGATATTGTCTATAAAAATACCTAATGACATCTGTTGTAGCCAATATTTTAATGGTTTTTGCAATATTATGATATCTATTTATCATCCGTACTCATTGGCACCATTATATTACACTTTGTGATACAAAGAGGTTGATTTTATTCGCATGTAATAAGCACCTCCACATACTAGTAATGCCATGGCACTCCGCATTGTATGGAGATTGCGCATGCGCTGAACATTGTCGTAGAAAATGGTTTTCTCCCATAAGGTATAATTTGAAAGCCTCGATACATTTCTAGTAAGGCGAGATGAATTAAAACTTTCAAGAGAGCGCCCTAATTAGTATCTACCCCTTATTATAAAACACGGTCTAAGAATAGTTCCGGAACAAAACTCGTAACGAACGCGAATATACCTGTCGCATCCAAACAAAGGAGAAAACCAAAGCACGTGTTAAAGGGACCCATCCCTGGGTCCGTGGTCCGACGTGGGTATATCACAACATCGCCAACTTCTAGACTTCGGGCCGACACTAAGAATTTCTTGGCCCGACCCGGGACCCCAACACCAAGCGCAGTTGTCGCTTTTACTGTCATATAAGTAAGTGGTCGGCAAAACCCAGGCGGTAATATTGAATACGCTCGTATGTACGAGTAGTAATGCATGGGCATCACAATGAAGTTAAATTGCATCGGGATCGTTTCAATGTTTGTCTGCCGAACCAACAATAGCTGGCCAGCTTATGGTCATTTTAAAGGCTGCTCTGATTAAATTACATTTTTTATAATACGACGGACAGGCATCTAAGGTGATAATTTCTCTAATATTCAAAGATTTCTGAATTTGGGAGCGGCGCACACATAATATTTCTGAGTAAAATTTAACTAAAGAGACAAAACAATAAAAATTGTCCCTTTCACACATGCTGTGATTTTCTCCTTTCTTGGGCATAAGTTTTAGTGCGGTAATAAATTTAGATCGCGTTTTGTAATATGGTGGCTATAGTTTTCAGGGCAGATAAAATATGCGATTTTATGGTTAGACCACAGTATAACATGAGCTTTAAAGCTCTAAGTGGTTAAACGAGAATGGAAATGCTATGATTGAATTAAGCTCACCTATCAATCTAATTTTTGCTAGAAAAACGTGAGTTACCTTTCAGCATACATATAGTGTAAGATCAACTATCTCATAAGTAAATAAATATTTCACAAAATCACATACATTGATCTGACTCCGAGATAGGTAGCTCAAGCACCTGTATTACGGATATCAGAATCAACAGCGGAATCACAAATATATACATATAAAACTTTTCTTTTGTAAATACATACTTATAATACATACAAACACCCAGACCAATACAAACAGACATGTTCATACACACAAATGTTTGTACTGTGCGGGGATCGAACCCGCAACCCTTGGACCAAAGGCAGCGTTCACTACCACTGTCAAACGGGTCGTCGAATACATAGTAGTACCTTACCTACTCACTACGTTTCACTGCCATTTTAATTTCAGGAATGACCATCGCAAAGGCCTCTCAAATTATTACGACAACACACAGCACAAGGTTAGATAGATGAATACCATTTAATTTTTTTAGTCACATTTAAGCCACGGGAGCAAAAACTCACGTTTCGCAACTTCCATGAGAGTTCCTCCACCACTTGAGCCCACCCTACGAGGTAGCTCTTCCCACGGGGCCGGTCAGCCCTGGGCATACCTAAGTCCGGTCGCAACTCCACCTCACTATCCATATCCGAACACAGCTTCACTTCACTCGCACTCGTCAAATGTTCCGGAGTCCCCAATGACGTCATCGTACAACACAGAGACCTTAACATGTGTGAAACAAGTAAACACGCACACGATGTTATTAAAATTTACAGTGTCTATTAACAGAGACATGCGTTGATTTGTAGCGCTCCATTTTAGAACTAATTTGATGTCGGGTCGTTAAGATTTCGTAATTCTAGACAAATTGGGTTACAGATAGGGTAATCGCTGTCCCGTATATACAAATGCAGCTGTATCGGGCTCGGTTGCACTCTTCCGGCAACATTCGGTGATAACGAACTCTAATGCAACAGAACAACACTTCATTAGACGTGTTTAAATGCTAATGGGATTGCGTCAGTCCTAGGTTAGCGTTTCGCTGTGAAAATATCGTGTGCAGATAATAATTTGCACCATAGGTATCTTTAGTAAACAATCTTAAATTTTTGGCAGCAATTTGCATGACTAGCCATTTAGCAATACTTCATATTAAAATAGTTACTCGGATATTGTTTTATCCAAATGAGTCATGGGATAAAAGTCGATCGACGTCGGTAGAGAATCTAGAAATAAAAAAAGATTGCTTCAATATAATGAGCAGAAAAAGATCTTAGACTTCCCAAGTATGAGCATCAATTAGTGTCCAGAAATCGATATTTCCATGAAGGAAGTTGCGTGGAACAAAAAATCTATGGATACAAAAATAACTAATTGCTTTGACCCGAATGATGTTGGGTCGGTCGTACCGTTCTGCGACGAAATCCCCGTCGGCCGCGATCACGGAGCAATCAAAATAACCGGTCTCGCGGAAACGCACGCGCAAGTGGGACGCCGTAGAAACTCACCACGAAACACGCTCGAAACATTGGAACGACCTTCGCATTTGAATAAACAACGAATCAATATTCAGATAAGATGCACTGGTCTCCCTCACACTCACTTAATCATGAATGAAAGTAATGCGACGAGAAATTTTGCAGTATACCATTACCGCGGAAAGTATGTCAGAGCGATTTGAATTTCAATTCGAGACTCGAGACATGTCATGATATGACCTTGGAAAATCTCCCAAAATTGAACCATCCAATTACTGTTTAAATGGAGTGCCGTGATAGGTCACTGCAATAACACATGCGAAACAATGAGAACATAAAACAAGATATGGAAGTGTACCGTTAAGAATACTTCTGTTTCCAGGTCGCATGAGTAATCAATCAATCACTGGATTTGCTTGAGCTGTGTTCGTTTATGAGATGCTGCAGAAATTGTATTTACACTTATTTGTTGCTTTAGCAGTACGAGTATGTGAGTGAATGCTGTCACGTAATAGAGCAATCAGAGTCAAATAATTTCTTGCTAGTTATAAATCAAACAGTTTGTACAATAAAAACTCAAGCAATGATTAAGGGCTGGTTTTTCAATGGTCCGTTAAAAGTTAACAAATCGATAAAATGAAATACCATTAAAGGTAATAGTCACATTCATGCAAGTAAGTAACAATAAGACTACTATCATTTAATTTTGCCGGGTAATACTTTATCCATCTGTTAAATTTTATCAGACGATGGAAAAATCAGCCCTAAGTCAATTACAATAACGGAAATACGAGTTGTGACGAATAAATTTATCAAATTACAGTAAAATGTATGCATCGACAATGTTTCTTGGAATGAGTGTAGGCTTTGGATAAACGTGGGATGAATTCTACATGAAGATACGAATGAGTATTTCAACCTTGAACTTTACTTGGTTTGGCAACTATGTAAGGCAAATTTTATATCGAGGTTATTGAAGTGAATTGCAACATTTGTTATAGATCAATATCACAGGCCACTTAAGGCATGAACATAGACAATAGTTTGAAACGCATCATGGACGAATATATAAGTATGTTCAGAGGTTCTGAAATACTAAATCGACCTACTTATTACCAGTGTTATTAAGTTTTTAAATATTTGCTTACCTTGATGGTTAATTCTACACTAATTTATAGACATGTTTGTACCAAATATTATCTCAATACCACTGGACCGTTTTTTTATACCAGTAGCATGCTCCTACTGAGTAAGACAAGACATGCTATATTTTATAGCTGGAAAAAGTCTCATTCCTACGGGAAACATCATTTGGTCCACGCGAGCAACGCGGCGAGGGGAAACATAGTTCTTTGGATTGGATTGGAATCTACGACATGGTGGCAAGATGTCAAATATTTAATTCCTGTTTATATTTCTCCAGCGTACTATAAATACTCGTGTATCAGACTTAGAGACAAGGTGAATCCTTGATACACTGAAGTCAAGGTGGATCGTAGGTGGTATGTTTGTCGTGGAAACATCATAAAAGAATTAAATGTAATACCTTCTTATCTGAAAAAAGAACACGCTTTATCTAATTTCAAAATCCTACTTAAATCATTATCGTGGTTTTCCTGTTGACTTAAGAAAAGTGAGCTTCATAACGAGGCTGCAAAGAGATAACTAAAAGTTATGAAGAATTACAATATGTGTACAATTTTATCGATTGGGAAATATCTTGCTTAAAATCTGTTCAAATATCATACAACAATCAGTTTTATGCTGACAACAGCCGCATGTTAATACACTAATAGTTGATAATAACTATATTCCGTATTCATGTCTATTCCTTAAAAATTGTACATAAATGTAAATAAAACAGTTCGTCACCTTAAGGTACATTTTCGCTTGCACGGCAAGAATCAGTTATACCTTAATTCAATATTCTTTAAATTGTCTTTACATCAAAAGGAATCAATGTCGCTACAAGCAAATCTGAACTTTCTGATCTAACAGTTAAGCATAATTTTCTGTGCAACAGGTATCGAAAGGTAATAACTGCATAGCATATCAATCGAATCAATTTGAAAACTGACGAACCTTTTCGTTCTTTGACTGTACTAAAAGAATACACTTTGTAAAAGTATAAAGTTGATTTGCATTCATATTATCGATAAATTATTACATTTAGACCGAAAAAAAACATTAAATATGTAAAACAATAAACGTTCTAATGACTAATCTGGAAAACAATACAATACGTATTGTTTTACATGAGTAAGCTAAGCGACAATCATAAATAACTTCCGATGATCATAACGTGAGTGAATTTTATCGTTTATGTATAGAATTATTACGAGTTTGATGACGACGGCCGCGTTACTGTCTATATAGTATTATATCACGTAACATAGGGGAACATCGTTGGAAGATAAGTAGATTTGACCTACGAACTATGTCGTGCCACCTTTGGTACACTTTCTCTTAATTTCTGATTATGGAATAGGTATTTAAATATTGGTAATTATCACTTTAATTGCTCGTAGATTACGTGTATCTCTGTGCAGGAAGCTCTGTCTACTTTAATTGCACCGTTCTTTTAATTAAAAGGTCTTTTAACTTAATTACAGTATCTATGCTGACTAGAAGTGTGTTGCTGCTGTCCCAAACTAATTAATTACTAATTTATTTAATGAGAAATTGTCTCTAATTATTTTTATTATAACAATTAATGTTATATACCCACGAATGAGGGGAGTTTTGTAGGACTGAATATTTTCTATAGAGAAATGTTACTTAAATATGACACTTCTAAGAAAAGGGCACTAGTACTCATTTAGGTCATTCAAACCCCAAAAACTCTAAGGCAAAAGCTGTTAGTCCCACTTTCATCAACAACTATCATTTTCAATGAACTTTTTTGCGAGTGCTTGCTCTCTAATTTCAGAATAATAGGCTCCATGATTTATGTATAAAATATGACGTGACTTCTTGACTCTGCAGAATGAGAAGTGTGTGTGAAAAGAAAAGGTCACATTTTCGAAATCACAATCATAATTAATACTTATTTAAAATCTCTTCATAAATATTTCTTTGAAGGTACGAATGGTACTTCTTCAGAGAAGACATAGCAAGAGTGTTAACTCTTAGACATGTTCACATTTCGGTGCAACCTTAGAATTGACTAAAACACAAAACTAAAAAAAAAGCAGAAAACAACTTCAACGACATTTGCATGAAGGTGAATTTACACTCTGAGATTTAGCATCCAAACACGTGTTACATGAATTGGAAACAAGTTTCACCTGTCTACTGGTCATGAGTTGTGGCTAGAGATCGTCTCTTTGGTTTCTTCCTCGCATATCCTGATATATGAAAGTTAGTTTACTCGTATCTCTAATTGAACGTCAAAAAATACGTCATGTCGGGATCGTACCATTTCATATCAACAATATCTAACAGATTGGCGACGAGTTACGTAAGCTGATGTTGACAGGATATAAGAATGTCCAATATTGAGTATTTTTTTTTACCAGGAGAACTAGTATTATTTATAGCAGAAGACTCGTCGTCGACTTTTAAAAAGAGTAGGGTCGTAAAGAAGAATGATGAAGACAATAACTCGGCTGTTTAATTATGTGTTCCTAGCCTGAATCTGTGGGAACCCATTTCAAGGTGAAGTTGGAGGGCAAAAGACGAAGAATAAAATACGAAATAAGCGATTTACGTGTGCTATCAAGCTCGTAGTAGGTAGTGATTATTGCTTATGTTTACAATAAGGTAGGCCCAAAATAATGTATGCACGTGTGATAGATAAGTGTGTGCGAGTATGATATATTTTAATTAATATCAGACTTGGTGAAGGCGGTCACATTTGTGATTCGTGTTCCTCAATAAATGAACGTACAAACGGCATCAGGTCGAGTTGCCACCTTGGAGTGCTTAAATAGAATGTGCCTTATACATAAGGCCGGTCTAAAGTCCAACTCCACGTGACACTGTGTGTACTACAGACAAACTTCGAACCTTTATGAAACCATTGAATTTGCCAATCCTCAGTTTGATAGCTTGCAGATGCCGATGTAGTCATTGACTTTGACAAGAACTAGTATTACCATAATCAGTGGCAGTCCAGCACCTTAGTAAACAGGAACGTCCGCATGACGTGGCGGTGACCGACAGGAAAAGTTACTTATTTCACTTATCTCAGCCGGTTTGACATGGGTGATTAAAACGACTGTTTGTTTTCTGATTCCGGCTCGCTAAGCTGTCAATCCGTCGCAAAATTTCCGGGGCCACATTACTCAAAAAGTTCTCATGGACACTTTCTCTGCAATGAGCTTGTGACAAAAAATACATGTCTTGCAATTTCCAGTCATTGAGTGCAGACACGACACTTGCATTAGTTGTTGTTCTCAGAGGACCGCGCCATTAAGGATGACATGCTCGTAAAACGTAAGGACTATAACTTGGCACAATGCAAGTGTTACTTAACACAAAACAAACCGCAGGAAGGAACTGCTCATGTAACGGTTTCCTCTTACTTAATATTAGCTAGTCGTACTTTGGCTACTGGAACTCTTGCGAAAGAAAAACTATGTATTTGTGTAGGTTGGTCTGAAATATTTCATATAAACTCATTTATGTGTAGGAGTAGGTCCGATATGATAGTTATAATACTTCACTAGATAATTCCCACCCAAGGTAACCTGCGTGTCTTCAACATCAAACATACGTGAGATGAAATTTTGTGTGTTATAATAAATATGTATTTTTAAATACTATAACCATTTGTTTATGCATACATAATAAAAGTATAGATTACGTAAAAGTTAAAAAGTATACTTTTTCAGAAATACGTACTACTCTCCCAACGTTTAAGATCATCATCAGCAACCCACACTCGTCCACTGCTGGACATAGGTGACCCCTAATGCACGCCACTGCTCCCGATTTTCGGCCACTCTCATCCAGCCCACACCAGCCAGCCTTCGAATGTCATCATCCCATCTTGTCGCAGGGCGTCCTACACTACGCTTACCGAGTCGTGGTCTCCACTCAAGGACTTTACGGCTCCAACGGCTGTCAGTTCTGCGGCTAATATGACCAGCCCACTGCCACTTCAGTTTGCTAATTCGGTGGACGTTTAAGATGTGTAGGTTGAAATTTGAAGTGTAAAGAGAAACAAAGTTTGTAAAGAAAATAGGTAGGACCTGGTCTACCTAATCAAACCAATATGAATGACGAGTACCGATAACATTGAAATTAAAGCTATTGAACGAATACCGTTTAATTTTATCGTGGGACGGCCACGCTTCGGCATGAATGGGCCGGCTCGACCGGATTGATACCACGCCATCACAGAAAACCGGCGTGAAGCAGCTTTGTGCTGTGTTTCGCTGCGTGAGTGAGGGTACCAGAGGCCAAATTCGGGGGAAACGGGGGTTTAAAGGTTAGCAGCGCACTTGTGACTCCATTGGTGTGCGGCGGCAATCGCTTACCATTACGTGCTCGTCTGACACTTATCACATAAAAAAAAAGAATAAGGCATATCGATGCTATTATATAGTCTTATACCTACGAATACAATTATACATGAATATTACTATACGCATGACTTTTTTATGTAGAAGAGTTCAAACGTTTCGCTTGGACATGTCACGTCAGATTAACTTTAATTACAGTTATAAGCTTCAATAATCGACTTACGAATTCCTTTCTCCAATAAGCATGTGAGCATTAAACTAACTGGTACAGTGATATGAGACACAATTTCCCGATTACTTTGTTGTTCAAAAGCTTCGACTTTTAATTCAAAAAACCAAGCTTAACGACAAAACCAACTAAATTTAACGATCAAAATGCTGTTTTTATGCAGAAGTCCACACGAGTTAATACAAGATTGTTAATCATTGTTGTACTTTTCTCTGCTGTCTTAATGAAGCGAAAGCAAAAACAAAGAAAAAAAAAATGACGAACAAAAAACGTATTGCAAGATCGATCACTAAGGTGTTAATAGTTGATCATTATAGTTACAGGGTTTTAATGTGTACGAATTAAAAAACTCGATAACGTCTCAATTTTAAGAAGTAACTTTCACTTAGCAGCACATTCCGTGGGTAAGAGATCGACGCTAGTAATTAAGCCAATCGCGCGCGTATGCTCTTGCGCATGGTATCTGCGATTCAGTTAATCGCAGGAAATCGTTTAAGTACTCAAACGTTGCTCCAGTATTCTCGCTAACACTAAATTAGGAATAAACAGCATTTATATCGGAATAGGTGCGTTGCGTGGCATGAGAACTGTATTTGCAACCTGTAACAACGCGTAATTTGAAGATTGTAGTAGCTTGCCTGATACTTTTTTTATGTGATAGGTGGCAGACGAGCAGACGGATCACCTAATGGTAAGCGTTTGCCGCCGCCCATGGACACTCGCGACACCAGTGGAGTCAAGTGCGCTACCAAACTTTAAATCCCCCTTTCCCCCGGATCGGACCTCCGGTACCCTCACCCTACGCAGCGAAACACAGCACAGTGCTGCATCACGCCGATTTTCTGTGAGGCCGTGGTATCATTCCGGTCGAGCCGGCCGATTCATGCCGAAGCGTAGATATACAAACAGTTCCATTTACAGATTAGTCTAACCTGCATTACTTAACTTATTTTACTAACATTCTTTACAAATTTTCACTCTAAACTAAGTATCTCAATCTCAATAAACTGTTAGTATGTATGTTTATTTGTCTTGTAATTTACTAGTATGTATTAGTATTTATAGCTAGTATATATTTATTTAATATAATGTATGTATATACCATATTCGTATTTATACAATGTCTTTTTTTTTCTTTTTCTGACTTGCACTGCCTTACCCCTTTTCTTAATTCGCTATACTTTTCCTCTACCCTGAGGTTGTCGCTATTAGCGATAAGACCGCCTACATTGTTTTAGTATAATAACATAGACTAAGATCTGTAAATTTTGTGCAATAAAGTGTATCTATCTATCTCATAAAATAAATTTGAATCTACTGTCATGTGAATTTTTATTTCAGATGATGATATCCTATTGGAACAATAGAACAATGTTATTGGCTCCAAAACCGTCTGCAAAAAGAGAAGCTCCTTAAGAAAGGGATGAACTTTGAAAGAATTCGCAACCACAGACCACATCCCAAGCAGGCTGGAGGTTCAACCACAACCCACAAGCTCTCTACAGCTAACAAGAGGCATCGACCTGCAATGTTGTCGTTCATCGTTCAGCTCTCAAGCACACTGCGCGTAGTCCTTATGAGTGATATCTATCTATTACTAGTAAGTATATATTCACGTAATGATAACTCAACGGTTCAACGGCGCGTGTTTACATGGTGAAAGAGACAATGAACGTAGACTACATAAATTAAAATAGTAAGAGCAAACAGATTATACTACAGAAATTCGTAAAATCACAGAACTAGAAGAAATACTATGCCTCAAAAGATACAAATTAGAAAGACTAACCGTATAATAGAAAGATGATAAAAGAAAAAACTAGGAATGAAACATTCAAAGGCCGTCATAGGAGACAATACGAAGATATGGAAAAAATATCTTCTCGGCGGCAATAGACAATAGACAAGGATGCTCTTAGGAGCGTTAACAGGGCATTATGCAACGAACAAAATGCTGATGAAGATGAACATAACATCGATCAGCGACTGCAGAGCATGCAAGGAGGAGACGGAAACCATAGAACATCTTTTATGTGAATGCGACTCATTAGCCAGAGGCAGAATGTGTCTTCTAGGTAACGCTTATCCTAAACCAGGAGACTAAAGGCACTTCAATCCGAAAGACATCGTGACGCTGATGAAACGAATTTTTCGTGAGTAGGAGCGCAAAAGATAGGGGAGGTACAAAAGATCCCTTAGGGTCGACGTGCCCCATGAAAATGACCCCCTAACAGATAAGATAAACCGTATAATAGGATACGAACTACAGAAATTCATAAATGACAGATCAAGAAAAAAAACTAGGCCTCAAAAGAGAGAAATTAGAAAAAATCTACAAAATAACATAGGTACAAAAAAATGTATACTTGGACAAAGTCAATTCTATAAAGAAAGAAAGAAAAACTATATATTGACCACAATACATAAAACAAATAATAAATAAAAACGGTACAGAGCATAAAAGCTACGGCCAATAAGGCTCAGCCTCAGCATATGCTGGAACTGCCGCAAGCAACAGTTGCAGCGCTGGTTTTCAGGCTGGACCTTGAGTGACGCCTTTGCGTTAGAAGAAATATAAAATTATTGACATGCAATACAGGAGGTAACAAAACAGATACAAAATTATCCAATACTGAATTTTCTGCCAAGGCAAAACTTTTCAATAGCTCAACCTAACTGGATCCAAACAAAAACCATTACTCGTGCTTTCTATACATATTGCAATAAAAAGTTACAGTACGGAATGAAACTTCAAAATATCGGACCATGCTATGTGGCTGTAGATGGAAAGGAGACGACTGTACTTTCTACTGTTTCTGAATGTCAGCATGCACTTTAGGCTAAGCGTATTATGATTGATTAATTGCTTTAAATTTTTGCTAAGTTCTCTCCTTTTCAACCGACTTCAAAAAAAGGAAAAGGTTCTCAATTCAACCCGTATGTTTTTTTTTCTATGTTTGTTACGCGATAACTCCGCCAATTACGAACCGATTTGGACAAATCTTTTTTCGGCGTATAGCTGATACCTAAAGGGTGGTCCCATTAAAATTTAATAATAAAAAAACAATCCCCAAGGGTGGAAAATTGGGGATGAACTTTTTTATACGCAATATCTCCGCCGATTATAAACCAATTTGAACGATAATTTTTTTGTTGAATAGGTATTATCAAAAGGGTGGTTTCATGCGAATTTGAAGAAAATATTTCACCCCCAAGGGTGGAAAATTGGGGATGAACTTTTTTATACGCAATATCTGAATTTTTAGTTTTTTTTTATGTTCAAGCATTTGAAGTCGGTTTTATTTTTTGTATCATTGAGACATGTAAAGTGTGGATTGAATTAATGTTGTATAACTTCAACGACCATGTAGGAATAGTTTTTTAGATTTTCGCGTTGCATTATAACTACAATGTATCAATACGGGGTTTAACTACGTTACGTTACGCTACGTTACAGCAGCCGTGGTCACGAGCGGACTCAAGCGGAGTCCGCTCGTGACCACGGCTGCTGTAACGTAGCCGAAACGTCGAGCCAAATATGTGAGTGCACATAATAAATATCGTGTTAAACCCCGTATTGATACATTGACCATGTAGGAAGTTAAGTCATCGTTGTGTTCACATATTCTCGGAAGGTTAGTATGACAGACGACAAAAGACAAACATATTATTGAAAGAAAAAAGCAAGTCCCAAAAAGCTCATGCCATCTGACTTTCCATAACACTTGAGTAAATTAATTTACCGATTATAGTACGAGTATATGCATATGTTATTGCTTTGGAAGTTGGTCTGATAGACAAATGTTATACAAGTACGAGTAGAGAATAGTCACTGCCAGTGAATGCGACAGACATCTAACGATTTGATTCGGTTTATGGCGAAATACGGAGACCACGAAATACGGAGGTAAGAGTACTCGTGTAAGGGCAAACTGATTGCCTCTCAGTAAGATCCACGCAACGGCCCTGCGACGTCAATTTTATTCAACGGATGTAGAAAGTGTTATAAAGACATCATAGAAGTTAGGTATAAAATCGACTTCACTGTTCAGAAAAAAAAATTAGAAATAGTCAGAAAAGTGTTGCTGACATTCTGTTCTGTATGTGTATTTAACGAAAATACGGTAGTGAATGTTATCAGCAAACCGAACAGTGCTAATAGCCTGTCAGTTTGCTCCTCAAACAGTTAGCATCTCGGCGCGGGCGCAAACACCGCATTGTTTGAGGAGGTCGTGACTCGCACACTGAAGGTCGGTATTTGCATTCCTCCGGATAAAGTCGTAATTTACACTGATAGGATTGCAAGTGATAATGTTCTAGATTTTATAGACTCCAGCATCCGGTTCACGGCCACTTCATATTACACGATCACCACTGTATAATTTAAACATCACATTATTATAAACGAAACGTCCGAGTTTAACGTTACACCCAGGAAAACTGTTTTGATATTGTCCTTATAATTGTTATTAAAATTTCATATTAATATTATAATGCGTACTCAATTTGAGGTAAACTTCCATTAAAAAGAGCTTCATTTATCGTAGGCACATAATAACATAGTTATATTAAATTAACCGGATTTGATTTAATTGTTACCGGAGGCCCAATCCGAGGGAAAGGGGGTTTAAAGGTTGGCAGCGCACTTGTGACTCAAATGGTGTCACGGGTATCCATGGGCGGCGGCAATCGCTTACCATCAGGTGATCCGTCTGCTCGTCTGCCACCTTTGACATAAAAAAAACCAAAGATCCTGTAAATGCGTAAATGCGTTTAGTTCAATCTTTCTATGATATATTACTCGGTAGTAAGTATATAAGAGTATTGCCTGAGGGAGGAGTCAGATAAGAAAGAGGGACTGAATCACATAGAGCTGCGTCATTATTTATTATGACTGGTCGTTAACATCTAAGCCTTCTGTAACATTGAGTGTTATAAAGCCTTAAAAAGCTAAACAAAGTCGCGTGCGTTATCCAATAGGCAGGCGAGCGAAAGGCCGCTCGACATATGGTAATGTGGCCATTAGAAATCGGAAAACGACTCGCGTACCGTTTTGACGACCCCCGGCACGACACCTACGTTTTAACCACCACCGCACGCCGGAACAAGTGGTTTGTTATCGACCACACGAGAGTTTATTCCTCTCTCACGTTGTTTGTTACACATTCGGACAGATTTAAAGAGCACTGCTTTCTTTTGTGGTTTTCATGTTGCGTAGAAAATAGGGCGTTTTGTGGTTAGCTAGCGTTGTTGGTGCAGTAGGAACGCTTTTGTTTGGAGATTTTGAGAAATTGCAATTTTAAAGGACATAGAATGACATTATAGGTAGCAGAAAAAGTTTAAAGCGTGTATAAGATTTAGTATTATATAAAGCAAAGTTAGTAGCAATAACATATTTTATCATTGGACAGGTTTAAAACAAAGTTTAAAATTATTGATTGCGTAGGTATTATGACCGTATGAAGTAGGCAAGATTCAATAAAAAGTGAACTTGATTTGAATACCAATGACGCTATTGTGGTCATATTTTTTAAAAACAATAAAAATATGAATCTAATAAAATTACAAATGATTCATTCAGTAAATGGTAAAACATAGTTACATGCTACGTTTCTGTTTTGTGTTTCGTCTCATCTTCATTATTATTGGGCAAAGAACGTAGTGTCAGCAATATAAAATGTGTCAATATAGCTAAATACATTTCATGTGTTTCGGGCTATGGAACGAGCAATGCTCGGCGTCTCTCTCCGAGATCGAATCCGAAATGAGGTGATCCGGCAGAGAACCAAAGTTATCGACATTGCTCACCGGATTAGCAAGCTTAAGTGGCAGTGGGCTGGCCATATTAGCCGCAGAACCGACAACCGATGGGGTAAACGGGTTCTGGAGTGGAGTCTTGGCAAACGTAATGTAGGGCGCCATCTGGCTAGGTGGGGGGACGATCTGCGCAGGATGGCTGGCAAGAACTGGATGCGAGAAGCCATGGATAGATCACAGTGGCGAACAATTGGAGAGGCCTACGTCCAGCAGTGGACTGCGATAGGCTGATGATGATGACATTTCATGTGATTACAATTTCTAAACTAAACATACATATTAATTCCCTCAGATTACAGTGATAGATGTATTTGTTTGCAGTAACTAGACGCAGTAGTGGCAGTCTAGAAATGTGCCGTTACGAGGCTCAGAGCCAACAATTTGTCGAAGGAGATCATTATACCACCTTGGGCAAGGACCGCAGGATTACAGGTGTTCTGACAGTGCTACGTGGCAGTGGGACCACAACGTGTAATTTTACCATCGTTGATTATGGCGTTTCGATACGAGCTATGGATGTAGTAATACTAGATGTTCATTTATTGCATAGACTTACGAGGGCTTGAAAGTGTTTCTTTCACTTACATAGCGCTTAATTGTAAACGCACGCTAGGAATATGATTAGCGGAATCTACTATGAATCCTTACTAACTCCAAAAGTCCAAAGGCACTCGTGTTAGGTCTCAAGATAAAAGGTGTGAATACACACATACCTACATAACACCCAGATACTGAACAAATACAAAATGTTCATCAAAAATAAGTTGTGTCAAGTCAATGTTGAAGATGATGAATGCTCAACTAGTAATTCAATTTTGTGAATTGGGGATGAAAAAACTGTAATGATAAAAAATCTGAATATTAAAGACCTAGCTTCAATACTAATGCTATGGATGATAACAATGAATCTTAAGTTAACCTTAGTATTAATGATGATATGATGATGAGAACAAAATTTTTAAACAACTTTTATTTAAGTAAGGATACAAATAACGAAATAGAAAGGTTGAGATTAATGGCTTTTCGAACATAGAAAGTAGCTCCATATAATACTTTATTACAGGTGATTTCGTGGAGCCGGTAGTACGTGATCAATGAGCAATATGGTTGGTAATAGCAGCTCTTAATTTAGGACGGACATCGAATAATGAGATAATGACCGATCGAAAGTGCTAGCTTATGTTTTGTTTGTGTGATCCAAAAGAAATTTTTCGTTTCCCGAGTGTTGTTATGTTCTTTTTTTTTCGTAGTAAAGTGAAATATCAGCAACACTCAATAATGTAATATAACAATACAGACAATTACAATCGGTCAAAATTGCTCAATTCCTATTCAACAAAACTTGTTTTCGTTTTTTTTTATTGTTGGTAGCTTAAACGGAAAGCTTTTCCGCCCTACCGGTTAGGTTTTCCTGATAAAAAGCTTGTGACATCTTATTGTATTAGGATTGGCGTTTCTAAAGTTAGCTCTCGAGAGGATGATGTTTCCCTATTGACTTTCGTTTCAACATTTGTGCATGGTTATTTGATAAATAGTATAAGTATTTGCGCCGAAATTGTTTAAAATAGATCCGGTTTAGTAGCTAAATATTAAAATCGATTGGCGTTGTTAGTGTGCCCTACCCGTCACCTTAATTGCCCATTCAAATACTATTCGAGACACTAAATATATGGAGCAGAGGCTATGAGAACTAGTCTCCTCACAAAAGAAATAAGTACCCGCATTACATAAAAGGCCAAACTACTCAAGTAATTAACTTCTGTAATTTGTATGCCATTCACATGATTATTCACACTGACAACAACTACCACCTAATCTCTATTAATTTGGTCTTGCACGCTTAAACCGTCGCGTCGTGTATTTTTTTTATGTGATAGGTGGCAGACGAGCAGACGATTGCCGCCGCCTAGAGACACCCGCAACACCAGTGGAGTCACAAGTGCACCTGCGGATTGGGCCTGTGCCCCTACCCTCACTTAAGCAGCGAAACACTGCACAGTGCTGCTTCACGCTGGTTTTCTGTGAGGCCGTGGTATCACTCCGGTCGAGCCGGCCCATTCATGCCGCAGCGTAACTTTCCCACGGAAAAAAAATAATATAATATCCAAAATAATTTACTTAGGGAGGTCGCCCACGGCGACTTTTTGTAGCGATGCAATAGCGATGCTGTCGCGTCGGCATCGATACAGCTGCGACGCGGTAGCTAGTTGTGTGTCCTGGGATCAGAGGGCCTAATTTAAAGCAGACGTTACGACCGAATCGGAGTTTCCCTCTCTTTCACACGCGCTGTGTGTATCCTTTGTTTGAACGCGTCAGGTATATTCTCGTTCGGTACGGAACGGCTTCAAAATAAGGCACCAGATTCAGACGGGATACAAACGATACTGTCGCGCGTTTGCATCGCTACAAAAAGTCACTGTGGGTCACCCTTAGGTCAGAAATAGAGCCACCACGTAAACGCCTACTAAACGCCATTATAATCCAAATAAGTGTAACCTGCCATTATGATATGCATAACTCTGCCTAATCTCAGTTTGATATTCAGAATAATTATATTTATTGTGCAATACTTTATCGTCTGACGTTTTAAATTTATTCATCCGTTTCTATGCATTCTTGAGTTCGCAAAATAGAGTGGTTCGTGTAGTTGTTTTTCGTTTTGGAAAGGAAATCTGATGTAAGCGTTGCATTTTTAAAAATCTCGAAATTCCTTTTTGTATCGAGGCATTCGTAGACATCTTGCTATAAAACTATTTTTGGTTCATTTTTAGAACCCAGAAAACACAGTTTCTTGGACTCTCCACTGTAACTTATGAAAACTAATCTATTACATACCATACTTCCTAAATAGCTTTCCAGAGGACATTCGACGGGAACCAGTCAAAAATATATTTAAAAACAAACTGAGAAAGTATTTTCTTGATTTGGTTTAGAATTATAGAACTTATTGTGTTAAGACTCAACCGATCCTGCGGACAAACTGTATAAACAGTTTTGCAGGACAAGTGTAATTTGTAAACGAAATTTGTAAGTTTAATAATAAATACATAAATAAAATAAATAATAATTATGGAAAATTCTAAGGCATATTCACAATAGTGATACAAACTTCTCTTCTCGGATCAATGGCACGACTTAGTTGGAAATGATTTCCTGCAAAGATGTCTTACCGTAAGATATCTACAAAATGTTATATCTACTAATATTAGGTATATTCAGGCTAATTGATGTGGGTGGTAAGCAAGCAGACCACAAATTAGTTGTCAAACAAGAATTTTGCATGCGTTTGAGCTAATTCGCTAAACTAACAAGGAGGTGGGAGTGAGATTTATTTCTGGTAGAAGATAATGCCAAACCTAGATAATATCTTTAGTGTCAGTCTACAAGCTCTTGCATGATTATATGAGGTCGATCACAAACAATACTAAATGAAATCCTAGACTCGATGCCAAGGAGAACAGAAAGTGTAAATGATTGCATTGATGGAACTGTTTCATATGCACATGGCACCACCATCTTGTTTCACTTGGTCAAAGACTCGCAAAGACTCGCAAAGACTCGCGACAGACGGCGGAGTATTTGATTCAGTAATGAATACACAGGTACTTATATCAAAAGGCACCTTATCTACAAAATTTTCGTCAATCAGGGTGAGCGTTCAGACGGAGTGAACGCCATGCGTGCGTCCTAAAAACCACAATCAGGCTAAAGCCTAAAACGACCCTCTAATCTAGCATAAAGTTTGTAACTAATGAATGCAAAAGACAGTATGCTTCCGTGTCAGGTCGTGCTGCGGTCTTGGTAGTCTTATGAAATATGTAGACCAAAATTTAGCTTATGGATACACGGTTGAGTAACGTTTATTAAACAAAATGTCGGGACTGCAATCTCCGAATTTAAATGTATTGCACAAGAATATCATAATGCATATATTAGTATCTGGTTTCTACAGTGAAAGATCAGTAAAATATTTCACAAAGCAAATAAGATTTATAGCGAAGTAAATCTCAATTATGTTGTTACATACATGTGATTTACGAGCATTAAGTTCAAAGTCACCCAATTACCTAAATGAGGAAACAGCGATATCTACTACAATGCAATGGTAAGCATAAACAAACAAGTATGCGATTCTAACAACCTTTTTTCTGATACCGGTACATTTGAAACAATCAGCAAGCTTGTTCTCCACATCACAATGACTGGATCAATACACATTATGATAAAAGCTTCTCAGGCGAACGGTTAGAAATGCTCTTTTCCCGCACAGCCTCCACACAAAGGTCTAGAGCAGGAGGAAAAAACCAGAGTTTCACTTTCCTCACGTATTGTGCGGTGAACATTGTATGATCCCTCGCCGTGTAAGACTAGACGCCTTTTTGTCGCGGTTTCTTTTATGTTTCGCTCAAAAGACATCTCTTTAATGGAAAATCTTTGGAGACGACAGCCGCGACACCTCTCAATAACGTGGGCCGGGAATAGGAATTTTTGAGCAGAATCATAATAAAACTGCTATGGTTTGGTAGATACCTAGAATATGGAACACTAATGATGAGTATAATTTTTACAAAAATAGACTTTATACCGTTCGCATAAACTCGACATAACGAAAGAAGTTAGGTGCCTACGCCTTCGTGTTCGTAACTGTGCCGTAACTAATTTGGGCATGACATAAAATTAACAAACCTTAAAATTCAATTTCAAGGTAATGCGTTGAACCTCTCGAATATAACTATATTATATAGGCTATCGTCAATAAATCGTCAATGACAGATCATATTTTAGCTTCGTTACTATTCAATAAATTATAATTATTTTACTGTAAATAAGGTGAATCAATATTTGGAGGCAAATTGATAAATAAGAAATAATGTAAAAAAGTATGTTGAAGAAACCTAGAAAATAGTTAAAATGCTTGTTAATAAAATATTACACGTAAACTGAGACTAGTAAATGAACCGTACTGTACTAGTTTCATTTCTAACATAACATTTAAATCATCTACGATAATACAGTGAAGTAGTAAAATACCATACTTTAAGATATATTGTGCCAACATCTGCCATCAATGTCCCATCACTCAGTGCGGAGGTGATTTGCCTCAATGCACAGTTTTTTGCATTATTTACCGATTTGCTTGAAAGAAAGTGGGGCGCAGCATCCACGGCGAAATATACAATTTCTATTACAGTTTGACGCATGAGTTTACTCATAGGTCATATAGGCTACACGGTCTAGGTATATTCCATCAAATCAAACATACCAACTTGCCTGTTACTTCTACTTCTTATCTATTTTAGGAACTTGAACTCTGATTGTTTGTAAGTACTTATAAAATCTGGTAGAATACCCCTTGCACAATGATGATTTGTGTATGTCATTAGTGTATGATGTCGGTCAAGTAAAATGTTCTTCATCTGAAAACAAAGGTAAACCACAATATCTAACAACTGTGTGCACCGTGAGAATATTTTTTCAAACGTCGTACATAGTGATAAACCTTGAAATTTCATCAGCAAATATTTGATCAAGCACAAAGATATCACTATTTGGAACATGTTATCAGCCAAAGTAACGAGAGTATAAAAAAGTCTAAGATATACACGACCGGCCAAATTATGTACCACCTTAAGCTTTAAGCCTATGCATTACGGTTCAGGGAAATAAATTCGCTTTTTTGCTGTACTGTAAATTCGGCCACATATTCCATTAGTCATTCCATTTTGTTCCATTCAATATTTGTTTTTTAAATGAGTGTGAATACCGTTGTCATATTTAGTTAACAGGCATGCAAATTGCTGTATGAATATTAGTTATACCTTGTCACTACACACGCAAACGTAGTTTGGGTTGCAGTAAGAGCAATCGCATTCGGCGCATTCGCTCCAAAAGATTTCGCCGTTGCAGCCGAGCCGGCCGCCCGTTTCCACGTCCACCCACGTAGACCGCTTCATCAGGAACAACTCCTGGTCCTCGAAATTTCAACGAACAGATAAACGTCTCAAATCCTTAAAATTTGCGTAGACTGAACATCACCAAAACAACGATTAAAGAAGGATCCCAACAATCCTAAAGTCACTGACACTTTGATTGCTGCTGTCTGCAATAACAATCACGACAATTACACCACAGACAGAACGTTCAATGGAGCAAGAACGTGGAAATGTCACTTAAAAAGTTGATGGACACAAAGCAGCACAGGGTTGACACTGAGACTACTAGGGGGGCATGAACTGATCGGAGGTCGCGCAAGCATGGCGCAGGACCGCCGCGCTACGGCTCATCGGGTAGACTGCTCTGCTCCGCCGCGCGAGCCGCACCCGCGCCGCGCTCACCTCGCACTAGGAAATCCTCTATTAACACGACCCTCAAAACGAGACTAACAACGCCAACAAACGAATTGCAAAAGGAAATTAAAATATGAAGAAGAAGGATGTCGAGATAAGCAAAATCAGCTTAGTTCCTCTTAAAAGAAACAACTGTTGCACAAGAGCCGTAAAATTGTTGCGATTTGTTTTATCTTTTCATCTTTGAGCTCACGATCAATTCATCAAATATCCGCTTTACATGATACTGGTATTCCACACACACTAAATCTTCACCAAAAATGAAATAAACTTTATTTAACTGAGTTCACTTCAATCACATCACACGAGACTGAATGATGAGCTGCGAGAAAGGCGGACGCCACATACTTAGTAAAAATTGCTATACAATTAGACATGACGCTTCAGTTGACAAACATGTAACAAAAACAAACAAGCATTCTTTATCGCTTTGCTCGACAGATCCAGACAGACTGACAGATTAATTTTAAGGTAATAAACACATACTATGCTGTTACTTTCTTTTAAAAAAACAAACATCTAGCTTACAGCAAGTGTTTAGAGAAAAATCTAATTTAAACGCCAAACAATGGATGCTTGGTTAGATCATGGGAAAGTAAATTGCTGTTAGAACCAACATAAATAAAAGTTGATACATACCATAAATAATAATAAGGAATAGAAAAGACATGTTTATGGTACCAATTAAGCTATTGGAATCATAAGAACAAGCAATAATTGTTTTAAAATATCTATATTCAAAGGTTACCAAAGATGTATATTGTGTTATCAATTAAAATGTTTCTCGCAAGAGCATTTCCCACAAACCAAATGCTGATTATAAAATGAATGCAATAAACAGTCAGTGAGATGTTAGTGTAACAAAAGAGTTGAGCAAGTTTTGGACAAACTCGGCATAGATATGAACAATGTTATCAAAATCAGTATGAGAAACTGCAATCTTGAAATTAGGATACTATTTTAAAGGAGCAGAATTACGAAAAAATCGTTCAAGGCCTTTTAAATATGCACATCTGTAATTACACACTTCAGTATTTTTTCATAATATATCATAGCAGGCAGGGTCGTTCGCTATACCAAATTCACCTCTTCAACCTTTATTATCAAAATTCATTCATCCAATTCAAACTAATTCCTTACTAAGTAGGTACTAGCTCAATTTCGTCCAGCTGTTGCAAGATTAAAGGAGGAAACATCCAGAAATTCTTATTTATAACTTTAGTAGGAAGTAAAATATACGGTCGTATACCGAATTTTTATTAGCCTTTTGTGTCTGTGGAAAACTAAAATCTTTTGGTTTTAATAAAGGATGCTTCTATTTTTACTTTGCTTCTGGTCTTTTTAAAGAGAAGTAGAGAAAATGATAGTGTGAAAAGCGTGTAAACATCTTGTAATCTTTGAAGTTACATTGAAAATCATTATCATTAGAAATTCATTATAATAATAGCAAGAATCTGATAATAAAAACAACAAACAAGGCAGTCTTCTTCTTGCCGTTTTTTTTACAAACTTTTTTATTTGCTTTTATCAGCCTAATAATAACATTTGCAAGAAAACTCAGAGTTTGCTATTCGTTAAGTATTTAGGTTAGAATGTCGTCAGCCATGTGTGGACGTGATCTGTTTTTGTCGTACTACGTTAGTTACTGATGCATGTAGCTACTTTCTACCAAATGAGTTTTCTTAAAATATCAAACCATGGAGAGCCACATTTTTTGGAATCACAAATTAGGTGGGCTTGCCATGACGTAAGGCTGAAAGCAAAACGCATTGAGAAGACATCGAGTTGATTAATTTTGAGAATGTGGTAAACATCACTAGCATCCGACTTTCCTTACCTCATGCTTAGATAAGACATTCATCATAGAATCATTTTGGATTGCCACTGTTGATAATCAAGTCAAGTCGAATGCTAGGTAAACTAATGCCAAATTTATACCATGATAACCATTTCGCATTTCATTAGAGTCGGTATCCGCATACGAATTTGCCAAAATAGACTCGGAATATTTGGCGAAACAATCAATCCTAAATAGTAATAGAGAGAAATCTCTTCAGAGTAGGACAATTCCGTGATTCAGACTTATTGAATAAAATCTGCAACAAGCTGCGTGTGAGCACGCAAGACCTGAGACTGTTTCGGGGTCACCGCGGGTACGTGATTTGTTTTGTCGCTCAACTGGATCAGAATTTCGACTTAATTTGTATGAATCCAGATAGGGGGCAAACTTTCGACGAATTTTCACCACTCCTGGCAAAATAATTTACTTTAAAAGTGCCACAGCTTTTATCATAATTCTCTATAGTATATGTTTAAGGTGACGGGCCGACAAAAGCGGTCACTTTGTGCATTGAAATCAATTTTTCGCGCACGCGTTGGACCCAACATTTTTGTATGGTTATTTAATAAATAGTATAAGTGTTTGCCTAGAGGTTGTAATCCCGAAATTGTTTAAAATAAATCCGGTTTAGAAGCTAAAAATTGAAATCGATTGGCGTCGCTAGTGCGCCCTGCCCGTCACTCTAAGTTTTGAAATTGAAAAAAACATTGTACCATTTATAGAGGGAAAAGACATATCGGGTGCTTGCTGGCTAAGGCGTGATCGGCTTTGAAGTTAGAGTTTATGTTCATTCCAGAGAGTCTCGTAAAAAGTTATAGTTATCTATTTGATTCTTAAGTAGGTCGATTTATTTATACTCGCATCGAACGATTTATTGCTATTTTGAAGTCATCCAAACGGAGGTATGTAGTTAATAGAAATTTACAAAGTACGTATATTTCAAATCGAATATGCTTGTAATGAATTAAATATTTTAAAGTTCTTGTTTCTAATCATACGGTATAAAATATAAATATAAATAAATATATTTCACAACATCACATACATTGATCTGACTCCGAGATAGGTAGCTCAAGCACCTGTGTTACGGATATCAGAATCAACAGTGGGATTACAAATAAATACACATAATACTTTTCTTTTGTAAATACATACTTATAATACATATAAAACACCCAGACCAATACAAATAGAGATGATCATGCACACAAATGTTTGTACTGTACGGGGATCGAACCCGCAAACCTTGGACCAAAGGCAGCGTTCACTACCACTATTCCAAACGGGTCGTCATACGGTATATTTTCATATTTACGTGGGTAACTATTTCTAACTAGGTCGATGAACGAACACCTACACATTTTAATTAATGTAAGTAGTAAAGAAGCCTTTGACCCAAATTCAATCAAACATAATACCACAATCCAACAGGTAAACATGGAAGTGAAAGTAACATTAAAGTAGTTCCTGGTTACGAATTTTACTCTCATTTAGCTACAGTAAAGAGATAAAAGTTACCACATATTTATGTAATTACCAGTAGAACTGCAATTGCAACAAGCCCTTTCTTTGTCTCTCCAATTATTGGTATCGCATGCTTCGTATCGAGCGGAGTTGCGTTGCGGCCGCGACCGTTTTGCCCATATCCACTCGAGCTGCCAACCACCTTCCAAATTTGGATTCTGCAAACGAGCTGGTATACTTTGCAGATTTCGAAGATTCAAGAATAAATTCTTATGGGGACTTATGTATGCGAGTAAAGGAGGTACCGCTCACTTTTAACTATTTGCTTTCAGTTTACCAATTATTTGTGTAAATACGGACCTATCTATAGGTACCATTTATAAACGGATAAATCCTACAACTCAAACTTAAATAATTCTTTATTTGCATAGGCTTGTACAGAGTATGAATGAATGAATAAATAAATAAAATAAATAAATAAATATTTCACAACATCACATACATTGATCTGACTCCGAGATAGGTAGCTCAAGCACCTGTGTTACGGATATCAGAATCAACAGTGGGATTACAAATATATACATATAATACTTTTCTTTTATAAATAAATACTTATAATACATAGCAAACACCCAGACCAATACAAACAAATATGTTCATGCACACTAATGTTTGTACTGTGCGGGGATCGAACCCGCAACCCTTGTATCAGAGGCAGCGTTCACTACCACTGTTCCAATGAATGAATGATAACTTTATTTGGCACAATACAAAACAAGGAAACTTAATAAGAAACATAACCTAGACATAAATAATGACGAAAAGTAGGACAACATTATCCCTGTATGTGCCAAACAGGCGGCCGCTCAGCTATAGTCGGTGCTGATCCATGAGACCAACCTCGACGCTGGTTTTCAGCGACTACCATTACATTATTGCGCATCTGTTCCATATCCATGCATGCAGTACTTACAAATCGTCATACATTTGAATGATTTAAAACTACTTATTTATAAGTAGGTACTTATTATAATTTAAATGTATGTAATATATATTAAGTTGATAAATAAAATATACCAAAAAAAAACAACGCGATTCTACCACCGGCTCGGAAAGTTGTTGTCAGGTCGAGAAAATCCGGCAAGAAACTCACCAGTTAGGTACTCTTCTTAATCGCCAAACTTTCATACAATGTTGTGTCTTCATCATACCAAGCCATACAGTTCAATTGTAACACAAAATAAAATAATGGAAATAATAAAATAAATATTATGAGGTAAACGAAGCAGACCAGTCCCCAAAGGTAACACCTTATGTATGTGTCAGCCATCATTTCACTCAAGCATTTTAGAGGGAATGCAGTGACCCGCCACATAACGCCACCATCTCAGAGACATTTGACTACTTAGGTTCCCCTTATAGGTCATAGAGTACAGACAGCGGCAACGCTTATAGGCAATTGATAACACCTTAGACAATTTAACGAAGGAAAACACGAAGAGCTAGCGCAATGTAATCGACACCTCATATCCCGAAACAAAGTAGGGCCGGGCCACTAGCTGTAAATAATTTCGAAATTTAAAACACGATTATTTTTCTTCAACATTTATCGAGATATACAAGTACTTTAACTACGTTGCAGGTTAGAATTAAAATTTTAATATTTTTTTGTTTAAACCAAAGGAAGTGTTCTTATGAAAGAGGGAGGTCACAAGCAGGCTAACTGATCATGCCATGGAAAACGTATCATCATATTTGAACATACACCGACTAACTTAAATTTAGGTGTGTCTTATTTAATCAATAAACAGTTTTATAGTAAGTTCACTGCCTTTAATATCTTAGTGATAAAAAACATATGAGATGCACTTTGACCGGGCACTTTCTTAACATTTGTTGGAAGCTATCATTACGAATATAATGAGATTGTTTTAGGTCATCGCTGCAGCCAACCTTTGTATCAATACCATGGGTGATCAGCAAAAAAATCACTTCGGCGCGTAGACAGCAAGTCATCAGTGTTGCCGACACAGAACTTTCGGTGCTAAATTTATCACTATTTTAATTTCATAAGTCTAACACCATGGACTAAAAAAATTACATTCAGCATCCTTTTTGGCACAATGGATTAATTTAAAAATAAACTTAGTTACACATCAAATCCTACATGGAATATTTTCTGCTCAATGAGTTCGTTTTTCAATATGATTTTTGTCGTGAGACTTTTTTTTTCTCTATAAACTTATGTATATAGCCTTAGAATGTAGGTTTATTATTCTAAGCCTTATATATAGCCTTATTACTCCCAACCGCACTAATTTCTATAAATTCTTATAAATGTTGGGTCCAACGCGTACGCGAAAAAATGATTACCGCCAAAAGCGGCCACTTTAGCGTGAATCGATTTTTCACGTACAAAAACGGATCCAAAATTTGTGCATGGTTATTTAATAAATAGAAATTATTTTAAATAGGTCCGGTTTAGTAGCTAAAAATTAAAATCGGTCGGCGTCGCTAGTGTGCCCTACCCGTCACCTTAACATTCTAGAACTTTTTCACAGAGCAATTTATTAATACGATGTTGGCAACACTGCAAGTCATCATGGACGTTATTACTTGGTCGGTACTCAGCATTGAACTTGATTACTTCAGACGAACTTGATTGATACGACTCTAATGCCTCGGGTGTAGTTATTGATGATTTCAAAAGCGGCATTCATGTTCTCAATTATGTGAATTTGGATGTTAGAAATCGAAATCGGGGGTTCGAATTTTTCGATAATGGTATAGTTAACAACACTATATAATAGGTAATCATCTTTTGAGCTAGATTCATGTTTGGTATTATCATGAATTTTGGTTCGATTTTCAATTTTTTTTTAATGTCAGGGATATTCCACTGATATAGCGATAATATAATTTAATCAGTATGCATTTGTACCTATGTTACTTTCATTACCAGTACATATTTGGTCTTCTCTAGATGACTTCAAAATTAGAGAGTAGGAACTCTTAATTTGTTTGTGCATGAATAAGGATCTTATGCTAATCAGTTCCTGCTGTCGCCCAAATTTATATCGTTTGAATGTGGGCGTATTTTCAATGCAATAAGAAATTTATTCACATGTATCAAAAAGACACCGAATCTCATGAATACAAACATCATCTTTTACTGGTAGCGTTTAAAACTTGACCTTTTTCCGGGAAAAGCTTGGGAATCTGAACGTTCACACTTGGTTGGCATTTTTGTTATGAGCTTTAATGAGCAGAAGCTTTACTTTAATTGAATACCCTATAAAGTGTTCTCCCTAACGATGCGAGTTTTAAGCTTATAATATCCAATTTGAACGTCTCTTAATCGTACTATAAATCTTACCCAAACCTTTACTTTGTACCAGCAGAAATATTACACACAAGGTGAAGTGTGGGCGAACAACTTTGTAAATTAGGCTTCAAACACGTACTTGGATATTTTGCTGATGACTTTGGTGATTTTAGCATACATATATGGATAAAGTAGCTCATAAAGATGGTAATGTGTATGTATATTTTGTTAATTTATACATCTTCATTCGTGAAAACAGAAATTACTTACATTGTTTTTTAACTTTGCAAACTGTCCACATTATAACATGTGGACTTACTATTATTAAGAAGAACTGTATATTACCATGTTTTATGCAAATAAAGTATTCTATTCTATTCTATAAGAAAAGTTCGAGTAATTCTGAGTGCAAGTAAAGTAAGTATGCAACCCGTCCTTATATTTTGTGTATCTTATTTTCTTATTGACAATTCCATTCCACATACAAGGTTATGAAAGTAATATATGCCTTTTGCAATGGACAACATTTCAAAATTGCTAAGCTCTGAAACAAAAAATACCAATTCTTTGTTTACTTTTCCGCTGCTCGAATATATATTTATTCATTTTTTATATTGCTTATTTACTGAGAAAAAAATTAAAAATTAAAAAACATAAGATGACGTCATCGGACGGCAGAATGTAAAATATTTCTTTGCTTAGCACATTATAGTTTTAAATTTACGAAATGCCAAACCCATGACATGTCACTGTCAAAAAAAAGACAACTTGACAACGTTGGATGTATGAATGACGTTGACAATGTTGACACTAGTATTATTTACCTTTGACAGTAGTACCTTTTTTTTATTAAAACAATGATAAGCAAAGGAATTTCGCTGTATTCAGCCGTCCGATGACGTCATTTGGCGCTTACGTCTGTTTAGAATAAAAAGAATTTCAATAATTATTTTATGCATGAAAATGGACAAATTTTGAAAAAAGAAAAAATATGAGTCTGTTCATTTTATGTCTACTTCCATATAATTTCATAGTGTCTCCAACTCCTTCACCCTATCTGCCATCAGGCTCTGGAACTCGCTACCTGATGACATCAAAAAGTCCTCCACCAAATTTTCATTCAAGCGTTCAGTTCGTGATCATTTTCTCCGCTCACTAGAAATTTAACTTAAGTTTTTTTTTTTTTTTCCTTGATTTTATGACTGCTGTGGCAAGATGTATTGTGTCTGTTTCAACCCTTTAATGCTTACAATGTAGGTTAGCCGGTATTCGTCGCTTCTGTTTTTTTTTTTTTTTTGTTTTTTTTTTATGAGTTAATTGTAGTATAAGTAGGTTTATTGTATTGTATGGTTATGTATGTATATTTAATCATATTATATATTACTCACATGTATGTTTATGGATATAAATTTAGTTAGCCGTCATACATATTTCTGCATCGCCTAATGGTTGACTGGTAGAGAATGCTGTATAGCATTAAGTCCGCCAATTGTACTTTACTTTCTTGTGCAATAAAGAATAAATAAATAAATAAATATAAAAAAACAATATGGACATGTTAAAAATATGAAATGTTGTCCATTGCCGTGTGGTATCCGGCAGAGTAGAATAGGCCACCCTCACTCTTACCGAGGTGTCGTAAAAGGCGACTAAGGTAAAGCTGCTGGCATGATCATCAGCACCCAGAGAAGGAAAACTCTGCATTTATATCAAAACCCTCGCCAACCCGTCTGCCAAGCGTGGTGAGTATGGCAATTACCCCTCATGTGATTGAGGGAGGCCCGTGTCCCAGCAGTGGGGACTTAAATGTGCTGATGATGATGATGCCTTTTGCGTTTTTCCCGTATACACCCAATCATTCCGGGTCAATATTATATCTTTAGTGTCATGTATGTATCTATTTTTATGCTAGAGGCAGCAGGTGGGAAACGAACAAGAACCCATTAATATAACCGAGATCAGAGGAATCGCTGCTGCGGTGCCGGCCTTATAGAAAGGAGAAGGCTCGTCTATTGAAGGTCCTTTAGTAATAACCGTGAGGAACTATTGCTGCAGCCAAACTGATCCACAGAACTAAGGTTCGCTAAAATTGTTGCTGTCACCTTTGGGATGAATCTGCCCGGTATCAGCTGGATGCTTTGGACATAATAGAGCACCGTACGAAGAGCCTCATCGGTGATGACGTACTCTCAGAGGCTGGCATGCAGAGCCTTGACCACCGCAGACGTCTGGCAACTCTCTAAGTCTTCTACTGGATTCATTTCGGAGAGTGTGCGGAGGATCTGCATAATTTGATCCCCCCTAGCCCATTCCACCACCGGACAACAAAGCGCGGCGACGGGTTTTATTCATACGTTGTTGGCTTTGCCCCTTTTCCGCACGAAGCGATTTGCTTCTACGTTCATAATGCGGACAGCTTAGGAATGGAATTCCTTGCCAAGGTTTGTTTTTCCGGACCACTACAATCTGGACATCTTTAAGGCAAGAATGAACAGGCATCTACTAGGCAAACGCGTTACATCCTAGACCTCATCGTCACTTTCCATAAGGTGAGATTGTGGTCAAGCGTAAGAATGCTCATAAAAAAAATCACTCTCATAGCAAACAGCATATAAAGCTTATTGTTTCGCAAAAACACGTGCAATCTCTACACAAAATACTTTTACAGTTTGCTGGCAGAGTTTATCATGTGAACCAATACTTTCCCACATGGGAGGAGCATAATGATCTGCACAATACGGGACCTCCTAAACAAAGCACAACGGAGCCGAAGCAAAAACAGGGACAATGCCGACACGCTTCAACTGAGCAGGAAGCAGGTGCGGTCCAAAACCATCTTGTATATTAATCTAACGAGATAAACAGATAAGCCACAGACATATAAACATACGCTAAGAGTGTGTTTCATCACATCTTGAGTAATCGCTGTAATGAGAAAGCAGCTTCAAAATATTTATGTACACAAGAAACAGGGGCGAAATATGCATGCGGAGGTCAAGGAACTCTCCTTGGACTTTCAAGTGCTTCCATGTCCTCCTTAAACATAATAACATGTATGGCTACATACCTCCATTCAACTCGAAAAAGTCAAGGAATTTTCATCTGCATAAAAACAATAACGGCACGCACGCAAGTGTTGCAATTTCGCGTTTCAGAAGATTCGAAATATCAGAGTTTATGTTTTATTGACTTCGGTGATTCAGTACCTACTCGTACCTTATCGATGCATCGAAGTTTTTGCACGTCCTGTTTGTCGGCAACATTACCATTAACACAAATATTATAATACAAGCCATTAAGTTGCCAAAATTAGCAGCCTCTTTACGTCTGGCTGTTTATGGCTATAAAAATGCTCCGTAGGATCCACTGACAATGGCATTCTTTAGTGACTCTCGCTTGTTATCACAAGTACACAAATTGTCAAGGTTTATTATTTAGACCAGTGTTTCCAAATCTTTGCGACAGCCCAGTAAATTTCACACCGCCCATTCGCGATCACTTCAATATTACATCTTCGTAAAATTATTATAATTACGTAATGTTTTGCAAATATTTTCGTATCGCCTATTTAATGCTTCGTATCGATTTTTCCTGAGATTTGGGTTAACTTCAAAAAGGCAGGAATTATGCGACCCAGTGTTTATATTTCGACGACCCAGTTCTTGTTATACTGTGCCAGTACCACAGAGTAAGGTATTAATAATACTTTGGTCAGTATCACGGTTTGGGGAACACTGAACGAGTAATAAAGACGTGTAACAACGTTAAGTGATGTCAGCTATTAGCCGGGAAAGTTCCCAAGACACCAAGGCCTGAGGTATGGGCCCGGCGTTGAATAACTTCACGTGGTGGAACGAAACTCATGGGAGACAGGGTGTGCAATCGCAGTTGCTATTGTTCAATAGCTTTTCTGTAGAATCCAATGTATGGGCTCAGCGGTGCATTGTTCAGAATCGATTAGCTTTCCAGATTGAAGATAGCGGTAACTTCAATATTCCCTTTTGTTGATTTCCCTTTACCTTTAGGCTATCTGCTGATCAAACCATTATAGATCTCTTTAAGTAGTATAACGCATGAAACTAGAGAGACTATTATTCGTTGGACGGAAACTCGTTTGTCCATTCTGATACCAAATAAGTCAAATAACATTCGTGCTTGGGGTATTGTCCACATAGTAGGTGATGTTGAATCGAATTTGACAAGTAGGTAGCTTTTTCGTGCTGAAGAGAACAATTTTAAGTAAGAAATTTATTAATAACTAGCTGACCCGACAGACTTCGTCCTGTCAAAAAAATTTGTAATGTGGCAACAAATATGAACTTTATATAATAGCAATAAAGCTCAAATTGATTCTACGTTTTAGTTAGAAAACGTTTATATGTGAAAAAGAAAAGAGCTGTTTTTAGGGTTTTCCCGACAAATATTTTTTCTCGCCGTAAAAACCATCCTTGGACTTCAACGAACATTTTAAAAAAAGAATTAGGCCAAATTGGTCCAGGCGTTGTTGAGTTATGCGCTTACCAACTACATTTTGCGATTCATTTTTATATTATAGATTACTACGAACTACTCATAACATTAAATTCCTTTCAAGGCTAGATAATCTATCTAAAAGAAATACTATCATAACTACATACATACTCTTTTCACATTGGTTTCTATAGGTAGACATTTCAATTAAAATTTAATTTCAATTCTGAATTATTTATTGCTTTTTTCTAATTTGATCTGATGTAGAAATAAATTAATATGTTGGGCAATGCTTGCCTTGCCCTATTGGTAGCCTAAATGAGCAAATAAGTATGCACCTTCGATTACCAATCGCCTGTCAATGGGGGCTCGCGTGTGAAATATCAGCTAGATGGCGTGCCTGTAAGCCGAGGTCCAACTTCAACATCATTGGATGATTTATTCGTTAATTGACAATTTGATATATCACGTCTAAAAATACCCAATCACCTTGTAGATGGACCTCAGGCCTCTAGTACGCCATCATGCGGATTTTTCGTAATGATCACGACACACAGCCTGTCATGTTTGTTTTGGCCGATAGATGGCGTTAATTTTAAAGATTGTAGATTGTTTGAATAAATCGTTTTGAATCAAAACCGATTGACGTTTTAGGTCCTTTTTTACGTATGTTATTCAGCTATTTCCTTAAAATGCTTTTAAGCCTTATTCTGGTAGTCTCAGTTCCGATTTACCTACTAGTATGATATAATAGTGTGTAATAACTAAAATCTCAGAGTGTACCGCGGCTGTTCCAACATGGGTCATCGCCAAGGGGCATGATAAAGTCTTTTTTATGTGATAGGTGGCAGACGAGCAGACGGATCACCTGATGGTAAGCGATTGCCGCCGCCCATGGACACTCGCGACTCCAGTGGAATCACAACTGCGCTGCCAAACTTTAACCCCCCCATTCCCCCGGATTGGGCCTCGGGTACCGGTCACTCACGCAGCGAAACACAGCACAGTGCTGCTTCACGCCGGTTTTCTGTGAGGCCGTGGTATCACTCCGGTCGAGTCGTCCCATTCATGCCGAAGCGTGGTTCTCACACGGTCAAAGCAGCAAGCAGGAAGTGCTGCAGTTTTGCTTTGATCTTCGCCCAAAACTGCACTATCAACAAGTAGGTAACCGTGTGGTCCCCGGTAGAGTAGACTAGGCCACCCTCACTCTTACCGAGGTGTCGTAAAAGGCGACTAAGGTAAAGCTGCTGGCATGATCATCAGCACCCAGAGAAGGAAAACTTTCCATTTATATCAAAACCCTCGCCAACCCGTCTGCCAAGCGTGGTGAGTATGGCAATTACCTGTGATTAAGGGAGGCCCGTGCCCCAGCAGTGGGGACTTAAATGGGCTGACGATGAATAAGTAGGTAGGTATTCGTCCAATCCCATAATTCGAGTATTGTTAGATATGACATAAGCAGTTTTTACTATCTGCAAAGATCCTAGATAACGCGCACTGTAGAGTATTCACCTTGGGAATGGAATGTAACCATTTGCTAACTAATTCAGGCCGGTAGAGCCTAACATAATGAACAAAGACTTTACAGTAGGTACCCTAACTACAGGCGGTCTTTGAAGGAATTCAGATCCAATTACGAGTCCTGTACAAACAGGACGTCGCATTTTTTACGGTAGGAAGAAACCTTACATGAGATTATACGCCTAGAGAACTTAAAGAGCCTTATTCCTTTTAAAATAAAGGTCAACTTACACACCTAGATGCCAACTCAAGTACACAGCCTCAAATGAACGCTCGGCCCAGCGAGACCAGTTTAGGTGGCGATTTCATAAAAAGTTCCATTAAATTTAATTAAAAAATCCCATTAAAGAACATGAGGATTCCTCAAGTTATCCCGGCAGTAAAACGAAAACGGTGAAAAAAGATGAGCGGACGTGTAATGGATGTAACTTGCACGTGATTTTAAAATTACAACAGCAAGCTGGAGAACTTGGATCTAATAGTCTGTTAACATGCACGAAATAAAGTTTTGTAAGCTTAAAAGTTGTGTTGCTTATCGATAGTCCACTTTTACTATCGATAGTAAAAGTAAAATAAATAGTATCGGTACTATCGATAGTAAAATTATATCAATACCATTGATAACCGTGGCCGTGTGGTACCCGGCAGAGTAGAATAGGCTACCCTCTTTCTTACCGAGGTGTCGTAAAAGGCGACTAAGGTAAAGCTGCTGGCATGATCATTAGCACCCGAGAAGGAAAACTTTGCATTTATGTCAAAACCCTCGCCAACCCGTCTGCCAAGCGTGGTGAGTATGGCAATCACCCCTCATGTGATTGAGGGAGGCCCGTGCCCCAGCAGTGGGGACTTAAATGGGCTGACGATGACTATTGATAACGCTCATACTATCGATACTATCGATTGTTTAATGTCCGATACTATCGATAGTACCTATCGCACACGTTTAATCAGCCAGTAATACTAACGAAACATAGCTGACTATCGATAGTACAAAACTATCATTACTATCGATAGCATCGATAGTTTTTGATTAATTCTGTGAGAAAACAGAATGCTATCGATACTATCGATAGTATCGGGCATTAAACAATCGATAGTATCGAGAGCATTGGCGTTATCAAATTGTACTATCCATTGTTTTAACCAATAGCAATAGGTACTATCGATAGTCTGAATGATTTTCGAGTTCAACTATCGATAGGGAAACTATTGAAATTTCCGCAACACTACTTTAAAGTATAAGTTAGGTACAGCCTTCCTTTTAAGTATGTAGTTCAAAGTTCCTCTGACTTTCTTGTTTGGTACAAATGGTTGAATTTCTGAATCTAAAATAAATGAAATGATTCATTGTTATAAGTGACCACTTGGTATGTTATTTAAATGCGAAATTATAATATATTTTCAACATTGCTATCTAAAGCGCCACAACGTTGTGTATTCACCCACGCAGTATTGAAATATCGTTATGACATTGACTGTTCAAACATTCGAAGGGATAGTAGGTGCTGCAGAATCAATATCAGAATATCTGCCAATAACTTAAGCAAATACATACTTTATTTCTTTAACATCAGGGTATATTGCTAGAACTAGAATAAAGCATAGGGTAGAACTAGGTGAGTATTAACTAGTCTAAGAAACTGACTATAGTGAAAATACATAGTAAGACAAGTGTAATTTGAATCTTACAAGTCTCTTACTTCATCTTCATCCGTAGCTTTGCCACAGAATAATGCTCCGGATTTTTTTTTCACTTTAACAGGAAAATTTTTGATCCTTCATTGTATAAAATAAAGATTATATTCTAGAGAAAGATGAAAAGGCAGCAAAGTAGAAACGTCATATACAGGCATGTTCTCTAGATGCCATCGAATTGATGGCAAAAAATAATCGTTTGCCATTTAATTTTTATATTTCGAAAAACCTACTTTAATGTCTATTGTCTATTGACATAGCCCTGTTCTTTAACAGCATGGCCTCTATAAACTAATGACCAAATCAGATTTTAAGCTTCTCGAACCTTGATGATTTATTGACTACCTTTGTTAATCCTATGGATATTATTTAGTTTATGCGTTTGTTGTAAATGTAGTAATGAATACTGTTTAGTTTATCCGTCAGTTGTATGTTTAGTTATCTTGATGAGACCTTAAACCGATTACTTGAATATTCATATGTGTATATTTGTGACTGGTATTGGTTTTTGCGACTACTGTAGATACCTTATAGGATTATTGAACTGTTAATTTTCCAAATAATAAATAAATGTTTGTTATGATGTTTCAGACAAAATGTGTCCCAAAAACGATTAAAATTAGTGTTTTAAAAGGACGTAACTATTTCTCTGTGCACCTTGTAACCTCTGTCTCCTCTAACATAAATGCGCACGAGTACATTTCTCATCGCGTGCTGTCACCAACTCGCCTTGATGCATTCCACGGAGCGGGAAGTCAATCTTAGACTGAAAGCTGCGTCGCAAGCGCACAGTGTCACTTTTACTAATCACAGCTAATTGTATCTATTTTAAATGACCGACGAGACGTGTGTGACTCCAAATGAGGATAGCACTTCCTTGACGAGTTGCTTAACAAGCCCTGAAGTCGTTTTCTGCTGCTATTTTGAGCAAGTAAAGTAAAGCCGCTACAACCAGTTATCATTCAATAAGGTTTTGGAAAATTGATTTACATTGTACAGGCTATTGTAATTAGATGTGATATGTAACATCGTCGTCGTCGTCGTCGTCAGCCCATTTAAGTCCCCACTGCTGGGGCACGGGCCTCCCTCAATCACATGAGGGGTAATTGCCATACTCACCACGCTTGGCAGACGGGTTGGCGAGGGTTTTGATATAAATGCAGAGTTTTCCTTCTCTGGGTGCTTATGATCATGCCAGCAGCTTTACCTTAGTCGCCTTTTACGACACCTCGGTAAGAGTGAGGGTGGCCTATTCTACTCTGCCGGGGACCACACGGTATGTAACATAGAAAGTATAATTTGTTATGTAGGGAAAGGAAACCAGAGTCAATTTTGAAGAAAATTCTTCTTCAAAAAGAAGAAATTTCAAAAATGCCGATTAGGTAGAGCCTATTAAATGAACGTGATTGTTTTACAGAACTTTAATGTTATCTTATACGGGTGCGGTGGAGAGAACGTCGCCCAGCACGTCACCCCTGTACTAACGGCTTCGGGTATCTGATTCGGGTGCACGTCTATGCTTTCAATAGATGTCTAATTTCCGTCACAGTGACAATGAAATGACGAGTAACTTCGATTAACAGTTTGAAGTTCTGATGATCGAATGCGAGCAAACAAACGAACAAATGAATGGCGCCAGAAGCACCTAAACTGACTCAGAAGGTCGCTACATATATAGTGATCTGTGGAAGGTCGCGAACTTTCCAAATGTGTGGATGCTTCGTGCCGATTAATCTGAACCTGATTGCACTAGTGATGCAACTGAAGTCTGATGCCACTAAAGTATTTTGAGTCATTTTACAATTTCGCTCAACCATCATGCAGCCGAGAGGGGTCGCATTCTCAAGGTTGTGTCATTTTCGAGTCAGTTGTGTGGTCTTAAGCCAATTCAACAAGGGGAACTTGTTAACTCCCCACTGTGCCCCAGAACTTGTTTGTTAGCGGTCTCAATCATATTGCAGAGACTTGACAAAACCGGTTCTAATATATTGAGCTAATTAAATATAGAATATCTACTCTATAGCACAATTTTGTGTGTACATAATAAAAGCAATAAATGATTAAAATCTGTAATATTAACAAATTAAGGGCCTAAGCTTTTTTTATAACCAAATCAGGTCACTCACAAATCGGGTGAATATTACTTTAACTCGAGTGAGAAATTTTATCCGATATCAGTCGAGTCGCATCACTAGATTGCACTCGTTGAACGTTGTGTAAGCGAAAGCTGTTTATGGAATACCGTATAAATAGATACGACATCTTTACGCGATTTTGAAATAATTGCATTATGGTAATGGGTGAATAAATTGTTCATTAGCTATTTCAAAACGATCTACGAACTGACTGCCAACATTTTACTCTATGCTGATTGCTGACTTCGATGGGGCTATTCTAATCTTAATGTCGACTGCATCATTCGCAGATTAGCTAATGAGGGTTTTCGCGTGTAAAGAATCCGCTAGATGGAGTACTATAGGAGTGAAGTCCATGTACAATGTTTTTGGTTATTTTTAACGTGATCTGTAAAAATGTCAATTTGACAAACTAAAAAACCAATTGATGCGGTTGATGTTGGTCCTCAGTCCAACAGTACGCCATCTAGCGGATTTTTCACACGCGAAAACCCTCATTGATTTCTCGTTTCTTAGGGTCTATTAATTGGATTTGTTTGGAACTCACGAGATCATTTTTGTCGTACATTATTATACCTAAGTACCTACCTAGGATATGTATATAGCGTTCATGAGCTCATCTTTACTATGACAACATTTTATTTTATTAGTGTCCAGAATTGAACGTGAATATTAAAATTAACCGTTATCCTTCTTGTGGGTAGTTCAAACCAATTGCAACATGCGCGTGGTTTTTGACTTCGAAACAAAATTAGTGCCAGGCACTTTGGCCAATGAATGATACAATGAGTAATATAATTCAATCAGTTCCGTCTAAACCGTACACTAATTTGTGATTTCATTGTTTGTAGGGCTAGATGTACTTGTAACGGACTCAATCAATGAACATTTATCATGCTATTAATTAAGGAAATCCACATCCAATACTTTATAGTTTCTATATACATATATAGACCTAAGTAATTCAATGATAGGTTTCCTAGGAAACCTACATTACAAAAGCCCAATTTGAACAATCTGTATCCGTCGATAAATGTAAGGTTATAGTCAGATTTGTATAGAATGACAGTGCTATACCATAGATTTAGTTTCCGATTAAGATTGGTCCAATCGACTATACAAGTAGTTATATTCAGTGTCTATTTAGTTATAGTTAGATTTGACAGTGCTATAACTACCATAGACTTTGGTATCAGATTAAGATTGTTCGAATAGACTATACAAGTAGTTATATTCAGTGTATATTTAGTTATAGTTCGATTGGACAGTGCTATAACTACCAAAGATTTAGTATCTGATTAAGATTGTTCGAATAGACTATACAAGTAGTTATATTCAATGTATATTTAGTTATAGTTCGATTGGACAGTGCTATAACTACCAAAGATTAGTAGTATCTGAATAAGATTGTTCGAATAGACTATACAAGTAGTTATATTCAGTGTCTATTTAGTTATAGTCAGATTTGTATAGAATGACAGTGTTATACCATAGATTTAGTATCGGATTAAGATTGATCGAATCGACTATACAAGTAGTTATATACAGTGTATATTTAGTAATCTAAGAACATAAGGCCACTGCTGTCTAGGTACACTATCACATTTGTAACATTTTACTTTAGCCTAAATTTAGAAAGGGGATCGTCTAGCACTTTGGTCCTAACGAAGATTTTTGTAGTAGGTACTAAAATAATGGTATGATGAAATAAGGTAAGGTTATTTGTCCATTCAGATAGTGCCTGGCGCGCTATGGCATATCAAGTTGGAAATACTAGTACAATCCGATCATGTTTTGTCACGGATGTTGCGACAACGCCCTGTGGTTATGGCGTGCGATATGGGTACACTTTCACCCATGATGGCACACCATACATAAATATGATATCGGTTATGAAGTCGGTACTTCAATATTGGCTAGCACATAGTAATAATCATAGATCGATAGATAGATACTCTTTATTGCACAATACAAAACTTAAAAGCTAGGTATGTACCTATCCAGACATTCAGTATACAATTTAGAATGTACTTATGCGATCGCTGGTGTGATCTCTACCAGACAATTATGGACAAAATTTTAATAGCATGAGAATGCTTATGTTTTTATTCGACAACTATTGCCTTCTTGTGTTCTTTGGCATTTTTGTTAATGATGGGCTTACTCTCGGCTTTACACTGAACTCTAAGAGTTGAGAAAAAGCCTACGATGGAGCGAGCTTAACCCAGAATTAGCCATTTCATATAGTGATTCGGCAGATTGTGATATATTTTGCGGTTAGATATATATTTTACTGATCTTGCCATAAAATTCTAAACGCTTTAAAGGCCACAATCGTGATGAACTTATTAAACACTAAATGGTTCGCATAGCAAATGGTTTTATCTTAGTATCCGATCGTTATCTAAAGAAGCAGACCTACTATGAAAATGAACAGTTAAACTCAAGTAGGTACCAATAGTAGTAGCTTTGGCCCTACCGATCGATAGGGTATTTGACTAAGCTAGAGATTTTACAAAATATAAATATTTTATCAAAATATAGGTAAATATGTGCTAATAGCAAAAATTCGGAATAAAAAATATAACGTCTAGGCGGTTATATGGTCATTCAAAGAGTAATGGACAAGTCCATTTTAAAAATTAAAATACCATTACCATTATTATACCATTCAAATAATTATACCATTAAATAACCAATACAATTTGTACCAACTATTATAATAGAACCATTGACATAAACGAAACATTTGATATAGCTACCATACAAAATTCAAATGAAATACATACAAAATACATAATGTACTTAGGTGTGACGTTACTTAGTAGCCATTTGTACGGATCGTTTTGGGTTTGCCTAAAATATTGCGATTAAAGTAGGTAGGCAATATTTCAGGTAGTTTAAATAAGAATCAAGTAATTCTTTCAACGATGTTTCTATCATGGAGAGATCTTTTGATTACAAAAAAAAATACCTTATTTGCCGGTAGGACCAAAAAACTCAATTTATAAAGTGGCAAGAAACTGCTATTTTGTGAATTTAATATCGTCATAATATATTGTATACAGTTAGTCCTTTCCAGATTTACTATACTTAACATCAAGGTAAATCGTAAAAAGTTTACTCAATTTGTAAATAAAAGCGTAATTACCAAGCAAACATACACCAGTTATCACACCACAATCACGGAAGGTGTCACACTACTACTTAGCACATACTTAACACACAATTAAAAGTAAAGCGTTTGTAAACGAAAACGCCTTACCATTTAATTTGCCATATCCATGAATAAAATTTCAGCTAATTGCTTATTAGTAAACCTAATATATTAATGAGGCCCAGTTAGTTGATATACAATACATACGCGAAAAAAGTTCAATATGTATGAGTTGCGCAATTGTAGATTATTTGCGTTTTTTGCAATATTCTAAAACTTAGAATACCTACCTACACTTTATTAGAGCCCACTACTCGGACCGGAACCAATATGTGGCGTTCCAGCCTGCATGGTCAGGTTCGAGTTAAAAGATTGGGAGAAAAAACAAAGCACTGAATTCTGGAAAAGACTACCTCGACTAGAACAGTCTAAGGCGTTGATACAGGCGTTCAATCAGAGACGAGCTGTAGAGATAACAAAACTGAGTAGAGGACATGTTAGGGCACTCACTCGGACCCTCACAGGGCACTGCAAATTAAACAAGCACCTGCACAACATGGGCCTTACAGATACCAAAATCTGCAGGTTCTGTCGCGAGGACGAGGAAACGATTATCCATGTCCTCGGCGAGTGCATGGCGCTGCACCGCTGCAGAAGCCGGCACCTGGGAGCACACATGATCTCGGCTGACGAGATCAAGAGCTCCCCCATCAGCTCCATTCTCGGGTTCATCCTGGAACTGGGGCTGCATGAGGTGCTGTAATAGGTTACGGGGCTGCCACAATAGATCATCTACTGGTCGCAGTGGCTATGAGACGCAGGGCTCACCCCATTTCTATCAAATAAAAAAATACACTTTATTGACCACACCATAAATTAGGTCCGAAAAATTAAAGCTGTGAATTGCTATGTAACAAATATTGTGGCTTAATAACTATGAGAGATACCTATATACATAAAGGTCATTCGAGAAAGTTATCAAAACATGATTTTCTCATGGCGATATTTTTGCTGCTGCGTCGAGTTAGTAATTTAATTATTTCTAGACATATATAAATAAATAAGTAGACACGCATATAAATTTAAAAAATCAAGTTGTACGTGTTTAAATTTAATCTTGCGATCTCCCGTTTCGAGGGCGCCTTGTTTTTTTTCCACTGAGTTACTATACCACAGTCGCTAGCGTTAAAAAAGTCATTTTGATGAAATCTGCTTTCTTTTAAAATATTCAATAAGTCAGACTATGTTCATTTTTCAATCTCTTACCTAAACGAAGAAAATAAGTAGAACGCAGTGATTTTAGTTCTAAATATCGGGTTACATATTTCAGACATATTGCTTGCATAGTGTTTGCTTACATGGTGAGCCCAATTTGTGTTTACACAATATCGCCTTTTCTAAGGCATCGGGTGAAGAGGTTCCATCATTGATATCAAATATCAGGAGACAAGTCGCTGGTGCAAAATTATTTAGTGCTTGACTAGCGGCCCCAGCTGCTCCGCTTGCGTAAAATTTGGGTTGTCACTAAAATATTTTTTTACACTAATTTATTATGATGTTAGGCTTAAGGTGACGGGTAGGGCACACTAGCGACGTAAATCGATTTTAATTTTTAACTACTAAACCGGATTCATTTTAAACAGTTTCGGGGTTACAACCTCTCATCAAACACTTATGCTATTTATTAAATAACCATGCAAAAATTTTGGGTCCAACGCGTACGCGAAAAATTGATTCACGCCAAAAGCGGCCACTTTTGGCGTGAATCAATTTTTCGCGTACAAAAACGGCCCATCACCTTAAGGTGACGGGTAGGGCACACTAGCGACGCCAATCGATTTTACTTTTTAGCTACGAAACCGGATCTATTTTAAACAATTTCGGGGTTACAACCTCTCGGCAAACACTTATAAGTACTATTTATTGAATAACCATGAAAATATGTTGGGTTCAACGCGTACGCAAAAATTGATTGTGGCCGTTTTTGGCGTGAATTTTTCGCGTACAAAAACGGACCCAACATTTTGTGCATGGTTATTTAATAAATGGTATGTGTTTGCCGAGAGGTTGTAACCCCGAAATTGTTTAAAATAGATCCGGCTTAGTAGCTATAAATTAAAATCGATTGGTGTTATCTAGTGTGCCCTACCCGTCGCCCGTGTCGATACTAGCGCCGCCAAGTGATTAATACTGAATGTGCCGAATAGGTCTTTTAAAAAAAACGGCAATTTCATAGGTAAAGACCTAATATAGGCAGAAAATATAACCCATTATATAAGCGATGACTTGATTTCTTGGAGGCACCTGACCTGCCGCGGCATCTGTGGGACAGTTGGGCTGACTTTTTACTTTATTATAAATACAAGTCGAAGTTACTTAGAATTTTATAGTTATTATAGTTGCACATATTAGTCTATTGCCGTGTGGTCCCGGCAGAGTAGAATTGGCCACCCTCACTCTTTCCGAGGTGTCGTAAAAGGCGACTAAGGTAAAGCTGCTGGCATGATCATCAGCACCCAGAGAAGGAAAACTCTGCATTTATATCAAAACCCTCGCCAACCCGTCTGCCAAGCGTGGTGAGTATGGCAATTACCCCTCATGTGATTGAGGGAGGCCCGTGCCCCAGCAGTGGGGACTTAAATGGGCTGATGATGATGATGATATTAGTCTCTGTTTAGATTTAATTTTGTTTACTCAATAAAACTAATTTAGAGTTTTTAGAATCTGTTTCTTTAATTAATGCAATGTCGGGCTATTCCAACTAATGGATCTAATATTTTAGTAACAAGTTCACGGAAGCCGCCTATTTCGGGATACGGTTGTTAAGATTCTTCAAAAGGTATTAACTATCAAAGTCCACACGATTTTACGCCTTGTCTAAAAGTAGTTAGCTATCAAATTACTTAATTGCCTTTTGATTTTGGTTATAGAAAGATGTTAATTTATAACTCAGATATATTTTTAAATTAAGGAAGGCATTTCTATTACCTACCTAATTGATTATAAATAAAAAACTAGGTAAAAATCTGTAGATTGAAAACCAATTTAAGATTCTTAATAAATAACGCACTTAAAAATTTCATCTCGTGTTCAGGCGGGAATCGAACCAACATAATAAAATAAATATTTCACAATATCACATACATTAATCTGACTCCGAGACTACTCAAGCACCTGTGTTACGTATATCAGAATCAAAAGTAGGATTACAAATATATACATATAATACTTTTCTTTTGTAAACACAGCCTTATAATACATATAAAACACCCAGACAAATACTACATCTTCCACAATCCGGGTGGCTGTTCTACCAATCAGAACACTGAACGCGTTACTGAGCAGACGAAATTAGTAAAGTGCGATTCGAAATGAGCTGTCAATAGTCTCATCAAAATTGTAAATTGTATTAATTAGTATACTTGCAAAAGATTGCTATAAAAAATATCAACTATCAATTTAAGATTTCCTGAAATACCTATGTACTTAATCCTTCTCACGTTATTTGATGCATTTATTTAGGTACCTATATTTTTCTAAATTGGGCAATTTAAACATTTTAACCTGAACCTCTCGTCCGAACCGTCGTCGGCTGAATCGGTCGTCAACATGCGAAATCCTTGCAAAATAGGTGACTACTCCACCGACCAAAGCGTCGCTCTTAAATTACAGAGAGAAAATATGTTAATGCTCCGTAATCGTTCCTAAATATTTGTTGAAAAGTAAAAAAAAAACCCAGAACAATCCATATCAAATGCAGAACTCATACACTAATCTCAGGACTCAGGAATTCTTACTAAGTGGGTCTTCTAGTGCGCATAAGCCTCGCTCCCTAACTTTATAAAGGATTGTTCGTTTAGAACGCGTTTTGTACGTAAACACTTGGATATAACGTCTTTGGTCGAGTCTACGTGTTCCCTATGTCTGAGGCATGACGTCGGCACTCTCACCATTAGTCCTCGGAGTGTAAAAGGGCACGCGATCCCTTTACAGCGCAGCCTGGCGATAGAAAGCATGCGCGTGCGTGTGATGTTCTGCCGCTACGCATTGAAAGTTGCTACACAATCAAACATAATACAACAGTAGGTAAGCAGCTTGGGATGCAACTGGGGCAAAATGCTAAGATGATGATGACAAAAGTAGGTAAACCCTTCTTCGGCAAACTGCACATTGGTTATGTGTGAGTTTTACCTACCCTCCTCGTATCGTAAACCTCATGACTGAGGGTCGTATCCCCCTTTGAAAGAATCTTTACTTTGGCCACACTTTTCCATCGCCATGTCCCTTCATGAGGGAATTTAGGTTACAAGATTCTTTCTTAATCACGAATAGTCTGCATACATAAAACTTTCACCTCTCATTTTTAGGAATTGGGGGATTAGAAAGAGGTTAAAAGTGGACTATGTCACTCTACATTCCTTCAACTATCGCCCATCGCGTCAATTAGTCGCTCCGATTTACCGATAGACAAACTAAGAAACAAACATACACACACACACACACACTTTACCATTTATAATATAAGTATGGATGTACGACTGCCTCGATGGCCTCGTCGCACTTTAAAGGTCAGGCCAAAAATTTTACCTAGGTTTTCGGTAAGAAATTCTTAGTCAACCTGGAATCTGGAAGTCGGCGGTCACCCCGGTGCCTCGGAAAGCACGCAAAGCCGTTGTCCTGCGCCCGATCCCTATCCGGTCGTGTCACACTGGTGGCCCATCGGATTATAAGGGTAAGAAAATAGAGAGTGCACTTGTGTTTACGCACAAACTTGAGCGCTATAATATATCCTGCGTACGTGGCCGATAGTTGAGATTAGCCGCCATATAGTAATCGGTTGGAGAATATTATAAATGTACTTATCGTATCTTTTTCCACCTACCATGCTACGTGCTCCTGAGTTCACTGCAGTGTTGTAAGCTGTACATTGACATAAAGCCGCGCGACCTCTGCGCCTGCGCCTACGCGAGCGCTTTCTAACACAAGTCGTCGTTTTTGCTATATCTCAATACGGGTTCATTACTCTTAATGAGCTGGTGATCATTGAATAATCTTCGATGGCATGAGGATGTCATTCTGATTAATGTAGGAAATGGCCTTTAAGATGATGAGGGCGTCTAATGTGTCCTTTCTTGTTGTACGTATCGCGATTAAGATCATATTAGCTAACTTTAATAGGTTTATTATGTAAGTGCAGCCTGCGGTAAGTACTAAGAAGCCATGTTTATAAAATTACCCATCGTCGTTTAAGTTCTAAAACCACGTAACTAATTTTAGGAACTTTTTAGGAAAGTCTAAAAACTGATCCGAGACTTACGTAGGTACGTTCATTTATCTTTTTATTTTCTTCCATTCTGTTATCTTTTCATCATTTAAAAGGTTTTTAATTGGTGTAACTTGATTCTGATTGAACAAAACGATCCATTTTCTAAGTATCTAACCAATGGTCTCAAAATGCCAAAGCTGCCGACAGAACAGCCAATAGACTGATTGTGATTTACGTGGTGTTAGCATGGAACTAGAAAAAGCGCGCTGCCATTTTCAGAAAAAACGTCCCTGAGTGTGAAAGAGATCCAACCAGCCCTGACGTAGCTTTAATATATCTCTATACGGGTGCGGTAGACACCCTGTTGGTCTAGTGGTTTCAGTACTTGGCCGTGATCTCGGGGTCCTGGGTTCGATTCCCGGGTCGAGCAAAAAGTATGTTTCGAATTTTTCGAACATATCTCGGGTTTGTGACCATCAATCCGCATTTGGCAAGCGTGGTGATTAAGCCTAAACACAACATAGTAGCGATGACTTGATTTCTATGATGGAGGTCTTTGCCCTGCAGTGGGACAGTATATAGGCTGATACAACTACGGATGCGGTAGAGAAAAAACATCACCCAGCACGTGTCAGTTCAGGAGCCCAATTCTCGTGCTCGTGATATTTTGAAAACATGGTGGATATCACCTGGAGCCCACTTCTAGTGCTCGTGACATTTATTTTCATACGACGTATATCACTAAAACATAGTTTTTCTGTATGGTTTTCTGGTGATATCCGCCATGTTTTCAAAATATCACGAACCCGAGAATTGGGCTCCTGAAAGCCATACAAAAAAAACTATGTTTTAGTGATATATGTCGTCTGATAATAAATGTCACGAGTACGAGAATTGGGCTCCAGTACGTCACGTCTTGGCGCGGTTTATCAAGAATGGCTTGCTATGAAAGGGCTCCGTCTGGTTAGGGTGCACGTCTATGGATGTAGGTAATTTCATTACTTAAGCGCTTTATTCCTTACTGGTCATCACATGATTCTGCTTGGGTGAAAGCATCGAATTATCAAAACCGCCAAAAATGACTTAGGTCATCGTCATCGTCATCGTCAGCCCATTTAAGTCCCCACTGCTGGGGCACGGGCCTCCCTCAATCGCATGAGGGGTAATTGCCATACTCACCACGCTTGGAAGACGGGTTGGCGAGGGTTTTGATATAAATGCAGAGTTTTCCTTCTCTGGGTGCTGATGATCATGCCAGCAGCTTTACCTTAGTCGCCTTTTACGACACCTCGGTAAGAGTGAGGGTGGCTTATTCTACTCTGCCGGGACCACACGGCTTGGGTGGTTGGAATTATCAAAACCGCCAAAAATGACTTAGGTAGGTAGTGTAAACATTTAAACGACGCTATGTTACGCTCTAGACGCTATGTTTTTCAAACGAATTTTACAAAATTTGCAACGCGTAGGTGCGTGATATGACTACAGTTCTACCTAGTAAATTGTAAAACATTTTACGAAGTATTCCATAAGTATTTTCGTAAACAAACTACCGCGGTCCAAAAAACTCGAAGACATGCGAGTAATTTCCTCAACTGTACAGACCAGCTCGGTTGATATGCGTGGCGCGTACGCACTCGTCCTGCATACGAATGTGTTTGCTAGTGTTGTGGGGTCAAAATATCGGGAAAGCATTCGTTACTAGTATACCTAAATTCAGTCAAATCGAATGGGAAAGACATTGAAACATGATTAAATATTTCACAACATCACATACATTGATCTGACTCCGAGATAGGTAGCTCAAGCACCTGTGTTACTGATATCAGATTCAACAGCGGAATTACAAATAATATACATACTTATAATACATACAAACACCCAGACCAATACAAACGGACATGTTCATACACACAAATGTTTGTAATGTGCGGGGATCGAACCAGCAACCCTTGGACCAAAGGCAGCGTTCGCTACCACTGTTCCAAACGGGTCGTCAAACTAAGGAAACCAAACTAAGGAAGGTCTAACTAACTAATTAAGCTAAAGATATCTGTGGATATTACGTAGTGAAATAGGAGTGGCCTGCCCTAGTAGGATTTTTTAGGGAGCATACAATATTTACTTTCAGAAATTACTTCTAAGACTGCATTGAAGTCGGTAAAACCGGTAGTGGGCTTATCGGTAAAAGCGTCACGAAAGTCGTAAGTCTTAAAATTTCATCACGATCCGACTACATCTCTCCAGCTCTACCAGTGATCTCTACCATGGTAAATCTAGAGTAAGCAATTTAACGCACATTAAGATTTACTTTTGTCATTTAAATTATCTTTTTCTTAACGCATTAGCAGGCGGTGTTTAAGATACGCTATGGCACTCCATGTGAAAAAGAAATCACAGTTTATTGTAACTGATAGTGACCTTTTTTGTTGACTTTAAAACATTTCCAAAATGCCTTTCTTTGTTTTGAATTTCTACATAGCTAGAGTTATCTCTAGTTCGTGGTTGTAGTAACACATCTGTGCCGTTTGGACTGTATATCAATCTGCTGGTGAGATGCTAACAGAAACCTCTGATATTAGTAAAATGGGGTATCCTCTAGTTCATCAGACGTAAGACATTACAACAATACAATAAACAAAACAATAGTATATTAAAATTTAAAAAAAGATAAAAACATAAACAATATAAAAGAGGCTCGTCCAGCCGTTGACCCTCAACATCATTTAACACAACAATTACATTAAAACGGTGGATGTTTAGTAAATGTGTAAAGTAAAACATAGATCACCTCTTTTAAAAACTAGTGGCCCGCCCTCGCTTCGCTTCGGTAATTTAATTTTAAAACAAAACATTTAGAAATTGTGTTCTTCTATACGAACTTGATTTGTAGTTAAGCAATTCTGAGATTATAGACACTTCTAGACGGCGTTTTAACCCCCGTTCTCCTTTTTAGGGGTTGAATAAAAAAGTGCTGAAAATTTTCTGTATGAATTTTCAAATTCTACTTTTAATCAACTCGAGCATTAAATATGGCGAATTTCCCATACAGATTTTAACCCCATTTCACTCTTTAATGAGTTAAGGAAAAAATGCTAAATATTTTAATTTATATAAAAGCTAAACTATTTTTTTTATCACTCTAGCTTTAAAATTAACCAAACTTCCATACGGCGTTTTAACCCCCGTTCACCCTTTTTAGGGGGTTGAATATAAAATATGCTGAAAGTACTGATATTGATTTTGTATGAACAGTGCAAATAACAATTTTCACGACTCTAGCATTAAATATGGTGAATCTCCCATACAAAGATTCAATCCCCATTTTCCCTCTTTGGGGGTTGAATAAAAAAAAAATGCCCAAATAACATTTCCCAAATTAGAATGATGAGCCCAAATACCAATTTTCATGGCTCTATCTTTAAAAATAACGAATCTTCCATACAATGTTTCTCCCCCCCATTTTACCCCTTTAGGGGTTGAAGTAATAAAAACTGAAACAGGTAAATTTAATTTTTTTATCAATAACCATAATCCATAATCATAAATATGACAATCTTTCATACTAATGTTAACCCCCCATTGCACCCCTTTAGGGGTTGAATTTTTAAAAATCCCTGTTTAGTGCGCGCTTATATAATAAAAACTACCATTATTCCAATTTTCATGATTTTAGGTCCAGTAGTTTCGGCTGTGCGTTGATAGATCAGTCAGTCACCCGCCGAGGCGTTACCTCTTTATTAATAGTATAGATAAATACTACTGTAATCACAAGTCTATGTTAGACGGTTAAGTATCTAATAAATATAGTTTCTCTAACTCCAATAATTAGAATTTATGTTCACAGGTTAAAGTGTACATACGATAAACGTAATTGAAGATTTACTAGAATAGGCCTGTCTCTGATTGATGTCAATGAATGGAACTTTCATCTTACTCCTTCGAGTTTCATACAAAGCGAGTTGAGGACATTACTAGATTTCTATCGGATTCCGACGCTTTCTCTAGAATATCTGCATCCTGCACGATCAGGAACAGAAATCAAACGCCTAATGTCTTTGAGATACGATAGATTCGTGTTATGGTGGTAGTACCCAACAGCCGTAAAAACTGTTGTAAACATGAAAGGAACATAAATATTTTATTACCTAGTTAGGTTTATGTTTTGCGTAATATTTTCGTAATTGAATAAGTGATTGAGTAGGCAATGATTGCGTCACGTCACCATTTATAAAAATAACTTTTAATTCAAATATTATTCCGTAAAAGGGTTCGAAATATATAAACTTCAATCAATATAAATAAGGGATTTCTGTAAATATTCAACTTAAATCCATTATATTCCTACTTTTTTTCTCTTAATTGAAAACACTGTCCGCCATGGTTCAATATCTCTATTATTGTAAACAACAAAAGTTCACACGCCAGTTACAGGTTATTCGTGGTCTTTCATTTATACGATGACAGTCATGACAGTCACGCGTATTGCTTACAATAACAGTGACGTCAAGGCACAGATAATTTAATAAACCATCATGGCGGACGACTTTTATGACTGTATAGCGAAAATATAATTTAAAATTAAAAATGAATTAGGAAAGGTAGCTTCAAAAAAAAATCATACTTTTTATGGCGTAATATAATCGTAATGAACCGTTCTATCAATTAATAAAAATAGTGGCAACTAGCCCAAAATAAACGAAATTTAGTGTCCTTAAAATATCTACCAACAATAAGTAGCTATTAAAATATTTTACTTTTAAATAATACACTATATTATAGCGATGGTGGTTCAGTGGTTTCGGAACGCGTCTTCCATACGGAGGGTCGTGAGTTAAAACATCATAAATAAACCTGCACGTTTCGGATACTTTCTGAAACGTGTAACCATGAGTCAGTTAGTCTGGTTCCCCTGTAAAAGGGTTACGAAGGTCAGACAGCAGTCGCTTCATTGTAATTAATTACCATACTCCCCACATCCTGAATCGTGGTCCAAGCATACCCATTGCTCCAGAGCGACAGTTGTCAACGCAACTGGGAATCACACGTTAAGATGAGGACTAATTATAAATAGAACGTGTAAAAAAATGAGTAATAATACTTAAAATGGGTGTGAACGAGCATATACAGAGTAAAGACTTCACTGCCAAAATATGATCATCGTCTGAGCAAAAAAAATCAGTTGTTCCATTCAATACATTATTGACGTGTGGAAATTCTATTTAGTATGGAACCGCAGATTTTTTTTTGTTCAGATCATGCTCATATTTTGACAGTGAAGTCTTTACACAGTACTTATATGTTTACACGTTGTATAACGCCAAATATTAAACTAAATTCTGAGAGTGAAGAAGCGCTTAAGATCAAAGAGATGACTGAACATTTAATAATTTAAATGAAAAACGTTTATAAACGCATATCTGTAACTGTAGCTGTTAATCGTAATCAAAAATAGGAAAATCCACTTTTTGCTAACGAGTAGAGGTTGACTGGTGATTTCTTAATAGCAACCTGAATAGCCAACAAGTTTTCTTGGTTAACTGCAGTTGCATCATCAGATTTTCTTACATTAGCGATGTTTAGTAAATCAATCACCGAGCAGTGACTTCGATGGGATTTTAATTGCCGCTAGCTTCCTTTAAGTGACACCAAATAGACGCATAAGGGACTATTCATGAGACGTACTTTGAACGTGGTGTGACTTTCGCAACTATCTGAAACGTGCAGAAATGTTCTATCTGAGAACTGATTGTAGCCTAAACTTTTGAGCAAAATCAAATTCAGCATATGCGGGCCTTAGCCGTGTGGTCCCCGGCAGAGTATAATAAGGCCACCCTCACTAAGGTAAAGCTGCTGGCATGATCATCAGCACCAAGAGAAGGAAGGCTCTGCATTTATATCAAAACCCGCGCCAACCCGTCTGCCAAGCGTGGTGAGTATGGCAATTACCCCTCATGTGATTGAGGGAGGCCCGTGCCCCAGCAGTGGGTACTTAAATGGGCTGACCATGACGATGGGCCATACAGGTTCCGGCAAATAAGTCTTACTAGGGGTGACCTTGAGTGCGTAGAAACCATTTTTAGTAAAAAGTGAGCTATTTTACAAGTGCGCAAACGGCCAGCGCTACACTTACGCGCCGCGACCTGTACGGTCAGCATCAAAGGTAGCTTAACACTTCTGTACCATGTCAAAGTAACTGTTCTGCCTATTATAGTCAGTTTCTAAGGGGTACGTAATAATGTTACTTAGACATGGTACTAAAGTGTTTTGATGCTGAACGTACCTAGGAGTCTCCTCGAAATATCTGATCTGTTCACAAATACCTACAAATATCTCCTAGTAGGAGATATTTGTAGGTATGCGTGAACAGATCAGAGAAATTCAATTATCTTTATACACCTAAGAAGTACAAACGCTTGTACAAATTATGCTTAAAATATTTCCTACCCTTATTTACAAATGTAAAAATAATAATAATATACGGCTAAGGCGAAAGGTGCGCACACATTTCCCCTTAGCCGTATATTAATATTATTTTTGTAAACACAAGTGCACTCTCTATTAAACTAAACTCTGATTTTTAATTCGGCGAACTCAACTGACAGCTGCAAACGTCAACTTTGCATCTGTGAAAAGTAGAAAAATGTATGGGAATGACATATTGACACCTTTCAGATTAGTCGCCAAATTAATAATCAGAGTTTAGGTAGGTTCTCCATAAAAAAAAACAAATGATTCATCACCATAGGGGGCGTTCAAGTACTACGTAAGTATCGTGGAGTAGGGGGACTAAGCTCTGCTTATCTATTCCTATACCTACAATTTAAAAGTGGTAAATTCTAATATACTTCGACAAAATACAAACCAATAAGGTGAAACACTAGAGCGATGTAATCGTCACCTAGCGCCATCTGTTGGTACAGATTGGAACTAATAGCAAAATTATCGAAACGAGAAGATAAACAGGAGAAGATAAAATATTTTTTTTATGTCATAGGTGGCAGACGAGCAGACGGATCACCTAATGGTAAACGATTGCCGCCACCCATGGACTCCCGTGACACCATTGTAGTCACAACCTATAAACCCCTTTTACGTTTAAACCCTTAACGCAGCACAGTGCCATTCATAATTTGTTAATACGGTACTTTTGCTGACAAGGTGGTGGAGGTCGAAATTTCAAAAATTCTGGTGGCCTACAACAAACCAGACGCAACCGAATCGGAATTTCCTTCCCTTTCACATGCGCTGTATGTCTTCTTAGTTTGGATGCGACAGGTATATTCTAGTTGGTTACCGTGTGGCGACTAGACTTCCGTGTACATAGCCATCACATTATTTTTATAGTTCATGTATCCCTAGCATTAATTAACCTACCCTATAATTTGACAGCTGACAGTTGACATATGTCATCCAGTCTCAACCTACAATCTCTATGGTTTTTTTCTCTGCTACTCGACTCGCTTGAACTACGACTAATAAAATTGGATCGCATCCTATAAATCCTGGTGTGATAGACTTTAAGACGGTGTGTAATGTGTATCGTGCAATAAACCCGTTCTTGGAAGAAAACTCTTTCATTTGGAATCTTCATCCGCAACGCAACCTGGGGCTACTCCCCAAAACCGGACCCTGTTTACATTATACTGGAACAGCCAATAAATCTTTAAGTCACTGACCTGATGGTTGGCCGGCGTGGGTAAAGCAGCGCTCTGCGGCGGCACGGACTGCACCGGGCGGGCGGGCTTAGCCGCCGCGCGCTGCAGCGTGGCGCGCTTCACCGACACCATCAGCCACACGTCCTCTACGCGTTGCGCCACCTGGTGGCAATAGATAAAACTAAGTTGTCAGGTGTTTAGGGATGTCGCACGTTTAGAGTGCAGAAGTAAAGTATCATTCTATAAAGGTACTGTCCCTTTGCAGGACAAAGACCTCCATCATAGAATATGATGGGATTAGGCTTAATCGCCACGCTTGCCTAATGCGGGTTGGTTATCACAAACCCGAACTATGTTTAAAGAACTCGAAACATACTTTTCGCTCGACCCAGGAATCGGACCAGGACAGTATTTAAACAAGGGTGGGAGTGCAGAAGGGATCAAATAAAATGTATACCTATTTATTAAGAGGTTAATTGCAGGGTAATGTTCTTCGGCAAACGCGTAAAAAGACGAAACGCTTACGCGATGTAATCGGCTCCCAGGGCCATCTACTTGTCACAGATATAATATCGAGTTCAGTGGTAGGTACTATCCCGAAATAAAGCGAGGGCGGGCTACTAGTTTATTTAGGCAAAGGCCGCAAGTAAGTATTTCCTTCATTTAAACTGAAAAAAAAAATAGGTACTCTTTTCGCTTTATCATATCGGTGACAGCAGGACAGAGTTATACGTGAGTCACACGTTAGAAAGAGACTAGCGTGAAAAATGTATAGATATTGACATCTGTCACCCATATCATGCTAAAGCGAAAGGAGTACTATAGTAATAACATAACAAACGTCAAGTCCGTCAAGAAAAATAATATTCATAAATTTAAAGAAAATTTGATTAAAATTCGGCTAGCTATGTTGCTACTTTTGTAAGTACCTGAGTGACGAGTGCCCTGGTCTCCTGCGTGGCGGACTGCATCAGCATCTCCCGGAACTGGTCGGGCGCGGTCAGGCCGAAGCTCTTGGCATCTTCCAGCAGTTTGTCCACCGCTATCAGGCCGCCCTCGCCTGCTAACAGTTCCACGCCAGTCGTGCACCATTCGTTCGCCTGTAGAAAAAATGCGTACAATTTTTTCCCAAAGTCCGGATTTTTCACAAAGGGACATCGCTCGTTACTTTTACGCACTTGTTACTTTCCCAAGCGAGTAATAATAATAATATCCTCCAACCGATTTTAGCTAAGGCGGCTAATCTCAATCTACGATCAACGATTTACCTACGCAGGATAGGTATATTATAGAGCTCAAGTGTGTGCGCAAACACAAGTCCACTCTCTATTCCCTTGCCCTCATATGCCGATGGGACGCCAGTGTGACACGACCGGAGAGGGATCGGGCGCAGGACCAACGTGCTTTCCGAGGCGCGGGGGTACAAGACCGCCAACTTCCAGTCTCCGGGCTAACACTGAGAATTTCTTAACAGAAAAACTCAGGTACAAATTTTGGCCCGTTCCAGGGATCGAACCCGGGACCTCAAGCGCAGCCGTTGCTTTCTGTTATAGGTAGGAGCCAGTATAAGATCTTATCGTTCAAACATTTGTTTATTGTCAAATGGTCAGATATGTTGGTAGGTTTGAATGCTAAGATCATTTTGATGCTGACTGTACTTGCCCACGAGTAACTTTTCAGTATCTAGATGACAGCAGAGGATCATATTTTATTTTACAATACCTTTTTGTTTAGATTTAGACCTGGCAAACACGTATATTTCAAAACGATTGGAACATTTGCATCTGGATCAGTGCAGAGATGTAGAACAGTGAAAACGCTTCATTTGGAACATCCGACTCTCAGATAGATCCGTCATTCATTCCGCTCATTCGGCTCGCTCGGATCATTCAGCTCATTCTGCTCATCGGAACATTCTGCTCGCTCGGCTCATTTAGCTCATTCGGCTCATCGGATCATTCAGCTCATTCGGTCATTCGGTCATTCGGTTCACTCGGACTCGAGATCCATTTGAGTTGAATGATACATTCGGAGCGAACATTAGAGATTTAGAACTGTGTATCATTTGGCTGAGTCGGATCACTGAGTCGTTTCAGTAAAGAGTTACGCACGTCTATTTAGATTATTTGTTGAACACTAGCAGGAAAGGTCGCAGGTTCCATTCCCGGTCCAATATCCGATTGTTCATGAAACATATATTTGTGTTAGATGTTTGTGATTTCCTAGCGATAACATTAGTTTGTGACCGGGACAAGGTTTGGATTGTCTCACTATATGTTTAATTATTTATTCTTACCTTGTCTATTCTGTCCATCAACTCCCTCGCTTTGGTTAATAGCATATTCCGCTTCTGGATCTTGTCTATGAGTAGCGCACTCGTTCGCCTGAGCTCTTCGCATTTTGACTCTATGTGGTCCACAGAACTGAGTGGGTCTTGCATCAGTTTCTCGCCTGGTGAAATAAATAAGTTACTCTTAACAAAACAATCTTTCAACCAAAATTCTTGGTACTTATATGAAGAGGGATAATTTAAAGTAGATACTTTTAAAAAGTTCAATTATAGTTGTAACACAGATTTATTTATTTATTTGTTGCAGTACAGTACAGTCAGCTTTAGAAATATATCGTTCAAACTTAGCATAAATATCTGAGCATTTGACAAATACTACTTTTAGCAAAATACCTTAAGGTTTTCTTTCATTTGTTCTCGAACAAAAAATTAAAATGCACCTTGGCGTATACTAACATACAGTTATCTTTTGTCAAATGCTCAGACATTTTTGGTAGATTTTAACGCTAAGATATTTTTGAAGCTGACTGGACCTACTTACTATACTGCCATGATATATTTTAATCTTGTGAAAATAATTTAAATAGATACAACATATTAAACAACATTACGTTTAGATTTCTAAAAACACCATCGCACTATAAGAAACTGTTTTATAAGTCGTACTTAATGCAGAAAAGAACATAAAATACAAAATATTGTTTCTACCATCATCGATGACAGAGGATGCCGTCTCCAAATCACAGTTGCAAAGCTTCTCGAAGTCATTCGCTTCGTGTATAAGGCTCTCCACTCTGATGGCAGTCTCCCCCACCTCGGTCATATCGCACGCGGTCTTTAGGTGGCCGTCTAAAGTCGCCTGTAGAACAAGAATAGTAGTAATACTTAATATCACATTCATATTCTATAATGTTTGATGTAGGTAAATCTTAGATCAAGTTTTGGTCTTAAATTAAAGTGCTTGCAGCAATGTTTAGGTCTTAAATTAAAGTGCTTGCAAAATTTAATAAGTTACCACAAAAGCTTGTTGATTTACCAATGCCCAAATTTAAAACACATGTTAAAAATTATTTAATGGCAAAAGCCTATACAGTTAATGATTACTTAAATGACAAGAATTTGTGGAAATGATAAACTGTTCGCATACTGTACTTAAAAAAATTTGGTGATTAAAAAGAGTGACTGGCGAGTTTCTTGCCGGATCTTCTCGTCAGAATCAACTTTCCGATTCCGGTGGTAGAATCACATTATATTTATTCATTTCTTAGTATATTTTTTGTATCGACATAGGTATATCTTTAATTACATGTATAATATACATAGCTATAATTTATATTTTTCATGTATGACGATTTGTAAGAGCTGTATATAAGCCTACGCAAATAAAGTACTTTTGAATTTTGAATGATTTAGGCCCTATTAGGGCACTACAATATTTGGCAATTTATAAATTGCATTATTTCATTTTGAAAATTAAAAAAATATAATTAGTACCTAAATCAAATGTGATTAGCATAATAAATAAAAACTCATTTTTGACACTTCCTTTTCTAGACACAATATACAGCCAATAAAATTAATTAAAAAGAAAATTTAAAAAAATATGGTGACATTTATTTGACACGTAAATAGGACATAACCCATAAAAGTTATTTATCGTTATTTATTTACGATTGAATTTTAAGTAAACAATTATATACCTAAGTTAATTGAAAATGTCGATGGATATGATTTGCAATTTTCGAAAGTGCAGACGAATATTAACAAGTCAAGCATGGGTGACGACATGTTCACACGCATTCTGTATTGAGCACGGCAAGAAGGAATTCAAAAGGAACGCCGAAAATTCTCTGAACTGTCCAGCTTGCGGTAATGAATTACGGGATAAGTTTGATGTGATACAAGCAGATCTCAAGCCTACTGAAACATTCAAGTCTATAGTGCTAGCTGGAATGAAACCAGACACAATAATGGACGTCGCAATGCGAGCTATGTCTTTTTGGTCATATCAAGTGGAACAAGAAACTCTGTATCAAGAGAGCATGGCAAAGCACGCTAGGGAAAAACTACAATGTTTAGAGGAAATTAACACATTGAATCTACAGAAACTGAAAGCAGAATTAGAAACATGTAAGAGGAAGATTGTTTCCTTACAGACGGAGTACAGTAAGAAGAGAAAGCAAGCAGAAGAACTAACAGCCCGCTTAGAGGAGAAGTCTAGGAGGATACAGAAGTTGACGTATCAATTAGATGCTCAGAGGAGAAAAGATATTCACGGCGACATCTCTGATAAAAATCAAGAGAAGTTGATGGATATCTCAGATTTGGTTGCCAATAGGGTTGGGTCTGAGGGATTTGTGTTTCGACCGACGAAGGAGACAGATGATTCACACCAACATGTGTGTTCGCCAAAAACACCCATGTTTGATTTTCGAAATAAAAGCAGGAGTAGACACCAAGCCAATTTTCAATTCAGGCCGATGTCTGACCGTTCGTAATAATCAGATATAAGCTTAGAATTAAGTGTAAGTAATTATCGTTAGAGCTATGTGACACTAACCTGCATTTGTTTGAAATTCAATAAAAATGTCCTAAATGTTAACCAATGATTTAATTTTGTGGAATGTTTCTGCCAGAAACTGTCGAATTGCTTTTCAGTCTCCTCAAGTTGTACCAATAATCTGAAATAAAAATAAACAATACTTAATCATGGATGAATCTTTAATTTTCTCTTCAATAAACAATATTTATACAAAGGTCAGGTCAATGGTTGTCAAGAAATAGTGCAGCCACAGATTATATTATAATGGTTGGTTCAGAGGGTCTAATTTAAAGCAGACGTTACGACCGTTACGGAGTTTCCCTCTCTTTCACACGCGCTGTCTCGTTTCTTGGGACGCGACAGGTATATTCGCGTTCAATACGGAACGGCTTCAAAATAAGGCACCAGGTCGATCGAAAGTTTGTGTCGCTAAGCCTGGGAAGTACGTCATTAGCATAAAAAAAACTAGCATGATCATGATGGATTAATGCTGGCTAGTTTTTTATAAATTAACATTAGAAGATAAAAAATAGTTATTCATTTAATTCGTACAACGCCAATTATAATATGAATTTTAAGGGTGTAGCAATTTTTTGCAATTTATTCTTAGGTTAAAATTCGTTGACTTACCAAGATCTTATTCGATAAAGCAGTTGCCCGGTTAGCAAAAGATCGTAGGTACGAGTCCGAAGACTGTCGATAAATTTTAGGTGCATTATGAAGCCAATTATAATATCTTACCACGTCCATCCTTTAGGGAGGTTTAAAACTCTGACCCTTGGGCGTACGTACGTATTTGACCGCAAGAACAAGCAGCTTGGATAGCCGACAGTGGCGCCACTCACCTTTCAACAGCAGCAACATGACTAATAATATTATAAGTAAGATTTGGTTTCCGCACTTGCGCCAGCAACTCTTCGCCCTGCATTGTTGCCGACGCCAGTTCTGTTTTTAAAGCTTTATACCTGGAAAATAAATAGTGTTCAATTCTTACTAATAAAATATTATCTTCCTTCTTATGTACAGACAGCAGTACACATCAAGTTACTACAATCTGTCAAAATTCCTCAATTGATATTAAGCCAAACGTGTTTGACATTAAGTTAAGAATCTACTGAAGTAATGTGACAGTTTTGTATACTTTGATGTGAGGCTGTACATACCAACCATAACAGACAGAAAATGGGCGTGACGCATCAACGAAACTAGCGCCGCCAATAGATGTGTATTAATTGTAGCGATAGTGGGTTTTTTTTTAATTACAACGGTGAATCCATACAGCAAAGTATTAAGATTTTTTTGAGACTAAATTATGTCATAAACTCTTTCTGCAAGTAACCATAGTTTTTATAATTGCTAAAAGTGGCCACTTTAGGCAATAATAAGAATTAGTGTCTGCTTTCAGCGATAAGACCGCCGAAATTGTACACAAAATTTCTGTAATGCCTAGTACTTAAGTTGTGTATTTTGTGCAATAAAGTATATCTATCTATCTATCTACTTTTACTTTTACGAATTCTTAATACTTTGCTGTATGAATTCACGATTGTACTTTTTCAAATAATGTCTCTGTTGTCCGCGCTAGTAACGTCGATGCCTCACCATAGGTAGTTATCGAAATAAAATTATCTAAAAATGCAAACCTAGATTCTTGAGAGTCTAACAATTCTTTGGTTTGTGTGGGGTCGTTCCCCATATCGCAGTCCACGATCTCGTGCATAAAGTTATCTAGTTTACTCGATATTTCCTTCATGAGAGTCGAAAACTTCTCTAAAGCCTGCAACAAGATAAATTCTGGCTATAATAAAAGTAATTAAAATAAAATTTGAATCGGACAGTGCGGGTAGTTCTCAGTCATTCCACAACGGCGATCGGCACGTTATGAAAGGTCCAAGGTTTCCACATAGTTTTCAGTGCGCAAGGATTAACATCATTGAATATAAATGCCTGGCTATCTACGAGTATGGATCACATACAATCGATACCTACTGGACAACACATCCTATTCTAACTATAAATACATGTTACGGTATTGTCCCCTTTCTTTGTTTGCTGTTGACGTCATTTTATGACCTGCCTGGCCATGAAGTATTTTGATTTATTATCTTGTTTGTTCAGAGAAATATGCACTTTATATAACTATCACTAGAATATAAAATACAAGTTAAGCATTATATAAAATATAAGTTAAGTTTTAAGTGAAAGATTTTAAATACTCGTGTCGCGGGTGTCTATGGGCGGTGGCAATCGCTTACCATCAGGCAATCCGTCTGCTCGTCTGCCAACTATCACATAAAAAAAACCAATAAGCCCATCCATTACTTCTTTAAATTAACTGTTTACCGCCCGTAAATGCAGTTCAAAGCTCAGATAAAGGACTAAGTTAAGTTTATTTTTTAAGTATCTGTAAGGTGGCAGATGAGCGATCAGGTCACCTGTGGTAAGCGATTGTCAGCGCCCATAAACACCCTGGCCATTCCAGTGGGGTTACATGTGCGCTGCTATCTTTTTTTTTATAGTGACTGACACAGTATATTTGCTCTCCTCAGCTTGATGGTAAGCCAGAGAAGAGCCCTCGTTGCAATTACAACGGCAGCTATATCAGGCATCACCTCCGTTGGGACTGCCATACTATCACGCGAGATGCTCCTTTGAAGGAATCCCCCTTCCACTTCTTCAACCTAAATATTCTGTGATCCACACTACGTAGAGTCCGCCCCACCAAAGAAGTCCCGTGAAAGGGGCGCTTGAGTCGCCATCAACATTCGAATTTGACACAAGGAACCCCAAATTTTAGTGCCATGCTTTTCCGCGGGACTTCTTTCGTGGCGCGGACTGTATCCACGAGAGAAAGCCCGATAAAGTACAACCCGTGCGGATAAAGAATGGGATCAGAAATGGCGGCGCATCTATTTACTTCTCGCTCGCACACTATTTGCGTCTATACTCGCACTCGTGGGGTGTAGACGCCTTCTCGAGCGAGAAGTGAATAGATGCGCCGCCATTTCTGATCCCATTCTTTATCCGCACGGGTTGTACTGAAGTGTATATTACTCACTATTCGCTGCTGTATCCACTCCGAGTGCGAATACTGCAGCTCCCCCCCTAGGTCTGGGGTCAGCTGGGAGCGGTCGAAGTGCTCATACAGCTCCTCGATGCTGGAGCACACGAGCACCCGGAATCGGAACTCCTCCTTGAACAGCTTACTGCTGACCTCCGACAGCGCCTTCTGGATGAAGCTGGCTGGTCGGAGCACGTACACAGCGTGGATTATACCGGGGAAGAATTCCTGGAATGAACGGGAAAAATGCTTAGTTTGTTGTATGATGATGAGCTGCTATCATAGGTTTTTCCGAGGGCGTAAGGTTCTTCAAAAAAGGAGTGTTAAGATTTTTGAGCGCGTATGCAGGTCTTCTGAAGTTGCAGAACGCAGTCTTTTGAATGGGCTGCGGTAATTGCTTACCATCAGGCGAGCTGAATGACTGTTTGCCAAATCCTGTAAAACATAGCCAAATCTCGATGGAACTACATGTTACTCTATAAAAAGTGAAATCTCTAAACAAAAAGAAGGAAGAATGAAATTAATAGGAGAGTCTTGTCTCTCCTATTAAGAGGTAATAGGAGAGACAAGACTCTCCTATTAAGAGGCACGAAAACGTAAGGTTTGTTAAACGATTAACTAAAAGAAGAACATTTTTGACATCGATTTACAATAAATTATCACTAAAGCACAGATACTTTCATATTTATTGGCCTCTGAAATTAGTATCTTTGTACGAAAATTAGATCCTGAGTCGATTTGGTTTGCTCGCGATTGTAGTTAGCTCGTATTAATTGCCTATACTTAAGTATAACAATGGTCGCCATTGACTTGTCTACCTACCATTTTCACTACTAACACGCACATGCTCGTAGGAAAATACCTATGCTAAACTGTGGCATTAACCATGACAAATGATTATAAAGCAAGGCTACGATTTCTAAATGTACTTACAGAGATTCTTAATAAAACTGTCTTCACGGAATTCCACCTGTCCTTCCTCCGATCTATGATTATATGGAAGCCCATATCAGCTTCTAGTAACCTGGAAAAAGGAAAAAAAAGATTATTAATTAATAACGTAACGTTAAGAAGCCCAATAAAGTATAATATCCTCCAACCGTTTACGTCTACGGCGGCCAATCTCAACGATCAGCCACGTACGCAGGATATATTATAGTGCTCAAGTGTGTGCGCAAACACAAGTGCACTCTTTATTTCCTTACCCTCATATTCCGATGGGACACTATTGTGACACGACCCGGAGAGGGATCGGGCGCAGGACCAACAGCTTAACGTGCTTTCCGAGGTACGGGGGTACTAGACCGCCAACTTCCAGACTCCGGCTTGCCACTAAGAATTTCTTACCGAAAACGTAGGTACAAATTTTTGGCCCGACCCGGGGATTGAACCCGGGACCTCTTGTGCAGCCGTCGCTTTAAATTGCGACCCACTAACTACTACGCCACAGAGGCAGTCCCCAATAAAGTATATGCTTATATAATCACACAAAATAGACAACAATCTGGCTGGTGATAATAATGTTTTAGAGAAGCAAGTCAATCTCGTTTTCTCGGATAGTAATGAGTTCCACCCAGACCTTGATTGGCGCATTCAAAGAGTTCAGAACTTAGAGGACACACAAGTAAGTAAAGATATGAAGGATTTCGTTGTCCGCAATGGTGATGAGCACTCGCTGTTACTTGGCTAGTGGTTTGTTGATGAGGTCGGCGTCCCTGATAAGTTAGCTAATAGATGAAGGTAGTAATATAAGATATTAGGAGATAGAACTGCAACTGGTGGCATTCCTGAGAAGACACCAGTTGAAAGTCTTGCTATCCGGAATAGGTAATAATGAGAGTTCAATGGTCTTTGACCATCACGCCGAAGTTGAGCTTGTATTTACATAAACATGGTATTGAAATTGATACTCACGAGGGCACAGAGGTGAGGTAGAGCAGCAACCGGCGGTACTCCTGAGGGGACACCAGGTGGAAGTTGTTATTGTCGGGGAAGGTGATGAGAGGCCGGTGGTCCTTGGCCAGCCCGCCGGTGGTGAGCGTGTACTGGGGCAGCAGCAGCTCGCCGATGCTGCGGCCCTCATCGCTGTCACTGCCGCAGCCGTCGCATTCTGCTTCTGAAAAAAAAAGAATTTTCTGAAATTTGAGCCAACAGTAGGTTCATTATTTTTCGCGTCTGCAGTGTCAAACACGCGTCGCAACTCAGCTCTAATAGAACGGAGTCACCTTATTAAAGTAACTATGAAAGCGTCCCTAATCAAATAAGTAAAGTCAATGCCTAATTACAAACATGAAGCCTACTCGTAACTCTTAATTGGACCAAATAATGAGATTATCAGATTGCCCACCTAATTTATTAATAAGTGTCCTTTCAACGATGGACCAATCATAAAAGGTTGGCCAAACTGTAACATTCATAATAGGTCTTAAGTATCACGAAGGCCAAGTTGAAGGCAAAAGAGCGCACGGTAGGTCTACGCTCTGGACCGGCCAAGTAAAAACTGCACTAAATTGTCCACTTCACGAATGCACTTGAAGAGCATCACTGCGGGAGGAATGGTGACGGATTGTGAAGCAGGCCATAAACGCTGTACGACCACGGTCACTCTGCCAAGAGTGTGACGACAGGAAGCCACCAAATGACGACAAAAAAACGTTCTTGGTTTTCAAGAGGCGTATTACAGGGAATAACAGTGACTAACTATCGATATCATGAGACTATAGCCATGTTGATAAGTAGGTACCTAAAGGCCGGGACCCTTTATTTGCTCCCGCTGATACTAAAAGCAAGCTATCAGGTGCGATAGTGATAATCAACTTGTACGGTTTTTGCACGATTATATAAAAACGCAACTTCGCGTTTTTGTGCGCGTGAGATCGCAATTTGAATCACGCCGCGCGGCATCATGACGAGTTATGGATGGGAATAATGTGCTAATTTAAAACTAGTGCGATTCGATATACTTAGCAAAAAGCAATCGTGGAGAACGAATACATTTGATTATACTTACCTCTGTCTAGAACGAGAAAACATTATAATTAGTCTTGAGGAAAAAGAAAATCTGACACAGATATAATTTAAAGTAAAATTTATGTCAGATGAACTGGATGGTTAAAAAGTGGATTTAAACCGCCCACGATCGACAACAATGGCAAAAACTGAGGGAGGCCTACACCCTAGATGTTGAAAGCGGCTAAATACGAAGAGAACTGGTTAGATATAGAGTACCCATCATCATATCTGCAGTCTGATACCATCGTTATGTGGAAAGTGCATTATACTTTAACGACTGGTAGTACAGTCAGCAGCAATTATAAAGCGACATCCAAGGCTGCCAAATAGTTAGGTACAGCCAAAGTGGTCAAAAATATCGACACACCCGTGACTCTCATATTCATGAAATATCTATCCATATAAGAGTCACGGGTGTATCGATATTTTTGACCACTTTGGCTGTACCTAACTATTTGACAACATTGGATGTCGCTATCTGACTGTAGGTATCTACTTACCTACTTCCATAGCATTTCTCATAACATAGAGATTATAATAGCATGTCTATTTACATCTGTAATGCGACTGTGATGTGACAACGGTGATAGGATTACTACCGGCAAACCGATATACAATATTCACTACATATATAAGTAAGAGGACATTAACCTGATTGAGTATTAACCACAATTTCAGAGCACGCTACAAACAGTTCCGACGTGTGATCATTATTTACTTAAAATTTAATGCCCCGTGTGTTATACGTCGTTAACTGGGTAAAATACCTAAACGGAATTAAAATGCTGCAGTTTACAATATCCATTTACCTAACACGTATGTTCATCTAGTTGTAGCTGATTGGAATAGAACTCGCCTCCCAGGCAGCATGCACCACTGGATTTTTCAAATCTATGTGCGTATTTCTACCACGACCTCACAGAAAACCGCCGTGAAGCAGCATTGTGCTGTGTTTCGCTGCGTGAGGGTACCGGAGGCCAATCCGGGGGGGATAAAAAGTTGGCAGCGCACTTGTGACTCTACTAGTGTCGGGGGTGTCCATGGGCGGCGACAATCGCTTACCATCAGGTGATCTGCTGGTCTGCCACCTATCACATAAAAAACCATTAGCTCGGCGGTGAGGGAAAACATAGTGAGGAGACCTGCACGTCTCGAATAGTTTCTGAAAAGTGTAACAATGATTCAGTTGGTCTGGACCACGTTAAGGTGACGGGTGGGGCACACTAGCGACGCTAATCGATTTTAATTTTTAGCTACTAAACCGGATCTATTTTAAACAATTTCGGGGTTACAACCTCTCGGCAAACACTTATAGGTACTATTTACAAAATAACCATGCACAAATGTTGGGTCCGTTTTTGTACGCGAAAAATAGATTCACGCCAAAAGTGGCCGCTTGGGCGGAATAAATGTTTATGGAGTAGTAGCTAAATATTAAAATCGATTGGCGTCGCTAGTGTGCCCTACCCGTCACCTCAAAGGGTTGCGAAGGTCAGACGTCAGTCGCTTCATTGTAACTACCAGACTCGCCAAATTGTGAATCACGGTCTCAGCGTACCCAGGGTTCCATAGCGACAGTTTTGGACGCAACCGGGAGTAGGGTATTTGACTAAGCTCGAGATTTTACAAAATATAAATATTTTATCAAAATATAGGTAAATATGTGTTTTTAGAATTTCGCGTTGCATTATAACTATAATGTATTAATACGGGGATTAAAACGATATTTATTATGTGAAACAACATCGTGTACTCACATATTTGGCTTGACGTTTCGGCTACGTTACAGCAGCCGTGATCACGAGCGGACTACAAATATGTGAGTACACAATGTTGTTTCACATAGTAAATATCGTGTTAAAACCCGTATTGATACATCATTCAAAGATTCATGGGCAAGTACATTTTAAAAGTATGAAATTATTGAAAAATAATTATACCATTGAATAACCCATACAATTTGCACCAACAGACACAAGTGTGCGCATTCACTGCTTAAAAGGACCCCTTAGTTATAGCTCCGCATTTTCAAGGAGTAAATCTCTGTGCTTCCGAGAGTATCGGGATTCTCGGCATTGAAATTTCCGACAAGGTCCAATTTCGCCGTCATTTGGAGGACAAAGCGAAACTCGCTAGCCAGAAGATGGGTGTTCTAAATAGAGCGAGGCGGTTTTTCACGCCTAGGCAACGGCTTGTACTGTACAAAGCCCAAATACGGCCCCACGTGGAATACTGCTCCCATCTTTGGGCAGGAGGCCCTAAATATCAGCTAGACCCATTTGATGCGTTGCATAGACGAGCTGTCCGGGTTGTTGGGGATCTCGATCTCACCGACAAATTAGAGTCGTTGGAGGCGCGAAGAGACTTTGTCTCTCTTTGCCTCTTCTATAGGCTCTTCCATGGCGAGTGCTCTGAAGAGCTGTTTATCATCTTCATACCAGGGTCACCATTTTAAAATCGTGCGACTAGACAACGTGGTACCCACCACGTTGCCGACCACCCATACTATCTGGAACCAACCCCTTCTAGAAGGCTCCGTTTCCAGCGCTCATTTTTCCCACGCTCGTGCAAACTCTGGAATGAGCTTCCAGCCGCGGTGTTCCCTGTTCGCTCCGACATGTCCTCTTTTAAACGAGGTTTGAAAAGAGTTCTTCTTTCACGGTAGACAGCGGCATGACTGTGCTCCAGCAATGCTTATGTCGTGAAAGCAGCAGTGTTGAAAGATTGTGTATGCCGTGTAGGTCCTCGGCAGAGTAGAATAGGCCACCCTCACTCCTACCGAGGTGTCGTAAAAGGCGACTAAGGTAAAGCTGCTGGCATGATCATCAGCACCCAGAGAAGGAAAACTCTGCATTTATATCAAAACCCTCACCAACCCGTCTGCCAAGCGTGGTGAGTATGGCAATCACCCCTCATGTGATTGAGGGAGGCCCGTGCCCCAGCAGTGGGGACTTAAATGGGCTGATGATGATGATGATGATGATTGTTGATGTGTATGAGCGGCGGTTACCATCTTCCATCAGATGGGATGGGCCGCATGCTCGTCTGCCTATTATTCGCAATAAAAAAAAACGATTATAATAGAACCTTTGACATAAACGAAACATTCAAATGAAATGCATACAAAATACTTGTTTATGACGTCACATCTCAGTTGCCATTTGTATGGAGCGTTTTGGGTTTTCCCAAAATAATGTGATTTTAAAGTTATGATATCTCAGGTAGTTTAAATGAGAATCAAGTAATTCTTTTAACGATGTTTCTATCATTGAGAGGTCTTTTGATTACAAAAATAAAAAAAAATAGTCAAATACCGTATTACACGCAAAGATGATTCATGTAGTTACAATTTCATCATCATCAACCCATTTAAGTCCCCACTGCTGGGGCACGGGCCTCCCTCAATCACGTGAGGGATAATTGCCATACTCACCACGCTTGGCAGACGGGTTGGCGAGGGTTTTGATATAAATGCAGAGTTTTCCTTCTCTGGGTGCTGATGATCATGCCAGCAGCTTTACCTTAGTCGCCTTTTACGACACCTCGGTAAGAGTGAGGGTGGCCTATTCTACTCTGCCGGGGACCACACGGCCCTATACAATTTACCTGCTGCAAACTGCAGTTGCTGTTACTGTTTATTTTGTTTTGTCTTATTCTTAAGATCAACAGCTTTCTTAATACGGTAGCATTTACAATGAATCTCTCAAAGCTAATAATAATATTGGTTTAATTGTAATTTAACCAATAGAAAATTGGATGAAATAATCATTAGAATAGATTTTACGGGATTGCTACTATGTACAGTTAGCATCAAAAGTAGCTTAACACTTTAGTACCATGTCGAAGTAACATTTTTACGTACCCTTAGAAACTGGCTATAATCGGCAGAACAGTTACTTTGACATGGTACTAAAGTGTTTAGCTACTTTTGATGCTTACCGTACCTTATTTTTGACGTGTGGTCCCCGGGAGAGTAGAATAGGCCACCCTCACTCTTACCGAGGTGTCGTAAAAGGCGACTAAGGTAAAGCTGCTGGCATGATCATCAGCACCCAGAGAAGGAAAACTCTGCATTTATATCAAAACCCTCGCCAACCCGTCTGCAAAGCGTGGTGAGTATGGCAATTACCCCTCATGTGATTGAGGGAGGCCCGTGCCCCAGCAGTGGGGACTTAAATGGGCTGATGATGATGTACCTTATTTTTGGGTTTCCGATATTCATCCACCATGAAAACAAGAGGTAGGTAGAGACCTACCGATCTCTTTTATCTAAATATAACATTTATTTCGTCTCATAATAAAGCGAGTCGAGGGTTCTTGCGTTGTTCCTCAGCGCTAATGAACTAACTTCCAGAGCTTATGATGTCAATTGGAGCTGCACGTAGTTACTAACAAACATCAGAGGAAAGTTCTTTTATTAAACTAGTTTTTTTTATATAGATAGGTTTATCTGCATCGGGAAGCTAAATAATTAGGTATGTTAATCTACTATGAAGTAGTTAAACGTCTTTCCATCAAAAGGTGTCTGTGCATAAGCAAAGCCGCTTGCCGACCCATTAAATCTCCATCACTAATTCACAAGATTTCCAGAAAGATTCCAGACTGAGACAACATTCAAAACTACTAAGTAAGACCAGGCCAGACAATTACCTATCTATCCTTTTTCTGACAAGTCTTTTCTATACAAATGCTATTTACAAAGACGTAAATCCTATGAACCGAGGTTTGCTCATGACCCCGCAAGGAGTCGGGAGTGACTGACCTGTAACTATGGTCCACTTCAGTGGTAGCGTTCGCCGTGCATTAATATGCATGGGGCGTTAACGAGGCCTTTTACAGCCCTAGGGGTCGTGTCCGGGGTGTTACTCCGGTAGTGGGCTTTCTCAGGGTCTAGATTATCTGTATACCAAATTTCATTTAAATCCGTTGAGTAGTTTTGGCGTGAAAGAGTAGCAGACAGACAGACAGACAGACAGACAGACAGACAGACAGACAGACAGACAGAGTTACTTTCGCATTTATAATATTAGTATGGATACAAAAACAAGAAACGTTTGCGCGATGTAATTGACACCAAGCGCCATCTAATGGTATATCGGGCCTATTCACTAGTTTTTAATAAAAGCGCGGCACAGTAGAGCTTTCAAAAGATCGGCTTTATTTTACTACACTACAGGCTCTCCAACTATACCTAGACGGCGACATGAAACGAATTGTCACCATTGATATCTCCAATAAGGTAGGTACTCCACTCGATTTCTGCTTCACTGGTACTTTCAAACTTTCAGTAACAACTATTTAACTGAAAGAACCCAATTAGGACTGCTGTTTCATCTACCCTAAGAGGCTGTGCGCCTGTCCATTTAAAAACAATGACGTAGTCCCAATCACCCAACGATTGATGATTTGTTACTATAAAGCATACCTAGTATTAAAATAATAATACACCGTAGAGTTCGTTGACCAAGAGTGCACGAGCTCGCGTGCAAAGGTCAAGACATTTGGCTTGGACGTCTGCCTCGATCAGATGACACTCGTTCGTTTATAAGGACGCTTTTAGCAGGCTTTTACGGAAATGGGTCTTAGCTGACCTAACTAGAAAGCCGTGTATCGGAGAGAATTCGGAGAAATGTGTTTACACTGTAAATGTACTTTCACATAGTGTTTTTAAAGTAGTTACGAGTATTCTAAGAGTTTACGAAAGTGCTTACTAATAACTAACTAAGTTGGCGCAGCGACCCATAGTGAGTCTTGGCCTCCGATAATAAGAGCCTCCATCTTGGTCGATCCTGCGCCACCTCCTGCCAGTCATCTGCCGAGAGTCCGCGCAAGTCTTTTTCGACCACATCCTTCCAGCGATATCTCGGACGGCCGACTGGCCTTTTGCTATTAGGACCTACCTCGCCTACCTGTTAATCTTATTTTACAATTTATCAAGGCCTCTCAAAAGCCTTTTTCTTAAATAGATCCCATTAGAAATCAGTGTGTAGCTTACGTACTTAAATTATTAGTGCTTCACCCTTATATAACCGCCTTTTTTAACTCACATTGAAAATCTGAACAATAGTTTAAAGAATATCCAGTAGCCAGACAAAGCATGTTAATTAAAGCTTTGGGTTCGTTAAGGTAACGAAAACATTGGGCTCACAACACTGAGTGAGAGAGCTTCCAAAAAAAAAGTGTGCTGTGGGGAAAGTTTCAAGAATACGTCCTTAGCTTAGCTTAATATTTCGGCCACACAAAGCACAGAGAAAATCTGGAATAACTGACTGTGGGTGAGATGAGAACACTGAAGGCAGAAGATCGCGTGGTTCGTTCACCAACAAAGTAGACCGATCAGTTAAAAGACCCGTATTCAAAATGCACTTGACAGAAACCGATGGAGACATATCATTCGCACCAGATGTGGCAGCTATGATATGATTTTTTTGGGTACCATAGCATTTTTTTTGGAATTTATTCAAAAGTAAATAATGCACTTAAAAAAATATCAAGTCTTCGGGTGGGATTCAAACATACGATCTTTTGCTAAGCGGGCGACTCCTTTACCGACTAAGCTTACCTTGGTAAGTAAGTAAGTGGACGAATTTTGTAAGTGCTTTTTTTTTGCTTCGCCGTGAGCCGACCTATAGGTAGTATTCAGAGGAAATATTTTTACAAATATTTTACCACCAGTTAAGATGAAACTGTTTAAATTCATTATGATTTTTTTTGGGTTGAATGTTGCTATGATGCTGACCACGGTCCTCAGACATGAGGGACCGACTCAAGAGAGACAGTGGGTAAGAAGGGGGGGGGGGGGGGGGGGCACTAACGTACAGTCAACAGTAAGTACAGTACACTAACTACAGACAATACCTCCTCCATATCGGCATCACCTGGAGTCTCAAGTGCACTGCCAATCTTGTAGCTCCCCGGATTTGTTAATTTTGATTGTAGCTACTTCCTCGTCCCTCTCATCCGGGATTGGTCAAGCAGGTAATTACTTCAAAAGTTTTTCTGAGAGGCGATATTAACTCCTCGCTAGTACAGTATCATTTCCCGGTTTTCCGCTTTCCGTTAAGACTATTAGGTAATTTATTTACCTTACCTAAGTCATGAGAAAATAAATACATAGCATAGGTACTCCTACTTCGGTCGGACGTTGTACCTATTTCGTGGTGCGTAATGACTTTTTTCGAGACCGGAAATGTGTAATTCCAAAAAATACTTACGTTGTTTTGTTATCGGGATTGTAATCGCAATTTTCCGCGCGACCTTTTCCAAATCCAGTTTAGTTAGGTAAGTAGAATAATAAAAATCTCAGAAATATGGTACTAACCCAAAATCTTACGTTTCCTTGTTATTGAAGTCAAATGTAGACTTCTGAAGTACACATTTTAATATAAAGGCTAGTTAGTGCCTTGGTAAGGTACTCTATATTTTTATAGAAAATCTTCGGCATATTGTAAAAATTAAAAATCATAGTCTTTTGGGATAATAAAGACTTTTTTAGACCTTAGTATTTTATTGAAATACGTATGTTAAACTGTATTGATTTACAATTCACAGTTTAGCGGGAACGCCGAAGAGAAAATAAAAAGACAACTCCTTGTCTTTTTATTTTCTCTTAACGTTTGGAGACGAAGAGTGTAAAGTGAAGTCTACTTCGAAAAAAGAGACGACGTAAACCCATAGACATGCTCCCTAAAGACCGCAAAAAGCCTTTAATACTGGGGTAAATGGCGCCCTGGCGACGTTTTTTCTCAACCGCACTCGTATAGAATCTGCATAAGGGCCGGTTGGATCTCTCTCACACTGTGACGTTTTTACCGAAAATAAATATAAATAAATATTTCACAACATCACATACATTGATCTGACTCCGAGACAGGTAGCTCAAGCACCTGTGTTACGGATATCAGAATCAACAGTGGGATTACACATATATACATATAATACTTTTCTTTTGTAAATACATACTTACAATGCATAGCAAACACCCAGACCAATACAAACAAACATGTTCATGCACACAAATGTTTGTACTGTGCGGGGATCGAACCCGCAACCCTTGTATCAGAGGCAGCGTTCACTACCACTGTTCCAATCGGGTCGTCAAATGGCACGTTCCGTTTAAAGCGCGCGTTTTCTAATTCCATGCGTAAACCATTAAATCTTCATCTCTCTCTTATTTCAAAATCTGAAGTGACTTTTAGAAACTCGAATGTCACTCTAAGCTATAACTGGTTAAAGGCACGATCTTAATCGGAACAAGCGGTTACATAACGAAGCGGTGGCACCGGCATCGGCAGCCAGGCCGGCAAGGTCACTGCCAGATGCGTGATCGACGCTCCACTGAGTGTAAAACATTCATTTGTAACACTTGGATAATTTATAATAGAAGTCTTTGCCACCTGGGATAAGATAACGTCACTGTTAGCCTTTATAAGTATTTGAAAGCGGTTGTGATTGGGTTTGGCAGTAACATTACCTACTTAAGACTTCGAGTGACTTTAGATAAAAAAATTTTAGCCTACGTTGTCCCACTCCTGTAAATGCCGTCACTCGACTCTATTTAATAAATTGAGACAAATATCACATAAGTACATACATTGTCCTATCCTCGAACTAAGGTTTCCCTAATAGTAATGTGGAAACAAAAAACAACGAATGTATCTACCACAAACACCTGGATTTATGTTAATGAAACCGATATTGTGGGAATCAAACCCGCTCCTGACTCCTGAAAAATGTGTGTTTTTTGCAGCACTAGCTCAGCGGTAAGCGAAAACATTACCGTTCTTCTCATAAGAATGTGTGATATAAATAATATAGTAAATATTTTAATAACAACTCTGAACCAGATGGTCTAGTTACCCTGTCGTAAGATTTGCGAAAGGGTCTTCCCTTCGAAATACAGCTCTACACGAAGATAATTTGCCAATGTCAAGCAACTTATTGAGACTAAGTAGGTAGTCAACAGTCGAAGTCAGTCAAAGTCACAGTCACTCAATAAAACACCGGCGTTTTACGTTTTATCGACCTACGGATTCAGCGGATATCACTCTAAAAACAATCGCGGGTTTTAAGACTCTATTAGGTCTAAGCAAGTTGTCACCAGACAACTCACTTGACACACAATAGCAGTGTTAAAAAATGATACATCGAACAGTTCTTATATTAGGATCACTTTGCGGCACTTCACTGCACAAATAACCAACAAATTTGTTGTTTATTTGTGCCAAAAACCACTAGACCCTAATTTAAAACCTTTGAATTGCATCAGGCCACGCGGCTTGTTTTAGCCCTACCCGCCGATTTTTTAAATTTAATTTCTTTACCATAGGTACCTACTTGTCACATCTTTTTTTTATTTTATAGGGGGAATGGCCGCCGACTAGGTACCTTATGAGTTGCCACATCCTGAATCATGGTCTAAGCGTACCAAGAACATATCGATTTCTGTTATGTACGAGTAAAACAGTTTGTACGTGGATTATCGTATCATATCATATGCGACAGGCATTCGTTTGAGTAAATAATGCACCGGTGGTGACTAATTTGTATATCGGTAAAGCAGGAATGTTCCTCTACATAATTAAACATCCTGAGTTTGATGTAAATTTGCGTCTCGATTAAGGTGAAATTATTGACGCAGTATAGCAATTTTTTGCAATTTATTCTTAAGTAAATGATGCACTTAAACATTTTTCGACAGTGCTCGGGTGGGACCCGAACCCACGAGCTTTTGCTAACCGTGCAACTGCTTTACCGACTAAGCTACCGGAGACCTTGGTATGTCGACGAATTTTGCCTTTTGCTTAGAGCCCACGATAGTTACTCCAATATTTGTATGTACCTACAACTATCCAGTGGAAATATTGTTACATATATTTTACCACCAGTTAAGATGAAACTGCTTAATTAATGATTTTTTTGGGTAAAGCAATTTTTTGCAATTTATTTTTAAGTAAATAATGTACTTAAAATTTTTTCTACAGTGTTCGTGTCCCACCCGAAGGCAGTTTATTTTATTAAATAAACTGTGTCAATAATTTCACCTTGATTTATTAATAAACGACCCATATTTGCAGAATACAAGTTTCTATTTCCCTATATCGTACATAGCTAGAAAGGTGACTTTCAATTCTTGCTGGCCTGGGGGTCAAAATATGTACAAAAGAAATAGCTGACAGAGTAATAAATTTCCGTTTCATGTAAAAGGAAATTATGAAACGGACGTGTTGGCGAATGGCGAAATTCACATCTAAAACATGAACAAACTTCTTTGAGATTAATAGGTACGAGTAGCTTCTTCTTTCTTAGAAAATGTCACAAGTCTCGGCGGGAGATAGAGATCGTTTAAGTATACGGAAAGTGTGCGAGAGAGACGATAGTCATAGTCTTAACACCAGAAATAAACATAGGCTTGCCGTCCCGGTCCTCAGACTTCATAAAATCGGTAATTCGTTTGTTGGCTTAAGTATTAAGATATTTAATAAGCTACCACAAAATGTCATTAACCTATCACTGGATAAGTTTAAGTCTCATATTAAAACCTGCCTAATGAAGAAAGGTTACTATAGTGTACAAGACTATTTAAATGATAAGGATTCTTGGTCATGTTAATTGATTAATCTTTTGAGTTGTTATTCATAGTAGTCTATTAACTTTCATAATTGTATTTTTTTTTTCTCTTCTCAATTGAAACTCTGTAACATCATCAATATTTGAAAAGAGTAACTACTGAGTTTCTTGCTGGTGTCTTCTCAGTAGAAATCGACATTCCGAACCAGCGGTAGATAATATGTACTATTTTGACATTCATAAGTGTTCTGTGTGGACCTAAATTGAATAAAGAATTTTTTATCTTTATCTTTATCTTTACTCGATATAATATACGATGTAGGGCGTAGGTTAAAGAGTTCACTTTTTTTATTGAAGATGGGTTTGCTCTTGGCATCACACTGAACTCTAGAGTTGAGAGAAAACTTATGATGGAGCGAGCTTACCCAAAAGTAGCATTCACTCTAGCTTTGAAAATATTGGGTTTGTATTCACTGGAAAAAACAGACGCAGCGCGTTTACTTAACTAGTCTATTTTGAATATTTTGTTCAGATTTTTAGACATAAAAGAAAGAAGTGATACCTATAGGTCTAAAATTAGCACACAATTACCTATAGGTCAAAAATGTTGGGTCCAACGCGTATGCGAAAAATTGATTCACGTCAAAAGCGGCAACTTTTGGCGTGAGTCAGTTTTTCGCGTACAAAAACGGACCCAACATTTGTGCATGGTTATTTAATAAATAGTATAAGTGTTTGCCGAGAGGTTGTAACCCCGAAATTGTTTAAAATAGATCCGGTTTAGTAGCTAAAATTAAAATCGATTGGCGTCGCTAGTGTGCCCTACCCGTCACCTTAAGCGGTGAGGAGACTGCAAGCAGACAAAAAGTGGGTAAACAAGTAACAAAAAAACGTAAACAGACAATAAGTATTTAATGCATTGATTAGTGCGTGGAAAGAGAAAGTCCATATTTTATTAAAAACAGTCAATAACTGCATAGTGTTTTAGCTTCATTCTATGATCATTATCTTCGGCATTGAGGAAAATGGCTAAGAAACGCGACATGGCATGGTATTACAGGTCTTCAACACTCGCTTTTTGTTCAGACACGATATTGTAATATCTCTCGTAAGTTATCTACTCGTAGCTGAGGTTTGAATTATTTCCGTAATTTCATCGAAGCCGTTTGAATACCATCGTACCGGAATCCAGAGGAATGGAATGTCAGATATATTAATGGTTTACACATGGTGTGGTTTATTTTAGGGAAATAACTAATTTCAAACACATTTCGAATACTCTGTGGCGCTTTCATTTATTCGTTATGACTATTAGAAACACATTTCCATGAATGAATATACAGGTTTATTAACGCTTATAGGAGAGATTTTTGGGGATTACGGCCCGTGTGCGGACGTGCGTACACGGGCCGTACATGTGGGCTACAAAAGAAAATATGGGAAATTGGGAATAGGTATTATTAGAAAAATATCTTCCGCACGAGAACAGGAAAAACCGTACTTCTGTACCCCTACTATGAGTTTGAAAAACTGTTCTCGCTATCGAAAACTATCGCTTTGACCCTTTCTTTGTGGTGCATGTAAAGAGACAGAGCAATAGTTTTGGATAGCGAGGATAGTATTTCAAACTCATGGTAAGGCCTCTGGTGTATAAAAGCCGTCTACACCATCACCGTATACTTATGAAGCCATCATTGTCTCTTAAAAACATAATTATAAGTACATTAGTTGAGAAAGGAGAACAAATTTGAGACAAAGGGACGAAGTTCAGCTCATGCTGCCTCGAGTGTACACCCTCGGTCAGCGCTGGTTTTCAACTTCTGGTAAGGCCTCTGGTGTATAAAAGCCGTCTACACCATCACCGTATACTTATGAAGCCAGTGACATATAGGTAAGGAGTAAGGATGTCTACGAAATAACCCTGACCTTCTTCCTCATCTTAGCGTCTAATTCCCAGTGACGTCTAAAGGTCGTTTCGTAGCCCGGGGTATGCTTGGACCATAATCCAGGATTCTGGAAGTCTAGTAATAAACGGAATAATCATGAGAACCCGGAATAAAGTAGATCGGATCAATGAGCCTCGTCAGCAGTTGACGCAGTGGCTCCATCAGCCAAAGGGTGCTCGAGGCTTCCATTCTCATTGATATGCGGGATGCAGCCTAATCTCATCGGCTGGGAGAGCACTTTATGCTTGAGATAAACAGTGTTGGCAACACTATTAACACGAATGGGTGCTGGGCGCCTCGTCAAAAAGTGTTTGATTGTTCAGAGTTTAAAAATAGAGATGTTAGCCAATAAAAGGTTAAAGAGCTAAAGAAAGCAGAATAAAAGTAGAATTTCAATTTTTACTATCATACCTAAGTCACAATAAACCAAAAAATTACTTCTTTGGACATAAAATAATCATGTAGAATTTAATGACTTTAGAACCTACTTTTCATTTTTCTATTCATAATATATGAATAGAAATAGAGGATATATGTTTGTTTTGATATCTTAATTCAGTCCATGATAAAAAAAATAGTGCCAAAATAAATAATAATAAATAAATGAATATTTCACAACATCACATACATTGATCTGACTCCGAGTTAGGTAGCTCAAGCACCTGTGTTACGGATATCAGAATCAACAGTGGGATTACAAATATAAACATATAATACTTTTCTTTTGTAAATACATACTTATAGCAAACACCCAGACCAATACAAACAAACATGTTCATGCACACAAATGTTTGTACTGTGCGGGGATCGAACCCGCAACCCTTGTATCAGAGGCAGCGTGCACTACCACTGTTCCAATCGTCGCTGATGACTTCGAAAATGGATAGGCGTTAAGAGATAGGTGAGGTAGAGGATGGTAAATGAGCGTGAGGTTATGATAAATGCTAGCACCGAAAGTGCTAAGTTGGCAACACTGGAGACAAAATAGCCTGGTTCAGCAGACAGCCTTTACGACCTCACCTCTTTCAGAAGTTAACATCGCTAAGTTTATTATCGCACGCTTCGAAGAATATTTTGTTTGTGGTGTTGACTTAGCCTGGAGCGAGCATTTGCATAATGAGGAGGCATTGCGATTTTAGCTTTTAGTACAACATGAGGAGCAAATGAAATTTCCATCTACAACGTTGCCAAATTACTATCCTACTACGTTGGAAGTAAATTTGACAACACCATTTATAGTTGATATTTTTATAGCAATATTTTGCAATTTATTCTTAAGTAAAATAACGCACTTAAAAACTTCATCTCATGTTCAGGCGGGCCTCAAACCCACATCTTCCACACCGGCAGGCTGTTTTACCAATTAGAACTCTGACCGCGTTCTAGGCCGAGGAAATTTGTATGTGCTTGATTCGACATGAGCTGTCGATTGTCTCATCAATATTGTAGGTATATTTACAATATTCAGTGAAAATATTATTACAAATATTTGACCACCAGTTTAGATGAGACTGATAAATCAACAGATATTTTTATTTAACACCATTTATCTTCTAAATAACTTTAATATTACAATACAGTTATAATACTAATCGATATTTACGATTTATATACAAACTTAAACTTGTGATTCCTTTGTCTAAATTAGCTCTTGTATCCAAAAACACCTATTTTAAGTGTACAAAAATTTCTAATAAATTACCAGACAATTTGACTGACCGGATGGCGCAATTGGTAGTGACTCTGCCTCTTACGCCAACGGTCGTGGGTTCGATCCCCACCCTAGACAAACATTCGTGCGATGAACACTTGTGTTTGTTCGGTGTCTGGGTGTAATATATGTATTAAAGTATATATTTGTGTTCCTCTGTTGTCTGATATCTGTAACACAAGTGCATAAGCTACTTACTACGGAATCAGGTCAACGTATGAGATGTTGTGAGAATTATTATTATTATATTTAAGACTTCGCATCTTTCTCCAACCTTAAAAAGGCGGGTAAAACTTCCTATGGCGCGGACCTCAGTCAAGCGCACAGATCACAGATCTGTGGTCAAGCGTCATAGTGTTAAAGGGTTGTGGATCCTGACGATAAAAACTTATTATTATTAATTCAAGTCGTTAAAGTTCTCAAAACTTAAAAAGAAGTAAAAGAATGGTTACGTTGTAATCGCTTTTATAGTGTTCAGGAATATTTAGACTATAAAATATAGAAAACCGAATTTGGTAACGGTTTATAACTGAGTATAACCATAATTTGTATATGCCTGAAAAGGTAGGATTAAGTGATAATATATTAAGATCATTTTTGTAACCTTGTTTTCCATACACAATAAAGAACTTACTTACTATACTTATTGATAAGTCTGATAAAAACATAGTAGTAGCAAAATACTTCTGAGTCAGTCAAATTTCTTCAATCGATTATGATGTCACATATGACGTACGTTTGATTCAAAATCAGTTGAGGAAATTTTAATACCTAGTACCTCCAAAACCAATTAACATAAGATTACATTGGTAATGTAAAGTAAGGGGTCATGTAGGTAATTTAAGTCATAGGAGGAATGTTTCTTAATTTGTTTTTGATTGGTCTTGTAGGTTAGAACAATAATGATATCAGACATGATGAATAAATAACATTAACTATAAGGTAAATATACGTACATTTCAAATAAGTATAGGCTGCAGTATAGGTATACCGCTACGCCCACTGACAATTTAGAAAACCAGACATCAATGTAGGTATGTCCCACAATGCACAATAGAGTTTCATCATTCATGATTGTGTATTCAGATCGTGGATAGTTAAGTAGGATTTGTTAATGAAAGTTAACCCTCAATAAATGATGATAATAATAATAAATATATTGATCTGATTTAAGGATAAGTAGCTCAAGCCCCGTGACATTTAGAAAAAACTAGCCAAGTATAACTAAAAAGATCGATTTTCCTGGTATTAATAGACAATGGATCAAGAAAACGGTAGAAGTTTCCTTTCCACTAACGCAATCGGGAGTGACAAAATAGTTATAATGTCACCGCAAACTTTCCTTTCGGCTCCCTGCCCAAAGTTGTTAAACTGAAATTACTTTCGCCCTTGGTGGCGTCCTTGGTTTTTCTCCCTCGGAAGCCAATGAAAAATTACCGAGATAACGTCGTAAAACAAGTATAGCCGTAAGTAAGCATTTATGAAATTTCCACAGAATGCATTGCTTGTTTATCCAACGCCTATTCAATTTTAAAACACCATTTTCACTTCAACACTTTGTAGATACAACCATTTTGATCTTCGTAAAACAAACGCTGCTAGAAATAAAATAAACACTTGCCTATTCTCTTGATAAAGAGCAAACTCAAACGCATCTGTGCGATTTGCAAACTATACTTCAAGCGACACATCGCGCATGCGCGGCGCACGCGCTGTCCGCGTTCAGACTCTCACTGAAGACGTCTTGGAAGACCACACACGTACACTCCTACAACTGACACCGTGTTTTTATTTACACAAGCGGGCCGGCATGAATGGAAGATTAAAATGATAATAACGATCACTCTAACAAAATACAGTTAGAATTAAACGTAAGAGCACAAAACACGCTAACATGTTGATATTGACAATACACTCACTGATGATTAACACGAAAAGGTAGAACGAGTGCCCGTGGACATTATCCAATTATTTATTACCTCGTAATCCGAAACACTGCATTGTTCGGCGCACGCGGCAGCACACGCCGCCTGTGACAGCCGCTTCGAGACTGCTGTCACGCTCTGACATGCACACCCTTTAACATACGACCTTTGGTCAGTATACGACTCGCCGCGCACTAGGACATCTATCAACTACAGCACAGACTTGCCGATACTAGCCCCGTGGCCACAAAGCGCGCACCGGACCGCAACTGGCCTGACTGAAATGTGAGGTAATTCGAAAGCGTTATCTGCAACTCTACAATCAATAAGATAAACGTGGATCAGCGAGGTGATTCTAATATCTGATGTGCTCAAAGCGTTTGTTTACCAAGATTCGGTTACAGTTTTCTCCAGGGGCGTAGCTACCGCCGTATCTACCGTATCAATTATACGAGGCCCCGGACCACGGGGGCCCCCAAAGTGTGTATGGAAAAAAATAAAAACTTTCTAATTTATGTTATTTTTCAAATGACAAAATTTTATAAAGCTTTAAATTACTTTTAAAAATTACTTTTTTCCCGCCTTAAGCGTACGTTCAAAAGTTCAAATTTTTTTATTTGTAAAATGATTAAATTATGTTGCGAAAAAAAAAATCTTTTTACAATATTTTTTTCTTTTGTAAAAATTTTTTACCCCCATATAAGGGCCTTCAAACATTTTTTATACGGGGCCCCGACAAGGCACGCTACGCCACTGGTTTTCTCGCTATCTGAATTAGTAATAGCAATGGGATCAAAGTTTACAAGTATCTCTTTTAAGTTAAGTTCAGTGCAACGTACCCAGCTGTAACAAAAGTTGCGGCGGGCTTACGAAAGTGTTCAACTACCGTTTATATGGTCCATTCACCTTAAGACAAAAAATGTAGGAACAAAACACGAGTAGATCAACATTTAAAGCTAGATACAGACGTTCCCTATTGAAAAACTAACTAACGTAAGATGTCGCAGTGATGCAGAAATATTCTTGGTCTCATTAACTCTTGGTGTTACCAATCGATCGATCGATGTTGTTAGCAGTTTATTGATTGATTTTGTGACTTCGATAGTTTGACGATCGACTTACTTATTAATGGCATCAATCGATTTGGATCGATCGGTGTTGTACCTAGAAATCTATATTGCCTATGCTACCAATAAAGGTTAATCCAACGTCGACTAATCAATTCTACGATCTTAAGAACAGTCTTAAGAAGATTTTATGAAATAATTTACCAATCTTTGAAGTATGATAGAAAAGCCAACTGTAGTTAAGATCATACATATCACATTACAAGAGGAAGCCACAGTATCTGAAACCATTCGGCTCCAATAAATGCGAAGGAGGTCGCCTCTGGAATGCCGCGAGCAAACAGACTGGAACTCGCATCTGCGAGCCGAGGATCATAAATAACCCTCGGCAATTGATCATGATGAACCACTCTAATTAGCTAGCGAACATAGGAAACACTAGTTAACTTTGAAGACTTGCATTGCTAAAGGTTATTGATCTATATCGGAAGGCGATTATAGTTTAATTAGCGTTGGAAAACTCAACTACCCAAGTACGTCTAAAATTACTGAACTATAATGTCGCCGTGTGGTCCCCGGCAGAATAGAATAGGCCACCCTCACTCTTACCGAGGTGTCGTAAAAGGCGACTAAGGTAAAGCTGCTGGCATGATCATCAGCACCCAGAGAAGGAAAACTCTGCATTTATATCTAAACCCTCGCCAACCCGTCTGCCAAGCGTGGTGAGTATGGCAATTACCCCTCATGTGATTGAGGGAGGCCCGTGCCCCAGCAGTGGGGACTTAAATGGGCTGACGATTACAATGTCACTATGTTAAGTTATCCATTCATCAATATCAGCCTTATCTATGTCCACATTTTAATGTAAACCTCTTCGGGGACCAGCAGGACGGCATGCCCCAGACCTAATCTAACCTGTCAGGTTCCTCAAGAAGCGAGATATTTTTTTTTTGTTTGATAGGTGGCAGACGAGGAGACGAATCATCTGATGATAAGCGATTGCCGCCGCCCATAGACACCCGCAACACCTGTGGAATCTTAAGTGAGCTGCATGCTTTTAAGCCCCTCTTTACCCCAGATGGGCCTCCGGGAGTAAGGGGTTCACTCACGCAGCGAAACAACAGAGACGCTGCTTCACGCCGGTTTTCTGTGAGGCCGTGGTATCACTCCTGTCGTGCCGGCCCATTCATGTCGAAGCGTGGCTCTCCCACGGTCACAATGTCATTCATTCATTACATTATACTTTATATATTACAGAACATATGGCTATGAAAACTGAATAATATTAAAAAACAATTTAATACATAATAATTAATCAATACTTAATTAATTAATTAATAATCTTTTCTTTTTGATCAATGGTGTTCCCCCTCTCCATTGTTGTTGTGCCCGACAGGGTTCACAGTGATCTATTGTGTATACCTATATTTAAGATCTTATAATTTACACTGAAATGCAAATAAAATATTGAGTACTAGCTTTTGCCCGCGACTTCGTCTGCGTGTAATTCGAATAAAAGCAAGGTCTTATAGATATCTTTATAAATTATAGCCTATGTGTTATTCTGATCTATAAGCTACATTACTGTAAAGTTTCATTAAAATCCGTTTAGTAGTTTTTGCGTGAAAGAGGAACAAACATCCATCCATACATCCATCCAAACAAACTTTCGCCTTTATAATATTAGTAAGGAAGTAAGGATTGAGAGTGTAAATATTATATAGTACCTAGCTATTACATACAAACTACAATTTTGATAGGTATAATCTTAAATATAAATATTTTTGTATAATCTTAACGCAAGTGTTCCGAATTTTATGTATCAATGTATATTTTGGCAAATAAAACGTGGTCCTCTAATTGAACTACTAATTTGCAAAAACTTAAAAAGTAGTTATTGCAGTATCAAGATGTTCATTCCTAGCACACTTCCTTTATATCCAAGTAGTTTGCCAGCAGTGCAGTACATATTAATAGCTCAATTTCCAGCCAATTACCTCCCCAGCTCTACAATGCAATGTATCGCAACAATATCAGCGCAAAAACAAAGAATGCAAAGGAATGTGTTATTTGTCGAACGGATTTTCTCAAATTAAGCAATTAACATTTTGTTGTCATCAGCGAGCGATTGTTATCGCGTATTAAATTACGAAAGGTGCATAAACAATCGCAGATTGTGAGAAAATAAAATATTTATTTGACTTTTGTCGTGAAAGACAATAAGCGAGGCTTGGAACAAACGCGTAAATCCGCCGGCAAGTGTCAGCTGGCGCCGGTACAATTATAAACACGTTTAGCTTTTGGTCCTTCGTGGGGGGCAAGGGTTGCAAGACAATAATAAACAATAAAACAATTTTAATATCTTCATAATACGTCTCCACATCAAAACCTTTTTCATGTCACTACTTATGAAAATGTTTGCCTAACTATTACTAGCATTATAATATCTGTGCTATTACTAATGGTAAGGAGTAAAGCATCGGCCTATGAACTGTCCCACTGCAGGGCAAAGGCCTCCATCATAGAAATCAAGTCATCGCTACTATGATGGGATTAGGCATAATCACCACGCTTGCCAAATGCGGATTGGTGATCACAAACCCGAGCTATGTTCGAAAAATTCGAAACATACATCGCTCGACCCGGGAATGGAACCCAGGACCCCGAGATCACGGCCCGGTACTTAAACCACTAGACCAACAGGGCGTTTCCCGGCCAAAAGTGCAGATGACACTCAATCGGAATGGTAAGTATATTATAAAACAGCTCCATCACTGCTTTGGCAGCGAGGACTAAGCACACAACAACGCCAGAAGATATAACTTTTAATAAACATATAGACCAAGAATCTTCAAAGTTCCATGAAAGAAGATTTAAAAAAGAAAAGTAAAGTAAAAGTATCAGCATCAGCCTATAAACTGTGCCACTGCAGGGCAAAGGCCTCCATCATAGAATTCAAGTCATCGCTACTATGATGGGATGAGGCTTAATCACCACGCTTGCCTAATGCGGATTGGTGATCACTGATAATCACAAACCCGAGCTATGTTCGAAAAACTCGAAACATATTTTTTGCTTGACCCGGGAATCCATTAAACCACTACACTAACAGGGCGTCCTAGACTAACAGGGTGTGAAAGAAGATTGCCTCAAAATATACAAAACACCTCTGATGCCGGGTATACATACGAGGCTAGGCAATCTTGCAAAGAATTCTCGTTTACCGGGGCACTAACTCGATTCTCTTTAATTTATGTGCTCAAAGCTAAAACTACAGGCCGACAGCAACAATTTACGCGGCAAACCGAGAGCTCCATCTGGCGCAGTTATTAAATAACGTGCGAGAAAATTGCACTTGACTAATTTTATAAGCTCCGGGGGTAGGATACCCTCATAGAGCAACATTAGCGCACGTTGTATTTATGCCCTGACTTGACTGCCTCGGTGGCGCAATGGTTAGTGGGCCGCACTTTAAAGCGACGGTTGCGCCTGGGGTCCCGAGTTCTAGTTTTTCTGTTAAGAAATTCTCAGTGTTAGCCCGGAGTCTGGAAGTTGGCGGTCTTGTACCCCCGTGCCTCGAAAAGCACGTTAAGCCGTTGGTCCTGCGCCTAATCCCTCCTCGGTCGTGTCACACTAGTGTCCCATAGAAATAAGGGGGTACGGGAATAGAGAGTGTACTTGTATCTGCGCAAATACTGTGCACTATAATATGTCCTGCGTCGATGGGTGATCGCTAAGATTGGCCGCCATGACCGAAATATCGGTTTGGAGGATATTATTAATTATGCCCTGGGACAGAGAGTCTGGTGGAGGAAAAGTGCAGTTACTGTCCACTATTAATAAACTTTAGGATATGAATGAGAGATTAGAGGCTTCTTCTTGAGTCCAGTGATGGTCTAGGCCTTCGCATCGTAGAAATCCTTTATCTAGATCGACACTCATACGGAAATATTTGTATTATTGAATTGAAGCTGCAGCTGTTTTCTAGGTGAGCTGTATTGATGAGATTCGTGATATTCCTGCAGGATCATTTTTGCCTATATGTTAAAATTTCGTCATTAGACCTGTTGCCCTGTATGGATCAGAATGCGAGGCCGTTAAGAACACGGATGAAAGACGATTGCATGCGACAGAGATGAGAATGTTAAGATGGATGCGTGGCCTGACTAGAATGGACAAGATAAGGAATGAGTATATTAGAGGAAATACGAAAGTGGCACCCATCATTGATAAATTGAGGGCAAATCGTCTTTCCTGGTATGGCCATGTAATGAGAAGAGGGGAAGAACATGTAAACAAAAGAGTGATGAGTATAAATGTAAGTGGGTGGAGGAACAGAGGACGGCCGAAAAAGAGATGGATGGATTGTGTGTAGAAATGACACGATGGGAAAAGGGCAGGAGGATGATGATGTTGAAATTTCGTTACAGGTATGAAAAAGTCAATTCAAATAAAACCAGGTTGGCGAAAGGGAAGCAACAAGTTTAAGTCCCGCTATAATGTTAAATGTCGTCTGCTTGGTCGTCTGGCACTTTGTGGAGTCAATGAACGAACTACTTACTTAATCCAAAGCAATAAAAAGGCAGAACAATGCCGAGGTTTCTGAAGAGGCCGCGCAGCTTTGCAGAATAATTTACTTAATGTATATGGGGTTCTGCGCGATATCTATATTGAACATACAAAAAAAAATTAGGTACACATACCTACGTTGCTGCTGATACATTTATTTTTTTGTATAGTGTTCGACTATGGGACGATTCGACCAACCTTATTCAGATGGTAAATCTATGGTAAAGCACTGTCATTCATTACAAATCTGCCGATATACCATCGATTTATCCACGGATAATGATTTAATCCGGCATATGTGGCACAAAAAAAGCTTTCCTTTTTTACAAATTAAAGTCATAGGAGGGTATGAATCCCTGAAATCCCTTCAGGCAGAGGAGAAGGTATAGTTGCACTTTTAAAGGGTTGCGAAGATCAGACGGCAGTCGCTTCATTGTAGTTACTAGACTCAATAAATTCTCAATCATGGTCTAAGCTTACCCCGGGCTCCGAAGCGATGGCTTTGGACGTAATCGGGAATCACACGCTGAGATGACGGAGGCAGAGGTGAAGTAAAAAAAAACTCCTACTTTTTTAACTTATTTTTACCCGACTACGGCGAAGCAAAAAGGAGGGTTATGATTTTAACCTGTATGTATGTAAGTATGTATGGTTGTTCATCTGTTCCCTCATAACTTCTAAACTAGTTATCATATTTGAACAAATGTGTCGTTCGAAGCGTCTTGATTGGATTTGGTTATAGTCGTTAAATTGACTACAGCGCCCTTTAGGGGACTGAGTACTAACTAAAATAAAAAATTGCTTGACGGTACCTACCGTGTATCAAATGAAAGAGCTTTTTTAGCACACGGGGTATCAAATTAAAGAGCTTTTTTTAGCAAATTTCAAATATGTAATTATATTTACATAACTAAAAATATGTTAAATAAAAACAAAGTTTTAAAACTAAAACCCGACTACCAGACTAAAAATTAAAAAAATGAATCTGATACTTTATTTTTTTGATTTCTCATAATTTTGAAAACTCCTCGTATCTTAGTTTTTCCAAGGAAACCATTCAAATAAACCATAGTTGTAAATTTCCTGTTGCCTATTACACTTAAATAAATTCTGTGAAGCGTGTTGAAGTGTTTACTAGTGTTTTGAAAGAGTAATCACATCCATCCGCTTGTGTGTAAAAGTAAATTTAAGCATATGTGCGCAAGCACAGTATTGTACTAACTTTTCATAAAATTAGGTACACTTCTTTGCACTTCGATAATTTTATCAGAGACCAGAGCATCCAGAATATATGAGAATTAGGAAAAAACCTATATTACATTTTTACTCAGACTTTCAAACATTGTGTTATGAATAGAAAATATTATTCAAAATTAAGACTAACACACAACAAGGCTGTTGAATGCCAACTTCAAAAGGAGTTAAGTAAATTTTACTTTCAAAAATGTACCTTAGATTTAGTTATACTTAGTTGTTAATTTGAAAATGTGATGTTACAGATTTAGCCTTATACTTTTCATACATTTTAATGCGGAGATGCAGACAAAAAGCTGGTTAAACTAACTACAGTAATGTAATGGACATATTTTAATAACTTTAAAAGGTTCTCTGATTGCCCTTTCAATTAGATTTCCGAGCGAAATGGCTGTAAATTTTAATAAAAATGTAAATTCTCCAATTTATTCGACCTAACAGATTGTAACTTTATGTCACACTCGTGTAGGTAGGCACACTTGGAAATAGGTCACACAGTCAATGCCATAGCCTGGTAACTATAGTAGGTATATTGACAGGAAACAGCAGCAAAGAGGATAATGAAATGTATACTCGTAGAAATATCGAAAAAAAATCCGGCCCATGAATACCCCAGGCAATCATTTTTGTGTGTAGAATATTTTGTACTCGTTATATCGAAAAAAAATCCGGCCCATGAAATACCCCCAGGCAATCATTTTTGTGTGTAGAATATTTTGTACTCGTTATATCGAAAAAAAATCCGGCCCATGAAATACCCCCGGGCAATCATTTTTGTGTGTAGAATATTTTGTACTCGTTATATCGAAAAAAAATCCGGCCCATGAAATACCCCCAGGCAATCATTTTTGTGTGTAGAATATTTTGTACTCGTTATATCGAAAAAAAATTCGGCCCATGAAATACCCCCAGGCAATCATTTTTGTGTGTAGAACATTTTGTACTCGATTTTTTTAATATTTTGCCGCATAGGTAAGTATGTAATGTATGTAGCCAATCTAGCTAGATCATATGGATCGAAAAGAAAACGATTTTGACTTTTCGTATGAGAATTGAAGTATATAATATGTATGTATCGTTTGGATCAGTGGTAGTGAATGCTGCCTCTGGTGCAAGGGTTGCGGGTTCGATCCCCGCACAATACAAACATTTGTGCGCATAAACATGTTTGTTTGTGGTCTGGGCGTTTTCTATGTAATATAAACATGTATTTACAAAAGAAAAGTAAAAACAAACATTTATTTATTTGCCAAAATACGCATTGATACATGGTCTTACAAATGGTATCGTAGTCATGGTATCCAGCCTGCCAGCAGGCGTGCAAATAATAATATAATGTTAACATTTTTTTTCTAATCAACAAAACAAGGATTACAAATTTATTATACTTTCTTTACAAAGACTAAATAACCTGACGTAGTATTGAATGTATAAATGTATTTGTAATTCCGCTATTGGTTCTGGTATCCATAACACAGGTGCTTGAGCTGCTTATCTCGGAGTCAGATCAATGTATGTGATATTGTAAAATATTTATTCATTTAGGTATGTAAAATAAAAACATGTAAATTTTAGCATGCGACCTTGTGGTTAACATGTCTGCTTTGGCAAGCAGTGGTCGTTGACGCAGGCGGCGCCCGCGCACCCATTGTTCCATCCACTTACGCAAACTTCGCTTTGTGACGAGCCGACAAAGACTTCTTTGGGACAAAATAAAGCAAAGGGAAGATGAACAAAGATGCAATGTCCGAGATAGTTGTTTGGCGCAAATGAAACTTCAGTCAGAGTAACTTATTTTAGGATTGTTTGAAGTCTTTTATTAGGTCTAAGTTATCATTGTTGTATCCACCAAAGGCAGATCGGTAATCATCAGTTTACAGATTTTACGATAGATTGCTGCTAAAAGGTTTTCAATTATTTCCTTTATGTTCTTTGAGTTAACGTTGTGTTATGCTAACAAGTATATCTATTAAATAATTCGATTTGATTCGTTTACGCTCTAATCCCAATTCATCATGTAATCGTGTTTGTCTAGTCAGGTTTTTTTAGGTTTTCAATAGAATCACATGCATTATCGTGTCTTACGAAATCGTACGTAAAGTTTGATTGCTGATGGACGAGTCATTGGCAACGCATGCGAATTTTCAGACAAGCAAAAAAAAATTTTTTTTGTTAATTTTAAACCAAATTATTATCATCATGATAAGTGTCTGCGTAAAAGGAGTTGAAGCGTAGAAACCTACCTTAGTATGAAGGACGTACTATGAACATAATCTAACCTCTTTCCAAATTGCCTACATTTTCACTATACAGACCCCTTGAGAAAATGAGAAAGTGTTATTTTACTATTTTTTATTGCAACGCCTGAGCGAATGCCATGAAATTTAGGTCAGAGAATGCATAGCTAACGAAAAGTGCAATCTAAAAATGAAATATTTCTAAATGGCAGCTTCCAATTCAATTTAAAGCATGATTTTAACGAATACGTTAGAATTCAATTGACGACCCGATTGGAACAGTGGTAGTGCACGCTGCCTCTGATACAAGGGTTGCGGGTTCGATCCCCGCACAGTACAAACATTTGTGTGCATGAACATGTTTGTTTGTATTGGTCTGGGTGTTTGCTATGTATTATAAGTATGTATTTACAAAAGAAAAGTATTATATGTATATATTTGTAATCCCACTGTTGATTCTGATATCCGTAACACAGGTGCTTGAGCTACCTAACTCGGAGTCAGATCAATGTATGTGATGTTGTGAAATATTTATTAAAAAAAAAAAAAATTGTTTTACATCGTTTCATAGAAAGAGTTGAATGAGCAAGTGAATTAAAAAATGAAAAAGTTTACGTAAACTTTCCAATTTGTATTGAAGTTTTTTAAACATTCATATGCACACAAATGCGCATTTACACTCTGTTTCCTAACTTGATGATTAAGAGAATTAGATCACTTTTTCCTAAATTGCGATAAAATGGGTTTGTAAAAGGAGATGGTCGATGAACTAATTGCTTGAATGACATCAAAAAACCTGACTAATGTTTCCTACCTAACTTTGACTATAAGCAAAGCTGAATTGGGAGCGTGGTAGGTTGTTTTTGATGTTCAGAATGTGTAAAAAAATCTAGATAAGGCAAAAGATGCCTTTACTAAATAGCGAGTTCGATACTCATCAATGTTAATGTTCATCAGTGGTCATTCTAATGACTTGAAGAAATATTTCACTCGATCGATATAAAATGAGTGAGTGCCCATTTGCAAAACTGCCTTTGTCATTAGATAGAATCTTTCCGTACATCGCTATATTCAATGATAGAATGAACTCCACTATTCAATTCAAGGACTTTAGGTCATCCCAATACTAAAAACGACAGCACTGAATATTCCAACATAACTACGCCATGTATCTTTCTCACATGAATTATGTAAATTGTAAACGTCCGCAATCCACCCCTCGTTATTTAATTGCCGGTCGTTCTAAAACCGCTCACAAAGAGATGTCCATGGCCATGATTGCTCCACATTTCGCTTAATTTCGGCGAATAACGGCCACCTTCCCACGTTACCGTTTCAAACGCAAAAATAAACAATACTAATGCGGATGAACATCCAAGCTGAGTGATAGGCAGCGTTTGGTGCGGAACCATTTTTACCCGACTACGGCGAAGCAAAATGGAGGGTTATGATTTTGACCTGTATGTATGTATGTATGTATGGTTGTTCTTTCTGTTCCCTCAAAACTTCAAAACTAGTTATCATATTTGAACAAATGAGGTGTCGTTAGAAGCGTCTTGATTGTCTTCAAGTTATAGGCGACATGACGTCACGTTAATTTGACTACAGCGCATTCTAGAGGATTTAGAGTAAGGAACTAAAAACAAAAAGTGGGGTATCAAATGAAAGAGCTTTTTAGCACATTTCAAATTAAGTAATTTTATCGAGAAAGAGTCTTGTTTCTGGGTTTCAGTTTGGTTATTTTGTATATTTATTTTCAGATTCCATTCCATTCCAGGCTTTGTAAGACCATATCCACCTTATTATAAATCGAGGTCTAAAGTTATTACCGTACTAAAGCCATGTCATCTCGTTCCAACACGCAATGTTAAAAAGGGCTGGTACAAATTTTGCTCTGGGACTATCCTTAGTTCGCTATTTGTCAAAAGGGGGTAGAGGTTTAGACGACTATCACAAGGACCAGTTTGTTTGATCTAAAGGATTGAATCCCAAAACTTGCTAGAACATGTAATATGTAGGTTACGTACCCACACATCAAAATTTTTCAAAACTGTAAATTTTCCTCAGTCGATTCGGGAATTTTAACAGATTGTAGGAATCTGATGTGTGGCTGTCAGTAACTACTCTTTGTATGGGTCTTCTAAGAGCTTCTTGGGACTTAGCAGATGCTTCCCCTCGTTTGATGATATGATTATATGATCCGCATTCGATAATTATTATGCAATGGCACTTCGTCCACCTTTTACACCCCGTCATATTTCGCAGAATCTCCAAACTAAGGCGACGTTGGCGAGATGAGCTCGACGTCTATCTAAAATACTGGTCTACTGCAGCACAGGACTGAAAGAGGGGGAAGAAGGGTGGGGACGCCTTGCCCTGCAGTAGGACATTATAGACCCGACTTTAAAATAATAACAAGTGCCAATATGCTCAAATCCTGGCGATCGTAACAGGGTTTTGTACACATCTCTATTTCACGCAGAGCTAAATCATAAGGCAGAGTACCCATGTAGCTGTCACTAGGACTACATTGGATTTATTCTCTTGACTGCGTTAGAATTTATTGGGTCTATTTGTCGAGTTGGCTAGATTCACACGGATGGGTTCTCGTTAAAAACATCGTGTGCACGTGGAATTCTGCGCCATTTTATAGCTCCGAAAACGATCTCTGTTTCATGTTTGCTGGTGATTGATCACATAGGTGCTATAAAAATCGAGTGTGGTTTAATTAACTCTCACTTTCTAAAGTTTATTATAATATAGATATTTCCAAGGGCATTGACGAAGTATCATCAGTATCGCATCAGTTTTATGTATTTCAAACGAGCTGTTAGTACACGTTCGTGCCGTTTTGTTTTTACTTAACTTTCGTGATATCCACTTGCACATTGTTTAACACTACCTCTCCTAGTCTCTGTTGTCCAAAGTATGTTTTGATTGCTTAATTCAGATAAATCTTGTACCTTAAAGTTTCACGGAGCACCAATTTCTTTTCTCGATTCAACGTCTCAGCCTCAACAGAGAAATTTCTTATTCCTTTTTAAGGCGAGTGAGTCGTACGATACAAGTTGGGGTTATGTTTTCTAATGTAGAACTACATATAGGCTAGGTACTTATATACAGATAGGCTATGAAAAGACCACGCATCGGCCCGGAACGCCTAATAACCATCTAATAACAGATCAAACAGGTTCCATCACGGACGTTCTTTATTCGCGTTTATCCCACGATGCGGCTTAGATGCTCGAGTAAAAACTCATGGCCAAACTAGTATGGAAGCTGCGTGCCTGCCGCCATATAAGCACTGGCATCTGAATGGGTTTAAACGGCTGACATTCACTGTAGCCGTCCCAAATCGTTGGGATTATTGATGCTGAAGTCGCTTTTATAATTCAAGGCTCATACATTTTGTTTGAGAGTACCTATCATGTATTAGTTACGAAAGGTTTAAAGATCAATCAATGTAGTCTGATTACTGAAGATTGGTTACATAGTGCGAGATATTGTTCGAGACACTCTGAATAGTAACTGCACTGCAGTAACTCGCAAGAGCGAGCTAGAAAGTAGCTCGCTTAACAAGCCGAGTAACTATCCATTGGCTAGGCAGCATCTCGCACTGTGTGTACCAGTCTTGAAGGTGAGAGATATGAGCTCGTCACAGAGCAAGTCATCGCCTGCTGACCAGTTCCGCTAACCGCAATATTATCGTTTCTCCATGATACATATACATAATTATGATTGATAGAGTCACATGTGTCGTAGATGCTATCGGTTTAAATGCAACGTGCAGCAATGCACTAGGCAGTGTAAGTACTTGTAATGAGTAGGCGGCGGACACAATGGGCCGGGACCCGCCGCCAGGCTTTGTGGCTTATCCGGCAGCTGCCCGCAGACTATACTCACAACCGTGACAATACACTATGTAGGGCAGCCAACAGGGTAACCTTCCCCATATAATATAGAACCAGTGACCAAATCCACAAAACTGTATCCATAAGTTACGGTGATACGGGCTACAGATGTCAAAATGATCGAGGTAAAAGTTGCAATGGATTTAAAGGCGACGGTTTTCGTGACAATAAAGATGCTACAATATCTATCCTGACTTCTTAGTTGAATACCAAGAAACATTTAAAAAACAATGTGGAATATGGAAATACCAGTTTCTACAAATATGTGATGCATTTATCATCCATTAAAAGTCTAGTAGTTAAAGAAATTTTGTGTCATGGACACTTAACTGTATGGGACGGTTAATAAGAGTTTATGATACTTTTCAATGGAACCGATGTAGGTTAATAGTAAACTTAATTAATAGTAAACATCAATAAAATGAACGAAACGATCCCATAGTGATGAATGATGATATATGGTAAGAGAGACAAGCGATGATATATTATCACATCATCATCAGCCCATTTAAGTCCCCACAGCTGGGGCACGGGCCTCCATCAATCACATGAGGGGTAATTGCCATACTCACCACGCTTGGCAGACGGGTTGGCCACGGTTTTGATATAAATGCAGAGTTTTCCTTCTCTGGGTGCTGATGATTATGCCAGCAGCTTTACCTTAGTCGCCTTTTACGACACCTCGGTAAGAGTGAGGGTGGCCTATTCTACTCTGCCGGGGACCACACGGCCTTATCACATATACAATGCGTATAGCTAAAATGGCTGAATGGATTGCCTTGCTAAAGTTGGCGAGTGTGAGGTAAGGTGCCATATTTCAATGTGTACAGTTATGACGGCAGATATTGTCACCGCATCGTGACCTCGTTCAGAGCTGCTATCTATTCAAATGCAGAGTGCAGCACTAGAATATGCGCCGATAGCTGCCAGGCTTTGTGTCCTCAGCCGCGGCAAGTGCTCATCCGCCACGGATTATGGCACTAAACAATACGCCATCAGTATGAAGCCCAGCGAAGCCTATGATTCAGGAGGTTGACCGTATGAAAAGATTACGTCGAATTCTTTAAAATAATCAGGATATTAAGATTAATGATAGCAAATACTGTAGTAATCCCTACCTATATTCAAGTCCCGTGTCAAAACTCACTTCCTATCTCTATAAATAGGTACACTGTTTTTCCTTGTCTCTTCTTCCTTTTTTATGTGGTCTGCTCTCTGGTCATTTATACCTATATTTAGGAAATATTTTTATTGGATTTTTGTTATAAATTACCTATGTATATATTATTGTGTATGTATGTATTGTTTATTATTATTTATGTAATGTAATAATATTAATATATAAAATAATGTATATTTCTGCCATTCTCAATTTCATTTGTTAAACTACTTTGCACTGCCTTCCCTTATTACGAATACGATATTTCTTTCCTCTAACCAAAGGTTGTCTGGAAGAAATCGCTACAAGCGATAAGACCGCCTTATTGTACTGTCTGTTGCTGTTGTATCATGCTTGTATTTTGTTTTATGTGCAATAAAGAATATCTATCTATACTGCTATCATAAAATTCCACGAAAAAGTTCCACGTTCCATTCAAATTTTTATTATTTTTATTAAAATTCCGCAATATAGCGAGCGTTTTTAATATCACTGGTCGGTCTCCTCTACAATTTCCACAACAGACAGCCCTAAGGCATACGACACGCAACGAGTTATTGGTGGCTTTTTTCCAAAAACTTTCTTTTAGTGGCTCTCTACTCTAAACCGGCAAAATTTTATAATATTTAATAGAAATCCAAGATCAAAATGGGACTCGGCTTTCTAGGATGCACCCGGAGAGGTGGACCAGACCTATCATCACACATTGGCAGGACGTCGATGGCGAGGCCGGCCCAAAAAGAGATGGCGTAATGATTTTGACCACTTCTCCGGCAATTGGCAAACCATCTCTACAAATAGAGTCCAATGACGGCTTTTAAGGAGACGGGTAGGGCACACTAGCGACGCCAATCGATTTTAATTTTTACCTACTAAACCGGATCTATTTTAAACGATTTCGGGGTTCCAACCTATTATTATTATTATAGTATAAGTGTTTGACGAGAGGTTGTAACCTCGAATTGTTTAAAATAGATCCGGTTTAGTAGCTAAAAAATAAAATCGATTGGCGTCGCTAGTGTGCCCTACCCGTCACCTTAAGGGAGGCCTTTGCCCAACAGTGAAAAAAAAAAACAGGAGCTAGATAAAACAAACTAAGGGCGTACTACGAAACGGAATTCACAACCGAATCTATCTATATCCCTGTCCCATTGCACACGCGCTCTGTAGTATTTTTGTTTGGATGCGAAAGGTAGGTAAGTATGCGATCGTTGCGGGACGGTTTCGTCGTAGGTTCTCTAGCTTCGGTATTTAGGGGCCAGAGTCCAAGGACTTGTGTTAACCCTTAGGGTGGAAACGGAAGTGGTGGCAAAAGTTAACGGCCTAGAAATAATTGGAAGTAGGTAATACAATGGGTATTAAATAAATAAAGGTATTAAATAAATTGGTTGTAATAAACTGTAACTGGATTTTGGACAATAGAAAATGAATAGTTTTTGACCCACTACAGGGTCAAGGGAGTTCACCTTATAATGTATAATCTTTGCTGTTTAATTTATACCTACTCGTAAGACGGGTACTTATCAACCTATAATTTGATTCAAATTAACATTATCGAATTTCAGATCAATATAACTGGATTGGATTGGAGAGAGCTATGCTCGGAGTCTCCCTGTGTGATCGTATCAGAAATGATGAGATCCGCAGGAGAACTAAGGTCACAGACATAGCCCAAAGGATTGCATGCCTCAACTGGCAATGGGCAGGGCACATAGCGAGGACAACAGACGGCCGTTGGGGCGGAAAGGTCCTCGAGTGGAGGCCAGGTACAGAAAGTCGCAGCCGTGGCAGGCCCCCCACAAGGTTGACCGACGATCTGGTGAAGATCGCGGGAATCCATTGGATGCGGGCGGCACAGGACCGATCTGTGTGGAGAACATTGGGGGAGGCCTATGTCCAGCAGTGGACGTCTATTAGCTGAAATGATGAATGGATAACGGAATTAGGAACAACTTAAGGCGACGGGTACCCCTAACTAGCGACGCTAATCGTATTAAATTGTTAGCTACTAAACCGGATATATTTTAAACAATTTCTGAGCTCTAATCTGTATGCAAAAAATTATACTATTTATTTAATAAATCCGCAACGCCATAAGTGCCCGTTTATGGCGGTAATTCAAATTTCGAGTACAAAAGCAGACCGAAAAGTTAAGTATAAGTATTGAATAAATAGTATAAGTGCTTTCCGAGAGGCTGGAGCTTCGAATTGTTATAAAGATATCCGGTTCAGTTGCTAGCAATTTAAATCAGTTGGCGTCGCTAGTGTGCCCTAGTCCTTTTCAGTTCAAGAAGTAAGTATAGGAAGATAATCTTCATAATCGATGCTACCCCAATCATTTAATAAGTTACCCCTTTTTTTATGACATAGGTGGCAGACGAGCAGACGGATCACCTGATGGTAAGCGATTACCGCCGCCCCTGGTCACCCGCAACACCAGTGGAGTCACAACGTCGCTAATCTGACTATCTGACGTATCTGACATTTTGGACTTAACCGACTTCATTCCCTCAACCATAGGTAACTTTAAACTGCAAATAGCTTGCCCTGTAAAAGTCAGTTAGTTAGATTAGCGACGACAAGTGCGCTGCCAACCTTTAAACTCCCCTTTAAACTTTCTTTGTATGGTTGAATTATCCGCATTTATTACTTATGCTAAATGAAGATAAGGTTTCTCGACCACAGATTAGAGATTGTGCTAAATGTTCAAGAAGTAACGTAGTTGTCTTTACACTATTTCATTTAGAATAACAACTCTTAATAATATTTTCTAAATAGAGATTCTGAAAGACCCTATTAATCTCCGACCTATGGGTACATGTAGGTATAAATAATAAATAAATATTTCACAACATCACATACATTGATCTGACTCCGAGATAGGTAGCTCAAGCACCTGTGTTACGGATATCAGAATCAACAGTGGGATTACAAATATATACATAATACTTTTTTTTTGTAAATACATACTTATAATACATAGAAACACCCAGACCAATACAAACAGACATGTTCATGCACACAAATGTTTATACTATGCGGGGATCGAACCCGCTACCCTTGGACCAAAGGCAGGTATTAGTTAATTAATACTAGCATGGCTTCACACGGGTGCAATATTACCTATGCATTCATTAATAATAATATTGGCACACATATCACACATAACACTCTTGAACTACTCTATCTATTAAAAAAACGACATCAAAATCCGTTGCGTAGTTTTAAACATCTAAGCATACATAGGAACAGATAGTGAAAGCGACTTTGTTTTATTTTATGTAGAGATGTATTTGGTACCTATATGTCTACTATCTACATACTAGGTACTACCACCTATTATCACGGTGAATAAACAGCACTGCGTACCTACAAGGTGACTATATACGTAGGTATGAATCTATTGAGTGATAAAAGATAAAAGTACCGACATAGGTATTACTTATATTGACTGCAGCTGCGGTTGGTAGGATTAATATACACTGTTATAATATTTAAAACCTTGGAAAGAATTCATTCAATTAACAATTTTGTTAAATAGTACGTATTTTCACCTGCAATGTTAATGTTATTAAGAACCAATCCTAGTCTAGGCACTTATTGCATTACACCTTCCTTAGCCAAAGGTATGAATACTTACCGATGTTTGAACTAAATCTCATTACTGTTACACCAGTTGTAATACCATGTGGGGGTAAATGGGACTAGCCTACTTTGGCACAGGTCGATCCAGGGGAGACTTACTTGGTAAACAACTTTGTTTATTAGGCCACACACAAGACTCATAAAAGGGAGCACAACAAAACAATATTTCACTTCGTATTCCAAATAACATCATGAGATTTCCATACGTTCCAAATTTCAACGCAGATAGTAAAACTGAAAAATAAATCAATCTCAAAACTAAAAAAAAAACTTTGAACATTTCAACGCACCTCTCCCGAACGATATCTCCAATTTGTTAGGCACTTCGAAGCGTATCCTCATATCACTAGTCCTATCACATCTATCACGAAACTTTTTAAATTCCAGTGCCACGATGGCCACGGAGTGTTTTTTTTCGAGAATTCGAAAAACGAACGCGCGCGACCGCGTGTGCAACGGCGCGTGGCGGCTGCTCTGCGATGACAACGGAACGCAGACTGGCGGGTTGCCGGCCGTCCTTCCGCAATGGGACGCGGACGCGCCGCGGACGGCTCCCGCCGCGCCGCCCTACATCCACGCTGCAGCGTGAGATGTGATGTAATCTGCATGTGACGAAACGCAGACGCGATTAGATGTGTTTTGATAGCAATTAACACGTCATAAACCAGTTCCGCGGAGATTTAGAAACAAATCACTGGGACACGAATGAGTAGCATCTTAAGGCCATTCCACCTTATTATAATCGCGATCTAAAATTATTACCGTATTAAAGCTCATGTCATCCCGTTCCAACACGTAATGTTAAAAGGAATCTGGCACGAGTTTTGTTCCGAGACTATCCTTAATGTGCCATTTGTAATAATAAGAAGGATTAAGCTTAAAGCTATTGGCCCGAATCTAAAATATTCTTACAGATTCAGAAGCCAAATACACTCCATTATTTTAAACGGGAATTGAATAATTTTAACAACACTACCTATGTGTTTAAAATTTTAAGCGCCTAACGAACATTCTTGATAGAAAATATTTTTACGAGTAATTCATGCATCAGATAACATTACAGCATACACATAATATTCTGAATCCTCTACACAATTTGAATATTTTTATAACACAGGTAAGGTAATCTCTTATGCATCGTTACAACGAAATTAGAATTGCAAACAAGCTGCATATGAAACCAAATAACTGCAGCGGTTTTATTAGTAGGACGCATGGGATTGGGTTCATCAAATCATTTACTTACAAAAGATTAATACATACACGTTTATATTGCTAAGACCGCCGAAATTGTACACAAAAAGTTATGCTTAGCACGTAAGTTGTGTATTTTGTGCAATAAAGTATATCTCTATCTATTTAGGTATCGATTATTAGTATCTCAACTCAATCAGTAGTACTGATTGTGTTGAGAACATTGGGAGTGGCATATGTCCAGTAATGGGACTCAATTATCTGCAATGATGATGATGATAAAGATCTGTAGGAAAACAGATTTAATATCAGGAGCCCAATTCTCGGGACGTGCGATAAAATGTCATATTTCCTGTAATGACACTTTTCCAATGTCGTACGAAAATGTCACCAAAATATCACAAAAGTAAAAAAAACTATTCTCTTGCCCATGCGACAATAAAAGTCACTACCATAGAGAATGTGGTCCATATCATTTCCGCTAATACGTTCCATTTTGTTGATTGACACAAATATACAATCGAGAAATCTTAATGTTTATTGTTTAAGTATTCATTTAACATTTTCTAGCCTTTTTATATCAACAGTAAATTTCATGTTTCTATAACATCATAATTATCATAACTGCTTTAAAATACGATAAAAAAATACGAAAAAGAAATGATTTTATGAAATTGTAATTCCGTTACACCGACCGAAAGCCAAAAGATTTCTTTTCAGTCTGTGGCAAAAAGACGCATTAAAAGAAAAATATGAAATAAAGAATTTTCTTTACACTGATTGTATTACTGATATAAAAAGGCTTAATGACGAATATTTAAAGGTATGTAGGTAATACTGGTGAAAATTTGTTCCAAAAAACGAAAATTTAAAATTCTCAGCTAAACAATCGTTCACACAGAGAATCAATCATCTTCTTAGTTTGTGCAGTTAATTTAAACTTGTTATGTGATTTGACCAACCAAACGTCAATAAACAACAAAACGCGAAACGACTCAAACGTCACGTTGATCTGTGAGAAATATCACCAAAATCACTGTGATTTTTTATATAGTATGGTCAAGACCATACGATACGTGTCGCACGAAAATATGTGACATAAGTCACCATTCGACATCGCGAGAATAAGTAAAAACGTTTTCATACGATATCCGCCATGTTTTGTTGATATATGTCGTATGATGATAAATGTCACGAGCCCGAGAATTGGGCTACAGGTAGACTACATGTCCCTAAATGCTATCTAGTACGTTGTGTTGGACAACCAATGGTAAAACTTGGGGACTTATCAGTACACAGATCAATACTTAGGTACTGACTTAGGGTATTATTGGCAGTACAAGGCCAAAGACCTGCCGAATTCCATTGGAAAAGATGCAGAGAACGGTATGTCTTGCATTCGCGAACCATTCAAACTACTCAAAGTCTCCAACTATACTAATGGAACTGCTCCTAGACCTTTCTCCACTGCTTATAAATGCTGACGCAGGGAAAGCGATATCGCATATCGATATCGATAGCGCAATCTATAGTATGGGTAATTGGGTCCATACCCAATATCTACTCTATATCCATATAAGATACTATTAATATAATATTTCACAAGATCACATACATTGATCTGACTCCGAGATAGGTAGCTCAAGCAAGCTCAACAAATATATACATATTATACTTTTCTTTAGTAAATACATACTTATAATACATAGAAAACACCCAGACCAATACAAACAGACATGTTCATGCACACAAATGTTTGTACTGTGCGGGGATCGAACCCGCAACCTTTGGACCAAAGGCAGCGTTCACTACCACTGTTCCAAACGGGTCGTCTTAATTATATAACTATCTACATAACGTTGGGTCCCTACAATCTGTAAAAAAAACTTGATCCGTCTTTCATTTTAAAAGCAAAAATATTATTTAAGATTTCAGTTATTTGTAACTTTGTGGGTACGGTATGCCACAAATAAACGTATACAAATCTATCGAATTTCTTCAGTCCATCCTCGCCTGAATGTCAAATACGTTTGGGCTAATGATAATTCCACCAAAAATTTACTTCAAGTAACTTTTTTTGGGACATTGCCACGGGGACCTACTTTGTTTTAACTTTCCTTTTTATTTACTTTTAGTTTAATTTTATTTGTTAGTAACTGTCTTAATTTTCTTGTATTTTTGTTCTTTTGTTCAAAAAATATATTATGAGACACGATTGTCAATTAAAAAACATTTTTTTAATGTACTATAGGCCAACGCCTACGTCTAGGATGTAACGAGTTCGCCTAGAAGATGCCTGTTCACTCTTGCCTTAAAGATGTCCAGATTGTAGTGACTAGTAGATTGTAGTAGTACCTACGGGTACCTTAACGATACAGATAAAAGGTATGTTAGTTTCCTTCTTTCTGGTCCTCATAGAACAATCAGCGGTATGTCACCGGAAATAAAAGTATCTATCTAGGAACCAGTACATTGTTTCAGCTTAAAATCTAAAACAATGGTTTTCATTCAGGTCTTAGTACCAGCCAGGCCAGGGCTCTTCCATTGTTGAACCATTCTTAATATCTTACTTGCATTTTCTGCTTCATTGGAAATGTAAAATTAGCATTGTAAGACGAATAAAAAAATACTGTGAAAACACTAATCATTTACCTTTGTATTTTGACCACGTTACAGTGTATTTCAAAGGGAAAATATAAAAGTAACCAGCCGTAAATGCAATTTGGTTAGATTGTGAAGTTAGGAAACAAAAATGTATCACAGGATTGAAGTAGGTGCATACTTACATACCATTAGAACAAGAGCTGAAAGTTCTTGTTACACTGTGCTTTAGTGCAAATTCCCTGCATTCATATGCCGCAGCGCCCATCACGATTCCGGCGAAACAAACCAGTAGCGAAATCAATGGATCGAAATGCGACGAGGTAACAAAAACTGAATAAACTTAATGCCTTCAACATGCTAAAGCAAAAGTGTAGGACAGCAATTATCGAAAAACTGTTCTAGTAGCAATCAGCACGGTTCTATTTTTTATTGCGAATAATTTGCGCCGTTTTGTGATTCAAATGTATTCCATATCTAACTAACCACGGATAAATTGGTTTTCATTCCACGGGGGAAAGAGTGGAACGAAGTTAGTTCTGTAACTCGATTCCTCTATAACTAGTTGTAATGTCTATAATGCAACATTGCTTTAAGGAACTAGAGGTAGTGAAATTGAAATAAAAATACAAATTAATCTTCATTTAACTTTTACTGAAATGCTGAATTCTGGGCGCAACCTAAACGATTCCTTCCCGGCTTAATGTTTACATTGTGGTGAAAGAAACTTTCCAGATTGTTTGTTTAGGGATTGGATTGTTTTACTGATTTCGGTCATATTCGGTTCTGCCATGACTACCAAATAGCACAAATCGTTCCTATTGGTAGTATTTAGTATAGGAAATAGCTATTGATAGGATTAGTCGTCCTAAACAAACTTCTGGTGCCTACTTAATCTGATATTCGCCGTTGGTTAGGCACATTAATAGATGAACAGTGTAAATATTACTACATACCCATAATATATAAAGCTAAAATCCGACTGACTCACTGAACAAGGCTGTTTTATGGGGTGGTTGGAATGAACTAGTATATTATGATTTAGAACAATTAGACATAAGTAGAGATATATGTAGATATGTAGGTAAGTAAGTATCTGTTATTGCAAAAAGTACTTATGTTATAAGTATACCATATTAAAAAGAATAGGTATTCTTTTTACAATTATTGATAGGTCCAATCACCAATCCAAAGCAAAAGCTCTTAACATCATAAATAAAAGTTTCGAATAATCTATTTCTTCTAATACAAACAAGCTATTTGTGGCATCTTGCTGACCTCAACTTCAGGTAGGTATAGGCAGGCAAACAACAATTTACTATCGGAATCTCTTCGAAAGTCGGTCGACGAAGTTTTCGATACCTAGAGATCCTCTTAGAGACTTGAAAACTTGATTCCAAAGGCCGTTGTGTTGTTTCTACTTTCTGTAACAACTATAAGATCTCGTAGGCATACAATGAACACAATGCAACTTACACATGATACCACAAACTAAGTAGAAGATACTCATGATACCTAAATAGATATCGAACAGGAAGAGGTAGAGCGATGGGACTAGGTAGGTAAGTAGGTTAGTCCCTAAAGTAAAACCTAAAGTTAAAACTGTCTCACGGCAGGGCAAGGCCTCCATCACAGAAATCAAGTTATCGCTACTATGATGGGATCAGGCTTAATCACCACGCTTGCCAAATGCGGATTGGTTATCATAAACCCGAGCTACATATATCCGAAAAATTCGAAACATACTTTTCGCTCGACCCAGGATCGAACCCAGGACCCCGAGGTCACAGTCCGGTACTTAAACCACTAGACCAACAGAGCGTCAGGTATAGGTATACTATCAGATTATAATAATAATAAAATTTTAAATACGCATTAAAAAAATCTTCGTGCATTCAAGTGGGAACGGTACACAAGACCAACGTGGCTGTTCTTCAAACCAAACCGTAACGTACGACGCAGGACCTAAGTAGACGAATTTTTGTAAGTCCTGATTTGCCATGAACTTCTCTCGGTAAATCATTTTATAAATATATTAAATTCAGCTGCGATGAGTCACCCCCGACGCAAAACGACGGGGTGTGTGTGTCTGTGTGTGTATGTCTCTGTGTCTGTGTCTGCGTCTGTGTCTGTGTCTGCGTCTGCGTCTGCGTGTGCGTGTGCGTCTGCGTCTGCGTGTGCGTGTGCGTGTGCGTGTGCGCGTGCGTGTGTGTGTGTGCCTGTCTGTGTGTCTGTCTATGGCATCGTAGCTTCCGAACAAATGAACCGATTTTGATTTTGTTTTTTTGTTTGAAAGATGAATAAGGAGGGAGTGTTCTTAGCTATGTTGTATTAAAATCGATCCAAGATGGCCGCCCTCACAAAGATTTGGATTTTATGTTTTAACACAACTCCCACAATATTTTTATTATATAAAAGGGCTTGAGTAGCGGAATATATTAATTGTAATTTAGTTTTATTTAGTTTATGTATTATTTAAATATATTAATTGAAAAATTTCAAATCCAAGATGGCCGGCGTCAGAAAATGACGAATAACCTATTTGTTGTTCCAACTGCCTCAATATAGGTATCAAATGAAAGAAGAGCTTTAGTTGTGTCGGGGATTTTTTAAATTTTCAATTTAATTTTATTAGTTGAAGAACCCTTTTAAGTTTTCATTACACAGATCGCGAATGTTCATAACTTTAGGAGAGCCACGCTGCGGCATGAATGGGCCGGCTCAACCGGAGTAATACCACGGCCTCACAGAAAACCGGCGTGAAGCAGCACTGTGCTGTTTCGCTGCGTGAGTGAGGGTACCGGAGACCCAATCCGGGGGAAAGGATGAGGCAGCGCACTTGTGACTTCACTGGTGTTACGGGTGCTTACCATACCACCTAATGGTAGAAATACGCATTTAGACATGAAAAGGAAGTTCATGCTCGGATTCGAACCTACGACCTTTAACGTAAGGAAAGTTCTTCATTGAGAGACTATCGCTCTTGAATGTTCATTATCATGTATGTATTATACCTACGAGTACCTAGGAACCTATCGCGCCCTAAACGCTAAAACCTAAACGCAGTAGGTCTAGAACGCCCAGTTGATCTAGTGGTTTATGTACAGGGCCGTTATCTCGAGTTCGGGGTTCGTTTCCCGGAGCAAAGGTATGTTTCGAATTTTTGGAACATAGCTCGGGTTTCTGATCACCGATCCCTGCATTAGGCAAGCGTTGTGATTAAGCCTAACCCCATTATAGTAGCGATGACTTAATTTCTATGATGAAGGCCTTTTCCCTGCAGTGGGATAGTATATATGTAGGCTGATACTTACCTAGGAAACTATCAGTATTTTAAAAAGCCTTTTTCAAAAGGCCGGCAACACATTAGCGATCTCTCTGATTGCGCGAATGTTCATGGGCGGCGATTACTTTTCAGCAGGTGACTTGCTTGCTAGTTTGTCATTTCTAGCATTAAAAAAATAGAATCAGTGGGAGTTATTATTATGAATATTCCGCAAATAAAATGTGTAGAAGAACGTACCTACTGACATAAATGAGCTCACCAACAGGATAATGCATGGGAATTCGATTTAAACATTGGTATTCATAAGATAGCTCTCGACTTTCGATTGACTTTGCATCAAGAGGTAAGATTTCGTTAACATTACGATCACTGTATGCATACCTAATGAAAACATTCTTATGTAAAATTAATAATAAGACAAAATAAATAAGATACGAGACGTGTATTCTAAGGGCCGATTTATTGATCCGTAGTTACCTTTTGGTTAAATTAACTATTGTTAACTTTTTAACCAATAGTCACTGTGACGGCGTCAGTGACACAATTCCTTGTAATATAGTGGTATTTTTGAATTCGTACTCTCTCAAAAACCACCTAGAATTTTAACTCAAATGAATGAAACCCCTCATCTATCACAACCACGGCAGACAAGCGAAAATTAGAAAACTGAACTTTCTTTTCCGATAAAACAAATACATACCTTTGAATACTATAGTCAACGCAAGGACTCTCGGCAGACGGTAATGATATAATCGAAGTGGTCAGTAGGTTTAATATCTAGAAAGTATGCGATGCTAGCTCAGTAGTTCAGAATGCACTTTCCATTCGGGGGACCGGGTTCGAATCCGAGCATACCCCTCTGGATTTTTTAATCTATGTGCGTATTTTTACCATTAGCTCGGCGGTGAGGGAAAACATCGTGAGGGAACCTGCAAGTTTCGGATAGTTTCTGAAACGTGTAACCATGATTCAGTTGGTCTGGTTCCCCTGTTAAAAAGGGTTGCGAACGTCAGACGGCAATCGCTTCATTATAATTTCCAGACTCCCCATATCAAGAATCATGGTCCAAGTGTACCCCGGGCTCCAGAGCGATAGCTTGGGACACAACTGGGAATTCCACTCTAAGATGAGAGAGATACTCCAGCCAAAGACTTGTGGCAGTCGGTATCCTATTTCATTTATTAATCAAATTTATTAATAAATTAAATACACTAACCCTTTGCCGCGTTAACTATTTGGGATAAGAAATTTCAAAAACTGAGATATGAAAAATCTTACCAAATTGTAAGATATGACCACCCACATACCTCCTACTCGTTGGGAATGTCACCGGGTGTGACTCATGGATACCAGGATAGGCCTATCACAAATCGAAAATCGTCAGTAAAATTTTTAGCAGGAAAGGATGGATAGGACAATGGGAATAGAAACAAAAGACGGCGAGCGTTCGTCCGCGGCGTGCATAGCAATCAGAACGGTGTAGGTACTTCATTGCCAATCTGGCGAGTGCGGACGCCAGGCATCGCTCACTTGGCAAGGATAGATTTCCTTTACAATAGCCTGCGCCCGTACCACCCAGGATTGCGCCGAATTTGGTCGTCATTTTGCTCAGTGTCTAGAGGGTTAACTGTTATTGTTAAGTTCAATGGCACTGCTATACTGGACCGTGGGACGGGGGACTGACTGTCTGTGATTAATCAAAGGAAGATGTGTTTGAGGTCAAAAACCCACGTACGAGAGTAAAAAATTTAAACTCGAATCCAAAAAAAATGTTATTTCCGTTAAAGGCAAAAAACTGCCGAATAGAATAAGAACTAAAGTAATACCTGATAAAAATTGAGTAGTAGATAGTAATGAAGCTAAGCAAAATGAATCTGAAAAGTACAAAAGAAACGGCCTATGTACATCACCAGTGGTAAATTCTGATGGTTTAAGTCCTGCCAATTGGTCTGGTGTAAATCCTCCATTTTGTTACTTTTAATTGGACTGACTGCGCTATTTTCTGTCCTTGTATAAACGAGCTTAACTGAAAGCGGGCAAAAAGAATAAGTGCGTGTTCAGCTGCTAATACGGATTGGCGTTCACGAAAACAAAGACTAACTTTTACAAGCTTTTTTTAGAATACAATTTTTTCATAATTCGCTAAGTAGATGATTTTGGATCGGATAGGTGTTTTGCTGTAAAATATACATCGGACAGTGTCATAAAATAACCCAAGCCTGTCGAAATAAATGTTAAAATGTTCACAAACATCTTGACTATTCATCCATCCGATATAATTTTGGGCACTTTTACTTACTTGTACACTGTAATGATTTACCTACTGTAAACTTTTAAGTCGTGTTATTTAATATCTATGTAGGTACCTGTAATTTTTAATTGTGTCCAAATAAATATTTTTTCTTTCTTTCTTTCTATTCGCCAGTGACCCTACTTCACACGCCAAAGGTCGTTCGATCGAACAAAGGTTCGTATGATGGACACTTACGTGTGTTAATAGGTAATAATAATATGAACATGTCGTGTAGGTATAAAGTGTCTTAGTAGTAATAACGATGGCGCATAGTTACATACGTTTCCTACTAACCTATGCAGTTTTTCAGCAAAGCAGTCTCAAGAATTAATTAGGACTACCGGTTTCCAGGCATACCTACATAGCCGAAGGTAACTGGTGTGCGAATGAAACTTGATACACGTAAGGTAACGTTCTTACATTACGTTATTTAACAAGACGTATCTCTACATTGCATAGACGCGTAGGTGAAAGCAGTGCAGTTTAGTATACCTAAGTAACAATGCGCTAGTCTCACGAAGTACCACATAGAGTAGGAAGGACCTGGTGGGATAAGAAATTTTATTCTAATGAGCAATCGGAACCTAAAAAAATCCGTGTGTGCAATGGACATAAAACATGATGAATGATGTTGAATACTTCTAGTTAAGAAACCGAGCTAATTGGATCATCATCACATCATATAAGTTTGTAATTTACTGAAACGATAGAAGTTGTAAACGATATGTACATTTTAAGATTTTCTCATTGATTAAATTAGAATTACCTATCCAATTATTCCATATTTTATGCGGTGATAAACGTTTCTCACCTAACTAATGTTAAATGCATTTTCAGCAGACGTTTTTGATTACTACAAAACACGCAACGATTACACGTAGGTAATCTTATCCAAGCATTATTTGATGTTAAAACAGATCTTGGGCCTAATTCTTTTATAATGTCGAGCGCAAATTATTTCATCATTGGGTTTTCGTCGTTTATTTTTTTCCCCAAGGTCATGCATTGTTTTTTTTAACAGTAGGTATAAGTAATCAATATCTAGGTAGATATAATATACCTAGGTAAAACAATCATACACTAAACATAAACTACTAACACACAACATGAAATTGTAGACTTTGGACCTAAATTTTACCACATATCGGTTCGGGATCGGGTTAAATAGGTACATAGTTCAGCGACATAAAAATAACCAAGAAATTGTCTCATCCGCAGCCGCAGTCTTCATCAAGATAAATTGCAGAAATCGTTTACACCAACGGTTCTGAAAGTGGGTTAAATCAATAACATTATTTATTACATAGACGCGCATCATTAATAGTGATTTGTATCAGCCCATGAGCAATTAGGTAATCTTTTGTAACCGCTTAGAACTATTTTTTTTTTAATTTTTACCTAACATTGTAGGGACTTACCAAGAGCGCGGCGTTCACGTTTAGTGCTACACCTCCAAAACTTCATTTTGAAATGTCTCTCATGTGACCCGACGGACGCGACGCGATATGTGACGGCGCGGGCGCCAGTCAAGTAGCCATCATCAAACTGGCGGCGGCCGAGCCGAAACAATGACTTTTGTTTACGATGTTCAGCGGCGAGAATTTATTAAATTGCCGAGTGTAGTGGCCGGCCGCAAGGAACTAATGAGGCGCAGCGCGAGCGTCGCTCTACACCCCCGGCAGACAATCTCCGGTTGCGACTGCACCGCAGGAAGGCGTGGGAGCCTCGACCCCGATCGGACCTTCGAGGTCCCATACCCTCCTCACCTCAATCAGGATTAGGACAATGCACTCCTATTGAAACACACATTTATAGCGTAAAAAAGTTTAATGTCTATCACATCATGTCTTCCTACGGTATTAATTTTGGAACATACATAGATGCCGAACATTATGCTAACGGGAAATCACTACGATTCGAAGCAAATTAGTTCCCGATTTTCTAATTATGTATCTGATAAAATATTTTCTTCGAGTTCAGTCTAATGGCTCAATTAAAATAATCGACTTATATAAATTTTCATTGTAACGACCAGGATATTTGCGCTGTCATCAGTACAAATCCCGGAATCTGCTCCGAATCTTACAAATTATTGCACTATAAAAATACATGGATAAGCATAATTTCTAGGCACATTTCTGTACTGTCTATAGTTATGATTATGATTACACACTTCTATCAGTTACATAAATTACACTATCTCTTAACTTAATTCAAAATAATAAAATGAGATTTCCCTTTCGCCTTTTTCGACTCCAAGTAACAACAGTCAAAGAACACGAAAACAAAATAGTCAATTTCGTGGTCGTCAGGACCTCGTTGCCAATCAAGAGTTGGGGTTAATCGCGATTGTACGTTTAGAAATGTTTGCATAATATGTAACCGGGAAGACAAAGCGACGACATTATTGTACTCACTCGTAGGAATTTATTTGGAAAATCTATGGTCTTGTTAGAGTCTAGAACCTACCAGTGTGTCATGCTGACATGAATTCAATGTAAATATTTATAACAGGCTTGTAAGCAATGTATCTTCACGCCGAACTTAACAGAGTCAATTGTAATTCATGAATATTAATACAAGAGTAGTTTGCCAAGAACAGCATTCAATAAGTACCTACGGTCAAATATTATTATTCTATTCGATAGTAAAGACGATCACGTAATTGACATTCATAACTCCATATTCACGCTGTCTGTAAAAAAGACATTCACTAAACAATATAATGTATAACTATAAAAATTACGTTATGTGTACACACATAATTTATAAAAGTAGCTGAATGCACTTATTCAGCACCAACTTTTTGGTGTAGTTCCTATTTCAAAAAAATTGCTGGCTTTAATATTTTCCCGCCTGAAAAACAACTCAATGTACTTTTAATAGGGATTTAGAAGATAGAGCAGGTTAATGTACAGTCAGCATCAAAATGATCTTAGCGTACAAACAAACAATCTTGAACACTTTTAGCACAATACCTTCAGGTGTGCTTTAATTTGTCGTCATATGGTCTCGAATCTCGAACAACAAATGAAAATGCACCTTGGCGTATACTGACATACAGTTGTCTTTTGTCAAATGTCAAATGCTCAGGAGCCCAATTCTCGTGCTCGTGACATTTATTTTCATACGACATATATCACTAAACCATAGTTTTTTTTGTATGGTTTTCAGGCGATATCCGCCATGTTTTCAAAATATCACAAGCCCGAGAATTGGGCTCCAGATATTTTCGGTAGTTTGAACGCTGAGATAATTTTATTGCTGACTGTACATAAAAAGAAGAGAGCCATCGATACATAGATCTATTACATTTTGACAAAATGTAATGTAATGATTAAAAATAGCCATCTTTTAATTATAATTTCTATAATAAATAAATCAATCATGTTTGTCCATAACTTCAGTAGTGTAGCCTGTAACTACGTATATTATTTTAAATTTTTGAAATAGGAAAAATCTATATGTACTTAAAAAACTAAGTTGACTGCCGTACTGAGATATTAAATTACGAAATATCACTTAACATAGACTAAATTCATTGAAATTACGTCGCGCAAACTATAAATTTCATTCCATAATAATTTCAGAGACACAAAAAATTACCATTACTGAAGAAACACTACACTAAATACGAACAATGGGGTCTTGGAATAAATATTGGTAGTCCAGGATTAACGTCACCGTCGTATCACCCTGTGCTCCATTTATACACGCACCTAGATTATAGAAGCTTTCAAGGGTTTCTTTAATTCCTTCCCGACTCGAAAGGAGCATCGACACTTGGTAAATGTAGACTTACATGAAATTACAACATTAAATCGAAAGCAGGTATGTTATCATTTTAACATTAAACAGCGGCATTTATGATATTACCAATATGTATTACTCAAACCCCCTATAAACTGTAAGTAGATAATAAACATGAAGTATACAGGGAAAGACCAGGAGCCCAATTCTCGTGCTCGTGACGTTTATTTTCATACGACATAGTTTTTTTGTATGGTTTTCAGGTGATATTCGCCATGTTTTCAAAATATAACGAGCACGAGAATTGGGCTCCTGGACCCCAATTCTCGTGCTCGTGAGATTTATTTTCATACGACATATAGCACTAAAACACAGTTTTTTTGTATGGTTTTCAGGTGATATTCGCCATGTTTTCAAAATATAACGAGCACAAGAATTGGGCTCCTGGACCCCAATTCTCGTGCTCGTGAGATTTATTTTCATACGACATATAGCACTAAAACACAGTTTTTTTGTATGGTTTTCAGGTGATATTCGCCATGTTTTCAAAATATAACGAGCACGAGAATTGGGCTCCTGGACCCCAATTCTCGTGCTCGTGAGACTTATTTTCATACGACATATAGCACTAAAACACAGTTTTTTTGTATGGTTTTCAGGAGCTCAATTCTCGTGCTCGTGATATTTTTCTAAAAACACCTAAAAACCATACAAAAAAACTATGTTTTAGTGATATATGTCGTATGAAAATAAATGTCATGAACCCTAGAATTGGGCTCCTGGAGCCCAATTCTCATGCTCGTGATATTTAAAAAACATGGCGGATATCACCTGAAAACCATACAAAAAACCGGCCAAGTGCGAGTCGGGCTCGCGCACAAAGGGTTCCGTAGCAGCAAAGTCCAAAATTACAGTTAAATCAACCTATCTCAAAAACTATAAGAGATACTTTGATCAAACCAAAAATCGTTGAAAGAGTTAATTAGCATGCATCACCTCTATTTTTTTTAGAATTTTATACCCCGTAGTTATAAAAATAGAGGGGGGGGGGACATACTTTTTACGACTTTGAGAGCTGATATCTCAAAAACCGTTCACTTTAAGAAAAATGTTTTTAGAAAACTTTATATCATTTTAAAAGACCTTTCCATTGATACCCCACACGGGTATGTACATCGAAAAAAAAAATTTCATCCCTCAGTTACATGTATGGGGGGCCCCACCCCCAATTCTTTTTTTTACTATTTAGTGTCATATTTTTGTAGCGGTTCATACAACACATATTCCCATCAAATTTCATCACTGTAGTACTTATAGTTTCCGAGTAAATCGGCTGTGACAGACGGACAGACGGACAGACGGACATGACGAAACTATAAGGGTTCCGTTTTTGCCATTTTGGCTACGGAACCCTAAAAAACTATGTTTTAGTGATATATGCGTATGATAATAAATGTCACGAGCACGAGACCTGGAGCCCAATGGACAACATTTCATATTTTTAACATGTCCATATTGTTTTTTTATATGAAAATAGACATAAAATGAACAGACCCATATTTTTTCTTTTTTCAAAATTTGTCCATTTTCATGCATTAAATAATTATTGAAATTCTTTTTATTCTAAATAGACGTAAGCGCCAAATGACGTCATCGGACGGCTGAATACAGCGATATTCCTTTGCTTATCATTGTTTTAAGAAAAAAAAGGTACTACTGTCAAAGGTAAATAATACTAGTGTCAAAATTGTCAACGTCATTCATACATTCAACGTTGACAAGTTGTCTTTTTTTTTGACAGTTGCATGTCATGGGTTTGGCATTTCGTAAATTTAAAACTATAATGTGCTAAGCAAAGAAATATTTTACATTCTGCCGTCCGATGACGTCATCTTACGTTTTTGTTTTTAATTTTTTTCTCAATAAATAAGCAATATAAAAAATGAATAAATATATATTCGAGCAGCGGAAAAGTAAACAAAGAATTGGTATTTTTTGTTTCAGAGCTTAGCAATTTTGAAATGTTGTCCATTCTCGGGCTCGTGACCAGAGATGTGAATTATTTGAAATACAAATATTTCAAATGCAAATACAAAATGCAAAATACCCATTTTTATTTTATATTTAAAATACTTTTTTTCTAAATGTATTTTGTATTTTATTTGAAATACTCGATGTGAATATTTAGTATTTATAAAATACAAAATAGTTTCGTTGCATTTTTAATTCATTTTTACAATTTTTCATTCTTAAATCCATGATTTCCTTATTTATGAACGCACTGACCGTGATCGTAGTGTTGTCATTATCATTTGTCAACTAGAATCTTATTATATGTTTGTTGAGGACTCTGATTCTTCAGCAGCCAGTGATAATGTTAATACAACCACAATAGATCTGGAAACACTACAATATTTAAAAGATGAAGACAATACCTTAGAATCCTTGAACAGGTATCCTACTGTAAAAAAACTCTTCCTTAAATATAATACCTGCTTACCGAGTTCTGCCCCTGTAGAACGACTATTGTCATTTGGTGGAATGATTATGAGGCCCCATAGGCGAAACATGAAAGATGAACTCTTTGAACAAATACTAGTTTTAAAATCAGTTCAATAAATAAAAAGTTATGCTTAACAATGTATTTTATTTTCAAAACCTATTTTAAAAATACGTATTTTGCATTTTGTATTTAAATACTTTTATTCAAAACTATTTTGTATTTCTATTTGAAATAGTGCTAGCAACTATGCATTTGCATTTTGTATTTAAATACTTTTACTATATTATTTTTCACATCTCTGCTCGTGACATTTCTTTTCATACGACATATATCACTAAAACATAGTTTTTTTGTATGGTTTTTAGGTGATATCCGCCATGTTGTCAAAATGTCACGAGCCCGAGAATTAGGCTCTTGGGAGTCCTGGTGATATCCGCCATGTTTCAAAATATCACGAGCACGAGACTTGGGGTCCAGGTGATATCCACCATGTTTTCATAATATCACGAGCACGAGACTTGGGGTCCAGGTGATATCCACCATGTTTTCATAATATCACGAGCACGACAATTGGGGTCCAGGTCGAAAAAGATCTACACCACCTACAACGGCCGAACTGGCGACAGGTGGCCGACCGACCGGAATAGCGAAATCTCGTGTCGGAGGCAAAGACCCACTTCGGAACGCTGAACCAGTAGAGACTAGTAAGAAAGTATACAGGGAAAATTAGATAGAATATACTATCAAAAACAATGAAAACGGAAGCTAAGGAATTAATCACTGCACACTTGTGACATTTTGAATTCCTTCCCACGCTACTTAATTATTTATATTATTCCAGGAAGATAAGAATAACTAAAGATTGGTCCACTTCTCTATTATCTCTATATTTGGCGTATAAACATGTAATCCTGAGGAAAAATATAGATGAAGTTTGTTGTTATAACAGATTCAATCAAAAATATTGTGAAAAATTGTGGGTTTGAGCTCGTTGTTGTTACAGTTACGTCAATTCCTTAGCTACCACCTCCATTCGAGCATCCAGTATTCCCATACATAGATATGCTGTAAATTACTTGATTTAATACATTCTTTGAAATTTTCTCTGACCATGATTCAAGAGACGGTACAAGTTTTCAATTGGTGTTTTATGTAATAGAGAACATTTGATATGTATTAATAAATGATTAATAAAATATGACATTGTAGATGATTCAATGCATTCAGTACAAAAGTCTCAAAGAAATGTCTTTCATAAACTTGAATGTGAATATATCTCCAGTCATCACGAGAAACCCATTCATTATCACAGTATAGGTACATCTATTTCATTATTATAAGACCTATGCCGTTAAATACTTATCGAAAAAAAAACCACTAGCATTTTGTTTCATTCATTGAAATCATTACATACCAAGAATCTATACAAAATTTAACATCATACTTTGAAGGCACTGCTTTTCTTAGTAAATCAAAATTGTTTGTGTTCAATAAAAAAAATATTAACATTTGACTGACTTACTGATGTGACTTGTATGTGCAATCATCATGTTGTTAGAACGAGATGCAGTTTTCTAAAATTCACTTCAATTCAAAATAACTTGTTGAATTAAGTATGTAGTTAAAGCGCCGGGTAACTAGCGACGCAAATCTAATTTAATAATTGTTAGATACTACACCGGATCTATTTTAAACAGTTTCGGAGCTCCGGTCTCTAAGCAAACATTTGTACTGTTTATTTAATAATTGTGCACTACTTTTTGATCTGTTTATGCACTCCAAATTTTGATTACAGCCACACGTGGCCGTCTTTGTCCGTAATTCAAATTTCGAGTGCAAAAGTAGACCACAAAATTAAGTATAAGTATTAAATAAATAGTATTGTGCTTTTCATATATCGGAAGCTTTTAAATTGTTAAAAATGACCAGTTTAGTTGCTAACAATTTAAATCAATGGGCTTTGCTAGTGCCCTACCCGTCACCTTAAAGTAATATAATTCAGACACACTTGATATTGGGTGGTCCCTACATTTTGTTAATCAACCGAATTTAAAACAGACTTCACTGTTTTTGCAGTCCACAAAGTATCATCCAGATAAATAAAATTATGGGTATAATTTAGTTCAATTTATTACAAAAAGTTCGAGTTTACAAAATAAACTACATAGGGTAACATGCCCTATTGCTGGCACCCCCCCAACTTATTGGCACTCTAAACAATTCTTTAAAAAATAAGAAAACTATATCCATTCCTTTATCTGTGTCCTGTCGAAAAAAAACTTTGGTCTATGGTCTTTATAAATTGGCAACACTAAACGTCAGTTAATTTAAACAGATGTCAAACTTTAAAACTTCATTCAGGTCGCAACAAGTTTTCTGTTACGTGGGTTGTTTCTTAAGATTTTGTTAAGGTAAGTGGCTCTCTGTTTCCTTTGTTTATAAGGTAATTATTTTGATTATCCATGATTTTCAATATGTTTATAACTCCGTATGAAGAAATCTACGTATTTTTGGTGGCATTTTGCAGTTTGATCTGCTAGTTTTTAATTTATTGCCATGCCAATAATTGGTAAGTCAATCAAACCTTATTCTAATTTATTGACACAATGCCAATACATTGGATTTTGCTATCAAATATTTTATTGCATCTTGTATCTTATTTTCATAAATGTATAACTTATTTTCCTCATCCATTCATATAAATCTTTGTTTTTTATAAGATTTCCAAATGTTAGCCCCATGCCAATAGTGAGAAATCTAATTATTGACAGTAATGCCAGTAATTGGTAAAAGCATGCCAATAATTGGTTTTAGGTATTTAAGATGAAGCCAAAGAAACCTACTAAGAAACCAGCTAAAAAACATGTTGAGGGAGAAGTGCAACGACGAAAAAAGTATACAGAAGAAAACGTTCAAAATGCCTTACAGGCAATGCGAAGTGGCATGAGTAAGAAACTTGCTTCGAAAACTTTTAAGGTGCCTAGATCAACGTTGCAGTTTAGGACAAAGTTCCCTGGTAACAAACTTCGTCCTGGTCCATCAACTGCCTTATCAATGTCTGAAGAGCTAAGTCTAAAAAACTGGTTAATAGACTGCAGCAAAAAAGGCTTTCCAAAGAGGAAAGACGATCTTATTGCTAGCGTTGCTGATTTTTTTAAGGAAAGCGGTAGGCAAAATCCATTCAAAAATGGAATACCGGGCGAAAAATGGTACAAGCTGTTTTTAGCTCGTCATCCAGACATCTCAATCAGAACTCCAGAGGCAGTAACTTCCTCAAGCGCAACAGTCGCTGAAGCTGATATTAAAAAATGGTTTGAAGACATAGAGAAATATCTCCTTGACAATAATTTAGCAGAGGTCATGAACGATCCTAAGCGAGTTTACAACGGTGATGAGACTAATTTCCTTTTGTGTCCAAAAAGTGGGGTAGTATTAGCGGCAAAAGGAGATAAAAACGTATATGAGATTGATAATGCGCCTGCTAAAATATCTCTTACTGTGCTCTTTACATTTGGCGCTGATGGCAGAGTTACTCCACCACTTGTCATTTTTCCATTGAAACGTTTGCCAAGTGAGTTGCGCTCTAAAATACCTCCTGATTGGGGAATAGGGCTCTCAGATAATGGATGGATGAAGAGTGAAATCTTTAAGTCCTACATTGAAAATGTACTTCATCCACATTTAGTAGCAAATGGTATAGAGTTTCCTATTATATTTTATGTTGATGGACACAAAACTCATTTAACTTTCGAAGTTAGTGAACTCTGCTCTAAGTTGAATATCATTCTTATAGCTTTATATCCAAATTGTACGAGGATTTTGCAACCAGCAGATGTTTCGGCATTTAAACCTCTAAAATTGGGTTGGCAAAAAACTGTTCTTGAATGGCGTCGTAATCATCCCTCACAAGCCCTGACAAAACAAGAGTTCGTTCCGCTGTTGAAGAAAACTATTGATGAAAGCATTAGCTCTTTAACAATAGTAAATGGGTTTAGAGCTACAGGACTATATCCTTTTAACAAAGATGCCGTGGATTACACAAATTGTTTAGGTAAAAAGAAAGTTCCAAACATGGAATTTGAAGAAGGAATAAATGATGTAACTGATTTACCTGAAATTAAAATGACTTTAAAAGATTTTAACACAGTTATAAATAAACAAACATTCCGAATGCTCGTAGAGGGACAGGATAAAGACGTTGATGCAGATTTAAAGAAGGTCTACGAATTTCTCACAGGGAATCAAAATTTACAGAAAGAATCAAAAGACCCTGTAATTGATGATACACAGCAAGATCTAACAAATCCAAGTTTTGATCATTTTGATTTGGAAAATATGAATGTGATGATAGCTGATGATTTTGCCAATGAAATTGTTATACAACAACAAGACACCGATACCCAAGATTTTGAGCCCCATGTCTTAGAAATCACTCATACCGCACAGATTCATAGTAGTAATAATAAAAAAAACTCTGTAGTATGCCAAACTGAACTTCATAAATACACTCGCGAAGAGAACATGCCTAAACCATCTGCTAATTACGACAAAATAGAAGTAATTTCTATTGTAGAAAAGCCCCAATTTTCGTGTCCTCCAAGTGAACATTTAAAACCTATTAATCTACATGATATTCTTGTTTTACCTAAAACACCTGAACGCAAAGGAGTCAGGAACACAAAGAAAACACCATTTGTACTTACGTCGGCAGCATGGCAAGAGATAGAAATGAATAAAAAAAGAGAAAAGGAAGAAAAAAAAGAAGGAGTAAGAAAAAGAAAAGAAGAAAGGGAGCGAAAGAAGATAGAAAAATCTCAAGAAAAAAAGACCAAATTAAAGAAAGCAATAAAGAAATATAGTGATGATCCTAGCACTGTTATGATACAACCTAGCAGTTCCACAAATATTGTAAATAAAGATACATCAAAAATAAGAGGCAGAAATGATGAGCAAGAAAGTCATAGTATTATTGATTATAAGACTGATACAGATAGTGAAATAGTAGATTACGAACCGAAAAATATTAAACGAAGAAGAACTAGTAAGGTTTATACCACTGAAGAGCTGGAAAAGATTCTATCCGAAATGAATGATACCTAATACCTGAATGAAAAAAGTTATTGAATTAGTTACCTGATTATTCGACTGATTATTATACCTAAGTGTTTTATCTAATTAACATATGAAGATTTCGACAAAACTGAGTTAACGAGATGGTTTTGTTCCTATTTTTGTTTTTTAAAAATTATTAAGAGTAAAATTTAGTTTGTTTCGTTGCTAATGGTTTTATTTTGTTCAAATGATCATCTGACTATGACTTTGTAGGTTAAAGGTGGGTTATATATATTTTTATTAACATTTATTTATTTATTTATTGAACATAATTAAACGGGTAGAAAGTCCAATTACATAATTACGATAGATCAAGTTCTAAGCTAAAATTTCTTATTGCCAATTTGAGAATTTTACGGAATCGAGGCTTATCAGTGGGTTCTAAAATACCTACCACCTTAATGCCAATAATAATATTAAATGATTCCTAATATTGCCACTGGTATGCCAATAATTGGTAGAATATGTGCCAACAATATGTTTAAAGGTGACAATAAATGGGCTACAGGTCTATTTTGACAAAAACGTGTATAAGTGCTTAATAGTACAACAAATGCAGTGAAAAGTATACTCTATATGATCCTCACAATATATAGATTAATCTGAATGCATAATCAACAGTTTCTGAAGGAAATATTTACATTTTCTGAGAGGTTTCTTGGATCGCATTGCTTAAAGTGCCAATAATTGGGTGGCTTACCCTAGCTAGTGCTAATATAAGTCGTGTAAATATGATTAACTTTATTTTTACTTAGGAATAGCTATAAATCAGTTTTTAAACCAATACTGAAAAGGTGTTATCTAACTACCTATCTTTGCTTACTTATTGCCAAAAGTTACATATGGCGTTTCAATTCTTCGAAGCGTTTCAAGGGAGCCGGTTCTATTCCACTTGCTATGCATACATGTGGTCATCCTCCATACCTCGCCGAGAGCTGTGAACCTCGATAGAGGCCGCTAAGGTCGGGTGTCAATGCCTGTACCAGGCGCCCTGAACACGCGTTTGGAAGTGGGACACAGGGGTGACGAGGTAGGCCTGCTGCGGCTGCTGGACGACGGCCAGAGGGATGACCTGCTGCGCCATCTCCACGGGCTGCCCGCCCTCCTCCGACACGCCCAGCGGCTGCACGCAGTGTTGCTGCGCCACCTGCTGCACGCTGCCCACCTGCTGCGTCAGGACCTGCTGGTGCTGGCTCACCTGCGGCACCAGCATCTGCTGCTGCATGGGCTGCTGCTGCTGCGGCTGCTGCTGGTGGATGACGACGTGCGGCGGGTTCTGCATCTGCTGGTGCTGCTGCACCTGCACCTGCTGCACCTGTTGCTGCTGCTGCTGCTGCTGCTGCTGTTGCTGCTGCTGCTGTTGCACTTGTTGTTGTTGCTGCTGGTGCGCCTGTTGTTGCGCCTGCTGCTCCCTCTCGTGATCCTCCTTCTTTTTAGCCTCCATAGCTGCCTTCTTCGCGTCGGCCTTCTCCTTCTCCTGCTGTATCCTAACTGGGTCCTTGTTTTTGTCGTAGCTCATACATTTGCCGCTTCGGAACGGAACCATATCCTTGGGTAAGTCCTGCTTCTTGGTTGCGAATTTGACGTGAGGGAACTGATCTTTCATAAACGCCCGGAAAGTCGAGTAGCCCATTAATTTCACACCAGGCTCCAAAATTTCCCCATACTCTTTGTATGCTTCGAAAAGGTGCTTTCTGGAGTCACCTTGTATAATAACGGTTTTGCTAGCTTTCTTACCCTCAGCAGAGGGTTGAACATCTTTTGGAGAACTTGCATGTTGCTTCAAATATTCTTTTAAAAAATTTGTAGCATGTTTGTATATGTCCAAAGTGAACGTATTATATGGCTTCTTACCGACGTTGCCGTGTATTCGCGGCGCGACTCCATGCGTCATTACATGTTGCCTGATACGTTTAAGTTGGTAATGTGTGACATTTTCGAGATATAAGAAAGCTTCTAAGCAAACCTTTCGCCCCTGGTACACGTAGCAGGCCCGAAGTCTCCTCCTGACCTTGTGGCGTGATGTTTCAGCTGGATTCGCCAAGCTGGCCATTGTGATTCCCATTAGATACATATCATGTTCACTTTTAGTCAATTCTGCAATATTGAGACGGTGACGGTAAACTGCCTCTGGATTGAGTCCACGATAACATGTGTCCTTGCAATCACAACCTCGCAATAATCTTTCTTTGACCTGTAAATAGCGTAAAAATATACAATTAGGTTATGTAAATGTAATACTTAGTCATTAAGTTACCTGAGTTTTTGTACTAAACTGGGCATAAGGCCCAAGATATTATAGAAAAATAGTCACAAGATAAAATTATATTGTGATGAATGAAGTTAATGATAAAATAATAAATGTTAAAAAAGTATCTAGAAGCTAAAAATAACCACTGATAATCGATTTAATGACTGATGTTTGTATTTTATATTACACAACAAATTATATTATAAAACATACATAAATTAACAGGTATGTTTTTCGTCCCTTAAATCTCTTTGATATAGTTGTTATATCAACTCTCTACATAAAAATAATATCACGGCCAGTATCACGGCACAGCATGGCCTGCATGCATATCTAAATAGTTTCCTGACAAGCATGAGGTAGTCTGTTTTTGTCAAAAAATTTTACAATATTTGTTGTAAAATTTTTTGACAAAAAAAAGACATTCATTAATCATTGTAGGTATAAAGTGGCCTTTAAGATACCAGGAGCTTCGATACCTAAGTATATTTACATGTTTAGGAATAAAAATTGTAGCTCACACACACATTGACACAACGTCAGGATCAATAGATTAACTCCGTTCAACAAATAATAATACTCCGTTAACAATATGGGACCACCAAATTTTGAACACTGTGCAGATGATATATGGTTGAAAACCAATGAAATAAATGATGTCTTGTTGCCTGGTTAAGGGTTAAAGTGCTATGTCCCTTATGGTATTTGTCTCTTGGTTTACAGATTCTATAGATAACACAAGATTAAATAAGTAAATTACCTGTGCAGGATTATCCTCTAACTTGTTGTCAAGGACCTCCTCGTCACTGTCTGAGTCTGTCTTTTTCTTTCTTTTCATGCCTCCTTTTTTCTCAACCTTGGGCTTTGTATCCACTTCCAAGTCTCCAGTCTCTCCGTCAACATTTGGCCCAAACTCCAATGTGTAAGAAGTAGACATGGTCTGTAAGTTGCCATCTCCATTTTGAACTTGGATTGTATGGCCTTGCCAAAGGACCTGAAATGTAACAAAGAAGTAATCAGTTATTGTTGAATCTAAAGGAACCACAGTTTATCTCTGGTAAGATGAGAATGCTTCAAATTAGTACTTTATTTTAATAAGATGCTAAATTCTGAAAAGTGAATCATATTTACCATAACTGGCTTGATAAATTAATGTTAAAGACAGCACAGATGTGCTAAAACAGATGTTTTAGCGGTCAACTTTTGCTGCTGTTTTAAAGATAGAATCAATTTGTACACAGTTTAATTACTTTCTTAATTTATCATTATATATAATTATAATGTATTTCAGAATAAATGTTACTTATTGAAATTATAATGCTTATTGCATCATGAACACACTAAAGAAAATCATGCATTATCAAAATGTCTCAATTAACATAGGAGAAAACTATGCAACATTTTCAACACACAACTATAAAAGTAACAAATGTTGTTATTGCTGTTAAATTTTAAGTTTTGCTATGCATACACTCGGGTTGCATTTTACATTTCACATTCCAAACGTTATTCTTATTGATGGTTTTAACTCCCAGACCATCTCATTACATACCTGCTCCTGATGTCCATTGTATGCATGCTGTTGCATGTTCTGCGGAGCACCCATTTCAAAGACAGAGTGCTGGCCCATGACCGGGGTGTGCCACTGAGCACTCTCGCCGTACTCGCCACCATTCTGGTCGGTCGGGATGGACACGATGATGGCCTCCTTGCTGTCCACGCTCCGCCGCTCCACGGACAGCAGCGAATGCAGCACCTCGCTTGCCTCCTTCTCCGCCGGATTCACCACTTCCATCTTTTCGTACGACATGATCCCCGTTCCACGCTACAAACGATCGTTCATGTCAAATCACATGTACCTACATACGTGTATGTACAAAGGCGACACCTCAAACCCGCCCAGGCTACTACAAAATCACACAACCCCGAATTATATTACGAGAAAACCGCGGAGAACTTTTCAAATTCATGTAAATAAACATAACAAAAACCGCGCAATTATTAACCTTAATCGCATTTTTTAAGTTTCATTATCGCATAGCGGATCGAACTCCCGTGGAATATTGGGCCATATAGTCATAGCAAAGGAAGAATAAAACTCACCTTTAACGCGTAATATCGGAGATTGGGACTCTCAAAAATGTGTCCCTAATATTAGTAATGCTGTATTGTTTCTTTCCGTTCACTTCATTTTGATAATGCAGTCATAATTTGAGAGAAATGCACAAATATTTCACTGAATTCACGGAAGCAATATGGCGATACACTTTCCGTGAATAAAATCGGAGGACGCCGTAGAACACGTAATTAGTACAGTGCGCTGCCACCAGACAGGCGCTGGGGTCGTGTTTCCGTATCGACGCTCACCGACGAGAACGGCGCCAAATTTTAAAATACATTTCAACTAGTATTTTATTTTAATAAATAAAATATGCGTGATACGAAACATTTTAAAGTTGATTTAATTGTGTATTTACCTATTTATTCAAGGGTAATGAATAAGTGATGATAACATTAATGTCGAAGATAATTTAATAAGATCGTAACTTGACTGTCAAATTTCCTCCCGGTTACAAAGTTAAAAAATAGGGTAAAACTACTATATTGGGTACCCCAGGAAAAGCATAGGAAAATTAATGTGAAATTTAATTATACTTTACAACTAGAAAATTGTGGTTTTTTTTGTTGTTTATTTTCGACCTTAGAGGTTTGTCAAAACTACAAAGTGATGCTGGCATAGAATGAGACTAAATTTTAGAATACATAAAAGTACAGACTATTTGTACACGTCTGGTAATCAAAATCGTTTATTTCCAAATGTGTTTCATATTAAACTGAAGGACGTTTGAAGAATTTTGATAGAATTGTGTATCGCCGTCTGTACCTACAGACGGCGATAGGTCGAGTTACCTCTCCGCAGTGCAAAAATGGCACTTGTGTCGTATATGTTCCAAAGTCCAACAAGGGTAACTCCACGTGACGCTGTGTGTACATTGACGTGTGGTTGTTCGTAAACACTGTTTATCTTGTATGAGCAGATCATAGGACAGGACATCTGGATGAAAACTATTTTTTAGGTAGACCTAGTACCCTATTAAAACAACTCAAATAGAGATTACGAGGTTTAGTTGAATAAAACAGTGAATATTCAAAGATTTGTGTGAAACTTAGACTAACGAGTAGGGTTGCTCTATGGTGGAGATTTTTTTAACGTTTAACATTAAAAAGGCTCATCAGATGCCAATTGCCTGAGACGTATTTTTGATTCGAGGTGAAATTTTAATAATTACATACATAAAGATTACTTATATTATTTAATAATACTTAATGCCTATACTACGTATTGCATGTACGGACACAATTTCTAAACGTGTAATACCAAAACCCTTTAAACCTTACTACCTTATGAGCACTTATAAGTATTCGATAATGTTAATACTTACTATAAGGCATCGTTGTATGGCATACTGGCATTATGCACAGGAGATATTTTTACTAACGTTTGTTATAATATTTAAATCAGTGCATGACTGTTACAACAATAATTACACTCAACATGTATTTATTATATTACCCTCAGAGGCCTCTGGCTAACTTGTTTCACTTCGCTCTGAATTTTTTTTTTCGTGCCTTATCATAAGTATTTATTTGTAATTTAAAGCCAAGACGTATTTAATGTAACAATATGCCCAGCCGTTCTTTAGACATAAGTAATGACGTGTGATAATAATACGTTATTGCTAGATCTTAATAAATAAAGTGTAATAAGTTTAATAAATAATCCTTGTTTTATTGAATAGAAAACAATGTAAGGTATTATAATATCTCCACGCCTGCTGGCAGGCTGCATATTATGACTACGAGATACCATTTGTAAAACCATGTATCAACGCGTATTTTGGCAAATAAATATTTATAACTATGATTTAAAACAACGGATTTATAACTCCATGGTTAACTAATACGTTTTTGTGAATTTCCAGACCAGCTATATTTTTTGGCAAAGGAACAGTTAAAATATAAAAAAAAAACAGTCGAACATAGAACCTCCTCCTATTGTGAAGTCGGTTAAAAGCATAACAGTATTGTAATTTCGTGGTATTCCTTATTATAAGACGAAAACCAATAAAATTGTAAAACATAGGTATTGACTGACGGACAAATAGACTTTTTTACAAGATGAGTTAATGTGAACAGATAAATATATTTGAATCAAAACTGGGTGGAGACTACGCACATTCACATATTTTTATATAAGATCAGCAAATAAAAAAATGGGAATATATTTAGAAAGCGGAAGACATCGGAAGTGCGAAATACATTGATTTATTTTCAATCGAAACTTGTTCAAAATACTCAATATCTCGTGCGTCTCGTTACAAGTTACAGCAATAAAAAATACATATCGCACTTCTATAAGAGTTATACATAAAAGAGGGTCTGCACCCAACTGGAAAGTTCATTTCCTACGTAAACTGAGTTCGGGTTGTGTTGATGGTGTTATTATTACTAGTTAATTATCTAGTTTAATAAAAAAAATTAAGACATACAGTTATCCTATTTCTATTACAGAAGATCTTTATTACGATTTTTCTCTTTCCCTAATATGAAAATTTGGTGATTTATTAATAATTAAAATAGGGTTGATTTGACCATTTGATGTGGATAATGTTTGTATTACAACAATCAACACAAACACATTAATAATAATAATAAATTCATACGACATCTCATACATTGACATGATTCCGTACTAAGTAGCTTAGAACTTGTATTGACAACAGAAAACAATATCAGACAACAGAGGAATTACAAATATATACTTAAAACACTCAGATATTACTCCCAGACACTCATTACTACCTATTATTCGTGTTTGTCACATCCGAATCCAACAGACGCTTCCGAGGACAATGTCCTGATTTTACCGGGCGCCTCGTCTCCCCTTTTACCAGTATTAAATTACTGATTGCACAATTCCACAAACCGGTATTTATCTGTGATGTGATGATGATGGTAGTTAGTATTTCTACCTATAAATAAAGTACGGACAGGCATACATCCATGTGTACCTACTAATCTGTAAATTTTCTTTAATAGATTCTCACAAGTTAGATTTAATATACATTATAGAGAAAATCCGTCAGATTGTAGTAACTTGTTATGAGGCTGTCTTAATTTTATTATGGAAATAATATAAACTGATCTGTATGTAATGTGACCGTTACCCTAACGGAAGTACTATTTATTTTGTTTTATCTGTCAAAACAAAACACGGAAATTGCGGAATCGCTGACTAAATCCCTACCAACCACGCACGACCGTCCGTAAATCAAGCCAAAATCAAATCAATCAAGTGCAATTTTAATTCTAGTGTTTGTTTAGTTTTAGACTCGGTTATATGTATTATTTTGTATAATGCACGGTGCAAGTCTAAATACCTATAAATAAAACAAATCGCATTAAATTAGTCCCTCCCTGTCAATATCTAGGCAATTTCTTCCTTCGTAGACGATTTTCATCCATATCCAAGTAAGTATAGTATTTAACTCAATGATTTTATTAAAACTTTTTACTTGGTGCTATGCAATGCAATAATAGATTAATTTAATTCAAGCGGTAAGCGTGCAATACCAAATAGTATAGTAGTAAATAGTATGCAGCAACCTACTTTGGTGCAGTGTAAATAAATAGTTTGATTGTAATCGAAAGTGATGATTAATAGTTATGTTATAAGGTAAGTTTAAGTTAGTAAACTTATTTATTATCATTTTAGTACCTACGCTTCAATTAAGTAGGAGTTAAATAATAATAATTGCTAAAATCACATAGGCAATTTGTAGACCTGCAACTTGAATGTAACTTTCAATCCGGTGTGTTATATTGTTTTATTAACATTTTTTACCGATTTGTTTATAAAATTCCTGCGTGTGTAGAATTCCGTTCTTACTCACCCGCTGCGGTATCCAAGGCAAAGCAGCTACTCCGAGACTTGACCACAGCACCAGGCGAGGGACCGTCGGACCAGTCCACACGCTCCTCCATAGCCTTCGAAGCACTCCTTTTAAATTGCTCCAAGAAACTGTCTATTTGTGTCTCTATACTCGTAGGGGAAGTGGCCATCGTTTCCACCGAAACACCAAAAACAAACACAAAACGCTAACTTCTCGTAAAATACATTTTACGCTTTATATCATCCCTTGCTTTAGTTCCTTTGTAGGTTGAACACTAAAAATCCCAATGTTTTTCCACATTGCATAATTATTATTCATCGTTATTCCGCCGAATTCGTTCATCGACCCGGGTTTACGCACAAAATATCAAAGAAGACCGCTTACGGCTGCCGACTGTGGAAGAAACTATTCGATAACGCGAAGATTTTACTACGGATACCGTTATTCATATACAGCATCGAAAATAAAGCGACACCCACCGACATCTATCGATCGCAGCAAACAGCTGTTGTGCCAGTGTTGCAACACTTATAAATTGTATTTTCATGCTTAAAAATGTCATGTTATTTTTTATCATTTTTGTTCTTTATTAGTGCTAAATACATTTGATCGCATTATTACCTGCTTTGCTTTATATATATAATATTACTTTTGCTTATTCTGCTGAATTATAAAATCAGTAAAACACCGGGCCATAAAATGTTCTAGTGTGCAGCTATGTAACTATACAGTACGTGCCAACTGACGTTTCTATATGTATGTGTGGGTAAGTGAAGACACAGTATAGAAAAGTGCACAGCAAAGAAAATAACAGCTTTATATACCGATTTACTTAGATTAGCACTTAGCGCTGTGTCTGTACATGGAACAGATAACAATATCACCATCATCATTTCAGCAACGTCCACTGCTGGACATAGGCCTATCCTAATGATATCCACACCGATCATTAGAAACATTTGTGCCACCCGCGTACAAATTTTTCCGCGACATTCACCAGATCGTCGGTCTCCCTTGTGGAGGGCCTACCACGTCTGCGACCTCCTCCTATACGCGGCCTCGAGGCTGTGAGGCAAGGAGGTGTAGTATAGACTACACCTCCTTGCTTTGTCGTATCAGGAATGATAAGATACGCAGGAGAACAAAGGTCAAAGACATAGCCTAAAGAATTACACGCCTCAAGTGGCAATGGGCAAGGCACATTGCGAGGAGATCAGACGACCGTTAGGACAGAAAGGTTCCTAGAATCCATCAAAATTCCTGAATTGATATTGGACCGAACTTGTTTGACAGTGAGAATCGACTGAAGAAGTTTGACAGTTTTGAATACTTATGTACTTGTATGTGTGGCTGCACGTACCTGGGAAATGTGAGTAATTGTGATGATAGGATTCGTTTCCTTATTATGTCTTAGACTTTGTGACTTTCTGTGAACGACACTAAAGATTATCACGCTGACATGGCTGACCTGAGTTCGGTGTAGTACGCACCTCGTGATTTGCAGTTTGAAGCTCCATGCGGAGATGCCCAACTGCTCGCATTCCGTTACGATCGAGGGGCAGAGCGCGGTAAGGGGGTCGAGCCGCGATCGGTCGCGCTGCGCGCACTTGCTAGTATAGCGCGGATAGCGCGCGTGGTTCGTGATACAGAGGTGACGAACTGTCACACACAAGACTACACCCGGCCTCAAAATGTCAAGTGAGTATCTTTCCTGTTTAACTTCCTTCTTCTTTTAATCCTTAATTAAATTGAATACTGGCTGGATCACGTTCCTTATTTAAAATTTACTGTTTTTTTCACATTTTTATTTATTTTACACTTTAGATTTGAACCGGTGATCAAAAATGTCAACTACCTACTTCTACCTATCTTATAATATAATAAAATTGTAAACTCCAATATGAAAGTTAATAGCCCCACTGAGACTGATTTTTATAGATTTGTAATTTTTCTCTAATGATTACTCGGATATGTGTGATATTTATTAATAGAACGGTCATAAGAATACATGAATACTTAGCAACCTAATCAGCTATATGTGTGTATAATGTTCTCCAGCCAGTTTTAATAAAGACATAATTATTACATAAATTAATGATTAAAGGAAATATAATATTACCTACTTGCAACTCTTGCTAGTCTCTTAGCCTCTTTTTTGTTTTATTTTATATTTATATATTTTCAAGTAATTGATCAGGTATTTATCATCATCAATATTCATCTTAAATGTTAAGCATGTCATGAGTGTCATTAACACAACTGGAGTTATGTATGTCGACTACGAGCTGGACAGAGGACAACCTTGAATTTTATTCCTGTCCAGACTCTGTTCGATATTATCATTGTTGACACTAGTATCTACGTCATCTCGCGATCTGCTTACGCTAAGATCCGCCGGTGATCTATCAAAGAATGTGAATTAATTTTATGATAGTTACTAACTTCCAGCTTGACGTCGTACTATCTACGAGATTGTAAACATCGAATCGTTATCTACAGCGAACCCATAAACACTGAGCCTATCAATGTTATCGCACCAGCTGTAAGTCTGTAACATAAAAAGAATGTGCATTTCTACAACTGGTCGTAATTGTAACCGCGAAATTCGCTCACAGAATTTTTAATATCATGTATTAATTATCCATAATGTCATACGATACAGCTGAGATAATGTTATTATTTAAGATATAGATTGGTTGTTTACGCTAGAGCTTTGCGGTTTGATGGCCGATATTCAATACCAGCCGCAAAGGTTCATCCGACCTGGTTGCGGCTAAGCCGGCGCCACCAAGTGCCGACTGTTGTCATGTGGATCTTATTAACTGCACCAAATAGCAATAGTTTTATTATGTACTTTAAAAGCTATATTAACTATTCTTTATATTTTACTACTGAGAGTGGACTACAACGTTTAACGTAACGTAGCGTAAGGTCATTCACCATTCCTGTAACGTGATCTGCGGCTGGAACAATGTAAATAAGTTTCATTGTTGGAAAATTATATCCCGCCAAGCCTAGATCAATTCATGAATTTTGAACACCTAATGCTTGAAATTGTATTCCGATTTTATCAAAGCAAGGTTCGCGTGCAGCCGTTCCATGTAGCTTTTGAATTTATTAGCTCGGATCACAAGAATCATAAACCAGTCCCACTTTCTACGCGCTGGTCAATAGGTGTTCAGTTACACCTTTCTACCTAAAAAAGTTTATACTGAAAAACATTTCAGATTTACATCGGTACAGATTTACATCGGTACACATACATTGGTTAGAATTTCTGTGCATCGCAAGGTGCCAGTCTGTTGGATTAGAAAGTGTCACGAAGAGGAGAGATTATTTGCTCGAATGAACCGAGTTAGTTGTTACTTTGCATAATGAGTAATTTTACAAAAAGATATCCATGTGATGATTGCATTCCTTTTCCGTTAAACGGTCGACTGCCCGCGTGGTTCCATCCCGACGGACCGGCCGCACCTAAATAGAAACCGCAGGGCCGTTGCTCCCTAGCGCGTCTGATCCTGCATCTCTCGACTCTCAAGTGCCTTGTTGTGGTGCCTTTTGCCTGGAGAATATTTATTCTCATGAATTCCAGATACGCAGTTGATGCTGTTTACTGCTTTTTGTAACCCGTTAGCGCATGGTGATTTTTGCTCCAGTCATAAAGTTGTACGTTAGGAAGTCCTTTGATGTTTTATTTAGTAGGTAATCTTCAGGGATTTTAGGTCTAGACTAAATTGAAGTTATTATTTATCCTTATGTGCTTGATACATCTCGCTCCAAATACGATGATAAGAAAGAACTCAGTAAAATATGTGTAAGTAGGTACTTACATTATGTAAAATACATTTTCGATAAATCATTGAAAATATTAATGAATCGGGACGGATACCAAATTCACCCATTTGTTATCGGCATTAGAAAACCATTTCTTATGCAAACATGAAGAAAACATGCAACTTTTTGATTTGCCCAAAGCTTGTAAAAGATTTGATGCGATCTGTCAATATTTAGATTAGAATTTATTAGCAAGGATGTTATTGCGTTTCAAATCAATCTATGATGTCAAAACCTTAGAATATCGATTGTAAAACATTATCTTGCCATTACTGCTATGAAAACGATCTGCGCGGCGATTTCCGGGACATAAAAGTGTGCAAGCCAAAGAATTTCCACTAAAAAGTGACAAGAGGTGAAGAAACATTCTAGTGGCTAGATTAACAATTTGTTTAAATAGAGTAATGTATTTGAAACAAATGATCATGTCCACCGTTCGTTTGTAATTCTGTACAGGAAATCTATTCTGGCTTGTTATTGGATGAATGAGAAAGTTCTGCTGCAAATTCTGCATTGTATTTAAATTCAGTGGTCTTGTACTGAGCCATGCCCACGCCTCCAGTAGGCGTTGCCTGTCTTAGACAGGATAAATACGTTTCTTGAGTTATTGTGATATTATGAGATAAATGTGAGGATGTTGATGCTGAATTTTCGTCTAGTTTTGATAAATAAAGCAAACCTCTATATTTCGTATAGAGGTTTGCGATAGCGCCAGGGACGTCTTCCAGTAATAATAATTTAGAAAAGTTCGGTTTCGTTAACTTTCCCGACCATTCATCGAACTCTTACCACCTCATTACAAATCGCGATCTAAAGTTATTACCGTACTAAAGGTCATGTCATCCCGTTCCAACACCCAATGATAAAAAGGGCTGTCACGAATTTTGTTCCGGGACTATCCTTAGTTCGCGTTTTAGAATAAGGGGGTTAGACTTAAAAAGGCGGATACTTAGCCTTTTTAAGTCTAACCTGCGCCATTAGGTAAGATTTTAAAAAAAAATTTATCTTGACCTTAACGACACAGGCATAGACTGAATGGATAAACAGCAATTGGTTTAGAGGGAAATTTTTAGAACTTCAAGGTTCTTTTTGTACAAATACTATAAGAAAGTTTAGTAGACATTCCTACTAGTTTAAAACCCTGGCACATATTCGCGGGGGCTCGCTTGCTCTTGTCATCGCCATCGGTCAGATGTGTTTAAACACTATTTAACATCTAATCGCGGACACACAAGTGACGAAGACACAGGCGGAATATCTAACGCCATCCACTAGTTTTATTTTCAATTTTATTTGTGTCGTGCTATTTCGGAGCAGAACGTGCGGCACTTGTCTATTACAAGGCGCTATATATGAGGGCCCACGCGCACTAGATGCCGGGTTACTCACGTGAATATTTTGGTAGATATTGCTAGTAATATTCACAATAACAACATTAAAGAATTACGGGATCTATTAGTTCATAATCTCGTAGCTATTTCCTCATATAGGTAGGTATACAAGTTGCCAAAGAAATTACAGACCACCCGGATCTAATCTATTGCGTCTGTAGATAAACGTATTCTGTGATTATATTTTGGAAATTATTAGGCTTTGCTAAAACATTAGCTTTATGTCATCCTAATGAAACGGAGAATGTTCTTTTAGTCCTGATTTGTAGTGTAGTTATCTATCTGTAAAATCGTTGAGGGTCAAGGAGTTTTAACCAATTCTTATAAGAAATAATGAGAGAGGCCAATGTTGCTGCAGACGATTAAACTTGAACTGATGATACTAATATAAATTAAAAACATTAGTGAGACACAATAATATGCTGTTTGGTGGTGATAAAATAAATGGGAGTATCAAATCAATTTCAATTAATTTGAACATGCTGTAAATTCTCGCACGTGTCATTATTGACAGCAGACGAAACGATGCGCAAACGCAACTGCGACGCGGCGTCAACATGGACCTCGTGCCAAACCCACCTTTGTACTACGTAGGTGACCATTTTGTAACGTCATAACCACAGGGAGAAACTGCGCATTTCCTTGCTCGTTTTTACATTAAATCTTCAACTAAAATATGATTCTACGCAATCCAGCCTCTGAAGCAGCATTTTCCAGTTATTTTGGATATTTACGTCGTTGGCACCCAAGGCTGGTGGCAGGAGTGTGATTAGATTCACACGCAGTAAATTAAATTAGAGATGGCTTTAAATTAATACGTTAAGTGTGTTGTCAGATGATGTTTTAGTAACAAAGATATTATAAATATTGGAAAATGTTATTTATGACGCCTTAACTTTCAAGTTTTGGCATTAACATCAGAATTGTGATGACAGTTGTTTCTGAATAAGAAAAAGAAACAATTGTTGATAATGTATGTCAGTGAGAATGATTTTATGAGACTGAATATTCGAGGAAAATTTGACATGCAGAAAACATGCACATCAACTTCTTCATAAATATTGTTGTAAATAATTGTGTGATACCAGTCTAGATATCTTTTTGAAATAAATATCCAAACCAAACATTGCAAATGGCAGACTTTTTGTGAAAACAAAGTGATTAACGGATGTAGGTATCTCAGCTTGAAGATGGGTGCCTAGACTGCTAGACTATTTATCCTAAACATTGTTTCGTCATCGTTACATCAAACAAGATATTATTATTTTATTCTTGATGCAGGTATCATTGAATAAACCTACCTTTATGAACTAACTGTGGCATGTTAGTGATCTTTCACTGCATGCTACTTGACCAGATATAACTATTAGCCAGTTAACGTATTTACACTTGACCACAATGATGCCAAGTGGCTCCAACTTCAATTGACCGGCTGGTAATTGTAGCAATTTGTCTCGCCAGATCGAGCATGGGTGACTCTGGCCACGAACGACTCCTATGGCCTTGGAGCCCTGGTGCTGGCGCACTCTCTGCGCCGCGCCGGGTCCTTGTACTCTGCCGTGGTGCTCATCACACCCTCCGTCACTGATGCCATGAGGTAAGTAATTTTGAACCACTTAGTCTACTATTATCAGGTGCAATCCGGGAGTTGGAGATTATGATAATCCGAAACGGTTTATGTTAACAGACAAACCCAATTCACAGCCCAATATCAGCGTATTTAAATTGAATTCCATTTACCTACCTTCTGGAGTAGTACGTACAACCACACATCAATGTATACAAATCTGGCAAATTTCTTCTGTCGATTTGCACCTTAATGTCAAAAACGTTTGGTTCAATATCAATGGAAGAAGTCTGTATCCAATCGAAGCCTTTCACTCTGCATATGACACCTAGAATCTTAAGCTTTATGTATAAGTCTACTGCACAACGACCATCAGACATTCGTAAGACAACATAGCATTTTTGTCTCTTGTAAATAAAATTAAATAAAAATACGGAACTTGGCAACGAGTTCTATTGGAGGCTTGGAGTTTGGTGTTGCTGTGTTCAAGTGTTGTTGACAACTTTGACAAGCACCTAATAGTTGTCAATAGTTGTTTACAGATTTTACAATCACTGAAATATTAGGACTTAATAATAAAATAGGAGTTAAACAAGTTTAGGAATTATGTCAACAATACTAATGAATGACTCAGGCATTATGCACAAAACCTAATCAGTTCTGTTTTTAATGGGAGTCGCGTGCGCCATTGGATAGGTAGATACTTATTTAGATTCCAATATTAGGAGCAGCCTGTCTGTGGTGCAGCCATGGTTATTTGGAAACTCAAAGACGGCATTTAGTTTAGTGACCATGAAGCGTTTTTCCGTAACCTACCTACCTACATTTTGGTGGCAGTTGCCATGACCTAAATGCTGTCATGCTGCCTTCAAAATACATATGTCGCAGACCTGTGACAATCCACTAGCATGTGGAAATGTGACGTTTACCAGCCACTTATCTGATGATTCGGAATTTTTTAATGGACATTTGTGTCTTTAGAGAAACGTAGTGATTCTGCGACAAGAGGACTGACGATTAAAAATCGTTGATGTGACTTGGATGCAGACAACTCAGGACAGGACTCTTTGGCGAAAGCCTTCTTTTGGTTGTCATAAATAAATACCATAATCGTTGTGCTTGTTGTAACTCTTAATATTAACTTATCATCATCATCATCAGCCCATTTAAGTCCACACTGCTGGGGCACGGACTTGCCATACTCACCACGCTTGGCAGACGGGTTGGCGAGGGTTTTGATAAAAATGCAGAGTTTCCCTTCTCTGGGTGCTGATGATCATGCCAGCAGCTTTACCTTAGTCGCCTTTTACGACACCTCGGTAAGAGTGAGGGTGGCCAATTCTGCTGTGCCGGGGACCACACGGCTAAGATTAACTTATATCTAACATGAATTGTCTTCGTATCCACAGAGAACGCCTTCGAGCAGTATTCGCCGAAGTGGTCATGGTGGACGTCCTGGACTCCAGAGACGCAGCACACCTAGCCCTACTCCAACGGCCAGAGCTCGGCATCACCTTCACAAAGATTCACTGTTGGAGCCTAACACAGTTCGAGAAGTGCGTCTTCCTTGATGCTGATACATTGGTAAGGTATTCTTTTGCGCTTCCAATGTTATCGATAAATAGGTATCCATTCAAAATAAAAAACTAGAATAATTTGTACATGAATCCGGTGAAACCCAAGTATAGTGTAACTGATCAAAAATGAAAAATGTCTTTATTCCAATTTATGATTTTGACAAGACCCCTTTTTGCAGGGACCTTGCAAATGTGAGATACTCTGCACTTATTCAATACAAGTAAACTATGTAATAACATTTTTTTACTAACACTATTTGATACAAGGATCATTTCATACCTAAGGCAATCAAACTATGTACTTCAAACAAAAAAAATACTGAAAGGCAGACATCTCGGAAGCACGAAGTTCAAGAACTTTTTGAAGTCTCGCGAAAGACTGTATATGGCAACCAAAATGTGTAAATACCTACTACACAACACCGACGTCACCTCTCTACTGCCTACTACATACGTAAACATTTGTATTGACGGTAGGTGGGCTTTATCCAAACATATCGATAACGCTCCGTATACACACGTGTATGCAGAGGAAGATTATGCCATTACTGCCATTCAAACGTTCCGCCCTGCATTGTAGTCGCACCGTGTCAATTAATGAGGTGCAGGCGCATTGCAACTCGTGCGCACGTTCGATCTCGGGTTATGTCAGTAAGCGTTATTACTGAGCGACCTGTTAACTGTTGCAGATGTTGTGTATGCAACTCATTAGAGCTGAAGCCTTTATAATAAATAATATTATGAGAAATAATCGAAACCTTTCACAGGGAGGGGTAAAATATGGTATTACTTACTGATTTATTTAAGGCAATGAATTGAGCTATGTAGTGTAGTTAGAAATATTATAATGATCCTTTATATTCGTATTAATTACTTAAAATGGTTTCGATTACTCTGGAAGGTAGACAACGTATTTAACTCGATTAGGATTCAGCAAATCGATAATTAGGAACTAGGAGTTCATAAATCATAAACCGATTCGCAAACGTCTAGTTATATTAATAAGTAGTATTAATTTTCATGTGTAGGTATTTTCCCATTCTCATGATAATTAATAATGCAATTGACGTATATGTTACTGTAAAAGCTCGAACTACGGTAAATCTTAAGATTTTCCAGTAAAACCTAAGATTTACCAATTCTTAATGGTAAATGTACAAAAATATTTGCAATTCGGACTTTTACCACTATTCACTTGGTAAATATTAGAATTTTCATTAAATGCACGGTAAATGTTGAAAAAACTCATGTCATGACGTGTTTAGCGCATCGACTCATACTCGTAGGCAGTCGGACTAATACTTGTGTGTAAAAGTTATTTGTGAATCAAATCAAAATGAGTATAAAACATAGATTTTATGAAATAATGGACGAGCTCGTGGCAAACAAGAAAGATAATCACTTTTATCTCCAAACACCTTGCGTACATATCCTTGTACGCAAGGTGTTTGGAAGAAGTAAAAATTGCAAAGAACATTAAAAAGAAGGAAGCTGTTCATTACAGGCGTATAGAGCGCTATGATATTTTGACCATAGGTGGAGAAGAAAAGCTGATTGCGCAAATGAAGGAAGATAATGGAAAAATCAAGTATTATGTTGGTTACGACGATTTATTTAACATTCTCGAAGAAACGCATGTTGCTGTTGGACACGAATCAAAGAATGTAACCGCAAACTAATCCTGACGGAAATTATAAATTTATATAAGTTCAATCAATCAATCAATCATTTATTTGCGATAGAACATGGTTATAAATTGGTCTTGACATATACATAGTGCTAACATATTCCGTCGTAATGGACGTGCAAATTTTCAAAATATTCCGATTATTACAATACAATATATTATTTAAAGTTAATGGACTGTTAAGTTCATAATAAATTAATAAATAAAACCCACGGAAAGTACATACAATACAAAAATTTAAAAAATCTTATAATTGCTACACTATTCTATTATATCATTAAAGGTACATGTCACTTCTGGCTAACTAGTATTATATTTATTTATTCTATAATTACTATCCTTAAAAAATTCGTCAATTGAATAATAGCATTTCTCGAGCAGCCATTTCTTTAGCACATTGCAGAATTTACCATAGGGAAGTCCAGCAAAACCTTCTGGTAGAGAGTTGTAATTTAGTTTATCAAGACCATCTCACTAAATTCGTAATCCTTCGTGCACTTCAAACCAAAACGGGCAACTGAAGTCGCATATCATCTACTGGATATTTTTATCACTTTTGGAGCGCCGAACATCCTTCATTCCGATAATGGTCGGGAATTCAGTAATCAAATAATTGAAAACTTATGAATAGACGAAGGAAAAGCAAATAACAGACGATATCAATGTAACAATTCAATACCATACCGATTCAGAGACAGAAAGCGTTATTCAAGCCGAACAAAATCCAATACTAAAGAATCTGTTCAGACAATAAGAACAAAAGCTAAATTTAATTTGAAAAAATGAAAGCAATGTCAGCTGATAAATATCCAAATGTGAAAGTTGGTCAAAATGCAAGACTGAAAGTACCTGATATTTTATTCCTAAAACCAACATCTACCAGCTGACAGCGGTAAAACCTAGCATATACTGAATTCGAATGGTAAAAGCCCGAAAAAATAATCCCGTTTTCAGAAATACTTACATTTACCAACTCAAGTCGGTAAATCCTAAGACTTACACTAAAATCTTAAGATTGACCGTAGTTCGAGCTTTTACAGTAACATATATACTAAATTGTGTTACGAGGCGTTAATAATTTCGCAAGGAACCCAACTGGAATGTTAAATTTAATAATACTTACCTATTGTAAAAAGTTAAGTGGCTCGAAGTAAAATATAGGTCCTTGAGTCAAACAGAAATAATGAAATAATGCTTCAGGAACCGAGTCACTAGTAGTATTACGTGCAAACACAAATACGTTTTATCTTTATTCATGTTTCCAATTTCCGTAATTCTCGTTTAACACGTGCTATTAGTCAAATATAGTGCGAATTTACTAAACATAAAAATAGAATTCTCGCAACATTGTTATAATTTGTGCGGATCATCAATATCGTTAAGATTTGACAGGATCTAAATAACATAAACAATGTGACAGAGCGAAGTGCCAATACAATAATGTCCACCTATGTTTTAGCCTGAGATTGACAGCCATCAATTTGTCGATTCAAATGTGCGATTAAAATCTACAGTCGTGTCATTAAATCTATTTCTACCACCAATTGTTTACGCTTTGAGAAAGTCAATGTTACCGGATGTGGAGGTTAGCGCAGTAACACGAGATGACCAGACGCATAACCGTGGCCCAAATACCTCTTCCCGACAATTTTGGACCTGCTCCAAAATACTACACTTTCATTCTATAGTTTTCTTTCAGCGGACATGTGAAGAGCGAAATGTCGGAATCGTAAATCCAATCCATGTGTAATGATGAATGCTGAAACCCAAAACTGGGTCAGAAATGATCACGTTGCTACAGTCATCATAATTCAGCTTTGCAGTATTACGCGAAAGTTCCTCAGGAAAGTCCGTTTGTATACCAAATGGGAATTCACACCGTAACGTTTGTTTGGTATGTCATAGCGGATGGCGCCAAATGTATCAAGCTCAACATTAATAGAATCACGAATTTATTTGTGTCTACATTGATTCCCTGCCCTTTATTAGGATTACATCTCACGTAAATAATGAGTTCTTGTAACTGTACGTGGAAATTAAATACTTTATTAATAAATACCGGTATGTTATTGAATTTATATCGTTATATAATTGCGGGCCTAACAACAAACAGGCTGATAGCGTCCCGATAGAATCCACAGCTACGGTTTTTTTATCGTAGGTTATTGTGTCAATTGGAGCTTCATCACGCCAAGATAAAGAACTCTCAGCAATATAAACTTTTTAGATGCTGGTGTAACACGTGAAATTTTACAAAACAAGTCTTCTATTCTTATTTCATAAGCTTCTTCCTTAATCAAAGATTACTTACCTATCTCGATTTAGACTTAAACAACCGCATGATGAAGAGTTATCTTATCTTTAGCATTCAATAATAAAAACTCTCCAGTGCTTGATACATGGAATATGTTTGAGGTCACGCATTCAACTCGTGCATATGACCCGCTCGATTTAAAGATATAAATAGCAGTATGTATTCTAAATTTTTATCATTATTAGGTATTAATTAAGTAATCCTTATGATAAATTATGTTATTAGTTAGTAGATTTTATTGAAATGTACCAAGTCATTTATCTTGTTTACTGTAATATATTAAGTATAGTTAATCTTATAATTAAGAATATTTTAGATACAAATTGCACAATATTCACTTATTTCTTGTGTCGTAATTCTTGTAATGGGTCCGTCCAATTATGAGACGCGCTATTTATACTTAGGTAAGTATACATCATTTACGTATTTAAGGAAAGCGAATATGTGTGCGACGTTTTCTTACCAATAGGATGCTTTTTCGCCACCCTTCTAACAAATTTTAGTCGTGTATAATTAGATTTTATATTTTTATATCGTCATACACATTGGCTCTGAAGTGCTTGACCTGATGGAAAGTCAAAGAGGAATCTTGGTAGCGATGGTAACTGGCTAAAATACCTTTGTGCACTGAAAGTGACATTATTAATTATTAAGGCTATACCTAGGTATATGTACGCGTTCAATGGACAACATTTCAAATTTTTAACATGTCCATATTAATTTTTTATATGAAAGTATACATAAAATGAACAGACCCATATTTTTTCTTTTTTCAAAATTTGGCCATTTTCATGCATAAAATAATTATTGAAATTCTTTATATTCTAAATAGACGTAAGCGCCAAATGACGTCATCGGACGGCTGAATACAGCGATATTCCTTTGCTTATCATTGTTTTAATAAAAAAAAGGTACTACTGTCAAAGGTAAATAATACTAGTGTCAACATTGTCAACGTCATTCATTCATTCAACGTTGACAAGTTGTCTTTTTTTTGACAGTTGCATGTCATGGGTTTGGCATTTCGTAAATTTAAAACTATAATGTGCTAAGCAAAGAAATATTTTTCATTCTGCCGTCCGATGACGTCATCTTACGTTTTTTAGTTTTTAATTTTTTTCGCAGTAAATAAGCAATATAAAAAAATAATAAATATATATTCACGCAGCGGAAAAGTAAATAAAGAAATGGTATTTTTTGTTTCAGAGCTTAGCAATTTTGAAATGTTGTCCATTCCGAATGTGCTGGTGCTTAAAAGAGAAGGACTCTTGCGGTGTCTACATAGAGTTAATTTAATCTCTCTTTCTCATTTCTTCAGATTATTCAAAACTGTGATGAGCTGTTCGAGCGCGATGAGCTATCAGCAGCTCCGGATGTTGGCTGGCCAGACTGTTTTAACTCAGGAGTTTTCGTATACAAACCCTCCAAAGAAACCTTCGAGCAACTCATTAAGTTCGCACAAGAACGGGGCAGCTTCGATGGTACGATGAAGTTTTTGTTTTCTTACGTTTATACTAAAATAATACATCATTGTTACGTAGGTGTAATGTTGAACGATAAAAGGTCAGATTTAACTAAGGGCAGATTTTGCTGTATATTTATGCTTTAACTTTCATGGTTACTAGCATAAGAATTTGCTACGGGATTGCTGCCATATACAGAGGATATATAATCGAATCATGTACTTACTTATTTTTTAGTTTCTGGTAATTTGGCGCTTTTGCAAGTTACACCGTCACCAATCGCTTTTGCAACAATGTCAAAATAAACAACAATTTGCAACAATGTAAAAACTAAGGAATTTACTTTATAATGTAGTGCGCAGGTGCTGGCGATTTAGTGTGATAGGTGTAACAAAAAAAATTGAATGCGGAACCAAGTTTATTTTTTAGAGAATATCTTTACATGGTCTCAATTCTACAAGTATCTCTACCTACATACTTTCCTGTCATTTACTGCAAAAACTATTTTGAAATTGTGCGAGGTTTAAAGCTTCGTCGTAAAGTAAAATCCAGTGACCTGAAAATTAATATACATAAGTATATTAAGTACGCCCTGTTCGCTCGAGTGGTTTTAGTACCGCGGGCTATGATCTCGGAGTCCTGGGTTCGTTTTGCGGGACGAGCAAAAAATATGTTTCGAGTTTTTCGAACATGTCATCAATCCGCATTAGGCAAGCGTGGAGATTAAGCCTAATCCCATCATAGTAGCGATGAATTCCATGATAGAGATTTTACTTTTTTACTTTTAATGTTAGATTACTTATAGAATTCGGGATGCCCCTCTTGATTTGAAATAGTTTTAAAATTGAATCTACCTAGGGTTTGGCAAAAAAAAATTGTATGCCCCTCTTGAAATATTCAGTTCATCTACAGACGTTTCCATTTTGAAGAGAATGTAATAATCTTAATTATTTTTAATTGAATAAATAGTGGTCTTGACATTTTCAAAATGTACGCACCATGATAGTCACATTTAGAAAGTTCATTGGACTTTACTGTCGCCCGGTGTTATTATTAACGTGTCTTGTTCTAATAATAAGATGTTCTGCAAACAACAACTGCATTGTCCCTTATGAATGGGACGCAATGAAATTTATTTAATTGAGTACTACGAGTACATTATCTTTATTAATCATTCTCTGATTAAGATACTCACTACGTTTCCTACATATTTATCACTACGATAACTACTTAGAGAGAGTAGCTACATAATAATTATACGATTTAGTACCAATAAGTAGATAAATAGGCTTTTCAATTGCTACAAAATTCATTCACGCTACCTCATTATGTTCAATATTTTTTATTTAGATTTAATTTAGGGTTGCATCTACGATGATTACCATGTACCTGCTTAAGTAGTATCTTATTTATTAGTCTATTCTACGACTAGACTCAGGAGGCAGTAGCTGTATTGTTAATTGAAGAGGATTATCCCATTGTTGCCTCTTCCTGTGGTTTCTTACAAATTAGTTTTACATCTGTGGACTGGTGCTACATTATATAGGAGTCCCAATGTTGATCTTCTTTTCTTTCTTCACACACCAGGTGGCGACCAGGGTCTTCTAAATTCCTTCTTCTCAGACTGGGCACACGGAGACATCAACAAGCACTTGCCATTCCTCTACAATGTCACATCAGCTGCATTCTATTCCTACCTGCCAGCTTTGAAACAGTAAGTTTTTTTTTAAATTAAATGTCACACTAAACTATGTGATGCAATTTAGAAACAAAGAAGGCACTATGCATATTCCAAATGTTTATAATATTTAACTAATATTTATTCGAAACCAACGTCCCGTTTCATTACTCGAACCACATTAAATTCGAACATTGAAGGAGTCCGATCCGAGAAATGGTAAATCTGCATTTTATAACCAGTGCTAATTTTAGTAATTTAAAATGTTTGGTCCTTTGAGCCGGATATCAAATTTTAATCATGCGCTTTCAGCTATGGACAGGATTTGAAGATTATCCACTTCATCGGCATCGCGAAGCCGTGGCTCCAACAGTTCAACTGGGAATCCCGCACGGTGGAAGCACCGGACCACATAAGAGGGCTGCTGCAGCTCTGGTGGGACCTCTTTGTTAGTCAGGTCCATCCTCAGCTGGATGTAACTATGGTAAGTTCAATTCAATTATGACTGTTGATTTATGAACGGTGTTTTACGTTTTGTACTCGTTGTACATTGGGTTGATCTAGATTCGGACATTAGCTGACACTCGTGTTCTTCTGTTAGATTTTGTTAAAAATTACATAATAATTAATCTATAACGTTATATTTAATTAGTTTTGAGTCTATAAAATCATTAAGTTTATTACGATTGCTCTCGACTATTATGTATATAGATGTATATTAAGAGATTTAGGGTCTTTAGGGTCTTTTTCATAAATGTGTGTTAAACCTTCGCTAACTAACACGAAATTATAAAGCAGTTCTCATTATTTTTTCAAAAATGTTTTGTTTATTTTTTTGTTTCAAATGCTAAAACTGCTCTAAATACCGTTTTTAGCTATCAAAGGTTATATATTCGAACATTTATGATTAAAGTCCTTAATAACCTAATATAAAGTAACGTCAAGACGTAAATAATGTGACGTTGTTATTAGCTTCACTATCATCTTCGATCGGTATACCTTGCATCTAGCAAGGTAGGCATCCAGTTTAGTTCACACATTGGAGTGGTTACCTGATTGTATTAGGTTAGGTATCGATTTACCATCTCGAATATCACACTGAAATTAGACCGGTCTTGCTGCGGTTACTCGCCGCAAGTACCTCCGCGCAGGCCCAGCAAGGGCCAGTAAACCGATCCAATGTCCCACCAACCTTTGATCTGATCACAACTACATCATGTTTTCCAAGCGTACACAACAGGATTCTAGTGTTTCAGAGGTGAGGAACTCGAACATAATAAACTTCTCTGCTATTCAGTGTTCCTTTGTAACAGTTTCTTGAATAATCTAGGCTGTTTCAATTTTTAAGTTTCCTTTTCGGCTTCTAAATATTTTAGTGAGTGATTTCCCGAGTGACTAAAACTATCTAAAGCTTGCACTTTGATGCTTGTGCACTCCCGCTATTTGTCGCACCAGTTGTTTGAAGCATTTTGATACCTGTGTAAATAAACCGTTTCTCCAAAATACTAACATTTTCTGACATTTAGAACAGTTCGACGGCTTTTTGCACGGTTTGGTAAATGTAGTTTTGGGATTGAGTTGTAGATGGTGTTGGTATTTTGGTGAAAACTTCACCGTGTTTTCTGAAATAAACATACCTACCTAATATGCCATGTCCTCCCCCAATTCTATCTTTGGAAGTTTCAGATGTTATGCACATTAAACTTTATAATAATAATTTACTTTGAAAGAAGTAAATCATTTTGTAATTCAATACTAAATACTCAAATATTTATTTGCATAATTTTCGTATGTTTATTCAGAAATACTAGTTTTTATAACAACCTATAACTGCTTGAACAAAGCTTTTCGCACTGTTTAGTTAGTTTGTACTCTTCGATCAAATATATAGAGCTAATATTCGATGATCTTATAAAGATCAGTTCATTTTTTTCTTTTTTTTAAATAGATTATTTTGTTGCTACAATTGAGTGAAATTGGTTTTCTAGTTATATATTGTTGATCGAAGTTTGTGCTTGAAGCTCGGTTCAAGAATTGTCTGCATGCATTGCCACTGAGACGTTTTGTCACTTCAACCGATAGGGAGAGGGGCCACCTCCTCCGGCGTTACCCCCACATGACGTCGGTCAACATTACATGCCCACCGTGGACCCAGAGTCGGAATTCCCATGGCATCATCCAGATGCTCAAATTCAGGAAGATTCGCAGAAGGAAGAAATCGATTTAGGAGAATTCCATGATCCGTGGGAAATTTACAGAGGTCATATTCCTTCAAATCAAGAAGAATCACCCTCTCGTCACAGTTTCTCAGGACGAGCGGAAGATCACGAAGAAATGAAGAAGTATGCGTGGGAATATAAACCACAAGAACCTTCAACACAGCACAATTATCAAAAGCAAACACATGCACAATTTGAAAATAGTCATCAAGATAGTCAAAAACATCATCGTCATTCAGAACATCACTTTGAATCTCATTCTCATTCTCATGATCAAAGCGCACACGTACACCATCATCAATCATATCAACAAAATTGGCAACAAGACTATCATTACAAAGACCAATCACACAAAGATGAACATTTTGTTCAACAATATTACGAACATAAGGGAGAGTACATAGACCACGAACAAACACATTATCCTCACGAGGGCCACCATAGTCACTACGCTTCTACCTCCGATCATCAATCGCACAGACATCCTCATCACTCTCTCCATGACCATCCTCACTCTGACGACCCTCAACACATAGACACCTATACAGATTCAGACAACGGAAAATTGCTTTCCCACAGAGTGGAAGTAGTACACCACGTGCGCTTAGACCATGAGACGATTGTGAATCTTCACAAACAAAAAGATCATTCAGAAAAGTCAAGTGAAATGATAAACGGAGACATTTCCGATTGTGAAAGTGATTATTACGAAGAAATCCGGCCCAGACATCCGTACGACGGTTTCTATTTGAGACACAGGGCCACTGTAGACGTCAACGGCCGCAAGATATGCTCCCACGAGTTGCCCCCATCACCGACGTCATCTCCAGACTTGCGATCTGATGATAGTACCCCCGATTTTCTTCCCGAAGAAATCCCTTTAATCGATGACGTCAAAGAACAAGTAAGTTTTCTGTCTGATTGAAACTACAACGGTATGTACAAGAAACATTATCTTAGTATAGTTCAAAACCTAATGTAAATACCTACATAGTAATAGTGAATAGTTTACCAACATATTTGAAGACAGTGTTAGTGAGTTACGAGTGTCCTTGTAGATTAGTTTTGCATGCCTGACTGACTGAATTGAATCCTATAAATTTTTATTTGCATGTTACCTATTAACCACCCATGTACCTATTACTTCCAAGCTTAACAGTATTACTTGTATTCATTGCAATTAGTTCAGGTATATAGTTAGGAACCTACATACCTAAATTATTATGTTCACTGATGGAGGATATTCTATGAAAGGTAAAATTATCCCACTCCAAGTGAAATGAATTCACTTGGATTGGAATAATTTTAGCCAAACACCATTACCTTAGGGCTCATTTCATCAACATCAAACTCATTTCGACTTTACCTTGATTTGTGTAATTGTATTTACATGAGTTTCTATAACCATTTCAGAGTGGCGTTGCCGGCAACTTAGCCCGAGTGGTGCCTGGTGCATTGGGCTCTCAACGCGAGGCGCTGGACGAGCTGACCCGCCGTCAAGGCTGGGAAGCAGGAAACATCGATTACATGGGAGCTGACTCCTTCGACAATATTTGGGCCAAGATTTCCCAAACGCTCAGTCAGCCCAGAGTGTCGCCCCCTAAGCAACCGTCACCGCCCAAGGAGGCACCTAAGCAGGAAGAACCCGCTCCTGCGCCAGTCGAAGTAGCTCAAGAAGCGGTCGTAGTAGATGCCGCTGCACCACAGGCGCCAGCGCCGGTCACAGAGGCCCCAGCAGAAGCACAGGCTCCAGGTGAGGCGCCTGCCGCGGCCGAGCCCCCCGCTCAAATTGATGCAACACCTGTTGCAGTTCCTGAAGCTACAGCAGCAGTGGAAGTTCCGGCTGTCGTGGAAGCCGCCGCGAAAATCGAGGCTTCGCCAGTTGAAGCTGCGCCGGTAGCAAAAGCCCCGGCCGCTGAGGCCGCGCCTGCCGCAGCACAGCCTGAGCCGGTCGCGCCAGCTGACATCCCGGCCACGGTTGAAGCCGCCGCCGCTCCCGTGCCTGAGGCCGAGCCTCTTCCTGTTGAATCCTCAGAAATTCCCGCGACGGTTGAGGCTTTCGCGCCAGGTGAGACACCCAAGTCAGCTGACGCCCCTGTAACTGTGGAGGCGGCTGCCCCTGAAGTAGCTAAAGATGTACCCAAGACTGAGACACCCGCCCTTCCGCCTACTCCACCAGTAACACCAAAATCCACCCCAGAGGCGTCACCAGTCTCAGAGAGTGCTCCCACATTAGAAGTCCAAAAAGATTCGGCGTCCGTAGATACGCCCGTAGAAGCGCCCGCAGCGCCGGTAGAAGCGCCCGCAGCGCTCGCAGAAGCGCCCGCAGCGCCTGCAGAAGCGCCCGCAGTGCCCGTAGAAGCGCCCGCTGCGCCTTCAGAAGCACCCGCTGTGCCCGTAGAAGCGCCCGCTGCGCCCGTAGATGCACCCGTCGCGTCCGAAGTTCCCGCGCCAGTAGAAGCGCCTGTAGCTCCCACGCCCGTCGAGGCGGCCGAAGTTACGCCCGTAGTGGCGTCCGAAGGTCCCGCACCCGCAGAAGCTTCCAAAGACCCCGAACCAGTAGTAGAAGTGAAGAAGGAGGGGATCCCCGTACCTGTAGAGGCAGCCAAAGTTCCTGAACAAGTGGTAGAGACCCAGAAAGAGGCTCCCGCACCCGTAGAAGCACCCAAAGACCCCGAACCGGCCGCTGCGACCCCGGCTTCGCCCAGCCCCGCGGCGGAGGCGCCTGCTAGCCCGGAAGCGTCGGTAGCGAAGCCGGAGTCCACGCCCGAGAAATCCTCCGAAGCCCCATCCCTCTCGGCCTCCACAGATAGCCCACCGTTAGCCAATACGCCGTCTAAGGAAGACCCTCCCGCGCTGCCCACAGGCAAATGTAAGTAGACGACTAGACGCGACGGCTAACGGCTTTGCACTCTCAGATCTCACCGTGTTCATTTTGCAGTTTTCTCTAGACTTCTACTAATATGTTTCTAGACTAGCCGCATCTGCTTTACGCGGATACCGTTGTAGGTATCACTAAAGCGGTGTTCCCGTAGAGCGGTGCCAAAATGTTTTCTTTTGTGCGTTTTGCGATGTTTTGGTTTTATTTTAATTTACTGAGCATACGTTTCAAAATTCGTTGTTATTTCACCCAGCTACCGAGGAGGCAGCCCAAGAGACGCGGCTTTGATAGATCAGGTAATAAATAATTTCTTGGACCTGGTTCAACCTCCATATAATCTTGTCATTTTCAGCATTTGACCTCTCTCGTCGCACATTTATCTAAACTCTGCTATTGTAGGTCTAACAGAGGTTGGGTTGCGCCTAAATGATCCAGTAAGTAGGAACGTTTGGTCGATAACTCATTACGCTCGGAGTGAGCACATTCCATGAGTAACAGACTACCTCAAAGGCAATCGTAATGTGTATGTCGAAGCCATTGTATTTGATTTGAATTTAATTTGCAGATTTACGAAGCGCAAAGTGCCGATATCTTTTTCAGAATATCGTAACGTAATTTTCTTCTCTCATTAAAAGTTCTGTTGTTGACAATTAGAAAAAGTTAATTCAGAGAAATTACGATGGCGCATGGACTTACGTGATGCACTCATAAGGATATTGCAACTCTGTTTCTATAACCGAATTGCAATAGCTACAGTTTTTTTTTTATTTGCTTCACATTCTATCACACATTGCAAGGAACATTATTCAGCCCCCGATGCTCTCATTCGTGACATTCGATCACGCATAGTAACAATTCAGTGCTCGCAATCGAAGTACCTACCTTACTATCTATACATTTTTATGCCCCAGAGAATGATACTTCCTCAATAATACTCCTTGTAATGTACATTTCGGCTTCGAATCTCCGCTAAACTTACCGTCTAACTTTCCGCTTGCATCGTTTCTTTAACACGTAGCTATGTTTTCCCTCGACTTGTTCCAGGCCCTAACCGAGCTTGCTCTCTAATGTGACCGCCATACTAACGCCACATCTAATCGAACGAGAGAATAAGGACGGAATTGGTTGTGTAGCGGAGGAGCGTCGCAAGGCCGTGGGGAAGTTGCAGCTGAGCCCGCCCGCCGTCGCCGACCCCATCCCCACACCCGACAGCGAGTTGGAGGACGCGGCGGCGCTCGCGCAGTCCATCATTGCCAGCGAACTGCGCACGCCCACCGTCACCGAGGCCTCGCCCGTACCGCAAGCCGAGCCGGCGCCGCCCGCGCTGGAGAAGCGCCTGTCCGTCGAGGGGCCGGAGGTACCCACGCCGCCCGTCGGCGCCGTCTCTCTAGAACAGATTGGCGTCAAGACTACTCCTAAGTCCAAAACCACCACTGCGGCGCAAATAGAGTCCTCTGTCTCCGACAAAAGCGCCCCCGCCTCGCCCACGGACGCCCCCAAAGACGCTCCCAAGAAGAAGATCGTCAAAAAGGTGAAGAAGGAGTCAGCGGCGACGGGAAGCGCCGGCGCCGATGCGCCCGTGCCGCCGCCGCGCAAGAAGGAAAAGAAACCCAAAGAGAAATGAGCTTGCGCCTTGCTCCCTTATAGTTCCTCTGTGCCATATTGTAGCCTTACCTGTCTAATTTTAATGTTTATTTAATTTTCGAATAATATGCTTTTATGTACTGCGTAATCTTTATGTTAGAATTAATTTTATATCGTCATCATCACACGTCCATGTAATTAATATCTTTTTGTTTGAAATTTTTATACTTTTTACGTTACCTAAATATTTACACTTATTATTTATTTTTAAAAGTTACTATTTTGGTTTTTAAATTTATTGCCAAAGGATGGAACATTTTTATTTAAACAAAAGTTTTTATGTATAATTTTTGTATTAAAATTATATTTTGGAATAAAGAAAATTGTTTTCTTTCCCATTTTAACTTCTTAGTTAACAGTTTTATACCTATTTGTGCTCTGTTTCATCATTTTTAGACATTGTTAGCCGAATTGCAATATGCCACTCATATTACACACACCACAGTTATTTAAGGTGAAGGGTATACCCCACTAGCGACACCAATCGATTTTAATTGTTAGAAACTAAACCAGATATCTTTTTAACAATTTCGAGGCTACGATCTCTCGGAAAACACCTATACTATTCATTTAGGTAATACTTTTTTTTTAAGTTTAGAAATCATTTATTCGACACTTAACATGGATATTTACATACGAAATATCTTACTTATACGAGTACTTAACTTTTTAGTCTGTTTTTGCACTCGAAATTTGAATAAACGCTATTTTTGGCGGTAATTCAAATTTCGAATACAAAAGCAGACCCAAAAGTTAAGTATAAGTAATAAATAAATAGTATAAGTGTTTTCCGAAGGATATCCGTCTATCCGTAAGTTGCCTTTGAGCGATAGGAACTTTAACATTTAATTAGATATACAGGATCTGTGAACATTTACATACCTTCAACCACGTGGTCTACTAACCATTCTGAACATATTTTTTTCTATGACTTTTGGAAATTCGCATAAAAAATACTTTTTATACAAAGTTGGTCACGTGACTTGGCCATTTTGTATGGGGAGTCGAAATAAATTTCGACGAATTTCGAGAAGTCATTGAACAAAATATGTTCACAGATACACCCTGTATTAGCTACCATGTCAAATGTGGTGAAACTGGGTGCAGATCAGTTGCAGATAGATGTAGGAGTTTGGTCCACTGCAAGGGTCGATCCAGTTTTGGCGCTAGGGGGGGTCACATAGTCGTGATGGTACATATTAATCTATCTAGTCAAGTGGGGGACAGTGTAACAAAAAAGTTATTTTTCTTTTTAGAAATAAAACCGTTTATTGTAATGTCTCCTTATTTTTTACCTTAAAATCAACAGTCTTTACCTCCATATTAGGTTTGAAATAATATCAAAATTATACATAGAAACAATTTTTTTTTTTAGTTTTCTGAGATCACAATTTTGTTATAGTGTGCCCCAGGGGTGGGTACAGTTTAACAGCTATAGGGGTACAGTATAACAAGATGGGGTACACTATAACAGTGAACTAAACAACATCAATAAACATACAAATAAAAAAAGAAACAAAAATATAACATCCTTTAACTTCAATTATGATCTAAACATATTTTTGGCAATCAAAAACAAACATAAAAAATATATTATGAAAAATCTTTTCTTAACATAGATTAAACTGCCTTAGATTTTTTTCTGGGAATGAATAGAAGTCTGCCTGACGTTTCGTTTGTTTTTTCATTTTAGGTAAAGGCAATATAAGCTCAATATCATCCTTTTTGACAATAGCAAGATCCGGTTCTAAAGGAATATAAAAGACATTATCAACTTTACTACTTTTGCGTAGATAACTGACATCATATTCATCTAACTCATTATTCGTCAATAATTTTCCTATATAATGCTTTGTCTGTTTTCCCATAAATTTTACAACTACAAAATCATCTTTTTCTGGAGTTTTCAACAAACAAAGAGGGATATCATCTGAACCGCTAGATACAATATCTGAATCTTCATCTAAATTTTCGGAGCCTTTCTCAGAACTAGCAAATAAAACCTTGGTAACTTTTTCGACTCTCTTTGGTTTTCTCTTTATTTTTATATTTCCCTCATTGGGAGTTTTCTTTTTACGCTTCTTGTTTTCTCTTTCTTTGGATGCTTCTTCAAATTCTTGTTTAATTGGTGTATCGGTAGCGATACAACTTTTACCTCTTTTTCTTCCTTTTCAGAGATTCTGGGACCAGCCTTTGGATATTCTCTGCATTCAATTGGGCTGGCTAAAATGTCTTCCATTCTATTAACATCATTTGTTATTAAGCTTATATTTTCTTGCTGCTTCATCGGATCACTGACTTTTTGTGTTTCTTCGAAATTTTGTTGAAGCGACAACAAAGTTTCAGGCGCCGTATTTTGATTTGAGAGCTGTTCGTTCTGTTCTTCAGAGTTTTTAGATGTCGAAGGCCGGTTTAGAGATTGCTCATTTTCCTGCATCAAGGAAATTTCGGAAGCCGTAGTCTGGTTTGCTGTCTGTTCATGTTGCAGTACCTAATAATGAAGCTGAAGATTCTAAAGTTCTGTTTGTAATCTCGCTTGGCATAAAATCTTCACTGGTGAAAATGTTCCTGTCAAATGGAAATATGCCGGTTTTCCTAAAACCCGATTTTATGTTTATGGGTGTCATTGCTTTTTCAAATGCTTCACCTAGTAGTTCTGCAATATTGTATATCGTCACAGGTACTCCCGGATGACGCAAAAGCCATGAATCTATTGCGGCGTTGTAATAATTCTGTAAAGGACCAAACACTGACACATCGAGTGGCTGTAAATTATGGCTGGAATGAGGCGGAATGGTAAGCAGAGTCATGCCGTTTTCTTTAGCTATGTTCAAAGCCTCAAGAGCTAAGTGACTATCGTGATTATCAAGTATAAAAAGCGATGGGTTTGTTTTTGAGCTTCCAGTTACTTTTACAAAATGCTTTATAACCTGAGGGAACAACTCGGTGTTCATCCAGCCCGTAGGTTGCGCTAAGCCCAATGTACCAATAGGGGCGCCCTTCAACATGGGAGTTTTGAAATTTTTCCGAGGAAATACCATCGCCGGTGGCAGGGCATTGCCTGTGGCAGAAACTGCGCAGCATGTTGTCACAAGGGTTCCTCGTTCACCACTTGTTACTTTATTGAGCTGTTTTGATCCTTTTAATGCCAAAACTCTTTTTGGTTTTTGTACTGTCGTCGTACCAGTTTCATCAAGACAAAATAGTCTAGTACCGTCGCCAAAACTAGGACACCTTTTCATTACCTCTTCCTAATTGTTATAAAACATTTCAACATTATACCGGTTAAACGATGTAGCTCTTGAAAGGCTACAGGCTTCTGGTTTGCGCAAAGTTAAATCTGGATTCCTTTTTCGAAACCCATCCAACCAATCTTTTTCTGCGATTTTTTTAGCTTCCCAAGATGCTGGCATCTTTAGCTTGTGGTATGTAGCCATTTCATAAGCTAGTTTTCTAGTTTCAGTCGTGTCAAGACCGTAGCACATTTTTGAGCACGTTATAAGATATTGTTTTAATGCTGATTCTTGATCATTTGAAAAAACTTTATTAACCGCGTAATTAGGAGTCAACCGCAGATTTTCAGTTTCCTCGGCTGAACAGGTCTTTTTCTTTTTAACATAACGATACAAAGTGCCATAATTTACGTTCTTTCTTTCGGCTGCTTTTCTCAAGGGTATTCCTTTTTCTACCAACTCTATTGCTTCTTTCATATCATTAGCATCGTGTAGACCAATTTCCGTCTTCCTTTTCCGATTCCGAACCATCTTATTACTGCGAGCACACCTTGAAAAAAAAAGATGTTAAAAGGGGCACACTATAACATGTTACACTGTACCCCGTTACACTGTACCCCACACCTTATTGTTTAAATGTAAAAATGAATAAAAATTTATAGGTTAGAAATTGCAATTCACTTTGTTTTTTATTTAAACACCAAGTAATTAAAGATTAAATGAAACATATATTTACTTACCAGATATTATTAGTTTTCCAACAAGAACAAAACTTCAGTAGTTAAATTTTTTCCACAAAACATAAATTCTATGACTATTCCGTTAACTCGGCAATTCGAAGTCCGATGACACTTGATTAAGATGGCGGCACATGAGGTTGTCAAAACACGGAAAGAGTTGCCATGACAAATAAGAACATGACAGAGCTAACCTTGATGTTATACTGTGCCCCTTGTTACACTGTCCCCCACTTGACCCTACTATTATATTAATAAAGAGGTAACGCCTCGGCGGGTGACTGGACTAAAAATAATGAAATTTGAAACATAAGTAAGTGTTTTTACTATGTAAGGGCGCACTAAGGGGTTTTCAAAAGTTTAACTTCTAAATGGGTGAAAGGGGAGGTTAATATTAGTATGAAGGTCTGTCATCTTTGATGCAATTAGTAAAATGGGGGTTGAAACGTATTGTTTAAGTTTTCAACCTTTGAATCGGTGAACGGGGCTTAAAACATCATTTTTATGTAGCAAACGGCAGATGAGCAGACGGATCACCTGATGGTAAGCGATTGCCGCCGTAACCTCATTTACTTAATTCACTTTCGGAGGATGGAGACACTGATGCGAAAAGCAGTCGTCAACGCGACGATTCGATCGCGGTCCGCCTGTTTAGAGGTCCACGTCTCAACTCCATATAAAAATATTGGGAAAACGAATTGACGTGTCCCATTTTTAGTCTCGGTAAATACCTATCTACTTACGTTTAATCTCAGAATTGGTTAACTACCTTAGTATCAGCCTATAAACTATCCCAGTGCAGAGCAAAGTCCGACATCGTAGAAATCAAGTTATCTCTAGGTACTATGATGGGATTAGGCTTAATCACCACGCTTGCCAAATGCGGTTTGGTGATCACAAACCCGAGCTATGTCCGAAAAATTAGAAATATACTTGTCGCGACCCGGGAATCGAACCCAGGACCCTGAGATCTCGGCCCGGTACTGAAACCACTAGACCAACAGGGCTACCTTAGATTAAACCAAAAAGATTTAGATAGATACTTTATTGCACAAAAAACACAAGTTAAAAAAAACTAGGCATTACAGAAACTTTATTGTACAACTTCGTCGGTCTTACCACTGGAAGCGATTTCTACCAGACAACCTTCAGACAAAGGACATTTGATAGTAAAGGGAAGGTGGTGCAATATTGAAAAAGTTAACTGTATATACATAAATAAACACAATATTATATACTAATAAATAAATATGTTTTTATCTAAGTTAACTACAAATTAAATTCCTAGAGGAAAATACAATTTCTAAATAAGCGAGGGCGGGCCACTAGTCTACTTATAAAAGATTAAGAGGAAGTCAAATTTTGGACGTGGTTCGTTCCCGTACAATGTGTTTCATCATCATCATCAGCCCATTTAAGTCCCCACTGCTTGGGCACGGGCCTCCCTCAATCACATGAGGGGTAATTGCCATACTCACCACGCTTGGCAGACGGGTTGGCGAGGGTTTTGATATAAATGCAGAGTTTTCTTTCTCTGGGTGGTGATGATAATGCTAGCAGCTTTACCTTAGTCGCCTTACGACTCCTCGGTAAGAATGAGGGTGGCCTATTCTACTCTGCCGGGGGCCACACGGCCATAATATAATGTGTTTGCCATCAAACAAAGCAAGTATATTAAATTGATTAAATATTTAAAGTATGTATGTACCTGCTTGTAAATAAAATCTCCCCTGCGCTGCAGCGCTGGGTCCTCAAGTACCATAAGGCACATGCAGTACACTACACAAGTGCCGTACACAGACCCCCTTTTTACAAATCGCGAACTAAATATAGTCCCGGAACAACATTCGTGCCAGCCTTTTTTAACATTGCGTGTTAGACCGGGATGACATGAGTTAGTACAGTACCTAATAACGTTAGATCGCGATTTACAATAAGGTGGAGACAGATCTGGGGGCACGGCAGTGCCCCCGCCAAGTCGAGTAAAAAAAGCTTCACGGCCGCACCATCCTTTTCTCGAAGTAATTCAGGCTATTTTCGACCCCCCTACTATTTCATTGTGGATAAAACAAGAAGCCTGACTTTTCAGTAACTAATCAGGCATTGTATAAACACGATATATTTAAATTTAAAAATTCGGTCAATTTGAACCAGTAGTTTAAGAATAACTTACTTGTTAAAGTTTCTGAATTTTGTCACTCACTCACTGACTGACTCACCGTTTATCATTGTACATATCAGTCCAAGGCACTTCTAGCAGACATCATCATTTCAGCCAACAGATGTTCACTGCTGGACATAGGCCTCCCCCAATGTTCTCCACACAGATCGGTCCTGTGCCGCCCGCATCCAATGGATTCCCGCGATCTTCACCAGATCGTCGGTCCACCTTGTGGGGGGCCTGCCACGGCTGCGACTTCCTGTACGTGGCCTCCACTCGAGGGCCTTTCCGCCCCAACGGCTGTCTGTTCTCCTCGCTATGTGCCTTGCCCATTGCCACTGGGGCATGCAGTCGTTTGGGCTATGTCTGTGACCTTAGTTCTCCTGCGGATCTCATCATTTCTAATACGATGACGCAGCACCAGTATGATCTAGCAGATAGAAGCTTCAAATTTAGAATACAAATATAATTGAGTGTCTTAATCGTAATTAAGACACTGAAGTTTTTCCGTAGAAAAACTTAAATATTTTGTAATTTCGGTCCAGTTTTCTAAATACATCAACTGCATGAATAACTTTGTAATCTGATATAAATGTATAGGATTACAAAGTTACGTTTGCAGTTAAAGGTGAAGGTCCCGGAAAGAAATAAAGTAGGGGGACTAGAAAAAGAAATTATATCTCATAAAAAACAAAACTTGTCAAAAAATCCAAGTCTCGCACTCAGTTGTTCTACAGTGAAAAGTTGTGAGATCTATGTTACCAAGTCGGTTATTAACTTGGCAATCGGTTATTGAATTGAAACACAACCGATTGCCAAGTAAATGCTGGGTCCGTTTTTTACGCGAAAAATGTATTACCGCCAAAAGCGGCCACTTTTAACGTGAATAAATTTTTCGCGTACGAATGTTGGGGCCGTGGCCGCGTACAAATGTTGTGGCCTACCCGTCGCCTTAAGGTGCCCTAACTAGCGACACCATTCGTTTTTAATTGTTAGCTACTAGACCGAATGTACTTTAAACAATTTCGGGGTTACAACCTCTCGGCAAACACTCACACTATTTATTAAATAACCATGCACAAATGCGGAGCGAACAATTGTACGCGAAAAATTAATTCACGCTAAAAGTGGCCGTTTTTGGCAGTAATCAATTTTTCGCGTACAAAAACGGACCCAACATTTGTGCATGGTTATTTAATAAAAAGTATAAGTGTTTGCGAGAGGTTGTAACCCCGAAATCGTTTAAAATAGATCCGGTTTAGTAGAATAATTTAAAACGAATGGTGTCGCTAGATAGGGCTACCCGCCGCCTTAATTATCTTATAAAAATAAGCACATTAGCTGAATGCAATGGTTGGTATGATAAGATTAGAGAGTTCTAGTTAGAAGAAGAGGCACTGAAGTCTGATTGGTAGGTAGTATAAATAGTAATCCTGTTAGGTTGGGCAGCATTTGGAAAACTACGTCGTGTCTTCGTATCGTCGATACCACAGTGCCTAAAGACGAAAGTCTTCAATCAGTGCGTCCTACCCGTCATGACATACGGAGCTGAAACGTGGACACTTACGGTACGGCTGGTCCACAAGTTAAAGGTCGCTCAGCGGGCTATGGAACGAGCAATGCTCGGCGTCTCTCTCCGAGATCGAGTCCGACATGAGGTGATCTGGCAGAGAACCAAAGTTATCGACATTGCTCACCGGATTAGCAAGCTTAAGTGGCAGTGGGCTGGTCATATTAGCCGCAGAACCGACAACCGATGGGGTAAACGAGTTCTGGAGTGGAGACCGCGTCTTGGCAAACGTAATGTAGGGCGCCCTCTGGCTAAGTGGGGGGACGATCTGCGCAGGATGGCTGGCAAGACCTGGATGCGAGAAGCCATGGGTAGATCACAGTGGCGAACAATTGGAGAGGCCTACGTCCAGCAGTGGACTGCGATAGGCTGATGATGATGATGATGATAAATAGTAGGGAAGGGTATAAGCTACCTAATGTGTGTAGGCCCTGAGGAGCTGATTGAAGTATTGGGTAGTACACACGGCATCGCGTGGAGTAGCCCTTGTTGTATGATCGCGGAAGTTTCCGATGTAGCCACTTTTCGACCTGCCTCAAGTGGCAATGGGCAGGACACGTTGCGAGGAGATCAGACGGCCGATGAGGCAGAAAGGTTCTCGAGTGGAGGCCAGGTGTCGATCAAAGGTCGAAGCCGTGGTAGGCCCCTACAAGGTGGACCGACGATCTGGTGAATGTCGCGGAAATCCCTTGGATGCGGGCGGCACAGGACCGATCTGTGTGGAGATCATTGGGTTTGATGATGATTATGACTTATCGACCTTAATGGAATGTAATAAGGTTAAAAATCGATGGAACGACCGTATGTCAGTCAGAGACACCGAATCGATATTTTTGCAATGAGGGGGGTAACACGACCTGACGCCGTGACGGCACGGCAATACCTACTGAAGCTAGGCATAGGCAGTATAGGCAGGCATTCAGTAGGAATTTACAATAATTACTACTTATCTAACTACCTACATGAGTAGGTTGATTGAAGTAAAATATTAAAGTTGAAGTTGAAGACTATGATGATAATAATTATGACCTAGCAAAAATGCATATTCTTTCTATTGAACCTGGCAACAATCGTACCCAAAAAATATTGTTTCATTGTTGAATAATATCCAATATTTGGTAAAAAAAAATATAAAAAAAGAATCTCTCCGGCGGGGAATCGAACCCCGGTCTCCCGCGTGACAGGCGGGGATACTGACCACTATACTACCGAAGACTTGCTAATGGTGTTGAAATTTACATTATTATTGCTCAAAAAGATTTTCAACTTCACATTTTATTTTTATAATAGCATTTTACATTTACTTCAAAAAGATTCTCCTATTTACTTTTTACCAATTAAATATGTACTAATTATCAACGGGATAAAAATTCTACTCTATTTGCGTTGGTAGCGCCATCTATACGTGATTTTAGAAACCACCTACTCCGTTCCTTGTGAACAGTTTCACAGATGGCAGTACTTGAATGTTAGATAGGGCACGGTTCCGGATTTTATTTTTTAATTTCCGATAAAAAAACGTTTTTTTTTCACGTATAAACTTAGATTAAACCAAAATTTAATCTAAGCGCATAAAACATTTCCGAAATCTCACAATCCCACGGGGGCGTATGTGTTTTGTTTGGGGATGTTGACTCTTAAATGTGCAACTACCTAACCCGATCACTGTTTATTGCACATAATGTTAGTTTATTTTTCATAGAATGTAAGGAATATTCAATGGTAGAACAATTTAGACGATCTTATCTCTAGCAATCTCTACAAGACTAGCTTAAAAAAAATTCTATATAAAATTTGGACTAAAGACAATCTTCGATGGCATTTTTATTAGTTTAGTGAGTATTATTTTAGTACTTAGGTAGTTCAAACTATCAAATTTATGACAAAATTTAAAGCAAATGCCCAAGTCGTGATTCCTAATGTTGATTTACTTATCTTTCAAGTGATAAGGCATGTGTGGTTTCTCGCTTTCCCTATTATGGATTTACATCACTGAACCCTATAAAATCTTCTAGCATCAATTTCCGAGTCATTTTTGATGAATGTGAGGCACGCTTGGCTCGGAAGACCACCCGCGAGCGGCAGCCGCGGAGCACCTCGTTAAGCTAACAGGCGTGTAAATAGACACCATCACTACACGCGCCAAGGGCAACTCATCAATAAATAGGTCATGATTTAACTTATTATTACATAACTTACAATTTTAACAGGAACATAGATAAATAAATTCTCAGCAGGTTATTTATTTTTTATAAATATGTGAAGACAGCCACACATCGTGGTTACTAGAATCTGTCAAAATTCGTCAATTGATTGACTGAAGAAATAGGGTATTGTATACTTTGATGTGCCAATTAGCTATCCCACTTAGATTTCTCAATTTTTGAACTATTTTTCTTCTCCAGACGATCCTGATCCCTCACCCTAATACGATTGACATTAGGTGAGGTGAGGTTGAAGGATTTTGATAGATTGTATAATACCTACCTACTGTAGTGCAATTGTGCATGATATCTTAAAGAAACAATAGTCGTCCAACCTTTTAAGATGGTCCAAGCTAGCGAAGACGTGTGTGCGCCTTGGTCTCGCTGATGATTTTGGATATGTCCACAATCTCTACAATTGCGGCATTTGTGCGGATCCTCCAGCCATAGCTGTCTGGTTTTACTAAGCCCAGACTTACCTTACTCTATGGCCCAGACTTTATACGTAGAGCTTTCATTTCTACCACAAGGAGATTCCGATCTTTTTTTAAAGTTAGAGTCCAAGTCTCACAGGCGTACATCAGTATAAGGCCGGCCCGTGGGCCAAGGCCCAGTTGGGTGACCTAGGTTTCGCTGGATGGTCGTCGTCGAGGCTGATCGGCAAGAGCTCCAGATCAATAACTGGCAAGAAGTCGTGCAGGATCGACCGAAGTGGCGATCTCTTGTTTCATAGGTCAAGACTCTGATCATGTCGCTGAGCCAGCGGAGTGTGTAAGTATACTGGTTGTAACATATCTGTGTATAAAAGTCAAATCAATCAATCAGCCTATCGCCGTCCACTGCTGAATGTAGGCCTCCCCCAAAGAGCGCCATCTAACCCGGTCCTGAGCGGTCTGCATCCAGCTCACACCAGCCATCTTTCTCAAATTCACATGGGGAAACACAGTGTTGGACGCCCGTGCGGCGCGATGGACTGACGATTTTGTATAAAAGTATTGAAGGTCAATTAATCATACTTAATTCATAAAATATTGTAAAAAAAACAAGAAGAATCTATAAATCCCACCCGATTACTATGAAGCAACACAACGAGTTTACCCATCCACTAATCAACATAGTTCATAATTTAAAAATCTGACTCCCTGAGTACTTAGGGCAAAAGAAAAAAATAACTTGGCAAATATGTTAAAGATATGTTTTGTTCTCTGATAAATATAAATCACAAACTCTTTCAACGTTGTCGGTTGCTTTCTGGACGCACGGTTACCTCGGGCGTTGGAGGCGGTATCGGCAATGTTCTAGCCTGTAATTTTGCTGAAAATTGCGCCCAGAACAAACAAGCTCGTGATTTGAGCTCGAGCGAAACTTGTTTTGTTATTCGTCTTATTAAGAAAGGAACATTCTTTTGTTTAAAAAAATATACAAAAATAAGTGAACAAAAATAATTGAAAGAAATCTCCAATATATGTAGAACATTGAACTTGTAAAAGAAGAGTAATCCTACATAACCATATATTTACGTGTCAAGTTAATGATTAAAAAAGATGATACGTATTTTACCCTAGATTGAACTAAAAAATAGAAGACTTGCGTCTTCTATGCGACCAAGCCGATCTGCTCATATATCGTGGACGTAGAACGAGCCACAACAATCACTCCTTTTGGGTTCTTCAAAAATGGACAGCTTTAGCGGAGCACGTAGGTACCAATACTACAAGATTTTAAGTCGGTCCCCCGACACTATATGAATATTATAGCTCGTCGACCTGTGCTCCGCTTATCCTCGGCTAGGGCGTGCTTCACTCGGTCTCCACCACAGATTTAATAATAGTATCGTGCTCTGTGGTCTCCACTATATACCTCAATGGTCTCTACTTGCTCTCGGCACATCCTCAATCGTGCTTGGCTCGTCTTGCATAGCCCTTTATAATATCACCATCTTCGTAACACGATAGATGCCTGTTATTCATCATCATCAGCCTGTTTCAGTATCAGTAATTATCTCTATTTCCCATTGCGTCAGCAGTTTAGCACACTCTTGCGCATCAGATTTATAACCAATAGCAACAAGTACTTGTGTAGGTACTTGTTGCTATTGGTTATAAATCTGGTGGTTGTTCTCTATCTGAGAAAGATTTTCTTAATGTCGCAAACATTTTTGGCATTGGTTTACAGTAATTAAAATTTAAAACATGTGAGTAAGTAGGTAGGGTTGTCCAAATTATTACAATTTTAATAATTTGGACAAATAGAATAAAATCATTGCTTCTAAAGAACCTACGCTTAAATTAGCTTTGTAATACATAATTACACTAGATGGCAATTCGTGTATTTTTTGTTAATCCTATACAAATTAGAGCGGCTGCTTTGCCGTTCCGTCCGTTGACCGCTGAGTGCCGTGAAATGGTCGGTCGTGTATGTGCCTTCAAAACCTTGTTATTTAATTTCAACATCCAATTATCTCACACAATGTGGGCTTGCCGCTGTGGAACGCGTGTAGGTATCCAGTAAAATACTTAGACGATTGATAGAAAAGCAATCAGTTTGTAGTAACTAAGATAAATCCCCGCTTTGCTATTATAATATAATACATACACGTGCATAGGTAGATAGGTACTTCTTTAGATTTTCGCGTTGCATTATTATAACTATTATTAATAACGGGAATTAACGCGATGTAAATTTTTAAGTACCTACAACACTTGACGCTTCGACCATAAATATGTAAAATGTTGCTTGTTGTTGTTGAATGACAACTATTGGTGTTACAGAAAATTTATCTTTAGGTCTATAGTAATAAAAATCCATGGAAAGAAACTTGGTTAAAAGGATAAACTTGGTTAAAGGATTACATATGTCTATTGAAATAAAGGTCAAGTGAAAGCTGTCATTCTAATCGAGCTATAGGTATTTTACGGAATATACGTTATGGCAGCCGTAGTCACAAGCGAACGGGTATAATTTGCATCACGTTAATTCCCGTGTTTATTCTGTCATATTAATAAAACTGTCTTTTTACTTCAGTAAGTAAATAGTTGATACCTAATTCTACTTCAGGTTCAGTGTGTTTGCACTGCAGTAGGTATCTGCAAAGAAAACTCGGTACATTAATTATTATAAATTACATTACTTAACAATATAAAAATTCTAATAACTATTAGTTGAACCAACTCAACTACCCCTAAAAACTAAATAATGGAACAGCGCCATCTATTAGGTTATGGATATGAAAGTTTGTCAACCGAGCATTCACTTCACTACATGCACGCTCACTCACACTTCGATGTGCCGGTGTCGGTGTTCTCGTCTCGACTCGGGCCGGCTTCGGCCGGCGCGACTTGATCAACCAACCAAACACAACCAGTTTGACGGAAACCACACCGCGTGGAGGTGTTGTCGTACTGTTCGGTGCAGTAACGTTAAGATTATCAATGTTTATAAACAGATTTCGCGAAGATATCGAAACAAATACGCTTTGCCATGAATAAAATCTAAAACTATTTGTTACCAGTGCGTCAATTCGTGAGTTTGTTTAGATTTTCTCGTGGATTTGTACGTTTTATTCGAGTGTGTAATCTTGTCTTGTATCGGGGAGAACTCAGCTTCGTGATATTGTTGGACGGTGGATGAAAATGTGAAATAAAATATTGTGAAGGACTGAGGACTTCCAGTCTGTAGATTTTGTTGGGTGAAGGAATTGTCGGTGTGACGATGAGGTGGTTTTTGTTGATACTGTTGGTGCCAGTGTGCTTTGCCCACCTCAATGTTTACCTCAGCAGCGCAGAAGTATGGAGATTGCTGGGTAAGTTTTGTTAGACTTGTTTCGATGTAGGTAGAAAGGTGAGTAGGTATCTAATCGTTGCACTTGCTTATCAGTGTGTATCAAGGTGATGATAAATGCGAGATATCTACATACCTTGCGATGATCGATTAATACGGCGCGCCGGACAGCTGTTTGATAAGTACCTCAGTACTTTGTACCTACATGTGCCGATTGCAAACGTTAGGTCACAATAATTGGTCTAACTATTTGGAGTTTCAACAATGCTCTTCGAATTTAGGCCAATGCAATAAGTGTCTAACTAACTAAAGTGTGTGTGTGACTAAATCGTGCCCTACTGTACAGGACCACTTGTTCCCAATTATAACGTTAAAGTTCTATAAATTAGGTTTATTGGGTTATCAACCTATATTACCTATCATATTAAACAACAACAATACATCATAATAATCAAGTAACTAACTATGACAACACCTTTGACGAACTGTAGGTACGGACAGCCACACACAGCAATGTTCAGACAGACAGCCACAAATCTGGTTAGGTAATTTAACTGAATTGTTTAAGATGAGAATCGATTAAAGTTTCTCAAATTTGTATTGGTACGATCAATTTATGTACCTAGTAGTAAGTAGGTATACAAGAGTGTAAATTTTCTTCAATCGAGACTCATTTGGAGAACAGACAATGTAATACCTAACTTGATGTGTAGCTGACAGTTTTAAAACCGCCAACACAATTATTATTATAAGTGCATCTTATTTATGTAAGTGATCCAATTTTACAGTCATTTTAAGTGACAAAATAAATTGATTCTGTAACAACTGTCCGCATACGTAAAAAACACTTTTTGTTAGAACGAGGCCTTCCTAAAAGTGCAACCCTTGGTTGGCTTTTATTGAAATTTATTGTCCTTACACAATGCATTTCTAAGTAAGCAGAATGTTAGATTAAATCTTCATTCACAGAAAAACTTCGTAGAGCAGATGGTAGATGTACTGACAGTCACACATCAATGTATGCAATCTGTCAAATTTCGGTGACGGGTAGGGTACACTAGCTGCTAGCGCTGCTTCACGCCGGTCTCCTGTGAGTTTAGTAGCTAAAAATTAAAATCGATTGGCGTTGCTAGTGTGCCCTCCCTACCCGTCACCTTAACATCAATTGAGGAAATATAACGGATTCATGTAACCCGATACAGGGTGTATCTGTAAACATTTAGGTACACCCCTTTAACCACGTGTTCTACTAACCATTTCAACAACATAATTTGTTCTATCACTTTTGGAAATTCGCATGAAAAAATTTCAACTTTTCATAGAAATTCGGTCACGTGATTAGGTCATTTTGTATGGGGAGTCGAAAAACATTTCGATGAATTTCGAAAGGTCGTTGAACACATGTTGTTTAGAATTGTTGGTAGAACACGTAGTTAAGGTGACGGATAGGGCACACTAGCGACGCCAATCGATTTTAATTTTTAGCTACTAAAGCGGAACTATTTTAAACAATTTCGGGGTTGCAACCTCTCGCAAACACTTATACTATTTATTAAATAACCATGCACAAATGCGGAGCCAACATTTGTACGGCGGTAATCAATTTTTTGCGTACAAAAACTGACCAAACATTTGTGCATGGTTATTTAATAAATAGTATAAGTGTTTGCCGAGAGAATGTAACCCCGATATTGTTTAAAATAGTTCCGGTTTAGTAGCTAAAAATTAAAATCGATTAGCGTCGCTAGTGTGCCCTACCCGTCACCTTAACGCAGTGAATATGCAGTAGCAAGGGAGAAGGTTAGGTTCCCGAACACAATACCTACTCACTTATTGTGTGGTACTTGTCTCAGTTGATTAATTACCATGGCATATCTTGGAGGACGTATTACAGTGAAATAGGTGACCAACATGACCTCCTACCAGTTCTATACCTAACGGGTATATTGCATTGCACACAATGTCACATAACAAAATCTATTGTAATTTTATGCGTCACAATCACAAATAAATCTTGGATTGTTTGCAATTTACGACTCTAAACATATATCGCATAAAGTCATAATTCAGTTATAAATCGACCTATTTACGTATGTGTATCATACTAGAAATGTTCCTACGTATCTTTACTTAAACCATCTACATAATTATTTTATCATAGTAATACATATACATACATAGTAAGATAGTTTTAATGCTAAGGCGCTAAGATTAAGATCATCATCATCATCAGCCCATTTAAGTCCCCACCGCTGGGGCACGGGCCTCCCTCAATCACATGAGGGGTAATTGCCATACTCACCACGCTTGGCAGACGGGTTGGCGAGGGTTTAGATATAAATGCAGAGTTTTCCTTCTCTGGGTGCTGATGATCATGCCAGCAGCTTTACCTTAGTCGCCTTTTACGACACCTCGGTAAGAGTGAGGGTGGCCTATTCTACTCTGCCGGGGACCACACGGCAAAGATTAAGATATTATTTTATAACAATATTAAGATATTATTTTATAAATAATTACTTATTTAGAAGGTACTTAACATTTATTGTCTAATTTTAATCGCATTAAACTGATGGATGACATATTTAAATGCTAAGTACCGCTACGGCGGCATTCATAGTCCTTTGTAAAATTCTTAACTAGCTTTAATCTTGAAGGATTTTAATTAGACGAATGTCACAACTGAATCCTCACAGCTTGTCATGGCCTTTAGAATAAGCTAAAGTGACAGATTTGAAAGGACCAGTGCGTCAGCGCAGGTAATGGGCTTAGAGAAGAGATGTGACGCGTACAATAAATATATGCGTTTTTGTGCGTCCCCTATTGTGCTTACCTGCGGCCATAGACTCCGATCCATCTTTGTCAACGAGAAAACCATCTGCCCGTTGTTCTTGCTTAAAAATTAGAATTATAATGAACGAAATAAGGAATAGCCGGGAACGTCGCCTCGTCCTTGCGAGACAATGAAATCTTAAACGGCCTAAGTAAAAAGTCACTTCAATTTTAACATAGAAGCAATAAAACTGCTTAAACAAATTCAAATTTCGAAATTATTTTTATATGTCATTGAAAGTCGTGTATTTAAAACAAACATGTATTTGTAGGTGCGGCATTACGAAACATAATTTATTGTCAACGTTAACAGTATAAAAATTAACATATCTCACATCTTTATACGTTGCCTATTGGTAGAATGCGAGTGTGAGTCGTGAGCATATCGAGCTGGCCGATCGTCCCAGCAGGTATATTGTAATTTATACCAAATGACACTTATGTAGATGCTATGGAGTAAGCCAATAAAGTCGACGCCCAAAACTTGTATTCCAACCCGAGGTGTAAATATGTTATCTTACCTCGATTGGATACTGGAGACGAAAATTATTGCGAATAATTTTGTTGCCAATTGCAATTAACACGTCGTTTGACTTGCATGAACTTGGATCATCCATACCTGAGTAAGTGGCTTCGCAACATAAATTTTTCTATGAATAATCTGATCTTGATCTGTAATGCCACCCACTTCATAATCTTCTACTGTAATTAATTTTTCAAAGTAATCGGCCGTCAAGTTATTTAATTTCGGTATTGAATTAAATTTCAGATATAGTTTTTCTATCTAATTATTAAAAGATAGAATCTTAATCTTACGGGTATAATACGATAAAAACAGAAACCGGCCAAGCTAAATGAAACCGATTAAAAAGATATTCCACCAGCTTATTATAAATCGAGATCTTAAGTTATTATTACCGTACTAAAGCTCAGTCATCCGGTTTCAACACGCAATGTTGAAAAGGGGCTGGCACGAATTATGTACCAGGACTATCCTTAGTTCGCGAATTGTAATAAGGTGTATTATGTTTGGTGATATCTGTGTACTATACGTAGGTAGAGGTAACAAAGTTAGTAGTAGGATAATTTAATATTCTTCAAAATAAGTACCTATAAAAAACGTATTTTTTAAACACAATGTTTTATTACTGAGCCTTACACGGTGAACAATTAAATAATCAGCAGCACGTTTCTATATTGTTCTTTCTGATTGTGTTCCGAGAATGAGAGAGTGCGTTAATTTCTTCATAAACAGTAACCTGATACCGTCGGGGAGGCACGGAGCCGGTCCCGGGGCGGTATCGGACGACAGCATAGTTTATGGTTGGCCACTATCGTCCATCTGAATTCCTGCCACTAGAGGTCGAGGCTGGAACTAAGTGGCAAACGATCAGCGGTTGCAGAAAAATACAGTTCCAATTCGGTTGCAAATGCAACATCGCAGGTAGAGGCAAATTGGCGCAATAAAACAAACAAGGCACTAAACAACGAAGATCTATTGTCTTTTAGTGTCTAGTAGACATTGAACTATTATTACGTAATAGTAATAAATAACTCACTGCTAGTAGCTAGACAATACTCATCAACTTCGGGACAGTACCATAAATATATTTAAAAAATCAATAATTGGGGGCAATGATTATGATGACACCGAGTTTAGGCTGCTACATATCTTCGTAATCAAATTAAGGTATATTTTTAATAGATAGAACACATATTTGACATCCCTCTAGTATCACTCTAAATCGATTTATTAACTACTTCATTATGTTCCCTTTCATTAGTTAAAAACTTAAGCAACATTTCGTGCAGTATCATAAATCAATTGAACAAAATAGTTCTGCAGAATGCTCCATGCTTTCGTTTGCGCCGATCTTGGACAAAGCTCTTGAAAGGTGCTCTTGCGCATTGTTCCACGAACAGCCTCCGCGCGACAAGGCGTAGGCGCAACAACACTGTTTCCTTGATACAGCTGCACCGATAATTTCAACGAGAATTCTGTGAAGTATGATTCAAATCCTGAGATTGGCGGAGCTTTGCAACAAGATAAAGAAAATGAAATTAACAATGATGATCATAACCGCCATATCGAAGCACGAGTAATAAGCAACCACAAAAGCTCAGCTTCCACGTTTTATGTAATTGTAATACGAATTGGAATGTTCAGAATTAGATTCTATTTCTTTTACCGTTTGATTAGAAAAATAATAGAATACAAGTAACAGTACAGCATCCGTGTAAGCGGATCTTCAAGTAAAGTTTTAAGTTTCACGGCTAGAGCTGCGGTGGGCGGTGGAAAAAATCGAACGCAAGTAACTCGATACTTGATGACCGTGTAGGGTTTCGTCTAGACACCGTAACCTCCTCACACGGTAATCATACAATCACCGGTATCCTTCTTATTTAATTGTTAAGAGTATATAATAAAACCAAGCAAACACAGCATACCAATAATTTGTATTTCTACTGGAATCTGCCACAAATCACTTGTTATTTATTGGTCAAATGTTAGGCTTGAAACTTTTGGGTCCATTTGTTTTTATTTGTGCTTGACTTTTAGCTAGTTTCCGTTGCCTTATCTCCGTGCCTTATCTAAAGGACGATCGCATTATCTCCCCGACCTATGCCAACATTATCAGTTCCTCGTACATCTATCTACGTGTAAATAGTCCCGTCTCGAGGCTTATCCTTTGCATCCGCTCCGTCATCTCCAGGTTTTTTTTCCTCAACAGTGGTACCAGAATGAAATAATAGAAACGCCCCAAATAGAATATTGTTATTTTAATAAATACTATTAATGTCCTATTCAGTGAGTGGCACTCGGCCCTCACCCTCAGGCGTTTAGAGAATTAACAATGAAATATTTCAATAAACCAACGACGGCGCTATATAAATATGGGCTCGCGTCCTTCTCAAAAATATTTTTTATGTAAATATAGCGTTGACACGCTGATGATGTGGAGTGGGGCCTAAATAAATTTAATTTCACGGGCGGTCGGTTACTAGCTGAGTTTTAACTTAAATCTGTAGGGGTGTGACGTCACCTTCAGCGGTGCAGTTTGAATCAGAGCATTGCTGATTGTAAGGAGCTTAATTTTGGAATTTGCTTGGCGTATTTTGGCAAGAAATATGGGGAGCACGATTAAAATTTCTGGGAAACAAACACGTCAGATGCACTAATCTCCGCATGGAATCTCTGAGTTAATCTGCGCCGGGATGTAGCAAGACAAATAGAATTAGTGCTGAATGCAGGCTGCAGGCGATAGAGGGATTATTATGCGCGTTACATGAATATGCAACTCGTTATTTTCAATTACGGAGAGCGGTGGTTTAGCTGCGTGCTCTGAAGCCCTTAATCCGGTGTCGTCCCTCATGCAATTTTAATTGGTAAATCGTCGCTGTGATTTAGAGGAACGTTAATATGGTGCTGGTGAATTAATTTTTGGCCATTATGCTGATAGTTTTGCAAGTGTATAAGTCTGATTTTGAAATATGTGAAAATGTAATGTAGTTTTGTGCACGTTTTGTTGAAGTTGTTAAGCTCACTCTTTAACAGTTACAGATGACAATGATCTTGGGGCCTGTTTTTGTGTACTCGACAATGAAAGTCTAATATTAGAGTTGTGAATACATTCGTCCGTACAAACAATGTCGAATACGAGATCCAATGTCGATTGCATGAGAATAAGCACTCTACTCGTGTGTTCATTTTATAAATTAAAAATAAAATAGGCATTAAGCCAATAAGGAAATATCCAATCAAATAGTTTTAGTATTAAAAGATAAAAATTATATTGCCACTACGTGTTCCATTAAAACAGAACAGCCATAAAAATGGCAAATACTGGTACTAAGAAAGATACTTGTAAGAGTGAAAAAAATGTACTAAAAAGGACACGTACAGATTGGCACAGCAACCCTTTTTTCTCTCGGTAATGGCTTAGTCGACGAGCTACGGGTACGATAATACCAGTTATTGTTGCTCCACAGCAATCAGAGCGGGTTGATCCTTGGGCGATAACAACTAGGAATTTTTCACTCTACCTGACAGTATCCGACGTTTGATTGCGGAGTGAAAATCACTCGATAGGCTTTCGGATGTGCCTTACTCGGTAATCCTTAACGAGCAACGAACTATAACTATTATGGATTTATACTGGATGATCTTAAACTTTGAAGCTTGCACGAGCAACGAACTAATAACTACTATGGAATCATACTTCCAGAAAGAGGTCGATCGACGAATTCAAATCGGCTGGGTAGCGTTCGGGAAGATACGCCGCATATTTTCGGGCCATCTACCGCAGTGTCTCAAGACGAAAGTCTTTTAATGCGTGTGTGTTGCCAGTGGTGACATACGGAACCGAAACGTGGCCCCTTACAATGTGCCGATTAAGGAGGCTCAAAGTCACCCAGAGAGCAATGGGCTATGCTCGGAGTCTCTTTGCGTGATCGTATCAGAAATGATGAGATCTGCAGGAGAACTAAGGTCACAGACATAGCCCAAAGGATTGCATGCCTCAAGTGGCAATGGGTTGGGCTTATAGCGAGAAGAACAGACGGCCGTTGGGGCGGAAAGGTCCTTGAGTGGAGGCCACGCACAGGAAGTTGCAGCCGTGGCAGGCCCCCCACAAGGTGGACCGACGATCTGGTGAAGGTTGTGGGAATCCATTGGATGCGGGCGGCACAGGGCCGATCTGTGTGGAGAACATTGAGGCATATGTCCAGCAGTGGACGTCTATTGGCTTAAATTATGATGATGAATCATACTGGTGTTGTTTGCATTCTTATAATATATTATTTGATGTTTTAGAATTTTAAGTACTTGTTTCTGTACTGCAGAGTCGCCTAAATCACTTAGAAAACTTGGGTTTCAAAATAAAATTTTGCGTAGGTACCTAGGTCGACCCATTTCGGAAATGACGTCTAACGTTATCTCATGGGTAAGAATTTTAACACCTAAAATTAGTTTTTAATGTTTATTGAGTCATTCCACAAACCTAGTTTCAAGAGAACACAAAGCTGCATATTAGATAAATGATATGCTGGCAATGTATCCAGGTCACCTCGGCCACAGCTGAATAAATAGATCTTTTATAAATAACGCGAAAGCGTCACAGGCTCCGGTCAGACACGGCCAATTTGTAAACGAACAAATGTTAGCTTTCGTATCGCATTGTAAAATTCACTTTCGGGACTTAGCTATCTTTTGAACCCTTAATATGGAACTTGAAAATCCAAGAGCATCTGTGAAGATGCTCTTTAATGTCGCTATCAATAAATGAAACCGATCGCATTGGAAGGAAATACTATCCATTCGATGGTATGGTTTGATGTATGGAACTTGGCATCTTAGCAGTTCAGAACTGTTCATCAGTTAGTTTTCAGAACACTTGCGCAGGCGCGTGATACACGCAATACGTGTTTTAGTTAGAGCGTTGCCTATAAAATTCGTGCGTCTTGGCTGAATGTCCGAAAGAAAGATTATTCCGTCCTTTGGAGGTCATCTCTTATTGAAAGTGTTAGTTATCAAAGCTCGTTTGAATCTCCGATACCAGGACTTACATCATTTCATAGATTTGTTATCCTTTTATCTTATCCCCTGAATTCAAAAGCACTTTAACTTTGGCTTAGGCTTCATTCTATCTTTTTCTATGTCAAATTTATGTACGATAGAGACACAACATTAATAATATCTTACAATGTCCAAAATTGCATCTAGTATTATTCGTAGAATCCTATATCTTGCTAGATCTTAGGTACTACAATTTTTTTGTACGAAGACAAGTCGTTTAGTATTCCATTGTAATCTTTCAAAATGGTGCCCAACATACAACAACAAAGTGTAAAGAAATAGCCTTTCCAACATTTTAAGATATCAGTTTCTTGTTTGTAAACCATATCGATCACAACGGACGATGGACGATATTGATGCATTAGTGAAGGAAACTAGAATGCTGGCGATGCATCATGAGGCTTGGAAAAGGCATCGTTTCAAATTTAGTGGTCCTCTGTGATCGATAGGTGGGAATATTCAAAATAATGGCCGCACTCCGCGGGTCAGCTCTCAATCACAACTCGACAAGGGTTTTGTTGGGTTGGAGGAACATTAGTGATGTGACGAAGTTGGGTTCAATCACAGATCAATAGAGATATGGAGCCCAATTTTCGGGATTTTCGATTTTAAAAAACATGGTGGATGTCGCATGAAAACCGTACAAAAAAAGCTTCGTTTTTGCGATATATATCGTATGATGACAAAACATCACGTCCTTAAGTATGATAACGAAAATGGGGCTCATGGCGTGTCACAGAAACTATGTATATCTTTATACTGTCTACTTAAACGTGAAATGGAAGCCATTTTAACGTAGTTATTTTTTCCGTTTGATTTTTTTTCCTAACTAAACAAGTTAGCATTTTGACAAAAATCGGTTTTGTGTTTGATGTAAATAAGCTGTCTTAGTACATCTCCTTTGGCTGTTTGATCACATCTAGCCATTGCTAAGTCCATACTCTGACTCTGAGGCTTAGAGCTCTGCAGAATAATACGATGTGTCATCATTACATTATTCTATTTAAGTCAGTATTCACTTTTATTGATTAAGTAATGAATTAGCAATAACAAAATAATTTTAAGTTTGAGAACCTAAACCCAGTCTCGAAAATCTTTTATACCTGTCCCCACTGCTGGGGCGCGGGCCTCCTTCAATCGTATCGTGCCATACTCACCACGCTTGGCAGACGGGTTGGCGAGGGTTTTGATATAAATGCAGAGTTTTCCTTCTCTGGGTGCTGTTGATCATGCCAGCAGCTTTACCTTAGTCTTACGACACCTCGGTATGAGTGAGGGTGGCCTATTCTACTCTGCCGGGGACCACACGGCATTTGGTTCAACTAATATTATTAAGATCGCCTAGCCTTTACAATTAACTTGCTGTTATTCGCAGCTGTAAAATGATGCTAGATGTGTGATCAAATTCGGCATTCCGATATCTTTCGTTTTAAATAAATCTCGGTCCCATCTCTACTCAGTAACAACATTTCGTGGCAATTTGCCGCGATGGATGGAGACGTCAGCGCGACAAAAAGCTCCTATCGATCAGACTGCGCCCGCGCAACTCGCTGTGTTCCTGAGCATACTTTCGTTGGCTTTTGTTCCCTCTCCATGCGTGGTTGGCTAGTTACAGCTTTATATTGTGTAACTTTGAGAGTAATAGCGTTTCTTTGTGCTAATTTTATGGTATTGTCCTAAGAAATATGATTGCATTCAAGTTGTTTAAAAAGCAGCACTTATGTCTCCCACACGTTGCTTTTTGTGTTACTCTTTAGTATCATTGAAAGCCTGGCCTAAGTAGAGTTTTTAATAATTCTGTGCAGTTGCAGTACTGAACTTTTTCCTATTGACATAAGAGCGAAGTTAGACATGATACAATATAGTACACCCCATCCCATTACTGCTCGTACAGCCTACCGCATCGGAACCACCATGTTCTTTTCAATAAGTAAAGTGTCACAGAAATAATCACTTCTGAGAGAGTATATCGAAGCGGAGAATCCTCCTGGGATGGGACCGGCGCGCCCGAACAATGCGGCTGAAAAAAATACGCCCTCAGGGTTGGTAGATTGTTTTGCTTACAAAAACAATCATAGTAAAGAGAACGGAAAAAATGCTAGCGATATCGAAAATACGACCATAATTTGATTACGGACGGGGGTATCTTCTGCATTGTTTATTCTTTTCTGCTTTTTCAATTAAATCGACAAGAATGTAGGGAAAGCTCTCTACTTAACATTAGTGATTAAATAATAGGTATTCATAGTTCGATAAATGCAACATTTGCTGAATTACTAAAAAAGTTTGATCACAACTACGAAATTAAATTGTTACCTAAATTTTATCCTCATATGAAACACATAACATTTCAAAACATGTACCACCAACCAATACTATCCCGAGATAAATAAACGTTTTTCTGTTTTAAAACATCGCTTTGTTTTTGGAGCATCTAAAAAATACTCGGAATGTTGATTCCTCAATCTAAAACGACAAATAGTTACCATGTTACATGTGAAACAAAAACACCGACTGCGGTAAATCACGGGTTAGGAGTTAACGTCGGGGTCAGCGCGTACCCTCCCTGACGCTGACGACTGACGCTGACGAGCCGTCACGAGGCGCACGCGTCAGTCAGCTGCCACCGCTGACTCGTCAGTCATCTCCAACCCAGCTTAAGCCCAGTTTAAAACCTGACAGCCCCGTGATCGATGATATGCGAGAGGAATGTGCCCAAACCGAAATAGCATCATGCACTCGTTAACGTTTTAGCGCTAATGACTGAATTGCTTTTAGAGGTAAATGTTTGTTTTGGGGTTCGGACCTTCACATGAGATTAGGCAATAGCTACTTTAATAATTCATGAAGAATCTCCGCACGACACCACCGCAAGCTTGACAATATTAGAACGCCTGCGGCGACGGCACACGGCTTCTATTTTATATCTGCCCCTGTTTATTCAAAGACCAAATGACCATTAAGGGTGCTGCTGTGACAATTTTGTTTGGTGTGCGGCATAATTGAATAGGAGGATGGGAACGACACGCGCCGCATTATCTGTAAAGAGAGAATGTGCAAATAAATGTGTGTCATAAACTACGCGTGAGATCCAAGCGACATTATTACGGGAATCGAATCCATTATTCGTGCGAGACACTATGTTACTAAAAGCCTGGTAATGTACTGGGCGTACGCAAAGCTTCGCACTTCTGAAGCATTATCTAAATTGTTAAATGCACTTAGAGCCACTATGAAGTAACGCAAGGCAGCGAGTTTCTTCACACGTCGTTCCAGCAAGGGTTGACAGTTACTGGGCTGCTAATGCTACCTAATGGTGGAAGTGTTCTACGCTTTCGACGAAATTAAACTTCACTACTGGCACAGATGAACATTTCAGGTCTTTATGTATGAGGTTGAATATTCGTGCATTGTTTGACCCTGAAATTTGGTGATAAACTCAAAATGCGTAGGCAGAGACCACACGCACTGGTCGAGCAGCTCTCCCTACGCAAACACGAGTGGCGTCGTAGTTCACTTTACTTACATACTTCTCTTTCTGTCTGTGTACACTACTGCTTAGCCGCAACATGGCGCTAATCAGTTATAAACACCGGACCACTATCATTATGAAACCCCATTCTTCGGTTTATTAACAGCACGATAACGCTAAGTACTTTCACGAGTAGATCTACTCATTACTGTTTGGTTTTTCTCTTACCATCTCGATTTTACCATTCAAGCTAATACCGTAGGTTTCACAATAAAAAATATTGTGAATGTCCGTGTTGGCGAAACATTTCCATTTCCAACACTTCTGTAATTAAGGACCGTGAAATATGGCTCGCGTCAAATTGTGTTGTAGTTTTGTGACAATACAGTATTTACGGGGAAGGACCAAAAATAAACAAACATTGTGCACAATCGGTCGAATAAATATGCTGGCACAATGCACGGGCCAGCACGTCATAATAAGGCAGTGGCTTTGTGCAGCTGGTTATAAATCATACAGTCCTTTGAAGAGAATGGCACGCCATAAATAATGGGCCGAAATCGGCTCCGATGCTCTCCACCGGGACATTTTTTCGTGCCCGTGAAGAGAATTCTAATGGCGAAACAAATTAATCAATGGGGTCGCGACAAAACTCACTTTTTGCCACGAGGTCCTTTATTGTAAAACGTTTACGAGCGATATACCCTCGAAGCATTAAACCGAAATGGGAGACCCATTTAAAAGCTCTCCTATATTTATGCATGGCTATAATTTAATATTCCTCAATATGCGTTGCGCACTTCGAGTGATTACCGATTGTTACCATTATTATGGTCGCAGTTAAATTTAACCCCACGGTCGTAAATATTGAGCCAGCCACTTCCAATTTTTATGGGTTCGTAAGAAAGTAATTAAAACTCAGCATTATGATAGTATTGAAGAATTTAACGCCGTCGACGTTGTTACGGCTCGACTGCATTTAATGGTTCAGTGCACCCCTGAATAAACAAGGCTATTGGGAGTTAAATTTGCTTGAACCGGATATGACTGCTCTCGAACATATCCATCATGTGTCTAAATCAGGACTTGGTCAAATCAAATACTCCCACTTGATTCCGGCTAGGATTATCTCTGAAACGAGGGACTCTAGAGGGATGCGGTCAAGTCGGTTTATTTTATGATCAGTAAATCTTGTCGGTTATGAGCTCCTAAATAATAACGTTTTATTGGCCACCGTCGCCGTACGATTGACGAATGCCTACCTACGTTTTATTGTCGATGGCAAACTGAAGTGTCCCAGGATTTATGTGCTCCCATGAAGTTTACTGCTAATGCAATGTGCTTGGGTCGAATTTGATTTAAACAGATTGGAAATTGTATATAAATTCTGTTTGAAGTTGGTGGCTGGAGTAAACTCAGACTCTGCAATGGAGACGAATTTTTATGATCAATGAATATGTAATTATGCGATGTTCAAAAATATCATCATGAAATAGAAGTTATTAATAATAATGACGTCACGTCAGATCTTTATTTGTTTTATTTGTACTTTGAGTAGACAAGTTACTTGAATCTTTTTAACTACTACGACCACCATCATCGAAAAGAAATGTGAACACAGCAGGACCCTTGCAATGTTTGTGCCTGTTTTGTTTATCTATTCAATACATATTCCTGTTTAGGACTCACTTCCTGTTGTCTTTGTTTAACTAAAGTTTTTAAGACTGTCAGAATCTTTTTATGTGACATAGATTGATATGGGGTCTAGTCTTAATTCATTTGGAAGTGTGTTCGCATGTTTCGCAGCATGCAGCGGGCCGAGTCACGGTGTCCCGTGGGCCAGGCGTCCCGCTGCGCTCCGCTGAGAAGACCCGCATGCTCCCAAATTTACATTCTGAACCCCAACTAGTTTTATTGTGGAGCTGTAAGCCTCCATCGGTCCTTTAACGACCAGTCACCTTCAAATCAATAAAATATACACAATTTGTCACTGTTAATCGCTGTCTGGCTACTACCCCAGGGGAACGACCCAATTCTCTATTCTCTTGCTCAATAGCTATATTTACATAAAGCATACGCTTAAAATTTCTAATAACGTTTTTTAAGTTATAAATATGAATACGAACATTCATTTCCCTGTTGTTTATTCCATTACCAGTCGTAGTGTGAAGTCTGTTTCATTAACAAGTTAAAATCGCATAAATTTATTTTAACGACATCCATTCATTCTCATCTTGCCAGAATTGGTTGGCTCGTTAATTGTCTGGTAAATTAATTTCGTCGTCATTTAGTGGTTTCGAAAACTCCTACATTTGCTCTGTACCTACCTAGTACAAACTGAAGTCATGTTTGAGTAAACAGCGCCGTGACACCCTCGGAGCGTTGAACGGTAGATGTTGAATAAGAAAATATACTTTTGGGAAGCAGTCGAACAGTACAAATATTGGTTGAATCCGTTTGCAGACGTGTGTACTCGCATGTACTAATAGAATGTTTGTTTCACAGAGGTCGTCATGACTCGCTAAAGGTGATCAACGTTGTTTTAACGGTTTGGAGTAAAACCCTTTACCTGTTTCGAAAAATACAGCAGTAAATTCCTTTAGGTGCCCTCAAATACGTTTTCACGGAATCAATTGCTTTCTCGTCGTAACCCATTTTCCCGGTCGCTACATTTACGTCGCGATCGGGTTAAACTTTATTTCTGGCCGTGTTAACGAACGATCCGGGCACCCAATCGTCTTAATAGGACTCGGCGTTTATTTAACCGATCGTAACTTGACTCGTTACGATTCGGTGTGGATTTTTAAGCGGCAAATAAACTATAACGTTTGTGTGTACTGCCACATTCTCCCCAGCGAGAATATCCATCATAATAAAGGATGCTACATTACATATTAATTTATTGCTCCTTACATTCTTCAGAATGACTAACGCTTGTGTGGTTTTCAAATAAATCAGAGTCTTTTGAATAAAATTGTCCTTATCATTTAAAGTGAATGTTTGTAGTGATTTATAATCTGGGTTTATAGAATTAGCCTTGCATTTTTGTCAAAGCAAAGTAAAAGCGAATGATTACTCCATAGATCGTGCTTTGTGTTTTATTTAAATGAATTCAATTAAGTTTAAAATCTCATGTCTCTAAAGGTCGATAAAAAAAGATAGCAGCAGCCATTTAGTTTTATTCGCAAAGTTTTAGTCATGTCAGTTTTCAAATTCTCCGTAGAATCTCGGTCGTTAACTTTAACGAAGCTTGGGTTGTTAGGTTAATTGTTGCGAGCGTATCGTCGATCTCGCGACTGCGCCCACATTACCATGTACGAGGTCCACTAGACGCGATTACATCTCTGCCGTCGTGATGCAGGGAAATTCTCCACTCTGCTCCACAGTCACGTTTTTACCTGGACCACGGTATACGACACAAAATTCCATGCAAATAATTCGCAATAAAAGTCAATAAGGATTTACAGTCGCAACTGCAGTTTCATATCGACTTTATTCATAACGTTTCAATAAATTCTGGAATTGTTGCCTTCTGTGAATAAAATAAAAACGTTTGGCAGACAGTCGGCGCCGTAGGAGACGTGTAGGTAATAATGAGGAATGCAAGCTCGCGAGCGAGGTGTGGGCGCTGCAAGCCTTACTCACTTCTTTTTACAAATTCAATTCCAACTGGGAAATCTTTACGAGAATATACCGAATGGAAATGTTTACTTTACTCTTTTACGACTTCAAGTATTTATTTGCCAGTTTCTCGCGAGTACGGGACTCGCGAACATTAATATTGACCGTATGGTAATTCGCGTTGCTCACCCTCGCCACTCACACTCACCGCGGGGACCGGAGCTTAACCCGAATTACTGGAATGTGCGGTTTTGTTAACAGTAACTTAAGGTCCGCGGTTTCCTATCCTGACTCCAGGACTGCGGTAATGGACAACATTTCAAAATTGCTAAGCTCTGAAACAAAAAATACCAATTCTTTGTTTACTTTTCCGCTGCTCGAATATATATTTATTCATTTTTTATATTGCTTATTTACTGAGAAAAAAATTAAAAACTAAAAAACGTAAGATGACGTCATCGGACGGCAGAATGTAAAATATTTCTTTGCTTAGCACATTATAGTTTTAAATTTACGTAATGCCAAACTCATGACATGTAACTGTCAAAAAAAAAAGACAACTTGTCAACGTTGAATGTATGAATGACGTTGACAATGTTGACACTAGTATTATTTACCTTTGACAGTAGTACCTTTTTTTTATTTATAACAATGATAAGCAAAGGAATATCGCTGTATTCAGCCGTCCGATGACGTCATTTGGCGCTTACGTCTATTTAGAATAAAAAGAATTTCAATAATTATTTTATGCATGAAAATGGACAAATTTTGAAAAAAGAAAAAATATGGGTCTGTTCATTTTATGTCTACTTTCATATAAAAAAACAATATGGACATGTTAAAAATTTGAAATGTTGTCCATTCATTACGGAGGCTTCTACATCTGCCTCATTAATGAGTTTACCCACGTAGCTTTGTTTGTTTCAATTGCCGTACTCTATTTTTCCTGCTCGTTTAAATCCGACGCTGTATATTTTATTCGGACGCTGCTCATTTGTCTTTTTTATTTTACTTGTTACTCGCTCGCATCGTTTATTTTCCGAGCGTTACCGTTTTTAACTGATCGTAGTTTTGAATCGCGTGGCGCGAATGCTATTTTTATTTTTTTAACTTGGTTCGTGTGGTCGTGACTTAGGGGAACTTTAAACGTCATTAAGAGAACAAAAAGTTCTTGTGTCGTGCTGTCCGGCCTTTATCTTAGAACCGGTAGCAACTCTGTATAATATGGTCCGTCTAATTGTAATGGGCAGCAACCAGGTGGAATAATGCTCAGGACTCGCCCGCAGGGTTAAAAAATAATCGTTGGGCGTGGCTAAGATCCTGTTTGTTTTCGACTCAACTTTAATCGAAGCCGAAACCCGTAGCTCTTTGGTGAGCGTCCTTAATTCTGATTTATAGTCACCGCATGCTGTTATTATAAAGTTGTGTTTGTATCTCCCGGGACGGTTTTATTCCCCTAGTATTTTAACTTTCCCAGCTCGTAATATCAATTAACTGTTTCATAATTCTCAGTTAGAACGTTAATTAAGTTACAGCTGGTCTTGGTGGATTTTTATAGTGAGCGTATAAGGATTTCGCTGAAATTGTTGGGCCGGCTCGGGGGTATAACGAGGCATTGTTAAGGATATCTCGCAATCTCGCCTCAGCTATCACCTAAGGTAAATCACCTGCGTTCTGATATCCTCCCGATAACTTGTACTGTTTGTGTAAGAGCCTCATTTTAAAGAATGAATGAGGTTGTTACGTTGATTCGTCGGAAAATTGAAATAGCGCGCAGAGCGAAGGTGACTCGTACAGATCGTCGGCAATTGAAACCGGGCCGGTTACTCGTAGGTGCTCGTTGGGATAATACAAGCAATCCATCTCCGCCAGCCCGATGATGGATCAGTGATGGGGATCACGACTCGCTCCTTTGTTGTTTTGCTTGTTGATAAACGCTGCGCGCCGACCGCTTTCCACCATATTAGTGCCTTGTTACATTTGAATAGCTTTTTTACGAGGTTAATAGGATCGAGTCTTGAGAAGATAGCTACGAAAAGTGGTTTCAACCATTATTTGTGGTTAAACTGCAGCATTTCTTCTTTACGTGACTCTTGATGTTTAGTGGTTTAGTTTCTGTGTAACATCGAGTTGGTTTATTTCTATCTCCAAGTCTTAGTGTATTTTTATTCAAATTGGTCATTACGCTTGTAGATCTTCCAAGATTCCACCTTATCGAATATTCGAATAGATAGCATTTCTTCTATGAATAAAATAAATCTACATAATTCTTAAAGTAAACGATCCCGAGGTGCGTCAATGACATTCAATTTATTGGAGTTTGAGTATTCATGGATTGAAATGACTTGAAGCTCGTTACGTAGGCTTCGAATGCTTTTACGAGATAAGATCATCTCATGTGTCGTATTACAGGGTGTCTTCGGAGCTTTCACCGATGCGTCAGCGCCGGGCGCGTGTTGTGACAGCCTCCCACGATAAACTCCGTGTTTATATGCGCGCGCGCCGCCCGCCATGTTTGTTTTATCTCGATCCACCGTTCGTCCGTGTTAATAAATGTCTTGTATTGGAAAATGTTATCTTCCTTTTTTTATTCAATATTTTTATACCCGTCGTATGTTTTATTTAGACATCGGTTATTAATAATAATGGATCCTTGAGGGTCGTTAGATCAAAACTCGAGATCTTGGAACGTGTAGCAGTTTTTGTCCGTTTTTTGTTACCGTCAGTTTTGTGGGTCTCATTTTTATTGGGGTTCTAAACAAGGGACGTGTTGGTGTATTTTATATTCCAAACAGATGTTATCCTGCGACGATGGCTGGGAAATTAATTGAATAAAGTTTTGTTTGTTATTCGTTTGGAAGCACGCATACTTAAACGTTCACATGGAGGCTTTTACGTTTTACGGCAGGTGTAAATATGGCGTGCACGTACGGAGGTCTACCTGCCGTGCTCGCTCTGACATAAAAAGTTTCAAAAACTGCACCTGAAACTTAAATGTTGGGGGAAATTTGAGTACCGACTGCAGCGCACCGTTTATTCGTTTTGTGTTACAAGTCACTGTTGTTTGAAAAAGTACTCTAACTGTAAGTAAAAAACTGCTTGCGTGAAATAATAAACCTACTTTCAGGGCTTTAATAACACTGTATCCTAGATATTATGGTTAGTACTGTTACGCAAGGCGATCGCTGGCTATTGCTGGTAAAAACTGAGTGCGTAGAGGTTCGAAATGTGATGGCATAACTTTAAACATGAAACCCTACACACTGATCTTTGGGTGGCCGTAGAAGATAGTTGCGAGAGGCTTGTATTACATTATCAGTAAAAAAACTACATTAAATCTTTCGCGCAGCCCTTGTTTAGTGGTCGTGACGTTCTGCATGACCGTGTAGTTGTAATAACGTAGCTTTGGATCGGAAGATAGTTACGACGACAGACTTGTACCGCATTATCAGTACAAAAACTACAATAGGCAACCTGTCGCGAAGCCCTTGTTAAGTTGTTACGTCACTGTGTTCTGGTCTAATAAGCATTGAGCTACGGCTAGTTAACGCGCGTGTCGAATCGGCTCCGTCCGGCGACTCCGACAGGGAGGAGAGGCGGGATTAAGGTGACGGGTAGGGCACACTAGCGACGCCAAACGATTTTAATTTTTAGCTGCTAAACCGGATCTATTTTAAACAATTTCGGGGTTACAACCTCTGGGCAAACACTTGTACTATTTATAAAATAACCATTGACAAATGTTGGGCCCGTTTTTGTACGCGAAAAATTGATTACCGCCAAAAGCGGCCTCTTTTAGCGTGAATAAATTTTTCGCGTGCAAATGTTGGGTCCGCATTTGCGCATGGTTACTTAATAAATAATATAAGTGTTTAACCCCGAAATTGTTTAAAATAGATCCGGTTTAGTAGCTAACAATTAAAAACGAATGGCGTCGCTAGTTAGGGCTACCCGTCGCCTTAATGCCATACTGACCGGACAGGTGTATAGTTTTCGAAATAACTCCCCAAAATTTAAGAAAATATTAAAAGGTGAATTGCCTCTTAAAACCAGTACCCGATTCCGCTAACAAGATGTTTTCTTTAAATGTTTCCATGAGGCACTTACCTACTCATAAAGTTAAAAAAAATTACACACTATTTGTATTAAGCATTTTATCTTTTCCTTCTTTATCTATCTTCATGTTTCTGATTAATCCAAATATCTGTTCAAAGTAAGAAGCTGATTTTTAAATTCGCAATAAATGTGTCTACAAATATTTCATTTGGTCAACAAAACTTGGTGGGGATGGATAGTTCATACAAATAAGTAAAATATCGTTTTCAGTCCCCTTTTCCGTTAAAATATATTTTCCTACACTCATATGAACAATGGAAAAAGCAAAAATAAGAAATTATAAAATTTCATGTAAAAAAAACAAAAAAAAAATAATAAAGTAGGTAATTATGACAAGATTTTAAAATGTCGATTATGTAAAGCACGGTGGCATTTATCCCGGTTGCACTCTACGCTGGAGGGGCGGCCCATTGTCCTATTCCGGAAGCCAGTCCGTGACGGACGAAAGTGTTTAATTACGGTCCAATTATATCGGAGCCAATTTGGACCACAAATCACTTTGGGACTAAACTTCTTGATTGGCAATTGTTTCAACTAACGATATAGTTGTCCCCGAGATATTGGAAAAATTGTGTCCATTAGTAGATTTGAAACCTTTGGTTTGTATTTTAAACTAAGCCGTGGCTTCGAAAGGGTAGACATTTTTTTCATGTGATAGGTGGCGAAGAGCAGACGGATCACCTGATGGTAAGCGATTGCCGCCGCCCATGGACACTCGCGACACCAGTAGAGTCACAAGTGCGCTGCCAACCTTTAAACCCCACTTTCCCTCGGATTGAGCCTCCGGTACCCCAATGGACAACATTTCAAAATTGCTAAGCTCTGAAACAAAAAATACCAATTCTTTGTTTACTTTTCCGCTGCTCGAATATATATTTATTCATTTTTTATATTGCTTATTTACTGAGAAAAAAATTAAAAACTAAAAAACGTAAGATGACGTCATCGGACGGCAGAATGTAAAATATTTCTTTGCTTAGCACATTATAGTTTTAAATTTACGAAATGCCAAACCCATGACATGTAACTGTAAAAAAAAAGACAACTTGTCAACGTTGAATGTATGAATGACGTTGACAATGTTGACACTAGTATTATTTACCTTTGACAGTAGTACCTTTTTTAGGGTTCCGTAGCCAAAATGGCAAAAACGGAACCCTTATAGTTTCGTCATGTCCGTCTGTCCGTCTGTCCGTCTGTCACAGCCGATTTACTCGGAAACTATAAGTACTACAGTGATGAAATTTGATGGGAATATGTGTTGTATGAACCGCTACAAAAATATGACACTAAATAGTAAAAAAAAGAATTGGGGGTGGGGCCCCCCATACATGTAACTGAGGGATGAAATTTTTTTTTTCGATGTACATACCCGTGTGGGGTATCAATGGAAAGGTCTTTTAAAATGATATAAAGTTTTCTAAAAAACATTTTTCTTAAAGTGAACGGTTTTTGAGATATCAGCTCTCAAAGTCGTAAAAAGTATGTCCCCCCCCCTCTATTTTTATAACTACGGGGTATAAAATTCTAAAAAAAATAGAGGTGATGCATGCTAATTAACTCTTTCAACGATTTTTGGTTTGATCAAAGTATCTCTTATAGTTTTTGAGATAGGTTGATTTAACTGTAATTTTGGTTAAGTTATTGTGCTTACACTGAAAACGATGGCTGAGGCAAAATATCGGGAGAGTTTAGGCTCCATTCACCAGGTGTATAAATTGACATAATAAGTTTATTATATTTGCTGCTACGGAACCCTTTGTGCGCGAGCCCGACTCGCACTTGGCCGGTTTTTTTTATCAAAAAAATGATAAGCAAAGGAATATCGCTGTATTCAGCCGTCCGATGACGTCATTTGGCGCTTACGTCTATTTAGAATAAAAAGAATTTCAATAATTATTTTATGCATGAAAATGGACAAATTTTGAAAAAAGAAAAAATATGGGTCTGTTCATTTTATGTCTATTTTCATTTAAAAAAACAATATGGACATGTTAAAAATATGAAATGTTGTCCATTCACGCAGCCATTTTTAGGGTTCCGTAGCCAAAATGGCAAAAACGGAACCCTTATAGTTTCGTCATGTCCGTCTGTCCGTCTGTCCGTCTGTCCGTCTGTCACAGCCGATTTACTCGGAAACTATAAGTACTACAGTGATGAAATTTGATGGGAATATGTGTTGTATGAACCGCTACAAAAATATGACACTAAATAGTAAAAAAAAGAATTGGGGGTGGGGCCCCCCATACATGTAACTGAGGGATGAAATTTTTTTTTTCGATGTACATACCCGTGTGGGGTATCAATGGAAAGGTCTTTTAAAATGATATAAAGTTTTCTAAAAAACATTTTTCTTAAAGTGAACGGTTTTTGAGATATCAGCTCTCAAAGTCGTAAAAAGTATGTCCCCCCCCCTCTATTTTTATAACTACGGGGTATAAAATTCTAAAAAAAATAGAGGTGATGCATGCTAATTAACTCTTTCAACGATTTTTGGTTTGATCAAAGTATCTCTTATAGTTTTTGAGATAGGTTGATTTAACTGTAATTTTGGTTAAGTTATTGTGCTTACACTGAAAACGATGGCTGAGGCAAAATATCGGGAGAGTTTAGGCTCCATTCACCAGGTGTATAAATTGACATAATAAGTTTATTATATTTGCTGCTACGGAACCCTTTGTGCGCGAGCCCGACTCGCACTTGGCCGGTTTTTTTTTTATCAAAAAAATGATAAGCAAAGGAATATCGCTGTATTCAGCCGTCCGATGACGTCATTTGGCGCTTACGTCTATTTAGAATAAAAAGAATTTCAATAATTATTTTATGCATGAAAATGGACAAATTTTGAAAAAAGAAAAAATATGGGTCTGTTCATTTTATGTCTATTTTCATTTAAAAAAACAATATGGACATGTTAAAAATATGAAATGTTGTCCATTCACGCAGCCATTTTTAGGGTTCCGTAGCCAAAATGGCAAAAACGGAACCCTTATAGTTTCGTCATGTCCGTCTGTCCGTCTGTCCGTCTGTCCGTCTGTCACAGCCGATTTACTCGGAAACTATAAGTACTACAGTGATGAAATTTGATGGGAATATGTGTTGTATGAACCGCTACAAAAATATGACACTAAATAGTAAAAAAAAGAATTGGGGGTGGGGCCCCCCATACATGTAACTGAGGGATGAAATTTTTTTTTTCGATGTACATACCCGTGTGGGGTATCAATGGAAAGGTCTTTTAAAATGATATAAAGTTTTCTAAAAAACATTTTTCTTAAAGTGAACGGTTTTTGAGATATCAGCTCTCAAAGTCGTAAAAAGTATGTCCCCCCCCTCTATTTTTATAACTACGGGGTATAAAATTCTAAAAAAAATAGAGGTGATGCATGCTAATTAACTCTTTCAACGATTTTTGGTTTGATCAAAGTATCTCTTATAGTTTTTGAGATAGGTTGATTTAACTGTAATTTTGGACTTTGCTGCTACGGAACCCTTTGTGCGCGAGCCCGACTCGCACTTGGCCGGTTTTTTATTTTTTAACATTCCCTTTTTTTGTACTTATAGTCTATATCAAGGATGACGCAAAATTGTAATTTTGAAAGAATTTTCGAAATCGGTGCTATAGTTTAAGTTTATTCGTTACATACCTCTTTATTAAATCATATACACTTCCACTTTTAATCAACATTATTAATGTAAAATGTCCCAGACTAGCGATTAATCTAAATTCCGAACGTAAATGCAATCCTATTCTAGCCGTTGCAACACCAAAATATTGTCGATCTTATCGGAACACGATAACACGTACATTTATCATCCACTTTAAGGTGACAGCCGAAATATCCAAAAGGTAAATCAGTGATTCATAATCTGATTTAGTAAGAAAACCGCATATAGAAATCTATGTAAACACAATTCTTAGAATTGTAACCTGCTTAGATCCTTCTGCATGACGTAATCACAAAATATATTATTGTACTTGGATGATGTAATATTAATTTCATCTTACCTGCATCCTCTTTAACTGAACAAAGTGCACCTTCGTGTAATTTAAAACACAAGTTATCTAATAAACCTGACCTTTATCTTATTAAAGAGAAGTTGGTCACAAAAAGGTCTTAATCGTCTGCAGTAATTATATCGCTAATAAAAACTTGTCACATGCAAATTATTTGCTGTAGATTCCGTTGAAGATTGCACACGCGCGTTTTAAAATTGTGTCCAGTTTTTCTGCAGTTTTTTGCAACACCCGCCAGATACTTTATGATACTCGCAATTTTATTTTGTAAGAGTTGAAAAATAACCCGGGAACTGGAGGGCACGCCTGTACACCGGCCGTTTATGTTTTTTTCTTTTTGCCCATTGTTTACTTTACTGGCCATGTTAAAAATTTTATGATTTCCATCATGTTCATGACTGAATGACGGGCGCTCGTAAATTATGCCGCGAACGGTTGCCAATTCGATAATTCCCGGCTGCGCATGGGCCTTTAGATTACTTTAAATTTATTAAGCGCTCGTTATGCATTTAATTTTGGGCTTCGTAACAGGACACCATATTTTTAATTTGAAAATTCGTAAGTGTACAATCCAATCGTAAAACGATTATCCTAACCTAATCGTAAAGGACAACCTAATCGTAACACGTGAATTTGCGACTCCATTTTGTTTTAAATTAAAAATAAATTCGTCCTCCCCGCGAGTACCGTTAATGTATAATGCACAGAGCGTCTCGGCAAATTTAAAATATGATATGTAGGTGTTGGCGAGGTGTAAACAGCGCAGGTTAAGCGCGCTGCCGTCGACGCTCTTTTTGAGGGCCCTCCTCGAGAGCTCTTTACAAACTGCTCTCTTCAAGCTGCGCCCAACGGACGATTTTTTAAACATTCACGTTGCATTGTTCCCTCTTTTATTTCGTAGCAACTTATTCAAACACGCGTGTCAAAACGTTGAAAAAGTATTTAATGTTGCCTTCTGACATTTTCCTCCCATCGGAACTCATAACCTTTCTAAGTTCGAGAGCAAACAACTTCTGGGCCTCGCGGACGCTATGTTGGTATAAATCCACATAATACAGTGTGTGGGATAATATTTGGTGAGCGCTATTTGACAAGCGTGTTCGTGTGTTTTGTTATTGGACACCTCCACTCGGCACACAGTTTCTATTTGAATTGCACTGACACAAACCACGAGGTTTCAGGAAAGACTGTTTACACATCTGCCTGGCCCTTTCCTCGAAAGAAGTACTAGAAAGTCCAGTAGCTGTGATAATTCGGAATAATCTTTATCGAGCGGCGATAAGGTTCACGAAAATAAATCTCATATCGCAATAAAATGGATAAGGAATCGATTTTTTCGGCGGCTACCGTGCGATAACCTCCGCCAAAGGATCGTCGTAATCTGTCAGATAAGCTGGAGATATGTTCGCTGTCATTTCTAGTAGACAGACATGCACGTGGTCTGACTTGGTAATTGGATTTAAGCGATACAAGAAACAAATTCATACGAAGGGTTGTTGGGCATAATCCGGGGACATTTACAAACACGTCACGACCGTGTTCGTGCTTAGTGTCCTTTTTTATTATACGTGCTTTCTGTCGCTTGTCACTTTGCTCTCGGGTTGCTATAATTTTTTGTCCCAGTTCCTTTGGGTGTTTGCCGAGCCCCAAGGGAAGGTTTCGTAGATTACTGCTTGGTTTCTCGTAACTGTAGCGGTTCACGAAGTTCTAGGCACTGTATTTGAGATCCTCGGGCTACCACGATCGCAGTCATTCAAATGAACCAGTACTAGATTGTGATAAATATTGGAATGGCTCTCGATTTTGAGTGCAGCACTTGAAGCATTTCTGTGATTGTTTTTACTTTTTGTAGACTAGAGCTATACAAAGATAGAAGTTTGTAGACAGGTGCAGCCATAAATTACGAATGCAATTGTTCAGTTCCATACTTGAGACAAATGCACTTGAAGTTTGTGTTTATTAATAGTTGAGTCGAAGTCGACGTGCGTCGGTACCAGGCGCGCATAACTCCGGCGAAGTTAATTTCCTCCGAGCGTTCCGCACGTGACGTCATAAATATCAAGACAACCGAGTTCAATTTCGCGAGTTAACCAACTCGACTGCAGCATAAACCACAGCACTGAACGACTCTGTTTTGATAGGGCCGTGCTGTAGAACGTACGCTATTATTGTAACTGATAATATTTACGCTTTTGCGATGTAATTTAGCGACAGGTGGCAACTGTTTACATCGACCAGCCCGTGTCAGAGAATAAATCCGTCGTCGCAGCACTCGCAGGCCATCGTTAACGGGTCATGTTTGTTTTAATACAACACTATTAACAGGAGCACTGATAGCATTATTATAATAACATTTACGGAGTATTTATTTTTCCGTGTCAATCGCGGGAGGATTGATGACGCTCACCTAATTGAGTCGTGATCGGTTTCTATCTCGCTGCACATAATTAGGAACGATGCACATCTGGTTTGTAGCAAAAAGTAAGGAAAAGATTCCGACTGTCAAAGTAATTCATCGGGATTAGTCCGGGGTTGGGCACGCGGGCAAAAAGCGGCATCCATCAGCGCGCCGATAAGCTTTGTGGCATTTTAAAACCGCTCTGCGACACAATCGCCTCTCCTCAAGTCTTCACGCGCCGACGACGCTCTCCTAATGAACATTCTAATATAAACACCTATTAATGTCGAGAAGCCTTTGATCTCTTATTCTTCAATGAAAGTATAACAACCTTAACTAATTAAGTCGGCGGGGGAAATATGCATATAAATGACCGTCCTCGAATCTCATAACATCACACTTTGCGTAATCGAAGATCGTAAGATACAGACACCGATTGCTGGTGGAGGCAATAAAAATTTGGTTAAAAGGGTGTTGCGAATATCAGAATGTGTATAGGTCAAGGCGTTTTAATTAATGCAGTAAATTTGTATAAGGTGCGCACACGTGTAATTGTATTACGTTGTAATTAAATAGGGGGTAGGGGTGGTAGGTAATGGCATGTGTAACAACGCGGCGTGAAGTATGGCGGCGATTATTACGCACATTATCCTCCCGAGAATCCTGAGATGTATTCCTTCACCCTCCGCACCCTTAGCGCTTACTTCTTTTATTAACACCTTGATTTTGTTTGGGGATGAAGTCTAACGTTGGTATATATAAATGTGGGCGATTTATTCGGTAATGTAAACTTCTTTTTCGCTGTTTTCTTCGTTTTTTTTTGCGACAGCCTACATTAATATTGTTTAATTTTTCAAAGTTAAGAAATTCCCTTCCATTAGCTCAGTCGTTCAGGCAATTGCTCGGAGTAAGACGAGTGCACACAGCAAGATCTTAAGATCAACAGGCCCTGTTTCATTAAGTTCATAATCTTTTCCGTTTGTCTCAAGCTGTCTTACAAAAGGTCGCCTAACAAGGTCTGTTCTAACATTCATGTTTAGCCGAGTAAGGTCTGCGACGTAGGATTGGCTCGCGGCGCACTCATTAGAAACAAGACTAGCTTAGAGCTGGAAGGCAGTGCTTTCCAAACATCGGGATCTTCGTAATTCATGCGCTCTTAAAGCCTCACACAGCAGCTTCTTTTTCTTCAGCGATCGGCAATATACCCGTTTTTTTGACGCTGAATGCAGCGGCTTGATCACAAATTCTACCTTCCAAACGTAGTCGCTCTCCGCTTGTCAAATGTTGCCGAAGCAGTGGCTTAAACGCACATCTCCAATCGATCGAACTCCTGAAGTCTCGAAATTACGATGCTGCAACGAAACAGTAGCAAAACGATAGCATAATAGATTGCTTGCTTATTTATTACCAAAGAACCTATCATCGCAGGACCTGAGAGCTTACAACTAAACGGAATTTAAGATCAAATCTTTATTCCCGTCATTTTGTCTCTTTTGTTTGAATGTGACAGGTATATTCTTGTCCGTTTCAGGATGGTTTCATTTTAGGCCATCTGCTTCTGGTTACGTTTCTATTCAAAAGAGGCAGGAGTGTTGCTGGATTTGAAATCGATCGTCCGGCTTCTTTGAAGGATCTCTATTTTGGGAAACTATGGGCTAGAGGCTAGCTTTCCAGACGGTCTGTTTTCTCAACTGATGGCGCCGTGTTTCCTACAAAACTTCCAGACATCTCGTAAACATCTAGTGGCGGAGTTAATAGTTTGTCACAACAATTGCTTCGGAATAGCTTTGTCCCAGTATTTAGATGCTCTACTTAAACCAATCTAACAAGTATTCACTTACTCAAACTGTCTCCAATCGTTAGAAATGTTAAGCACAATTTTGATAAATACATTCATGAAATCACGAATACATTTAAAACACACGTCCCTCAGGATTTCACACCTTCGAAGGGTTGGGCTTTAATTTCTCAAGGCTTTTGTGGGATCAGCTTTGAACCGTCTGTATGAAGGGCAAATCTTGTTAAGGACAAAGCCCAGCGGACAGACAGACAGGCCTACAATAAGGGATCACGTTACCCGCCTCGCTTCCGGAACGGTGATTCCGAAAACCTCAAAGTTTTACACCTGACTACACTCGAGTTGGGTTTTTTCTGTAAATGCTATTACGCAATTTTCAACGGTTCGATTGGTTTGATTTGAAAAGGTATAATTTGAGGTTTCCGAACCGCAACTACGAGTATCATTTTGCCGGAGCCTCAAGAGATTTGTTTTTGTAAATTCCAATAAGTTAGGTTGAAGTTTGTATAAAATATTTATAACCGTTTACGTTAAGCTGGACAAATTTGGTTCGTGCGCTCCCGTCGCAGATTTACTGCCGTCTAATTCTGTCGGGCAAGCGGGGGCTGTGCAATGTAAACTAGCAGTCCTCTAACAACGGATCCTCTGCCATTCGACGCCAAATGAGGCGATTAATCGCCGACAGACGTCTCAGACGCCGGCATGTGCTGTCCCTTAGTCGCAAGGCAATATTTTCCGGTAAAAGAGCCTATAAAACTGTCGCCATTGCAACAGGCACTACCTAAATACGCTTTTTTACGACGCTTCCAATACTATTCTTAACACATCGTATACTCATTTTATGATAACCATTATCACGCGTAGTTATGGGATGTGGTGAAGTAGTAAAATTCTAAACATTTATTTAGCGGTTTTCCGGTAGTCCGTCGCCTTTACTTATTGTATATTCTGTTTTATACGTACAAATGTTTGTACGCGGGAGTAATAATGCAGGAGATTTCCCGCTGGCGACGCGACCCTCGAGGTGCTGAAGTGCATACCTCCGCGTTTATTCCACCGACACCTGCATTTTGTTTTATTTTCTTGCGCGCCTCGTCCGCATAATTCCACAATAATGCCTCTGTTGTGCCCTAAAATCCTTATCCAACGCCTCGAAGGGGAACTTTCTATACGAAATATCAGCGACTATTGTTCGTCGCTCTATTTTATTCCTTACAAATGGGGTTTTTGTACGAACGTAATGAAAGCTTTATTTGAAGGTGCGAGTGTAGAATGCGTCAATGGTGAGGTACACGCGATTTTTCGCGCGATATTCCCCCGCACAATGGGTTGGGGTCTATTAATATTTTATTATTTATCGGTTCTACACGAGTGCATTTTGGAAGGTTGCGATAAGAGTCGAGAGGGCCGTTTCAGCCTTAAGAAATTAGTCGGGTAAGCAAAAAAAAGATGGGCGCCGTCGGAGGCGGGTGGCTGGTTATCTCTTGTTATTTGTCGTATCAAGTGGTCTCGTTCCTTTTGCCGGCGCGTCAAAGGAGCCGCGCACGGTAGCTCTGTGCAGCCACTTATTACCTATGTGGGAATGCTACGGGGCAGCCTGTGTCACATCTTTATTGCCTAATCAGAATTCGTAGATGAATTTCGTGTCGGCTCGCTTCCGTGTTCTCTGCCATTAAAACTAGAGAGGTTCGAGGAAACAATTTATTAAAAGACTGGTGATGATCTCCGTCAGATAGTCGAATGAGCCGGTCTGTTAGTTGGTTTGTTAGAAGTAATTTGGTTGTTTGTTTGAGATTCTTCACGGAATTATGAATACAATAAGGATAGTGAGCGTGTAATAGGGCATCATAAATCGGGCCGGTTGAGTCGTGTATCAGAATTATAATTTGAGCGCGCCGGAGTGTATGCAAATGGTTGACGGTGGTATATCGTATCTCGTTAGCAGTTAATCGTCGTTATTGCTTCTCGAATAAACAAATAGCCGTTAACGGCGTTAAAATTATTAATTTAATCGCACGCATGACCGTTTCGGTGTCTCATTTGCATGTTGGTGTAATATCGTGGAAAATGTACAAACATGTTTAGATAGGACATTAATATTTAACGATTATAGTGTTAATAACACCGATGCCGCGCCAGGATCGGCGGCGAATCCTGTTTCCTTATTTATGAGGAACCGGTAATTTTTAAACATGTTCACAACAGAGTGTTAGAGGAATAAGTAAAAATATTCACAGCCTCAGTTCAAGTAACTTACGATCGTTCCTTTTGTGTGGTGTAAGTTACAATTTACTGTTAAGAGCCTTGTGTCCTTCTTTCGTGTAATTCTTGACTTTATCTTAATTGCGATGCAAAAATTTACGTATTACACAAGCAATTTACTTTTTTACAAGCTGTAAGTTACGGTGTACAAAACGATCAACACGATAAAATCTGTAAACGTTATTTGCTTCAGATGGTGCAATGACAATATTATATGTATATGTAAAATGTATTTTTATGAAAATCGAACATTATTTCGAAGCATGCAATCGATGGCCGTGTGGCCCCCGGCAGAGTAGAATAGGCCACCCTCACTCTTACCGAGGTGTCGTAAAAGGCGACTAAGGTAAAGTTGCTGGCATGATCATCAGCACCCGAGAAGGAAAACTCTACATTTATATCAAAACCCTCGCCAACCCGTCTGCCAAGCGTGGTGAGTATGGCAGTTACCCCTCATGTGATTGAGGGAGGCCCGTGCCCCAGTGGGGACTTAAATGGGCTGATGATGATTAATCGATGAACTGATGAACATAAAAAAAGTCTAGATGGTTCTCGTCGAAGTGCACCTCCTATATACCAATGTATGTCTGTGACAACGAGGGATAATATGTTCATACATTTTATAAAATATTCTACCAGTATGATTTTAGTCTTATTTTTGGTCACCCAGGGGAAATGCGTTACGCATACCCGTCCCCTAGGGGGCGGACAGGTTATGTAGGACTCCCGCACGCATCACGGCGGGGGTCTACTGACTAAAACCATGGCCGTGATAACGGGTACGAAACCTTGTTCACGACCCTCCCCGGACGGAGCCCCCTCCCAGAAGGGCTGGGGGGGAGGGGGGAGCGATAGAATTAGCAAACTGAAGTGGCAGTGGGCTGGTCATATTAGCCGCAGAACTGACAGTTTTACTCCAATCTTAATTAATTAGGAGGGTTGCCAGTAAAGACTCGTATCTTGCCTGTACTTGCTTCTGATAGGTGCTTCAACAGGGTCATTTGATACCAAAACGGTAATACGACCATTATGGTAGGTAAATATTATGAACCTGACACCACGAGTCCTTAGCGGGAAGGGAAAACTGCATTTGTTCTTAGAAACTCAGAGCCGTTTGGGGACTACGAGTTACGAGATTCGTATAATGGGAGCGTGTTTTAGTGTTGCTGGACTATCGATTGTTTGTAGATCGATATCTTATTTTATTCTTTATTGCATAAACGAGCGAGCCGTGGCAGGCCCCCTACAAGGTGGACCGACGATTTGTTGAAGGTCGCGGGAATCCATTGGATGCGGGCGGCGCAGGATCGATCTATGTGGAGAACATTGGGGGAGGCCTATGTCCAGCAGTGGGCGTCTTTTAACTGAAACGATGCTGATGTTAAACTTGATACAAACGGCGGATTTAATGCTTTCGATTCTTTAACAGTCAACCATTGGGCGAATCTGAAATATTTTAGAATGTAGTTCATTTTATCTCTATTTTTAAGGACAAAACAAATAAGCCTAATTAGTTTGTGAATTTGGTCGTAGAGCTAGGAACGGGCGAATCAAATCTTGTGACACAGATTTTGGCCCACCCGATAACTACGATTATTTTCTTATTAAAGTCTAAAACGGCGCATCATTTTAATTTTGAACTTGACCTCAGGAGATTTACGCTTTGGCATGAATGCCAGCTCGACCGGAGTTTTACCACGGCCTCACAGAAAACCGGCGTGAAGCATGAAGCAGCACTGTGCTGTGTTTCGCTGCGTGAGTGAGGGTACCGGAGGTCCAAAATAAGGGAAAGGGGGTTTTAAAGGTTGGCGGCGCCCTTGTGACTCCACTGGTGTCGCGGGTGTCTATGGGCGGCGGCAATCGCTTGCCATCAGGCTAACCGTCTGCTCGTCTGTCACCTATCACATAAAAAAAGACTGCACATTTTCATTTTCACGAGATTAATGTTATCGATAACGTTGTGCAAAACCCATGATTATAATATCGATAACTTTCTTATCGTAAGACACTGCCTTTATTAGGAATAGGAGGTGCGTTTTAGGAGCGAGTGGCTATAAAATAAGAATTCATAGCGACTAATAGCCCCGACTCATATTCATGGCGGATATCATGAATAAATAGGCGGAATAAATTACATCACTGACTCATGGATGTGGATTTTATATTGGAGAAGTGTACAGACGGCGTCAGGTCGTATAACCCTATCAGTGGAAAAAGAGCACTTGTGTCTCAGACATAAGGACCAGTTTAAAGTCCAACAAGGGTGACTCCATCCATCCATGTGACTCCGTGTTACCATAATTTCTTTACGATGGCGATAATTTTATTGATCAAATATGAAATTAATAACAAGAAGTCATTAAATTAATTAATAATATTAATTTATGCGATGACTTAAGGCGGTTATTTAAATACTTAATTAAATTGGATAACTAATTCTTGTTTATTGAATCTTATCTTATGAATAAACTCGGCCTGGTTTTATCTTCATAAAAGATACCGAAGAAAAATCCAAACGTAAAAACAGAATAGAAAAACAGATGAAAATTAATCAAGTCACATTTTTTTTTCAAGGTTTTATTTGGTTTCATCTGTCCCGATGTTCTTAATGGCCACATGGAGAAGTTCTGGGGGCCTACAAGAAATCCGCCGTCCTGTCACGTATTAGACTATGCCTGTCCTATCCGAATAAAAGAGACGCACATCGCGTCTGGGTACAAAGATTTGGTCGTAAATTCAGTTTCGTTGTAAGCCATCTGTTTTGCTTCTAAATAATAAATATTTCACAACATTACATACATTGATCTGACTCCGAGATAGGTAGCTTTACCTACATGGACCAATAAAGAATATGAATACAAATAAAATTATACCGTTCGTATCAGCGTATCGTTAATGGTTAGTTGATACATATTATGAAGATAGTAAGTGTTAGGGTCAACAGTGCTTGGACATAATTATGTCAAAAGAGATAAGAGAAATACTATGTTCTATTTACAAGATTGAATACCTACTACTACGAATAGTAGGCTGGCTGTTTTCTTCCGTATAATGATCAGTACCCTTACCAAAAGTTAGAAAAACTGTTCTCGCTATCGAAAACTATCGCTTTGTCCCTTTCATTGTGGAGCATGTGAAAGAGACAGAGCAATAGTTTTGGATAGCGAGGATAGTATTTCAAACTCATGGTAAGGCCTCTGAGCAATGTCCAATAGATCTGGCAAATGTATCATTCAAAAGATTGGAACATTTGCATCTGGATCAGTGCAGAGATGCGTAACAGTGAAACGCTTCATTTGGAACATCAACTCTCCGATAGATCCGATATTCATTCCGCTCATTCGGATCATTCGGCTCACTCGGATCATTCAGCTCATTCGGCTCATCAAATCATTCCGCTCATTCGGAGCATTTGGCTCATCGGATCATTCAGCTGATTCGGACCCGAGATCCATTTGACTCCAATGATACATTCGGAGCGAACATTTGAGATTCGGAACAGAGCGTAGTGATTTGCTGAGTCGGATCACTGAGTCCTTTCAGTAAAGAGTTACACACGTCTAATGTCCATATCATTGATTTAGTTACTATTCTAAGTCATTGCTCCAAATTTACAAGCTGATTCTTAAAATTAATTCCCAAGTCGAAAGAAATATGAGGCATGCTTCAACTACCAAGTACCAACAAAGCACAATGGTGTAAAAAGATTCCTTTATTACTCGCAATGTAAAACATCAAAATCCTGTCTATACAAAAGCGTTCGCCATTGAGATTGAGCAGAATCAAAAATCTGTGCGCATCAATAACAAAATCGCGGCAAAAAGCTGAATGCGCACGCGCAGAATGCGGCGAGATCAAAGCGCACGCACAAAGGCACCGCGGTCGACGCGCGCGCCACCTGTCTGAGATACCGCGTATCATGGGAACTCACGAAATAATAGAGCGCTTAGAACGAGATTTCACATCTGGGGAGCACGAAACTTGAAGACACATTTTGCTTTAAGGTGACGGGTAGGACACACTAGCGACGCCAATAGATTTTAATTTTTAGCTACTAAACTGGACCGCAACCCTTGCGCTAAAGGCAGCATTCACTACCACTGATCCAAACGGGCGAAATCTTCTCCCTCTTTTTCTCTTTGTTAATGAAAATAATCCTCATTCTCTTTGCCAACAGGTCTAACAGCAGAGCTGTTCTACGTCCGAGACGGGCAGATCAACTTCTACGCGCTGAACTTCGTCGTGCCAGTCCCCGCCACTATAGGAGAGCTTCACTTCACTTGGCAAAGCCTCACTAGGAGACCGGTAAGGTTTCCTATTATTGGTTATGACAACCATCATTACCATTTTAGCAAGTCGTTAACGGTTGCGTCTAAAGCCGTTACATTAGAGCCCAGGGTACGCTCTGATCATGATACAGGATTTGGTAGTAGTTAGTGGACGGCTAAGCTGCTGATTAAGATTCCTTGATAAGGCGACGGGTAGGGCACACTAGCGACGCCAATTGTTGTATAACCATGCCCAAATGTTGGGTCTGTTTTTGTACTAAAAAAAATGATTCACGCCAGAACTGGCCGCTTTTGGCGGTAATTCACAATTCGAGTGCAAAAGCCAGATCAAATAGCTAACTATAGGTAACTATTAAATAAATAGTATAGGCGTTTACCGAGAGACTGAAGCCCACAAGTTGTTTAAAATAGATCTGGTTTAATAGCTAACAATTAAAATCCATTGGCGTCGCTAGTGGGGTATACCCTTCACCTTAAGGGGGAGGAACCAGGACAATAGGTTAATAGGTACATGCTATTACATGAAATCAACATCACACTTAAAATTATTGGCAGCTAGATCCTCTCTTTTGCTCTTTAATGGGGCGTGTATTAGGTACCTATAATATTTGGCTTTATAGATAACAGAGGACGTTCTAAGGAGTTGTGTTGAGTTGAATCAAAATATGCTGTTGGTTAATTAAACTATTATCAGACATCGTAAATTTTCGGCGGAGTAGGGCGCAGATATAATCACCACTTACGATGTTTTTTCGACGTGTCGTTATTATTAATTTATTACACAATTCCAAACAGTAACGAAGGCAATACATTACAAAATTGATTTAATGGTCACAGAACTGAGTTATTAATGGTGTATATTCGCTGCATCATATCTGGCCATAAACTGGTACCCGTTTAGGCAACAACTGCCTCTTAATGGAAATGGGGGTTAAAAACTTCGCCTCGCAGTGAGACATTAATGGACTATTACTTACTTATTTATTACTCGGCCTATGTTTCAGTACTTCAAACATACGCGAATTATGCTAACGCAAACTATACGTGATCGCATGCTGCGACTTTTTGTTCGTTACTTATAAGCTCGTGTACTTTTCGCAATGTGTATTCGCCCGGTAAGATGTTTAAAAGTCTAAAGCAATATATTACATGCTTCCACCGCTTAAACTGAACAATCGATTCTATGAAACAATCGCGCCATTATGGTAATCTTCGGTATGACGTGAATGCTAAGCAACCCATGAGCACGGATTACACGGCACCAGCGGCTGTGCTCTAAAATAATGCGTGTCTTCACTTCAATTAACCAGTTCTTTCTTACCTCTAGATGTTTTTGCGGAATGTTTTATAGATTGCTTCGTAGACGACGTTCCGCGCTCGCGGCAGTAACTTCCGCCGTAATTAACTTGTAAAGGCAGGAAGAGAAGGAAAGTTTATTTTTTCAAGCCCGCTCCGTAGTTGGCTTGTTTACCCTCAGCTTCGCAAACAACTCATTCATATGGTAATACTGCTCCAGCGGTAGCGCCGAAATATCGACGGGTCACAATGTACTGATAACCGTATCGGAGCCCGAGGTAATCTTGTCGGCAGCCGGCCGTGTACACACTGCGTTAATTCTGTCCGACGTTTGATTGATTAGCCGGATATTTATTTTCGTCTTCACATTTGTATATTTCTAATTCAAATTAGACCGCCTCCTATGCAAATATTCTGGCGGCGAATCACGACGTAGTCCCTCTTTTATTTGCCTTACATCCTGTGCTCTGCATCACTAACCAAATATTATGTGCATTTATTTATTTTATCCGCCGCGGACGCAAGTGAGACGAGCTCGTTACATTCGGGTTCGAACTGCTCACAAAAGTCTTCAACATTTCAAAAATCGTGCATCCCAACGCAAACGAGTTCAGTGATCTTGTCAAATAAACATCTGCTTATTTAGGACGCTATTTGCAAGTCATAAGAAACGCTCGTCTCAGCGCGAGATGCTTCCACGATTTTGAATGTATTCAGCATGTGTGCTTATGTATATAGGCGGCACAAAACAGACAGAAATTTAAATTCGTTAACATTCGCTAGGCAAGTAAAAGTAAAAGGTCGGGAATATGCTGTGGTTGCGATCTGGCGGCTTCTCCCTTATCAGCATCTCGCAAGCTTCGAGCGGCGGCCGCTATCAGATCGGCCCTCGGCTCGACTCCCTTATTTGCCCGGCGGCGCCTTTGACTAGAGCAAATATTTGGTAACCGGTTAACTAGCGCCGATGAGCGATCACCATTGTCTGTACTCACCGACTGCAGTGATAATATTTAATTAGCGGCTTCGCTGTCGCACCTACGCGCTCACGAGCGGCCTCCGTAATGTCAGCTTCAGAGGTGCCGGCCAAAGAGCCCGCGGCGAATAATGTTTGCTTAAACGGCCGCGGTGCACCGCCTTGATTACTCTAATGACCGTTTCATGATCAACATATTTAACTAGCCTTAAAACTAACTAGAGATAGCAATACAACATTAACATGTGCGAAGCTCGACGCCGCGTGTGTCATTCGCATAAGGGAAACATAAAGCACATTGAGTGATTGCCTGTCTAGTGTCTACGTACACTTGGAAACATTTGCATGTTGTGTAAATGTACGGACAGCTAGGAAAGTGTTCACTTGCTCCTAGCCGTATTCGCGGAGCAAGTAAAAGGAACGGTGGTCGTGATCGCGGCGGGTAGTTGTCGACTCGACATTTGATCCCGCTGACACGGCATACCGTAAACATGCCCGGCTACTCGGCCCATTTAGGGTCACTTGGCGTGCTGTCGTCCGTCATTGCGCGAACTGATACTGTTATTTCGTGATGGGACAACCGTTAGGAATGTGCCATGCATTATAAACTTCGATCCCACCCAAGCACCCAACCCTATTCTGTACTAGATCAGATTTCAGATCGTGATGTCTAAAATTCAAGTAAGGTATCGCATGACATCGTCAATCCACATTTAGTAGCTGTTTACTCTTTTATTAACAGATGTTTTCTTTTGTTGCAGTTACCATACACCCTACATGTCGAAGTAGTGTCACATTCTGAAGCTATGCACACGCCGGAATTCAACATTTCGAGCGAGGGCTTCGTGCCAACTGAGCCACAAACTTGGCAGGTGACTCTGCCGTGCACGCACACCGTCGCAGCGGAAGTAGACATCACAATTTCCCTCAACGTATCGACGGGCTCCTCTTCCACCGCCTTACATTTCCGTCGAAGGAAAATTTGTCTAAAGGACGCGCCGCGTCCGGCAGTGAGGGTCGACAGTGTTCCTCACGCGCAGACTTCTGCTGACATATTCTACGCGGGAGCTGGTTGTGCTGGCGGCGCACTTCTGATAGCAGCAGTCGCTGCGGCAGCTTGCAGAGCTCGAGCGAGGAAGCTCCGAAGGGCGCGCAGCGATGAACAAGACGCGCACGCATTCTTACCTGATTCATCCTGCAAGTCCGCCGCTAGTTATACCAGCTACCGACGACCGACGTCCCTCCCGGCGGCTGCCGCCGAGGAGAGAGCTAGAGACCTGCAGCAGAGGATAGCGGAATTAACTATACAGAGATGTCGCGTACGACTACGATCAGTCGCGATGGAAGGAACGTTCGGCCGAGTTTACAGAGGAACTTATGCTGATGAGGATGCGAGGGAGCAAGAAGTGCTCGTTAAGACTGTAGCTGAGCACGCCTCTCAAGTGCAGGTAAATGTTGTAACGTACCTAAATAGATTGTCGAATTGACCACCATGAAAATGTGCCAGATATTAATTGATGTTCATTGTTTTAGGTATCACTACTCCTACAAGAAGGTTGTATGCTTTACGGGTTGCATCACGAGAGAGTGTTGTCAGTCCTCGGCGTCAGTATCGAAGACCAGACAGCTCCTTTCTTGTTGTATCCTTGGAGTGCCGGGTGGAGGAATCTGAAGCAGTTCCTCCTGGCGTGCCGAGGAGTGACCGTGGGGGGAGCAGCAGGGGGTGCGCCACCTCCGCCTCTGACAACCCAGCATGTTGTGCGAATGGCGTTACATGCACTGGACGGCCTGCTGTATCTTCATTCGCAGCATGTCTTGCACAAAGATATTGCTGCTAGAAATTGCATGTAAGTTTTGAAATTTGACAATGACTATAACAAAAATGATACTTTGAGAGAAGTCTTGTGTGTGCTAATAGGTATATTTCTTCTACAGAGTGGACGAAAACCTTCGAGTGATGATTGCTGACAACGCTCTGTCACGGGATCTTTTCCCCGCTGATTACCACTGTTTAGGGGACAACGAAAACAGGCCGATCAAGTGGTTGGCGCTAGAATCTCTGACCAAGAGGCAGTTCAGCCCTGCGGCGGACGTGTGGGCGCTGGGCGTGCTGCTGTGGGAGCTGACGACGCTGTCGCACCAGCCCTACGCGGAGGTGGATCCCTTCGAGGTGGCCGCGTACTTGAGGGACGGGTACCGGTTGCAGCAGCCGGCGAATTGTCCCGATGAATTGTAAGTGGTATAATTATTTTAAACCATCGTAATTTTATTCGTTTCCTCCATTTAGTTAGATAAAACTAAGACTAAGTATACCAAGAAAATAACGATCGGGATCGATACAGCCCATCTTGAAGTTTTAGTAGTGTATCACTAACATGAGTTTCTTTCATATAAAGAAGATTTCACTATGTTACTAATCTCTTATTGTGAACATGATTAATTCCTAACGGTGAGTTACAGAAAGCGTCATTTAAAGTAATTCTTCAAATTATTACTGCCCTGTCATTTGCCAATACAATACCATATTGAATGAAGGATTAACTTTAATTACGCCTTCTGCAACTCACTGTAAGACACTAGGTTGCTTTCGCACATGTCTAACGGTTTGATATTCCTCCTCCAGGTTTGCAGTGATGGCTTACTGCTGGGCGATGTCGCCGGACGACCGGCCGACGCTCCCCCAACTCCAAATATTCCTCAGGGACTTCCACACACAGCTGACCAGATTCGTCTAAAACCATTCCCTTGTAGACTCTTTAAAAGACATCCCAAAGACGACAATAATATTAAAATAAAACGTGAAAGTCAAAATATAGCTAAGTGAGATAAATCTTCTATAGACAAGAGGCCTTATAGAGAAGCGCAAGATCGTCGATGACTTCAGTGAATGTGATTGTGACTTTGAAATGGTGAAGTGAAATTTTCAAAGAGACTGATTTTTTTATAAAATGTTTATTAAATTGTAAATTTTAGAGTTTATTTATAGTCAACTGTCACATGCTTTCCGTGTTCATTTTTGCAACTTTATCAACCATGATGGAGTATTGTTTTAGTTACTCCGCTTAAACTTTTTATGTACAAACAAGAGCACATACAGTCAAAGAACGAATAGGTGCGTCAGTTTTCAAAATTATTCGTTTAATATAATATGAGCACCTTTCGTAAATTTGTCAGAGTCATACCTGTTGCACAGAAAATTATGCTTAACTGCTAGAGCAGAAAGTTCAAATTTGCTTGTAGCAAATTGATTCCTTTTGATGTAAAGAACATTTAAAGAAGGTTGGCAGATCTTTTTAAAACGGTATGTTGGTATAACTGATTCTTGCCGTGCAAGCGAACCTTTTTATTCTCTGTACTGTACATTTTCCAAAATTTTGCTAATGGGTTCTACGTACAATTTTTTGAGTAAAATTCCTCCCATCTACTGCTTCCGATTATTCGATAAGTATTTACGAAACATAAACAATTTCTTTGAGAAAGTTGTTTAATGCCATCAGCAATGCTCATTGGCAAACTTTTGCTAAAGTTTTCTTGTTCCTAAACAAATGAATTTTAAGCTGTTTAATTATTAAATACTTTTCTGTTGGTCTTTCTAGTACTCGATATGCGAAGCCTAGGTTTAGTAAGATCTATAGATCAGTATTAAATAGGTACAGGTGAAAGTTTATCATTTTGTAAAATGAACTCAGCTTCTTTGACTCAAAACATTATTTCCTGTCGTCACACTATCTCAGATGACGCCTGAAAGCATGTGACATTGATTTCAAGTACTGTAATTATTGTTTGAAACCTCAATACTGCCATATTAGATGTAAGAGAGTATTTGTGTAAATATTAATAGTTATATAACACGATTGTACTGTATGATACGTATATTGAATGTGCCTCAGATTTTATGAAAGATTTAGATGTTTATAAGTGTTCAACTGGTTTATTAAAGTACTTATTAAGACTGGAATAGCATCAATTTATTAACTTTATAGCTGTAATTGTAATAAACTTACTTAATTATTAGATGTATTTATGTATGTATCAAAATTGCCTCTTTCTTAAATTCTATTTCACCCCAAGCGCGATGTTGCTAAGTACACAACTACACTTTGTAGAATAAATTGCAATTGGAAAACCATAAAAAAATAATGTATTAAATTAATATTACATTTAAATAAAATTATGTACATTTTTGATTTAATTGTGTTCTATTTGACGTTCGTAATCAATAATAAAATGTTAAATATTTGATTCTTAATTATTGACAGTATTTATTTTATAATGCGGATTTAATTAGTCGAAGTCATAGAATTATTAATTCTATGATCGAAGTTGACTCGTTCGATGAACTGTAAATACTTAGATAATCGAGATAATCTAGACAAATCTGTCACTCGATTCCTACTCTATTGTTATGTGGCTCACGCGGCGAGTGTCACTAGCTGTATATCGATTGATCTTTCGCCCTCTGTCGCTGTGACAGGGTATTGTGTTATCTGTGGCATGTAGCATCTGCTTCATAAAAGGTGAGAACAAACGAGCCAATTGATGCTCACTGATTTTTTTTAACGATGCGATGATGTTCTCGTTATGTAAAAATCGATTTTTTGTTCATTTGGGAATTGATTAATTGCTTTTCAAAAATATAACAATTGTACGGAAATTATTTTTTGTTCAATTTCGATCTAAATAAAATGGAAAGTTTATCTTAAGTTAATATTTAAACCTCCCAGAAAGACCTGGATGATGTATTGTTTTCAAATATAAAGTTGCAGTATTTTACAACTCAAAGAAGCTAATTATTGTATTTAACTACTCTTAAATTAACCCACAACAACCCAGCTGTTTGCTTTTTAAGCCTTTTCAATTGAATATAACTGATTCTAAGACGTTTTCTAATTGATTAGGCTCATTGAATTGAATAGGCTTAAATTGAAGCAAGTTGAAAAAAGTACAACAAACAATATTACATTTGCATGCAGGGTGTAAAAAAATGTATCCAGATAATTTACGAAACCAGTAGTAAAAATATTAAAAATGATACATAAGTATAATTAAAAAGTACAAAACTTACGAAACATTAATTTTACAGTCTGTTGCAAACTGCACTTAAGTTACGAATTATTAAAAAATAATGATAGTAGGTAGTACAACCCGTGCGGATAAAGAATGGGATCAGAAATGGCGGCGCATCTATTCACTTCTCGCTCGTACATATATTTGCGTCTATACTGGCACTCGTGGGGTGCGAGTATAGATGCGCCGCCATTTCTGATCCCATTCTTTATCCGCACAGGTTGTATTGACTAGAAGTCTTTATTCCGAGGATTTTTGATGTAATCTGTTGTAAAGATACAAATCCGCACTAATATTTCTGTGACAACATTGTTACTTGGGGCGCCTATTGTAATGTTTGTACATGTGTAAATATTAATTATACAGAAATGTGAATATACGAGTGATATTCAAACGTATAAATTATTTTACTAAAACACCTACCCTACATACCTAATATAATATCCTCCAACCGATAACGGCTACGGCAAGCCAATCTCAACGATCAGCCACGTACGCAGCATATATTATAGTGCTTAAGTATGTGTGCACTCTCTATTCCCTTACCCTCATTTTCCGATGGGACACCAACGTGACACGACCGGAGAGGGATTGGGCGCAGGACCAACTTGCTTTCCGAGGCACGGGGGTCCAAGACCGCCAACTTCCAGACTCCGGGCTGACATTAAGAATTTCTTACCGAATCTCTTTTCCAAACAATCAACAAACCCTACTCCACTCACCACGCCTCAAAATAATAATATACAGAAGGACGCCTACCGCTACAGCGGCATCGCGAGTTAACATGCTACGCACAGCGACTTACAACCTTTGCGGATAAAGAATGGGATCAGAAATGGCGGCGCATCTATTCACTTCTCGCTCGCACACTATTTGCGTCTATACTCGCACTCGTGGGTGTGCGAGCGAGAAGTGAATAGATGCGCCGCCATTTCTGATCCCATGCTTTATCCGCACGGGTTGTACATGTCAGCTAGTTTCGACCGTAATAATGATAGAGCAGACGTGGCGGGAGAAATACGATACGATATCTGACCGTGGGAGAGCCACGCTTCTGCGTGAATGTCCCGGCTAAACCTGAGTGATACCACGGCCTCACAGAAAACGAGCGCGAAGCAGCACTGTCCTGTGTATCGCTGCTTGAGTGAAGGGTGCCGGAGGCCTAATCCGCGGAAAGGGTGACAGCGCACTTGTGACTCCACTGGTGTCGTGAGTGTCCTTGGGCGGCGGCAATCGCTAATCATCAGGCGATCCGTCTGCTCGTCTGCCACCTATCACATTAAAAAAAAATACTATAACTAATTCTTTGGCGACCTGATTGGAACAGTGGTAGTGAACGCTGCCTCTGATACAAGGGTTGCGGGTTCGATCCCCGCACAGTACAAACATTTGTGTGCATGAACATGTTTTTTTGTATTAGTCTGGGTGTTTGCTATGTATTGTAAGTATGTATTTACAAAAGAAAAGTATTATATGTATATATGTGTAATCCCACTGTTGATTCTAATATCCGTAACACAGGTGCTTGGGCTACCTATCTCGGAGTCAGATCAATGTATGTGATGTTGTGAAATATTTATTTGTTATCAAGAACAGAGCAAGAGCCAACTTTGTGTGTTATTATTATTTTGTTACCACGGTATCAAAATCTGGTGGTCCCAACCCAAACGCACAACGACAGCACTAGCAAAGTATAACGAAAAGTTTAACGAAAGCTCTTGTTTATACCATATACTATGGACTGCCACTGTATAAAACTAAGCTTTTCACTGAGTTTAGGCCTTACTATATGGCCTTGCTGATTTACTTATTAAAAATAAAATGCGCCAGAATCAAAAAGTCCTCATTATTTAAGTAAGTTGAGAAACACGAAATATTATACCTATCCAATTAATAACGTCGAGACCGAAAAATGTGAACAAAAAATTATTAAATTCTGCCTCAGCTAAGTTCGAGTGGAAACAGATGATATTCAACTAACAGTGCGAGTCTTCACATATCAAAATCCGGGAAACTATACTTCATTTTATCGACGGAAAAAATAAAAAAATACACAAACAAAAAAGAAAATTGTATTTTAAAAATTATGAGTTGCGCCTGATGACACTATTTAGATAAATCGTCATAATTTTTAAACTGTGACGACTTACGACTTGGTGACCTTCAAGAAAAGGGTGTACTCTTTTCTTAAGAGCCGGCAACGCATATGTGATACCTCAGGTGTTGCAGATGTCCATGGGCGGCGGTGATCACTTTCCATCAGGTGTGCCGTCTGCTCGTTTGTCCGCTATAATGTAAAAAAAAAAATCACAGTGGAATAAATTTTGTGATGATGTCTAATAATAATGTCTAATTTTGTGATGATGTATAATAAATACGTTTTTACTTTATGGGTACGGCATATATAAAATATCCAAAAAAACTAAGAAAACTAATCCTATAAATTTATAATGAAGTAAAACATTTTCATATTTTTTTAAAAAATATAAAAAGTATTTTTTTTATTTTTTTTCCGACAGTAAAATGGAGCGTGGTTTCTCATTTTGATATGTGCACTTTACGGAGACTCACACTGTATATCAAAGAGCAGACATAATGAAAGCTCAAGTTCCATAAAAAGTGGGTTATAACTACTTAGGCCCCGACGAGATTCGAACTCGTGATCTCCTGTTTACTAGACAGGCGCTTTAACCAACTAAGCCACGGCGCCACATGTTCACGGAGCAAAAATAAAAAAAGTATTTTCAATTTCGTTGTATCTAGGTTTGACGTAACGTGTTACATATTTATATCGGCTATCAGAATATGCCGACTTACGCTACGCCGTTGTACGCGAATTCAGAGATACCTACGCGATTTTTCTATAAGTAGGTACGTACTTACTTAATTAAAGAAATAGTTTATAAGTATTCTCCGAAACTTGCTACATTTACTTCAATAAGAGCATCCAATTGACGAGCCAAAAAGAGAAAAGACAGAAAGCATGAGCGAGAATTATCAAAACATTTAATTATGTCATTAGGAAGGGCTTAGTAATAGTTGGAATGGGGCATAGAATTAGACGGCATCCTTAGTCTATGAAATGGGGTTACCCCGACTATGTACGCGACTATCGCTTGGTCCCACTATTTGGTTAGAAGTCATACCCCCTTATTACAAATCGCGTACTAATAACATCCCGGAACAAAATTCGTGGTAGCGTTTTAACATTGCGTGTTGGAACGGGATGACAGGTTAAGTACGGTACTAACTTTAGATTGCGATTTGTAATAAAGTAGCGGGTGTCCGTTAGTACTGCAGTACCCACAGATTTAATATAGTACCAGTACAGCAGTGTATAGTATTATCATGGTGCTCCCATTACCCACAAAATTGGTGGTGAACACTGAATCACTTAGTAAACAAAAATGATTTAGTTAAAAAATACCCTGTGTTACGTAGTCGAAAGAATGGAATGGAACTTATCAAATTATTTCCACCCTGAGCAGTCGTTTCGGACCACAGCCTTTTGAAACCGCGATCCCAAAAACACAATCCCCTTTATTACAAATCGCGAACTAAGGATAGTCCCGGAACAAAATTCGTGTTAGCCCCTTTTACCTTTGTGTGTTGGAACGTGATGACATGAGCTTTAGTAACGGTAATAACTTAAGATCGTGATTAAGGTATAATAAGGTGGTATGTGTGTTTGAATGGTACGTTGGGACACCATTCAAGTACGCGGTCCAAAACGCAAAACGACTTAAAAAATTACAAAAACAAATAGGTTATTCATCGTCATTTTCTGTCCGCGGCCATCTTGGATTTGAAATTTGTCACAATAAATACATTCTGCTACTCGAGCCCTTTTATATGATACCCATATTGTGGGAGTTGTGTTAAAACATACAATCCATATTTTTGTGACGGCGGCCATCTCGGATCGACTTTTATCCAACATAGCTAAGAACACTCCCCTCTTATTAATTGTTCAAACAAAAAAAACAAAATCAAATCGGTTCATTAGTTCGAGGGAGCAACGATGCCATAGACAGACACACACACACACACACACACACACACACACACACAGATATGTCAAACTTATAACACCTCGTCGTTTTTGCGTCGGGGGTTAAAAACAGGCAAGCAGCCGCAGAGATGGTGAAGTTGTGATGGTGTCTTGAGCATTTTGTTTTTCTTATTTATAGTTACTAGTGATTATTAAGTACTAAGGTGGGCAATACCATTCAAGCCGCTGAAGATAGGACAAGCTGGCGCAAGAAAATCCGGGAAAAAGTAATTCGTTGTGGTCACGACCCTCAGCATTGAGGTCAATCGACACAAGGAGAAGGATGATTAGTAGCTAATGAGATTACGCCAAATAAAATGCGCCAGAACGGATGAGACATTATTACTAAATTAAGATGTGAACTACGAAAAACTTTGGTAGTTACTTATAAAAATGATATCGCGAGGAGATTTACAAAAGTTAGCAATAATAGTTAATTTCTGCCTCAGGTCCGATTTTGTCACTTACATAAGAGGAAACAGATGTTAAGCAACTATAACAAAGAGCAGACATATTGAAAGCCCGAGTTCCATAAAAAGTGGGTTGTTCTAACCACTTAGGCCCCGACGAGATTCGAACTCGTGATCTCCTGTTTACTAGACAGGCGCTTTAACCAACTAAGCCACGGCGCCACATGTTCACTGAGCAGAAACAAAAAAAGTGTTTCCAAATTCATTGTGTAGGTTTGACGTAGGTATTACATATTTAATCAGCTCTCGGAATATTACCAAACCATTCAATTCACTCAACCAAACACCAGACAACCAAACTATTAATAAAAAGCTACAATTTCCTCTTCAAGCGCCTGTTTAACCAACTAAGCCACGGCGCCACATGTCCACTGAGCAGAAAAAAAGTGGTTTTAATTTCATAGTGTAGGTTTGACGTAAGTATTACATATTTAATTAGCTCTCGGAATATTACCTACCAAACAGTTAGTCTCCAACTGCCTGCCTGCCCTGGAAATATACTTCTTTAAGAAATTGATATTGACCCACTGCTAGATTCATCTCGCCGTCACCCAGCACTAGGAAGAGGGTGGTCCCAGACACAGGATGTATCACATTTAAATCCCTTTACTTCTTTGACCTGAAAATGACTAACTACTATCCATTCTGAAAACTTTTGCTCATTTGAAATTATTGTTGCGAACTTTCAACATACCTTACAAACTACCTATAAGGACAGGACGATATCTTCCATTCAGTATCACAGTTTCTAAGAGCAATCTAGGCCACCATTCTATCATGAACAGGCTTCAGCGACAGTATAATGAGTTTCACAAGAGCTCAACAGATGTGGATATCTATTCGAACAGTTTTTCTAAATTTAAAAGGCTAACATTGAGTTTTCTGCCACAGCAAAACTAAATTTGTGTATATATGCATGCATGTGTACAGGTGTGTATGCATGCTTGTATACATATATATATTCAATTGAGATAATCACATTCGCAAGTCGTGGCAGCCTGTAAGTGAATCTACACTTAGCGTATATTTTAATGTAAGTTTTTTTTACGGTTATTCGGTGTAAGATTTGTTGGTTGTCCTCAATAAATAAATAAATAAACTTTTCTTTTTTTAACATTTTTATACGAAATGTTAAAAGTTATAAATAACTTTAGGGAATTTGCATAAAAATGTCAACTTTTCATACAAAGTCGGTCAAGTCATGGTCACGTCACGTGGCTTGTTCATTTTATCAAAAGACATTTCGACGAATTTCCAAAAGTCGTAGAACAAACGCTGTTCAATATGGTTGGTAAAAGAGGTGGTTAAAGGGATGTACTACCTAAATGTTTACCGATAGATTCTATATGTTTTCTCTCTTAACAACTCGGTTTTATATTTTCTCTCAATGTGCCAGAAACTGGTAACCTAATGTTAAATCCCTGATAAATGTTTGGGCTGAAATATACGCAAGAAATATAGAATTCTGAACTGGAGCTGATAGCTGGCTAGCTAACATAATATAATACCAAGGCTTATAGAATCCATTGGCTCGGGCACTTTGAGAGGTGCCAAAAAGGCAAAAATATTTCACCACTAGGCCCCGACGAGATTCGAACTCGTGATCTCCTGTTTACTAGACAGGCGCTTTAACCAACTAAGCCACGGCGCCACATGTTCACTGAGCAGAAACAAAAAAAGTGTTTCCAAATTCATTGTGTAGGTTTGTTTGACGATACATATTTAATCAGTAATTGGAATATTAACCAACGATTAACCTCCGACAATAGAGAGAGCTATAAATAAGTTACCGTGGGGGAGCGACGCTTCGGCATGAATGGGCCGACTCGACCGGAGTGATACCACGGCCTTACAGAAAACCGGCGTGTAACAGCACTGTGCTGTGTTTTGCTGCGTGAGTGAGGGTACCGGAGGCTCAATCCGGGGGACAGGGGGGTTTTAAGGTTGGCAGCGCACTAGTGACTCCATTGGTGTCAGGCGTTTTGTACTTTTTAGATCGTGTTTTTTTGGTCGTCGGGTTTTAGTTTTTAAACTTTATTTTTTGTAGAAAGAAGTCTTTAAAAACAAGTGTTACTCATTTTTTTACGTCATAGTTGGCAGACGAACAGACGGATCGCCTGATGGCGATTGCGGCCGCCCATAGACATCCACGACACCAGTAGAGTCACAAATCCGCTACCTACCTTTAAACCCCCCTTTCACCCGGATTGGGCCTCCGGTACCCTCACTCACGCAGCGAAACACAGCACAGTGCTGCTTTACGCCGGTATTCTGTGAGGCCGTGGTATCACTCCGGTCGAGCCGGCCCATTCATGCCGAAGCGTGGCTTTAAAACGGTCAAAACTTTTCAAACAACGTCGGTCACGTCACAAAGGTCGTAGAACAAACGTTGTTCAGTATGGTAACCTGACATAAAACCCCTGATAGGTAAATGTTTGGGCTTACTCAAAAACGTATGGTAGTTTAAGGATGCTATAGAATTCCAAACTCGAGCTGATAGTTATCCATAAAATAATAGGACACCAAGGCTTATAAATCCATTGGCTCGGTCATTTTAAGAGGTGTCACAAAAGGCAAAATATATTTCACCACTAGGCCCCGACGAGATTCGAACTCGTGATCTCCTGTTTACTAGACAGGCGCTTTAACCAACTAAGCCACGGCGCCACATGTTCGCTGAGCAGAAACAAAAAAAGTGTTTCCAAATTCATTGTGTAGGTTTGTTTGACGATACATATTTAATCAGTAATTGGAATATTACCCAATGATTGACCTCCGACAATAGAGAGAGCTATAAATAAGTTACCGTGGAGGAGCGACGCTTCGGCATGAATGGGCCGGCTCGACCGGAGTGATACCACGGCCTTACAGAAAACCGGCGTAAAACAGCACTGTGCTGTGTTTCGCTGCGTGAGTGAGGGTACCGGAGGCCCAATCCGGGGGAAAGGGGGGTTTAAAGGTTGGCAACGCACTTGTGACTCCACTGGTGTCGTGGATGTCAATGGGCGGCAATCGCTTACCATCAGGCGATCCGTCTGCTTGTCTGCCACCTATCACGCTTGGTCCATCTCGCCGTCGCCCAGCACTCAGCACAGGGTGGTTCCAGATACAGGATGTATCATCCTGTCCATCGTTGAAGGCTTGTTTGGTAGGTATATTCCGAGAGCTGATTAAATATGTAATACGTCAAAACTACACAATGAATTTGGAAACACTTTTTTTGTTTTTGCTCAGTGAACATGTGGCGCCGTGGCTTAGTTGGTTAAAGCGCCTGTCTAGTAAACAGGAGATCACGAGTTCGAATCTCGTCGGGGCCTAGTGGTGTAATATTTTTGCCTAGTTGGCTCCTCTCAAAATGTCCGAGCCAATGGATTCTATAAGCCTCGGCATCCTATTATGTTAGGGCTAGCTATCAGCTCGAGTTCGGTATTGTATAGGATCCTTAAACTACCATAAGTTTCTTGAGTAAGCCCAAACATTTATCAGGGCTTTTACGTTAGGGTACCATACTGAACAACGTCTGTTCTACGACTTTTGTGACGTGACCGACGTTGTATGAAAGGTTTTGACCGGCGCGGCGTTAAGCAGCACTGTGCTGTATTTCGCTGCGTGAGTGAGGGTACCGGAGGCCCGGAGGGGAAAGGGGGGTTTAATGGTTGGCAGCGGATTTGTGACTCCACTGGTGTCGTGGATGTCTATGGGCGGCGGCAGTCGCTTACCATCAGGCGATCCGTCTGCTCGTCTGCCAACTATGACAAAAAAATGAGTTACACTTTTTTTAAAGACTTTTTTCTACCTAATAGGTTGTTAGATATCCTGCCTGCGCTGGAAATACACTTCTTTAAGAAATTGAAATTGATCTACTGATTGGTCCATCTCGTCTCGTCCAGATACAGGATGTATGACATGTACATCCCTTTAACTACTTCTTTCACCTGAAAATGACCAACTACTATCCATTCTGAAAAAGTTTTGTTTTTTTGACATTTTTGTTCCGAACTTTTATCATTTTTATGCGAAATTCCGAAAGTTATAACTTTGGGAAATTTGCATAAAAATGTTAACTTTTCATACAAAGTCGGTCACGACATGGTCACGTCACGTAGCTTGTTCATGTCAAAAGACATTTCGACGAATTTTAAAAACTCGTAGAAAAAACGATGTTCCGTATGGTTGGTAATAGACGTGGTTAAAGGGATCTACTACCTTAATGTTTACCGATAGATTCTGTATAAAAATATTTCACCACTAGGTCCCGACGAGATTCGAACTCGTGATCTCCTGTTTACTAGACAGGCGCTTTAAAAAACTAAGCCACGGCGCCACATGTTCACTGAGCAGAAACAAAAAAAGTGTTTCCAAATTCATTATGTAGGTTTGTTTGACGATACATATTTAATCAGTAATTGGAATATTACCCAATGATTGACCTCCGAAAATAGAGAGCGCTATAAATAAGTTACCGTGGAGGAGCGATGCTTCGGTATGAATGGACCGGCTCGACCGGAGTGATACCACGGCCTTACAGAAAACCGGCATGAAGCAGCACTGTGCTGTGTTTCGCTGCGTGAGTGCGGGTATCGGAGGCCCAATCCGGGGGAAAGGGGGGTTTAAAGGTTGGCAGCGCACTTGTGACTCCACTGGTGTCGTGGATGTCAATGGGGCGGCAATCGCTTACCATCAGGCGATCCGTCTGCTCGTCTGCCACCTATCACGCTTGGTCCATCTCGCCGTCGCCCAGCACTCAGTAGAGGGTGGTTCCAGATACAGGATGTATCATCCTGTATCCAGCGCTGTCCATCGTTGAAGGCTTGTTTGGTAGGTATATTCCGAGAGCTGATTAAATATGTAATACGTCAAAACTACACATTGAATTTGTAAAGACTTTTTTTGTTTTTGCTCAGTGAACATGTGGCGCCGTGGCTTAGTTGGTTAAAGCGCCTGTCTAGTAAACAGGAGATCACGAGTTCGAATCTCGTCGGGGCCTAGTGGTGTAATATTTTTGCCTAGTTGGCTCCTCTCAAAATGCCCGAGCCAATGGATTCTATAAGCCTCGGCATCCTATTATGTTAGGGCTAGCTATCAGCTCGAGTTTGGAATTGTATAGGATCCTTAAACTACCATAAGTTTCTTGGGTTAACCCAAACATTTACCTATCAAGGGTTTTCTGTTAGGTTACCATACTGAACAACGTTTGTACTATGACCTTTGTGACGTGATTTTTTCACGCTTATTCACGCTTCGGGATGAATGGGCCGGCTCGATCGGAGTGATCCACGGCCTCACAGAAAACCGGCGTAACGCAGCACTGCGCTGTATTTCGCTGCGTGAGTGAGGGTACCGGAGGCCCGGAGGGGAAGGGGGGGTTTAATGGTTGGCAGCGGACTTGTGACTCCACTGTTGTCGTGGATGTCTATGGGCGGCGGCAGTCGCTTACCATCAGGCGATCCGTCTTTTATCATTTTTATGCGAAAATCCGAAAGTTATAACTTTGGGAAATTTGCATAAAAATGTCAACTTTTCATACAAAGTCGGTCACGACATGGTCACGTCACGTAGCTTGTTCATGTCAAAAGACATTTCGACGAATTTTAAAAACTCGTAGAAAAAACGATGTTCTGTATGGTTGGTAATAGACGTGGTTAAAGGGATGTACAACCTTAATGGTTACCGATAGATTCTGCATAAAAATATATCACCACTAGGCCCCGACGAGATTCGAACTCGTGATCTCCTGTTTACTAGACAGGCGCTTTAACCAACTAAGCCACGGCGCCACATGGTCACTGAGCAGAAACAAAAAAGTATTTCCAATTTTATTGTTTTAGTTGGTTTGTTGATACATATTTAATCAGTAATTGGAATATTACCCAACGATTAACCTCCGACAATAGTTTTCTTCATTGTTTTCTTTATTGACGATGACCCGTATGGAACAGTGGTAGCGAACGCTGCCTCAGGTTGTGGGTTCGATCCCCGCACAGTACAAACATTTGTGTGCATGAACATGTCTGTTTGTGTAGATCTGGGTGTTTTCTATGTATAATAAGTATGTATTTATAAAAGAAAAGTAATCTAATATATAAAATTCTCGTGTCACAGTTTTCGTTGCCATACTCCTCCGAAACGGCTTGACCGATTTTGATGAAATTTTTTGTGCTTATCCGGTATCTATGAGAATCGGCCAACATCTATTTTTCATCCCCCTAAATGTTAGGGGTAGTCCACCCCTAAATTTTTATTTTTATTTTTTAGACAAAATTTTTAATTTCTCTTTTTTTATGATACAACATACAAAAATACATACAATCCTCAATTTTCACCCTTCTACGATCAACCCTTTTATTTATATGGCAAAACAACGTTTGCCGGGTCAGCTAGTATATGTATATATTTGTAATCCCACTGTTGATTCTGATATCCGTAACACAGGTACTTGAGCTACCTATCTCGAAGTCAGATCAATATATGTGATGTTGTGAAATATTTATTTATTTATTGAAGAAGGTCGTGCCTTTCTTGAAATGTCTTTACCGAGGCGGTGACAAGGTCTTTCCATTCTTCCCCATCCTCGGCTTGTCTTAGGGCAATCGGAAAAGTGAGTCCGGTTTTATCCCTTATTTGTTCTGATTAACGAAGAGGTGAACGGCCTCTTCGTTCTTAACCATAGACCTTCCCCACAACTACCAAGTTGTCTAAGTTGTCGGACTGTCTCCGACAGTAGAGAGCGAGGACCTGATGGGTTGTTAGACCTGCCACCTTGGCGCCCCGAACTCATAACATTCTCTCAATGAATGTGTAAAAAAAATCAAACGTTTTTGAGGGAATCGAACCACAGAATAATATAGGCGGAACGAAGAATCATCCGAATAATGAAACGGATGGAGGGTCCTAAAGAAATTTGAAATGGAGTTATGATGGCAAACCATAACTGTTGAGGATCGACGGCTGGACCAACCTTTTTTATATTGTTTATGTTTTTATACTTTTTTAGTGGTTTTGATAGATTATTGTTTTTATTATTGTTTTGCCAATATCATTGACTTTATTGGCATCTCTCACCAGCGTTCTATTATAATGGTATATGACAGTCCAATCCATTGGATGCGGGCGGCACAGGGACCGGATCTGTGTGGAGAACATTGGGGGAGGCCTATGTCCAGAAGTGGACGTCTATTGGCTGAAATGATGATGTTGATGACAGTCCAATGGCTTTAATAACATAATAGGAGAGATTAAGCCTTATAGACTCCAAAGACTCGGATGCATTGAGAGGTGTTAAAAAGGCAAAAATATTTAACCACTTAGGCCCCGACGAGATTCGAACTCGTGATCTCCTGTTTACTAGACAGGCGCTTTAACCAACTAAGCCACGGCGCCACATGTTCACTGAGCAGAAACAAAAAAAAGTGTTTCCAAATTCACTGTGTAGGTGTGACGTAGGTATTACATATTTAATCAGCTCTCGGAATATTACCAAACCATTCAATTTACTAAACCAAACACCGGACAACCAAACTATTATTAAAAAGCCACAATTTCCTCTAAAGTCCATCGCTATCCCCTGTGAATCAGCCCTATCCTTGAATAAGTACTTCTTGGCCATAAGTCCATTTTAAATACAAACAAGAATCAGCACGTAAAAATCAAATAAGCTTAGTAAAATATATTTAGGGTAGCCAAAGATCGACTACCGTTAAATATTTGGAGTTCAAATGGAATTGCTATAATGCAGCAGCTTCATCAAGGATGAACCATGTGTACCTACCCATCTGAGATTCGGTTCCGGTAACCATACTTGGCTCCGATGGTTTAGCGACAGAAAATGTGTATTGGACTCAGATGTAAGATGTTGCTTATGTTTTGATCTTGTGTACCTTGACGCCAATATCCTGCTCCAGTCCTTCGCAGTCAACCTGCTAGGACACCCAAATCCACGTCGTACCCCGCTAAGTTGTATGCTAAGCACTTCCCAGCAGTGGGTACGCTCACTCATTCGACAGGCAGGAAGCTCCGAAGTAGCAGCCTTCGGAGCGTTTACCATAAAAACCAAACCTCTGGTAACCGAACGGATCGTCAGCCCATTTAAGTCCCCCACTGCTGGGGCATGGGCCTCCCTCAATCACATGAGGGGTAATTGCCATACTCACCACGCTTGGCCGACGTGTTGGCGAGGGTTTAGATATAAATGCAGAGTTTTCTTTCTCTTGGTGCTGATGATGATGCCAGCAGCTTTACCTTAGTCGCCTTTTACAACACCTCGGTAAGAGTGAGGGTGGCCTATTCTACTCTGCCGGGGACCACACGGCGCGGATAAGCAACCGAACGGATAATCCTCCGAAAAATGATGGGTCCCAACTATGGTCCCAACATAAACAAGGAGCGGTAGTTTGAGGATCATCTAACTTAGGATCGACGATGACGCTAATAGTATGAGAGGCTAAGTTGCATAGACTCTGTATAATGCTCGGGCACATTACGGGTCAAAACGGCAAAAACATCATTCAGGCCCCGACGAGATTCGAACTCGTGATCTCCTGTTTACTAGACAGGCGCTTTAACCAACTAAGCCACGGCGCCACATGTCAAATAATCAGAAATTGAAAGTGTTCTCAAATCTTAGTTTGTATGTGCGAATAATGCCTGGGAAACATTCTCTCCGAATTTTTAACAAGTTGTTATTAATGAATGCATGAGCCGTGGTATCTTATTAGACTCGCTAAAGAAAGCGAAGTCAGGGAGTCAAGCAGTCCCTAAAAAATATCTTTCGGTAGTATTGCATGCTAGGTATCTTATACATTTTCGACCGGGTCTTGTATAATCAGCTGTAACAATAATGATTATTATTAACAATTAAAAGTTCCTTCATTTCAGAAAAATACTGCTTCTTCCCAAATTCGGGTAGGTAAAGTAACTACCTACTCATACAGCCACTACAGATTTATCAAGAACTAAAAATAAAAACATGGGTAACAAAACTTTTTAAAGGGACTCCCTAATTTTTATTTTAGATCATTATACAAATCAGTTCCCGCTTTCAATAGATAGCCCACTCAAGCATAGTTATTTTACCATTTTTAGGGGGCGGCCATCTTGGATTTAAAATTTTCATAGGGGATTGTATTGTACTACTCAAGCTTAATAGCTTGAGTATTATAGTATTATTATTTGTTACTTATATCGAGGGAGGTTTCCATACAATATCTTATAATCTGACATTTTGTGGCGGCGGCCATCTTGGATCAATTTCCATCAAACATAGCTAAGAACACTCGACTAATTCACTCGAAAATCAAACAAAAAAAAATTTCAAAATCGGTTTATCCGTTCGATGATCCGTTCAGCTACGATGCCACAGAGAGTCACACACCACACACACACATACACACACACACACACATACAGAGACACGTTAAACTTACAACACCCCGTCGTTTTTTCATCCGGGGATTAAAAATAGGTATCTATGATTATGATACAATACGTCTTTTTGACTTTAATAAATAAATTATCTAAATAATGTCTGTTCTGAAACGTGTAGCAATGATTCAATTGGTCAGGTTCCCCTGTTAAAGGGTTACGAAGGTCAGACGGCAGTCGCTTCATTGTAATTACCAGACTCCTCAAATTCTGAATGATGGTCTAAGCGTACCTCAAGCTCCAGAGCGACAGCTTTGGACGCAACCGAGAAATAGGATGAGTAGATGAGAAGGGGACTCTCTTAAAAATTCCACATTCTTAAATTAACGCATCATAAACTTAATTTACCCTGAACAAAATTAAACGATACTGTTGAGGATGGAATATGAGGCGCCTACCTAGCGTCCGTGGCACAGCGGCGCTATATGGAGAATAAGGGACTCACCTGGGGACGGGCAGCATTAAAACGCAGCGTAACTTTTATTTTGAAGAATTTGTATTACAAAAACACCCTTTTTTCTACCTATCACCGTGACAATTGAAATCGCACTCAATAAAAATATGAATATCAAAAGAAAAGAACGGTAAATTCAAATATATAAAATCCTTATAAAACTATAGATAATATAAATGAGGTGTGTCGCCAACAGATACTTCACTGAATTTAACCACACTTGCCAGATTGTGAACAGGTAGGTACCTACTGAAGTACCTACCTACACATAACAATAACATTTCTCTGGTATAAATACTGCTAAACCGCTTCAACAAACACAGGCAGCATAAAATAATAAAAAAAATATATGTGAACTTATCGTTTGCATTTATTAGAACTTCTGGCATCAAATTTTCCCTCCTGATATCTATAGTTTCGAGCAAAGACCTCTTCTCCTTTACCATTTCTAGAACTTCCTCATTCGTTTTCTTTTCTATCCAGCTAATGCCTTTCATTCTTCGCCAACATATAAAACATACCTAATTAATATATTATGTTGTATTACACACCCATCATAAAATTAGGCACCTATACTGTTTAGGGGTTATCTGATTTATAGTAAAATACCATACCAAATAAAACTAAAGAGCAAAAACTTAAACATAATATTAAAGAAGCAAACTGAAAAAATACATACACCTTTGTGTAAAATTTTAAATGGATACAATATACAACTGATTCAACTATTGGTTTAAGGTAAGCGATTGTAAGTTCTTCGTAAATGGTAACAAAACTGGGGATACATTTTTAAACATAAAACAGCAAAAATAATTACCAACTTTACGCCCCAATGAGATTTAAACTCGTGGTTTCCTGTTTACTTGATAGGCGCTTTATCGAAATTAATCCAGCAGAAATAAAAAAAGTGCTTTCAATTTCAGATAGTGCGAAAAAAAATGTAAAAAAGTTTATCCACTAGGCCCCGACGAGATTCGAACTCGTGATCTCCTGTTTACTAGACAGGCGCTTTAACCAACTAAGCCACGGCGCCACATGTGAAGCGGACGAAATTATAATACACTAAAGGACGCGGTGTCTACGTTGAGATAACGTCACGAATACTATGGGCGAGAAAAAACTTGCATGACTGCTTATTCAAACGAATTCGCAGATCTATTTGAATGATGTTGAATGGGTAACTGTTCGTGAACATTGTACTAAAGTAGAAAGAAATGTTTTAAAATCGCGTAGTACTCGTAGCTAACTAAATAGGCACGTAATTAATAATGTATGTTAGCTAGATAAATATCAAAGGGTTTTTGAATTTGATCTAAGTAACTAGGTAAAAATTTATACTTGGTAGTATAATAGTCTGCTAAATAGGGTAGGTAATTCTTATCTTATTGTTGCTAGCACATTAATTATTCACACGTCCAATAGGTATGTACCATAAATTAATAGTTTATGAGACAAAATTTATTATTATAATTTTATATCCTTACTTAATTCTAGTAATAATAACAGATTTGCACTGCCTTACCCCGTTTTAACTCGCTGCACTTTTCCTTTAACCTACGGTTGTCTGGAATCGCAACTAGCAATAAGACCGCCGAGATTGTATTAACCAATGACCACCTAGCATTAAGTAATGTAAAATTTTGTGCAATACAGAGTATCGATCTACCTAAATTTTTATCAAACTTTTTTTCTCAAAAATAATTAACTACATATAAATAGAAACCGGTAAATACCCAAAGGCACCTAAATAAAGTTATCATTCCATGTCGCATTAAGGTGACGGGTATGGCACACTAGCGACGCAAATCGATTTAAATTGTTAACTAATAAACCGGATCCATTATAAACAATTTCGGGGTTACAACCTCTCGGCAAACACTTATACTATTTATTAAATAACCATGCACAAATGCGGACCCAACATTTGTACGCGAAAAATTGATTCACGCTAAAAGTGGCCGCTTTTGGCGGTAATCAATTTTTCGCGGACGAAAACGGACCCAACATTTGTGCATGGTTATTTAATAAATACCTAGTATAAGTGTTTGCCGAGAGGTTGTAACCGAAATTGTTTAAAATAGATCCGGTTTAGTAGCTAAAAATTAAAATCGATTGGCGTCGCTAGTGTGCCCTACTACCCGACCGTCCTACACCTTAATTACATTATATCAAACCGTGTTGAATAACGTATAACGCTGTATTCAGAATCTATTGATTCCGGCCGTTTTTTTTTCAGTCGCATTCAATCACATTCAATCCGGCTAATCGTTGAACCGCCGTATTTCGAAAAGGCCCTTTTTTGATGACAGCTACCCGTAATGTGATACGGCGGATTATACAATCCGACTGCGACCCCTTAATCGCGAACTAAAGTAATGCTAGCCTGTTTTAACATTGCGTGTTGGAACGGGATGACATCCACTTTAGTACGGTAATAACTTCAGATCATGATTTGTAATAAGGTTGTTTGATACTTATATAATATTTATGACTTTGTCCCGCAGCGGTCAAGCTGTAGTAAATCTACAATTCAAAACGTTTATTAACACACTATTCAGTCGTATCGTGCCTAAAATAAAAATACGTCCTCCTTTTTACCCGAGTACGGCAATGCCAAAAGAGGACGGGTTATGATTTTAGCAGTCTATGTATGTAAGTATGTTTGTATGTTCCAAGATTCTGTCTCAACTACCCAGCCGATTGATGAATGAGGTATAAGTCGATTCCTTTACTGTCCAGGTGACCTAGGCTTATATTTTATTTGAAATCAATAGCACAGTAAGTGATATACGAAAAAGAAACGAAATATTTTTTATATTAGTTATGAACAAAAGTTTTTCTAAAAGCTAGGTAAGTTCTCTACAGTTGTAGTTATAGGAGGTAAAAGTATAACATACTTTGGAACGTATCCAAGGGGCACAAACACGGTTTAGAAATCGCTATATAATGGCGTCATAACGTGGAATAGTGGACGAAAAAAATTGCTTGCGATATCTTTAGTACTAATGCATTTTGGCCGAGGTAAAGCAGAATATTTCATAAAGTAATGTTACGTACACGAAATTACTGTTTTTCGTCTATGTAGGTCTCATCGTCATCGTCAGCCCATTTAAGTCCCCACTGCTGGGGCACGAGCCTCCCTCAATCACATGAGGGGTAATTGCCATACTCACCACGCTTGGCAGACGGGTTGGCGAGGGTTTAGATATAAATGCAGAGTTTTCCTTCTCTGGGTGCTGATGATCATGCCAGCAGCTTTACCTTAGTCGCCTTTTACGACACCTCGGTAAGAGTGAGGGTGGCCTATTCTACTCTGCCGGGCCCCACACGGCGTCTCTCTCTATGTAGGTACATAAAATAAATAAATTCATACACTTTTTTATTAATTAGGCTTACAAGAATGTTTCGCCAATATTAGAACAATGTTGCAGAAGTATCTATTGAGCTATCTTAATGCTTCATAGATAACGGATGTCAACTGCAGTTATGTTACGTTCCTTTCATATCAATGCAAAATTGCAAAATATGGGTGAATCTTAGATTAAACCTCTTTTTGGTGGGGAATAGACAAAATAATAGGGCACACTAGCGACGCCTGTTGATTTAAATTGTAAGCAACTAAACCGGATATTCTTTTTACAAGTAGAAGCTCCAATATTCTTTTTACAATTAGAAGTGCTCTCGGAAAGCAGTTATACCACAGTATATTTTAGCGTATATATATCTTCTGTGCTTATACTATACTTAACTTTTAGCCTGTTTTAATACTCGAAATTTGAATTTATCGCCAAAAACGGCCACGGCGTTAATCCGTATTTCGAGTAAGTACAAAAACAGATCAAAAAGTAGTGCACAATTATTAAATTATGATTGATCGCCAAGATTATTTTAACGCTGACTGTACTAGTAATAACTGTTTAAGTAAGTATTTAGGCTCAAATGTAGCTGTTGCTTGCTTTTTAAACTTATTAATTTATCTAGTTGGCCTTATTTATTAATATTATCAGGCCATTATCATCTAATTCACATGCTACAGTCCACAAACTAGCATTATACAATAGTTATCTATATCCGTATCTTATCTGTCGCATAAATTGAAGGTCAAGATCATTGTATGAAAGCTCTCACGCATAATTTCCCGTTTTTTTGCACTAGAATTACATACACAATTTCACCAATTTTTGCACGGCAGTCGTGGCCGAGCGGTTAAGGCGTCTGACTAGAAATCAGATTCCCTCTGGGAGCGTAGGTTCGAATCCTACCGACTGCGAATTTTTTATCCCATCAAACTCAGATATTTTTGTTCACACTACTTTTAGATCTATGCATGTTGATGCATAACTCCTAAAGTAACTAATTAGTTAAGTACTTCAGTTAGTTCTTATTTTAAGTTAATACCCCAAATCATATATTTTTTAATGTGAAAATACATGTTTCACTAATTAAATATTGTGAATTTTTTATAGAGATAGAAATTTGGACAATTGCTAAACATTTACTTACACACTACAAAAGAACATTTATTTCGCGCAATCAATCATGTAATCACGTAAGCAATAATACACCTTCGTAGTGTAAAAAAAGCTGCCTGGAATAAATTGCTCATAGTGATAAGGACACCTTCGTTGTACATCTTCTGTAATACCTAGTTTTAAGTTTTCATTGTTTTGAGTGCAATAAGAGTGTATTCATTCATTCATATAAGGAAAAGTGAACAAACCATCACAATAAAGAGAAAAACACGTCTTTTTTAAAATTCTGGATACATTAGAAATCCATTGGTCCAATAAAATGATGGATAATGAAACTAATGATGGATGACCTTATAATATTTAATTAACCAGAGTTCACTTTACATTTGTGCATGGTTAATTAATAAATAGTATAAGCGTTTGCCGAGAGGTTGTAACCCCGGAATTGTTTATAATAGATCCGGTTTAGTAGCTAAAAATTAAAATCGCTAGTGTGCCCTACCCGTCACCTTGACTGTTTACCATGCAGAGTTCAGATTATATTCTGAAGTATGGCAATTAAATATTTTATATTATGAGCTGTTATTTTTTATCTACCACAGTTATGGTGAACATGTCTGGGTCCTAGTTTTTTTATTGCCATAAATTGCTCATGTATTCCCATAAATTGGTCCCTCTATGGGACTTAGCACGTTTTTGTGGCAAAAAATATTGGGCGGAGGAGGCTAATGATGGGTAAAATGTCACAGGGTTGGTTTGTTTTAATTTAATTACCTAATTAAGGTGGGTGGGTGAATCGCCAGTTTAAATGCAAGTGAGGTTGTCTGTTTGTTCAAAATTTGGGCAGATTAAATTTTTATCATAATACGAGTATAAGTAGATATTATAGGTATGCCTGACCGTGGGAGAGCCACGCTTCGGCATGAATGTGCCGGCTCGACCGGAAAGATACCACACCTCTGTGTTGAAACAGCACTGTGTTGTTCGCTGGGTGAGTGAGGGTACCGGAGGCCCAATCCGGGGGAAAGGGGGGTTTAAAGGTTGGCAGCGCATTTGTGACTCCACTGTTGTCGCGTATGTCTATGGGCGCGCGGGAGGCGGCAATCGCTCACCAACAGGTGATCTGTCTGCTCCTCTGCCACCTCCTTAAGGTGACGAGTAGGGCACACTAGCGATGCCAATCGATTTTGATTTTTAGCTACTAAACCGGATCTATTTTAAACGTTTTCGGGGTTACAACTTCTCGGCAAACACTTATACTATTTATTAAATAACAATGCAGAAATGTTGGGTCCGTTTTCGTACGCGAATAATTGATTACCGCCAAAAGCGGCCACTTTTGGCGTGAATCAAATTTTCGCGTACGCGTTGGATCCAACATTTGTGCATGGTTATTTAATAAATAGTATAAGTTGCCGAGAGGTTGTAACCCCGAAACTGTTTAAAATAGATCCGGTTTAACTAAATTTTATTGCCAATGGATTTTAATTTTTTACTATTTTAGCAGTAGCTAAAAATTAAAATCCATTGGCGACACTAGTGTGCTCTACCCGTCACCTTAAATATTAAAAAAATGCACCTACATACAATATGACGTAATAAGCGGGAGACTAATGAAAAGCAGTTTTTTTATAAAAAAAAAACTGCTTTTCATTAGTCTCCCGCTCAAACAAACAGATAACCGCATTAGTTTCTCAAACAAACAGATAACTGTTTGTTTGAGAAACTTGTTCAGTGCAATTATCAATGCTTGTTGAGGATCATGAGGATCCACGGCTGGACCCAGCCTCTTTTATATTGTTTATGTTTTTATACTTTTTTTACTCATTTTGATAGATTATTGCAATATCTTTATATCTTGGATGAGACCCCCATCTGAAGGAATTACACTATAGTATTGCTGATATCAGAAGTTTTTATTGGCATCCCATCATCGCGAGAATAAGCAAAAACGTTTTCATACGATATCCGCCATGTTTTGTTGATATATGTCGTATGATGATAAATGTCACGAGCCCGTATGATGATAAATGTCACGAGCCCGAGAATTGGGTCACTGAAATGACTCAGTGATCCGACTCAGCCAAATGATACACTGTTCCCAATTTCTAATGTTCGCTCCGAATGTATCATTCGACTCAAATGGATCTCGCGTTCGAGTGAACCGAATGATCCGAGTGAGCCGAATGATCCGAATGAGCGAAATGAATCACGGATCTATTTGAGAGTCGATGTTCCAAATGAAGCATTTCATTGTTCCGCATCTCTGTACTGAGCCAGATGCAAATGTACCATTATAAGAAACATTCGCATAATTAATCCTCTTTTACAACAAGAATAAGGGTTTAGAACTTAAAAACTTAATTTTATAAGAACATTTTGCTAGTTGGGTTATCAATGCTTCCTGAGGATCGATGGCTGGACCAGTCTCCCTTTTTATATTGTTTATGTTTTTATACTGTTTTTCTGATATCAGAAGTTTTTTATTGGCATCATCCCATCACCAGAGCGTTTTATAGACAGTCCAATCTATAAGCTTCGTTGTCAATAGATGAGTAACTCTTTACTGAAACGACGTCAGTGGTCCGACCACCAAATGATACACTGTTCCGAATTTCTAATGTTCGCGTCCGAATGTATCATTCCGACTCAATTGGATCTCGCGTTCGAGTGAACCGAATGTCTGTTGAGCCGAATGAATCCGAATGAGCGAAATGAATCACGAATCTATCTTCGGGTCCAATAAACAATGTTAACTTTTTTTACATTGTTTAGGATCGGGTCTCGAGACAGTGCCCGAGTCAAATTGAGTTAGGTTTTTTATACTTTTTTTGATAGATTATTGCAATGTCTTTATGTCCTAGATGAGACACCCACCTGAAGGAATTACACTATAATTTTCTGATATCAGAAGTTTTTATTGGCATCCCATCACCAGAGCGTTTTATATACAGTCCAATCTATAGCTTCGTTGTCCAATAGATGAGTAACTCTTTACTGAAACGACTCAGTGGTCCGACTCAGCCAAATGATACACTGTTCCGAATTTCTAATGTTCGCTCCGAATGTATCATTCGACTCAAATGGATCTCGCGTTCGAGTGAACCGAATGATCTGAGTGAGCCGAATGATCCGAATGAGCGAAATGAATCACGAATCTATCTTCGAGGTCCAATAAACAAATGTAACTTTTTTTACATTTGTTTATTGGACCTCGCGTTCACTCGAGAACCGAATGATCCGAGTGAGCAAAATCAGCTGAATGATCCGAATGAGCGGAATGAATCACGGATCTATCTGAGAGTCGATGTTCCAAATGAAGCGTTTCACTGTTCCGCATCTCTGCACTGATCCAGATGCAAGATGTTTTGAACGATACTTTTTTGCCAGGTCTATGTCCAATCGACAATGCTCATTGTCAGAATTAGGCACCAATGTGTAGCCTTTTCTTTTGTCTTCTTTTATGTACGAGTAGGTATTGTAAGTATTGTTATATTCTATGGTAAATATGTATTCGTATTTCGTAGTGTGTTTGTAGGAGATACGTGCGTAATTATAATAGCCATATCATGTTAATTAAATATGAACAGGGGAGATAAATATAATGAATGGGCGCAATAACATTCTTTTTATTGAATTTTACATCTGTTTGTAATGGGATTGTGATGTTTGTCCAAGTGCACGTTATCTACGGGCTTGTAACTACCTAAAATGTTAATTTTAATGAGTAATATCTAGTTAATTTGTAATAAACAGATATCTCATAAGTGATTCATTTAACCTCGTGGGTAATTGAGTTGTATAATATTAGATACGCACGGTGTATGTTGAACTTAAATGTATTTGAAACTTAATTAACATTGGTAAATTGCTTGCGTTGGTATACTCGTCGGGAAGATAACCCAATTTTATTACGTAAATTCTATACTATATATTTTAATGAACATAAATGAAGTAAGTAATATACTAGAAGCCATAAGGCGCTGATACGTTACCGGCCTTTCAGAAAAGGATAACCTTTTCTGAAAGGCCGGTAACGCATCAGCGACTCAAATGATCTCCCAGATATTCATGGGCGGCGGTGATTTACCATCACGTGACCCGTTTGACAGTTTGTTGCATCTAGCATAAAAATAAAAAGGTCGTGGGTTCGATTCCCAACCGGTCCGCCGAAACGTCCTATTCATGCGGATGACTTAGTAGGTACTATTTAAATCTATATTTTGTGTAGGGTCAGATGTACGCCGTGGGAGAGCCACGCTTCGGCATGAATGGGCTGGCTTGACCGGAGAGATACCACGACCTTACAGAAAATCGGCGTGAAGCAGCACGCGCTGCGTGAGTGAGGCTACCGGAGACCCAATCCGGGGGAAAGGCGGGGCTTAAAGGTAGGCAGCGCACTTGTGACTCCACTGGTGTCGCGGGTGTCCATGCATGGCAGCAATTGCTTACCATCAGGTGATCCGTCTGCTCGTCTGCCACCGATCACATAAAAACTGTAGCCCAGGACCACTTGGATACATAGAGCCCCCGACCATCTGAGGCCCGTCAAAAATTCCTCAGATAAGGTTGCCTTCGACTTGAGTTCCTTTGGTGGCCCCCATAATTTTTTTAGTCCATTGCCTCAAAAATTCACGAACGGCCCATGATCTTGTGATATAAATCCCCGATGGTCCCAGCTGTTTCGGAAAAAGGAGTTGCTCCAAATATATTTCACAACATCACATACATTGATCTGACTCCGAGATAGGTAGCTCAAGCACCTGTGTTACGGATATCAGAATCAACAGTGGCATTACAAATATATACATATAATACTTTTCTTTTGTAAATACATACTTATAATACAAAACACCCAGACCAATACAAACAGAGATGTTCATGCACACAAATGTTTGTACTGTGCGGGGATCGAACCCGCAACCCTTGGACCAAAGGCAGCGTTCACTACCACTGTTCCAAACGGGTCGTCAAAAGTAGTTTTTAATCTCGCTTATAATATCGGGGCATAGTAAACAGATTAAACTGCGATTTTTCTGAAGCAGCCCTGCCTTGAGGTGCACACACTTGGGTGTTACCGCAGTCCGCCCGTGCACGTGATACATACGAACTCCGAACTAACCGCGCCGAGCCATACTTACTTGAACGGAGGGGTTTCACTGCTAGCGAGTTTCACATTCGAAAGTATCTACATAGTATGTAGTATGTATGGATACATTGTAATATCCTCCAACCGATTACGGCTACGGCGGCCAATCTCTCAAGCCACGTACGCAGGATATATTATAGTGCTCAAGTGTGTGCTCAAACACAAGTGCACTCTCTATTTCCTTACCCTCATATTCCGATGGGACACACTGTGACACGACCAGAGAGGGATTGGGCGCAGTACCAACGGCTTAATGTGCTTTCCGAGGCACGGGGGTACAAGACCGCCAACTTTCACACTCCGGGCTGCCAATTTCTTACCGAAATCTACATTAGTGAAGAATTGAAGTGCGATTTTTCTGTGGTACCTGTTCTAAGAGACCGCACGTTGTATTCTGAAAGGACATTGGTAAACCTCCATATAACATTTTTGTTGCTTTTACCAGGTAATATCACTTCATCATCAGCCCATTTAAGTCCCCACTGCTGGGGCACGGGCCTCCCTCAATTACATGAGGGGTAATTGCCATACTCACCACGCTTGGCGGACGGGTTGGAATATCACTTGTAAAACCCCAAAAACCCGCTCCACACTTAGTCGCGCATTGCGCGCGAAAAAGCCGCGAGCGAACACGAAGTGTGGAGCGGATTCGCAAGTTGAAACTTAGAACAAAAAACTGTCATTTAAAGTACATTTGACAATAGACATGTGAGCTCCTTTTTAAAAAGCAATATTTTTCTGGACTTAGTCAGGACTAGATTAAAGTCTGAAATATCTTATTAATTTATGTGACTTAATAGCGACATTTAAAGCGCTAAATAAATAAGTCAAAAAATATTTCACCATTGTTCTTTCTGAAGTAACCGTACCCTTACAGCTCATGTGTATGACCACTTACCTATATAAGCTGTGAGGGGTTTCACTGATAACGGGTTTTAGTTTTACATTAGGAATCACGTATAACCTACCTCAAAGGTACATACATATATGTCAAAACTACTCGACTGACCGGATGGCGCAATTGGTAGTGACTCTGCCTCTTACACCAAAGGTCGTGGGTTCGATCCCCACCCTGGACAAACATTCGTGCGATGAACACTTGTGTTTGTTCAGCGTCTGGGTGTAATACATATTTAAGTATATATTTGTGTTCCTCTGTTGTCTGATATCTGTAACACAAGTGCTTAAGCTACTTAGTACGGAATCAGGTCAATCTGTGAGATGTTGTGAGATTTAAAAAAATATTGGAATGGGGCTCCTGAGTGGAGCTTGAGGTTGAAATACTTCTTTTTTTTTAAAGTGCTGTAACAAATGTAGTAATAAATGTAGTTGTTTGAATTAATTAAGTATCTATATTTTTATCTCTCAAAGTGCAGCTCCACCTTTCTTCCCCTCACTTACTAATCCAGTTTGTGCTCATCGCCAAAATAGGGCACTTTATCTACTTTTTGTGCTATTACGGACGCATTGCGTACGCGCATAGGGAACTTTCTTAGGCTGTGAATGTGACTTGAAAACGGATAAAAACTTGTAGGAAAACTCGTATGAGTAACGTAGCGAGCATTTTAATTGGTTGCTTATAATACTCATTATTTCATTTCCTTATTGCGGATGAAGAAATTATAATGATCATTTGGAGACATACTACGGCAAGTATGGATTGATAAACAAAAAATAAGAAACTGTTTTTTGTAATAATATCAATGTTTTTCTTCTCTGCAGTTGATTTAAAAAATAAACACAATCTAAGGAAAATTAACGCTCAAAATGTATACCTAATACTTGATGAATGAAAATAGATAAATAGAAATTTTACCACGTTACGTTACAACCCGTTTGTAGGGTTCCGTAGCCAAATGGAAAAAATCGAAACCCTTTTAAATAGAGTTTTATTACTATGCAAACTTCCACGGAACTACGTTTGAACGATATCTAGTAACTAGTTTTTTTATAAGTTACAAAAACTACTTACTAGATTTACCTAGCTTTCAATCAACTCAAATATAATAATAATAAAAGAACATTATACCTACCTTTAATCAATGGATATGACGTTTATCTCTACTCATTTTTTTTTTTTACATTATAGGGGACAAACGAGCAGACGGCACACCAGATGGAAAGTGATCACCGCCGCCCATGGACATCTGCAACACCTGAGGTATCACATATGCGTTGCCGGCTCTTAAGAAAGGAGTACACCCTTTTCTTGAAGGTCACCAAGTCGTATCTGTTCGGAAACACCACGGATGACAGCTGGTTCCACAGTTTTACTGTGCGTGGTAGGAAATGACGTGAGAAACGCACTGTAGTACACATATAATATAATATAAATTTTATTTGTCATCAAATGTGTTAGATTTATGTTAATTATAATATTTATTATTTATCATATGCCCCATAAAATTTCTGCCTCGCTAATGTTTGACTGGTAGAGAAAGCCCTTATGCCTTAATAATAAATACAAATAAATTAATATTTCACAACATCACATACATCAATCCGACAGATCTCAAAATACAGACTCCAATAGGTAACTCAAGCAACTGTGTTACGGATATCAGAATCAACAGTGGGATTACAAATATATACAAATAATATTTTTTTTTGTAACTATATACTTATAATACATAGAAAACACCCAGAGCAATACAAACAGACATGTTCATGCACACAAATGTTTGTACTGTGATCGAACCCTTGGACAAAAGACAGCGTTCAATACCACTGTTCCAAACGGGTCGTCGCTTTATATTCTCATTATCAGACAATAACACATAATAACCCAAGTTAGCCAGGGAGCCTATTATAACCGACTTCAAAAAAAAGGAGGAGGTTCTCAATTCCACATGTTTATTTTTTCGTGCATCAATGTCGAATGGACGAGAATACGCCCTCTGAACGCTTTATCGTCTTCAATGCCAATGTGAGGCTCTTAGCAAAGTTTACTGAGGCTTTTAATCAACCCAAACAATCTAAACAGTCGCAAAACGTCTATAAATGTCGCGTAAACCTTTTATTGCACGCCATATTTTTATTAATATTGGGCCATTGCCTCTCTGAGGACATTCTGCGATCACGATACGCCCGGGCCCTTGAAACTCGTTTATTGTGGAGAAAACCGGCCAAGTAGAGTTGGGCAAGAGCCGGGGGTTTTGTACGAAACATACCCACCGGCCACATTGGCAACTAAGATTCACAACCAGTTGCCGAAGAAGAACTAATATTCTTGGTACTCTACTAGTTGCCAAAGTCGATTGAATTTTCTTTTTTCGCAACTACATAGTTACCTACAAATAATTATTTTAAGAATACGATTACGTAAGAAGAATTTTGATTCTCGGTTCACAGCTAACAAGAAGAGTGTGCCCCCTATGTCGCCTTTCAGCTGTCTTCGCTAAATTATTGCTTCAATCAATATAATAATAACCCCATATAGAAACCTCAGCGCTGGGTGGCAGGAAGCGGACAACTATGTAAATTTATTCGCCGTACAGACCCCTAAAAGTGGGGAAATGCGCCGATAATGAAGTCCTGGTTATGTGTAGCAGGGAAGTAATTACTGATCGCTGGCATTGTTCGCAGATAAAGCATGCTCAGGGGTGAGTAATCCTCAAAACCATGGGTTTAGGAATGGCTTTGTCCGATTGGAATTTAACAAGATAGTGCGGGTGGGGGGAAATTAAGATGCGTGTGGGCTGCAGAGGGGTCGCTGGCGTGATGACGTTCAGCGGAAGGAAGAGATCGAGTGACGATGTAATTTAAACCTCTTTAGCAAAGGAAGGATAAGTGCGCCAGAATTATTAATTTGTTTGGCATAATAATAATATCCTCCAACCGATTACGGCTACGGCGGCCAATCTCAACGACCAGCCGCGTACGTAGGATATATTATAGTGCTCAAGTGTGTGAGCAAATATCAGTACAAACTCTATTCCCTTACCATCATATTCAGATGGGACATTACTGTGACACGACAGGACAGGGATTGGGCGCAGGACCAACTGTTTAACGTTCTTTCCGAGGCACGGAGGTACAAGATCGCCAATTTCCAGACTCCAGGCTACCACTAAGAATTTCTTATCGAAAACTTAGGTACACATTTTTGGTCCGACCCGGGGATCGAACCCGGGACCTCTTGCGCAGCCGTTGATTTAAAGTGCGACCCACTAACTACTGCACCACCGAGGCATTCATTAACTATATAGTCATAAATTATAATGCTTAGAATCACCTACCTACTGAGCAAAAATACTGCTTTAATAACGGACATTCAAACCCAAATAAGTAAATACGGCAAATAGGCTTTTAATGTGAAAAATAGGGAGGCGAGCATGCGGCCCATCTGATGGTAAAATGGTGACCACCGCTCATAGACACAGTCATGTAGAGTTGCCAACTTTTTTTTACAAGAAATAAAGTATAAAATAAAGTTTTGTTATTAAACAGTATTTTAGAAAAACGAACAGTATTTTATTTATTTATTGTTTTAAATACATACTTTTTAGAGCTTCTCGCTAAGTATAACACAAAAAAATGTGTCTGCATTTTGATGCTGAAAACAGTATTTTTTATACTTTATTTTTGTTCAACAGTAAAAAGTATAATACTGTTTAAAACAGTATTGTTGGCAACCTTACAATCATGCCGCTGCTTACCGTCAAAGAAGAACTCATTTCAATCTTACTCATTTTAATTCATAATTGATGACTACACAGACTAAGAGGTAGCAAATATTGCCATCTGAGAGACTCCGAACAATCTTTACTTTCCTAAATCTTACATCTATTTGATAGTTCACATCAATCTTCATCACTATGAGCCGCGTCGTCCACTAAAAGCAAGTAGTAAAAAAATCGATTTGAGTATTCAGTGTCACCCTGATGGTCTAGTGGTTTAAGTACCGGGCCGTGAGCAAAAAGTATGTTTCGAATTTTCCGAACATTGCTCGGGTTTGTGATCACCAATCCGTATTTGGCAAGCGTGGTGATTAAGCCTAATTCCATCATAGTAGCGATGACTTGATTTCTATGATGGAGGCCTGCCCTGCAGTGGGACAATATATAGGCTGATACTAAGAGTATTCAGTGAAAGTGCAAAGAAAATCAATACTTAACACGGAAAAGTACCTATTAGGGCTTTTCTTATTCCATGTCTTTCATCGTCATCATTTCAGCCAATAGACGTCCACTGCTGGACATAGACCTCCCCCAATGTTCACCACACAGATCGGTCCAGTGCCGCCGGCATCCAATGGATTCCCGCAACCTTCACCAGATCGTCGGTTCACCTTGTGGGGGGCCTGCCATGGCTTCGACTTGCCACTCGACCCATTGCCACTTGAGAGATGCCATGTCTTTGATCCTACATAATAGACTATTAATTGAATTCTAGTTAAATAATATTTCGTGGACTTCGAGGGCCTTGGGATCAGCGCACCGTGGCGTAACGAACGAGAATATGTCACATCCGAACAAAGGAGACAAGCAGCGCGAGTGAACGAGAGGTTAGAGCTATGCGGTGCAATATATCAAGAATTCAATGCCATTCAATGAAATTAAATATTTGCTTAAACTTGTTCACAGCTCTTATAAATCAATATACATTAATGTTTCTTCTAACGCAAGGTCGTCACCCAAAGTCGAGCCTGAAAACCAGCGCTGCAGCTGTTGCTTGCGGCAGTTGCAGCAAATGCCAAGGCTGGGCCTTGTTGGCCGCAACTTTTATGCTCTGTACCGTTTTTATTTATTATTTGTTTTATGTTTTGTGTTGTGGTCAATAAATAGTAATTAATAATAATTTCTTTCTTTCTAATGATATGCACTGATTTTTTTACAATTATTGCACTCTTTTAACGCGTTAGAGTGGAGGTCTGACTTTAGTACACTTAACAGCAACCGTAAATCGGCGGTTCCTAGTCCCGCGGGACCGCTCCTGTACCCCTCAGCGCGCCGGAGCTATGCGGATCCTGCCAAGATAAACTATCGGGGGATTAGACTATCTGTTCAGAATAGCTTTAATTTCGCGGAAAGCCTCCTTAAGTCGTTTTTGTAGGTGTGTGTAGACTATTCCAGAAGGGATTAGATAGGTACAGTAGTTGAAGCTTTTACTCGATAAATTTACTTAGTATTAAGCTACGTTTTCACTTATTTGAACACCATTGTCTATAAAGGTACTGTTACACATGCTTAATTTCATTTCATGCTTAAAGCATGCTACTTTTGAGCATGCTTATTAGTAGTACGTCGGTCGATTATCTGAAGTGCGGGTGGAAGCTGGAGTGTGGCGCAGTGCTTTAGCGCGTGTAAACAGGTTTGCTTATTTTTAAGCAAGCTAAATATGGGTAATAGCGTGCTTATTGATAGAAAATGTGTGTGTATTTGGCATATTTCTTAAGCATGCTACAAATGATCATATGTAATATTACGAGTAGCTTAAGACATCCGCGGAAGATCAGCGTCGTGGTGCGCACAGCGTACCTTCGACATTATGTTAAGCGGAGGCCAATTAAGTGCACACTTTTTTACTGTATTGTACTATGTTCTTACTGTACTGTCTGAATTGTATTATACACTATATAACTGTATTGTAAAAATTTAAGTTGCCTAATAAACAATTATCTCATCTTATTATTTGTATCGATTGTGTGAGTTTTAAAGTTAGACTTATAGCAGACAGCCATGCGTCGGGATATAGACACAAGCTTTTAACATTGCGTGTTAGAACGGGACGACATGAGCTTAAGTACGGTAATAATTTTAAATCGCGATTTCTCTTATGTAATTTAATGAACACATAAATCAGTCATCAAAACATTTCATTAAAAATATTTTATGTTAGGATATTAAAATGCCTGCCGACAAACTGTGTGACAGTTTGGCAGATGTTGAAATTTTTTTAGGATGATTCTTCTTGAGTGAAAAAAATACTGCAATAACTCAACAGAAAGTCAAAAGAGGTGATGACGAGCGAGGCACATGGTATGTAGTTTAATGCTAGCCATACGACCTGATTCAATCATCAGTCCTCGCTCACAGATACTTCTACAAAAAAGAGGCAGATGCGTTTTGTGATTTTTTTTTAATGTGATGTGGTAGATTAAGATGACGGGTAGGGCACACTAGCGACGCCAATCGAAAAATTGATTCACGCCAAAAGTGGCCGCTTTTGGCGTTTAGGCGTTTAGGTGTTTGCCGAGAGGTTGTAACCCCGTAATTGTTTAAAATAGATCCGGTTTAGTGGCTAAAAATTAAAATCTATTGGTGTCGCTAGTGTCACCTTAAACCATAATTCCGGATTGGGGAGTCTGATTCAGAAGCTATCCGAAACGTGCAGTTTTCCTCACGTTTTCCCTCACAGCCGAGCTAATGGTAGTTAAATACGCACATAGATTTGAAAAATCTAAAGGTGCTTGCTGGGATTCGTACCCGGTCCCCTCATATGGAAGGCGCGTTCTGAAGCACTGAGCTACTATCCCGGGGGTAACAGCAGTGAGGTCATAAGTGCGCTGCTAACCTTTTAACTCCCGTTTCATTCCTTGGGCCTGCCGGTATCCTCACTCCGGAAACACAGCGGCTGCGTTACGCTTTTTTGTAACGACGTTGTATCACTCCGGTCTAACCAGCCCATTCATGCTGAAGCGTCCCTCTTGCAGTAAAATGGTTTTGTGGCTTGCTTTTGTAAATCCCAAACTGATGTTGGTTCATAGATTTCGCTACAAAACGCCATTGATGACGCATTCAAACAATATGTAGTGTGTACACGGTCTTAAGGTGACGGGTAGAGCACACTAGCGACGCCAATCAATTTTATTTTTTAGCTACTAAACCGGATCTATTTTCAACAATTTCGGCAAACACTTATACTATTTATTAAATAACAATGCAAAAATGTTGGGTCCAAAAAAATGATTCATGCCAAAAGCGGCCACTTTTGGCGAGAATCAATTTTTCGCGTACAAAAACGGACACAACATTTGTGCATGGTTATTTAATAAATAGTATAAGTGTTTGCCGAGAGGTTGTAATCCCGAAATTGTTTAAAGTAGATCCGGTTTAGTTGCTAAAAATTAAACTCCATTGGCGTCGCTAGTGTGCCCTATCCGTCACCTTAAGGTCCCTTGCTTTTAAATTTGGCCCTATAGGAATGTGAAAACGCATTTGCAAGGGGCGTTTAAAGATAAGATAAAACTTGTGGCATTTTGTATCACCATTGACGCCACTATGTCAAGAATGCTGTCATCCGTGGTGTTTCCGAACAGATACGACTTGGTGACCGTCAAGAAAAGTGTGTACTCCTTTCTTAAGACCCGGCAACGCATATGTGATACCTCAGGTGTTGCAGATGTCCATGGATGGCGGTGATCACTTTCCATCAGGTGTGCCGTCTGCTCGTTTGTCCGCTATAATGTAAAAAAAAAAAAAAATTGTTTAACTTTTACGAGTTACTTACTTCTACATCCTGTGCTAATGCAAATTACGTTTCATATCATAACATCGCTGCCATTATCTATTGTTCACATGTTTGTAATTCGTTATCACGGAATGTCAATCTATATCCCGCCCCGTAATAACAGAGAGGTCGATTTACATAGAAAGTACTTTTTCATGTTTGTCTACAGGAAAATGTGATTGTCGGTTAATAGAGTACGTGACTACGTGCTCCCTTGCAAATAACTGAATTGAATAATCACTTTTTTTGGTTGCTACAGTGTTGCCTACGGCGTACAGTACACATTTATAACTCTGCCAGTGTCGAGTGATTAAGGAGACATGTTTTTAAGTTATACCTACATTTGGCCGGTAAAGTGATTTTAATGAGCAGTTTTCCAGTAGGTCCACATGAAATATCATACCACACCTAATATTTACAGGGGCTGATTGCACCATCTAGCGAATCACTAGGAATACCTACTGGAAAACTGCTCATTGGATTTATTATTTTGAAATTTAGTTTTACACCGTCAAAAACAAAAAAAATGTATAGACCAACACTCATACAGCATAAGTAAAGAAGGAGATTATTTTTTGAATAATCATAGAATACCTGAATATCGATGCCTTAATGTTGGCGTTTTAAATCCACCTTTGAATGATTCGAACACAGAAGGAAGAGATGAGATTTTTTTGACTGTAAACTGTATAGCACTGGATATCTTTGAGAGAAAGAAAGAAAATACATTTATTAATTTGGCCACCACAACACAGTCGATACAAAAAATTACACACGCATTAATTACAAACTCTAATAGAAGAGTAATAATTAACTGAAAAATAAATAAAAAGAAAAAAGAAAAGCACAAACAATAATAAAATACTGGAATATGGAATAAAGTAGGTACTTACCCACCCACCTACATACATATAAGCAGTCTAAAAAGTGCCTAACCTAACCTAATGTCATTCTTATGTACCTAGTGATCACTAATTTTAGAAAAACTAAGAAATCATGAAGACCAAAAATATCACTAACGGTGAAACAAATGCTGATACAACTATCGATGTCGAAACAGAAAAGAATGACCCAAATGATATGACAGAAACCTTTTTATGACAGGTGAGTGACATAGGTACGACTCGCTGGGTCATTCGATCAAAAAGAAAATACATTTGTAGGAAAAACCACACGGAAATTTGTTTAAATGAGAATGTTCTTCAACTACTCGTCACCGAGTGGGACAAGATTGCGTCTCGCGGCTCACGTAGGAATTTTTCAATAGTCCGTCTCTTCAAAAAAAAAAAAACACTTTTTCCTCCTTTAATTTCTGTGCCACGCTTAAATTTTAATTACGCGAAACTCGTTGTTTCTAAATTGCATTTCGCGAACTAAAATTTCAACAAAAAGTGGAACAGTATTTTCTACTTTACGAGTCGCGAATTTAATTTCGCATGCTTTAATTCAATGATGGCTTGGAATATTTTCTCCTTTTGCTTTTGTTTAAATGGAATGGCGGAAAGCATGTCTAGATCATTTTGTTCTTGATTTACGATTAGCTATCATTTGCCGTACAACAACAAAAACTACCTATTTCATTAACAGTTTGTAAGTAGTTACTTGAATATAGTTTTAAAAATAATGGTGGTGCTAAATAAATGGTTAAGGTGATGGGTAGGGCACACTAGCGACGCCAAACCATTTTAATTTTTAGCTACTAAACCGGATCTATTTGAAACAACTTCGGGGTTACAATTTCTCGGGAAACACTTATACTATTTATTAAATTACCATGCACAAATGTTGGGTCCGTTTTTGTACGCGAAAAATTGATTCACGCCTAAAGTAATTAGGTAGGTAATTCAAATTTCGAGTACAAAAGCAGACACAAAAGTTAAGTTTAAGTATTTATAAAATAGTATAAGTGTTTGCCGAGAGGTTGTAATCCCGAAATTGTTTAAAATAGATCCGGTTTAGTAGCTATGACATTAAAATCGATTGGCGTCGCTAGTTGGCCCCACCCGTCATCTTAAATAAATAGTATAGGTATATGCCGAGAGATTGTGACCCCGAAATTGTGACCCCGAAATTGTTTAAAATAGATCCGGTGTAGTAGCTAAAAATTAAAATCGTTTGGCGTCGCTAGTGTGCCCTACCCGTCACCTTAAGCGCGAGCGAAGTAATATATACGGGTACTATTAAGACTTCTCTTATCGTATAATGTAACCAATCCTGCGGTTGCCACGTAGTATCAACAAAGGATAACAAAGCAAAGCTCAGATCCGTTTACTTCCGACATAAACAACCTTTCTGAAATGCCATTAACACGAAAGAAGAAGCTTAGAAAGCAACTTCGAACTTGTGAAACACAATAAATATTAATTTCAAGTATTCAAATATTTTCGCTCGCCTGATCAAGTCTGAGGAACTTCATTATTTTCCCGGAGTGAATTTGTAATCAGGACTTGGAAGTTGGCGCAAAAACAATGAGAAGGAACGAAGTTATTCGAACTCCATCACCGTTTTGAGGAAGCCAGGGGACTGAGGGTGTAAAAGATATAATCCAAGCAAAGTTTGTAAATCTTGTCGTCTGACTTTTTTCTTGTTTTATGAAAACAACGTCCTTTAAAGTTATCAGTTTTGCTTTGCGTGCAGGGAGAGCCACGCTTTAACTTGAATGGGCCGGCTCCACCGGAGTCATACCACGGCCTCACAGAAAACCGGCATGATGCAGTACCTGAGGCCCAAGTCGGGGGTGATGATGGTTGTTCAGATGGGAAGCGCACTTTTCACTCAACTGGTGTTGCGTATGACCATAGGCGGCGGCAATCGCTTACCATCAAGTGACCCGTCTGCTTGTCTGTCACCTATCACATTAATAAAGATGCCGGTCTACAATATATTACCACGAGTATACATGTTAGGCACGTAGCTCGTAGTTTGATTAAGTATCAATTCAACAAATGTTGGATATTAATATTTATATTCATATACCTTTACGGTCTGTTCTCTTCGCTATGTGCCCTGCCCATTGCCACTTGAGGCATACAATCCTTTGGGCTATTTCTGTAACCATAGTTCTCCTGCGGATCTCATCATTTCTGATACGATCACGCAGGGAGACCCCGAGCATAGCCCTCTCCATTGCTCTCTGGGTAACTTTGAGCCTCCTTTATCGGCACATTCTAAGCGGCCACGTTTCGGTTCCGTATGTCATCACTGGCAACACACACGCATTGAAGACTTTCGTCTTGAGACACTGCGGTAGATGGGCCGAAAATATGCTGCGTAGCTTCCCGAACGCTGCCCAGCCGAGTTGGATTCGTCGATCGACCTCTTTCTGGAAGTTGGACCTACCAAGCTGGACTTTTTTTCCGAGGTAGATGTACTCGTCTACAACTTCCAGTGTCGAGCTTCCAACCTTTACAAGAGTGGGTACGACATGGGAATCCGACATGATTTTCGTCTTTTCCATGTTCATTTTCAGACCCACTTGTTGGGAGACTCTACTGAGGTCGTCAAGCATTGTGCCTAAGTCTTCCAAGGTCTCAGCCATGACTACGATATGATACGATATTGTGGCGTTTCCGCGGCCGTTGGGGCGGAAAGGTCCTCGAGTGGAGGCCACGTACAGGAAGTCGCAGCCGTGGCAGGCCCCCCACAAGGTGGACCGACGATCTGGTGAAGATCGCGGGAATCCATTGGATGCGGGCGGCACAGGACCGATCTGTGTGGAGCATTGGGGAGCCTATGTCCAGCAGTGGACGTCTATTGGCTGAAATGATGATGATGATGATGATGCCCTTTACGGTGAATCATGGCTGCACCTAACAATATTTTATATAATATCTTATAACACTTACCTATGTTATTGTATCCGAGTAAAAGTTAGACTGCTTTAATTGTGATCGATCACTCTCTACTCATTACTATATTCACAAGCCCCATCGATAGGTTATAACTGAAATCTAAAACTGGATTGTTTTTCAAAATTCTACCTCCTAATATTAAAACCGTTAAAGCGGATGTTGAACTATATTTGAGCATTAAAAGAACAACTAGGGCGGTATCGTTTAGTCTAATGAGCCGATGAGAGAGCCGCGACGTCAGCACACGACGGCCGGCAGCAAAAGTCTAGTGCACTTTTACCCGATTCTTATGGCCATCTGAATAAGGTGCACAAATCGACGAAATTGGGACCTGCTTCTGATGTAGTACCTACAAGCAAAGGCAGTGATGTTCTCTCGTGATGGGAGCAAAAAGTCTTAGCGCCCCGTGCCAAGTCGTATTGAACCGAAATATTCCGACATTCCAGACAATAGCGGTGTTTCTGCATTTCTTTTAGGGGGAGTGTAATTAGCAAAAGTTTGGATGTAAGTCTCGCTCTTAAGATTGGATTGAATTTATTACGAGTATATTAGTCACGTTTTCGACCTAAGTTTAGTTACATCTTAACATCCTAATTCTGTTTAGTGCTTATGTAGTTAATATATCAAGAAATGGAACTCGTTGCCGACGCATATATTTCCTCCTTCCTACAATATGAATTCCTTCAAACGGAGCGTGAAGAAGCATCTCGCGGGAGAGTATGGTGGTGCCAACGGAGGTGATGCCTTGACATCGCTTCCGTTGAAATTGCAACTTGGGCTCTTCTCTTGCTTACCATTAGGCTGAGAACCAATATACTGAGCCTCTATAAAAAAATACACTGATCAAACAAAATATATATTTTTTAATATAATACTCGTAGATATGAGACCTATTAACTATTGCCTTCGACCTACCATTCTAAAGTGGCTAGTTAGAGTTATCAGATTCAACGAAGGTGCTTGAGAACGAACCCTTTTTGAAAAACTACCATAATCCATAATTTTTGATTGCTTGCGCAAACAAAATATGTAGGTATTCCTATGATTGATAAAGACTAAAATATCAAGCAAATTTACCCAACATTAGTAGAACACTCAATTCCATTCCCAAATTCGATTAACTTCGTCGACCTGTTTAATTTAATCCAGATTAAAACAGTAAACAATTAATTGTGATCGCATCAACACCACGAAGATGTAATAAATCTCTTGTCAATTTCATAGATGGCCAAGTAAATTGATTAAAAGTGAATGATTGATTGCTTGTTGGTGAGCTCGGCGACGCACCTGACGGCTGGTCGCCATCGATCACCGGGACAGCTCGTCGTACTGGAGCTGTCATTAGACCTGATGTTTTAATGAGCTTTGGTGGAGGTTCCTTCGCTGCTGCTTTGTAGGAGTGTAGTTGGGGGGTTTTCATCGTGTTTGTGAACTCTTAGCCAACTTACAGCTGATGATCATTAGTCTTTAGATCACCAATCTAGCTTGCCAGGATTTTTGTAAGCTCCGGTGCAATTTGAGTTCTCAATAGACCGTCGCCTGAATACTGGGATAGTCAGACCCTCAAACTCTTAATATCATTGGGCCTGATGTTTTGAAAGAGTGTAGTTAGGAGGTCACCAATAATTTTAGTGTTATTTGCAAAAGTAGAGTTTGTTTAACACCATCACCACTATTTAAAATCGATGACATAATACAAGAAATCACCAGATTGATCTTGGAATAAAACTTATTTCCCTCTTGTACTACAGACATATCAACTTCTGTTCGTTGAGGCTTGGTGCTTGCAATTATGAATACTAAACAACCTTATTTAGTATAAATGGTGATAATATGCATTCGCTTGATGTAAGAAATATTTACTCTAACTGTCGTATTCAGACATCTCAAATTAGGCTTTGTTCATTATTTAATTATAAATAGTCTTTAAGTGTATTGGAATAAGTGTGTAACGCCCTGTTGGTCTAGTGGTTTAGTCCTGGGTTCGATTCCCAGGTCGAGCGAAAAGTATGTTGCGAATTTTTCGAACATGGCTCGGGTTTGTGATCACCGATCCGCATTTGGCAAGCGTGGTGATTAAGCCTAATCCCATCATAGTAGCGATAACTTGAACTCTATGATGGAGGCCTTTGCCCTGCAGTGGGACAGTTTATAGGCTGATAATTTTTACTTTAAATTCACATTCACTGACAATTTTTGATCATGATTATGATCCTTGAGAATTTGCTATCACCATGGACAGTTAATTTTAATAGCTTAAGTTAATGGTTATTTCTATGTTGAGTTGACATTTTAATCGGTACACATCAGCCGGCAAAAGGTTTTGGATGAAGTAAATATTCGAAATTATAATTTTCAAGAAAATATAGTAGACACCTACTTACATATTTGTATTAGGTGATAAGGGTCATTAACCATCAGTTGACTTACATGCTCTAGCGGGTTACCTACCTACCTGCCCAATATTGAATAAGCACCACATCAACTGTTCGTATTCAATATTTAGAGATCAGAATAATTTCGTCAAAAAATATTGTAATAAGTTTGGTTACCTATCTTGTTCTGTCTATAAAGTTCAGAACGCAAAATATTATATCCAAATGAGACTGTAATTATATGATAATGAAAATGTTTTAAGAACCATACAATATAAAGAATTATGGAAAAGCTTACCCCACTTTATACCGACGACCCGTTTGGAACAGTGGTAGTGAACGCTGCCTTTGGTCCAAGGGTTGCAAGGGTTCGATCCCCGCATAGTACAAACATTTATGTGCATCAGCATGTCTGTTTGTGTTGGTCTGGGTGTTTTCTATGTATTTACAAAAGAAAAGTATTATATGTATATATTTGTAATCCCACTGTTGATTCTGATATCCGTAACACAGGAGCTTGAGCTACCTATCTCGGAGACAGATCAATGTGTGATGTTTTGAAATATTTATTTATACTAAAACATTTCGTTTCTCTTTTCAGAATTCGCGGGTAAAGCGATACGCGCAGCTGGGCTCGAGCCGTAATTTTCCGGGCTCTTTGAAGGTTTCCGTAAGCCGACACTCTCCCTCCACGGCGCGTTCATGTGTGCTGTAATCAATATGGCGAATTGATAGCATTCGATAAATTGCTTTGAAATATATAAGTAGATGGAGATATTTACCGTCTCTGTGAAACATATTTAAGGTGACGGGTAGCTACTTAACCGGATCTATTTTAAACAATTTCGGGGTTACACCCTCTCGGTAAACACTTATACTATTTATTAAATAACCATGCACAAATGCTCCGTTTTTTTACGCGAAAAATTGATAACCGCCAAAAGCGGTGAATCAAATTTTCGCGTAGCTAAAAATTCAAATCGATTGGCGTCGCTAGTGTGCCCCACCCGTCACCTTAATGAAAAAAAAGAAACACTTAAGAAAATTAAAACATGAGACCTAAAGCTAAAATAAAAGTAAGTAAAAAATAAAACAAAGTAGGTCTGTATGACGATTGGATAATCCGTGTGCTCCTCTGCCACCTATCACATAAAAAAGAAGAAAAAGAAAAACTAAGTTCTAACTCTTTTTTCTTTTCTAGTAGCTTACCTACTTAAAAAGGTAGGCCTTCATTTTAAGATTGGCGAGTTTGTTAGTGCATTGAATCACAACTACACAACTACCTATTCAATGCACTAACAAACTCGCCAATCTTAAAATGAAAGAAAGAAATTGTCGATCGATACACATCGATCGACAATTTCTTGCTCAACGCCTTTTTGGGAAGGATTCAAGAGATTATAAAAAAGCCCCTGTCCAACCTTCCTATTTATAAGGAGTTGCCACACTGGCGGCTTGCGAGCATTTTTAAAGCGAAGCGACGCGGTTGCGCAGCTATCACACCGCGGATGCGCAACGTATTCGCGACGGATTCGCCGCGAAGGTAAGCCTTTGTTTTTTTTTTGTGGCGCCACGCAGAAAAACGCCAGCGAATCCGTTGCGCACCCGCGGCGCGTGAACGCAGCCGCAATATGTTCCCCAACTCCCATAAGGTCGAGTAAAATTAATAAAAGCTACGAATACATAACGGAGAAAATAAAGAATAGATAATATTTTCACAAGCACGATCATACCCACCTAGCTGTACCTATTTTTAAAAGACTGTCTAATATTTCCCACAAAGTTTGTAAGTTTTTTTAATCAACAAAGTAATTAATCAACGTTCGCCGTAATTCCCTAATTGTTTACCCGTCGCGTTACGCTCAATTAGTTGCCCTTAACAAAACATACACTTCGGAAGCCCGCGGCGGAAAATTCCAAAACTCTGCGGGGGACGGGCTAGGGGTGGAAATTACGCGAAAATTAAGCCTTCTTTATCGGTCGCGGGCGAGATTAAAATTAAACTTAATCTGTGGTTGCAAGTTTGGCCCTTGTTTTTGTTGATCAAAGTTACGTTATATATTTTGCTTCCGTACCACTTACTTTTCTGATAAGAGATGATACATATTGTAGGTGTCGTTTAAATTGGAAATCTTCCTTATCGCCTCGTTAGTAAATTGATTAGATTTTTTTGGCGTCGACTCTAAATTTAGGTACTCAACTAATACAAGTGCCTACGCTCTACTAAACTACAAACAATCTACAATACAACAATACAAGTTAGTTACCAACAATACAAGTTAGTTACCATGTTGTAACGTTTGTAGAACAGGAGCGTACTTAGGTCCAAAGTTCTACGTGCTTGTGATTTGTATATCATCAACCTTGTGGGGCAGCGCAAGTAGCTAATATATATACACGATACTTCTTTCCTCCCTATCTGTCCTATCTATCCTAATTAGCCTATCTGTTTAGATAGATAGATGTAATTTATGGCATAGAAAACAGGTTTTAACAACCCTTAAGAAAGTTTTTTTGGTTGAAAAAACATAACATAATTAGTTTTTTTAGTTGAAAAAACATAACATAATACATATCATAACATGCGTTTACATATGCCTAATATAAAGGACATTTTTAGTTAGCGGCTTGAAGCAGCACTGTGCTGTGTTTCGCTGCGTGAGTGAGGATACCGCAGGTCCAATTCGGAGGAAAGGGGGTTTTTAAGAATGGTAGCGAACTTGTGACTCCACTGGTGTCACGGGTGTCGCTCACTATCAGGTGATCCGAATGCTAATATGCCACCTATAAAAAAAACCTATAGCGTCCCACTGCTGGACAAAGGCCTCCCCCCAAGTTCCTCTATTACCTGCCAATCTTGCCAAACTTTTTCTGTGCCTGCCCGTAGTCGCCATTTCAGATTATGGTTTTCGATTTAACCAGACCTGATTTTACCAGATGTCTTCATTCATATTATCTATGTTTGTTCAGAACATCACAGCATCTGAATAGACACGCATAGCCCAGATCATCGAGGTGCGAGACTGAGCGGAATGGAGGCGATAAGGTAGGTGTCGGGCGTATCTCAGCGTTGTAGGTCGCTCGATACTCGCTACGTGATGTGAATTCGCTGCCCGCTGCATTTACACCGAATGCGAGTGAGCGTGTTCGGAAATAAGGCGCAAAGAAGTAAGTTGTGTTAAGAGGATTACTTCGAGCTAACTGAACACGAGCCTCGACCGGTAACTAGTTTGTATCTACACCGCGCTTCATGTAAAAGGTGACATAACTAGCACCGCCAGTATATTTGTATTAATTGTAACCTTTATAAGAAATTTAAAAAAAGTTTTTTTTAATATATTAAACTATATTTATAGGGTTTGCACTTTTTTTTAAATATATATTTACATGTTTTACTGAGGGCTTACAGTTTAAGCTAAGTGCCCTGCAGTAATAATTTAAGCGAGGCTTTGGGATTTACCCTCCACTAAATCTGCGACACCAACTGACTTCATGGCACGACGCTGAATCGAGTCGAAGGCAGCCAGCTGATACTTGACAGAGCTATCCCATAGATGACTGCAATACTCCATGCACGAACGAACTTGAGCTTGATAGACATATCATAGAGCATATCACATTGAATCCATAAAGGAAAGTATAAAGTTTTTTTTTTGAGGTATATATCTGTAATATTATCTTCGTACAAGTGACCATAATTCTTATTATTGCCTGAAGTGGCCACTTAAAGCAATTACAAAAATTATGGTTACTTGTAGGAAGAAATTATGACATCATTTTATCTCAAAAAATCTTAATACTTCCCTTAATTGATTCACCGTTGTGATTTTTTAAAAAGTATCTCATATTCGCCATGGCAGCGCTAGTTTCGTCGATGCTTCACCAATAAACATACACCTTGGATCCCAAAAATAGGACCCTATTTCCCAAGTATTTTCAGTATTTTGTTTTGAAAACCTTCTGTCAAAAAAAATGCCACCGCCCATTGGTTGTCGATGAAGACAATATCCAGTGGACTGTGGTAACACCCAGTTGCACCCATTGGTAGTGCGTCGCACTTTAACGCGACCGCTGCGCTTGGGATCCTGGGATCGATCCCCGGGACGGGCCAAAGTTTGTACCTGAGTTTTTCTGTCAAGCAATTCTCAGTTTCAGCCCGTAGTCTGAAAGTTGGCGGTCTTGTAAAGCACGTTAAACCGTTGTTTCTGATCCCGATCCCACTCCAGTCATGCCATACAGGTGTTCCATCGGAATATGAGGGCAAGGGAATAGAGAGTGCACTTGTGCCTGCGCACACACATGAGCACTATAATATATCCTGCATAAGCAGCTGATCGTTGAGATTGTCAGCTGTTTCCTCGTGGTCCTACTATTTTGTCCTACCAGTAGGACCACGAGTAAGACCTATTCCTCGTGGTTCTACTATTTTGTCCTACCACTAGGACCAGGAGGAAGACCTATTCCTCGTGGGTAGGACCATACCTACTATTTTGTCCTACTAAAAAATAGTAGGACCTCGTGGAAGTCTTGTTCCTCGTGGTCCTACTATCGGTAATCTGCTTCCTGTATGTAAGTATGTAGATAAATAGTAGTTATTTTCACTCGTTCCCACTTGCTCGCAACTACCAACGGTATGTACCTATGAATAAAGCCCTATTTGTATGTGGAGTGGGTATCATGTGATTCAGTTATGCCATCTAGCTATATTAAAATTCAACTGATGGTTCATTACTATCGTTTCCACCACATTATAGCCACATTAGCCAAAATCGGTTCGAGGATATTATTATTGTCATACTTGACGAAACACAGCACAGGCTTCTTTGCGTCGGTTTTCTGTGAGGTCGTGGTATCAGTCCGGTCAAACCAGCCTTTTCGTGCAGAAGCGATTTTTTATGCTAGAGACGGACAAACGAGCAAGCGAGTCACCTTATGGAAAGTAATCAACGCCGCTAATGAGTATCCGCTAAGTCAGAGAGATCTAATGTGTTTCCGGCCTTTTTAAAAAAGAGAACGTTCTTCTCTTGAAGCTCCCTAAGTCGCCGCCGTCGGGAAATACTCCTACAGCGAAACCGTTTTTCAGAACTGAGTTACGTGGTAGAAAGTTCCGCGAGAAACGCACAGTATTAGACCAAACTGATAATATTCGTACGGTTTGTGAGAAAGTGCATATTCGTTCGTGTGCCTCTGTGTCTAAAACGGAATAGGGATAACAGCGAGGAGGGAAGCAAGGCGAATATAGCGTTATCTTTATTGGAATTTTCCAAACTTCCAAGGGACGAAGTTTTGTTAATCAAATTGCATATTTCTAATTTGTTCATGCCAATGATCCTCCTTGGTTTTCTTTTGGGGAAATAAGTAGGTATATGTTTTTTTTTCCTCTCTCCGAGATCGAATCCGAAATGAGGTGATCCGGCAGAGAACCAAAGTTATCGACATTGCTCACCGGATTAGCAAGCTTAAGTGGCAGTGGGCTGGCCATATTAGCCGCAGAACCGACAACCGATGGGGTAAACGAGTTCTGGAGTGGAGACCGCGTGCTCGTCTGCCACACAAAAAAAAAGTTTATATTCATAGTAGCGGACGCCCACAAAGTAGCCCATGTCTCTCTGTCTCTTCAAGCTCCGTTTTGCCGTGAAAAACGGGCGGACAGACACACACTATTTCATAGTATGTTGTGTGTAGGTATTTTTGGAATACGATGTAGGTCATAAGAGGATCGAGCAAAAAGTATTTTTCGAATTTTCCGAATATAGGTCGGGTTTGCAATCACAAATCCGCATTAGGCAAGCGTGGTGATTAAGCCTAATCCCATCATAGTAGTCATCATCATCATCAGCCTATCGCAGTCCACTGCTGGACGTAGGCCTCTCCAATTGTTCGCCACTGTGATCTATCCATGGCTTCTCTCGCATCCAGCTCTTGCCAGCCATCCTGCGCAGATCGTCCCCCCACCTAGCCAGAGGGTGCCCTACATTACGTTTGCCAAGACGCGGTCTCCACTCTAGAACTCGTTTACCCCATCGGTTGTCGGTTCTGCGGCTAATATGGCCAGCCCACTGCCACTTAAGCTCATCAAGTTCAAGTTCAAGTGATCATAGTAGTAATCACTTGAATTCCATGATGAAGGTAATTCCATGATGAATTGCCCTGTAGTGGGACAGTTTATAGGCTGATACTTTACTTTTTTACTTTACATAGGAGGTGGTATGAATGACACTTTGACAGAAACCAGGAATACTTACTTTGGTAAATAAGAAATCCGTTTCTCATACAAACTGGGGCTTGAATGTGTACGGCTAAAAAATTGTCACCAATTAGAACACTTTAAAAGATTAGATATGTTATTGAGTGCGTTTTTGAAGATAGTAAAAAATTAAAAAAAAATGTGCAGAAACGTTTATAAAGTGTTTTTGATACTGAAAAATATATAATTATTGGTAATTATTTATTTCAAGTCAAAAACTCATATACTGTTAGTAACATCTTAATCCTAGGTATTAGTGATCTATTTCGCATGTAATGCGCCACAGTGCAGCAAGTAGCCACAGTCCACTCGGTCTGCAATCATCTTCAGGAGGGAATTGGAGCCCTGACCCTGCGCACGAGGGACGCAGCGCGCTTCCGCATCGTGGCAAAGAAACAGTCTACTCGCGCTGTCGCGAACATGCCCGACGCGCTGTCAGGCCTTCATCATAGATTATGGAATTAACTTAAGTTGGCCAAACCTAGTTTCGTTGTTATTTACAGAGTATAAACATAATGTATCCATGCAGAATTAGGCCCAAAACCTCCATTTGTCTCCTTTGTCAGCGTTTCCTAGAACCTTTGTAGATAGTGTGTCATCAGAATGCACTTTCCATAAAAACAAACGTAGATATTGACACAAATACTCACTAACTACTCACGGCGTACAAAAGCAGGACAGGCTCGTTACGTCCGTCTGTATGGATGGAGTTAGCTCGGACAAATAGCGCAGTCTTTCAGTGCTGAACAATGCAGGTGGGCGGCGAAGATATCAGTGCTGTTGGTATTGAAACGGTATGGTCTCGAAATAAGTAGATGATTTATTTTAAATTTTTAAAGGACAGAACAAGACTATTTAGTACAGGGCCCAAATGATTTCAGAGCTCACACCAAGTATAGATTTTTTTCCGGTTATCGAATTTATTCGGCGTCATATTTAGTTACTCGTAGATTAGGTAACGCAATGTATTACGCAACAAGCTCATGTATTTTTTTCATACTAGAGGCGGACAAACGAGCAAGCGAGTCACCTGATGGAAAGTAATCAACGCCGCCCATGAACATCCTCGAAATCAGAGATATCGCTAATGTGTTCCCGGCCTTTTTAAAACAGAGTATGCTCTTCTCTTGAAGGTCCCTAAGTCGTAGCCTAGCAAACCGCTCTACAGAATTTAGGTACGTGGTAGAAAGTTACACGAGAAACGCACAGTATTAGACCGCCATCCATCGAGATAATGAGGATGGAATGACAATCGCTTGCGATGTCATTCCATCCTCCTGTTCGATGTAAGAATTCAGCTGCAGGGAGTAGATCGAACAGTTCCTCAGAGCACTCCCCATGAAATACACTCGGCGTCATGGTACCCTTTTTGAACTTTGGGCCGTACTTATGTGCAAGTTCTAGAGGGCAACTCGACCAGACGCCATTTGTACATGCACAATTCGTGACGTAACTAACCGGGAATTTAAAAATACTCATGTCATTACGATGTCGTCTGCGTTGTTGCTTTGAACATCGGTTTCAATAGTTGTTTTTTTTAATGTGATAGGTGGCAGAGAGCAGACGGATCACCTGATGGTAAGCGTTTGCTGCCGCCCATGGACACCAGTGGAGCCTCAAGTGCGCTGCCAACCCTTACAACCCCTTTCCCCCGGATCGGGCCTCCGGTATACTCACTCATGCAGCGAAACAGCAAAGACGCTGCTTCACGGCGATTTTCTATGATATCGTTTCAATATCGTCTCTACATCGTTACATCGCTGCTCCAACAGGCGCCAGAGTTATCTAGGCAGCAACAGACACGGGAGGTGATTAAACTAATTGCCGGCCATTTCTTCAGGGCCCATCGAGCCGGCACTTAGCGCGGCCGTTGAACCGCCACGTGCCTCTGACCACAAAATAGCATACATAATTTCGGCTATCTACATAAATAAATTTATACAACATTCTCATACATTGACCTAATTACTAAGTAGGTACCTTAAGCAAATTTGTTACGGATTACGGATATCAGACAACAGAGGAATTACAAATATACTTATACTTAATTACATATATTACACCCAGACACTAAGCAAACGCCCCGTTGGTCTAGTGGTTTAAGTACCAAGCCGTGATCTCGGGGGTCCTGAGTTCGATTACCGGGTCGAGCAAAGGTATGTTTCGAATTTTTCGAACATAGCTCGGGTTTGTGATCACCAATCGTGGTGATTAAGCCTAACCCCATCATAGTAGCGATGACTTGATTTCTATGATGGAGGCCTTTGCCCTGCAGTGGGACAGTTTATAGGCTGATACTATACTAAGCAAACACAAGTGTTCATCACACGAATGTTTATCCAAGGTGGGGATCGAACCTACGATCTTTGATGTAAGAGACAGGGTCATTACCAAATGGGATGGCGCCAGTCAAATCATTACATTGCGAGCTAAACAGGTGGCTTAATTTAAAGCTGTCCCGTAACGAGCGAGAATATACCTGTCGCATCGAAACTAACGAGACACACAGCGCATGGGAAAGAGAGGGAAACTCTTATTCGGTCGTTACGTCTGCTTTAAATTAGGCCCTCATTCTACGCACATATACATGTGCTTACAGTGATCTCAGTGTAGTTCGGCAGAAATGACAAAGACAGACTATTGGGAACGTGTGCGCGAGAGACACATGATATATTGCTAATGCATAGGTTAGTGAACTCTTCGATAGCAAAGTCTGTTAGAACCGACTTTCTGTGTTTTTTTTTATGCTAGAGGCGACAAACGAGCGCGCCACCTGATGGAAAGTAATCAACGCCGCCCATGAACACAGAAGACCGGCGTGAAGCAGCGCCTGCGCTGTGTTTCGCCGTGTGAGTGAGGTTACCGGAGGCCCAATGGGGAGGAAGGGGAAAAGGTTGGCAGTGCACTTGTGACTCCACTGGTGTTGCGGGTGTCCATGGGCGGCGGAATTGCTTAACATCAGGTGATCCGTCTGCTCGTCTGCCACCTCTCATATAAAAAAAAAAACATCCGCGAAATTAGAGAGTTAGCGATCTCTCTAACTTCGCGGATGTTCATGGGCGGCGGCATTTCTAAAACAAGTATTCTTTATTTGGTGCTCTAACCTAAACACTTGGTAAACACTTTGTTTACGTATGATTAAGTATGTGTGGACAGATGTTAGTGTCTTAAAAACAGGGAGATTCTTACATTTGATTAATAATTATCCATCGTAGTCGCTCTTTTTAACATGTCTAGGTGCAAGAAAAAGACAAATAGATTAGTCATTACACATTTTTTTTATCAGTTTATAAACTGTCCCACTGCAGGGCAAAGGCCTCCATCATAGAAATCAAGTTATCGCTACTATGATGGGATTAGGCTTAATCACCACGCTTGCCAAATGCGGATTGATGATCACAAACCCGAGCGATGTCCGAAAAATTCGAAACATTATTACATATACTATTTACACATAGAATAGCCTAAACTTATAAAAGTAAAATATTGAACTTCAGAATACCTAGACTACCAGAGGTAAATCGTGATCGAGAAATTTGAGGATTGACTTGGACAGCGTATTTAAAAATAAAACATGAAAAAAACTCTTGCAGTACAAAAAACTCCACAAAAGCTCACATTCCCTAATCCAATGACTGGCAATGAAAGGTCATCCGAAAACCGGAATGTCCGGCCTCGTGTTACGGTATTACGGCGGAAATTACGAGCGTTTCCGTAATTCAGCAATCGGATATCCGATCGGGGCCGTCGTGATTTTAATTAATGCGCGCAGCACCATGTGCGCCAATGATCTATGATTGTTGGAAACGTCATCGTGCCGTCATCAAAGCGCACTTGTGTTGTCTAAAAATCAAGCAAAAAAACTTTCTGTCTGTCTTTTAGCGTCACAAACAGAGAGCCTTTTACAGGGACGTTAGATGTTACATATATTTTTTATGTGACAGGTGGCTGACGAGCAGACGGATCACCTTAAAAGTTATTGCCGCCGCCCATGGGCATGCAACAACAGTGGAGTCACAGTGGAGTCACAAGTGCGAAAAAATATCTTCGCTTTCGCTGTCTGTCTCTATATTACATGGGTATTAGATTTTTAAAACTACGTATTCGATTTTGATGCTTGTTAATTTTAGTATTGCATCCATGCGAAGACTTTGCAGGTCACTAGTTGGTAATAAGAAGATGTTTATCAGTAAAATATCGTTTATTACCTATACCATGTGTTTGCAAGTAAAATTAATTTAAAAAAAAACGTATTTTGGACCATTTCACTATTGGCAGAGCGGTGCGGAATAAATACAGAGACCATTAAAAAAAGTATAATTTTATTGACATAAAAGATGAAAAAAAAAGCACTAATGTTTTGCCATTTTGCGATATATGAACGAATCCGGGTGTACTCAGCAACGGGACCTCTTACAGCGAACTGGTCGGTAACGCTTAAGTGCGTTACCGACCAGTTCGCGCAATGAGTACCTACCTTAGAACTGAGAAGTTTTGGGTAGCCATAACTCAAAAATGAATAGTAATATCTGTAGCCGGAGATCTAAAAATGTTTAGTTATCTTTCATCCGTACCATGTCAGCCTACCTATACAGTACTTCTGTAAACCTCCTATTGGCCAAGCATACTTGCTCTGTCCACGAAGATTTACCTCCTTGTTCACTCTCATTTATATTCAAATTAAAAGCGAGCGGTTGAGCGAAATTTCATTAAATTTCCACCGATATGTGAGGCTGAATTAGTAATTTGGGTATGTCGCAGGGGATTGGAGTTGTGAAACTTTGAGCCCTCGCAGTATTACACTTTAAATGACGATGAGACGAGATGAGATTTTGGGCCTACTTTGGTGGTAGATAGATAGATATACTTTATTGCACAAAAAAACACAACTTAAAAAAACTAAGCATTATAGAAACTTAAATGTACAATTTCGGCGGTCTTATCGCTGGAAGCGATGTTCTCGTGGGAATTTTATACAGCAACATATTGGTAAATAGTTTCCTACGATGCGTTGTCCTAAACGATTTATTAAAAGATTTACTTACTCATAAATGCTACTGCTCAGTGAACGAATATTTACAGGATAAAATATAAGAAAAATAAGTACATGTGGATTATAAATAAATTGCAAATTCCAAATATTACTATTACATAGAATAATATATATCAAAAGCAAATATCAAGTAAATAAAATAAGAAATGTCTGCTCCTCTCTATGCCAATTTGCAATGCCTACCAAGGCGCATATGTTCTTTTGATTGTGTAATGTTACCATATACCTAGTCATATAGTCATATGTAATGCAAATAATAATAAATAAATAAACATACTTCAACGTTCAAAGAAGATAGGCAGAGAGCCATGTTGTGGAGGTACCGTGTTATTACTCTTATGTGGGATAGTGAAAATATTACGCATTTATTCGTCTTGAATCTCGTAACTAGAAATGTAATCGTATTTCTACAACTGTTTGATAAAAAGTTAAATGCGTTTAAAGATAACGTTAAAATGTGGATAATAAAACGCAAAAAATGGCTTCAACCATAATTAACTATAGCTTTTTTTTTATTAATATGGCTCTACCCGAAGATAGTTCGCCAATGTCAAGTAACTTATTGAGAATAAGTAGGTAGTCAACAGACGAAGTCAGTCAAAGTCACAGTCACTCAATATAACGCCGGTGTTTTACGTTTCATAGACCTACGGATTCCGCGGATATCACTCTAAAAGCAATGGCGGGTTTTAAGACTCTATTAGGTCCAAGCAAGTTGTCACTAGACAACTAACTCGACACACAATTAGCAGTGTTTAAAAACAATACTATCCAACGATTCTTATTATTAGGATCACTTTGGGACACTTCAGTGCACAAATAAACACCAAATGTGTACACTAAAAACCACTAGACACTAATTTAAAACCTTTGAATTGCATCAGCCCACGCGGCTTGTTTTAGCTCTACCTGCTGAATCCCCAACCATAGGTTTAGTAAGTGTGAATAATAGAACGCTAGAAATGTGAATTATCATTTTTAATACATTTGAAAGCGAATGTCACTGTCAGTTGAATTTTATTTTGCTTCGACCATAGGGCTATTTATAATATCTGTGACATGGCAACGACTTACCTACATTGACACGCATTGATATTATGTTATTAACAGACGTTTAGTTGAAAAGGAAAGAAATAATAAAGAGGTGAGAAGTAGAGGGAGTCTTAGATATTGGTATTGTTACAGTATTCAATGAAAAAAAAAACGTTATTTTTATTTTGGTCTGATAAGTTGTACAAAATATTTAATTTCTGGAAAATAAGTAACCAAGTGTCGAGTAAAAAATACAAAAAAATCAATATCACACCTGTCCTGTTTGGATTTATTTTAATGGAGTCCTCCCTTGCCTTTGTTCTTTCATAACAGTTGTTGTTGAAATCATACGGCCCCAATGTTAAAAACCAAACGACTCTGTGATTTCGTTCTCATTATTTGTACTTTCTTCTTCTTTAATTGGTAAACATTATAACTGTGTTTATTAAGCTTCAATAGGTAAGTAATTAAATCTAAAAGTTTACTTCAAAAGCATGATTATGATGATGAAATGATCCGAACAATTGAATGTATAGACTATGGGTCTAGCATACTATTCTGACAAACTTTTACGTAGCATATTTCGAACACGATAAATTACGTCGAGTTAGCTCCATAGCCTAATTGAATGTAATTTTTATGAGCTTCCTTAGGCTGTAAAGTAGAACGGAACCTATAATTTATTATAATTTTCATCTAAACAAATAGCGCGACACGCATCATAACAATTTGTTAGATATTATTTACTGCATCCCACGTCGCGTATTTTATTAAGTTTCGCCCACGCAGTTTGCCATGACTTGACGTCAGCTCATAACAGTAAGTCATCTCAGTGGTGATGGAGCTATGCATTTATTATATTCATGATGACATGTTTTTTTCTATAAATACTAGTCAGTGATAGTGCGCATCCGTATCTGTGACCGAGACCATGATCCGTGATATATCTATGACGCAACAGTGTCCGTACTCTACTGCGTCATAGAAAACGGGCGTAAAGCAGCCCTTGTGCTGAGTTTCGCCGAGTGCGTAAGGCACTGGCACAATCACTTGTTTTGGTCAAATCTGCTACAAGTACCGTAGTTTTTTGACATAATGAACATATTTAATACTATTGACACTTTATTAAAAAATCTAATTTAATTATATTTTATTTATTTGATTTTACTGTATTTTAATTTGCTTCTTTTGACTCAGATACTGACAATTTGGGCTATTTATGTTGATATTATCTGTCGCACTTATTTTTATTTCTTTTTTTTATAGTTGTAATTAATTATTAATTTGACAAGGATTGTATTCTTCTGCTTTTTTATTGTAAATAATCCGTGAGTGACCAATGAACATGAATGTAATGTAATAATGTATCCTAACCTTATACTGCGTTTTGGATTAATTTCTGTTAGCTTGTAAGGTGTCTGAATAATAAATAAATAAATAAATCAGTTGGGAAGGGGAGTGAAGGTTGGCACCTCACTTGTACTCTACTGATGCGGGAATCATTGAATGACAATCACAAAAATGGCAGTCTAATAAAAAAACTTATGAATTTGAATTATCGTCAAATGGTCGCCCCTCTGCTTTCTTCAATATTCTGTTCTTTAAATGGCCTTAGACTGAGGATTTCTGGTTCTTGGTCTGTTTTTATATTGCTTTACTGGTATATTTAATGCAGTTTGACTCCGCTGACCAGTCAAGCGTCGTGCACGCATGAAGGCATTGTCGCCTCGCGATGTCGCCCGTAAATCTGCAGTAAAGAGTAAGTACCTAACGAGCCCTATTGTTGCGTGCGCAAGTGTAGCAGTTGGTCCACTGCCCGATGTGATCAGGACGATGTTAATGCAACATGTTTGTTCCAATCAACAGTATCCTTCCACTGCAGGACATAGGGTCTTCTTTATGGTGCAGCACGCCACAGTTCTCTATGAGTACCTGTACAAAGCTTTCTTAATCGAGAATTCTTATTCAATGATTAGACCACGAATACTCAAAGCCTTTTAAATTTTGAGATTTCCCTTTCTAAATAAACTTAATGACAGAGGCAACAGATAGAAGCGGTTCGGCATGAATGGGCTCAACCTAGTGTTGTAAAAAACTGTAGTCTTTTAGTCTTCATTTCGCGACTTAATGTATTTTTCAAGACTAGGACTCGTTAGTCACATGAGTTCCGAATCTTTTGAGTCTTCAAAGTCCTTTCGAGTCTTAAGTTCTTTGAACTAGACTGAGTTGTAAACCTGAGTTAGTGTATCACATTATCCAATAGGTACAAAAAAAATGGTAATAGGTGATTTTATATCGTCATCCACATTTATTTTCTGACTAAAACTAAATCATACAACAAACAATTGTATCAATTAAATTTCTAATAAATATAATAAAATAAAATTATTACAGGTAATAATCTAATAAAACCTATCCACCTGTAGGCTGTCGATTTGCTGATCAAAATGCGAGTAGAAAAAATATTCATTGTAATTTTATTGCTAAACTATACAACCATGGATTTAGAGGACTCCGTCATGAGTTCTTTTAAAAAACTCACTCTTTGAGTTCTTTTTGGCAGGACTCAAGTTTTTTAACAAAAGACGCCATATTCTGAAGGACTTGAGTTCTACGTTTTATTCTTTTTCTTCAAAAATAGCTCAAGTTCTATTAAATGACACTCCAAGACTCAAGTCTCTTACAACCTTAGCTCAACTGGAATGACACTACGACCACATAGAAAACCGGCGTGAAGCAGTGCTTACGTTGTGTTTCGACGAGTGTGCGAGGGTATCTACTTAAGGGCCTTTCCGAAGGAAAGAAATTTTTTAAGGTCAATCACAGCTTATCATTATTCGTCTGCTACTTATCACATAACGAAAAAAAGGTTTGCTGAGGCGCTGTAAGTTGTAGGTTCTATTGTACGATCTGTGCCTATAGCTTATAGTCAGGCAGCGTTTGTCGATGCATGCTGCCCGCTCGTAAATCTGCAATAAGGCGCAACGAGCCTATTGTTGCGTGCGCGTGCAGCCGGGGTCCACTGCCCCACGAGATGCCAACGGATATAAATCTTGTTGCATGTGTCGCTTTTGATCACATGTAATAGCTTTGCTCTTTTGAGACGATGTGGCATTATTGTAAATGAGTTTTACAAAATTATTTTGGAACTACTTTGACCACCGAATTTCTTCTGCTGGCATTTCCCCTTATCGTAATTTGTTTTCATGCTAATTCTTTAAATGTATTTAATTTTTTAGTGTTATCGTTTTAGGATTCTTTTTAAAAATAATTGCCCCATCCGGCCTATCACTTCAGCGACAGCGACAAAGAAATGTAAGCGTATTAGTTCGCGAGTAATAGTTTCATGCCCTCCCCTCTTTTCGGTCTTCTCTCTTTCTCACACCAAAATGCCATCACCTCACTATGCACATTGACGTCTTAATTATTATCGAGTTCTAAAACTAAATAAGAGGCATTGGAGTCGCGAAGATATTTTGGCTCTAAGAACCTGTAAAAGATGCAGCTTTTACAGGTTCTTCCATGAAGATTGTTAAGAACTTACCGCAGCGTCGAGCGGTAAATTCCACCCACACTATCAGAAACCAATCTCTTCGAGAACGCAACCATGTTCGTGCAAACTCTGGAATTAGCTCCTAGCCGCGGTGTTCCCTGATCGTTTGAAAATAGTTATTCTTCTACGGTAGGTAGCAACATGACCCGTCTGTCAATTTTAGTAACACATTAGTAAAAGTAATAAAGCAATGGAACCGCAGCCCACAGCTCAAATCAAAGCGCAGGAGCACGATAAAGAAGCGCGCGTGCCGGCTGCGCGCGCGGCGCTTTCGCCACGCCTCCTCCGATCTTCGCCTTGTTTTGTGCACTCACTGAAACTCGTTAGTGAGTAACACTCTATTTAATATTGACTGCCTCGGTAGCACAGTGGCTAGTTGGTCGCCCTTTGAATACAAAAGATCTATGAAAGCTTCAGTTTTTCTGGTGTAACGCAGCCTGCAGGGGCTTCGTTATACTACATAACTACTCATAAAGAAAGTTACCTTTGGTGTTAACTATAGAGCTTCGTTTTCCGTTTGCTATAGAGCTTGTATATCATTTTATGATTATGTCTTGTATTAGCATTACTCTTATATGTGTTATTTTAATGTTCCTTGTACATTTTTATCTGTAAATAAATTTAAAGTTATTGTTGTAAATATTTAGATTGTCTATCTGACATTGTCCGACAGCTGACGTTGTCTAACTGTTTTTATTTTTCTATCGAATTGTCTATTCAAATTTAACTATGGAGTTTAGCTATGTTTCGAGAATATTCTATATTGTATGAATTTTAAAATTTAAATGTTGTAGAATAGAATGCGCATGGGCAATATAAAAGGACGCACATGGGCAGGACCACCAGTCTACCACCAGCTCTGAAGAAGCTCAGAACCTCAAGCTATAACAGTGCCAGTATACGTTTACCCGTAGAGTAACGGTGTCCGGGGCACGAAGGGTGTTGCCTCCCTGCACCTACGCGCGTCTACCTTCATTCGTGCGCGTATCCGCGTCGCGCCTACCCGCGGCCGGCTTGCGGCGTGCGCGTATCTGCGTCGCGCGCCCCATTTGCTGCCTCCTGCGCTCGGCGGAGCCCTACCGCCCGCCTCTTGCGACGCTGGATCCTACCGGCGCGCTGCCTGCGCTCACCCTGTGTTACCGCCCTACCACGGTTGCCCATTTTGAACTTTTACCTTGTATATATATTTAGTGTAGTGTACCGGTGTAAATAGCTAGTTTTAAGTTAGTTTTAAGTTAGATTTAAGATTTTTGGACGAGCCATCATTGTACATACCTCTTATAATTATAGCCCTCTTCCCTCTATTCTTATCTTTTCTTCTTCCCCCTACCTTTTAGCTCCGTAACCCTCCGTTACGTGACAGTTTGGCGCCCAACTCTATAGAATCCCTCCCTGTTCTCAAAATTCTAAAATAAACTTGCACAAGTTTCTGTATATAACATACCTTTTGGCTCCCTATTAGACGTCTCTTACTTCTTAGATATTTCTTTCCCTATTCTTCCTCTATTTTTCTCACTAAAATAAAGTAAATAAAATAAAAACTATTGTAAATATTTTATTGCTTTAAAATTACAAATATCTTAGAAATGGCTCGTCTTATAAACTTTAATTTACTTAATAAGGCGGAACTTGAATACGAACTTATAATTAGGAACGAAACTCCTGCGGATAATCTTGTATCGCTTAGAAAACAAATTGTTTTATTGCTTCGTAATTTTCCTACGGAGGACATTATTGATTCTCCCGTTCCTCTGAGTGACGATTTGTCACAAGCTTCTTCTACAATCTTATATTTATCTTCGATGTTGGACCGATACGAATCGGGTAATCTGAAATTATTTAAGAAAATTGAAACTTATATAAATCACTTATTTTATCGACTTGACAGAATTGACACTGATGTAAGTGACAGCGACTCAAACCTTATAGAACTCTATGACGACTTAAAAAAGAAGTTTACTCTTTTGACTGAACGTTTTGACGCTTTTTCAAAACCAGCTGAGACTTCACAGGTACAAACCTCTTTGGACTCACCTTTGCCGATTTCTCAACCTAACTGTATGCCACCTTTTCATAATTTTCTCTTACCAAATTATCTAAATGAGCTAAAAAAAATTACTTTTGATGGGACAACTTGTCCTAGAGCTTTTCTATCGAAAATTGATGAATTTTTACTTACGAACAAACTTGATAAGCAAATACTTATAAGCTCGGCCTTCAACATTTTTGAGGACGATGCTTCTTATTGGTTTAAATTCCAACTAAGTCGTGACCCTTCGTTAACTTGGGATCGCGTTTCCGAGTTGTTAATTAAGGACTTTGGCCATTCTGATTATGACCATAAACTACTGCAGGCAATAAAATCTCGTACTCAGGGTAAATCTGAGTCTATTATGGTTTATATTCCGAAAATGTTTGAAATGTTTTCGAGACTAAGCGAGAAATTACCTGAGCAGGAGAAACTGCAAATACTTCTACGTAACATCCGTCCTTGTTATACTTCTTTTGTTGCTCTTAATAAAGTTGATTCTATTGGCTCTTTAATTTCTGTATGTCAACAATTTGAGCGCTGTATTGACCGCGACAATAATTTTAAAGAACCTGAAATGAATACTCTTATTCCTGAATTATCCTATAAACCTAAACACGATTCTACACTTTTACCGAACACTAAACCTAATGTTACACATACTTTTCACTCTAAACATTCTTTCACTCCTAATTATGATTCTCATAAATCTAATAACTTTAAGCCTTTTCGTACGAACTTTTCTTCGCAGAATAAAAATTCTGCACATGCGATATCTGAAAATGCTCCCAAGTTTCAGGCGCATTTGTTTTGCGTTCGATGTCGAATAAATGGTCATTCTTTGAATTCTTGCACTAAACCAAGATTCTTAGTCTGTTTTAAATGTGGTTTGAAAGACTTTAGAGCTCCGGATTGCCCGAAATGTAAAGCTGACAAGCCTCAACCTTCTTCATCCTCTAACTCAAAAAACTAACATATGACTTGGTTAAACGAAAAGAAAATTTTGATGTTGATGACTGGCATAATTGGTTAAAAATAATTAAGAACTTTTTCGCAAGTTATGGAACTTCTTCAGTTTACTACGACAACGAAAGAGATTTTAACCGTCCTTTTATTAACGTTTCTATTTCAAATGTTGAGTTTACGGCGTTACTTGATAGCGGTAGTTCAATGACTATTTTAGGTAATAACTCGCACTTTAAAATTTTGGAACTGGGCTTTTCGTTATCCAAGTCTGATTATATTACGGTTAGCACTGCTAGTAAGCATCGTGTTAAATCTTTAGGATTTTTTATTCTTCCTTTTACCTTTAACGACCAAACTAGACTTATTAAAACATATGTTATTCCTGAAATATACCCGTCTTTGATACTTGGTGTTGACTTTTGGAGGGAATTTAATTTGGTTCCCAAACTTTTATCGTGTGCCTTTTCTCTTAATAAACCATCCCACTTTAACAACTCTGTGGAGAAACAAATCCTACCTTACGAAAATCTTACTTCTGAAGAAAAGGTTATCGCTGATGATATTATTTCGCGTTTTAAGCAAATTTCCTTTGAAGCTAAGGGTGAACTTGGTCGTACTGATCTGGTTAGCCATCGTATCGATACTGGAGATACGCTGCCTATTAAACAACGTTGTTATAGACTCTCTCCCGAGAAACAAAAAGCTCTAATTGCTGAGGTGGATAAAATGATTGAGTGGAAGGTCATTGAGAAATGTGAAAGCCCTTGGTTGTCTCCGGTTCTTATTACGCCTAAAAAGAATGGCGAATGGCGATTTTGTGTCGATAGTAGAAAACTCAACTCAGTTACTCGTAGGGATGCCTATAGTCTTCCTTTTATCAATGAAATACTTGACCATCTCAAAAACGCTAAATTTTTATCGAGTATCGATATCGCTAAAGCTTTCTGGGAGATTCCTTTACATGTAGACGATCGGGATAAGACCGCCTTTTATGTCCCCGGTAGAGGAATGTACAGATTCACTGTTATGCCCTTTGGTTTAACTAATGCACCTGCTACACAGCAGAGGTTAATGGATATCTTATTCACTCCTGAATTTGACAACAAAGTGTTCTGTTATCTTGATGACATTATTATCATAGGCTCCTCGTTCCAAGAACACATAGGACTTCTAATTAAAGTGCTTGAAAAATTAACTTACGCTAAACTTACCATTAACTTTGAAAAAAGTCATTTTTTTAAGAAAGAATTAAAGTACCTTGGATATGTTGTTGACGATAATGGTTTACGAGCTGATCCTAGCAAAATTCAAGCTATTATGGACTTTCCTGTACCTACTTCACGCAAAGAAGTGCGTAAATTTCTGGGTACGTGTAGTTGGTTTCGTAGGTTCATTCCTAATTTCAGTACTATAGCTGCACCTCTTAATAAATTAACATCATCTGCTAAAACTTCTCCGAAATTTTCTTGGAGTTCTGAGGCTAACTCTTCCTTTCTGAAACTAAAAGAATATCTTGTAACTACCCCAATTCTTGCTTGCCCTGATTTTGATCAACCGTTTTCTGTGCATTGTGATGCATCTAACACTGGCATTGGAGCCATGCTTACTCAAACGGTTAACGACAAAGAAGTTGTTATAGCCTACATGAGCAAATCACTTAACAAAAATGAAAGAAACTACTCTACTACTGAAAGAGAAACTCTAGCTGTTATCATTGCCTTAGAACATTGGCGGTGCTATCTTGACAATGGCAAACCGTTTACTGTATACACTGATCATGCCGCATTAAAGTGGTTTTTGAATTTAACAAATCCTTCTGGTAGACTCGCTCGTTGGTCACTTCGCCTTTCTTGCTTTAATTTCACGCTGAAACATAAAAGAGGAAAGGATAATATTGTCCCTGATCTACTTTCTCGTTCTAAAAGCGAGGACAAGTCATATTATCGCTCCTTTATCTTCGAATGAAGCCACGTCTTTAGACTTAGAGCGCTATAATAAAATCTTTCGTAATTGTTTAACTGATCCTCAAAGTCATCCTAACTATACGATTAAGGATAATAAACTATTTCGTTGCACTAATACTCCTTATTCTTTAACAGACGATTTCATCTGGAAAGAAGTCCCTATCCCTTCTGAAAGAGAATCTTTGATAAGAAATGCTCATGGTTCCGCTACAGATCCGCATTTGGGCGTATTTAAAACATACAAAAAAATATCATTGTTATATTACTGGTCTGGCATGTTTAAAGATATAGCTAAATTTATTTCCAATTGCGAAACTTGTTTGGCTTATAAACACTCTAACCACTCGCCTTACGGTCCTATGGGAAAACCCAAAATTTGTTCTAGACCTTTTCAATGCATTTCTTTGGACTTAATAGGTCCATTGCCAATGACTAGGCGACGTAACCAGTACATTCTCGTTGTAAATTGTCTATTCACCAAATATACACTTATTTTTCCTTTGAAACGAGCTATAACTACTAGTATTATACATTACTTAGAGAATTCCGTGTTCTTAGTTCATGGAGTACCTCAAACAATTATTATGGATAACGGTCCACAATTTCAATCGCATGAATTCCATAATTTCCTTGGACGTTATAGAATTCCGCATATATCTTACACTCCTCACTATTGTCCTCAGGTCAATACTACAGAACGCTACAATAAAACAATTATTACCGCACTAGCTTCACTGGTCGGTGAAGACCATAGGTCTTGGGACCTTCACCTATCTAAGATTCAGTTTGCAATGAATAACTCTGTAAATGAAGTAACTGGATTTACTCCTGCATTTTTAGTATTTGGTCGTGAACTCATTACTTGTGGTTCTATTTATTCTCAGGGTTACGACTTAGAAGAAATTACCTTTTTACCTCGTGATTTATATGCTAGAAATATTGGCCTTCTATCGTCAATTTTTGATAGAGTTCAGGTTGCACTGCACATATCTCATGTAAAGAATTCTAACCGTTACAATTTAAGGCACTCTTTTAAAGAATTCAATGTTGGAGATATAGTGTGGCGTAAAGACTACTCTTTAAGCAATGCTGGTGCATATTTTAGCGCAAAATTAGCACCTAAATATGTTAAATGCAAAGTCGTTGAGAAATTGTCACCTCTTGTATACATTCTTGAGGACTGCAACGGTTGCCGCGGTAAATGGCATGTAAAAGACTTTAAGAAATGACTACCTTACTGTTTGACTTTACTAGTATTATATGTATTTATTTGCACACACATTGGACTGATTTTTGGCTACTTCAGTCTGATATTTTTTATATATACTTAGCGACTAATCTCGTCTCTCTTTACTTATAGGATTCTCTCTTATAGTACCTACTTACTTGCTTAACGTTTTCTTTTAAAAGGCGCTTCTTGACCTTTTAATTCTAAACTTTAGGGCTCTCTTTTGCCTTATCTACTTACTACTTAGCGCTTCTTTGACTACAGAGGCGTTTCTTTTAAAGGTAAATTCAACCTTTAAAATTTGTGTCCTTTGATAGGGAATACCTGAGAGAGACTAGATTGTCGGCTATGGTCATCGACACTAATGGGTTTTAAGAAACGGAGCGGCTGACAACTCCCTAAATAAGCCTAAAGTCATTCTTATAGGGTACTTCCTATGGAGTTTGCGTCATTGATAGTGAACCCTACTCCTCTTTGTGATTGGTTCGTATGTTAGAGTGATTGTTAGAGTGACTGGATTTGAATTGTTTTTGGATTGTGGAATGGTATGTTTAAGTGAAGGTTGACTGGTTAGACTGATAGTAAGGATAGTATTCTCTTAACCTTATAATCAAAATTTTCTCTGAGTCGAAAATTTTTCTGGGGTCGTGGGAGAAATGTAACGCAGCCTGCAGGGGCTTCGTTATACTACATAACTACTCATAAAGAAAGTTACCTTTGGTGTTAACTATAGAGCTTCGTTTTCCGTTTGCTATAGAGCTTGTATATCATTTTATGATTATGTCTTGTATTAGCATTACTCTTATATGTGTTATTTTAATGTTCCTTGTACATTTTTATCTGTAAATAAATTTAAAGTTATTGTTGTAAATATTTAGATTGTCTATCTGACATTGTCCGACAGCTGACGTTGTCTAACTGTTTTTATTTTTCTATCGAATTGTCTATTCAAATTTAACTATGGAGTTTAGCTATGTTTCGAGAATATTCTATATTGTATGAATTTAAAATTTAAATGTTGTAGAATAGAATGCGCATGGGCAATATAAAAGGACGCACATGGGCAGGACCACCAGTCTACCACCAGCTCTGAAGAAGCTCAGAACCTCAAGCTATAACAGTGCCAGTATACGTTTACCCGTAGAGTAACGGTGCCGGGGCACGAAGGGTGTTGCCTCCCTGCACCTACGCGCGTCTACCTTCATTCGTGCGCGTATCCGCGTCGCGCCTACCCGCGGCCGGCTTGCGGCGTGCGCGTATCTGCGTCGCGCGCCCCATTTGCTGCCTCCTGCGCTCGGCGGAGCCCTACCGCCCGCCTCTTGCGACGCTGGATCCTACCGGCGCGCTGCCTGCGCTCACCCTGTGTTACCGCCCTACCACGGTTGCCCATTTTGAACTTTTACCTTGTATATATATTTAGTGTAGTGTACCGGTGTAAATAGCTAGTTTTAAGTTAGTTTTAAGTTAGATTTAAGATTTTTGGACGAGCCATCATTGTACATACCTCTTATAATTATAGCCCTCTTCCCTCTATTCTTACCTTTTCTTCTTCCCCCTACCTTTTAGCTCCGTAACCCTCCGTTACGTGACACTGGTTTCCCTTCTTTAAGGGCTGCGAAGGTCAGATGGCAGTCATCATCATTTCAGCCAATCAACGTCCACTGCTGGACATGACCGCCCGCATACAAAGGATTCCCGCGACCTTCACCAGATCGTCTGTCTACCTTAATAAATAAATAAAATAAATAAAATCTTTATTTGAAACATAACAATTTTCCAAAAACTTTTACACGTTAATAGCTGCAGTAGTCAGAGACTGTGTCGCAGTTATTAGCGCCCACCTCACATTTGACAAGCGTTTCAAACATTTACAATCGTGATTATACTTATTAATTAGGTTAATAATGTAGGTAACAATAATTTAAGGTATTTATAATTAATGAAAAACAAGCAAAAACAAATCAGAGTTATGTGTGTGTATGTGTGTGCGAATTTACCTAAATGAGTGGGTAATGTATGTGTGTATAGTGTGTATGTGCGTGTGTGTAGTGTGTATGTGTATGTATGTGTGTGTAATGCATAATTATTTATATATATATTTATTTATTTATGTTTGTAATTTACTTTATAAGAGCTTCCACCATATCATAATCAAGGCTTAAAAGCCATTCACTTAAAATAGTTTTGCATTTATACATTGGGAGGGAATAAATATTCAGTTGTTTGTTAATTTTATTATAGAGACTAGGGGATATATAATTAAAATGATGTTTGACTAACGCAATCCTACACATATACGTTTGACAAACCTTATCCTTTCTTCTCTTATTTTTAATAATATCCGGATCATAAGGTAACGATATATGCTTGCGCAAAGTAACATTTAGCACAAATAGTTTCCGGATTGACAGAATTTCCCAATACTTGTATATCAACTTTGTGGGGTATCTAATAGGTTTGAAGGCCATTACTTTCAATACTGCCCTTTGTGCCCTTTCCAGCTGCAACATATTTGTCTTGCCAGAGGCACCCCAAACTGTAATACAGTACTGTAATATTGATTGTGCTAGTGCAAAGTACACAGTTCTTAGGATATGTGAGTCGGCACCTTGTCTCAATTTGCTAAAAACAAATATTAGCTTTCTAGTTCGTGCAGTAATGGATTCAATGTGCTCATTCCAAGACAAAAAACTATCGACGATTATGCCAAGGTATTTGACAGAATTCGTACGAACTATTTCTATGCAAGCACATGAATTTAAATTTAAAGCTGCATCACATATATGAGCTTTTATCACGAATGATGAATCTGGTTGTGCAGATAACTTAGAAGCAAAAGTCACAAAATTGGTCTTGCTCAGGTTTAGAGTAAGTAGGTTTTGGGACATCCACGTCATCACTTTTTTCAGTGCTGATTCTGCATAGAGGCGCGCCTCTTCCCAACTTCGTCCATAAGCAATAATAGCTGTGTCATCAGCATACGTAATTATTTTACAATTTGGAAGTAAAAGTTGACACAAGTTGTTTATATAGATAAGGAACAAGGTTGGTCCGAGGACGCTGCCCTGGGGCACGCCATACGTAAGACATTCACTCCTACTCGTATTTTCCCCAATTTTGATGCATTGAGTTCGATTGCTTAAATAGCTCTTGAAAATATTATGCACTATGCCCCGAACACCGATCCGATAGAGCTTATCCAGAAGAATAGAGACAGATACAGTGTCGAACGCCTTAGAAAGGTCAAGGAATATGCAAAGTGAATTTAGTTTTTTATTTAAGTTGTTGACTATCGAACCTGTCAGCTCCAAAACAGCGTCCTCAGTAGATTTACCAGCCTTGAAGCCAAATTGGTTTGGAGCTAGCAGATTTTTAGAGTTTAGATAATTTATTAATCTTTTATTTATTAACTTTTCCAGGATTTTGGATACAATGGGCAAAACTGAAATAGGTCTGTAGTTGTTGACACTGCATCTGTCTCCACTCTTATAGATTGGGTGAACCAGTGCTTGCTTAAACACTGTTGGAAAAATCCCAGAAGACAAACAGAGGTTAAAAACGTGCTTCAGAACTGGAACAAAGACATGTCTAGCCTTCACAATTAGGGAGGTTGGAATACCATCCCAGCCTGTAGCAGAGTTTAGTTTTAATCCCAATATTATGTCTTCAATTTCTGCGTCATCAGTATTGGTAATTACCATGGAGTCCATCTCAAAAACATCCGATTCCTTCGAATCATTTAAAAGTGATGAATATGGAGGACTAGTCATAATTTTTGACGCTAATTTTTCAACCACACGTGCAAAATAACTATTTACCAGGTTAACTGAACTTTGTGGATCATTTGAACAGGATAACAATTTGTCCGCCGAAGAATTTTTTTGTTGCATGTTAGAGATGTTCTTTATGAGATTCCAAAGTTGCCTAGGGTTCTTTTTGTGTTTTTCAAATTCAGAGCGCTCATACTGCCTTTTGACCTTTTTAAGAAGATTATTACAAAAATTTTTATAACGCTTATATGAGACATTTAATATTTCATTATTAGGATGCTTTTTGGTCTTGCGATAAAGTTTGTCACGATGTCTAATGCAACGAAGTAAACCTGGAGTCACCCATGGCTTTGAAATTCGTTTTCTGCTAGGAACATTTAGCTCTCGTGTATTTTCAGACAGCATGCACGATATTTTATTAATTAGCATACTTGCTGCAATTTCTGCATTAGTACAGTTCAAAACATCTGAAAAATCCATGCTTTCAACTTTCAATACACAAGCTTCTATATTAACGCGTCTCACACTACGAACAGTTATCGACTGAGATTTCCTATGATTTGAATCGCAACAAAATACAACAGGAGAGTGATCTGTAAATGTAGAATCCAACACCAACGTAACTGAGTTATTAGGACTTTTTAGTATGACATGATCAAGGCAGTTTTTATTTCGAGTTGGAATTACATGGGCTGGTAACATAGCGTGAGACGCTGTCATATTTAGGTATGAACCTGAATTTTGATCAGCACTATCTAAGGCTATATTTATGTTTATGTCGCCAATAATAATTATAGTGTTGTAGGATTTCAAGGATAACAATAAACTATCAAGCGTATTTATAAAGTTGTCAGTATTTCTAAATGATGGTGAACGATACACGGCAACAATAACTACACCATTTGTAAGAGCCACAGTCAAGCAGTTCGCATCAACTACAACTGGCTCATTTACTTGAGCTATAATATTTTCCCTGACATAAATAACTACGCCATCATTTTGGCTGTAGTGTTTAGAGTTGTGGGATAGATATCCTGGCAACGTAGGGAGATGCGGACATTTGCTCAGCCAGCACTCAGATAGAACTATGACGTCAAGGTCCAGTTTAATTCTGTCTAATAGCAGAATAAGATTATCAAAATTAGCACAATTGCCTATGCTTCTTATGTTTACATGGAACACTTTGGGAAAATGTTCCGTATTGGAAATATACTTGGTGACATTTTCGGGGGAACAAACATAAGATGTACTAACAGATACTTTGTCAATTTCCGATGTTATTTGTGTATGATGATCATCCATATTTGGGTTGAATGAGTTTAAAATGAGTACCGTACGAAAAATTTACTTTCCTCTCAGATAGAGAGCTATGAACGCTGGTTTTATATGTCAATGCTGAGCGTGGGGATGTTGAGACGTTGAAGCAAACTAACACAAGAGTGTGGAAAATGATGAGATATTTAGATGTTGGATTGTATTGATTGTGTTTGTGAGTGTGTAGTAATGTGCTTGTGTGTGTATTTTTTGTACTTTTATAAGTTATGTAACAAAATGAAGAAAAACTATTGTAAAATCCAAGAGAATTATCAAAAACTATTTTAACAAGATAAACTTCTATAACATAGCGTATAAGTACCACTTCTAGTCAGTCAGCTTTTATTAGCTTCTTCAAATCAGGTTCTTCCTTGATTAAGTGAAGTGCAGAGCCATCTCGTTCTCAGATAAAGATTTTGCCATTTGACGACCAGCAATACTTAAAGCCATTACTATTAGCAAAAATCCGTGCAAGGTAATACAACCGCTTCATTTTTCCAGTCAAGTTTTCACAAATGAAAATGGGTTTAGATTGGCCACTTATTCTAAGATTTTCTGTGTTGAGTTTGCTGTGACCTTTGTTATAATTTTTGTATGATTGTAGAAAAGTTTCTTTCATGATGACACTGACGAAATCAACTATAACAGTTTTATTTTCAGGATTGCTGGTGGTGATGCGAAATATATCCTTGACGTCGTTTGGCTGTATGTTTACTTTTATGATTTGTCCAATTTTCTTTAAAGTTTCGATAAGATTTGGCTTTGATTCCGATTTATTGATAGGTATATTCTTAATCTCAATGCAGGTGGATCGAGCGCTTCTTTCAAAACTCTCAATTTTAGTTTCAAGTGTCTGAATATACTTAAGTTGTTGTACATTTTCTTCCTGCAATTTACCAACATTTTCTGTAAGTGAATCGCATTTATTGGTCAAAAATTCTATAGATGTTCGAATTTCAAAATTTTGAGTTTTTATTTCCTCAATAGCTGTGCACAGTTTATCCAATTTCGTGTCTTGTTCAGAGAGCCTTTCCCGCATCTCAGCCATAAAGTTTGTAAGCATTACCTCTGAAGTATTAGTTCTCCTTCTTTTATGTGGCTGTATTACGTTATGCGAACTGTCCGACGTGTCCGACATGTACTGCAATTCGTTTTCCGCGGTGCCTTGTAAAAGTTGCCGCGCCGACCCATCATCGCGCTGTACAACCCTATCCGTCGATTTGGCGGACGTAGTCGCATCAACTTGTGACGCGCAGGCAGCGGGGGGGGAATGACGTAGCGGCATGATTCTGAGTCTTAGAGAAGCTAGTCAAAAGTACCAGGGCGCAAGAACTACACTGAAGTAATTTACGCCGGGTGGTCGACGGAGGTCAGCTTATGATTGTCGGTCGCGACGATTCGGTACTAATCTCCTTTCCGTCCACTGTAACGAGATCCCCGGCCGGTGTGTGAGTATTGATGAATGAGGTAATAAGGTCACTCACGCTTAGCAGCTGATTCCCGCGTAGTTATGCTCTCCTAATATTACTGCTTGATTTTTGATGTTAATTTTTGAAAACTTTAATATTTATTATAATAATATCTTGACAACAAAAACGGGTCCTTATACACACGTCTGATCGCCTCAGAGGTCCGAGAGGGAGGGCAAACCTTGTGGGGGGCTTGGCGCGGTTTCGACCTCCTATACGCGGCCTCCACTCCAGGACCTTTCTGCCCTTCAGCCGTCTGATCTCCTCGTAATGTGCCCTGCCCATTGCCACGTGAGACATACAATTCTTTGGGTTATGTCTTTGAATTTTAGTTCACCTGCGGATCTCATCGTTCCTGATACGATCACGTAAGGAGACCCCACGCAGAGAGCAATGGAAAGACTACTGCCTAGTTTCATTGTATTAACCAGATTCAGCAAACCCTGGATAACGGTCCAAACGGGAATAACAAGCTGAGATAAAAGTGAGAATCTATGAATCTAGTCGGGTTACTAAGTACTACAGAAATGTGCATACCTACAACTTGACTTCAGTAATATTTCTGTCGGCCTGGTGCTCTACGGTTCGCCAAAGAGGCTACGGCAGTTCTCGAGTGAGTAATTCAAGCGCCGGCTGCGCTTGGGTTTGATTCCGGTCGGCCCAAAATGATAACCAGTTTTTTTATAAATATATTATTAGTGTTAGCCCAGAAGTTGGTGGGCTAACACACACATGCGTATCTTGCGTAATATGCGAGGGCATATCTTAAACATTTCCGGGCGCCGCCGGGTGGGATATCGCTCGAAAGATGAAGCTCTAAAAGGCGTTGTAACAGCTAAAGATGACAGATTCGTCAAACTTGGCACCGAAAGTTGATTTGATGTCGGAAGCCAAGATCCACTTAAGGTCCCTGATCCACTGAAGTACACGTGTCGCTATAAACTGACAAAACTCCGCAATTGATGTTGAACCTACTGTGTTTGACATTAAAGTGAGAGACATCGAGAAACATAACAGATTTGTATACTTATTATGATAAAGTATCTTAATACACCTCATATCACATAATATACTAATTATTTTAATTGGAACAGCTGATGGTCACCGGCAAGGTGGATGGAAGGATACCCAGAGGTCGTAGCCCTATCAGATGGTCAGATCAAATACGTTCGACGCTGGACACCTAGCTGTATGACGCCCTCCACATTGCAAAAGACAGACATAGATGGAGGTCTCTTATAAAGAGCAAACTGGCCGCCCACGGGAGGAATCACGACCCTCAGTAATGAGGAACACGACTAGAGGAGGAGGATACTAATTATAAGGTTTATGAACTAATACACCTAAAACAAATTCATTTCTCTATTTATTTTATAACAAAATTTGCACTAATATTATTTGGGAGCGGCCATAGAAATCCTCGTTAGAAATTAAATTGTGTTTTCAATTCGGAGCCATGGGGACTATGAGCTCTGTTCGGATGCACAAGAGACTCATAATTTTATTCTAACTCGATAAAGGTTTGTTAACTAGGGATGCGGATGCCACCATTATCGACTGGGAGACTTGAATAACGATGTTTAATTTTTTATTCATACCAGTAGCTTTAAAGTGGTAAGATGTGTCTATTCCAACTCTTTAACTCTTACTTTATGTATAGATAAGCCGGTATTCGTTGTTTATATTTTTTTCTGTTTTTTTTTTATAATAGTATAAGTAGGTTTATTATATTATATTACTGACATGTATGTTTATGGATATATTTGTATTTAGCCGTCATAGTTCTGCATCGCCCAATGGTTGACTGGTAGAGAATGCTGTATAGAATTAAGTCCGCCAATTGACAAAATTTTATTTTTCTTGTGCAATAAAGAATAAATAAATAAATATAAAATACTATCTATTTTATTTTTAGGGTTTTGCCACTCAAAAGGAAAAAAACGGAACCCTTATAAGGTCATTTCGTTTCGTCAGCCACACGCTTCGATATGAATGGGCTGGCTCGACAGGAGTGATACCACGGCCTCAGAGAAAACCGGCGTGAAGCAGCACTGTACTGTTTCGCTGCGTGAGTGAGTATGCCGGCGGAAAGGGTATTTAGGTTAGCAGCGCACTTGTGACTTCGCTGGTGTCTATGGTCTTTATAAAAAAGGAAATAAACTGAAATTGGTACATATTTATGTAATTTAAACTTCGACGGATCTGCGCTAGTTTCAAGTCAATATCTGGACTGAAGTAGTGCTGGACCGACCGAAGTGGCGATCTCTTGTTTCGGAGGCCAAGATCTGAGCCAGCGAAGTAAGTAATTAACTATGTATTTCCCAATAGGGTAAGACTTTTAAAAATATGATTATGTTGAGTACTAAATCAAAACATTGCAGGGCTATGTTGGCAGTGTTATGAACTTGTGATGTCGACATCTTGTTTGTAAACAATTAATATATGTAGTATGTACATATTATAACACAGAGACACTAAAGTAACACAACTGTTCATTTTTGTTCAGACGACAAAGAGTTCATGTCTATGGTTCAGACGCACTCGATCAATAGGATTCGAGAACCTTTGGTGTGGCAGAGTTACTACAAAATCCGTCATCGGGCCAGTCAAACCCGACCTTTTGGGTCGGCACGATGTAAAAGTATCGACAGATATTGAGTCCCATCCCTGGCTGTAACTAAATTTTCTGTAAATAATCACCGTCTTTGTTTGCCCTGCGTTACGCGGATCGCGCCCATCCAATAGCAATCTGTAATAACTTTAATGTGCCAGTAATGTCCCTGGGCCATAGCCCTTTGTCCCAGAACCCCTCGAGGGCATGTTGGTGTTAATATAATTGGGACACGACGGGAGATTTGCTAGTTTTGATTGGTACAACTGTACTTACTCGAATGTGAATAAAATTGAAACGATTTTATTCGAGTAAGTACACATTCGAGTAAGTAGAGTTGTACCAATTTAAAACGATTATTCTCTTTTGACGTGTTTTTTTTTATGTGATAAGTGGCAGATGAGCAGTCGGATCACCTGATGGTGAGCGGTTGCCGCCGCCCATGGACACCCGCGACACCAGTGGAGTCACAAGTGCGCTGGCAACCTTTAAACCCCCCTGTCCCCCGCATTGGGCCTCCGGTACCCTCACTCACGCAGCGAAACACAGCACAGGTTCTGTGAGGCCGTGGTATAACTCCGGTCGAGTCGGAGCATTCATGCCGAAGCATGCCTCTCTCACGGTCCCGGGCTCCAGAGCGACAGCTTTGGACGTGGCCACACATTTTTTTAATGAGTGAGGAGAACTTTTTGGCATTCAAATGAATTCGACGATCGATTTCAATTATTTTTGTAAGCAAGCGAGCTCAGATTGGGTTTGTAACGAGATAGAGTATTTTTCAAACGTCACGGGCGGACTGGACGGCTTACAGGGAGAAGTTTAACCGCCCATTCCTCCACACTACTGACTGGATGCAAGCCAACGGCGAATGCTCAGCGCCGCATACTGGCGCTGGCCAAATTTCAATTAGTTACGTACAAAGTGGATTTAGTATTGTATGGTAGGGTTGTTGAAAAGACAACTTCGCTTGTCCTTGATTTTACACAACACAATCTGAAGTCACGCTTTCATGATGTATATAATTTTTTATTTGATAGATCAACAGTAAAATACATCTTCTTTATGGTTGTACAAAATTGTATTCTTCGATAATTTTCGTGGACTGTAAATTGAATCCAGTTTTCTTTTTGACTCGTAAAATAATACGAATTTGCTTCAAATTAAAATAACAATTTATTTCCCTTGTGTTTTTACACACATATTTGACAAGAGTGAAAATTATAAACAATTGACTGTCCAAATTCAAACATAAAAAGTTTTGTTCCTTCTTTGAACCAATGAGGTTTTACACATCAAAATACCGTGAACATTGGTTCTTGATATAAAATATGTAGGTAGTAAAATATCTCATAAGAGTTTTTTTTATCTATTCCTTAGCATTTATTTTCAACTGTTCATTAATTTTAAAAAGTTGAGAGTCACGGTCATCTGGCTCTGATTAATATTTAAAATGTATATAATAAGTTCTATGAACATAGAAACAAAAACTTAAATGTGTTGCTCAGAAATAGAGAAATTTTATTTGAACCAATATCTATAACATATAAAGGAATTATTTACGAAACATAACTAGGCTTATTCTTACCTGAAATAGAGAAACTACATTTAAAGCTAATTGCTCTTCTTATTTAATTTACTATCATTTTAACAGTTTTTGTATAATTATTTTAATTGTCAACTCATGATCTTTGACATAAGCACTATTTCGTTAGAAAACGTCACCCACGATTATTTATGGTTTATCCATAAGGTTTTAGTTTAAATAAAGGCACAGGCTTTATTTATATGTATACTACCTAACTCCTTATAGGTCTAACTATATTTATAGTTCTGAATTCACAGTTCAAAAACATTTAGGATTTTCGGTCATCTTCAAAATACTCGAACTATCATGGCAAACTACGGTTCGCGACGTTAACATTATACGAGTACTTTGTAACTATTATGAAAACGAATTCCGATCTAAATCGGCCCAGACACATACCTTGTATTTAAACCTACACGTCAACCGTGACAGTTAATAGAGTTGTTAGTTGCCAACCCTGCCCCTGACCCTCGTTTGTCAAATTCAATCGCTGTGCAGCTAAATTTGTTAATCCTGCAACGAGATTTGTCGGTCGCCTCACGCCATATGGCGTCTTAGTTCCAAGTTAAGCCAACGCCGACAAACGCCAACCCTGAATAGCTAACAATAGAAGACTTATCCCCGACGATGGCTGCGATTTCACGACCATTCCACATAATGCCACCGGTGTGAAATTACGACAAAAAATAATAAGCGTTTCATATATTATTTTATTGTAACGTTACACTTCGTTTGGTGTGAATGGAGTTTTGATGTGTGACGAAAATATGATGCCATGAGAAAGTATCGGATTGATTGAGATTCGTTTTTGTGGAAGCTCTTGTTTTGTGCTGCGGGTTTGCTCGGTAGATGCTATATATACCGTTAATTTTTCATTGTTTACATCCTGGAAACCTCATAATAGGTATCATATTGGTTTTAAACGATGAAAAGATTACGGTGTATACTATTTTAGTCTTTTGTTTGCTGTGTGAATTATAATTTCCAACTTCACGGAATTCACACAATATCGATATTAACAATGAGATATGAATAATAACACTATTTTATTAAATAAAACTGGCCAAATATAGAAACCGTGTAGGTACATACATTGATAAGTCATAGTAGAAAAAAATGAAGATGCTATTTTAAAATTTGTTATTATCCTGTCTCCATGGCAACCAATACATATATTTTTGATTTTTATTATTCTACCTCTTTCGTATTTTTTTGTCACAAATTGCAGCCTTATTAGTATTTAGACGCAATTTCTATTTTTTTATTCATAATAGGTAAATGGATAAGTACTTGACCCGCTGACCTTTATAATTTGACCTGAATTACACCTGCATGCCCTATTATGAAGTAAAAAGCATATTTAACTCAAGCTTTAAAGAAGCTCAACTGTTAATGAGTTTATCCTTGAATGCCATAAAACCCAGTAATAATTAATGTTTCTAATTTTAATGCGCTATTAATTAAAGAAACACCCCTTAATCATCAGTCACTTGGTGTGAAAATTATATAGGTGTGAAAATTATATATTTTTTTTCCTTGAATAGGTTTTCCCTCCTAGATTACTACAAACACCTCCGCTACGAAACATTCAGTCTAATGTTAATTTATTTTGAGTCTTATAGAGAAGGAAAATAAGAATTCTTTGGGTACCAACTAAATGTTAGGTGGGAAATACGGTTTATACCGTATGATAAATTTTGTTGTCATTTCAATAACAATTAGATTAGAGACTTTGAAAACCTCTGTAACTACCATTTGATATTACGCGTATATATCTCAAAAAATGTGCTAATTTTAAATTTCATCTTATAAATTCATCGGATAAATGCGAGTACAGACCGACTGAGATCAGAAGGCACTTCAGTGAGATTGACATGGGGGCGCTGTACAATATTTTTACTATGGTAAAAGGTCAGAAGCACTGACACTTGTAAAGGAAATAGCGTTAGTTCCGACTTTTGCCACGTGCCAAATAATCGTGATCGGACTTTAAAGGCCGATTCGACCAACCTTATTTTGATACTATGTATAATTTATGATATAGCGCTATAAATCGCCATATAAATCTGACGTTATACCATAGATTTATCCACGGACAGAAATTGGTCGGGCGGGTAAGGCCAAAACAAGCGGCATGGGCTGATGCAATTCAAAGGTTTTAAATTAGTGTCTAGTGGTTTTTAGTGTACAAATTTGGTGTTCATTTGTGCAGGGCAGAGCCGCAAAGTGATCCTAATAATAAGAATCGTTGGATTGTATCGTTTTCAACACTGCTTTTGTGCCAGTGCGTTGTCTCGTGACACTTGCTTGGACCTAAGAGAGTCTAAAAACCTGCGATTGCTTTTAGAGTCATATCCGCTGAATCCGTAGGTCTATAAAACGTAAAACACCTGCTTTTTATTGAGTGACTGTGACTTTGACTGACTTCGACTGTTGACTACCTACATATTCTCAATAAGTTACTTGACATTGGCGAATTATCTTCGGGTAGAGCCATAATAAAAAAAAAGATTTTTGGTCGAATCTGGGTTAAGTATGTGTTAGTGCAGTAACGAGACATGTCTTCTTGTCTCCCGTCTTCTCTTCTTCGTTAGAATAATAACTCGTCTTTGGAAAGCAAGCAAGGAAAAATGTTACCAAACTTATGTGTAGTACTTATGTTTGTTTAAATAGTAAGTCTGGAAAGTTATTTTAAACTTACTCCCCCTTATTACAAATTGCCGACTAAGGATAGTCTCGGAGCAAAATTTACGAATTTTGCTCCTTTTCACATTGCGTGTTGGAACGGGATGACATGAGATTTAGTACGGTAATAACTTCAGATCTCGATTTATAATAAGGTGGACTTTGTTCTAGCTAGGGCTCGTAGCGTGCAGCAGTGCTACGAAGTGCTACGGCAATCTATCCAGTACGGCAATCTAATCATACACATACTTCTGTAGTACTTTTCAGCTAGCAAAAGTTGCGTTGATTCTAGTTGCTAGAAATGTTTTAAAGGGTTGCGAAGGTCAGACGGCAGTCACTACATTATAATTACCAGACTCCACAAATGCTGGATCATGGCCTAAACGCTCCTCGGGCTTCAGAGCTTTGGACCCAACCGGGAATTAACTGGTAGGATGAGATAAAGATGTTAGTAAAAGTATTTAGTATAAAAAAAATGCGGAGCACCATTACTCGTCATGACACAAATAGCTTTGGAGGGAGATAGATACCGTAGGAGAGTTATACTTTGATGTGTGAAATGACATGTACGTACAGCCAGACATGTCATTTACCTATTTTTTCTAATTCTGTAATATTTTTGGCTATATTCTACACCTTTTTGTCAAAGTTTATGTTGTATGTGGTCGCTATCTTGAATGTCCATGAACATCTACGGGCGGCGTTGATCACTTTCTATCAGTTGACCCGCTTGCTTATTTGTCACCTCTAGTACAAAAAAAATAAACGTTTAAATATACTTAAAAAACTTAGCTAAAACCATTCCCTGTAAATCGTCCCCAAGGCCCCATCTTGTTGGTATAAGACAGGCTCGTCTGCATTAGTGGATTTGAATTCACCTTTTGTTGTGTAAATCATGCTCCCCAGGAGTTCCTGCAGCGGAGGAGCGAACACTTTTGCTCACTCTTTTCAAATTAAATTAGGGTTACAACGATAAGACTGATGCCAAGAGGCGATAAGGGAGATTATTTTTATTTAAAAAAGTAAAGTAAAGTATCAGCCTATAAACTGTCCCACTGCAGGGCCAAGGCCTCCATCATAGAAATCAAGTTATTGCTACTATGATGGGATTAGGCTTGCCAAATGCGGATTGGTGATCACAAACCCGAGCTATGTTCGAAAAGTTGGTTTATTCCCGCTGTCCACCCTCTGCTTGTCCACCCCGGGTGGACAGTGTGTCCACCCCTTCTTGGTTGAAAGAGGGGGTGGACAGTGGGAATTTTTTTAACAATTGTTTCACTGTTCACCCGGGGTGGACAAGCAGAGGGTGGACAGCGGGAATAAACGTGAAAGAGGGGGTGGACAGAGCGATTTTTTTAACAATTGTTTCACTGTCCACCCGGGGTGGACAGCCGGAATAAACCATTCGAAACATACTTTTCGCTCGACCCGGGAATCGAACCCAGGACCCTGAGATCACGGCCCGGTACTTAACCCACTAGACCATCAGGGCGTTATTTTTATTTGTTACGCCGTATATAATCAAACAGTTTTTTTATGTGATAGGTGGCAGACGAGCAGACGGATCACCTGATGGTATGCGATTGCCGCCACCCATTGACACCCGCGACACCAGTGGAGTCACAAGTGCGCACAGATATTGCGAAATAGAAATTGTGAGAAGATCATAACGTTTTTTCTATCCCTACTGAGTTAAAAACTTTAATAGGGTCCTTTACTTTTGATTTTGTGAATTCATTTTATTTTTTTTATTCTGTTTATTCTGTTCTTTTTGACTGCAAATAGATCTGAGATAGGAGAGTAATTGCCTATATATGGCTTCTATTCACTTTTTCACTTTCAAAATCTTAGTTTCTTCAGTTTATAGGATATCTCATGTTATTAATTTTTGTTTTGAGTATTTTTCTTCTGTATTGATCTAGCTTGCTAAAAAAGTCATTGTAGAGTATAGCTCTAAATCTAAATATGTAATAAAATTATAAATGATATCTATTCTATTCCAAGTTTTCTAAAAAGTTTCCAAATAAATCTCAACATAAAAATTGGACAATAATAAAGGCTGTATCTGTGGACATTTACATCCCTATAACCACGTGTTCTAACAACCATTCTGAACAACATTTGTTCTACGACTTTTCGAAAATGTCAAAAAATATTTCGAATGACCAAGTCACGTGACCCACTTTGTATGAGAAGTTGACATTTTTTAATGCAAATTTCCAAAAGTCATAGAACAAATGTTGGATGTAAATGTTCACAGATACACCCTGTATGTATATCCCATATCCTCATATTGAACTAAATTCAGGAATAAATTATGCTCAAACCTATCTTTCAGTCGCAGGGCTCTTTCCTAATTTGAGAATTTATCTGCCCTAGTACGCGTCACGGAAGGGACCCCGGGACCCTATAAATCACCTTTATAACACCACCACCCGCAAAACTCGTCCAATTTTGTGGATTCTGGTGAATTTTACAAGTTTCGCCGACGAGTAGGAAATCGAGTTGAGAAAGTGGGTCATAATCGTAATTATATGCAGATAACGAATGATTAATCACGAGCTTTTTTTGACGTAAGGGTCGCGGGCTCGATTTGCGCAAACCTTAGTTTGGGACCAGGATGTATTGATGTTAGATATTATAGATACATACTTTTACTTTATAGCACAACAAACCAAACTTTAAATAGTAATAATATATAAAAAGAATCTGATATTCTGTGTATAATTTAGACGGTCTTTTTTATGTGATAGGACGAGCAGACGGATCACCTGATGGTAAGCGATTGCCGCCACCCATGGACACCCGCGACAATAGTAGAGTCACAAGCTGCCAACCTTTAAAACCCCTTTTCCCCCAGATTGGGCCTCCGGTACCCTTACTCACGCAGTGCTACTTCACGCCGGTTTTCTGTGAGGCCGTGGTATCATTCCGGACGAGCCGGCCCATTCATGCCGAAGCTTGTTTCTCCCACGGTCAACAATCTTATGGGCGGAATCTGGATGTTGTCACAATATAATGTTAATGTAAAGTGGACTCCTTTTTCCGCACCTACAAGTAAACTCTCTTTCGATCCTTTGTGCGTGTTGTCACAATATATTAATCAATATTATTAAGTCAACATTTCTATAAATTTGTATAAATATTGATAATATATCAATATTTATACAAATTTAAGTTTTGAAATAATTAATGAATATATTGTCACAATATGTTTAAATGTGGGAGAGCCAAGCTTAGGCATGAATGGGCTCGACCGGAGTGATATACATAAGTACTTATAAATAGTTTTAAGTCATTCAAATGTATGACTATTTGTAAGTGCTGTGTACAAGCCTATGCAAATAAAGAATTATTTGACTTTGACTTTGACTTTGATACCACTGCCGCACAGAAGACCGGCGTGAAGCAGCGCCTGCGCTGTGTTTCGCCGTGTGAGTGAGGTTACCGGAGGCCCAATGGGGGTGAAGGGTAAAAGGTTGGCAGAGCACTTGTGACTCCACTGGTGTTGCGGGTGTCCATGGGCGGCGGAATTGCTTACCGTCTGATCCGTCTGCCACCTCTCATATAAAAAAAAAATATATCAATTAATTCTTTAAAAACTTAAATTTATACAAAATAATAAGATAGTACGTCTGAGAGCGAAGCATTGTAGTATCTTGATCTTTCTTTTTAAATTTTACGTTTTTGTAAGTACGAGTACAACCAGTGCGGATAAAGAATGGGATCAGAAATGGCGGCGCATATATTCACTTCTCGCTCGCACACTATTTGCGTCTATACTCGCACTCGTGGGTGTGGGAGCGAGAAGTGAATAGATGCGCCGCCATTTCTGATCCCATTCTTTATCCGCACAGGTTGTATGTAGATAAGTATTTTATCAGTAGGCGTTGTTGTTTGTTGGGCGTCGATTCATTATCCTCATCTCATCCCGTGACTGTATCTGCTAAGTGCAACTGCATCTTCTTGCACGCTCATCCACTGTTACTCCACTTCACTCCACTCCACTCCACTGCATTCCACATTGCGATATCAACGAACTTAACGATACTAGAGTCCGCGACACGAAACAAGTTCTTACCGGCCTTTTAAAAAGAGAGTACGCTCTTCTCTTAAAGGTCCCTAAGTCGTAGCCGTCAGGAAATACTTCCGCAGGAAACTGTTCCACAGAACTGAGGTACATGGTTGTATGGTGATTTTCTGCTTATTAAAGGTGTTGTACATCTTATTGTGTCTAGAAGAAAAACGGCAATTTCATAGGTACAAACTCATATTTTATTAGATAGGAATAATTATGGTCTGTGTGATAGAGAAGGGTCGAAACCCTATTATTCAAAATTCTTACCCTCATGCTTGCATCTCAAAATAATTTTCTTTTCCTGAGCAAACTAATTCACCAACAATACGTTTTTTTAAACTGCTCATTATATCATTGAAAATATCTTTAAAAAACACCCTCGAGGGGGGAAAGAAAATGCCACCGGTAAAGATCATGGGTTCACACAGCGATATCAACGAACTGAACAATACTAGAGTTCGCGACACGAAACAAGTTCTATTCTATAGGAAATGAAACTAAAATTTTCGAGGAACTTCGGTGGCGCAGATAATTTAATATAATTACAAAAAACATACATTCCTCCAACGCAAAACAAAAGGTTCAATTGTTTTCGAACGCATTTTTAAGTGTTATTTATCATCATAAATCGTGATCGATTTTTTTTACTTATTCTGTTTTTTCCTTTAACTGTAACTTTCATAGGTCAATTGCTCCAATAATGTTCCTAATTTGACGAAAATTAAATAAATTCCATTCATTTCATTCGGCCCGTGTTGAGATATAAAGGTCTCGGCGGAGTGACGGGCCGCTATGTCTACTATATTGCTAGTAATATGTCAGCGAATTTTCTCTACGGGCCCTTTTCCTTTTTATTGAGTTTTTCCACTTTGTACCCGAATAATGCCTTGATTGTGTTTTGTGGCTGAAAAAGGAATTGGCTTATAAGGAAGGAATGACGCCAGCCTGGGTTGCCTTATTTATTATTTAGTCTTCTGCTCGCTACTAAATGGGTTTATCCTGTAGAAATTAGACAAACACCCGTAGTTGCCTTTGACGCCGAAGTGTCGAAATCAAAATCAAAAATCTCTTTATTCAATTTAAGTCCATACAGAAAATTAATGAATGTCAAATGTTTTATTCAACCGCTGATTCGAAATGTCAATTTCTACCGATAAGAATCAGCAAGAAATCAATAATACGATCCGACGACCCGTTTGGAACAGTGGTAGTGAACTCTGACTCTGGTGCAAGGGTTGCGGGTTCGATCCCCGCACAGTGCAAACATTTGTGTGCATGAACATATCTGATTGTATTGGTCTGGGTGTTATCTATGTATTTATAAGTATGTATTTACAAAACAAAAGTATTATATGTATATATTTGTAATCCCACTGTTGATTCTGATATCCTGTAACACAGGTGCTTGAGCTACCTATCTCGGAGTCAGATCAATGTATGTGATGTTGTAAAATGAATTAAAAAAAACTAATTAAAAAATACGAGTCAGAGTCAATACCTAACTTAGGTATTTTGAGAAAATAACTTTCTTATGCTTCGTATTGTAATGAAATATTAACATAGGTTACCTATGGAATTGCAGTTATGTATTTTCCATACTATTAATGCTAGTACTCCATGATTAACTGTGCTTTAATGGACAACGTTTTCGAACGTGTAGGATAGATTTTCAGGGAAAAATATTTTTTAATTAAAAAGCTATTATTGATAAAAACTCTCTATTCTGCCAAGTAAAAAAGGGTAATTTCCAAGACTTTTTTTGGCATTACAAAACCAATTTTATCTGATATCTATCAATAACAAAGCTATATGACCATGACTGACTGATTGACTCACTGATAAGTCTTAAATCAAAATAAAATTATAGTTGTTTTATGCTAGAGACGACAAAAGAGCAAGCGAGTCACCTGATGGAATGTAATCAACGCCGCCCATGAATATCCGCGAAAATCAGAGACGATTGCTAATGTGTTACCGGTCTTTTAAAAAAAGAGTACGCTCTTCTCTTGAAGGTCCCTAAGTCGTAGCCGTTAGGAAATACTCCCGCAGGAAACTGCTCCACAGAACTGAGGTACATGGTTGTATGGTGATTTTTTGCTTATTAAAGGTGTTGTACATCTTATTGTGTCTAGAAGAAAAACGGAAATTTATAGGTACAAACTCATATTTTATTAGATAGGAATAATTATGGTCTGTGAGATGTGGATAGAGAAGGATCGAAACCCTATTATTCGAAATTCTTACCCTCATGCTTGCATCTCAACAAGAATTTCCTTTTCCTGAGCAAACTAATTCACCAACAATACGTTTTTTTAAACTGCTCATTATATCATTAAAAATATCTATAAAAAACAAACCCTCGAGGGGGGAAAGAAAATGCCACCGGTAAAGATCATGGGTTCCATTTGGGAAGAATAAACTACCAAAGCTGTCCGTGGGAGAGCCACGCTTTGGCATGATTGGTCCGAAACGACCGGAGTGATACCACAGCCTCACACAAAACCGGCGTGAAGGAGCACGTGCTGTGTTTCGCTGCGTGAGTGAGGGTGCCGGAGGCCCAATCCGGGGGAAATGGGGGTTTAAAGATTGGCAGCGCATTTGTGACTCCACTGGTGTCGCGGGTGGTCGCAATCGTCTGCCACCTTCAACATAAAAATATACTGGTGCTGCGACTGCTAAAAAGATTAGAAAAAATAAATACGTGGTACAAAATGGAGTGTACCATCATATCCGTCTCCACAAGTACAAGGCAGAGTGTCAGGCACAAATTGCGGGTATCGCCCATCCATCTGCTTAGCATACGTATGGCATAGCTCACTGCCATTCACATACTATCACCCGCGGATGGTTCGCCTTGGGTAAAGTATTGCGAAAATGGAAATTTATGATGAAATAACGGTATGTCTTAAAGGCTGATCGTCACACAAGTAATAGCGACATGCCGCGGTTTCACATGAGTGAAATATTATGCATACCTTAGATATATATACTAACTTAATTAAAAACCGTCTTGTAACGAACGAAAATATACCGGTCGTATCTAAACACAGGGTAACTTAAATTTGAAATAAGTACAGAAAGAGGAGCAAGAAATGATTTGACATAATATTTTTGTTTCAAAACGTACGTTATCAGAATAAACACATTCATTCAGCCTGAAAAAGAAGCGATATCGAATGATAGTTACCACGGCCTCACAGAAAACCGGCGTGATGCTTCACGTCTGTGCTGTTTTGCTGCGTGATAAAACGTACCAGAGGCCCAATCCGGGTGACGGGGGGTTCAAATGTTAGCTGCGCACTTGTGAGTCTCTTGAGAGAGCAATCGGTGATCCGTCCACCAACTATCACATAAAAAAAGAAAGTCTCAAGATATCTTATTTTTTGTACTATTATTAACGTCCCCAATAAAGTAGTGATTTTTCCAGATCCCATAAATAAACAGCAAATCCCCTGTCAGATGGTCAGCGCATCCCACGTTATTCAGCGAGCAGTTTATAGATGAACCGACCGTGCCGGCACGCGAGCCGTGAGGCCGTGTGATTTATACCGGGAGTAGGGGTACCAACATACCAACTAAACTACACGCAAAGACTAGCGGCAGACATTAGACAGTTTCATTAATTATAATTAGTGATATACAGGCTGGCCTACTTTCAGTGGTCCAAATAATACGGGTTAATGTATGAAATTAAAGGCAGAGTAGAATAGGCCACCCTCACTCTTACCGAGGTGTCGTAAAAGGCGACTAAGGTAAAGCTGCTGGCATGATCATCAGCACCCAGAGAAGGAAAACTCTGCATTTATATCTAAACCCTTGCCAACCCGTCTGCCAAGCGTGGTGAGTATGGCAATTACCCCTCATATGATTGAGGGAGGCCCGTGCCCCAGCAGTGGGGACTTAAGTGGGCTGACGATAACGATGACGATGTATGAAATTGCTTTTTTTTTTCTAGACACATTAAGATGTACTTTACTATGCTTAAAGTCACTATACTTTAATTTTATTTTGATTTAAGACTACATTTGTAAGATTCCCCACAACAATCAACTTGGACAAGAGGCTTATTGTGGGGAAGGTCAATGGTAAAAGACGAATAGGCTATTCACCTCTTCGTTTGTCAGACAAAAGGGATGTAACCGAACTCACATTGCCGATTGCCCTAAAAAAAGTCGAGGATAGTGAAGAATGGAAAGACCTAGTCACCGCCTCGGTAAAGACATCTCAAGAAAGGCACGACCTTCAGCAATGAAGGAAAGCATGAAGAAGATTGTAAGATTTATATCAAATACATATTAGATATACTATTGTATTCTTGATGCAAAAAAGTAATCTTGAAGATAACTTTTTTTTTGTAAGTGAAAAACAGAACTTCTAAGAAAATCGCTATACAACACGGCAATTTCATACTTATGTTTTTTAGATGCCTCAGAACGAAGCTCATCAAATGCCCTTTGCCTGAAGGTTGTCTGGTAGAAATCGCTTCCAGCGATAACACGGCCGAAATTGTACAATTAAGTTTCTGTAATGCCTAGTTTTTTAAAGGTGTGTTTTTTTGCCAATAAAGTATATCTATCTATCTCGTCTAAAAATGTATACTATTTATAATGTAGCGCATGATTCACTCCCGGCGAGCGATACACAAGACTTTAATCTCAATCTGCTCTGAGAGATTTTAGAAAACGCTTCAACTAATTTAAAAGAATCCTTTTTTATGCGATGGGTGCCAGACGCGCAGACGGATCACCTGATGGTAAGCAATTGCCATGGGCGGCATATATACCCGCGACACCGATGGAGTCACAAGTGCGCTGCCAACATTTTAACCCCCCTTTCCACCGGATTGGGCTTCCGGTGCCCTATATCACGCAGAGAAACACAGCACAGTGCTGCTTCACGCTGGTTTTCTGTGAGGACGTGGTATTATTACTCCGGTCGAACCTCTCCCACGGTTATTATCTCAATTTTTTTTATAGAAAGGCCAATCAGGATAACCTGGGATAACCTTACTCCGCCTGATGGTAAGCAGCCGTGAAATCCAAATATGAGGTTGACATGCACAAAAGAACTAACAAAGTACCCATTGAGTCTGCCATCCTTACCCTGATGGCCTGAAGCGGCAGCTTCAAGCCCAGCCTAAAATACCCCGGATCAAATATTGTAGGATATCCACAATTTTGAGATATTATCCGAGACGTAAGGTAATGCTGCTGGCATGATCATCAGCACCCAGAGAAGGAAAACTCTGCATTTATATCAAAACCCTCGCCAACCCGTCTGCCAAGCGTGGTGAGTATGGCAATTACCCCTCATGTGATCGAGGGAGGCCCGTGTCCCAGCAGTGGGGACTTAAATGGGCTGACCATGACCTTGATCCGAGACGTAAGTACACATTTCCTCACGATGTTTTCCCTCACCGCCGAGCTAATTGTAGAAATATGCACATAATACCTATGAAATGAAATAATATATAACCTTGGAACTTCAAACCATTCATATACATATCGGGTTTAGCCATAGTGCAGGGAAAAAGGACTCCTAATCTTAGCGTGTATTTCCCAGTTGCGTCAAAAGCTGTCGCATCGAAACCCAGAGTACGCTTGGACCATCACCTAGCATTCGGGGAGTCTGGTAATTAGAATGAAGCAACTGCCGTCTGACATTCGCAACCCTTAAGATACTGTTACACAGCTAATTTTCATGCTTAATGCATGCTACTGCTAGGCAGAGAACCAAAGTCATCGACATTGCTCACCGGATTAGCCAGCTTAAGTGGCAGTGGGCTGGCCATATTAGCCGCAGAACCGACAACCGATGGGGTAAACGAGTTCTAGAGTGGAGACCGCGTCTTGGCAAACGTAATGTAGGGCGCCCTCTGGGTAGGTGGACGGACGATCTGCGCAGGATGGCTGGCAAGAGCTGGATGCGAGAAGCCATGGATAGATCACGGTGGCGAACAATTGGAGAGGCCTACGTCCAGCAGTGGACTGCGATAGGCTGATGATGATGATGATGATGCATGCTACTGTTGAGCAAGTGCTTCTTAGTAGAATGCGTTGACGGACGTGCTACTGATAAGCATGCTACCTGCAGTGCGGGTGGAAGGGGGAGTGTGGCGGAGTGCTTTTGCACGTGTAGACTGGTTTGCTTATTTTTAAGCATGCTCATGTGTGTCATCGGTCCCGGCAGAGTAGAATAGGCCACCCTCACTCTTACCGAGGTGTCGTAAAAGGCGACTAAGGTAAAGCTGCTGGCATGATCATCAGCACCCAGAGAAAGAAAACTCTGCATTTATATCAAAACCCTCGCCAACCCGTCTGCCAAGCGTGGTGAGTATGGCAATTACCCCTCATGTGATTGAGGGAGGCCCGTGCCCCAGCAGTGGGGACTTAAATGGGCTGATGATGAAGCATGCTCATCGATGACTAATAACATGCCTCATCATCATTTTAGCGTTTAGTCCCGTCCCAAGCCGACGCTCCGAAGCCCGGGTCTACTGGTTTAAGTACCGGGCCGTGATCACAGGGTCCTGGGTTCGATTCCCGGGTCAAGCGAAAAAGGATGTTTCGAATTTTTCGGACATAAGTAGCTCGGGTTTGTGATCACCAATCCGCATTTGGCAAACGTGGTAATTAAGCCTAATCCCATCAGAGTAGCGATAATTTGATTTCTATGATGGAGACCTTTGCCCTACAGTGGGATAGTTTATAGCCTAATTATAAAAAAATAAATAAAAAAAACCATGCCTATTGATAGCAAATATGGATATTTCATTATGCATGCTCATCATATTTGGCAAGCTTTTTAAGCATGCTACAAATGAGTAAAGTTTCACAGTAGGTTTAGGCAGAGGAACCTGACCAACTGGATAACGGTTACACCTTCAGAATCATTGATAAATAAAATATGTATGAGAAACTACTTAAGACGTGCAGGTTTCCTCACTGCCAAGTTAATGATAGAAATATTCTTATTATTATAACAATGTTGTAAATAAATAACAGTATAATCAATCAATAGTAAAATCTTTTACATCAATCAATTTGAGACAATTACGAATAGACATGTACGAATTTAATGAGTAGTAATTAATTAAATATGAAATCATTCCTAAAAAAAACTAATAAAATGAGATTGAATGTTACCTATAATGTATTAATGTAATATTCTTGGAATGTATAATGAAATAATACAATTTTTTTTTTAATTTAATACACTTCAAATTATACTTACTATAATTAATATTAATGTACCTAATATTGAAGCTAATGTAATAACTAAAAATTAATTAAGTTGTTAATTCAAAGAACATATGAAGTGCAATGATGTTTATAGTAAAATGCATGTGTAATATGAAATACATTTAATATAGGTACCTACATACTGGGTGTATCGTTTACCACTAATAAAATAACAAAATTTCAATAGTATACATATAATAATATTTTGTTTAAAGTAATAAATAAACTTAATTTAATTACTCTAATATAAGTACCTACACATCTGTATTATTAATAATAATTATTAATTGTATCTTGTCAATGCTATGTATAGGTTCTAAACTATACTACAGCATACAAGAGATGTCAGCAGCCACACAATAATATTCAACGTAGCATAGAATCAATGTGGGGTGGGGCCTGGTGACCTGTACTACGGGTTTTTTCTAAAACCAATCTCAGGCACCAGTCTCTCACACACGAGGACAACTTCCTATTGTTACTAGATATTTGTTTGTATACCTTCAATCATGTATCCTTATGTGAGAGAAATAAAAAATATTTGATTGATTGATTGAAACCTTTAAAAAATAGGTATATGTACTTACATAGATTTGATAAATCCAGAGGTGCATGTTTGGATTCGTACCACGATGTTTGGAAGGCGCGTTATTATCCACTGAGCTAACATATCGATTAGCAAAGAAGTAATATAAATAAAGAAGAAAGATACCTACATAAGTAAGTTAGTAGGTTATGATCGAATAAACTCAAAGACTACTCGACCGATTTTAGCAACTCTTTCACCGTAATAAAGCTTATATTATAGGGTTTATTTCAGAGTTATAATACATATATGCTGAAGATGTCTTAGATAGATATTGATTGTGCTATCATAAGGTTCATCCAGATGGTTGGTAGTCTTCAACTGTGCGTTTCTCAAGAAACTTTCTGCCACGTACGACGAAACTTTTGAATGAACTGCGGTATTCCCGGACTGATATGATTGCAGGACTGATATGACCTTCAAGAAAAGAGCGTACTCCCTTTTAAAAAGGTCGGCAGCACACCTGTAACTTTTGACGTGACAGGTGTCCATGGGCGGCGGTAATCGCTTACCATCAGGTGATACGTCTGTTCGTCTGCCCCCTAAAATCATAAATAAATATATAAATAAATATAAATATTTCACAACATCACATACATTGATCTGACTCCGAGATAGGTAGCTCAAGCACCTGTGTTACGGATATCAGAATCAACAGTGGGATTACAAATAGATACATTTACAATAGATATAATACTTTTCTTTTTAAATACATACATAAAATTACATAGGAAACACCCAGACCAATACAAACAGACATGTTCATGCACACAAATGTATGTACTGTGCGGGGATCGAACCCGCAACCCTTGGACCAAAGGCAGCGTTCACTACCACTGTTCCAAACGGGTCGTCATAAAGAAAAAGATTTACTATTATAGATAGATAGATATACTTTATTGCACAAAAAAAAACACAACTTTAAAAGGCATTACAGAAACTTAATTGTACAATTTCGGCGGTCTTATCGCTGTAATAATGTTATAGTAATTCCACTTGTTGTGTGGCACATGTGATCTCAGCAGACGAGATCAAAAGCTCCCCATCAGCTCCATTCTCGGGTTTATCCTGGAACTGGAGCTACATGAGGTGCTGTTATAGGTTACGGGGCTACCACAATAGATCATCTACTGGTCGCAGTGGCTATGAGACGCGGGGCTCACCCCATTTCTAACAAATAATAAAATTCCACTTGTTTAATCTATTCACGATCTATATATTACCAGCAGGCATCCTGTTGAGAAAGTTCTCTAATTTTGTTATTTACCACCTCAAAGAGGAGACGACGCAAAAATGTCAGGAAACAGAATCTCCTAAATCATAACCGCAGTTAATTGTGAAAAATAGCGCACGCGACGCTAACGGCACAGCTTTCCGCGTGAAAAGAATTTTTAATGACAATTAAAAGGAATTTTGAGGAAATTAATGACGTTTACACTGTTGAATGGACGGTGGAATTTTGTTAATGTTGGAAAAAAAAGCTGTAATTAAAACGGCTTTTAGCTTATAATTCTAAATATTACCTAATAAACATTACAGTGGCATCTAGATTTGCACTTAGACGCATAGAGAGTTGAACTATATCTTAATTGGAGACCAATATATTAAGTGCTAAAGATAAAATTGTCGATTTGTATGGAGATTTTTTAAAAAGTTATGTTTCCATACTAACATTTTTTTTTAATTTTCAAAGGCTATATTGGTATATAATGGTGCTGTTTTGTACAGGGTGTATCTGTGAACATTTACATCCCTTTAACCACGTGTGATAGAACACGTGGTGAAAGGGATGTAAATGTTCACAGATACCATTGAACCATTTTGAACAACATTTGTTCTATGACTTTTGGATATTCGCATAAAAAAATTTTAACTTCTCATACAAAGTCGGTCACGTGACTTGGTCATTTTGTATGGGGAGTCGAAAAAATTCTCGATTAATTTCGATAAGTCGTTGAACAAATGTTGTTCAGAATGGTTGTTAGAACACGTGGTTAAAGGGATGTAAATGTCCACAGATACACCCTGTATTTAACTGTGTTTTAATCAAGAAGGTTATATACTATACCTTCTTGGTTTTAATGAACAACGTGTAGGTAAATTTAGGAAAAGTTTTCAGAAAAAAGTTTTGTTTGTTTTTTTATGGCTGCTACTGTCAGCTACTGTGTTGCCCACGGCGAACACTGATATAACTCTGCCAATGTCGAGTGATTAAAGAGACACGTTTTTAATTACAAATTGACCGGTGAAAGGATATCTTACTCATTTTGATTTTTATTTTTTATTTGAAGATCACACCACCTAAAAAAAACAAAACGTATACAAACACATTATAGCACAATATTATGAGGGAGATTCAGTTCAAAAAATATGAAATGTGATTTAAAAAGTCATGAATGCTGAAAGCGTCGATTCTGCCCGACAAAAGAAGTGTCGCTTTCAAGATTTTTTTTTTCAAGTATACAATATTATCTGATCTACACATTCACATCTTAGAAATATAGCCTTTAATTAAAATAAAAATATACTACTACTGTAGTTATTGGATTTTCATAGGAATTATTAATCTTGTGTCTTATAAGGCAATTCCATACTTTAACCTCTATTAGTTACTAACATCTTATGTGAATTTATTTTTGCTCTGTATAGGCTTCTTGTTCTATGGCCTGATTATCAATAGATTTTATAGAGAAGAGACGAGTCTTTTAGAATGGGCGGAACACATTGCTACATTTTATGCACCGTCTAAAACTTAAACCCTGTATAACTACTAACACACCATCCCACTTATGTTAATGCATCATCACAAAAACCGAATGATAAAAATTGACACATGGAACAATGGTTCATATCACAGCTCATTTGTTATTGTAACTCAACCGGGGTAACTCCTTGCTCGGAGTGGCGAGCGTATGCCGTATCTCAGCTAATTTATCATCGCTGTTCGTACGAGAAATTGATATATGTAACGAAATGCGTCGGGCCCTATACAGGCGGACTTCACTTTCGAAACTGTTTACTTGACCATTTCTTTTAAGCTCCATCGCTTTTCACAAATACACTTATTGTATTGCGCTCAAACAATTTTAAATTTGGTAATAAATCCTATATATTTCCTGATGTTATTTTCAATCACAAAATTTTCACCATGTTTTTCTCACGTATACAAATTAGTATGACGTACATATTGTTGCTTCTTTTTTTCCGTAGAATAATCCCTACTATTCTATTTATTAAATACTAGCTGTTTCACGCGGTTTCACCCGCGTCCCGAGAGAACTACTTCCCGTGCCGGGATAAAATATAGCCTATGTTACTTCTGAATAATGGCGCTTTCTAATGGTGTAACAATTATTGCAATCGGTCCAGTAGTTTTTGAGTTTATTCATTACAAACATACAAAAATACAAATATTTCCTCTTTATAATATTAGTGTAGACTTATACTGAATCATTAAGTACCTAGTAAAGCATTTTAATTAGAATAAAATAAATAATTAAAGGGTTTTTCAAGTTGATAGGACAGGACCTATTGTTTGCTTGCTAAGCACAATAATAGAAAACGTTTTAAAAAAGGATCTAATTTAAAAATGAGATGAGACTTGATTAATTAGTCATAGCATTAAAAATGTTAGTAACAAAAATGGTGTACAAAGGCTTGCAAATAAACAGCAAAAACTTTTTATCCTCCCATTCGGATTTATCCGTATTTGGGAACCAGCTGTAGAATCGAGTGTGGCTCGCATATTCGTTTAGACTTGTTACATGTTCTTAACCTTGAGTAATTGAGGAGATCACCAAAGAAGAGTCGACTTTAAGTGTGGTAGCTGTTGGTTTAAATTAGAGTGTTGGGTGTGGTGTCTGATCCCGCGAGAAGGCGCGGTATGGTGCCAAACTCTCGACGGGTGGTACATTTTTATTTGCATACGTGTTTGTTTTGTGACCACAAATCAAACATGGCAGCCTTGCTTATTCAGCCGCGAGATTATACATTTGTTTTAGAAAATGACTGCGCTTATTTTATAATCGGTTTGCAGCTTTTTGTTCGTGGTAGGTTTTGTCTTTTGACATTTATAAAGCTGCGCTGCGATTTTGCATAGAAAGATTTTTTCGTAGTAAGTATTTCTGTTTTTTTTTGCATTGCATGATTTTGTGTTACTTAGAAAGAAATAAGTGCGATCAATGCACTTATTTCTTCATTGGTGTGGACGGTTTCTTGAGGATTGGCGTAATTATCAAGTTATAACGATCAGCTCAAAACCTTGAGGTATGGCTTCATCTCAATTTGTAAAGCAACCAACGATCACACATGAACTAGTTTTATAATAGCATATATGAGAAGTAAGTCATGTGGTCCCCGGCAGAGTAGAATAGGCCACCCTCACTCTTAGCGGGGTGTCGTAAAAGGCGACTAAGGTAAAGCTGCTGGCATGATCATCAGCACCCAGAGAAGGAAAATTCTGCATTCATATCAAAATGCTCGCCAACCCGTCTGCCAAGCGTGGTGAGTATGGCAACTGCCCCTCATGTGATTGAGGGAGGCCCGTGCCCCAGCAGTGGGAACTTAAATGGGCTGATGATGATGATGATGAGAAGTATGCTTCCGCCTCATACACGTGCTTGGTGTATTTCTCATACCAACAACGGGTAATACGTCTATGACGGAACCTTCGTATGCCACCTATCACATAAAAAAAAGAGAAGAGCTTACTCCTTTTAAAATGCCGGCAACGCATCTATCTGATTTCGCAATGTTAATGGAAGGCGTTGATTATTTACCACCAGGTGACCAGTTTGTCACATCTAGCATAAAAAAACCAAATCTTTAAATTATTTTGCAATTCAAATTTTTGTGTTATTGTGCAAAATATTGGCTAGAAAGTCGAAGTTACCTAACAAAATAAAATATTTCCTTTGTATGATTTATCGTGTATCAAATTCAACTATCTCGCAACTTTTCGATTCGCAAATATAGGCGAAGGCGAAGTATGCAATAAAATTTTGTTGTTTACAAATATTTTGCAGTGAAACTTATTACTTAGGTATCTTTTATAAAAATTATGTTCTCATTCTCATTAATGTTATCATTGAACGCCTTTTTGAAGTGTTGAGAATAAGATTATGTAAGCATGTTTAGAGTTACTCGACCTAGACTTTCTCACGAACAAATCAATCATTTGATTCAAGAAGTGATTTTGGTTATCTTTGCGTCTTCCTTTTCCATGAAGTGCTACAGTGTACCTGGGTCAGCATTCTATGATCACACGACTAGACGCCGAAATAAATTCTAGCCATAAGTACAATCTGGAACCAATCTCTTTCAAAAACCTATGTTTCCAGCGCTCATTTCTCCCACGCTCCTGCAAACTCTAGAATGAGCTTCCAGCCGCGGTTTTCCCTGATCGCTATATGTCCTTTTGTAAACGAGGTTTGAAAAGAGTTCTTCCACGGTTGGCAGAGGCATGATTTTGCCCTGGCATGTTGATATGGCATGATGTTGATATATATCATTTACAATTAGATGGGTTCCAAGCTCGACTGCCTATTTTAGCAACATTTTTTATTGCTACCGAGCGAGAAAATAAAAACAAAAGTCCGCACAAAGAGGTTTGAATCCTGTTTTCTTATTCGTACTGCGAAACAATGGAATCAGTTGCCTGAGGAGGTGTTCCCTAGTGGCTACAATTTGGGGGTTTTCAAAGCGCGAGTGAATAGGTATCTTCTAGGTAATCGTGCTACATCTTAGACCATATTATCACTTACCATCAGGTGAAATATGGTCAAACGCTTACCTATCTACAGTAAAAAAAAAATAAAAAAAAATTGTACTCTTTATTGAAATCGAAGTGATCAAATCTACGATATGGCCACGACATCAATTCATTGAGTTTAGAGCTAGATCGATATCCTACTATTTAATTGTTTTCATTTCATTATATTACGTTATTTGCGTATTATAATTTGTTATTCGAGATGAGGTCTAGAATAACAAATTATGATACGACTTTCCACCAGGTGAGATTGTAGTCAAGCGTTGGCCTCACATATTTAATATGTGGTTGGATTATACATAGTTCACAAAAAAAATAATCGGTGGTAGGAATTTTAAACAAACACAACTTCAAAATAGTGGAAGTGATAAATACATAATAAAAACAAATAAATTAATTAAAAGGAAAAAATGTTTTAACCAAAACATACTTTTAAGAAAGGAACGGATAGATTTAATTGATAGTTTAGAATTATATAGTATAAAATTAAAAGAAAGTAGGCTTAGGTACGAGACTGATGTTCGAGAACTACAGACTCAGCTCGAGCGTCTGGAGAGGTCATTAGAAGTAATGACTGGAAATTATACCTCAGCCCAGCGACAGATACATGAACACATCCTCGCTGCAAACAGGTACATGGCCCAGTGCAGCTGCAATCTGGGTGCGGCAGACGAGCCCCAGGTTCCCACTGTAAGTAGCGGCACAGAGGAAGGTAAGTGCAGCCAGGGTAGCAGCCCAGCTGCCCAGTACCAAGTGCCAGATATGTCAAATATCCTCTTAGACACCAATAGGGATGTACCGAAGTGTACTATGCCTACTATGACTACTACTAGTACTATAAATACAAACAATAATGTACTAGTATTTTCAGATTCAATTGGAGTTGGCTATGCTCCCCTTTGCACAAGCAACTCAATTGTAAAATAATTAACTATTGTATGCCAAATGCATCTCTTACCCAAATAATAGATAGGGTGGTAAATTGTAATTATGATAAAGATTCAATTATTATATTAATGCTGGGGAACGGATTAAATTCAAATAAAAAGGACATCATTAAAGGGTTCTCCCGTTTAAAAAGGGATTGCTGTAAAAAAAATAGTTGTTTGTGCCTTCCCATTTTCTAGGCACTACTTATCAGAACAAAATAACAGTATTCACCTATTGAATACTACATTATATAATTTAGTTACTAGTCATAGCGACAACTTTGTGTTTTTTGACACAAATAAATTTATTAATTATAAGTTGATAGTGACTGGCAAAAAGTTTTATTTGCCTTATAATGTAAAAAAAGAACTAGCTACTTTGTTAGCATTTAATATAAATAATATATATAGGCAGACTTTGGAAATTATTCCAAACAATTTAAATTTAAGTCTAAGACAATAGAGGACGCCTCTAGCAATTTATTGACCAGGGAAGATAATTTAAAACTTATTCACCAAAATATACAGGGTCTTCCTGGTAAAGAACTAGAACTAGAATTATTTTTAGAAGAAATAAATGTTGATGTACTTTGTCTCACCGAACATTGGTTAAATAAACATCAATTAATTGTTACTATTAATAATTACAAAATTATCAGTTCGTTCACGAGAGACTCTGCAATAAGAGGAGGGTCACTCATTTTGTTAAAAAGTACTCTTAAATGTAAACAACGTAAAGATATTGAGTCACTATCTATTATAGAACGAACTATTGAAATTTCGTGTGCAGAGCTGGAGCAGCATATCATTGTCTGCGTTTATAGACCCCCTTCTGCAAATTACGACTCATTTGAGACTAGCATGGAAGAAGTCCTGAGAAAAGTATGTGCAACTAGTAAACAAGTTATCGTGTGCGGTGACTTTAATATTAACATCCTGGAGAATTCGCAGAACTCAGTTAGGTTTCTGAATCTTTTTAAGTGTTTCAATCTGGTGCACCTCTTCAACGAACCTACCAGAATCACCCCCACTTCAGCTACATGCTTGGACAACATATTCTGTGATTGTATTGTAGGGGAGAAATCTATAATAAATTTCATAAACTCTGATCACAGTGGTCAGCTGGCTGCTATCGACTGTCATCGAAATGATCCGTCTACAAGTTTTACATGTAGGCCTATTACAAAAAGACGTATAGATAAATTCAGAGATAATATTTATAATAAGGTATCCTTAATGCCTGGTAATAAAAATAGTGTCGACCAGTTGTATGAAAGCCTTTTCGAAATTGTTGAAAAGGAATTTAATGATATTTTTACAAAAAAGACCATTAAAGTAAACAGTTCTAAAAATAAATTTAGTGACTGGGCCACTACAGGGATTCACATAAGCAGGAGAAAATTGTTTGAATTATATGATATTAAAGCTAATTCACGTGATCCTGCGATAGTTGAATATGTTAGAAATTGTTCTAAGTGCTTTAAGAAAGTATGTGCAGTTGCTAAATCTAACTACATTAAAAACAAAATAAGCAAAGCAACTAATAAAAGTAAAATCACGTGGAACATCATCAACAAAGAGACTTGTAAAAATAAAACACAACAACACAAGTTCTCTCTAAAAATAAATGGGAAATGTCTTGACTCTGATACTGAAGTGGCAAATGCATTTGAGTCGTTCTTCACTAATATACCAGTGGCAACAACAAGTACATTAAATTCAAGTTCGTATCTTGCTATCTCATTACTTAAAGCAAATGTTGCCGAGTGTCAAACGCCTTTCAAATTTTACCATGTAACCTCCGAGATAATAGTTAAAACTTTCAAAGATCTGAATATGAAAAAAACTGAAAATCTTTGGGGAATATCAGTAGACATTTTAAGAAATATAATACTAGTTATTGCACCCCATTTGGCAACGATATTCAACAGATGTATTGATGAGGGTCAGTTTCCTAGCTTAATGAAGTACAGCAAAATCATACCGTTATTTAAATCAGGTGAAAAAAGTGACCCTTCTAACTTTAGGCCTATTTCTATATTACCAGCACTGAGTAAAATTTTTGAAAAAGTCATATTCGTTCAGTTGCTGTCTCATTTTAAAGTTAACGACTTACTTCATAATAAACAATTTGGGTTTACCAAGGGTAAGTCAACCACTGACGCAGGAGTTGCACTTATTAAGTATATTTTTGATGCATGGGAAAACAAACAGGATGCAATTGGTGTTTTCTGTGACCTCTCGAAGGCGTTTGATTGCGTTGAGCATCAAACATTGTTGTTGAAGTTAGCTCACTATGGTGTTCTAAATAATGCATTAAGTTTGATAAATTCTTACTTATCAGATAGACTTCAGAAAGTCAGTGTCAATGGAACTGACTCTTCAGGCGCCCCTCTATTAATGGGAGTGCCCCAAGGATCAATATTGGGACCTCTGCTCTTCCTAATATACATAAATGACCTCCCTTACTTTGCACAAGATCTTTGTGAAGTAGTGTTATTTGCTGATGATACCTCGTTGATTTTTAACGTTGACCGTCGAAAAGATACGTTTGACGACGTAAATGACACCTTCTCACAAGTGCTACATTGGTTTACAACTAACAACTTGCTTTTAAATGCCAAGAAAACCAAATGTGTAAAATTCACTATGCCCAATGTAAAGCAGGTCAACACTAACGTCGTTATGAATAATGAACATATTGAAGTTATTAATTCGACAATTTTCTTAGGTATTACACTGGATTCCAAACTGCAATGGAAGCCACACTTGGCAGCCTTGGCGGGAAGACTTAGTTCCGCCGCATATGCGGTTAAGAAGATCAGACATCTGACTGATATTGAAACCGCGAGACTGGTTTATTTTAGTTATTTTCATAGTATAATGTCATATGGTCTTTTGTTGTGGGGGTCGGCGGCTGAGATACAGACTATTTTTGTATTGCAGAAGAGGGCCATCCGCTCCATATACAACCTTAGGCCTCGCGATTCGCTGAAAGAACTGTTTAAGAATATCGACATTTTAACTGTAGCTTCCCAGTACGTTTTGGCCTGTATTTTGTACGTGCGAAAGAACATTGATATTTTTTCTAAAAAATCTGATTGTCATGGTTTTAACACTAGAAATAAACACAAGCTCGCGATTCCAAATCTGAAGCTCCAAAAGATTAAAAGTTCATTTGTTGGTCAAAGTATTAAAATGTACAATAAGTTGCCACAAAATGTAATTGAGTTACCAATGCATAAATTTAAATCCCACGTGAAAACCTGTTTAATGAGTAAAGGATACTATAAAGTTGTAGATTACTTAAATGATAAGGATTCATGGACATGATGACCTCCGTGCCTGCACACATGTAGTAATTTTATAAATATTTACTGGAATCATCATTATTATTATATAATTAATCATTTTTAATAAATTAGGCTTAGCAGCATTTATTATTGTATACAAATTGATTAGTATTGATTAATCAAACAATTGACAAGATGCTAACCACCTACTATTGTACACCTCGTCCTGCAGTTTATTAGTATTGGATTAAGTACTCTGTGACCTATGAGGGGAACCTAAGTAGTCATGCTCACTCAAATGTCTCTGAGGTGGTGGCGCTATGTGGCGGGTCATTACATTCCCTCTAATATGGTTGAGTGAAATGATGGCTGACACATACGTCATACTTGTGAACAGGTGCCACCTTTGGGGACTGGTCCGCTTCGGTTTACCTCATATTAAGCTTTTAATTTGCTTCATTCTATTTTGTGTTGCATTAGACTGTATGACTTGTTATGAGGATAATAAACCATTGTAAAAAGTTGGCGATTAAAAAGAGTAACTGGCGAGTTTCTTGCCGGATCTTCTCGACCAGAAACAACTTTCCGAGCCGGTGGTAGAATCGCATTATGTTTATTTATTTCTTTAGTATATTTTATGTATCAACATATATATGTATTAACATGTAAATTATACATAAGTACTAATAAATAGTTTTAAGTCATTCAAATGTATGACGATTTGTAAGTGCTGTGTACAAGCCTATGCAAATAAAGAATTATTTGAATTGAATTGAATAAAGTAAAAGATATATAATTGAAAAAAAAATTAACATCATTATTTAAGACGTAGACGTCTTATTGTTTGTAAGCGATGTAATATATAAAGCAGTTATAATTCTTTTTTCGAAATTTTTTTATAATTTTTTTTTGTTTCAACTGTCAAAACTACTCTATAACACCGTTTAAGCTAACAAAGGTTTATTGAACGTTTATGAATGATGTTTAGCCCTTAGTAATCTAGAGTCGAACATTGTAAAGACAATACATTCTTTTCAAAGTGTTGTTGTAAGACCAACATCATCATCATTTTGTCCCGGTTGCGTCCCAAGCTGTCGCTTCGGAGCCCAGGGTCCGTTTTCCTACTTCGGCTCCCCTACTTAGCACGGTCTTGTAGATCCCTAGTGGTCAGTTTATTAGCCTTTAAAAGAGTTATAGTAAGAAGTATTATATTCATATATCTGTAAGAACATATTCTTGAAAAGCAAAATACTACAGTATGAATTTAAAACAAGTAACAGAAAAATAAGTCCTAAAAATAATTCAGAACCTTCCAAATAAGCAAAGTTATAGAATCGATGACTCACAACTGTCACTTATTAAATTTTGTGCCCTAGAATTAGCTTCCCCATTAACCTACCTTATCAATCAAGCATTCACTATGAAAACATTTCCGTATATTAAAACCTAGTCTATAAAATAAGGTAAATCCAAAGACCTTAGTCAATATATACCAAAGCATTTCAAAAATATTCGGTTATGTACTTTTTGGAAAAACATAAAATTCTAAATCAAAATCAGTGTGTGTTTTTTTCATGTGATAAGTGGCAGACGAGCAGACGGATCGCCGGATGGTAAGCGATTGCCGCCACCCGTGGGTGTGGAGTCGCAAGTGCACTATCAACCTTTAAACCTTCATTTCCCCAGATGAGGGCCTCCGGTACCCTCACTCACGGGTTTCGTGAGAAATTTCTAGCTGGAGTACCTACTAATAAATAATAGGTATATCATCTCTAGTTAGATTTAATAAAGTGCTTTCAATAGGTAGCTCAAGCACCTGTGTTACGGATATCAGAACCAACAGCGGAATAACAAATACATATACCTATACATTTTATATTTTTCTTTTGTAAAAACATACTCATAATACATAGAAAACACCCAGACCAATACAAACAGCAATGTTCATTCACACAAATGTTTGTACTGTGTGGGGATCGAACCGGCAACCCTTGAACCAGAGGCAGCGTTCATTACCACTGATCCAAACGGATCGTCAATTGTATTTCTAGCAACGGTTAATCAAAATAATTTTAATTGATAGTGCGAAATATACCAACTACAATTAAGATGGGGATAATGGTGCGGCGGCCTCCTCGTGTGGCCCTTTCGGTAGTATTTTTGCTCTGTTTGGAGCTGCTAGCGAAAGGGTCCTGGCGTCCCTGGGCAACGGTGTAGTAATTGGGATGGCCGCCCATTGCTACCCGACAGCTAAGCGCTGCACACACACGGGAGGGCTCCTGGAGTAGTTCTGTCGACCGCCAGTCGAGTCCCCGGGGGCCTTGGACCGGCCTCACGGTTTGGGGCGAAAACTCCTCTCCTGTGGCCTTTTTGTTCAGAGCTCGGGGCCCTGTCCGGCATCACGCTACGCGTGACACCGTTTTGAAGTGGGCCCCACCGGAGTGGAGCGTCTTCGGGCGCAGTGGCCGAAAGGACTGATTTGGCGCCCAGCGCCCGGAGCCAAGGTGGCTCAGTCGTTGGACGGTGTGCCAATTTTCCCGGCTCCGCATCCAGCGGAGTTGTGTCATGCGGCGGCTTCGCTTTGAAGCCTGCCCGGTTTATTTCCCCAACCCATTTTGCACTGCGGCCAGCAGTGTATGGGTGGGGAAGGGTACCTGCAGTCCTCATCCCGGTGGTGTTTGTACTGCAGCCAGCAGTGTGGGTGCCGTTCAGGGGGGCGGTGTTTGGTGGGCCGTGGGAGAGGACCTGGGTTTTTTAGACCGAAGTGCTGGTGAGACACCGTGCTGGCGTGCCTCCTTCCCCTGAACGGCTCACGGCGGGATCCCTCGAGGTCATAGGCCTCGTGCTCCGTTCGTAAAAAGCCTCGGAGTTTTTAGTGGGTATGCCCCTCGGAGCACCCCAAGGGAGATGCCCACAGTACCCGGCCGACATAACAGCGTAAGGCGGCGCGGGCTACTGGCGCCGACGTCGACTCCTTCTGAGCCAGCGGCATTTTCTCCGAGTGATAAAAAAAAAAGGTATACATTTTGCTAAGAATACCTTCAAGAGAGATCTAATGTACAAGATAGTATGATTTATTAATTACTTACCTACTAAATGTTAGATGAAGCAAGATAATCAAGCATGGAAAATAAATAGGCCGGCTTATTTTTTTTTTTGTTATAAAATACAATTATGATAATCTTATCATTACTATGATTATGCCTATGATGTCAAAGGCATAATCTAATATTACTATTAACTAGAAAGAAAGTAGTAATGTAGGTATGCGGGAATCGGGACCTAAAGCGTATGAGGCAGTTGTCACTACCACCAAATGCGCCATCGGGCCAGTAAAAAGAGCAATTTTCCAAACGGTAGACTGTAATTCATAAATAAAAAAAAACAAAGACAAAACACGAGTGATTAAGTGTACTGAAGGACCTAATGGAGGGAGGAGGGGAGAGTAAAAGGTGTTACAAGGTTAGATGCACCTGTAGCTCAAGCACCTGTGTCACGGATATCAGAATCAACAGTGGGATTACAAATATAGAGAATAATACTTTTCTTTTCTAAATACATACTTATAGGTAGTACAAAGAAAGCTCAGTACTCAATTGGTACTGTGCGGGGATCGAACCCTCGGGCCAAAGGCAGCGTTCACTACCACTGTTCCGAACGGGTCGTTTAATCCATCCACTACCAGGTGATTACATCTGATCTACTAGTAAAAGGATTAGAATGTTTTCAGTTAGTTTAGCTATATAATAATATAGCTGTAAAGTCAGTGCAACTTAAAGGGTATGATTTATTGAACAACAACAGCCTTGCTAAATTATCAGAACTAGGTCAATGATGGCGCCTTAGCGAAAGTTTTTCAAATTGATGAGCATTTTATGATGACATGAAAAAAATAATGATCATGGAACATCCGATGTGCACATCTAAGACTTCAGCTAAACTATAACATGTATATGGATTAGAATAGAACAGAGAGTTGTTAAATCTGGTAAGCATTTTTAGATTTTTTGCATATAGCAAAAAATCTAAAAAATTTTAAACTTCTGGACATTTATTGCTATATTTTTAAACTTCTGGACTGGGATGGATTTGGCATCAATATAAATGGCGAGTACATGACGCACTTTCGATTCGCAGACGATATCGTAGTCATGGCTGAGACCTTGGAAGACTTGGGCACAATGCTTGACGACCTCAGTAGAATCTCCCAACAAGTGGGTCTGAAAATGAACATGGAAAAGACGAAAATTATGTCGTATACTCATGTCGTGGGAGTGGGTACTCTTGCACAGGTTGGAAGCTCTACACTGGAAGTTGTGGACGAGTACATCTACCTCGGACAAAAAGTCCAGCTTGGTAAATCCAATTTCCAGAACGGGGTTGATCGACGAATCCAACTCGGCTGGGCAGCGTTGGGGAAGCTACTCAACATATTTTCGGCCCATCTACCGCAGTGTCTCATGACAAAAGTCTTTAATGCGTGTGTGTTGCCAGTGACGACATACGGAACCGAAACGTGGCCGCTTACAATGTGCCATTTGAGGAGGCTCAAAGCCACCCAGAGAGCAATGGAGAGGGCTATGCTCAGAGTTTCTCTGCGTGATCGTATCAGAAATGATGAGATCCGCAGGAGAACTAAGGTCACAGACATAGCCCAAAGGATTGCATGTCTCAAGTGGCAATGGGCAGGGCACTAGCGAGGAGAAACGCATGCCGTGGCAGGCCCTCCACAAGGTGAACCGACGATCTGATGAAGGTTGCGGGAATCCATTGGATGCGGGCGGCACAGGGACCGATCTGTGTGGAGAACATTGGGGGAGGTCTAGCAATGGACGTCTATTGGCTGAAATGATGAGGTAGGTACCTACGTAAATAAAGAAATACGTCATAGTTGATACTTGCGGTCGTCCGCAGCTTCGCTCGCGTAGAATTCGGTTTGCTAACATAATGACTCCTTTTAAAACAAAGGGTGTTGAAAATATTTCGCGGGAAAATACTTATATGTCAAACCGAATTCCAAGTGAGCGAAGCTGTGGGCGATCGCTAGTATCACATTAAAAAACTAATTTAACTAAAACTATTTAGGTACTAAGTAGGTATTATGATCGATTTGATGTATTATGTGATATATATCATCCTATATGCGAAAATGATAGTAAGATTAGTTAGATTCAAACAATAACAGATGCATATCGGCTCAACACTACTATAATCACCGATAAAGTTGGAAATATAAGCGAATACCGAAGACACAGCAACTATAGTAGGCAGCAGCAACAAGCTTCAACCATGGACACCCGACTCATCCTAGCAGCTTTCGCAGCCTGTATTGCTGGTATATATTCATCTTTTTTTTATTTATTGTCACCTTTAGATAAATAGTGACGATTATTTTATTGCCTAGCAAAATGCTCAAATTTACTTCTAGGATGGATTCATTTATTGTCGGTCTAATAATAATATTATGTCTTATCTTTCCTAGTCCCAATTACTAAAGGGACTATTTTAAAAGAACTGAGGGCCTAACAATGAATCCGTCCAAATATATTTATTATCTCTGAAATACCACATGTAACGCAATAAACTATTTCAATTGAATTGAATAAAACTGTCTAGCTCGTGTTAAAAGGACCGGAACGAATAAAGATTCGGTCGTTAGATCCGTTTGCTTTAGTATTTCAAGTTATTTAGTAGGTACTTTACCATTTACTTTCACTCCAGCTCTGAGATTTTCAAGAGCTTTTGACATCACACCCTCCGAATAAATGTTGAAAAGCAGTGCAGATAACATACATCCTTGGCGAACGCCACGACAGATTTCTATCCCTTCGGTTTCCTCGTATCATGTCTTGCAGTAGCCCGTTAGTTCTTGTGCATTGTTTCTGATAATTCTTATTATTGAAGGGCTGTTAGTATATCGAGTTGGTCTTCCTCCAAATAGCTTTACCACTTCGTTCTTTGCATTCCATATGTTTGAGTAATGCCAAAGGTAAAAAGCGTTTAATTATTAAGGGGTTTATTATAGACCCCGTCTTTTTTATTTCTTATTTTATCAAATAACATTTGCGTATACATCCTTGGCTAAAAATAACACATAAAACCACAGAGAACTGTCTTATGCTAACAAAATTTCAAAAACTTTTACTGTATCTAATTATTTACGTTCTAGGTAACATTAACTTAATCACGACTTGTGTTACAAATATCAGTCAATGTAAGGAGTTGCCGCTTGAAAGGTAATATTCACCTTAGTAAATATTGCCATATGAATAGTGAAATTTTGGCCACATTGAGATTAATACAGTTTTTTCTGTATTCGCGTCTGGATTCGAACTGTATATTAAATCAATTTGGTCAAAATAGAGCTTTAGTCCATATTTCCTTTTAAGCGTCGAAATATAATACTTAAGCAAATGTGTGCCCTGAACGCTATGATCTGAACTTATTCAAGAAAAGAGTGAATAGGCTGTTGTTACTAAACAGGCATGATCCATCCTCGGCCAAATCATCACTTACCATCAAGTGAGATTGTAACGAAATGTCTGGCTATTCTAATAAAATAAATGTACACATACTTAGGTGTAAACATACATACATTGGTGTCGGACCTGAAACACCAGATAAACAACAAAGTACATCACACAAATGATTGTATGAGAATCAAACCCACGACTTATGCCGCATATGAGGCAAAGCCACTACCAAATGCGCCATCCGGATCCGGGCGAATAATAATGACACGACAGATATCAATCCTAGTTTTAAATAATCAAACAATTGCAATTTCAGTATGCACCGGTGGCGCCATCCCCGTAGAGGAAGTGAACCAGCCGATAGACACTCTGGCATTAGAAGAAAGAGCTACTGACCAAGGCGCCTCTAACCAGTACTGGCTTTTCACAAGGTAATTAATATTTAATACTGAGACTACCGAATATATTCTCAACCCATCACTACAACCACGCAAAAGAAGACAACAGCTTCGTATTATTGTAATCTTCTTCATACCTATCAATAGCAATAAATCTGAAAAGACAACTGATAGAATGATAACTTGCAAACAAGGAGGACAGATTCTCTTTGCTTGCAAAAGATCGTCATACGTGCAGTACAGTTGTATTAGGCGATAATTTTGCTTTTTTTCCAGGGAAAATCCCGAAACCAAACAGGTTCTGGTTTTCAATGACCACGAGAGTGTTTTGGGCTCCAACTACGACGGCAGCCGCGGCACCGTCTGCATTGTGCACGGCTGGAGAAACGATGGAGCAACCGATATGAACCCCATGATCACCGCCGCCTTCCTGGCCGTGATGGACGTCAATGTCATCGTGGTGGACTGGAGCAGATACAGCAAGGGTATAAAATATAAATTAATTCATGTAAAAAATAAAAGAAATACCTGATTTCGGACTACGTCGCCTTAGCACCAAATATTTATTACAAATATCAGCAGATACAGAACATGTATCTGCTAATATTCGTAATATTGAGCCGAGACTTAAGTTATGTGAGGGCCATTTATACTGGACGCTTCGGTAATATCGCTTTCCGCAATAAATACAACCTCAAAACTAACTAGCTAGGGTGTATAGGATGCTAACTATGTAAGCTCGCTCCATCGTTAGACTTCCTCTTAACTCCAGGATTCAATGTTGTAAGGGCGGGAAACGATAATAAAATTGTAAGGCTCCCACTGGCTGGTTAATAGAATATAAGGAAAGGAAGAGCACCTAACTTTCTAGTGAGCTTAGAGTCCCTTTGCCTGAGACACTTGGTCTCTACAGCCCTGGCTAATCAAGTTGCTGATGTACAACGTAGCTCGAATAAATGTAAAGCCAAGAGCAAACCCATCATGAGTAAAAAAATGTATATGAATTAAATACTGTATGTGTTGTGGCGTTCAATTTTTTTTAATTGTTTCTCAAAGTGTATGTAACTGTAAACATAAAAACATAAATGTTTTGTTTCTTTCAAAGGCCTTTACGGATCAGCTTCGGGTGCTGTCCCTAGCGTCGGCGACTACCTGGGAGACTTCATCATGTGGGTTTTCGAAAATTATGGTGGCGAATATGACAACCTGCATTTGGTGGGCTTCAGTTTGGGTGCCCACGTCGTAGGCAATGCAGGCCGCCGCGTTGGTGGTAAAGCTGCCAGGGTTACCGGTAAGATTTATACTCACATTTATATAAGTTAATATCTAGACATACGTTCTGACGGATCAGCTGATGGTAAGCGATTACCGCCGACCATGGACACCAACCCCAGAGGAGTAACAAGTGTGCCGGCCTTTAAAAAAAGCGGCCAAGTGCGAGTCGGACAGAGTTCCGTACTATTGATTTTATTACTTATTATTAAAGTAAATATGCATTTGAGTACTTTGTGAATATTCCAAGTTTTTAAATTAAAATTAATGTAAAAATATAACTAGTATTTTTTTTTAACATTTCAAGTTGCTGTTATTAATATCGCGCGAAAAAGGGCAAAAAAAAATGTTCTATTGGAGCTCTCCTAAAATATATATTTTATTATGATTTTAGTATAGCACTAAAAATGGGTCCTGGTGACAGATAAACGGACAGACAGTCAGACAGCAAGTCTTAGTAATAGGGTCCTATTTTTACCCTCTCGGTACTGACCTCTAAAATTCTTAAAAGAAATGCGCTCATTTCTTGAAGTTTTGAAAGTCTCGTTGGTCCAGAAAACTAGATTTTTTACTTATTTAACTTTTCTTAAATTCTTTACCTACAATCTTTTATTTGATTTGCATTTTCTTGTGATCCCGGGTAACTAATTTTTTTGTGATATCCTTCGAGCAGACAACTAACTCAATGTTTTCTTCAGGAATGGACCCAGCTAGCATGCTGTGGGGTGGCAACGATCTCGCCCTGAACGTGCGATCAGGTCGGTACGTGGAAACCATCAACACCGACGGCGGCATGGCTGGTATCATGGACCCCATCGGGCACGCTAACTTCTACCCCAACGGCGGCCGACACCCGCAGCCAGGCTGCTGGATCAACACCTGCTCCCACAGCCGGTCCACGAAACTCTTCGCGTCCAGTGTGCAGAATCCGCACCACTTCGTAGCCAATAGATGCGCAGACTTAGCTGAAGCGAAAAATAAATCTTGCAGTGGTTCTGAGGTGGTCATGGGCAATGGAGACGTCACCAAGCAGTTCACGTAAGTTGACAATCCTTCAACGATGTATCATGTTTTTTTTTCAAATTAGCATAATTTTTCTACATGAGAACCAATAGGATAACTAGCTACATTTTTTGGATTTGTAAATTTAATAATAATATATAGCCAGATTCAAAGTTCAATTTGACCTTGTGCTTTCCTGTACTGGGTTATTTCATAACCACCGATTTTTATAGACTAATGTTAAATCATAGGGTCTTGGTTCTTTATAGTCTATATTATAGTAGTCTTTTTTATGAGACAGGTGGCAGACGAGCAGACGGATTACATGATGGTAAGCGATTGCCGCCGCCCATGGACTCCCGCGACACCAGTGGAGTAACAAGTGTGCTGCCAACTTTTAAGGCCCCCTTAGCGCGAGATTGGGCCTCCGGTACCCTCATTCACGAGCGAAACACAGTACAGAGCTATTATAGGTACAATTTATAAAAAAATCTTTTTGCGTTTCAGATTGGGTATCTACGGACTGGTGACCGGCAAGGAACATCCTTTCTAATCAAATGAGACAAATATTGAACTTGATCTGCATTATCTTAAGATCCATTTTCGGAAGTTAGTACCTATATTTTTAGGTAGCTACTTCTGGACTCAATCAGCTTCCCCTTCCCTTACTTAATAAACGATGAAAACTAAAATATGTTTATTTATTTATCAAACAAAACTGAAATACCAAAAAAATACACACACTTTTTAAACAGTGCGCATTATGAAGACAGGACAAAAATATAATATCCTCCAACCGATTACGGCTACGGCGGCCAACCGCATAGATCAGCCACGTACGCAAGATATATTATAGTGCTCAAGTGTGTGCGCAAACACAAATCCACTCTCTATTCCCTTACTCTCTTATTCCGATGGGACACTACTGTGACACGGCCGGAGAGAGATAGGGCGCAGGACCAACAGCTTAACGTGCTTTCCGAGGCACGGGGGTACAAGACCGCCAACTTATAGACATGCCCGGTGTTACGACACTAAGAATTTCTAACCGCAAAACTTAGGAACAAATGTTTGACCCGACCCGGGGATCGAACCCGGGACCTCTTGCGCAGCCGTGGTTTTAAAGTGCAACCCACTAACCACTGCGACACCGAGGCATTGGACAAAAATATAATAAAATAGATGATAAAGGAGCTTTTTAAATCCACGGTGAAGTGAGGGATTTAAAGTACATCGCCTGAGCCAACTGAATCTACTCTAGAATCCCTCCCTTCTCTAAGAATTCAAAAAAGCCCTCGCCCTAAAAATATTATTTTGCTCCCGTATCAATAATCTACTATTGTTCCTGAGTGATATACTCTACTGTAAGCTCTATTTTTCATCACCCACTATGCGAAAATAAAAGGTAATATAGACACTATAGGATACTATGGGTCACTACGGGACACTAGGAGACATTATTGAATACTATACGACACTATAATATGTATGACACTATTAGACACTATAGGACACCATAGGATACCATAGGACACCGTAAGACACTATGATAATGTTTGTTTACCTACGTATATATATGTTGTAGCCATATTGCAGGAGCCCAATTTGTCGGGTTTGTGACATTTCAAAAACATGGCGGATATCACTTGAAAATCATACAAAACAACTGTTTTAGTGATATATGTCGTATGAAAAGAAATGTCACGAGCCCGAGAATTGGGCTCCAGATTTGCTCACTTCATGATATAGTACCAGCCTATATACTGTCCCACTGCAGGGCAAAGGCCTCCATGATAAAAATCAAGTCATCGCTACTATGATGGGATTAGGCTTAATCACCACGCTTGCCAAATGCAATATAATAATGTTACATTGACTTTTGGCCACATCTTAACGTGGTTTAGATCAATAATTCTCGATTGGTCTACTAAACGCGGGTAATATAATGTGTGATCAAGATTATTAGACATGTGTATCTCAGGAGTGATTGGGACTAAAAGATGTACATCATTGCAAAAGAGTTAATAACTCCGTAACTCCTTTGCTTCCTTTATAACTCTTTACATCTTTAACTCTCTGATGTGAAGATTGATTTTAGAAGGACGAAGTCCGAACCAATATTTACTCATTTTGACTAATACCTATTTTAGAGGATATGATTAATTCAATAATAATAAGAAAAACTGTCTTTGAAATTGCATATTTATATTTTTATTTTATAAATAAATCTTCTGTGAAAATGTACATCAATCCAATCACATCCTTGCGTCTTTAAATCTTTTCAGTCTTAGAGTTACAGAGTTATTAAGGAGTTAGAGAGTTAAAGATGTTAAAAGAGTTAGTGAGCGAGACTGGTACCACGGATCGTAAAGGAGTGAGTGAAATCGCTACAGCGGGATTTTGTGAGTCGAAAAGGGATGGAGCATGATTGGAACACGTCGCGCTTTAATCTGAACGTAAAAAAAATATCCGGGGAGAAAACTGATCCTACCACTGTTGCAATAAAGTTCAAAATTTATTTGTATTGAATTTATTAGATTGGACAAACACGTCGACGAGACAACCATCGCAATTCGCATCAATCACATCATTCAAGTCTTTTTAGTTACGGAGTTAATTGGGAGTTAAAGATGAATAAGAGCGATATAACTCTTTTCTTCAAAAGAGTTATAACTCCTTGGTCTTTTAAATGAGTTGTTCTGCGCATCTATATAGATTATATTTATACCATTGACCCCTTGTGTATCTTACTTTTGCAAATAAAGGTAACCAATGGATGTCTGTTCAAAATGCCGAAAAATGAGACACTCGAAAAAAGGTGTTACCTACTGAAGGTCGGCGCCTATTCTCTGTTGAATAGTTGAATGTATTACAAGATTAGTATGTAAAATAGATAGTATTGGGTGCCGACTTCGGTAACATCTTTTCTCGAGAGTGCTATTATAAAATGTTATCTGAAGTGTATGCAGTGTTAGAAATATTGTGCTACACTTTTTAGTTCGTGGTTTTTGTAAGCAGTTTTTATTTTCGTAGAAATTTTATCATCCTGTGGAACTTGGGATTTATCTGCAAGGTGATTTTTTATACCTACTCTAAATAAATACTAAACCCAACATCCTACTTAGGTAAATTAAAATAATAAATAATGAGCTTTTTACTGCTAAAATTAGTTTTATGCGTTTTTTAAATAAAAATAACTGAGCAATAACTGAAACAATATTGAATCACTTTATTCTATTAAAAGTAAACAGGTATCCCTATCGTAATTTCTTTTATCTCACTAAACACCGAACTGAGAAGACACAAGGGTCGCATCGTACACGTATCAATAACGCGAGTTTCGTGCAATAATTCCGGCATTTCACGGGTTGCGGGACCCTAATGTCGCGTGTGGAGTGCGTTTCATAGGCATGACTTGTGTTAGAACTAATTGTGTTACACTTTTTAGTTCGTGGTTTTGGTAGGCGGTTTTTATTTTCGTAGAAATTTTTTCATCCTGTGGAACTTGGGTTTTATCTGCAAGGTGATTTTTATACCTACTCTAAATTAATACTAAACCCAACATCCTACTTAGGTAAATTAAAATAATGAATAATGAGCTTTTTACTGCTAAAATTAGTTTTATGCGTTTTTTAAATAAAAATAACTGAGCTATAATTGAAACAAAATTGAATCACTTTATTCTATTAAAAGTAAACAGGTATCCCTATCGTAATTTTTTTCATCTCACTAAACACCGAACTGAGAAGACACAAGGGTCGCATCGTACACGTATCAATAATGCGGGTTTCGTGCAATAATTCCGGCATTTCACGGGTTGTGGGACCCTAATGTCGCGTGTGGAGTGCGTTTCATAGGCATGACTTTCAATATACCACACTAGAGAAGAAAGAGTCCCGTGAAAAGCGCTCTGCAGTCACATCCAATAAAAAAATCTTGATCATTCATGGATTCATGAATTCGTTTCTTGAATTACCCGCGCGTTAAGTTGCCTATCGAGAATGATTGATCTAAACCACAGCAAGATGTAACCAAAAGTCAGTGTAACATTTTATAAACTATTAAGCATTTCATGTAGTAAGCAAATCGGCGATATATCACGACATATCATCATCTTCAGCCCATTTGAGTCCCCACTGCTGGGGCACGGGCCTCCCTTAATCACATGAGGGTTGGTTGCCATACTCACCACGTTTGGCAGACGGGTTGGCGAGGGTTTTGATATAAATGCAGAGTTTTCCTTCTCTGGGTGCTGATGATCATGACAGCAGCTTTACCTTAGTCGCCTTTTACGACACCTCGGTAAGAGTGAGGGTGGCCTATTCTACTCTGCCGGGGATCACACGGCATATACATAATAGCTACGACATATACATTTATATTAATAGGTTACTGATTATCATCAGTTTTGGTTTTAAGGAATAATAATTGATTATTATCATAGTATCCTATAGTGTCCTATGGTGTCCTATAGTATTCGATATTGTCCCCTAGTGTCCTGTAGTGGTCCATATTATCTTATAGTGTCTATATGAGGTACCTTTTTTTTTCGTTCGGTGGGTGATGAAAAGTAGAGTATACAGTAGAGTACCTATATCACTCAGGCGGAATTGTAGATTATTGATACGGGAGTAAAGTAATTTGTAAACTCTTCTGGTGCTACTCAATAATGGGAGTGCCCCAGGCCTCAATATTGGAGCCTTTGTTCTTCTTAATATACATGAATGACCTTCCTTACTTTATGAATGTTCTATGTGAGATAGTGTTATATGCTGACGACACTTCCATGATTTTAAGGTTGATACATAAAGAATCAACTGACGACGTTAATGATACTCTCTCACAGGTATTGCACTGGTTTATGACTGACAATTTACTTCTTAGCTCAAAGAAAACTAAATGTGTAAAATTTACCATGCTACGTATTAAGATGAATAACGAATCTTTTCAAATTAATTAATTCCACAGTTTTTCTTGGTATCACGCCTTGGCAGGAAGACTAAATTCCGCTACATATGCAGTAAGAAAAATTAGGCGTCTGACTGATATCGAGACGGCAAGACTGGTCTATTTCAGCTATTTCCACAGTTTGATGTCATATGGTCTACTGTTGTGGGGGTCTGCTGCTGATATACAAACTATTTTTGTATTACAGAAAAGGTCCTCCGCGCTATATACAGCCTTAGATCACGTGACTCACTTCGGGAAATATTTAAATAAATAAATATTTTAACCGTGGCTTCCCATTTTATCCTCGACTGCATTATGTATGTACGTAAGAACTTGCACACTTTTCCAAAAAAGTCCGATAGTCATAGTCTTCCCACCAGAAATAAACATAGACTTGCCGTCCCGGTCCTCGGACTTCATAGAATCGGTAATTCATTTGTTGGCTTAAGTATTAAGATATTTAATAAGCTACCTCAAAATCTCATTAACCTATCACTGAATAAGTTTAAGTCTCATATAAAAACCTGCCTAATGAAGAAAGGTCATGTAAATCTATTAGTCTTTTGAGTTGTTATTCATAGAGTCTGTTAAAATTGAAAGTTGTTTTTTTTTCTTCTCTTCTCAATTGAAACTCTGTAACATCATCAATATTTGAAAAGAGTAACTACTGAGTTTCTTGCTGGTGTCTTCTAGTAGAAATCAACATTCCGAACCAGTGGTAGATGATAATATATGTACCTACCTATTTACCCGACAACGACGAAACAAAAAGGAGGGTTATGATTTTGACCTGTATGTAAGTATGTATGGTTGTTCATCTGTTCCGTCATAACTTCTAAAGTAGTTATCATATTTGAACACATGAGGTGTCGTTAGAAGCGTATTGATTGTCTTCTGGTTATAGGCGACCTGACGTTATGTTAAATTAACTACAGCGCCTATGGGACTTACAGTAAGGAATTAAAAAAAAATGCTTGATGGTATCGAGTGGGGTATCAAATGAAAGAGCTTTTTCAGCACATTTCAAATATGTAATTTTATTTACATAACTAAAAATATGTAAAATAAAAATACAGTTTAAAAACTAAAATTCGACAACCAAAGAAACACGCACTAAAAAGTACGAAACAAGAAAATTGTCTCTGCTGAAATTATTATGCCGTATCGCCGTGGTCGTTTAAACTTTATTTTTATTTGACATTGGTACGTGAACTGTATGGACCTAAATTGAATTTGTATTTATTTATGGACTTTATCTTATCTTGTGTGTCTATTTTTCTGGGTATTTCAGTTTTGATTGATAAACAAATAAAAATATTTTAGTTTTCATCGTTTATTAAGTTAGGGAAGGAGAGGTTGATTGAGTCTAGAAGTAGCTACCTAAAAATATAGGTACTAACTTCCGGAAATGGATCTTAAGATAATGCAGATGAAGTTAAATATTTATCTCATATGATTAGAAAGGATGTTCCTTGCCGGTCACCAGTCCGTAGATACCCAATCTGAAACGCAAAAAGTATTTTTTTATAAATTGTACCTTAAAAAAATTACTATAATATAGACTGTTAGAAGAACCAAGACCCTAAGGTTTACCATTAGTCTATAAAAATCGGTGGTTATGAAATAACCAAGTACAGGAAAGCACAAGGTCAAATTGAACTTTGAATCTGGCTATATATTATTATTAAATTTACAAATCCAAAAAATGTAGCTAGCTATCCTATTGGTTCTCATGTAGAAAAATTATGCTAATTTGAAAAAAAAACATGATACATCGTTGAAGGCTTGTCAACTTACGTAAACTTCTTGTTGACGTCTCCATTGCCCATGATCACCTCATAACCACTGCAAGATTTCTTTTTAGCCTCAGCTAAGTCTTTGCATCTATTGGCTACGAAGTGGTTCGGATTCTGCACACTGGACGCGAAGAGTTGCGTGGCCCGTCTGTGGGAGCAGGTGTCGACCCAGCAGCCTGGCTGCGGGTGTCGGCCGCCGTTGGGGTAGAAGTTAGCGTGACCGATGGGGTCCATGATACCAGCCATGCCGCCGTCGGTGTTGATAGTTTCCACGTAGCGACCTGATCGCACGCTCAGAGCGAGGTCGTTACCACCCCACAGCATGCTAGCTGGGTCCATTCCTGAAGAAAACATTGATTTAGTTATCTATTCATAAGATATCGCCAAACAAAATTAGTTACACAGGATCACAAGAAAATGCAAATAAAATAAAAGATTGTTTGTAAAGAATTTACGAAATTACTAAGACTGCTGCCGGACTGTCTATCCGTTTATATGTCACCAGAACCTAATTTTAGTGCAGTTCCACTTTACTAAAAGAAAAACAAGTATAATATATAAGTATTATTGGAGGGCTCCCACAGAACAAACATGATTTTTTTGCCTTTTTATGCTAGATATTAATAACGGCAACTTGAAATATAATATATATAATATAATATAAAGATGTATTTATTTCTCTTTCACAATATAGCTAAAATATTACAAATGACAATATTAAGAGATAAAAAAAACATGTACTTTTTACATAACTATATTGCTTAAAAAATACTCAGTTCTATTTTGACATTTAATTTTGATAAATAAAATAAAAGCCCTTGAAATATTTACAAAGAATGCAATTGTATACTTATTTTAATAATAAGTAGTAAAATCCATGGTGCGAAATCTCTGTCCAACTCGCACTTGGCCAGTTTTTTAAAAGGCCCACACACTTGTTACTCATCTGATGCTGGTGGTCGGCGGTAATCGCTTACCATCAGCTGATTCGTCAGTTCGTATGTCTAGATATTAACTTATATAAAATTGAGTATAAAGCTTACCGGTAACCCTGGCAGCTTTACCACCAACGCGGCGGCCTGCATTGCCTACGACGTGGGCACCCAAACTGAAGCCCACCAAATGCAGGTTGTCATATTCGCCACCATAATTTTCGAAAACCCACATGATGAAGTCTCCCAGGTAGTCGCCGACGCTAGGGACAGCACCCGAAGCTGATCCGTAAAGGCCTTTGAAAGAAACAAAACATTTATGTTTACAGTTACATACACTTTGAGAAACAATTTAAAAAATTTGAACGCCACAACACATACAGTACTTAATTCATATACATTTTTTTACTCATGATGGGTTTGCTCTTGGCTTTACATTTATTCGAGCTACGTTGTACATCAGCAACTTGATTAGCCAGGGCTGTAGAGACCAAGTGTCTCGGGCAAAGGGACTCTAAGCTCACTAGAAAGTTAGGTGCTCTTCCTTTCCTTATATTCTATTAACCAGCCAGTGGGAGCCTTACAATTTTATTATCGTTTCAGGTATCAGGTATTTCTTTTATTTGTTACATGAATTAATTTATATTTTATACCCTTGCTGTATCTGCTCCAGTCCACCACGATGACATTGACGTCCATCACGGCCAGGAAGGCGGCGGTGATCATCGGGTTCATTTCGGTTGCTCCATCGTTTCTCCAGCCGTGCACAATGCAGACGGTGCCGCGGCTGCCGTCGTAGTTGGAGCCCAAAACACTCTCGTGGTCATTGAAAACCAGAACCTGTTTGGTTTCGGGATTTTCCCTAGAAAAAAGATTTTTTTTTGCTTAATACAACTGTACTGCACGTATGATGATCTTTTGCAAGCAAAGAGAATCTGTCCTCCTTGTTTGCAAGTTATCATTCTATCAGTTGGCTTTTCAGATTTATTGCCATTGATAGGTATGAAGAAGATTACAATAATACGAAGCTTTTTTCTTCTTTTGCGTGGTTGTAGTGATGGGTTGAGAATATATTCGGTAGTCTCAGTATTAAAATTAATTACCTTGTGAAAAGCCAATACTGGTTAGAGGCGCCTTGGTCAGTAGCTCTTTCTTCTAATGCCAGAGTGTCTATCGGCTGGTTCACTTCCTCTACGGGGATGGCGCCACCGGTGCATACTGAAATTGCATTTGTTTGATTATTTAAAACTTGGATGATCTCCAATATAAGTATGCTCTATTTTGTATCGCATCACTATTATTTGGCTGGATCCGTTGGAATTTAACGTCCAAATCTTTGTTCGTTCCGATCGCTTTACCACGAGCTGTGCTGTGTTGTTTGGGCGATTTCTTTGTCAGGCCCTCAGTTTATTGAAACAGTTCCTTTAGTTTTTGGAACTTGGAAACATTTAGTACTAGGCCGACAACACAAGAATCCATCTTAGAAGTAAATATATGTATTTTTCTGGGCGATAAATTAATCGTGACTATTTGCCTAAAGGTGATATGAAATAAAAATTCTGAATATATACCAGCAATACAGGCTGCGAAAGCTGCCAGGATGAGTCGGGTGTCCATGGTTGAAGCTTGTTGTTGCCGTACTATAGTTACTGTGTTTTCGGTATTCGCTTATATTTCCTACTTTATCGGTGATTATAGTAGTGTTGAGCCGATATGCATCTGTTATTGTTTGAACCTAATTAATCTTACTATCATTTTCGTGTATGAGATGAGATATATCACATAATACATCAAACCTATCATAATAATTACTTAGTACCTAAATAGTTTTTATTAAATTAGTTTCTAATGTGATACTAGCGGTCGCCTACAGCTTCGCTCACTAGGAATTCGGTATGCCAGTATAAAAATTTTACCGCGAAATATTTTCAATACCCTTTGTTTTAAAAGGAGTCATTATGGTAGCAAACCAAATTCTACGCGAGTGAAGCTGTGGACGACCGCAAGTATCAACTAGTGCGCATTTCTCTATATACATACCTATATATAAATAATTTATAAGTCTCCCTGCGTGATCGTATCAGAAATGATGACATCCGCAGGAGAACTTAGGTGACAGACCAAGCCCAAAGGATTACATACCTCAAGTGGCAATGGGCGGAGCACATAGCGAGGAGAACAGACGGCCGTTGGGGCGGAAAGGTCGCAGCCGTGGTAGGCCCCCTCACAAGCTGGACCGACGATCTGGTGAAGATCGCGAGAATCCATTGGATGGGGGCGGCACGGGACTGTGTGGAGAGCACTGGGGGAGGCCTATGTGCAGCAGTGGACGTCTATTGGTTGAAATGATGATAGAAATAATTCAGAGTTAAGTCTCATCTAAATATGCTTATCAGATTTGAAAACTTTCGATTCGATTCCAATTCATATATGTTGTTAGTTTAGCTGAAGTCTTAGAACTTACGCTAAGGCGCCATCATTGACCCAGTTTTTTTAGTGCAGCAAGGCTGTTGTGGTTCAACCAATTATACCGTATAAATTGCTCTGACTTCACAGCTATATACTAAAAAGTCATTATAATCCTTTCATTAGTAGATCAGACGGATCACCTGGTAATGGATCTGGATGGTAAGCGATTGTCGTCGCCCACAACACCAACGGAGTCAGTCACAAACTTTTGCTTCCAAACTTGTAACCCCCTTTACTCCCCCTCGTGCTCCCATTAGGACCTTCAGTAAACTTAAGTTTTTGAATTATCTATTTGACGTCAGTAGAGCGTTTGATCGTGTGCCATCAAACTCTGCTCAGAAAGTAAGAAATTAATGGATTGCGTGGCATTTCGCAGGACTGGATTGCTGCATATCTATGCGGTCGGGAACAAGCGGTAGAAATATCTAAAATTGACAAATCACGTCTTCTAAAATCGTACTGGTCTAAATATGCTAGAACAAAGTATGGCGTACCACAAGGCAATATTTTTGGACCTTTAATAATTAATTATATGTATACTTAAATGATTTCCATCTGTCACTGGACATCGATGTCCATTATATGCAGATGAAACTTCTATATTATTAATGAAACTCCTGGCATCAATTATGAATATAAAATAAGTAATACAATTAATAATGTTTTTAAATGGCTTAAGTACAATTCTAAAATAAAAACGTTAAACCTGAGATGGTTAAAGTGATCCACGTATGTAAGTCAATCGCAGAGTGTTTTTGGAAATTAACCTAGATGCTACATTTACATGGAAGGAACATTATTTTGTTTATGCTATAGAATCATTCGATTTACCTATGCACTATACCGCATTACAAATCTCAGTAATCTCAAGACTGCAATCACAACATATCATAGCTATGTTTGCTCTATTTTGCGATATTTTTTTTTTTTTTTTACTGTAGATAGGTAAGCGTTTGACCATATTTCACCTGATGGTAAGTGATAATATGGTCTAAGATGTAGCACGATTACCTAGAAGATACCTATTCACTCGCGCTTTGAAAACCCCCAAATTGTAGCCACTAGGGAACACATCCTCAGGCAACTGAGGAGGTGTTCTGATATGGTCTTATTGGAGCTGCCAAAAATGAGACACTAAAAAGCTTGAAAAAAAACCCATTTTATAACAGTACACTCGTGTGTACAAAGGTGTTACAGATGTCGGCGTCCAATACTATCTTGTAATTTAATACAAAATTCAATTATTCAACACGGATTAGGCGTCGACTTCGGTAAAACCTTTTATCGAGTATATTGTTATAAAATGTTACTACTGTTAGATAGAGATTTTTTAATTTTTGATTTACATTTTAAAGTTTGGGAAATTGCAAATTTTGACTGGCCCGGTGGGCGCAGTGTGACAATGCCTCATACGCTCCGGTCGGTCGTGGGTCCGATTCCCGCATACCTACATAACTATTTTCTTTCTAGTTAATTGTATAAATATATTATGCCTTTTAGATCATAGACATAATCATAGTAATGATAAGATCATAAAAGTATTTTGTTATAAAAAATACGATAGGAATATAAAAAAATTATCTATTTATTTTCCGTGCTTGATTATCTTACTTCATCAAACATTTAATAGGTAAATAATTAATAAATCAGAATATCTTTACATTAGATCTCTCTTGTTCGTATGCCTAAAAAAATGAATACCTACACCATTATCCCTTATAAAACCCGACAAAAAAAAACGACGGGGTGTTATGAGTTTGATGTGCTTGTGTGTGTGTGTGTGTCTATGGCATCGTAGTTACCCAACGGATGAATTGATTTTGTTTTATTTTGTTTACTAGGTGAATCAGTTGGGAGTCTTTTTAGCTATATTTGATAAGTAAAAAATAATCCAAGATTACCGCCGCAACAAAATATCAGATTAACATATTTTGCCAGAACCCCCTTCTGACGCCTAAAATAGGTGTATAGTATGTAGTAATACCTGGAGCCCAATTCTCGTGCTTGTGATATTTTGAGAACATGGCGGATATCACCCGAAAACCATACAAAAAAACTTTATTTTAGTGATATATGTCGTATGAAAATAAATGTCACAAGCCCGAGAATTGGGCTCCTGTAATGCAGGTCACCTGGCCCCGCTCATCGGATCTGCTTTAACAGGACGTTAAGCTAATAATATGTCAATTGAATCTTATGAAATGTTTTTTTGCAAGATAACTTGATTTCTTTTATTATCTCTGGTAATTTGCTCGTCCGCGGCTGCGCGCGCAGTTAAAAAGATCACGCGCCATCTTTAAGGCGAGGCGCGTTTTGTTGTCAATCGGATAACATCACCCATATTATTTTATTTTGGTTATTTATTTTTGCAAGATTTTTAATGTCCTGGTTCCTACAACCTGCTGTGTTTGAGAACTTTTAGTGTAAATGTGTACCTAAATAAACTGTGGTGAAAAAGTTGACAATTTATTAATCGTGTTTGAAGCATGATGATCAGTGCAGTACTAAGGAATTGCAGTGCGATAGGAAGACTATGATTGATTGCACTTTTTGTTGTAAATAAATGGGTTGCTGCGACACGTACCCCCAAGCTTGTTGGATGGAATCAAACCATTACGCTGTTAGAAGTCAGTCAATCAGATGTTTGTTGAATAGTGGGACACTTTGAGGAAAACAATAAATAATTCAAATCATATTTTCTTTTATTTGGAAACATTACCAAAATTATATTAATTTCAGTAGGTAGGTCATAAGGTTACGTAGAAATGCTCATTCCCAGTTGCATCTAAAGCCGATGCTTCGGAACCCGGTACGCTTGGGCAATAATCGGCATTTGGTGAGTCTGGTAATTACAATGAAGCAACTGCAGTTCAACCAAACCTTTGACATTCGTACCCCTATCTACAACTTAGGGGATTCGAGTATGTAGATCACTACCTCGACTAGAACAGTCTAAGGCGTTGATACAGGCGTTCGATCAGAAACGAGCTGTAGAAATAACAAAACTGAGTAGAGGACATGTTAGGGCACTCACTCGGACCCTCACAGGGCACTGCAAATTAAATAAGCACCTGCACAACATGGGCCTTACAGATACCAAAATCTGCAGGTTCTGTCGCGAGGACGAGGAAACGATTATCCACGTCCTCGGCGAGTGCATAGCGCTGCACCGCTGCAGAAGCCGGCACCTGGGAGCACACATGATCTCAGCTGACGAGATCAAGAGCTCCCCCATCAGCTCCATTCTCGGGTTTATCCTGGAACTGGAGCTACATGAGGTGCTGTAATAGGTTACGGGGCTGCCACAATAGATCATCTACTGGTCGCAGTGGCTATGAGACGCAGGGCTCACCCCATTTCTATCAAATAATAAAATAATAATGTAGATCACACTCAGCACTTAAGCCTTTGCCTTTAGTACGCTCTCGCTTAATTTTTTCGTCTTTGGTTGCGTCAGAAGCTGTCGCCTCGGAGCCCGGACTCTGCCTTCCGCTTTCATAGTAGTCAGTTTGTTGGTGGCACGCATCATCATGATTTGAATTGTATTATTTTTGTTTCAGGTATTTTTATTTTCCATGTGAATTGTTAAACAATTTCAAAGATTAATATCAAAAGTTAGCGGCGGTCTAGTATCGTCACGGTGTCACCTTCAAAGAAACATCACTTTTCTTTTTAAAAGAAAATTAAGTTGAATTGAACGTAAAATAACTTGAACGGGACGTAAGGGAACCCACACAACATCTTTCGGGTTCCAAGTCAACCTCTCCTGCCCGTGGCGCGTCCTGCTAACCAACAAAAGAGGCCCTGGCGAACCACCCACCAACCCGCACTGGACCAGCGTGGTGGGTTATGGTCCATACCTCCCTAATGACAGATACTGTATTGCCCCGGCCCCCAGTTCCCGGCAGCCCTGCTATTCCGGGCCAAGGCGGCGGTCTCGGTAACGGCAGGGCAGAGGGTTCTAAGAATCACCGGTATACGGAAGGCCGCCATACCACATTGGCGACGTTTAACGGACGCACGCTACGACTCGACTCACATTTGGCCCAACTCGAGGAGAAGCTGAGGTATATAAAATGGCATGTTCTCGGGCTGTGCGAAGTCCGTAGAGAGGGCGAGGACACGCTGACCCTAGAGTCTGGCCATCTTATGTACTTCAGGGAAGGAGATAATCCGTCACAGGGCAGCGTCGGGTTCTTAGTCAACAAAGTCCTCACTGACAACGTTATTGAAATCTCCAGTGTATCGGCGAGGGTTGCGTACCTCGTAATTAAATTAATCAACAGGTATAGCCTAAAGTTTATTCAAGTGTACGCTCCAACGTCGACATACCCGGATGATGTCGTGGAAGAGATGTATGAGGACATCTCTCGAGCCTTACACACCACCACCAAGGCTCACTATTACGTTGTCATGGGGGACTTCAACGCTAAAGTGGGTGTACAGACTTGCAGCGAATCGATGTTGGGATCATGCGGCTTTGGGAGTAGGAATCAATCAATTTCTTAGAGCGCGAGGGGCTTTTCTTAATGAATTCGTTCTTTAAGAAACAGCCCCAGTGGAAATGGACGTGGCAGAGCCCCGATACTATGACTAAAAATGAGATCGACTTCATCATATCGGACAATGAAAATGAAAATGAAAATGAAAATATATTTATTGCCAATATAACATTTCACAGAATAACACGATACTGACCCCCACACTAGGCAATGCCTGTCCTGTGGAGGTTGATATTACGATTACCAGAAGGAAAATGTGTTCGGCTAACAAATCTAACAAAGTTACAATAAAACTTAAAATATATAAATTTTAATTTAGAGAATATGTTTTGTGTGTGTGTGTGTGTGTGTGTGTGTGTGTGTGTGTGTGAGTGAGTGTGTGTTTGTGTATGTGTGTGTATGTGTGCGTGCGCGCGATGAAAAGTATTTTATCTTTTTACCCTGATAAAACCTTCGGATTCATCATAAGTCCAATTCAGAAGGGTCCGTGTTAAGAGTGCCTTTGCCTCATGCACCGTACAAAGTTTAAAATCACATTCTTTTACCATTTTATTATAGATGAACGGGAAAAGAAAATTTCCAAAACGTTGAGCGAAAGATGTTTTGACAGTGGGATAAGGTACCTTAAAGACACGTTTCTCAAGCATTTCACTGTACGATTTAGATTCTAATACCGACTTATGCATGTTAATAGAAACCCTCAAATAGAAGAGCCTTCTCACACTGAGTACTCCAGCTTCCCTGAATAAAGCACTTGTTGGGTATCGCATCGGCTTCTTCAATGCTACTTTTAAAACTGCTCTTTGAGCTCTTTCAAGCGATATAAGAATAGAAGAAGCCGCTCCACCCCAAGCTCGGATACAATATTCTAGAACTGACTGACATAAGGCCATGTAAACGGATTTCAATGTTTTCCCGTCGATCACATCTCGAAGGTTTTTCATTACGAAGATTATTTTCCTAATTCTCTTTGACATGGCAGCAATGTGGTGCTTAAAGGTAAGTTTGTCATCTAAAACCACTCCGAGGTATCTAATAGTTTCTGATTGCTCTACAGAATCACAGTTGCAAACACCATCCTGAGGAAGAGACCGACAACAGATAGAGTGAAGTTTCAAAGCTTGCCTCGTGCGAGATGCCGAAGCTGAAGTTTTGTGAAAACAAAGAAACTTTGTTTTTTTGGTGTTGAGAGACAGTAAGTTAGAACTAAGCCAGTCCGCTACCAACATCATCCCGTCTTCCGCTCTTCTGTGAACACTCTGCCAAGACTTATCCTGAAAAATTATCACAGTATCATCAGCGTAACACAGAATGTCAGCGTTCTGAAGGTGAAGTGAGTTGATGTCGTTCAGATACAGGAGAAAAAGGGTGGGACCAAGAATGCTGCCTTGTGGTACGCCAAAAGATACCGTTTCAAAGTCACTGGTATGCTCACCAATCCTAACGCACTGCTGTCGATCCGTCAAGTAACTGCTAAACCACTCTAAGACATTTCCCCGTATTCCATAGGATTCAAGTTTTCTCAGAAGGATGGGGACAGAAATCGAGTCAAAAGCCTTCGACAGGTCGAGGAAGACGCCGATACAGCATTGACCAGAATCAAGGGCAGTGGAAACAATGTTTGTAAAGAGAGTGACAGCATCCTCTGTTCCCCTGCCCTGGCGGAAGCCGAATTGCCGATTTGAGAGCATTCCATTTGATTCAATGAAGGATACCAAACGTTTGTTCATAATTTTTTCCAGCAGTTTAGGAATGCTCCCAAGCAACGATATGGGGCGATAATTACTCGGATTATCTCTAGGACCATCCTTGTATATGGGAACTACGACTGCATTTTTCCAAGACTTCGGGAAGGTACCTGTTTCAATACTTTTATTGAAAATAGCCGATAAAGGCTCGGATATCAGGTGAGCAATTGACTTGAGGATTTTGTGACTTATATTATCAAGACCCGGACTACTATCTGATTTAAGGTTATTTATAAGACTTTTTATTTCATTTTCGTCCGTAGGAGAAGCAAAAAATGAGTTTGGAGGTAAAGGCGAGGAGTGCAGTTTTACTTTTGCGGTCAGGGTTTTGTGAGTTTCATTTAACTTTTTTAAGATGGAATTTGCCAAGTTCTGACCCACTGATGTAAAGTACTTGTTACACTCATTTAGGGAATCCTTTACATTATTTTTAATTTTTAATATGTCCTGTGGGGAATCAGAATTGCTTTTTAGAGGTCTGTGTGATATTCGATTAATACAATTCCAAAGCTTCTTGGGGGTGTTCTTACTTTTGTTTAGTTCATTACTTTCATAATCTGATTTTAGCTTTCGAAGAAGACCGATGTAAAAGTTTCGGTATCTGGTATAAATTATTTTTTTGGTTTGATCACCTGGATATTTTTTTGCTTCACTGTGGAGTTTGTCTTTTTGTTTAGAGCACCGGATTAATCCCGGGGTCATCCATGGTTTGATGCAAAATTTCTTATGACTGACTTGTACGAAACGGGAATTTTTGGAAACCAAATCAGACAAAGTAGATGAAAACTTTGCAACTACATCTTCAAGTGCTGAGCAATTTAATGTATCAGACCAGTCGATTTGTTTTGCAGCTGCAGTAAGACCTTCAAAATCAATTCTTAGCCTAGATCTTTTCAAGGGATTTCTCATGAAGTTACCGATTGAAAAACCCGCCATAATCAGGCTATGGTCAGTGACGTCTGCCGGGCAGATAACAGTTTCAGCTCTGGTCGTGGTTGGAACAAAGAGGTGATCGATACAAGAAACACAGTGTGTGGGCGAGTTTATACTCGATATTAGGTTATTTTCAGCAAACAAATTTAGGTAGGCTGACGAATTTTCATCGTCGGCTAGGATGTTTATGTTTGTGTCTCCTACAACTATTGTGCAAGCGGTGCGATTTATTGACGAGATGGTTTTTCCTAAGGAGGAGATAAACCTATCAAGGTTAGTGAAGGAAGGCGATCTATAAAGGGCAACGAGAGTAAAGGCTTTTGGTATCTCTATCATAAGGCTGTTTGCGTCATCGATTTCAGGTTCAGTAACATTTCCGGACCATTTTTTATTCAAATAGATAATTACCCCTCCTGATTTATTTATGAACTTTGTAGAGTTATAACAATTGTATCCTTCTATCTGTTTTATAATAGATAGTTCGTTTATCCAGCATTCACTAAAAACTATAGCATCGAATGGAATATTTAGCCTCTGGAAAACAACTAAAAAACTTTCAAAATTTTTTGGACGCTCCTAATATTTGCATGTAGAACTTTAAAAGAGTATTTTTGTAAAATTTTACCACAGTCTTCGGGCATAGGAATTGAGTGACATTCAACATTCAGGGATTGATCTATCTCCGCTAACAAGTCAAGGGTAGCCATAGTAAAAGGTAAAACATATAAGTGTTGTGTTTATGACAGAGATTGAGTTGAATGCTGTTAAAATTTGAATCATGCGGTGATGCGGCCGTAGGGTTATTTTATAGCTTTTAAATAAGCGAGTAAGTATGCGCGGTGTGGTTGTGTTATGGGAATGAATAAAAGAGAGGTGGGTCTGAGTAATGGGAGTGTAGTATTGTGTATGTAGTAGGTGTGTGCAAAAAAGATAAGTGCTGACACAAAGATTAAAAATTATTGCTAACAGAAAATAAAACATAATCAGAATAAATTTAAGGACAAGCAACGTTTTGCGCTCATATAACTGAGAAAAGGTTTCATTTACTTCTAGAAGCGGAAATTCTCTCCAAGTCGGAAAAATCGCGTACGCAAATCGGAGGGCTGCCATCTTTTCCTTCTCCTTTCCTGATGTAGACGTTACCATGTCGGGTCCAGCAGTATTTGAAACCGTTTTCCCGAACAAAGTTCCTGGCGCTACGAAAAAGACGGCGGCAGTCGCTAGTGAGCCGCTCGTTCACGTACACTCTTCTCTGTGGACCCGAAGCCAGTATGTCTCTACTATCAAGCGACTTTCGCGTTTTTGCTTTTTTTATGAATTCTTCACGCTTGCTTCTTCTCGTAAACGAGACAACCAGCGGGCGCGGTAACCGATCTGTTGAGGAGCCTTCCTTTGATTTCTCATCAATCCGAGGCCCGGCCCGAGACACATAGCTCAGATCGTGATCGTCTAGGTCTAGGCCAATTTTGTTTGCAGTAGTAAGAACAAGGTGGTAAGGGTTTTCGTTTGGGGTTTCAGATATGCCTACGATTTCAAGCTCAGATTGTAGGGACACATGGGCCTGTCTATTTAGCTGATCCTGTAATTGCGCGACCTGAATCTTGAGGTGCTCGTTTTCTTTTTTAATTTCTTCCATGGTCTTTAGACGCGTATCACAATCTACTAATTTAGTCAGAATCGTATCAAAGCGCTCGGCGAAGTCTGACTGCATTTTGGTCATATCTTGCCTGATGAGGCTAATTTCTGAGGCGATCGTGTTCAGGTTAATCGAGGCTGAACTAGGCGCGGCACTTTCGACACTCGTGGTAGCTTTACCTTTGCCTCGAAGGGTGACATTCTGCCTAACGGGTGTGTTGGTGTTATCACCGCCTCTTTTTGCCATCGCTCGACAGTCTGGGCAAGTCCATAATTCCAGTTGGCCGGGAGATAGGTGAAGTGCGTTTGCACAGGATTTATGAAAGACCTTGATGCAATCCTCAACCGAACATACAATGCACTCCTCCTCCTTTGACATCGGCTGAAGACACCCCGAACAGTTCATGATTGTCTATTTTTAAGACAACAAACGAAAATATGAAGCCGCACGGGTCGCGGTGCTCGAAGCTCGCAGGCGCGCGGTGCGAGCGCGGGGGCGGGGCGGGGCGCGGGGCGCGGGAGCCGTTGACTCACCGAGTTTGGACGCTTCGCCGGTCGCTTGCCGTCGGGGACGCGTAGGTATTTGAATTTTGCAACGGCAAGATTCCTTCTCACGATGATAAGTCTTCAACCACGAAACACAGCAAAAAACAAATAGAATTTTCAGGTTCTTGATTAAAACAGCTCCAATATGATGCTAGTTAGTGTCAGGTACTATGAAAATTTCCACACTTTACGATTTTTGAACGCGGACGAAACAAAATAGCGTGTTGACTGTTAGCCGTTCACGGGCGAATCCCTTCACAAAAAGCGAGTATTCAGAGATGTCTCAGTGATCAATAGGTTTAAAACCGGAAGTGATCACCGACTTCTCAGAGGCACTCTGAATATCGATTTTAAGCTTGAACGTTCTCGGTTGATGAAGTCCACGCTCCGGCCAAATCTGCTCCAGTCGCTCGCTGGTTCCGACGCCCTCCAACTGAAATTGTAAAATCGGTTCGCTGCTTTGGAAACCACAATTGACGTGGATATCGACGAAGAACTCGACCAAGTGGTGGAAATCCTTCAGGACGAGGGTGCAATATTCTGTGAGTTGCGACGTATGAGCGAGCGGTCTAAACTTTCGAAAGAGTTTCTGGACCTAATGGACAAGAGGCGGAACGATCCATCAGTCACTTCGGCAGAACAACGGGCTCTGAATAAGTCCATCTCCAAGCTGATAAGACGTGACCTCCGAAGTTCCAATACACTCTCAATACAGAGAACAATTGAGCAGTACCGGGGGTCCAAAGTCTTCGTACAACAGCTAGAAAGGAGCCGCCTGTCGAAGGTGACCAAAACAAACGGAGAAGTCGTCACGTCAAAGCCTGAGTTTCTTTCGGAAGTTTACACCTTCTACAGCCAGTTATACGCGTCGCACTCACCCCACCCTACGCCGGATGAGAAGGATTCAAGAGCCACATTAGCCCGCCATGCGACGGAGGATCTTCCCGACATCAGCTTGGAGGAGATCGAAGCAGCTCTTGGGCAAGTTAAAAATGGAAAAGCCCCGGGAGAAGACGGAGTTACAACCGGGCTTCTGAAAGCAGCCGGCAAGCCGGTGCTGAAGGAACTTCGGCGTATATTTAAATCGGTCTTCGGATGAACTTGGACAAAACCAAGGTCCTGTTCAACGAGCTTGTTGATCCGGTACCGGTCGCTGTTAATGGAGTACCTCTCGAAGTTGTTCAGGAATATGTCTATCTAGGACAAACGCACCAATTAGGCAGAAACAACTTCGAGAGAGAAGCCAATAGAAGAATTCAGCTAGGCTGGGCAGCATTTGGTAAACTTCGTCAAGTCTTCTCGTCACCCATCGCTCAAAGCCTTAAGTCGAAAGTCTTCGACCAGTGGTCATGATATGACTTACGGTGCCGAGACGTGGACACTCACGACTGGACTAGTCCACCGGTTCAAAGTCGCTCAAAGAGCTATGGAAAGGGCTATGCTCGGAGTATCTCTGAAGGACCGCATCAGAAATGATTTAATCCGACAGAGAACCAGAGTCACCGACATAGCCCATCGAATTAGCAAACTGAAGTGGCAGTGGGCTGGTCATATTAGCCGCAGAACTGACAGCCGTTGGAGCCGTAAAGCCCTTGAGTGGAGACCGCGACTCGGTAAGCGTAGTGTAGGAAACCCTGCGACAAGATGGGATGATGACATTCGAAGGCTGGCTGGTGTGGGCTGGATGAGAGTGGCCGAAAATCGGGAGCAGTGACGTGCATTAGGGGAGACCTATGTCCAGCAGTGGACAAGTGTGGGTTGCTGATGATGATGAACGTTTTTATGGATTGTGTGGGAAATGCGGAGAAAAAAATACTTTTTTACTCAACCAATGGATATAGGTACAACTAACGACAAAATTTCGACAAAAATAAAATAGGTCTTAAACTCGTCTGTGGCGAAAGATAATCCTTAGTTAGTACCGAATATTTAGGATACAACTTCTTCATTTGGAAATATAGAAAATGGCTATTTTATTCCAATAAAATTTATCAATGAAACACTAGGTCGATATCACCCACACCGCAGATGTATGCTAAATAAGTACTTCTAAGGATTTCTTTCATGTCAGACGAGTGTAAGACCTAAGGTTTTTTAGAGATTTTTTTTTATGTGGTAGGTGGCAGACAAATTGTATCGTTAGTAATGACTGTATCGATTGGCAGAACAAAACAGCCAATTTTGTTTTTTGATTTTTTGCCGGTTCGATTCCCATGCAATACAAGCACAGTCCAAAAACTTTTCAAAATGTAAGTGTTGTTCCTTTTAAGTAAAAAATACGAACGATTTAAGGTTTCCCTTCATGCGCCCCAGTCCTGGGAATTCAACTGAAAAAAAAAAACGGATCCAACATTCGTGCATGGTTATTTAATACATAGTATAAGTGTTTGCCGAGAGGTTGTAATCCCGAAATCGTTTAAAATAGATCCGGTTTAGTAGCTAAAAATTAAAATCGATCGGCGTCGCTAGCATGCCCTACCCATTACCTTAAAGAATCCCCCACTTTACCCTGGATTCAAAAAAGCTCCTTCGCCGTAAAATATTATTTTGCTCCCTTGTCATACAATTTACTAATTTATAATGTTTTTGCCTTGTCTGCATAGTGCTTCTATGCTTTGTCCACTGTTTTGCTAGTGTGTTTATTTTTTGGATATTTGAATTTTGCTTTTAATATTGTTGGTTGATGAAAAAATAAAAGGATTTCAGTTTTTATCATTTATTAAATAAGTGCGGAAATATATATGCAGCAGTAGCTATCTTAAATTGAGATGTTGCAGGTCCAGTTAAATTATTATTTATCTCATTTGATTAGAAAGGATGTTCCTTGCCGGTCACCAGTCCGTAGATACCCAATCTGAAACGAGAAAAGTATTTTTTTATAAATTGTACCTAAAAAAATGACTCTACGGTTTACCATTAGTTTATAAAAATCGGTGGTTATGAAATAACCAAGTACAGGAAAGCACAAGGTCAAATTGAACTTTAAATCTGGCTACATATTATTATTAAACTTACAAATCCAAAAAATGTAGCTAGCTATCCTATTGGTTCTCATGTAGAAAAATTATGCTAATTTGAAAAAAAAACATGATACATCGTTGAAGGCTTGTCAACTTACGTAAACTTCTTGTTGACGTCTCCATTGCCCATGATCACCTCATAACCACTGCAAGATTTCTTTTTAGCCTCAGCTAAGTCTTTGCATCTATTGGCTACGAAGTGGTTCGGATTCTGCACACTGGACGCGAAGAGTTCCGTGGCCCGTCTGTGGGAGCAGGTGTCGACCCAGCAGCCTGGCTGCGGGTGTCGGCCGCCGTTGGGGTAGAAGTTAGCGTGCCCGATGGGGTCCATGATACCGGCCATGCCGCCGTCGGTATTGATGGTTTCCACGTACCGACCTGATCGCACGCTCAGGGCGAGATCGTTGCCACCCCACAGCATGCTAGCTGGGTCCATTCCTGAAGAAAACCTTGAGATAGTTATTTGCTCATTGTATGTCACCAATTAAAATTGGTGCATGAATAGGTATGTTATACGAGATCACAATATAATGCAAAAAAAATGAAATGATTGTATATTACGACTTTACGAAAAGTTAGTTTTGTTTTCTGGAAAAATGACACGTTCAAAACTTCAAGCAAAGAGCGCATTCTTTAAAAGGGTTCCGTGCCAAAAGGGTAAAAAACGGGACCCTATTACTAAGACTTAATTCGCTGTCCGTATGTTCAGCTATCTGTCACCACCATATTTTTTCACAAAACACGTGATTGCATATTTACTTTGATAATAAGTAATATAATGGTAATGGTACGGAACCCTGTGTGCGCGAGTCCGACTCGCACTTGGCCGGGTTTTTAAAAGGCCAGAACACTTGTAACTTCACTGGGATTGGTGTCCATGGTCGGCGGTAATCGCTTACCATCAGCTGATCCGTCAGTTCGTATGAGTAGATATTAACCTATATAAAATTGAGTATAAAGCTTACCGGTGACCCTGGCAGCTTTACCACCAACGCGGCGGCCTGCATTGCCTACGACGTGGGCACCCAAACTGAAGCCCACCAAATGCAGGTTGTCATATTCTCCACCATAATTTTCGAAAACCCACATGATGAAGTCTCCCAGGTAGTCGCCGACGCTAGGGACAGCACCCGAAGCTGATCCGTAAAGGCCTTTGAAAGAAACAAAACATTTATTTTTTCATGTTTACAGTTACATTCACTTTGAGAAACAAATTTTAAAAAATTTGAACACCACAACACATAGTAGTTACATACATATGTTTTTATTCATGATGAGTTTGCTCTTGGCTTTACATTAATTCGAGCTACTTTGTAAATCAGCAACTCCATTAGGGAGGGCTCGAGAGACCAAGTGTCTCAGGCCAAGGGACTCTTAAGCTGACTAGAAAGTTAGATTCCCTTCCTTTCCTTATATTCTATTCGCCAGGCATCGGCTCCTTACAATTATCTTGTCCCGCCCTTACAACATTGAATCCGGGAGTTTAGAGGAAGTCTACGATTGAGCGAGCTTACGCAGTTAGCAGCCAATACACCGTAGCTTGCTTAACAGTTTTGAGGTTGTATTTATTCCGGAAAGCGATATTACCTAAGCGTCCAGTATAAATGGCCCTCACATAACTTAAGTCTCGGCCTACTGGGCCGCTGTGATGCAAATTTTCAGTGGGACCAGCTGTGAGTACCATGGACGCATGCCTAGTGTATACTTATGATCTGTCTCTGCTGATATTCGTAATAAATCTATCGTGCTAAGGCTACGTAGTACGAAATCAGGTTTTTTTTAAATTTGTTGCATGAATTTATTTTATTATATACCTTTGCTGTATCTGCTCCAGTCCACCACGATGACATTGACGTCCATCACGGCCAGGAAGGCGGCGGTGATCATCGGGTTCATTTCGGTTGCTCCATCGTTTCGCCAGCCGTGCACAATGCAGACGGTGCCGCGGCTGCCGTCGTAGTTGGAGTCCAAAACACTCTCGTGGTCATTGAAAACCAGAACCTGTTTAGTTTCGGGATTTTGCCTGGAAAAAAGGAAAATTATTGCCTGATGCAACTGCACTGCACGTATGACGTTTTTTGCAAGTTTTTATTCAGTTGGCTTGGGTAATTCATTGCTATTGATAGGTATGAAGAAGATTACAATAGTGTATGAAGCTGTTGTCTTCTCTTGCGTGGTGGTAGTGTTGGGTTGAGAATATAAGGAGTCTCAGTATTAAAATTAATTACCTTGTGAAAAGCCAATACTGGTTAGAAGCGCCTTGGTCAGTAGCTCTTTCTTCTAATGCCAGAGTGTCTATCGGCTGGTTCACTTCCTCTACGGGGATGGCGCCACCGGTGCATACTGAAATTGCATTTGTTTGATTATTTAAAACTAGGATGATCTCCAATGTATGTATGCTCTGATTCGTGTCGCATCACTATTATTTGGCTGGATCCATTGGATTTTAACGTCCGAATCTTTATTCGTTCCGATCCCTTAACCACGAGCTGTGCTGTGTTGTTTGGGCGATTTCTTTGTCAGGCCCTGTTTATTGAAAAGTTTCCTTTAGTTTTTGGTACTTGGAAACGTATTTAGTACTATGCCGACAACACAAGAATCCATCTTAGAAGCAAATGTTTGTATTTTCTAGGCGATAAATTAATCGTGACAATTTGTCTAAAGGTGATATGAAATAAAAATTCTGAATATATACCAGCAATACAGGCTGCGAAAGCTGCCAGGATGAGTCGGGTGTCCATGGTTGAAGCTTGTTGCTGCTGTACTATAGTTGCTGTGTCTTTTGTATTCGCTTATATTTCAGACTTTATCGGTGATTATAGTAGTGTTGAGCCGATATGCATCTGTTATTGTTTAAACCTAACTAATCTTACTATCATTTTCGTGTATGAGATGATATATATCACATAATACATCAAACCTATCATAATACCTACTTAGTACCTACATAGTTTTTATTAATTAGTTTTTAATGTAATACTAGCGGTCGCCTACACCTTCGCTCACTAGGAATTCGGTTTGTCAGTATAAGTATTTTACCGCTAAATAATTTCAATACCCTTTGTTTTAAAAGGAGTCATTATGGTAGTTTCATAGTCAAACCGAATTCTACGCGAGCGAAGCTGCGGACTACCGCAAGTATTAACTAGTGCGCATTTCTCTATATATATACCTACATACCTATATAGAAATAATTTATAAGTCTCCCTGTGTGATCGTACCAGAAATGATGAGATCCGAAGGAGAACTTAGGTTCCAGACACAGCCCAAAGGATTACATGCCTCAAGTGGCAATGGGCGGGGCACATAGAGACGAGAACAGACGGCCGTTGGGGCGGAAAGGTCGCAGCCGTGGCAGGCCCCCCACAAGGTGGACCGACGATCTGGTGAAGATCGGGGGAATACATTGAGTGCGGGCGGCACGGGACCGATCTGTGTGGAGAGCATTGGGGGAGGCCTATGTGCAGCAGTGAACGTCTATTGGCTGAAATGATGACGATGATAGAAATAATTTACAGTTATTGTCTTATCTAAAAATGCTTATCACATTTGAAAACTTTCCATTCCATTCCAATCCATATATGTTATAGTTTAGCTGAAGTCTTAGATTTCACATCGTATGTTCCATGATGTTATCTTAAAATTCTCACCAATTTGAACAACTTACGCTAAGGCGCCATCATTGACCTTGTTTTTTTAGTGTAGCAGGGCTGTTGTGGTTCAACAAATTATACCGTATGAATAGCTCTGAATTCACAGCTATATACTAAAAAATCATTCTAATCCTTTCATTAGTTGATCAGACGGATCACCTGGTAATGGATCTGGATGGTAAGCGACCAACGGAGTCGGTCACAAGCTTTTGCTTCCAACCTTGTAATCCCCTTTACTCCCACTCGTGCTCCCATTAGTTCAGTAAACTTAAGTTTTTGAATTATCTATTTGACGTCAGTAGAGCTTTTGATCATGTGTGCCATCAAACTCTGCTCAGAAAGTAAGAAATTAATGGAATGCGTGGCATTACGCAGGACTGGATTGCTGCATATCTGGGGACGGGAACAAGCGATAGAAATATCTAAAATTGACAAATCACGTCTTCTAAAATCGTACTGGTCTAAATATGCTAGAATAAAGTATGGCGTACCACAAGGCAATATTTTGAACCTTTAATAATTAATTATATGTATATTTAAATGATTTCCATCTGTCACTGGACATCGATGTCCATTATATGCAGATGAAATTTCTATAATTATCAATAAAACTCCTGGCATCAATTATGAATATAAAATTAGCAATACAATTAATAATGTTATTAAATGGCTTAAGTACAATTCTAAAATAAAAACGTGAAACCTCAGATGGTAAAAGTGATCCACGTCTGTAAGTCAATCGCAGAGTGATTTTGGGAATCAACCTAGATTATCTGGTGTATGCTATAGAATCATTAGATTTACCTATGCCTTCTACCGCATTACAAATCTCAAGACTACAATCACAACATATCATGGCTATGTTTGCTCTTTTTTGCGATATGGTCTTATTGGAGCTGCCAAAAATGAGACACTAAAATGGCTTAAAAAAAATGTTCTGTGAAAAAAAATCGCCTTCAAAAACCACGAACTAAATAAAAAGTTTAAAATATTATTTCTAACACTTTATACACTTCAAATAACATTTTATAAGAGTACACTCGAGAAAAGGTGTTACAGAAGTCAGCGCCCAATACTATCTTGTAATTTAATACAAAATTCAATTATTCAACAGGGATTAGGCGCCGACTTCGGTAAAACCTTTTCTCGAGTGACGTGACTACTGTTAGAAATTAAAAAATTTACATTTATAGTTTGGGAAATTGCAAATTTTGACTGGCCCGATGGCGCAGTTGGTGGTGTGACAACGCCTCATACGCTCCGGTCGGTCGTGGGTCCGATTGCCGCATACCTACATAACTATTTTCTTTCTAGTTAATTGTATAAATAGATTATGCCTTTTAGATCATAGGCATATTCATAGTAATGATAAGATTATCATAAATGTATTTTGTTTTAAAAAATATGATACGAATATAAAAAAAATAATCTATTTATTTTCCGTGGTTGATTATCTTACTTCATCAAACAATTAATAGGTAAGTAATTAATAAATCACAATATCTTTACATTAGATCTCTCTTGTTCATATGCCTAACAAAATGAATACCTACACCATTATCCCTTATAAAACCCGACCAACAAACGAAGGGGTGTTAAAGTTTGATGTGTTTGTGTGTGTGTGTTTGTCTATGGGATCGTAGCTCCCCAACGGATGAACCGATTTTGGTTTTTTTTTGTTTAATAGGTGAATCAGTCGGGAGCGTTCTTAGCTATGTTTGATAAGTAAAAATTAATCCAAGATGACCGCCGCCACTAAATGCAGATTTACATATTTTGCCACGACCCCCTCTTGACGCTTAAAATACTTAGGTGTATAGTAATACCTGTAATGCAGGTCGCCTGGCCCCGGATCTGCTTTAACAGGACGTTAAGCTAAAATATGTCAATTTGATCTTATGAAATTTTTTTTTGCAAAATATCTTGATTTCTTTTATTATCTGTGGTAATTTGCTCGTCCGCGGCTGCGCGCGCAGTTATAAAGATCACGCGCCATCTTTAAAGCGAGGCGCGCTTTGTTAGCTTGCTACATAATATAGTGATCTGTGCGCTTTGTTGTCAATCCAATAACATCACCCATATTATTTTATTTTGGTTTTTTATTTCTGCAAGATTTTTAATGTTCTGGTTCCTACAACCTGCTGTGTTTGAGAACTTTTAGTGTAAATGTGTAAATAAACTGTGGTGAAAAGTTGATAATTTATTAATCGTGTTTGAAGCATGATGATCAGTGCAGTACTAAGGAATTGCAGTGCGATAGGAAGACTATGATTGACTGCACTTTTTGTTGTAAATAAATGGGTTGCTGCAACACGTACCTCCAAGCTTGTTGGATGGAATCAAACCATTACGCTGTTAGAAGTCAGTCAATCAGATGTTTGTTGAATAGTGGCACACTTTGAGGAAAACTATATATAATTCAAATCATATTTTATTTTATTTGCGAAACATTACCAAAATTATATTCATTTCAGTAGCTAGGTCTTATGACCTAATGAAATGAGCAGGAATGAGCATTTCTACATAATCTTATGGTTATGTAGAAATGCTCATTCCCAGTTGCATCTAAAGCCGTTGCTTCGGAACCCGGTACGCTTGGGCAATAATCGGCATTTGGTGAGTCTGGTAATTACAATGAAGCAACTGCAGTTCAACCAAACCTTTGACATTCGTACCCCTATCTACAACTTAGGTGATTCGAGTATTGTAGATCACACTCAGCACTTAAGCCTTTGCCTTTAGTACGCTCTCGCTTAAGTTTTTGGTCTTTGGTTGCGTCAGAAGATGTCGCCTCGGAGCCCGGACTCTGCCTTCCGCTTTCATAGTAGTCAGTTTGTTGGTGGCACGCATCATCATGATATGAATTGTATTATTTTTGTTTCAGGTATTTTTACTTTCCATGTGAATTGTTAAACAATTTCAAAGGTTACTATCAAAAGTTAGCGGCGGTCTAGTATCGTCACGGTGTCACCTTAAAAGAAACATCACTTTTCTTTTTAAAAGAAAATTAACTTGAATCGAACGTAAAATAACTTGGACGGGACGTAAGGGAACCCACACAACATCTTTCGGATTCCAAGTCAACCTCTCCTGCCCGTGGCGCGTCCTGCTAACCAACAAAAGAGGCCCTGGCGAACTACCCACCAATCCGCACTGGACCAGCGTGGAGGGTTATGGTCCATACCTCCCTAATGACAGACTCCCTACTGTATTGCCCCGGCCCCCAGTTCCCGGCAGCCCTGCTATTCCGGGCCAAGGCGGTGGTCTCGGTAACGGTAGGGCAGAAGGTTCTAAGAATCACCGGTATACGGAAGGCTGCCATACCACACTGACCTTGGCTACGTTTAACGGACGCACGCTACGACTCGACTCACATTTGGCCCAACTCGAGGAGGAGCTGAGGCACATAAAATGGCATGTTCTCGGGCTGTGCGAAGTCCGTAGAGAGGGCGAGGACACGCTGACCCTAGAGTCTGGCCATCTTATGTACTTCAGGGAAGGAGATAATCCGTCACAGGGCAGCGTCGGGTTCTTAGTCAACAAAGTCCCCACTGACAACGTTATTGAAATCTCCAGTGTATCGGCGAGGGTTGCGTACCTCGTAATTAAATTAACCAACAGGTATAGCCTAAAGTTTATTCAAGTGTACGCTCCAACGTCGACATACCCGGATGATGTCGTGGAAGAGATGTACGAGGACATCTCTCGAGCCTTACACACCACCACCAAGGCTCACTTTAACGTTGTAATGGGGGACTTCAACGCTAAAGTGGGTGTACAGACTTGCAGCGAATCGATGTTGGGATCATGCGGCTTTGGGAGTAGGAATCATAGGGGGCAAATGCTCGTCAATTTCTTAGAGCGCAAGGGGCTTTTCTTAATGAACTCGTTCTTTAAGAAACAGCCCCAGAGGAAATGGACGTGGCAGAGCCCCGATACTATGACTAAAAATGAGATCGACTTCATCATATCGGACAAAAAGCGAGTATTCAGAGATGTCTCAGTGATCAATAGGTTTAAAACCGGAAGTGATCACCGACTTCTCAGAGGCACTCTGAATATCGATTTTAAGCTTGAACGTTCTCGGTTGATGAAGTCCACGCTCCGGCCAAATCTGCTCCAATCGCTCGCTGGTTCCGACGCCCTCCAACTGAAATTGTAAAATCGATTCGCTGCTTTGGAAACCACAATAGACGTGGATATCCACGTCAATTGTGGTTTCCAAAGCAGCGAATGCGACGAAGAACTCGACCAAGTGGTGGAAATCCTTCGGGACGAGGGTGCAATATTCTGTGAGTTGCGACGTATGGGCGAGCGGTCTAAACTTTCGAAAGAGACTCTGGACCTAATGGACAAGAGGCGGAACGATCCATCAGTCACTTCGGCAGAACAACGGGCTCTGAATAAGTCCATCTCCAAGCTGATAAGACGTGACCTCCGAAGTTCCAATACACTCTCAATACAGAGAACAATTGAGCAGAACCGGGGATCCAAAGTCTTCGTACAACAGCTTAAAAGGAGCCACCTGTCGAAGGTGACCAAAACAAACGGAGAAGTCGTCACGTCAAAGCCTGAGTTTCTTTCGGAAGTTTACACCTTCTACAGCCAGTTATACGCGTCGCACTCACCCCACCCTACGCCACATCTGGCGTTCAAAAAGGATTCAAGAGCCACATTAACCTGCCATAATTATTATTAATAATTGAATTTTGTCCGTCGCAACGGAGGATCTTCCCGACATCAGTCCGGAGGAGATCAAAGCAGCTCTTGGGCAACTTAAAAATGGAAAAGCCCCGGGAGAAGACGGAGTTACAACAGAGCTTCTGAAAGCAGCCGGCAAGCCGGTGCTGAAGGAACTTCAGCGTTTATTTAACTCAGTTCTTTTCTCCGGGAGAACTCCTAGGGCGTGGTAGCAGAGCTTGGACGTATTGTTCTTCAAGAAAGGCGACAAAACTTTACTGAAGAACTATCGACCAATTTCACTCCTGAGTCACGTCTATAAGCTGTTCTCAAGAGTAATTTCGAATCGCCTTACACGAAGATTTGACGAAGCTCAACCTGCAGAGCAGGCCGGATTCCGACGGAGTTATAGCACCATAGACCTTATTCACACAGTGAGACAGGTTATACAGAAGACCAAAGAATATAACCAGCCCCTGTGCATGGCGTTTGTAGACTATGAAAAAGCTTTTGACTCCGTCGAGACCTGGTCTGTTCTAGAGGCCTTGCAAAGGTACCAAGTCGATTGCCGATATATCGAGGTGTTGAGGTTTCTGTATGACGCTGCTAATATGTCCGTAGTAATCCAAAATGGCCAAACTGAGCCTGTCCCGATGCGACGTGGTGGGAGACAAGGAGATATTATATCTCCGAAACTTTTCTCCGCTGCGCTGCAGGACATTTTCGGAATGCTAAACTGGAAAGAGCGTGGAATCAATATTAATGGCGAGTACATGTCACACCTACGATTCGCAGACGACATCATCATCTTGGCGGAAACCCTACAAGACCTACAGGAGATGGTGAACAGCCTGAGAAAGACTTGACGAAGTTTACCAAATGCTGCCCGCATTTGGTAAACTTCGTCAAGTCTTTTCGTCACCCATCCCTCAAAGTCTTAAGTCGAAAGTCTTCGACCAGTGCGTCCTTCCGGTCATGACTTACGGTGCCGAGACGTGGACACTCGCGACTGGACTAGTCCACGGGTTCAAAGTCGCTCAAAGAGCTATGGAAAGGGCTATGCTCGGAGTATCTCTAAAGGACCGCATCAGAAATGATGTAATCCGACAGAGAACCAGAGTCACCGACATAGCCCACCGAATTAGCAAACTGGTGGCAGTGGGCTGGTCATATTAGCCGCAGAACTGACAGCCGTTGGAGCCGTAAAGTCCTTGAGTAGAGACCGCGACTCGGTAAGCGTAGTCTAGGAAGCCCTGCGACAAGATGGGATGATGACATTCGATGGCTGGCTGGTGTGGGCTGGATGAGAGTGGCCGAAAATCGGGAGCAGTGGCGTGCATTAGGGGAGACCTATGTCCAGCAGTGGACGAGTGTGGGTTGCTGATAATGATGAACGTTTTTATGGATTGTGTGGGAAATGCGGAGAAAAAAATACTTTTTTACTCAACCAATGGATATACCACTTACGACAAAATTTCGTTAAAAATAAAATAGGTCTTAAACTCGTCTGTGGTGAAAGATAATCCTTAGTTAGTACCGAATATTTAGGATACAACTTCTTCATTTGGAAATATAGAAAATGGCTATTTTATTCCAATAAAATTTATCAATGAATCACTAGGTCGATATCACCCACACCGTAGATGTATGCTAAATAAGTACTTCTTAGGATATCGTTCATGTCAGACGAGTGTAAGACCTAAGGTTTCTTAGAGATTTTTTTTTATGTGGTAGGTGGCAGACAAATTGTATCGTTAGTAATGACTGTATCAATTGGCAGAACAAAACAGCCAATTTTGTTTTTTGATTTTTTGCCGGTTCGATTCCCATGCAACAAACACAATGCAAAATCTTTTCAAAATTTAAGTGTTGTTCCTTTTAAGTAAAAAATGCAAACGATTTAAGGTTTCACTTCATGCGCCACAGTCCTGGGAATTCAACTGAAAAAAAAAAACGGATCCAACATTTGTGCATGGTTATTTAGTACATAGTATAAGTGTTTGCCGAGAGGTTGTAATCCCGAAATCGCTTAAAATAGATCCGGTAAAATAGATCCGGTAAAGCTCCTTCCCGTAAAATATTATTTTGCTCCCTTGTCATACAATTTACTAATTTATAATGTTTTTGCCTTGTCTGCATAGTGCTTCTATGCTTTGTCCACTGTGTTTATTTTTTTAATATTTGAATTTTGCTTTTAATATTGTTGGTTGATGAAAAAATAAAAGGATTTCAGTTTTTATCATTTATTAAATGATTGCGGAAATATATATGCAGCAGTAGCTATCTTAAATTGAGATGTTGCAGGTCCAGTTAAATTATTATTTATCTCATTTGATTAGAAAGGATGTTCTTTGCCGGTCACCAGTCCGTAGATACCCAATCTGAAACGCAAAAAGTATTTTTTTTATAAATTGTACCTAAAAAAATTACTATAATATAGACTATTAGAAGAACCAAGACCCTAAGGTTTACCATTAGTCTATAAAAATCGGTGGTTATGAAATATTCAAGTACAGGAAAGCACAAGGTCAAATTGTACTTTGAATCTGGCTATATATTATTATTAAATTTACAAATCCAAAAAATGTAGCTAGCTATCCTATTGGTTCTCATGTAGAAAAATTATGCTAATTTGAAAAAAAAACATGATACATCGTTGAAGACTTGTCAACTTACGTAAACTTCTTTTTGACGTCTCCATTGCCCATGATCACCTCATAACCACTGCAAGATTTCTTTTTAGCCTCAGCTAAGTCTTTGCATCTATTGGCTACGAAGTGGTGCGGATTCTGCACACTGGACGCGAAGAGTTGCGTGGCCCGTCTGTGGGAGCAGGTGTCGACCCAGCAGCCTGGCTGCGGGTGTTGGCCGCCGTTGGGGTAGAAGTTAGCGTGCCCGATAGGGTCCATGATACCGGCCATGCCGCCGTCGGTATTGATGGTTTCCACGTAGCGACCTGATCGCACGCTCAGGGCGAGATCGTTGCCACCCCACAGCATGCTAGCTGGGTCCATTCCTGAAGAAAACATTGAGATAGTTATTTGCTCATAGTATGTCACCAATTAAAATTGGTGCATGAATAGGTATGTTATACGACATCACAATAAAATGCAAAAAAATGAAATGATTGTATGTAACGACTTTACGAAAAGTTAGTTTTGTTTTCTGGAAAAATGACACGTTCAAAACTTCAAGCAAAGAGCGCATTCCTTAAAAGGTCTCCGTACCAAAAGGGTAAAAACCGTTTTTTACCCACAGCGAAAGTAATAGGGTCCCGTGACCCTATTACTTTCGCTGTCCGTCTGTCCAGCTATCTGTCACCACCATATTTTCACAAAACAGGTAATGGCATATTTACTTTAATAACAAGTAATATAATGGTTATGGTACGGAACCCTGTGTGCGCGAGTCCGACTCGCACTTGGCCGAGTTTTTAAAAGGCCGGAACACTTGTAACTCCACTGGGATTGGTGTCCATGGTCGGCGGTAATCGCTTACCATGAGCTGATCCGTCAGTTCGTATGTCTCGTTATTAACCTATATAAAATTGAGTATAAAGCTTACCGGTAACCCTGGCAGCTTTACTACCAACGCGGCGGCCTGCATTGCCTACGACGTGGGCACCCAAACTGAAGCCCACCAAATGCAGGTTGTCATATTCGCCACCATAATTTTCGAAAACCCACATGATGAAGTCTCCCAGGTAGTCGCCGACGCTAGGGACAGCACCCGAAGCTGATCCGTAAAGGCCTTTGAAAGAAACAAAACATTTATGTTTTCATGTTTACAGTTACATTCACTTTGAGAAACAAATTTTAAAATATTTGAACACCACAACACATAGTAGTTACATACATATGTTTTTATTCATGATGGGTTTGCTCTTGGCTTTATATTAATTCGAGCTAAGTTGTAAATCAGCAACTCCATTAGGGAGGGCTCGAGAGACCAAGTGTCTCAGGCCAAGGGACTCTAAGCTGACTAGAAAGTTAGGTTCCCTGCCTTTCCTTATATTCTATTCGACAGGCAGCGGCTCCTTACAATGGACAACATTTCATATTTTTAACATGTCCATATTGTTTTTTTATATGAAAATAGACATAAAATGAACAGACCCATATTTTTTCTTTTTTCAAAATTTGTCCATTTTCATGCATAAAATAATTATTGAAATTCTTTTTATTCTAAATAGACGTAAGCGCCAAATGACGTCATCGGACGGCTGAATACAGCGATATTCCTTTGCTTATCATTGTTTTAATAAAAAAAAGGTACTATTGTCAAAGGTAAATAATACTAGTGTCAACATTGTCAACGTCATTCATACATTCAACGTTGACAAGTTGTCATTTTTTTTGACAGTAACATGTCATGGGTTTGGCATTTCGTAAATTTAAAACTATAATGTGCTAAGCAAAGAAATATTTTACATTCTGCCGTCCGATGACGTCATCTTACGCTTTTTAGTTTTTAATTTTTTTCTCAGTAAATAAGCAATATAAAAAATGAATAAATATATATTCGAGCAACGGAAAAGTAAACAAAGAATTGGTATTTTTTGTTTCAGAGCTTATCAATTTTGAAATGTTGTCCATTATCATGTCCCGCCCTTACAACATTGAATCCGGGAGTTTAGAGGAAGTCTACGATGGAGCGAGCTTTCGCAGTTAGCAGCCTATACACCGTAGCTTGCTTAACAGTTTTGAGGTTGTATTTATTGCGGAAAGCGATATTATCTAAGCGTCCAGTATAAATGGCCCTCACATTACTTAAGTCTCGGCCCAGTATTAAGCAAAGATGCAGATTCCCAGTGAGACCAGCTGTGAGTACCATGGACGCATGCCTAGTGGATTCTTATGTTCTGTATCTGCTGATATTCTTAATAAATGTTTCGTGCTAAGTCTACGTAGTGCGAAATCAGGTTTTTTTATTTGTTTCATGAATTTAATTAATTATATACCTTTGCTGTATTTGCTCCAGTCCACCACGATGACATTCACGTCCATCACGGCCAGGAAGGAGGCGGTGATCATCGGGTTCATTTCGGTTGTTCCATCATTTCGCCAGCCGTGCACAATGCAGACGGTGCCGCGGCTGCCGTCGTAGTTGGAGTCCAAAACACTCTCGTGGTCATTGAAAACCAGAACCTGTTTGGTTTCGGGATTTTGCCTGGAAAAAAGGAAAATTATTGCCTAATTCAACTGCACTGCACGTATGACTTTTTTACAAGTTTTTATTCAGATGGCTTGGCTAATTCATTGCTATTGACAGGTATGAAGAAGATTACAATAGTGTATGAAGATGTTGTCTTCTCTTGCGTGGTGGTAGTGGTGGGTTGAGAATATAGGGGGTCTCAGTTTTCAATTATTTACCTTGTGAAAAGCCAATACTGGTTAGAGGCGCCTTGGTTAGTAGCTCTTTCTTCTAATGCCAGAGTGTCTATCGGCTGGTTCACTTCCTCTACAGGTATGGCGCCACCGGTGCATACTGAAATTGCATTTGTTTGATTATTTAAAACTTGGATGATCTCCAATGTATGTATGCTCCGATTTCTTTGTCAAGCTCTCAGTTTATTGAAAAAGTTCATTTAGTTTTTGGGACTTGGAAACATATTTAGTACTAGGCCGACAACACAAGAATCCATCTTAGAAGTAAATTTATGTATTTTTATAGGCGATAACTTAATCGTGACTATTTGCCTGAAGGTGATATGAAATAAAAAATCTGAATATATACCAGCAATACAGGCTGCGAAAGCTGCCAGGATGAGTCGGGTGTCCATGGTTGAAGCTGGTTGTTGCCGTACTATAGTTACTGTGTCTTCGGTATTCGCTTATATTTCCAAATTTATCGGTGATTATAGTAGTGTTAAGTCGATATGCATCTGTTATTGTTTGAACCTATCTAATCTTATTGTGCAGGACGGACCGACTCGTTGCATCGTACAAATGATAAAAACAATTTGTAAATATAGTATAGTTGACATGTTTATTTATTTATTTATTATTTGGAAGACTAACAGCTAAATAATACACTAACCTTCATCATCATCATCATCAGCCCATTTAAGTCCTTACTGCTGGGGCACGGGCCTCCCTCCATCACATGAGGGGTAGTTGCCATACTCACCACGCTTGGCAGACGGGTTGGCGAGGGTTTAGATATAAATGCAGAGTTTTCCTTCTCTGGGTGCTGATGATCATGTCAGCAGCTTTACCTTAGTCGCCTTTTACGACACCTCGGTAAGAGAGGGTGGCCTATTCTACTCTGCCGGGACCACACGGCAAAACACTAACCTTATATCAATATAAAAAAGCAGTGCCAATAATAAGTCTCCGCCTATGGTTGTAACAATAGCTTCGGGAAAGTAAATATCAGAACTAACTAGCCGCCACTAAATGTCAGATTTACATATTTTGCCACGACCCCCCTCTTGACGCTTAAAATACTTAGGTGTATAGTAATACCTGTAATGCCGGTCGCCTGGCCCCGGATCTGCTTTAACAGGACGTTAAGCTAAAAATATGTCAATTTGATCTTATGAAATTTTTTTTTGCAAAATAACTTGATTTCTTTTATTATCTGTGGTAATTTGCTCGTCCGCGGCTGCGCGTGCAATTATAAAGATCACGCGCCATCTTTAAAGCGAGGCGCGCTTTGTTAGCTTGCTACATAAATAGTGATCTGTGCGCTTTGTTGTCAATCCAATAACATCACCCATATTATTTTATTTTGGTTTTTTATTTCTGCAAGATTTTTAATGTTCTGGTTCCTACAACCTGCTGTGTTTGAGAACTTTTAGTGTAAATGTGTAAATAAACTGTGGTGAAAAAGTTGATAATTTATTAATCGTGTTTGAAGCATGATGATCAGTGCAGTACTAAGGAATTGCAGTGCGATAGAAAGACTCTCATTGATTGCACTTTTTATTGTAAATAAATGGGTTGCTGCAACACGTACCCCCAAGCTTGTTGGATGGAATCAAACCATTACGCTGTTAGAAGTCAGTCAATCAGATGTTTGTTGAATAGTGGGACACTTTGAGGAAAACAAATATAATTCAAATCATATTTTCTTTTATTTGCGAAACATTACCAAAATTATATTCATTTCAGTAGCTAGGTCTTATGACCTAATGAAATGAGCAGGAATGAGCATTTCTACATAACCTTATGGTTATGTAGAAATGCTCATTCCCAGTTGCATCAAAAGCCGTTGCTTCGGAACCCGGTACGCTTGGCCAATAATCAGCATTTGGTGAGTCTGGTAATTACAATGAAGCAACTGCAGTTCAACCAAACCTTTGATATTCGTACCCCTATCTACAACTTAGGGGATTCGAGTATGTAGATCACACTCAGCACTTAAGCCTTTGCCTTTAGTACGCTCTCGCTTAAGTTTTTCGTCTTTGGTTGCGTCAGAAGATGTCGCCTCGGAGCCCGGACTCTGCCTTCCGCTTTCATAGTAGTTAGTTTGTTGGTGGCACGCATCATCATGATTTGAATGTATTTTTTTTTTGTTTCAGGTATTTTTACTTTCCATGTGAATTGTTAAACAATTTCAAAGGTTACTATCAAAAGTTAGCGGCGGTCTAGTATCGTCACGGTGTCACCTTAAAAGAAACATCACTTTTCTTTTTAAAAGAAAATTAACTTGAATCGAACGTAAAATAACTTGGACGGCACGTAAGGGAACCCACACAACATCTTTCGGATTCCAAGTCAACCTCTCCTGCCCGTGGCGCGTCCTGCTAACCAACAAAAGAGGCCCTGGCGAACCACCCACCAATCCGCACTGGACCAGCGTGGAGGGTTAATAATGACTTTTGACTCCGTCGAGACCTGGTCTGTGCTAGAGGCCTTGCAAAGGTACCAAGTCGATTGGCGATATATCGAGGTGTTGAGGTTTCTGTATGACGCTGCTAATATGTCCGTAGTAATCCAAAATGGCCAAACTGAGCCTGTCCTGATGCGACGTGGTGGGAGACAAGGAGATGTTATATCTCCGAAACTTTTCTCCGCTGCGCTGCAGGACATGTTCGGCTAAACTGGAAAGAGCGCGGAATCAATATTAATGGCGAGTACATGTCACACCTACGATTCGCAGACGACATCATCATCTTGGCGGAAACCCTACAAGACCTACAGGAGATGGTGAGCAGCCTGGCTGAATCTTCCAAACACATCGGTCTTCGGATGAAATTGGATAAAACCAAGGTCATGTTCAACGAGCTCGTTGATCCGGGACCGGTCGCTGTTAATGGAGTACCTCTTGAAGTTGTTCAGGAATATGTCTATCAAGGACAAACGCTCCACAAAGGCAGAAACAACTTCGAGAGAAAGGCCAATAGAAGAATTCAGCTAGGCTGGGCAGCATTTGGTGAACTTCGTCAAGTCTTTTCGTCACCCATCCCTCAAAGTCTTAAGTCGAAAGTCTTCGACCAGTGCGTCCTTCCGGTCATGACTTACGGTGCCGAGACGTGGACACTCACGACTGGACTAGTCCACCGGTTCAAAGTCGCTCAAAGAGCTATGGAAAGGGCTATGCTCGGAGTATCTCTGAAGGACCGCATCAGAAATGATGTAATCCGACAGAGAACCAGAGTCACCGACATAGCCCACCGAATTAGCAAACTGAAGTGGCAGTGGGCTGGTCATATTAGCCGCAGAACTGACAGCCGTTGGAGCCGTAAAGTCCTTGAGTGGAGACCGCGACTCGGTAAGCGTAGTCTAGGAAGCCCTGCGACAAGATGGGATGATGACATTCGAAGGCTGGCTGGTGTGGGCTGGATGAGAGTGGCCGAAAATCGGGAGCAGTGGCGTGCATTAGGGGAGACCTATGTCCAGCAGTGGACGAGTGTGGGTTGCTGATGATGATGAACGTTTTTATGGATTGTGTGGGAAATGCGAAGAAAAAAATACTTTTTTACTCAACCAATGGATATAGGTACAACTAACGACAAAATTTCGTTAATAATAAAATAGGTCTTAAACTCGTCTGTGGTGAAAGATAATCCTTAGCTAGTACCGAATATTTAGGATACAACTTCTTCATTTGGAAATATAGAAAATGGCTATTTTATTCCAATAAAATTTATCAATGAAACACTAGGTCGATATCACCCACACCGTAGATGTATGCTAAATAAGTACTTCTAAGGATATCGTTCATGTCAGACGAGTGACGAGTAAGACCTAAGGTTTCTTAGAGATTTTTTTTTATGTGGTAGGTGGCAGACAAATTGTATCGTTAGTAATGACTGTATCGATTGGCAGAACAAAACAGCCAATTTTGTTTTTTGATTTTTTGCCGGTTCGATTCCCATGCAACAAACACAATGCAAAAACTTTTCAAAATTTAAGTATTGTTCCTTTTAAGTAAAAAATGCAAACGATTTAAGGTTTCCCTGCGCATGAAGGGAAACCTTAAATCGTTTGCATTCACAGTCCTGGGAATTCAACTGAAAAAAAAACGGATCCAACATTTGTGCATGGTTATTTAATACATAGTATAAGTGTTTGCCGAGAGGTTGTTATCCCGAAATCGCTTAAAATAGATCCGGTAAAATAGATCCGGTAAAGCTCCTTCGCCGTAAAATATTATTTTGCTCCCTTGTCATACAATTTACTAATTTATAATGTTTTTGCCTTGTCTGCATAGTGCTTCTATGCTTTGTCCACTGTTTTGCTAGTGTGTTTATTTTTTGGATATTTGAATTTTGCTTTTAATATTGTTGGTTGATGAAAAAATAAAAGGATTTCAGTTTTTATCATTTATTAAATTATTGCGGAAATATATATGCAGCAGTAGCTATCTTAAATTGAGATGTTGCAGGTCCAGTTAAATTATTATTTATCTCATTTGATTAGAAAGGATGTTCCTTGCCGGTCACCAGTCCGTAGATACCCAATCTGAAACGCAAAAAGTATTTTTTTTATAAACTGTACCTAAAAAAATGACTATAATATAGACTATTAGAAGAACCAAGACCCTAAGGTTTACCATTAGTCTATAAAAATCGGTGGTTATGAAATAACCAAGTACAGGAAAGCACAAGGTCAAATCGAACTTTGAATCTGGCTATATATTATTATTAAATTTACAAATCCAAAAAATGTAGCTGGCTATCCTATTGGTTCTCATGTAGAAAAATTATGCTAATTTGAAAAAAAAACATGATACATCGTTGAAGACTTGTCAACTTACGTAAACTTCTTTTTGACGTCTCCATTGCCCATGATCACCTCATAACCACTGCAAGATTTCTTTTTAGCCTCAGCTAAGTCTTTGCATCTATTGGCTACGAAGTGGTGCGGATTCTGCACACTGGACGCGAAGAGTTGCGTGGACCGGCTGTGGGAGCAGGTGTCGATCCAGCAGCCTGGCTGCGGGTGTCGGCCGCCGTTGGGGTAGAAGTTAGCGTGCCCGATGGGGTCCATGATACCGGCCATACCGCCGTCGGTGTTGATGGTTTCCACGTACCGGCCTGATCGCACGCTCAGGGCGAGATCGTTGCCACCCCACAGCATGCTAGCTGGGTCCATTCCTGAAGAAAACATTGAGATAGTTATTTGCTCATAGTATGTCACCAATTAAAATTAGTGCATGAATAGGTATGTTATACGAGATCACAATAAAATGCAAAAATGAAATGATTGTATGTAACGACTTTACGAAAAGTTAGTTTTGTTTTCTGGAAAAATGACACGTTCAAAACTTCAAGCAAAGAGCGCATTCTTTAAAAGGGTTCCGTGCCAAAAGGGTAAAAAACGGGACCCTATTACTAGACTTAATTCGCTGTCCGTCTGTTCAGCTATCTGTCACCACCATATTTTTTCACAAAACACGTAATTGCATATTTACTTTAATAATAAGTAATATAATGGTAATGGTACGGAACCCTGTGTGCGCGAGTCCGACTCGCACTTGGCCGGGTTTTTAAAAGGCCAGAACACTTGTAACTTCACTGGGATTGGTGTCCATGGTCGGCGGTAAGCTTACCATCAGCTGATCCGTCAGTTCGTATGTGTAGATATTTACTTATATAAAATTGAGTATAAAGCTTACCGGTGACCCTGGCAGCTTTACCACCAACGCGGCGGCCTGCATTGCCTACGACGTGGGCACCCAAACTGAAGCCCACCAAATGCAGGTTGTCATATTCTCCACCATAATTTTCGAAAACCCACATGATGAAGTCTCCCAGGTAGTCGCCGACGCTAGGGACAGCACCCGAAGCTGATCCGTAAAGGCCTTTGAAAGAAACAAAACATTTATGTTTTCATGTTTACAGTTACATTCACTTTGAGAAACAAATTTTAAAAAATTTGAACACCACAACACATAGTAGTTACATACATATGTTTTTATTCATGATGAGTTTGCTCTTGGCCTTACATTAATTCGAGCTACTTTGTAAATCAGCAACTCCATTAGGGAGGGCTCGAGAGACCAAGTGTCTCAGGCCAAGGGACTGTAAGCTGACTAGAAAGATAGGTTCCCTTCCTTTCCTTATATTCTATTCGACAGGCAGCGGCTCCTTACAATTATCTTGTCCCGCCCTTACAACATTGAATCCGGGAGTTTAGAGGAAGTCTACGATGGAGCGAGCTTTCGCAGTTAGCAGCCTATACACCGTAGCTTGCTTAACAGTTTTAAGGTTGTATTTATTGCGGAAAGCGATATTACCTAAGCGTCCAGTATAAATGGCCCTCACATTACTTAAGTCTCGGCCCAGTATTAAGCAAAGATGCAGATTCCCAGTGAGACCAGCTGCGAGTACCATGGACGCATGCCTAGTGGATTCTTATGTTCTGTATCTGCTGATATTCTTAATAAATGTTTCGTGCTAAGTCTACGTAGTGCGAAATCAGGTTTTTTTATTTGTTTCATGAATTTAATTTATTATATACCTTTGCTGTATTTGCTCCAGTCCACCACGATGACATTCACGTCCATCACGGCCAGGAAGGAGGCGGTGATCATCGGGTTCATTTCGGTTGCTCCATCGTTTAGCCAGCCGTGCACAATGCAGACGGTGCCGCGGCTGCCGTCGTAGTTGGATTCCAAAACACTCTCGTGGTCATTGAAAACCAGAACCTGTTTGGTTTCGGGATTTTGCCTGGAAAAAAGGAAAATTATTGCCTAATTCAACTGCACTGCACGTATGACTTTTTTGCAAGTTTTTATTCAGATGGCTTGGCTAATTCATTGCTATTAACAGGTATGAAGAAGATTACAATAGTGTATGAAGATGTTGTCTTCTCTTGCGTGGTGGTTTAAGAATATTGGGAGTCTCAGTTTTCAATTATTTACCTTGTGAAAAGCCAATACTGGTTAGAGGCGCCTTGGTTAGTAGCTCTTTCTTCTAATGCCAGAGTGTATATCGGCTGGTTCACTTCCTCTACGGGTATGGCGCCACCGGTGCATACTGAAATTGTATTTGTTTGATTATTTAAAACTAGGATGATCTCCAATGTATGTATGCTCCGATTCGTGTCGCATCACTATTATTCGGCCGGATCCGTTTGCAACATGGGTCGTAGGTTTGATTCTCATTCAATCATACGTGTGATGAACTTTGTTGTTCATCCGGTGTTTCGGGTCTGACATAAATGTATGTATGTTTACATGTTTTATCATCATCAGCCCATTTAAGTCCCCACTGCTGGGGCACGGGCCTCCCTCAATCACATGAGGGGTAATTGCCATATTCATGCCATGTTCACATGTTTACATATACTTAAGTATTATATATAGTTCGATTCTAGACGTGGATACAGAAAAAACTGTATTTAACTCAATTTGGCCAAAAATGGCGCTTAGTCATTGTTTCCTTTCATAAGGTAATTCCTAATTTTGATTTATATTTGTAACACAAGACGTGACTAACCTCATGTTAGCTAGAACGTTAATATTTTGATGCAATACAAGTTTTATAAATTTGATATAGATATATACTCTGATACTTATAGCTCACGTTAGTACAAGACCAATCTCTGTGGATTTATGTGTTATGTTTTAACTAAACATACATATATGCAAATTTTATTTGATAATAAATAAAAAAATCGGGGCTATAATAAACCCCGAAATAATCAAATGCGTTTTTATTTGAGTCAAACATATGAAATGAAAAGAAATAAGTGTTAATGCTATTTTAAGGAAGACCAACTCGATATACTGACACAGCCCTTCAATTATTTCTACGATTCTGGTACTCTACCGAGAGAATGGCTCAAATCGACATTCATAACAATCCCCAAAAACCAAAATGGCAGAAAATGTGGGAAATTCCGGATGATGAGTCTTATGAGCCACGTACTAAAAGTATTCTCGAACATCATACAGAACACGTTGCTGGAGTGAATGTAAATGGAAAAGTAGATAGTAAATAATTTGAGGCACTTAAACAAACCAAATGGAATTTAACGTCCGAATCTTTGTTTGATCCGATCCCTTTACCAGGAGCTGTGCTGTGTTGTTTGGGCGATTTCTTTGTCAAGCTCTCAGTTTATTGAAAAAGTTATTTTAGTTTTTGGGACTTGGAAACATATTTAGTACTAGGCCGACAACATAAGAATCCATCTTAGAAGTAAATTTATGTATTTTTCTAGGCGATAAATTAATCGTGACTATTTGCCTGAAGGTGATATGAAATAAAAATTCTGAATATATACCAGCAATACAGGCTGCGAAAGCTGCCAGGATGAGTCGGGTGTCCATGGTTGAAGCTGGTTGTTGCCGTACTATAGTTACTGTGTCTTCGGTATTCGCTTATATTTCCAACTTTATCGGTGATTTTATTAGTGTTAAGTCGATATGCATCTGTTATTGTTTGAACCTATCTAATCTTATTGTGCAGGACGGACCGACTCGTTGCATCGGACAAATGATAAAAACAATTTGTAAATATAGTATAGTTTAGATATTTATTTATTTATTTATTATTTGGAAGACTAACAGCTAAATAATACACTAAACTTATATAAATAAGAAAAAGCAGTGCCAATAATAAGTCTCCGCCTATGGTTGTAACAATAGCTTCGGGAAACTAAATATGATTTAAACATTCTGGTGTTCCAGGAAACAGTAAACAAGTGGGAAATTATTACTAAATATTAATTATAGAGAGAGTGCCGTTATGTTACACTTAATCAGAATGCATGTCCTCAGCGTAACTAAAGACATGCAATCTGATCCAGTGTTAAAGTTATTTCTTGAAATAATTTTTTGCAAGTTGCCGTCTGAGCGATGTGGTACTGGTGAAGAATAAATCGAAATCAGATGGAAGGAGATTAAATGCTGAGCTAGCACGCTGAAAGAACGCGTTCTTGCGATAGTTAGTGACCGCCGGAGGAACGTAAAGCTTTACTCTATTACGCAGACCTGAGTGGCTGTGTCTTAATGCAATTTTGGATAAGAGTCAATGGATCCATTGGCTATACTCATTAGGAAGCACAGATCGCTGACATCGCGCCGCTTCTCGAGTGGAAGGAAGTGGTATCTTTTGCAGCGGTGATCATAACCGTTGGTTTTCTGGTGTGCCCTAAAGTCGAGATAACGTAAGAATCTTTTCTGAACACCTTCGATACGCATTTTGTAAATAGCGTACTGCGGGTTCCACATCTGCTTATAGTTATAAGTATAAGTTATAGTTATAAGTTTGATTAATAAACTTAGAATTATCTGCCTCGTTATTTAACACTACATAAATATATTTCAAATAGGTAGGTATACATAGGGATAACACCTACACATAGCTGCTAGGACACTACACAGACGAATATAGTTAGGTCTGAGCTGAGTACCTAGGACCTAATTCCTAGAACAGAATATAGTAAAACGTACTCAGCTCAGATCAATAGGTAGGTAGGTCCTAGCATTAATTAATCTTAGTGTGTATAGTGTTAAGCAGATTTTCATTTATGTACTAGAAATAAGTTTATTAAAATAAAATATATAGGCAAATACTAGAGCGAGAGGGAAGAGGGCGTCGCATTTATAGCGACGGTGGCGCCGCCGCAACGCTGAGGTACGTCGCGGAGGCGCCAGCGTCTTATCGTGCTTGCGCACATAGCTCTGGTTGAGGTCCACAAAATAGGTTATAAGTCGGTGGATCCCAGCCAGAAAATATACACTCGTCCTAGGAAGAAGACGCTCTCGACCTTACCTAGGAAGAACTCGCCTGCATTTCTTGTTTCTTAACTTACCATCCTGTTTCTTCGGACGACGTGAGCCAGCTTATAGGTGCCTATTACGACCAGCTCGAATTGGGTCATAGTCGGGCACATTTTGGTCCTTCTGAGCGCGGATTACGGCATTCTGAAGAAACGGACCCTAGAAGAACTTCATGAAACATCAAGAATCAAGAAAAAGGATCGTCATGCCGTACTCCACAAGGTCGAGAGCAAGCATAGACGAGCGTATCATTTCGCGACCGAATAGCGAGGAACGGTCTAATAGTAATAGGATTCGGTCATTTTCCGCCGAGGACACTCCTGCAACATCAACGCCGGCGTCATCGAGGAGAGCATCCTGCAAGACAACGTCAGGCACCAGCACGAGCGCCACGGATACAACGGGTTCGACGATGACACGACCAGGCACCACGGCTCCTTCACCACCCGCGGGAAATAGAACAGAAGCAGTGGAGCCCGCGCCGCCCCTAGCCACGCCGCCAAAAATGAACGTCGCGCCGTCGCAGCCACCGCCACCGCCAACGAAGAAATTGGCACCACCTCGAATAGTTAGTCGGGACGCCACGCCGCCGCCGAGGAAGAAGCTCGCGCCGCAGCAAGCGCCCATGAAAGAAGACGCGCCGCTGCCGCCTACAACGACAGCACCGCGCGCACCATCGTCGCGAGGGGGTCACCCTCGTACAAACATCAGCGAACAAAAGAAGCCAGCACCGCCGCCATCCAATTAGGACGCAGCGCGCTGTCCATCGAAGAAACCAAGTGAAAATTCGGTGCGCCTCGCAAAAGCACGCGCGGATCTCATTCACCTGAAGATAGAACTCGCCGCCGCCGATATAGAAGCAATAGAAGAGGAAATGCAACTGGAAGCACACCTCGCCGAAGCGGACTCCGACATCGACACCGTGACAACGGAGATGACGACTGCGCGCCGCGTCAACAAATGGCTCGATGTGAGCCAACCTGGGTTAGCTTCCAAACTTGTAACCCCCTTTACTCCCCCTCGTGCTCCCATTAGGACCTTCAGTAAACTTAAGTTTTTGAATTATCTATTTGACGTCAGTAGAGCTTGTGATCATGTGTGCCATCAAACTCTGCTAAGAAAGTAAGAAATTAATGGATTGCATGGCATTTCGTAGGACTGGATTGCTGCATATCTGCGGACGGGAACAAGCGGTAGAAATATCTAAAATTGACAAATCACGTCTTCTAAAATCGTACTGGTCTAAATATGCTAGAACAAAGTATGGCGTACCACAAGGCAATATTTTGAACCTTTAATAATTAATTATATGTATATTTAAATGATTTCCATCTGTCACTCGACATCGATGTCCATTATATGCAGATGAAATTTCTATAATTCTTAATAAAACTCCTGGCATCAATTATGAATATAAAATTAGCAATACAATTAATAATGTTATAAAATGGCTTATTTTTGTTTTTTTTATTTAATAGAAATGGGGTGAGCCCTGCGTCTCATAGCCACTGCGACCAGTAGATGATCTATTGTGGCAGCCCCGTAACCTATTACAGCACCTCATGTAGCTCCAGTTCCAGGATAAACCCGAGAATAGAGCTGATGGCTGAGCTCTTGATCTCGTCAGCTGAGATCATGTGTGCACCCAGGTGCCGGCTTCTGCAGCGGTGCAGCGCTATGCACTCGCCGAGGACGTGGATAATCGTTTCCTCGTCCTCGCGACAGAACCTGCAGATTTTGGTATCTGTAAGGCCCATGTTGTGCAGGTGCTTGTGTAATTTGCAGTGCCCTGTGAGGGTCCGAGTGAGTGCCCTAACATGTCCTCTACTCAGTTTTGTTATTTCTACAGCTCGGCTCTGATCGAACGCCTTTATCAACGCCTTAGACTGTTCTAGTCGAGGTAGTCTTTTCCAGAATTCAGTTTTTGCTCCCACTCTTTTAGCTCGAACCTGACCATGCAGGCTGGAACGCCACATATTGGTTCCGGTCCGAGTAGTGGGCTGTCTGCCCCGCTAGCACGTCAGCGACTTCGTTGCCTCTGATATTACAGTGTCCCGGTACCCAAATCAGATTTACGATATTGGCATTGCCAAGCTGGTTTAGGAGCAGGACACACTCGCTAGTGAGTTTGGAGTCAAGTTCACAGGATGTTAACGCCTTGAGGGCAGCTTGACTATCTGAGAAGATGAATATCTTTTTGTTCTGGAGATTCATTTGTAGACTCTCTTGGACACAGCCAATTATTGCGAAGACTTCCGCTTGGTACACTGTGGTATAGCGACCCAGGTTGGCGAATTTGCGTATTCCGCAGCGATCATTACAATTTCCCGCCCCGGATATGCCCTGCTTCCTGGAGCCATCCGTATACAAAACGATGTCATTCCGCTTAACATTTCCGGGAGTTCCAGCCTCCCAGTCTTGTCTACTTGGTAACAAGACTGTAAACCGCTTATCGAAGCGGTGTTCACGGACCATGGAGTCAGAGGGCATATCCATGACTGGAATTTTCATTAGTTCGTTGTAGAGGTTTCTCATGACCCTAGATTACCATCTCGTCCTCCCTCTGATTTTCGCTCTCTTGATGGCCATCCTCGCTTCCATCTGCACGTGAATGTGCAGAGGTGGAATGTTCAGGAGGGCATCCAGTGCTGCAGAGGGAGAGGACGAAATCGCGCCAGTGGCTATAAGGCAGGCTGTTCTTTGAAATTTGCTGAGGTTCTCTACGCAGTTAAGTTGGTGCGTCTTCTTATACCACACACAGCAGCCATAAGTGACGATCGGCCTCACTATGGTTTTATAAATCCAGAGTGCGGCCATGGGCCGTTTTAGCCCCACCAACCTACTGCTTGCCCCCATCGCAATTTTTGCCCTTCTAGTGATGTAGTCGAGATGCTTGTTCCATGTTAGTTTTTGGTCTAAAAAGACTCCGAGATATTTGACCTCGTTGGACAAGCATAGCTTCGTACCAAGAAGTGTTGGGGCGTGGAGCGCCTCTAGTTTCCTTTGGTAAACGGGATTAAGACCGTCTTACGTGCATTGACTGTTAGCACGTGTCTCGTGCACCAGTTTTCTACTATTCGTAGGGCCCTTTGCATAAGATTGGAAATGGTGCTAGGGCATTTTCCTATGACCATTATTACTATGTCATCTGCGTAACCCTGAGTCAGAAATCTGGCTTCATTGAGCTCGCAGATGAGACTGTCAACAACCAATGACCATTGAAGGGGTGATAGGACTCCGCCCTGTGGACATCCTCTGGTCACTCTATAATGAAGGGTTTTATTCATTTACGTTGTTGTTGCCGTGTGGTCCCCGGCAGAGTAGAATAGGCCATCCTCACTCTTACCGAGGTGTCGTAAAAGGCGACTAAGGTAAAGCTGCTGGCAAGATCATCAGCACCCAGAGAAGGAAAACTCTGCATTTATATCAAAACCCTCGCCAACCCGTCTGCCAAGCGTGGTGAGTATGGCAACTACCCCTCATGTGATTGAGGGAGGCCCGTGCCCCAGCAGTGGGGACTTAAATGGGCTGATGATGACGTTGTTGTTGCAGTCCGATTTTGTAGCATGGATCCCATCCATCTGGTGGTGGTGTCGTCGATTCCACGATTCACCATGCTACGTGTTATAACATCGAAGTTGGTGTTGTCAAACGCCCCTTCGATATCGAGAAAGGCACAGAGTGCAATTTCTTTGTCTTCTATGGCTTTCTCAATTCTGTCCACCAGGTCAATAAGTGCCGTTTCCGTGGACTTGCCTGTTTGGTAGGCATGTTGTCTTGCACTCAGGGCTTAAGTACAATTCTAAAATAAAAACGTGAAACCTCAGATGGTTAAAGTGATCCATTTTTAGAAATCAACCTAGATGCTACATTAAATGGAAGGAACATTATCTAGTGTATGTTATAGAGTTATTAGATTTACCTATGCACTCTACCGCATTACAATTCTCAGTAATCTCAAGACTACAATCACAACATATGATGGCTATGTTTGCTCTTTTTACCCGACTGCCAAAGAAGGAGGGTAATGTTTTTCGAGTGTATGTATGTATGTATGTCTTTTCCTTTGTGACCTCCTGTAGCCTAAACGGCTTGATGGATTTTGATGTATGAGGTATCGTTAGATTTGTCTTGATTACGGGAGTGTCATAGGATACATTTTATCCTAAAAGTCCCACGGGATAAAGACATAATAATATTTTTTCTAAATTTCCCTTTAAAAAAATATGTATGCGGTATCATTAGATTCATTTCAATCACGGGAGTAATTAATATAGGATACGTTTTTTCTCAAAATTCCCACGGGAACATGTTAATTCTGCGTCAACGCAAAGCAACTCATGCGTTAGCAAGCAAAAAGATAGGGCGTGGCCTGGCATGCGGCGCGCGGCGCGGTGCGGAGGGGGATATGCTCGAGTATACAGCCCGAATGTTCTTTAACTGAACTTAAACGTTTGCGGGATCTTCAGCAGTAATGACTCACCTAATTCTTTTTCTTCTTCACTACCAACAGTCCAGATTGGCGGTAAATTTATGTTGCGGAGTAACATCACTCGTAATCTAAAGCCAAATGTGGTCGAAATAATTTAAAATGGTACTTACATATACATAGTCTTCTACATCTACAACATTTTCGTTAAATAAAAACAGCTAAAAAGTTATAAATAAAAAAAATTATTATTAAAAAAACAAAATACCCGACTGCACACTAAAAAAAAGTAAAACAAGCCCCACAATAATATTGATCAATCAAATGCTAAAAACTAATTATGTAATACCGTTTAAACAATACCTATATTAAAATACACTACAATATGTGTTCGTAATCGATAGTTAAATAAACAGAAACTTATTTTGAATACAAATTTACTGAATATAATTTATAAATGTTGATGGAAAGCATCGCAGGCGGGGACCACCTTGACCGCCACCAACGAAAATTCTGCTAAATGGTGCACAACCGAAATGACTATAAATAAGCCTCTGTTGGTAAGCCTCTGTTGGTCCCCGCCTGCGATGCTTTCCATCAACATTTATAAATTATATTCAGTAAATTTGTATTCAAAATAAGTTTCTGTTTATTTAACTATCGATTACGAACACATATTGTAGTGTATTTTAATATAGGTATTGTTTAAACGGTATTACATAATTAGTTTTTAGCATTTGATTGATCAATATTATTGTGGGGCTTGTTTTACTTTTTTTTAGTGTGCAGTCGGGTATTTTGTTTTTTTAATAATAATTTTTTGCTATATGGGCTTATTGGAGCTGCCAAAAATGAGACACTAAAATGGCTTGAAAAAAAAATGTTCTGTGAAATAAAACCGCCTTCAAAAACCGCGAACAAAGTTTAAAATAATATTTCTAACACTTTATACACTTCAAATGACATTTTATAAGAGTACACTCGAGAAAAGGTGTTACAGAAGTCAGCGCCCAATACTCTCTTGTAATTTAATACAACATTCAATTATTCAACAGGGATTAGGCGCCGACTTCGGTAAAACCTTTTCTCGAGTGACTTACTGTTAGGCATTTTAAAAATTTACATTTATAGTTTGGGAAATTGCAAATTTTGACTGGCCCGATGGCGCAGTTGGTGGTGTGACAACGCCTCATACGCTCCGGTCGGTCGTGGGTCCGATTTTCGCATCCCTACATAACTAATTTCTTTCCTGTATATTGTATAAATAGATTATGCCTTTTAGATCCTAGGCATAATAAAAGTAATGATAACGTTATCATAAATGTATTTTGTTATTAATAAAATGATACGAATATAAAAAAAATAATCTATTTATTTTCCGTGGTTGATTATCTTATTTCATCAAACATTTAATAGGTAAATAATTATTAAATCACAATATCTTTACATTCGATCTCTCTTGTAGGTATGCCTAACAAAATTAATACATAAACCAATATCCCTTATAAAACCCGACCAACAAACGAAGGGGTGTTATAAGTTTGAAGTGTTAGTGTGTGTGGGTGTTTGTCTATGGGATCGTAGCTCCCCAACGGATGAACCGATTTTGTTTTTTATTTGTTTAATAGGTGAATCAGTCGGGAGTCTTTTTAGCTATATTTGATAAGAAAAACATAATCCAAGATGACCGCCGCCACAAAATGTCAGATTAACATATTTTGCCACGACCCCCTCCTGACGCCTAAAATAGGTGGACCTGTAATGCAGGTCACCTGGCCCCGCTCATCGGATCTGCTATAACAGGACGTTAAGCTGATATGTCAATTGAATCCTATGAAATATTTTTTTGCAAGATAACTTGATTTCTTTTATTATCTGTGGTAATTTGCTCGTCCGCGGCTGCGCGCGCAATTAAAACACGCGCCATCTTTAGCGAGGCGCGTTTTGTTGTCAATCCGATAACTTTACCCATATTATTTTATTTTGGTTATTTATTTCTGCAAGGTTTTTAATGTCCTGGTTCCTACAACCTGCTGTGTTTGAGAACTTTTAGTGTAAATGTGTACCTAAATAAACTGTGGTGAAAAAGTTTCCAATTTATTAATCGTGTTTGAAGCATGAAGATCAGTGCAGTACTAAGGAATTGCATTACGATAGGAGGACTCTCATTGATTGCACTTTTTATTGTAAATAAATGACTTGCTGCGACACGTACCTTTAAACTTGTTGGATGGAATCAAACCATTACGCTGTTAGAAGTCAGTCAATCAGATGTTTGATGAATAGTGGGACACTTTGAGGAAAACAATAAATAATTCAAATCATATTTTCTTTTATTTGCGAAACATTACCAAAATTATATTCATTTGAGTAGGTAGGTCATAAGTTTATGTAGAAATGCTCATTCCCAGTTGCATCTAAAGCCGTTGCTTTGGAACCCGGCACGCTTGGGCAATAGTCGGCATTTGGTGAGTCTGGTACCTAATTACAATGAAGCTCAACCTAACCAAACCTTTGACATTCGTACCCCTATCTACAACCTAGGGGATTCGAGTATGTAGATCACACTTGGCATTTAACTCAAGCCTTTGCCTTAAGGTGACGGATAAGGCACACTAGCGACGCCAATCGACTTTAATATTTAGCTAATAAACCGGATATATTTTAAACAATTTTATGGTTACAACCTCTCCGCAAACACTTATTATTATTATTTGATAGAAATGGGGTGAGCCCTGCGTCTCATAGCTACTGCGACCAGTAGATGATCTATTGTGGCAGCCCCGTAACCTATTACAGCACCTCATGTAGCTCCAGTTCCAGGATAAACTCGAGTGTGGAGCTAATGGGGGAGCTCTTGATCTCGTCAGCTGAGATCATGTGTGCTCCCAGGTGCTGCAGCGGTGCAGCGCTATGCACTCGCCGAGGACGTGGATAATCGTTTCCTCGTCCTCGCGACAGAACCTGCAGATTTTGGTATCTGAAAGGCCCATGTTGTGCAGGTGCTTGTTTAATTTTCAGTGCCCTGTGAGGGTCCGAGTGAGTACCCTAACATGTCCTCTACTCAGTTTTATTATTTCTACAGCTCGTTTCTGATCGAACGCCTGTATCAACGCCTTAGACTGTTCTAGTCGAGGTAGTCTTTTCCAGAATTCAGTGCTTTGCTTATGCTCCCACTCTTTTAACTCGAACCTGACCATGCATGCTGGAACGCCATTTATTGGTTCCGGTCCGAGTAGTGGGCTCTCTGCCCCGGCCTTTGGTAGCACGTCAGCGACTTCGTTGCCTCTGATATTGCAGTGGCCCGGTACCCAAATCAGATTTACGATGTTGGCATTGCCAAGCTGGTTTAGGAGCAGGACACACTCGCTAGTGAGTTTGGAGTCAAGTTCACAGGATGTTAACGCCTTGAGGGCAGCTTGACTATCTGAGAAGATGAATATCTTCTTATTCTGGAAATTCATTTGTAGACTCTCTTGGACACAGCCAATTATTGCGAAGACTTCCGCTTGGTACACTGTGGTATAGCGACCCAGGTTGGCGAATTTGCGTATTCCGCAGCGATCATTACAAAATCCCGCCCCGGATATGCCCTGGAACCATCCGTATACCAAACGATGTCATTCTGCTTAACATTTCCGGGAGTTCCAGCCTCCCAATCATGTCTACTAGGTAACAAGACTGTAAACCGCTTATCGAAGCGGTGTTCACGGACCATGGAGTCAGAGGGCATATCCATGACCGGAATTTTCATTAGTTCATTGTAGAGGTTTCTCATGACCCTAGATAGCCATCTCGTCCTCCCTCTGATTTTCGCTCTCGTAATAGCCATCCTCGCTTCCATCTGCACGAGAATGTGCAGAGGTGGAATGTTCAGGAGGGCATCCAGTGCTGCAGAGGGAGAGGACGAAAGAGCGCCAGTGGCTATAAGGCAGGCTGTTCTTTGAACTTTGCTGAGGTTCTCTACGCAGTTAAGTTGGTGCGTCTTCTTATACCACACACAGCAGCCATAAGTGACGATCGGCCTCACTATGGTTTTATAAATCCAGAGTGCGGCCATGGGCCGTTTTAGCCCCACAACCTACTGCTTGCCCCCATCGCAATTTTTGCCTTTCTAGTAATGTAGTCGAGATGCTGGTTCCATGTTAGTTTTTGGTCTAAAAAGACTCCGAGATATTTGACCTCGTTGGACAAGCATAGCTTCGTACCAAGGAGTGTTGAGGCGTGGAGCGCTTCTAGTTTCCTTCTTTTGGTAAACGGGATTAAGACCGTCTTACATGCGTTGACTGTTAGCACGTGTCTTGTGCACCAGTTTTCTACTATTCTTAGGGCCCTTTGCATAAGACTGGAAATGGTGCTAGGGCATTTTCCTATGACCATTATTACTATGTCATCTGCGTAACCCTGAGTCAGAAATCTGGCTTTCATTGAGCTCATAGATGAGACTGTCAACAACCAATGACCATTGAAGGGGTGATAGGACTCCGCCCTGTGGACATCCTCTGGTCACTCTATAATGAAGGGTTTTATTCATCAACGTTGTTGTTGCAGTTCGATTTTGTAGCATGGATCCCATCCATCTGGTGGTGGTGTCGTCGATTCCACGATTCACCATGCTACGTGTTATAACATCGAAGTTGGTGTTGTCAATCGCCCCTTCGATGTCGAGAGAGGCACAGAGTGCAATTTCTTTGTCTTCTATGGCTTTCTCAATTCTGTCCACCAGGGCAATAAGTGCTGTTTCTGTGGACTTGCCTGTTTGGTAGGCATGTTGTCTTGCACTCAGGGGTTTTTCCACGAGGTATGTTGCCCTGATGTGACTGTTCAACACCTTTTCCATCGTTTTTAGTAGGAATGAGGTGAGACTTATCGGTCTGTTGGACTTGGGCTGTGATTTGTCTTTGTCCCCTCCCTTGGGAATGTAAGTGACCCTCGCCCGAGTCCACGCTGATGGCAGATAACTCCAAGCAAAGCTTGCACGGTATAGTTTTATCAGCGTAGAGATGATGATATCTTCGCCCCGCTGCAACATAGCCGGGAAGATACCATCGACCCCACCAGATTTATAAGGCTTGAAGCTCTTATTGGCCCAACTTATCTGTTGGGGACGAAAAATAACGGAAGCTCTCCTCCAGTCTTCATTCCGCGGTCTCCTGTCCGGAGACTTACTGACCTGGAGTTCTCTTTCGTTATTAATGTACACGGATTCCGGAAAGTGCGTTTGAGCAAGCAGTCTCAGTGTTTCCTCCGGAGATTCTGTGAAAGATCCATCCGCTTTCCTTAGCAGGCCTAGGTGGGATTCAGGTGTCTTGGATAATATTTTGTGGATCCTGGCAGCTTGGGTCTTTGATTGACCCGCAGAATTTTTGCCAGGATCTTCTTTTTGTTTTCCTGAGCTCCCTATTGAAGCGTGTTAGCGCCTTCCTGTAAGCATCCCAGTTCTTGTCTTTTTTTGCCTTGTTAAATAAGGCACGGGCCTTTTGCCTCAGATGCTCCAGGACGCGTTCCTGTTGCTCTTAGTGGTCTTAAGAGGACAATTTTCTAGATACGCATTCATTAGGCTCTTGCTTAAGTCCTCTGCTGCGGCTTCCACTTGGTCCACAGTTTTAATGTATTTAAAATCTCCGAGGTATAACCTAAGGGAGTTCCTAAAGCCCTCCCAGTCTGTTCCCTTGGGGTCTCGGTAGGTGTTCGGTTCCTTTGTTCCCGAGCATAGTATGTCGTACCTAATGTGGGTGTGGTCGGACATGGACGGCTCATCTGAGACGTGCCAATTGGTCACTCGGTGTGCAAGATTACCTGAACACCAAGTTATGTCTAGTACTTCCTGCCTAGAACGTGTGGTAAAGGTTGGTTTGCTACCCACGTTAAGAACAAGTTGATTATTAGTGAGCAAGTAGTCAAACAGTAACTCACCTCTTGCGTTCGTGTTGGAGCTGCCCCATGATGTTGCAGTTGCAGTCGGTACCCACCAGCAGCTGGGTTTCTCTCTCCAGACAGTATTCCACTACCGGCGTCACCTTGTTCACCGGATCCTGGTCCTCTCCGGGTAGGTATATGGAGCTGACTATGAATGTCTCTCCACCTTTCACCTTGGCAAAGAGCAGCTGAGGCTGCCTTTGAGTACTGGAGGTTTACTTGTATCACCTTAATCATTATGTTGTTGGGTTTGGGGGTTGGGAACGGAAGGGTTGGGAAAAAAGTTTTCTAATTCGGAGAGAGGCGATAGGAAGATATTTGTGTAGGTGGGTTGTGTCTGTTCCTTACAAAGGGGGGGGGGGGGGGGGGGGGGGGAGTGCTGGAGTGCTCCTGTGCTAGGGAAGGTAGATTTACTGGCCTTCGCACAGCGCCTCCTTTGCTGCGTCCCCCTGCTGGTCGTGTTCGACCACCACGACCTCTGCTGCCTAGGGCAGATGGTTGGCGGGTAGTGGTACTCCTGGCCCTCGAGACTCCATACGTCCCCTGGACGGGTGGAGTTGTGGTGCTGCTGGAGCCGGCTCCAGTTGCCCCTCCTGAGGGTTCCGTACCCGAGACCAAGTTGGAGGTACTTGGACGCGCCTCGACGCTTGCCCCCTCCTTCTTGTCTCCGGATACCTTGCCCCCTTTGACCCTTATCTGGATAAGGCCAAAGTCAAGGTAGAGGCGCCCCTCACGCTGAAGAACAGTCTCCAAGGCCGCTTCGTCGAAGGAAAAGGTCACAGTTTGACCTTTTGCTTCGAGCTTCCGGTTGACTACCCTCCAACTCGAGAGGTCTAAACCTTTATTTTGTTTTGCCAACCTCCGCAGATGGTACCTGCGTCGTGTTTGGCTTCCTGTATCCAGGCCGTGCCATTCCTGGGCTTGGGCATATCCTCTTCGTTTACAACGGAGAGATTAGCTCCATCCCAGGGTTTAATGTTGGGCAGTTTGTGGATGAGCCACTCCTTCGAGTCTTCATCTGCGCACGCCAAAAGGATGCCACCCGAGCGCGGTTTGCATCCAATAAAGCTGGGGCCGTCACCATCATCTGAGGTGTCAATACACTTCAAGATAGCACCTTGAAGCGTTTCGACCCTCTCCTGGTCCATTTTTCCCAGGGCGTCTATGATGCTACACGTGACGGACCCAGCAACCTCCTTAAAGGTAGGCTTCGAGGTGGAAGGCTCGCCAAGCTTCGGTGCCTTGTTTGTTTGGTGTGTGGTAAATAAATGGTTTAAAGAGTCCCCCACTTTATCCTGGAATCAAAAAAAGGTCCTTTGCCGTAAATATATTATTTTGCTCCCTGGTCATGCAATTTACTAATTTATAATGTTTTTGCCTCGTCTGCATAGTGCCTAAAGCTTTGTCCACTGTTTTGCTAGTGTGTTTATATTTTGGATATTTGCTTTTAATATTGTTTGTTGATGAAAAATAAAAGGATTCCAGTTTTTATCGTTTATTAAGTTAGTGAGGGAAAATATAGTGCAGCAGTAGCTATCTTAAAATATAGCTACTAATTTTCCGAAATTTTGATGTTGCAGATCCAGTTAAATAATTATTTATCTTATTTGATTAGAAAGGATGTTCCTTGCCGGTAACCAGTCCGTAGATACCCAATCTGAAACGCAAAAAGTATTTTTTATAAATTGTACCTAAAAAAAACTACTATAATATAGACTATTAAGAACCAAGACCCTATGGTTTACTATTAGTCTATAAAAATGGGTGGATGGACCAATACCATGTACAGGAAAGCACAAGGTCAAATTGAACTTTGAATCTGGTTTTATATTATTATTAAATTTGAGACAAATCATGAGACATCGTTGAAGGCTTGTCAACTTACGTAAACTTCTTGGTGACGTCTCCATTGCCCATGATCACCTCATAACCACTGCAAGATTTATTTTTAGCTTCAGCTAAGTCTGCGCATCTATTGGCTACGAAGTGGTGCGGATTCTGCACACTGGACGCGAAAAGTTGCGTGGACCGGCTGTGGGAGCAGGTGTTGATCCAGCAGCCAGGCTGCGGGTGTCGGCCGCCGTTGGGGTAGAAGTTAGCGTGCCCGATGGGGTCCATGATACCAGCCATGCCGCCGTCGGTGTTGATGGTTTCCACGTACCGACCTGATCGCACGTTCAGGGCGAGATCGTTGCCACCCCACAGCATGCTAGCTGGGTCCATTCCTGAAGAAAACATTGAGTTAGCTGTCTGCTCGTAGGATTTCGGCAAACAAAATTGGTTACCCGAGATCACAAGAAAATGCAAATAAAATAAAATATTGTTTGTAAAAAAATTACGAAAAGTTAAATGAGTAAAAAAATGTTTACTGGACTAATGAGACGTTCAAAACTTCAAGAAAAGAGCGCATTCTTTCAAAGGGTTCCAAAAAACGGGACCCTATTACTAAGACTTAATTCGCTGTCCGTCTGTCCAGCTATCAGTCACCAGGCCCTATCTTAAGTTGAAATTCTCACAAACAAATATATTTATTTACAAAATACGTAATTGTATATTTACTTTAATAATAAGTAATATAATGGTTATGGTACGGCACCCTGCGTGCGCGAGTCCGACTCGCTCTTGGCCGGGTTCTTAAAAGGCCGGCACACTTGTTACTCCTCTGGGGTTGGTTTCCATGGTAGGCGGTAATAACTTACCATCAGCTGATCCGGCAGTTCGTGTGTCTAAATATTAACATATAAAAAATTGAGTATAAAGCTTACCGGTAACCCTGGCAGCTTTACCACCAACGCGGCGACCTGCATTGCCTACGACGTGGGCACCCAAACTGAAGCCCAACAAATGCAGGTTATCATATTCGCCACCATAATTTTCGAAAACCCACATGATGAAGTCTCCCAGGTAGTCGCCGACGCTAGGGACAGCACCCGAAGCTGATCCGTAAAGGCCTTTGAAAGAAACAAAACATTTATGTTTTTATGTAACTGACATTAACTTTTACCAAAAAAATAAAAAATAACCACAACGCTTACAGTAATCACATACACATTTTTTATTCATGGTGGGTTTGCTCTTGGCGTTCATTTATTAGAGCTACGTTGTATATCAGCAACTCTATTAGGCAGGGCTCTAGAGACCAAGTGTCTGAGGCAAAGGGACTTTAAGCTGACTAGAAAGTTAGGTTCCCTTCTTTTCCTTATATTCTATTCGACAGGCAGCGGTGCCTTACAATTATCTTTTTTCGCCCTTAGAACATTGAATCCTGGAGTTCAGAGAAAGTCTAACGATGGAGCGAGCTTACCCAGTTAGCAGCCTATACACCCTTGTTAGCTTAACAGTTTTGAGGTTGTATTTATCGTAAAAAGCGATATTAGGTACCTTAGCGTACAGTATATATGGCCCTCACATAACTTAAGTCTCGGCTTACTGCGCCGCTATGATGCAAATTTTCAGTGGGACCACCTGTGAGTAGCATGGACGCATGCCTAGTGGATTGTTATGTTCTGTATCTGCTGATATTCGTAATAAATGTTTCGTGCTAAGGCTACGTAGTACGAAATCAGGTATTTTTTTATTTGTTGTATGAGTTTATTTATATTTTATACCTTTGCTGTATTTGCTCCAGTCCACTACGATGACATTGACGTCCATCACGGCCAGGAAGGCGGCGGTGATCATCGGGTTCATTTCGGTTGCTCCATCGTTTCTCCAGCCGTGCACAATGCAGACGGTGCCGCGGCTGCCGTCGTAGTTGGAGCCCAAAACACTCTCGTGGTCATTGAAAACCAGAACCTGTTTGGTTTCGGGGTTTTCCCTGGAATAAAATTCAAAATTGTTGTATGAAAAGTTGTATGACGATATTTTGCAAATTATTATTCTCTCAGTTGGCTTGGCAGATATATTGCTATGGACATCTGTGAAGAAGATTACAATAATATGAAGCTGTTGTCTTCTCTTGCGTGGTTGTAGTGATGAGTAGAGAATAATAAAGGTTGTCTCAGTATTAAAATAAATTACCTTGTGAAAAGCCAATACTGGTTAGAGGCGCCTTGGTCAGTAGCTCTTTCTTCTAATGCCAGAGTGTCTATCGGCTGGTTCACTTCCTCTACGGGGATGGCGCCACCGGTGCATACTGAAATTGCATATTAAAATATATATGGGTCGTGGGTTTGATTCTCATTCAATCATTCGTTTGATGAACTTTGTTGTTCATCCGGTGTTTCGGGTCTGACAAAAATGTATGTATGTTTACATCAACGTATGTGTAAATATACTTATTTATTATGTTTCGACGCTTTATAGGAAATATTGACTTAGCGCCACCAGAAATTATTGGGGCTTTTGAAGAACTTTGGGTTTGATTATGTTTCGACGCTTTATAGGAAATATTGACTTAGCGCCACCAGAAATTATTGGGGCTTTTGAAGAACTTTGGGTTTGATGGGAAAGATATAAGAAATATCAGAAATTTGTACATGAACCAAACGCCTACTGCAAGACATGATATGAGGATAACGAAGCGACGGAAATCTGTCGTGGCGTCTGTTTTATCTCCGCAGCTTTTCAACATTTACTTGGAGGCTGTGATGTCACAAGCTCTTGAAACTCTCAATGTTGCTAGAGTGAATGTAAATAGAAAAGTAGTAAATAATTTGAGGCACTAAACCAAACCAAGCGGAATTAACGTCCGAATCCTTGTTCGTTCCAATCCCTTCAACACGATTAGTGCTGTATGGGTTATTTAAAAGTTAAGTTAAGTTAAGTTACTTTTTGGGACTAGGAAAAATAAATTTAGAACTAGGCCGACAACTCAAGAATCCATCTTAGAAGTAAATGTATGTAGCATTTTTCTAGGCAATAAATAAATCGTGACTATTTACCTAGAGGTGATATTAAATAATAAAGATAAATATATACCAGCAATACAGGCTGCGAAAGCTGCCAGGATGAGTCGGGTGTCCATGGTTGAAGCTTGTTGTTGCCGTACTATAGTTACTGTGTCTTCGGTATTCGCTTATATTTCCAACTTTATCGGTGATTATAGTAGTGTTGAGCTGATATGCATCTGTTTTTTTTTTGAACCTAACTAATCTTACTATTTTCGTGTCCCTTTGGGATATCACATAATTCATCAAACTGATCATATACCTAAATAGTTTAACTAAATTAGGTTTTATGTGATACTAGCGGTTGGCCGCAGCTTCGCTCACTTGGAATTCGGTTTGCCACATTAAGTATTTTTCCGCGAAATATTTTCAATACCCTTCGTTTTAACAGGAGTAATTTTGGTAGCAAACCGAATTCTACGCGAGAGAAGCTGCGGACGACCGCAAGCATAAACTATGACGCATTTCTTTTTAGGTAGATTTTTTTTTGGTCAATATACTAACGCTTGACCACAATCGCACCTGATGGAAAGCGACGATGAGGTCTAATATCATAGGCGTTTGCCTGATGGATTGACCCAATTGGAACAGTGGTAGTGAACGCTGCCTCTGATACAAGGGTTGCGGGTTCGATCCTCTTTGTATTGGTCTGGGTGTTGTGTACTATGCATTATAAGTATGTATTTACAAAAGAAAAGTATTATATGTATATATTTGTAATCCCACTGTTGGTTCTGATATCCGTAACACAGGTGCTTGAGCCACCTATCTCGGAGTCAGATCAATGTATATGATGTTGTGAAATATTTATTATTATTTGTTATTATTATTGCCTTAAAGATAGCCAGACTATGGTGGTCAGGGAAAACATACCTCGGCAGGGAGTTCCATTCCTTAGCCGTCGGCATTATAAATGAGGAAGTGAATCGCTTCGTGCGGATAAGGGGTAGTTCTACCACATAAGGTGTATATACATAGCTATAAATAAATAAAATATAATTATAGTTTGACCACTTTCCATTCCATTCCAATCCGCATTACCACATGGGATGTTCCATGATCTTTGATATTTTTCATGTCATCATTGACCTAGTTCTTATAGTGAGATAGGCTTTTTGTGGTTTAATAAATTATACCCTATAAGTTGCTTTGACTTCACAGCTATATAATAAAAAAACATTATAATTATTTCATTAGTAGATCACCTGGTAATGGATTTGGATGGCAAGCGATTGCCGTCGCCCTCAACGCTATCGGACTCAGACATAAGCTGGTGCCTCCAAATTTGTAACCCCCTTTACTCCCCTTCCTGCCCCCTTTAGGACCTTGAGTACCTACCCTTAATGACTCTTTTTAAAATAGTTTTAGATTTTGATTTTAATTTTAAATTTGGGAAATTTTGACTGGCTCGATGGCGCAGTTGATGGTAGTGACGATGGCTCATACGCTAAAGACCGTGGGTGCTTCCCGCATACCTACATAATTACTTTCTTTTTTAGTAAATAGTATTATTAGATTATGCCTAGGTGATCATAGGCATATCATAGTAATGATAAGATTATCATAAGTGTATTTTGTTATAACAAAAATGCGCCAATCTATTTATTTTCCATGTCTGATTATCTTGCTTCATCTAACATTTGTAGGTAAATAATCAATAAATCATACTATCTTGTACATTAGATCTCTATTGTTGGTTGGTGGCTTAATAAAATGAATACCTACACTATTATCCCTCATAAAGCCCTTTTTGACTCCCGAGGAAAAAACGACGGGATGTTATAAGTTTGGTGTGTCTGTGTGTGTGACTGTGTCTATGGCATTGTAGCTCCCGAACGTATGAACCGAATTCGATTTTGTTTTTTTTTTGTTAAGGGTTTAGTTTTAAGGAATTAGTCGGGAGTTTTCTTAGTTATGTTTGATAAGTGAAAATTAGTCTAAGATGACCGCCGCCACAAAATGTTATATTAACATATTTTGCCAAAACCCCTTATATATTTGTTCTATATGTGTTTCGCTGCGTGAGTGAGGGTACCGGAGGCCCAATCCGGGGAATAGGGGGGATTAAAGGTTGGCAGCGCACTTGTGTGTGACACCACTGGTGTCGCGGGTGTCCATGGGCGGCGGCAATTGCTTACCATCAGGTGATCCGTCTGTTCGTCTGCCTACCTATTATATAAATAAATAAATAAAATAAATATAGAGGGGGTTTTGGCAAAATATGTTAATATGACATTTTGTGGCGGCGGTCATCTTATTAAATAATAGGACAAGGAGTAGTAGAACACAATACATTGTGAAAAAATTAAAATCCAACATCCAAACGCCCACCAAAAAATTACGAAATATTATCTCTCCCTTCATAATAAATCTGTTCCATACATTGATTATTCGCTTATTTTGTTGATCTAACATGCTAAATGGACTTCATTCACGATACCTATTAGATTTTCGGGATGTAAACGATAAAAAAATGACGGTGTGTATGGTTGAGTGGGGGTGTCTCCTAAAAGCTGGAACTGATGTACTGAAAAATTTGCGAGTCCCTTTAAAATGTAAGTAATAAAAATCGGCCAAGTGCGAATCTCAAACCATTATTTTATATTTTTTTGCAGTCATAGTTTTTATTGCTTTCATGTTGTTCACAATAGATCTTAAAACTAATTACAAGTCATGAACATTAACCCCGCGGGGCACTGCAATGTTAATACATATTATAGAATTTATTAAGAAAATAATTTAAACTTAGATTTAAGACGTTTCAATTTATAAAAACTCATGAATACTATAAAAAACATTTTTAATATTGCTGACCGGATGGCGCAATTAGTAGTGACCCTGCCTCTTACGCCAAAAGGTCGTGGGTTCCAACCCCACCCTGGACAAACATTCGTGCGATGAACACTTGTGTTTGTTCAGTGTCTGGGTGTAATATATGTATTTAAGTATATATTTGTGTAATTTTTTCTTAAATATTTTAGTTTTACTAATTTTATTACAAATTTTAATGGCACGGTTTACACGTCTAATCGTTTTCGCACATTTAGATGTTGCAGGTCAAGTTAAATTATTATCTATCTCATCTGTTTAGAAAGGATGTTTCTTGCCGGTCACCAGTCCAAAGATACCCAATCTAAAATGCAAAAAGTTTTTTTTATAGATTGTACCTTCACGATACAACACAATAACTACTAAGTTAATTAAAATGACACAGTTTATCACCAGTCTAGAAATTGTATCAGATACCATGAGTCTGTAAAAATCGATGGTTAAGAACCAAGCTTTTCTGAAGATGGTTACAGGGAAGCACAAAGTCAAAACCGAACTTTAAATAAAGCTACTTATGTTATTGGTTTTTATGTAGAAAAAACATACTATTTTAATATCTTGATACATGACAGAAGATTGTCAACTTACGAAAACTTCTTGCTGACGTCTCCATTGCCCATGAACACCTCAGAACCTTTACAAGATTTCTTTTCAGCCTCAGCTAAGTTTGAGCATCTATTGGCTACGAAGTGGTGCGGATTCTGCACGCTGGACGCGAAGAGTTTCATGGACTGGCTGTAGGAGCAGGTGTTGAGCCAGCAGCCTGGCTGCGGGTGTCGGCCGCCGTTGGGGTAGAAGTTAGCGTGCCCGATGGGGTCCATGATACCAGCCATGCCGCCGTCGGTGTTGATGGTTTCCACGTACCGACCTGATCGTACGCTCAGGGCGAGATTGTTACCACCCCACAGCATGCTAGCTGGGTCCATTCCTGAATAAAAAATTAAATTAGATATTTGCTCATAGTAGGTATATCACCAAATAAAATTGGTGCATGGAATATGTTGTACGACATCACAATAAAATGCAAAGAAATTGAAATATATACATATACTGTATATGTAACGACTTTACGAAAAGTTAGTAAAATATCCACTTAGGTATCTGGACCAATGAGACGTTTAAAACTACAAGAAAAGAGTGCATTCTCTTTTAGGGTACCATACTAAAAGGGTAAAAAAGGGACCCTCTTACCAAGACTTCGACGTCCGTCTGTCCGTTTATCTGTCACCAGGCCCTATCCCACCTATACCAGCTATACTGTTGAAATGTTCACAAATTACTATTTAATTTATTCACAAAATACGTAATTGTATATTTACTTTAATAATAAGTAATATCAGTGGTTTAGCTGTAAGATTCCCGAAAACTGTAAAATAAATAAATAAATAATGGTTGGGTACTCAACCCTACGTGTGCTAGTCCGACTCGCGCTTGGCCAGGTTTTTAAAAGACCGGCACACTTATAACTCCTCTGGGGTTGGTGTCCATGGTCAGCGGTAATCGCTTACCACCAGCTGATCCGTCAGTTCGTAAGCTCTCTAACTCATAAAAAAGTGAGTATAAAGCTTACCGGTAACCCTGGCAGCTTTACCACCAATGCGGCGGCCTGCATTGCCTACGACATGGGCTCCCAAACTGAATCCCACCAAATGAAGGTTGCCATATTCGCCACCATAATTTTCGAAAACCCACATGATGAAGCGTGGTGAGTATGGCAATTACCCCTCATGTGATTGAGGGAGGCTCGTGCCCCAGCAGTGGGGACTTAAATGGGCTGACGATGATGATGATGATAATGATGACATGATGAAGTCTCCTAGGTAGTTGCCTACGCTAGGGACAGCACCTGAGCTGTGCTGTAAAATCCTTTAAGAGAAACAAAACGTTCAAGTTATTATATTTACAGTTACATTCATATTGAGTAACAAATTAAAAAAAAATTGAATACTACACATAGATAAACTAGTTAGGAACACATATTTTTATTCATGATTAGTTTGCTTTTGGCTTCACATTTGTTCGAGCTAGGTTGTACATCAGCAACTTGATAAGGCAGGGTTCTAGAGACCAAGTGTCTCAGGCAAAGGGACTCTAAGCTCACTAGAAAGTTAGAGTTAGAGATTAGCGGTGCCTTACAATTATCGTTTCACGCCCTTACAACATTGAATCCAAGAGCTGAGAGGAAGTCTACGATGGAGCGAGCTTACCCAGTTAGCAGCTTATACACCCTAGCTAGCTTAACAGTTTTGAGGTTGTATTTATTTCGGAAAGCGATATTACCTAAGCGTCCAGTATAAATGGCCCTCACATAACTCAAGTCTCGGACCAGTATCAAACTATGATGCAGGTTTCCAGTGCGACCAGCTGTACGTATACCATGGACGCATGCCTAGTGGATACCTATTAGGGTGTCCCAAGCTATAAGGGCGAATTTTTTTTTTGCGAATTAGTATACGCATACCCGCAATTTTTTTTCGATTTGACCCTTAAGTCTTAAATATGAAGTATTATTGCAATCGGATAATGGTAACCCGTGCCGACTTAGCATCAAAGTTTGAACCTGAAACCTAGTATGGACAAATAAAGCGAGTTTTAAGAACTTAATTTCAATTCAGTAAATAAAACATATTTTGTCAGTAAATAGTAAAAAGGGCTTTATTTTTCATATTTCCTTTTCAGAGTTTGCTTTTTTCAGTCTGGATATATCTGCCTGTGTTCTTGTACGCAACGTAGTAGAAATTGTTTTTTTTCCTCTTCAAGCCATGAAAGTCTTGCATCAACTTGACTACTCTTTCGGTGGTATCGTTTACTGTTCTTAAGGTCTGTACTTTCATATTAGCCTGTTGAAAATAAGCATTATTTGACCACAAAGAAGGAGACTCGTTGAGAAAGGTGTCGTCAAGTTTCAGCCGAGTGAACAAAGACTTGCTTTTGGCGGAAACGAAGTCTTCGAGTTTTTTTCATAGAGTGGGCCACAGAGTTCGTCTTTTGATGGCATGTACCGTTTCCCATGAGCTGATGAAATTGTATTATACAAGTTAGCAACCATTTTAGCTTTAGTCTGTTCGTCTACACTATCATCAAAGAGAGACAAGATAGACACCTCATCAGTCAAATACCACAAGTGCTGACAGAACCTCTGTAAAGCTGCCTTTGAGGTTTGCCTTTTGTCAACTGCCTCCTAGGCTTCATGGCTTTTAAAAAGCAGAGGTCTTGGTAAGGAGCTTTCACTGCCAAAATACATTGCAACCAAGGTTTGACGTAAGATGTGACGATAAATATTCAGACGTCAAGGAGGGCTTCCTTTTCCTTCTTTGCGATTCTGAATTGCGAGCTTGAAATGATATTTTTAGAGAGTTAATAGCTCTTGCCATCCACCTACTTTGGTGCATGGCGCCTGGAAGAAACTTTATTGAAAGCTCTATTAATTCTCTCCGGTAAAACTCTAGCAGTTCATTAATATTAGCATCACCCAGGCAAGAAAGCTTTTCTTTATGACTTTCTATTCTCTCAGAATTTATGTTTTTTCCAGTTTTCTCGGAATTTCTTGATTAATGGGATATCAGAGCTCGTTGTAATTTGGTTGATTTTAGCTTCGGTTACGCCTTTGAATACTAATTCATATACATGATGGCGACAAGTAAATATAAGCCTTTCTCAATCTAATTGCTGTTCCAGGAATTTCTGTTCTGTTCTGTCCAAGGCGCCATTAATGCGACCTGTGTTTGAAGCAGTAGTATCACAACAGAGCATCTGCACTTTATCTTCAAGATTCCAGTCTAAAAGAGCATTCCAAACTGCTTCTGCCTCCAGACTTGCGCCTTTTCTTTTTCGGCCAATTTTCAGTCTACTCCCGCTAAGTGACCAGGTCGACCTGCTCTCTCTGTCGCTGTAAGAGGGTCCTATCTTCGTCAATCTTTATTAATTGAAGTGCATCGGCATGTGCAATATCAAATAAGTTGTCTAAGTTTGTAACAAACTCATGTCGACGCTGCTGAAACACATTTTGCGTCTTTTTAGCATTTTTTGTATAAAGTCCTCCAAACTTGGTACAAATTAACAAGTTTTTTAACGCAGTAAGAAAAAGATTTAGTTATGATACGAGCCTTTTCCCAATAAATAATATTGGCACTCACGAACAACCAGATTTACACTTTCATTTACACTTAAATTCACTTCACGAATATTGTAGAATAGAACAGCGAGTATTTGCCCATTTGAGGGAAGTTTTAAACCAGTAATTAGATGTTTTAAGTTCCCTATTAGGAAAATATCCTTTTTCGAACTGCATAAATTCACCGACATCTTGATTTTACGAAAACAATGCGTTTACTAATAAAACAAACAAGTAGTAACATTAATGTCGGTACTCTCGCTGCCGCGCGCATAGTAAGCTATTTCCCACATGTTTCGATGTAAGTCGGCACGGGTTGCCGTGGTTCTAAGGACATGAATTTTTATATAAGGTAGTTTTGACATCTATCGAACAAAATTAGAGGGTATGCGTCGTAAAAAAACAACTTTGATTTTTTTGGGACACCCTAATACCTATGTTCTGTCTTTGCTGATATTCGCAGCAAAAGTTTCATGCTAAGTCTAGTACGAAATCAGGTATTTTTATTTACTATATGAATTGATTTATATTTTTGCTGTATATGCTCCAGTCCACCACGATGACATTGACGTCCATCACGGACAGGAAAGCGGCGGTGATCATCGATTTCATTTCGGTTGCTCTATTGTTTTGCCAGCCATGGGCTATGCAGACGGTGCCGAGGCTGCCGTCGTAGTTGGAGTACAAAATACTGTGGTGGTCATTGAAAACCAGAACCTGTTTGGTTTCGGGGTTTTGTCTGGAAAAAAGGAAAATTATTATACATATGAAGAAGATTACAATATTTTGCAGTTGTTGCCTTCTAAGGCGTGGTTTTAGTGGTTTTCATAATTCATTATTCTTTATTTATTTTATTGTTCTAGTGTTGGGTTGAGAATCCAGTCTCAGTATTAAAATGAATTACCTTGTGTAAAGCCAATACTGGTTCACGGCCTCTGCGGGAATGGCGCCACCGGTGCATACTAAAATTGCGTTTGTTAGATTATTGAAAACTAGGATCCATCTGCTCCTCTGCCACCTATCACGTAAAAAAATAGGTTGTATGATTTTGATTCGTGTCGCATCTTAATTATTTGGCCGCATCCAGATGAAAACCAAATGTTGTGGCTCTGCCTTATGCGATATGGGGCATGGGTTTGATTTTCATTACTGATTTTCATACGATGAACTTTGTTGTTTCGGGTCTGACACCAATACAATAGGTATGTGTACATGTACGTAAGTATTTGTACATGTATTTAAGTATTATATTTGTTATTCCTAATGTTGACTGATATTGTAACAATAACACTCCCCAAAAACAAAATGCCAGAATATGTGGGGAATTTGGATGATCAGTCTTATAAGCCACGTACTAAAAGTATTTTCAAACATCATACAGAACCAATTAAGACTTAGATACGATGAGCAACTGGGAGGAAATAAATTCGGTTTTTGCTCAGGCGTAGAACCCCACCAGTAGGTGGGGTACCTACTTTTCACCTTTATTTCTGGTATAAAAACGTAGTTATATGCAAGCCCAGGTACTGACGTGTTTCATAAACTATGATAAAGTTTTCGACCGAGTAAAACCACTAGAAATCATTGGGGTTTTTAAAGGACATAGGACTTGGTGGAAAAGGTATTTAGAATAATTAGAAACCGTGTACAAAAACCAAACTGCTACTGTAAGAGAAGATACGAGGACGCCGAAAAATTTAAATCTGTCGAGGCATTCCTCAAGGGTGTATGTTATCGCCGCTGCTTTTCAACATTTAATGGGAGGCTGTGATGTCACAAGCTCTTGAAAATCTTAATGCCAAAGTGAATGAAAATGGGAAAGTAATCAATAATTTGATATACCAAACAGAATGAACGACCGAATCTCTGTTCGTTCCAGTCCTTTTTGTGTTCTTTTATTTGGACGGTTTCGTTATTAGGCCCTCAGTTTATTGAAAAAAGTCCTTTAGTTATTGGGACTAGGTAAGTAGAAAGATAAATTAGTACTAGACCGACAATACAAGAATCCATCTTAAAAGTAATGTATGTAGGTAGCATTTATATTGTTTTAAACTTTGATGGTCACTAACATTGGAATAGTTATTTACGGGATTTCTACCATGTACCTTATTTTTGAGTTTCAGATATTTCGGCATTGTTGCAAGCGCTATGGTCACGGAGTAACTGAAGTTTTTGTAGGTAACTTGTTACTGGCAGACAAATCGGTCTACCCTCCTTCGCAGTATTTCACTACGCGCACCTGCGGTACCACTGTTCACTAACTCACTATTTTCTCGCACCTGTTTCGACACACAACACTCACAGTATCTGGCTGCGAATCGACAATTTGTTTAGTTTTTATGGTTATTACATTCACGAATCACTGGATTCCAGACATCCATCCTCACGATTGAAATTTTTGTACTTGGTAATTTCAATCGCTTCGACCACAATTGCATTCAACCTTGTAGACACCAGGTTTTTCTAACGGAAAGCTGTCTTTGTTCGATCGCAGATATTGTGCCACTTTTTTTTGCCTATCAACCCTATCTCTCTATTGTCTATTCCTGTGTCTTGATGGTAACTGACCCTTATATCCATTGTTCTGTAGGAACCGCCAAACATGCTCCAGCTCCCGATCTAAGTGCTCATCATCGCACAGGAGGTCTACTACGCCAAACGATATCGATTTATTTGCAAAGATACGACAGTTGTTCGAAATATTCGCTAATACCCTACTATAAGAAATGTTCGTAATCTGTATCGATTATCGTAAGTATAGACAATTTACTTTCGTTTTATTCCAATGTTCGTGAACGAATGATTGTAAAATTTAAAAAAACAATTGGCTTTTTGGCTTATTATTCTTCAGTGTGGACCATAAATGCCTGCAAAAAAATTAATGTCACAAATCTTATTTGTATAAAAAGTGTGTTTTTAAAAGTTTTATAAACACAGAGTACTTTTAATAAGTTACAAATACAAATAATAGTGTTCTGTGCTACAAATTTTATTTGGAAAATTGGTAAATTGTGAGTATCAACCAGTGAACTAACAATTGTGTGTATTTACCGTATTTATTTATCTGGGTGTTCTTTTCTGATCTAGACACGACGATAGGTCTTGCTATATGAAATCCCAGGCGCATCCTCGGATGTGAACCTTGCGCGTTGTTATTCACTGAAGCGGTCTTGAAGTGGAAGAAGCTTATTTAGCCGTAAACTGCGGCTAATTGCGGACGCATCCTTCGTGGCCGCTGCGCAAGCGCCGGCCCCGTGCGTGTCGATACTCTATCAGTCTGTCAGAGCTGCGTCCGCACATTGTGTGCAGTGTTTCATTTCATTACTTCGCTGTCGCAGGTAGTAAGTGGAATTTTAAAAGGACTGCTGAGTTTGGGGTCCTGGGGTTTTCTTTCATAGAAGGTCGATTTCAGCCCGGAGAACGCGTAAAATTTTATAGTTACCTATATCAGCATGGTGTTCCTATTTGAGCGATGGTAATTCGCTGGTAGATAAGAACACGCATTCAATTCGGGAGACATGGTTCGAATCGTACGCATGTCTGGTTTTTTCAAATCTATGTGCATATTTCTACCATTAAAAAAATATGCTCTCGATGTTATCCACTTACGCAGGATATATTATAGTGGTCAAGTGTGTGCGCAAACACAAGTGCACTATCTATTCCCTTGGCCTCATAATCCGATAAGACACCAGTGTGACACGACCGAGGCATGGGGGTACAAGACCGCCAACTTTCAGACTCCGGGCTGACACTGAGAATTTCTCAACAGAAAGACTGAGGTACAAATTTTGGCCCGACCCGGGGATCGAACCCGGGACCCCAATCGCAGCCGTGAAGGATGACATCGAGAGCAAACCTGCTCGTCTTTGTTAGTCTCTTAAAATTGTGGATACCTACAATATTTGAGATAATGATTCTAAACGTGTAATCATGATCAGTTGGTCTGGTTCCCCTGTAAAGTTGCGGATATCAGACGGCAGTCGCCTCATAGTAATTACCTACCTACCAGATTCCCGATCCTGGTGGCTTAATTTGAAGCCGTCTCGTTACGAGCGTCTAAACAAAGGAGATACACAGTGCGTGTGAAAGAGATGGAAAATTCGACTCGGTCGTAACGTCTGCTTTAAATTAGGATAAGCTCTGGATCGTGGTTCAAGCGTAGGTACCTACAGCGGGTTCCGAAGCAACAGCTTTAGACGCAATAGGGGCTGTCGCGTGTGAAATATCCGCTAAATGGCGCGCTTGTGAACCGAGGTCTAACTTCAACACCCATAGGCTGATTTATTCGTTAATTGACAATTTGACATATCACGTCTAAAAATACCCAATCACCTTGCTTCATTTTTCACACATGTTAGACCGCATTAAGATGCTAAGCTGAAGATCAGCATAGTGTTCCTGCTCCTCCGATATTGCATGAAGGTGGCTAACGTATAGTATTGGTCAGTTCAAGTCCCACAACCACTCTATCACAAAAAGCCGTTCTGTGTATTATTATTTTGTTACTCTTTGTTTCTCCATAACAGGGGTGATGATCTGTAGAGATTCGTAAACCTACAAAAAGGAAAGAGTCCAGGGACAAAATATTTTGCAAGTTGCAAATTACAGATTGCAAAGAAGAAACGAGAAGTAAAAATATTTGTATAAATTATGAATACATACATAGAGTGCACGTGCGAGCAAAGGGTGTGTTGACGCATCTCTATAACTCTATGAGCCAAGATGCCGCCTGCGCACCACTGTATCTATCTGTCAACGCTTCATACGCGCATGCTGCTGCGCTCACGCAATCACTTTACTCCATAATACTCGTATTGACATTATTTTGTTACCTATATGCAAATATTTTTTTTTTTGCCGAAAAAAGAGTACAATTGTTGACAAAATGCATGAAAAAGCATGAGCGCATCACAGGAATGAAAAAAATGCATACTAGGTTTTCCCCTTCCTTTCCTTAAGATAAGATGATCTCTCGTAGGTTAAAAAAACAAAAGTTAACATCATTATCATTTTCAGTCAAGAGACGTCCACTGTTGGACATAGGCCTTCCCCAGTGCATCGACCAATATTCCATGCTAATTCTTGAGGGATGGCATTTGGAAAAAATCGTAGATTGAAACATGCTAATTTCATACTATTGACAAGTAAAATTACTTTATGTGTTCATAAGGGTGTAACGGACTACCGCAAAGCAAAAGGAGGGTTATGATTTTGACAGGCTATGTATGTATGTATGTTCATATGTTTCCACGTAACTTCTAAACTAGTTATCATATTTGAACAAATGAGGTGTCGTTAGAAGCGTCTTGGTTGTCTTCTGGTTATAGGAAACATGACGTCACGTTAAATTTATTACAGCGCCCTCTAGCTTTTTAGCACATTTCAAATATGTAATTATATTTACATAACTAAAAATATGTTAAATAAAAATAAAGTTTAAAAACTAAAATCCTAACACCAAAAAAACACGATCTAAAAAGTACAAAAAATAAATTTTATAAACTAAAACCCGACTACCAGAAAAACACGCTCTAAAAAGTACAAAAAATAAATTTTATAAACTAAAACCCGACTACCAGAAAAACACGCTCTAAAAAGTACGAAACAGGAAAACTGTCTCTGCTGAAATTATTATGCCGTATTGCCGTGGTCGTATGCCACATTGATTTTATATTATTATTATAATAAATCTGTTTTGCTACAATAGGTGGCATACGACCACGGCGATACGGCATAATCATTTCATTTCAGGTACTTTTTAGAGCGTGTTTTTTTGGTAGTCGGGTTTTAGTTTTTAAACTTTTATCGACCTACGGATTCAGCGGATATCTCTCTAAAAGCAATTGCGGGTTTTAAGATTAGGTCCAAGCAACTTGTCACGAGACAACTCACTCCACACACAATAGCAGTGTTAAAAACAATACAATCCAACGATTCCTATTATTAGGATGACTTTTCGGCACTTCATTGCACAAATAAACAACAAATGTGTACACTAAAAACCACTAGATACTAATTTAAAACCTTTGAATTGTATCAGCCCACGCGGCTTACCTGCCGAATCAACACATTTAATTACCGTTCAGCACTCGACCCTTTCATTCATTTCATTTCACATTCATTCGTCAGAATGAAAAAACAGAATACTTAATGCATATTTTGATTATAAGTACAGGCCACGGCACGTAAATAGGTAAACTGCAGGCCGTTAGTTTGCGCACTAGTAAAATAGCTCGCTTTATACAAGATGCTAACCACCTACTACTATTGTACACCTCGTCCTGCAGTTTATTAGTGTTGGATTAAGTAACTACTACTCTTTGTGACCTATGAGGGGAACCTAAGTAGTCATGCTCACTCAAATGTCTCTGAGGTGGTGGCGCTATGTGGCGGGTCATTACATTCCCTCTAATATGGTTGAGTGAAATGATGGCTGACACATACGTCATACTTGTGAACAGGTGCCACCTTCGGGGACTGGTCTGCTTCGGTTTACCTCATAATATTTATTTTATTAATATTTCTTTTATTTTATTTTGTGTAACAATTGAACTGTATGGCTTGGTATGATGATGACACAATATTGTATAAAATATTGGCGATTAAAAAGAGTAACTGGCGAGTTTCTTGCCGGATCTTCTCGACCAGAAACAACTTTCCGAGCCGGTGGTAGAATCGCATTATGTTTATTTATTTCTTTAGTATATTTTATGTATCAACATATTTATGTATTAACATGTAAATTATACATAAGTACTTATAAATAGTTTTAAGTCATTCAAATGTATGACGATTTGTAAGTGCTGTGTACAAGCCTATGCAAATAAAGAATTATTTGACTTTGACTTTGACTTTGCACGTAAATAGGTAAACTGCAGGCCGTTAGTTTGCGCACTAGTAAAATAGCTCACTTTATACTTATAATTATTTCTGCCCACAAAAGGTCAGAGATGGACTTACCTGCCTATACTTACTTATTAATGATTGATCAGTATTAGCTGATAAAGGGAAACAGTAAATTGATTGAACTAACCATTAAGGACCAAGTGAACCGTGCCCTTTGTTTGCTCGGGCGTTGGCGCACCCGAGGCGTAAATAAACTAGTCTATGAGCCGTCAGTATTGTCGATACTATTCATATTTGATGCAGCTTCCTCGATCCAACAATAATGATGAGTGAACGGGAACCAGTTTAATTTAACTAACCACTAAGGAACTGCAAGAGTACCGCGCAGCGATCTGTCCTTCGTCGGCGCAAACGGCGCGTGCGCACGTAAAGCCGTCGCCAAGCCGTTACTGTTTCCGATACTATTCACATTTGTTGCAGCTTCCTCGATTCATAGTCTTAGGGCTGGACAGGAATGAGGAAAGGAAAGTAAACCCTTCAGCAAATCGGCCATGATGACAGACAAGTGCATATTTGGAGAACATTCTCCACTCGGCTTTACAATTTACTCAGTATTTTATTGTTTCAGAGGAGAAAGGAACACTTTTGAAAATCTTATTAGGCCCGCTTCACAACCAATCTTTCTCATTTTAAAGTTAACGAATTTTATCCGATAGTAATTCTTCGATACAGAGGCCTTAACGCGAACCAGACGTTAAGACCGAATCGGAGTTGCACTTTCATAATCGGAGAGCACTTTCACACGCACTGTGTTTCTTCTTGGTTCGGATGCGACAGGTATATTTTCGTTCGTTACGGGACGTCTTAGGCCCTAGCCCCGCGCGTGCACCTGCGCGAGGTTTAACGGCCTTACACCAGTACCAGTGGATTCACAAGTGCGCTGCCAACCTTCATACTCTCCTTCCGGTTGGATTGGTCCTCCAGTACCCTCGTTGACTCAGCGAAACACAACGCAAGCACTCTTCCAGTCCATTCATGCCGAAGCTTAGTTTTGGCGCAAAAGTTGAAAAGCATTTGAGTATTTTTTTTATGTGATAGGTGGCAGACGAGCAGACGGAACATCTGATGGTGAACAATTGCCGTAGCCCATAGACCCGCGACACCAGCGGAGTCACAAGTGAGCTGCCAATTTTTAAATCCCCCTTTCCCCGGATTGGTATTTGGGGGTTAATTAACGGTCAACAGAGTGTATAATCTTCCATTCGACGGCAACCCTGGCTTTGAGTAGGTACCATAGGTACTTGGAGTCCGTGAAATTGAAGAAGTCCCCCGGAAAAACACGGAACTAACATTTTAGATTTTATGTGCTTATGGACAAAGCTCAAATTTGAATGTTGATGGCGACTGAAGAGCGTTTTTCAACGGTATTTATTTTGTTACAGGATTCAGGAAACGTCGGTTATTGGTATTTTTATTTAGTTAGATAATTATGGTTTAGTTTGTATACGAGATTTCTTTGTAGAAAGATCATAAGGGTCGTAATTACGTTTGATCTTCGCGTTATGTTGTAATTTCAGAGCCAATGGATATCCATTCATTCGGGTGTGGCGCCGGCTTCTGATGGCGTCTGCATAGTTATAATTAATTTATAGGCAATATCCTTGTATTGAATAGGTATAAAAACCTGTTTAGGTAGAGATAGAACAGGCCGCTAATTAATTAGTTAGAATTTTTGAAAATTAAAACCACATTATGTTGATGACGGACGGTTTTTTTTTATATGTTAGGTGGCAGATTAGCAGATGGATCGCCTGATGGTAAGCAAATGACGCCGCCCATAGACACCCGCGATACCAGTGGAGTCACAAGTGCGCTGGCGACCCTTTAAACCCCCATTTCCCCCGGATCGGGCCTCTGGTACCCGCACTCACGCAACAGGACAGGACGAAACACAGTACAGCGCTGCTTCATGCCAGTTTTCTGTGAGGAAGTGGTATCACTCCGGTCGAATAAGTTGCCACAAAAGATGTTTGTGAGATGCATGGCATCTGCATAATTAGCTTTGAAAAATCACATAATATCCTCTTTTACTTAATTTTTTTATTTAATGTTTCAAATTCATCACAATTAACTAGAATCAATAGGTGACGCTACTGGGTCGTAAAAACCTTTTTAATGTTTTTTTCAACAGAACCCTTTTGTCAACAGAAACTTTTGTCATCAGTATCCTTACTTTTGAAAAACTGTTCTCGCTGTAGAAAACTATCGCTTTGTCCCTTTCATTGTGGTGCATGTGAAAGAGACAGAGCAATAGTTTTGGATAGCGAGGATAGTATTTCAAACTCATGGTAAGGTCACAGTTCTTGCTTATTCTGCTAATTTTAAATAGGTACAAGTCAATTTACTCCCGCGCTGTGCAAAAGTAACACTTATATCTCAGACGTAATGACGGTCGAAAGTCCAACAAGGATAACTCGACGTGACGCCGAGATCCTACTCACAGCAGAATATTTCATTGTTATTTTACTGAATCTTTCTTATTATCACCCATCACTTAGCAATTTGATCAAATCCCTATTTTTATCAGTATCACTGCGACATACAGGCTGTAACATTTACATTTCTTTATCCACGTGTTCCACGGACTATTCTGAACATCATTTTATTCAACACTTGACAATAGACACAACCTGTATGTGTGTGTATTTATTTATTTAAGTTCACCAACAGCACATCATACAAAAATAATCATAACAGCTTTTTATAGTAAATTAGATGTCAGTATGTATGCCAATTACAGGCGATACAGCGTTGATGAGTATACAATTGACAACACGTAATTAATCAATTATTTACATTGAGTATTGAGTGTGACGGTAGGTAATGATTTCAAAATTGAGAGGAAGTGCTGTTGTTACAATTTTATTTGTCAATATCTCGAACACAGAGTGGTGGCTGATTTCATTACCGGCAATTCTGCCGTACTGCCACAAGCCACAATGCAGTAGTGATGCGGTTTGAGCCAAATCTTGATATTCAAGTTATTGACTTCGAAACGGGGATGCCCCCTAAAATCATTCGGAAATTGTAATTTTTGGAGCGATCCTGGAAATCCACTAAAGTTGCGGGTAGCGAGCAGCGACTATGGAAACACATTTTTTTTTCCAAAATGAAAAATACTGTTTTTTAGGCTAGCCTTATAGGATTGTTAGAAAAAATGTTTTAGATTTTTTTTAAAGATATTTAAGTAGAAATTAAATAAAATGTAAATATCCAAGTTTGACGTCACAGCTCGGCATGACAAATTAATGACGCCTTTGCTCATGTCGACATAAGAAAAAATAAAATGGCTGACAATGGCAATAGTGAATAATGACAGAGAGATTCAACTTTTTTTATTGCATAGCATAGACATCACCTACGTAGAGCCTCAGGACCGTAGTCCTAAAAAAAAATAAAAGATAGATAAAAATGCAGCATCATCATTTCCTGCATTTTTATCTATCTTTTATTTTTTTTATTCAATAAAAACACACTAAAAATACGGAAAGCATTCGAAAAGCATATAAAAACGGTAAAATATTTTTTGTCGAATTGTCTATTGCTTTCCATCATTTTATCCTGAATGCTTTACTAGTATCAAAAATTATTTTAATAATGTATACCGGAAGCAGCTAGGTACGCAATTACGCATCACGCTCTTGATCTGATGGTTTATTCTCGGGCACTTGTCATTGAAGTCAAAAGAGATTTCATATATTCTTCGATACATATCTCAAATCAGGCTTCAATATCGAGTGTTTGAGAATAAGCCCTTTGAGACGCAATTCTCGAACACTCAATATTGAAGTTGAGTTAGAGATTTCTATGAACAACAAATGTATGAAATCTCTAAATTCGATTTCAATGTCGAGTGCGCGAGAATTGCCCCTCTGTAAACCTTCCAAAAGTCATAGAACAAAATATGTTATTCAAAATGGTTGATAGAACACGTGGTTAAAGGGATGTAAATGTTCACAGATACACCCTGTAAGTTATGAGATGAACATCTCATAACTTCTAAATTAGTTATCATATTTGAACAAATGAGGTGTCGTTAGAACGATTGTCTTCAGGTTATAAGAAATAAAAAAAAATTGCTTGACAGTACCGTGTGGGGTATCAAATGAAAGAGCTTTTTTAGCATATTTCAAATATGTAATTTTATTATCCATTGTCACTCGAGTCAATTCAAGTCGCATCACCATGCCATGCGATGCCCGGATTTTGCTCGGAATTGGGTTAGTAAGTCGGCGGCGTTATCTCCGGAACTACGAAGTACAGAAGTAGGTTTATGAGGATAAGGGTAGGAAGTTAGGAACTCAACCGAGCGATTCGCGGAGGGTAATGATTTTGGAAAAAGTATTTACTTTTTTATTTTTGTAACGGAATTGCTGGCAGTGTTAAAGTCTGCCAGAAAAAAATATAATGCTTGTTTTTATTTTGTATCTTAACTTTGAATATTGACATTTTTGGTTGGTTGTTACTTTATAATTATTTGTAATACCGTATTATTAATTATACCAAATTATTACTTATTTTACCTACATATGTATAAACAATTAGCTACATAGTATTACTAATAAAGATACTGAGTAGCGAGATAATTAAACCACCACCAATCACCAAATAATGTTTATTTATTTTTTGACATAACGTGACAATGATTACTTTTCTCTGGATAACGCTGCCAAAACATTACCTACATAATAAAATAAATAAATAAAAAATTAAGGCCACATCACATGCATTGCCCTGATTCCTGACTAACTTTCCCCTGTACTATGGTAACCAGGAACGAAAGTACCACAAAGACAGAGACCCAACACAAATATCTGTTTCAACTAAAATTTGTGGTGGCGCGGGAATCGAACCCGCGACCCTTGCATCTCAACGGGCGCTCTATCCACTGAGCTAAACTGGTCATTATGAATGGTAGGTATCAACCTATGAATGGTAGGTATCAACCTATGAATGGTAGGAAGGTATCAACCTATGAATGGTAGGTATCAACCTATGAATGGTAGGTATCACCTATAAATGGTAGGTATCAACGTAAGAATAGTAGGTAGGTATTAACCTATGAATGGTAGGTCTCACCTATAAATGGTAGGTATCAACGTATGAATGGTAGGAAGGTATTAACCTATGAATGGTAGGTCTCACCTATAAATGGTAGGTATCAACGTAAGAATAGTAGGTAGGTATTAACCTGTGAATGGTAGGTCTCACCTATAAATGGTAGGTATCAACGTAAGAATAGTAGGTAGGTATTAACCTATGAATGGTAGGTCTCACCTATAAATGGTAGGTATCAACGTAAGAATAGTAGGTAGGTATTAACCTATGAATGGTAGGTCTCACCTATAAATGGTAGGTATCAACGTAAGAATAGTAGGTAGGTATTAACCTATGAATGGTAGGTCTCACCTATAAATGGTAGGTATCAACGTAAGAATAGTAGGTAGGTATTAACCTATGAATGGTAGGTCTCACCTATAAATGGTAGGTATCAACGTAAGAATAGTAGGTAGGTATTAACCTATGAATGGTAGGTCTCACCTATAAATGGTAGGTATCAACGTAAGAATAGTAGGTAGGTATTAACCTATGAATGGTAGGTCTCACCTATAAATGGTAGGTATCAACGTAAGAATAGTAGGTAGGTATTAACCTATGAATGGTAGGTCTCACCTATAAATGGTAGGTATCAACGTAAGAATAGTAGGTAGGTATTAACCTATGAATGGTAGGTCTCACCTATAAATGGTAGGTATCAACGTATGAATGGCAGGAATCAACCTATAAATGGCAGATATCAACCTACCATTCATATTGACAGTTTAGCTCAGTGGCTAGAGCGGCCGTTGAGACGCAAGGGACGCGGGTTTGATTCCCGCACCAACACAAGTTTTAGTTGTAAAAAAATGATCACATTTTTCAAGGTAGTTTATCATCCCTCGGGATATAAAGCATATTAATGTCATAGTTTAACAATAGGATAGCTCGAATCTTGTTATACTGTGCTAATATTATAAAAGGGGAAAGTGTGCCTGTGTGTGTCTGTTTCTATGTTTTTCACGGCAAAACAGAGAGACGAAATACGTGATTTTGAAATAGATATAGTTGAAAGGATAGGTCACTTCGTGATAAAGCGATTTCCAATTTTTTAACGTACCACAGTTTAGCTTATTCAGCCACATACGATGCCTGGGCGTGTTAACAAAATAAATAACTATTTTGCTACTAATAAAAAAAACATATACCAGTGGGCTGATCGTTGCTTAAACGGGTAGTACATTATCGTGCGATGAGCACTTGTGTTTGTTTAGTGTCTGGGTGTAATATATGTTTATAAGTATATGTTAGTGTTCCTCTGTTGTCTGATATCTGTAACACAAGTGCTTAAGCTACTTAGTACGGAATCAGGTCAATGTATGAGATGTTGTGAGAATTATTATTACCCGCTTAATAATATTGTATTTTTATTGGTCAGCGGCTGTTTGATTACTTAAAAAGCCGTAAAGTTTAGGTTTAAACTATAGGTTAGAACTGACGAGTTCAGAGCGCGTGAGCCGAGTGAGCGAAGCAAGCGGACCGCGCGGCAGCGGCCAGCTAGAAGTCCAAATTATAAAATAAATTGGGACTTTTTTCTAAACTGTACATATCACTGTGTAACTCCTTTACGAAACATTTGGAGACTCGAAGTCGTGCGTTATGGGAAACTTCGAAATGACATAACCATAAGATTTACGGCTGCATAGTTATACCAATGATAACATATTCTGATCATAAACATTTTACGACATGTCTCATGGTTATTTTGTTGATCAAGGATAAAATTGGTTTATGATGGGGCCATAAAACATGCAACAGAAATGTGGAGGAATGTTAAACATTAGAAAAAGTTTTTAAAGATTCGTGGTCCGATAGAAACGTAAGGATTGGGTGACTTTTACCTGTGTTTAATGTGTGTCATAAACATTTAACTTTTAAAATTTAGTAAGTTGAATCGTGTTTCAATTATGTAAATGGTGGTTTACGTATTTATGCTTGTAACACAAGAGTGTTGTTGGTATAAAACAAATAGCCCAAATAAAATTAATATCAACAGGGTTTATCGGTAAAAAATTACATCTCTGTAACCACGTCTTCTTCCTACCATTCTGAAAAACATTTGCTTTACGACCTTTGAACATTCGCAAGAAAAAACGACGACGTATCATACAAAGTCATCTACTTACGAATACATTTTGCGGCACAGATTATTATATTAGAATAATATAAGGACGGATATAATAGTTGCTACTAGGTTATCTATCATTATATTGTATTAGATTTCCAAAGATAAAAAAAGTACGCATAACATTACGTAAACCGTCCGACGCAGATAGGCCCGATAACAGACTTAAATTATCCAATAAAATTCATAATTCAAACATTTCTGAAAATTATGACGGTAAAGTGCGGTAAGAATTCCATAACCGTAACATTAAGTATAACGGCAGGTTTAGCATAATCCGGCGATTTGTCGGGACAGTGTCCCCCTCCTGTGGGACGGTGTCCCAAGATTACCCGCGGGAGATGGTTTCACTTTGATCTCAGGGTTGCCGTGAAAACAGAAAAAGTGCTAGATTGTTATGAATTTTCTAAAATATGTAGTTCCGCTAGCCAATATGTATAATATAATATAGAGCTAAGAAACAGTAAATCATACACAGCCACTCATTAGGTTTGTATAATCTGGGAAATATCCTCGGGTCAATTGATATTGAACCTTATGTAACCTTTATAATCAGAACGTCCTCAGAGATTTAGGGCTCATTATTTACTAAGAACAAATTACTACGAATTGCTATAATAAAAGTAAATAAAATATTGGTCTAAATAAAAATTTGAATTTTGAATAGTAATAGATTGAATTGAATTGAATTGAAATTTTACATATTTGTACATTACTTATTATCAAGTTAGAACTCTCAAATTACCTAGCTCGTGCACTTATTTTGACAACATTAGTCCATGATGCCGAAATAGTGCTAAATGTAAAATTTGGATGACAGTCTTTTTTTATGTGATAGGTGTCAGACGAGCAGACGGATCACTTGATAGTAAGCAATTGCCGCCGCCCATGGACACCCGCGACACCAGTGGAGTCACAAGTGCGCTGCCGACCTTTATACCACCCTTTCCCCCGGATTGGGCCTCCGGTACCCTCACTCACGCAGCGAAACACAGCACAATGTTACTTCACGCCGGTTTTCTGTGAGGCCGTGGTATCACTCCGGTAGTCTTATTCAAATAGTGCTCGATCTAGCACCAAGAGTGCCAAGTTAGCAACACTGATCTCTGGCCCTCGGTGAGGCCGCAAAGCTTTTGTAAATATACCGGGAGAGTAATGATATGAGTATTCAGTAGTTTGAATATTGTGAAGGTTTTGTGAACGTTGCTGAATCAATATTTTAGTCATTTTAGTGCTAGAATCATTAGTCTTTTCAGCTCTTTAGATCAACAATATAAAGAAAACTGCTATTTCATACAAATGCGGCTATGTATAGAACAGCCATGGAACTTGAAGTCAACGGAATGTGCCATTTTCGGAAAAAACGTTACAGAGTGTGAAAGAGATCCAATCGGCCCTGACGCAGATTCTACACGGGTGCGGTAGAGAAAGAACGTCACCGAGTAGGTACAGTGGCGGACAGTTCAAGCTATACAAAACTGTCAAATTTCCTCAATCTATTTCGAACTCAATGTGTAACAATATAAGGTTTATAATCGAATGAAGAAATTTGACAGTTTTGTATAGCTTGATGTGTCCGCCACTGTACATCACCCCAGTACTAACGGCTTCGCGCAGTGTTTCAAGTAAGGCTTTCTTTGGAAAGGCACAGTTTGTTTAGGATGCATGTCTATGGGAACAGCTGATCAAATCTATGGTCTGACTGTATCTGATTACTACGATTATACAGTGCGCCCACGATTAGAAGGCACTTCAGTGACATTGACAGAGGGGCGTTGTAGAACATATTTTCTATGGGAAAATGTCTTTTTTTTTTATTTAATCAGTGGCTGCTACTGGTGTTGCCCGTGGCGAACACATAATAACTCTGCCAGTGTCGAGTGATCAGAGAGACACGTTATTTTTATGGTTATTGACCGGTGTGGCGAGTTTAAATCCTTTTAATATTTACTTTAATTGAGTTTTGCACCAAACACCATCTAAAACCAAGACAGAATAAAACATACACAAAGACGACACAATATTAAAGGGAGATTCTCATGTAAAATTAGAGTCTTATATTATATTTGTAAATATATTATATAAATATTCTATAACAGAGGAAGAAGAAAGAGACAGTAAGTAAGAAATGGGAAAATGTCAAAACAGCATTAGTGCCGACTTTTGCCACGTGTCAAATAACCACGATCGGACTATAGCGAAGTTGTTCTCATTGAGCCATATAAACACGAAGAAGGTGTAAAGGCTAGTTCATGGCGAATAGAATAATATAAAAGCACGAACATTGGACAGAAAAATGATCTATCTTTTGCTGTTGGGATTTCATCGACTATAATTCAATCATAATTTTATATAGTCCCATAAAAACGCTATAAAAGAACAGTGCATGCCACATCACACGTCGCGTATCGACAAAATATGGCACTTAAACTTAATTAAGCGAACCCACCCTAGTAATTGGTTTAAACCATTTTAAAAGCATGTAATTGCTGTTAAGCATTTATTGACACGTCATAATGTTCATTTTCCACGCGAGTTTATTTATGCGCACGGTAGTGAGGTCCCCCAAGTTTCGATATAGTTGGCACAGTATTATGTATGTACAGACAAACAAACATTGGGTTACTACAATTTAAGAAATTTGTTCATCCGTTTCATTTGTTCTGCCGTGTGTTCCCCGGCAGAGTAGCCGTGATTAAGCCTAATCCCATCATAGTAGCAATGACATGATTTCTCTGATGGAGGCCTCTGCCCTGCAGTGGGACAGTATAAAGGTGGATACTTTAGACTGACATCAGAAGTAAATTTGATTTTCATCAATTCTCTGTTAGTTATTGATTCTAATATGGGATACAGTTATAAATGTGGAAATGCTATCGGAAACAAAACGATATATATTTAGGTAAGCACTATTTTTTATTGATGGGTCGATATGCCCTTTCACTTTGTGTCATTTATAGTCGAAGATATGTATAAAGTGCACGTGCAAGTAGAAACAAAGTACTCAAATGCTTTCTTCTCCTATCGTAAGCTGCTCCTAACACGTTTTGATATCTTTTTCTAGAATAGTGGTCCTCAACCAGTGGTCCGATGACAACTGGTGGACCCTGTAAGAATCCCGGGTGATCTGCGAAAACGAGCAAACATAAAGCGGGATCGAAAATTCGCGCCGCGGACGGAGTCTGGTTGTTCCACGGAAAGTTCTTTTTTTTCTTTTTTTTACTGCGATTAATAGGCAAACAAGCATGCGGCCCATCTGATGGTAAATGGTAACCGCCGCTCATAGAAATCAACAATGCCAGAGCACAGTCATGCCGCTTCCTACCGCGAAAGAAGAATTCTTTTCAAATCTCGTTTAAAAAAGGACATGTCATAGCAATCAGGGAACATCGCGGCTGGAAGTTCATTCCAGAGTTTGCACGAAGTTCGAAGTTATTACAAATACTTTTTTTCTTGGAGCTTGGCTCTATTACTACCCCTGTGCAGTTGTATTCGGCGCACGCGCATCAATAGCGCACAATTAGTCGCGGCATTGTTTAGCCATCGCCGTCGACAGCCGATGATTACCACGACGCTTAGCTACATGTGTACATTATCTTTAATCATCCCATCTGATAATACAATATTGACTTTTATGGGAGTAGTGATGTTTGGATGCGGTATAAGGAGATTAAAGATGCTGAGCTTTTATTCGTATCCTGCCCGCAATTCATGTGATGGTAATAGTATCCACCGCTGGTGGAAATCGACGAAGAGTAAAGTTTTGTGACTACATATTACTTCCTTTGGAAGGAACGTTGAAACATACCCTCGTTTGAAAAAGGACATTTTACATATTATAGCGATCAGAGTTTACTACATACAGTAAGATAATAATACTCTGGTTTTACTACGAAAATCGTGAAAATAACTTATTTAATTTTGTTAAAAGTAAAAATGCATTTTTTTTAATGACGCACCTAGATAGAAGAATGTTCGAGAAACAGTTTTTCGAAATATAATATATAAAAATCCGAAATAATTTTGACTCTGTTAACTGTTACTGTATTTAATAAAAAGTTCATCATCATCATCATCAGCCCATTTAGGCCCCCACTGCTGGGGCACGGGCCTCCTTTAATCACATGAGGGGTACTTGCCATACTCACCACGCTTGGCAGACGGGTTGGCGAGGGTTTTTATATAAATGCAGAGTTTTCTTTCTCTGGGTGCTGATGATCATGCCAGCAGCTTAACCTTAATCGCCTTTTACGACACCTCGGTAAGAGTAAGGGCGGCCTATTCTACTCTGCCGGGGACCACACGGCAATAAAAAGTTACCTATATATACTTTATTTTTTATTGAAAGAAAAATCAAGTCTGACACATCCAAACTTCGCGACTCCACGACCCGCAGCAACTGACCACCACAGTACAACAACATCAATAACCGCGCTGTCAGATTGAATAAGTGTTCTCTCTCTTTCGTGTCTACCAAGATGAAGAGTACAGAGGAGTCGATAACTCATGCAGTCGGCTGACGGGAACGCAGTCTCACGACAATTACAACGTGTCAAAACGGAAACGCGTCCTGTAGGAACGGGAAATTGCTGCTTCGACGCGATTTATGGCTGTGAGGATAAACCGGTTTATGGGCTAGGTGTGAGGAAATGCTACAAACGGCGAATAAACACGATCTACTGCGTAACGACCATCTAATTATAGTTTCTGGGTGGACAATTTGTGCCACAGTGGTCGAGAATTTATAATAGTGGACTTATGACTAAAGTTTTACAACTTTCAATCGATCACAATCAATTACAATCGGTGCATTTTTCATTCCACCGACTAAAAGTTCTAGGTAAATTAAAAGCTTATCAATAATTGTATACAATTTTTCATAAAAATTAGTTCATCATTAACAATATTTTATGTTGTATTCATCTCATAAATGTCCAGGGTGAGGACCGTGCTCACAACCTTTAGGGAATGAAACAAGGCCAATTAGTGGCTAAATGCGCCATCAGAATAAAAAAAATAGGCAAAATAAATACCAGTATCACATTATAAATAAATAAATATAAATATTTCACAACATCACATACATTGATCTGACTCCGAGATAGGTAGCTCAAGCACCTGTGTTACGGATATCAGAATCAACAGTGGGATTACAAATATATTCATATAATACTTTTCTTTTTGTAATTACATACTTATAATACATAGCAAACACCCAGACCAATACAAACAAACATGTTCATGCACACAAATGTTTGTACTGTGCGGGGATCGAACCCGCAACCCTTGTATCAGAGGCAGCGTTCACTACCACTGTTCCAATCGTCACATTATCCTAGCATTTTAACTTTAAATTTGGTAACAATCTTTTGTCAGCTAACTATAAATTAACCTCTCGTACGTGGAATACTGCCAACTGTCAAATTTCATTTTTTGACGTGCCGTGGGTCCCGCTCAGGGACGCTCCACGGACAGGGGTAATTTTGTGGCAGAGGTTTAGAAAAACCTAATTTTCGCCGAATCTGCTTGGTTATATGTATTATTAACAATATTTTTGTTGATAAAACATATTTCTTCAAGTAATTACTCACACTTCACCTGATTTTGAATTGAATTGGAACTGTACTCTGAGAAAAGATATGGGTTACTTACAAGTTCGACTTATATTTGCTGATTAATAAAAAAATAAAAGACTGATGTTTCATATATTGATTTATTTTCATAATTTATTACATATATTTTAAAATAAATACGACAAAGAAGATGTTTCAATACATTTTTTTATACTACTAGTGTTTTTAAACTTTGGTTTCAAAAAAGACCTACTTCAAAAGTCTCTTAAGTGGGTCTCATATTATACTAGATATTATTACATTATTTACATCAGAGACAAAGTGTTTTTTGTTTCCAATAATTTCATTATGTTTCCTAACTAGTGTAAATAATAACACATAGTTACAAACAACATATTTTAAATATGAAGGGATCAAAAATGAGACTCAAAATTGGTCCATAGAACACTGTGTCAATAAAACTAATATTTTGCAGAACATTTAGATACAACCACGATAATAATATCATTTTTTGGATTTTCATTAAACTAAAGATTGATTACATTAAAAATAACGACTTGTTTCATAGAAAAATATCAAAAGGTAAGGTCATAAACATAGTGACCAATTCACATTTCTGATCCATGATGGCTACATAGTATGGATAAGACTTATTCAAATAAAATAAAATTATGTCATTACTAACTATAATTCGTGGTTTTTTGTTTAACGTTTTTGTTAGTGAGTAAAAAAAGGGTTATTTTAGGAATTTATTATTTTGTGCTTTTTTTTTATTTTTCGGTAAGTGACTCTTATTATCGACTTTATTTACATCATGTATTTCGATACCGCCCGGATAAAAGGTCACTTATCGTTAGCGGTTTAGTAAAGGGTTCAGTCCCGTTGTCTACGAATTTGAAGTTGTCCACTCTGCCATGCCTCTGAAAAATGATACATAGTCAATTAATATCACATCAGTCTAATAATTTTGATTACGGCACCGAATCCAAACTGAAAACTATCTAAAAAAAACAACTGTAATAAGAAAAAAAACATGAAGTACAAAAAAAATAAATTCACTATCAAGTCCTATCCATGTTAGCTTAGCCGGCAGCTATTTTGTGATGCCAAACCCCCTTCCGTGGAGAGTCCCGGAGCGGGACTTTCGAGCGCCTTCATGCATTTAAGGTAGAAGTTTCCGCATATACTACTAAAATACATGCATTTGGTCATAATCTGACTAAATTTCACTAAATAGTGATCTATGTACAAGAATTCTTAAGGGATTTTAATAAGTTTTCAATCAAATATGCAAAATTAAATCGAAGGATAATTTTGTCGAATGGCTTGGACGTTGGATCAGAGGCTGTTTTTGACCTAAAAATGTGAAGAAAATGCACATTTATGTAAATAAAATCAAACATTACTTACGGTTCTATGTCTTGAATGCCACAAAATCGCCAAAACACACAAATTATCTTAAAATCGGCCGCTCTAAATAGCAGATACAGGCAGAAAAATTCGTAGAATCAGTCACAGATTCTCTAATAGATTTTTCGTTTTTTTTGTACCACAGATGTCCTAAATAGTTGTCGAAAAAGCTCATTGTAAACCCCTTACCCGTTTTCAAACGTCAAAATATGAAACGTTAAAATAAAAACCGTAAAATAAGGCATCTTTTAGAACCGCAATCGTCAGCATTTTTTGCGTCCCTGAGCGGGACTTCCACGGTATAGCGATATTTGTTATTAACTGTCAACGTCCCGCTCCGGGACATCCACGGTTGAGAGGTTAACACTAGCTCCGCCGCCGATAAATAAAACTGTAAAACATCTGGACAAAAGTGCGCCTGTTAAATGGCTCGGTCGTTAGATTAAAAAGATCTTCGCCCTCAGGGCTAAGCATAAAGGGCCTTAAATTTAAAGGCAGTAGATTAAAGCATTAAAGGCGATCAGCTGTCACAGCCAAACACTACGTTCGCACTTGCCGGGACGTTTTAATCTGCACTTGAAATATGTTGGGGTCCGGGATATTGTCCAATTCTAACGAAGGGATGGCGCACCATCTTTTCAGGGGCAAGGGATATGTATAGTGTTTGAGTTTCTCAGGGCTTTCGCAAATGTTGCGTTTGTTAAAAAACAACCATTTATGTATACTTTTCGATTTTTATAAACTAATATTCTTATAAGGACTTGTGTTTCAATTAAAAAATAAATTATTTCAGATATATGTATAATGAGACAATAAGGTCAATTATACTTTAATTTTAATTTCAGTTTGCTTTTCACTGTTTACATTTTTTTTGCAATAAATAGGTTCACGAGCTTGCGGCTCATATGATGGTAAATGGTAGCAGCCGCTCATAGACATCAAAAATGCATCATGCCGCTGCCTACCGCGAAATTACTCTTTTCAAACCACGTTTAAAAACAGACATGCCAAAGCGATTAGGGAACACCGATTTTAGGTATTTCCATTGACTAAGAATACCTAAAATTTTAAGGTGATGTCACCGTTGGTGAGCCACGCTTCGGCATGAATGGGCCGGCACGACCGGAGTGATACCACGGCCTCACAAAAAACCGGCGTGAAGCAGCAATGTCCCAATTTAGGGGAAAGGGGGGTTTCAAGGTTGGCAGCACACTTGTGACTCCACTGGTGGTGCGGGTGTCCATGGGCAGCGGCAATCGCTTACCATCAGGTGATCCGTCTGCTCGTCTGTCACCTATCACATAAAAAAAAAGATTCCTTAATGTATTTTTAACGATTGTAGAGTGTACACCCTCAACTTAATAATAATACTATACTCCCGTTTTACAGCCTACAATGGGTGGCCGAGCCCAGCGTGCGGTCCACGAATTGCACAAACAAACATTGACGTACGTGGTCAAAATATAAGTCACACCAAAAAGTTTTTGTCACAGTGTCCTATAACTCTACAGATGTACATAGATCAGGAGACGTGTCGATCTCCTGCAGGGCAGGGTTACGAAAATTAGACCCCAGGGAGGTCGCTGCATCCGACCTGCATATGTGCATTGTGGATAGGGTTATGCAAAATTGATAACATATTATTAATAGTTTTTTAGATTTTCGCGTTGCATTGTAACTATAATGTATCAAGACGGGAATTAACACGATATTTATTATGTGATACAACATTGTGTACTCACATATTTGGCTCGACGTTTCGGCTACGTTACGTAACGTGTACACGATATTTATTATGTGATACAACACAATGTTGTATCACATAATAAATATCGTGTTAATTCCCGTCTTAATACATTATAACATTTTTTTTTTATATAGAAAGGCCAATCTGGATGACCTCACTCCGCCTGCTGGTAAGCGGCCGTGAAATCCAAATATGAGGTTGACTGGCACAAAAGAACTAACAAGTACCCATTGTGTATACCATCTTCACCCTAATGGCCTGCTGAGATGCCGTTTCACGCCCCGCCTACAAGACCTCGGATTGTATGAAGGAGTAAAGACATGAGCTGGGAGGGCATTCCATGTCTTGATGGCTCGGGGCAGGAACGAGGATAACATAATACTATACACACTATATACACTATATATATTATGTTATAAATAGGATTTAGGATTTATTGGTTTAGTTTATAATGTTTAAAGTGTTTAGTTTATAATATATAGATACCTAGCTTTATATAATAATTAGATAGTTGCACTATCGCATTAGGCTAAGCCCTGTAAAGATAGCGTAAGAAGAGAAATAAATAAATAAAAAATAAAAATAACAAATTAACATAACATAATTATAAATACGGTTTTGAAATGCTTTCCGACATAGATAGATAGATATATTTTATTGCACAAAATATACAACTTGGGTATTAACATAGTGATTAACTTAAACGTAATAGTAACTTAAACACTATTTTATTTGGATAAAATATGACACATCCTTATTATTATTATTATTTGTTTGACATTTATTGGTCAGTTAATAATTCATTTCTTATTTATTTATTTATTTATTTATTCAGTCTCACTAACAACAATACATATTAAAACTTATGCTAGGTTATAGTTAAGTTGTACTGCGTCTGATATGTATGTCACTTAGAAGTGAGCACAACACTAATAATATAAAATGTAGGTACATAATTTCTACTATTTCTAACAATGTATAATTTATTTAAGTAAGTAGTATATAGGGATTACTCATTCAGCAAACCATCCAGTATTTTAATGTTGAATTTCCTGTGAGAGTCATTGAAAATGTCCAAATCCTGAATCCTACCTTGTAGTTCGTTCTTATGATATTTTATTCGGTGAAATTATGACAATAGTATTATTATTTATTTAATTCATTTATAATGTAAATTTTAATTAATTAATAATGTAAATTTAACTAATTAATAATGTAAATTTAACTAATTAATAATGTAAATTTAATTAATTAATTATGTGCATTTAATTAATTTATGATGTAAATTATTAATTATACATACTACTTTTAATAATAATGATTAATAATTTTCTGAAATATCTGAGCTTTTTATTATTGTATGGAATCAACTGTTTCAAAACTTAATGAAGACTGTTAGCGTCTTCGTCAGGCTATAGCTGAAAATCAGCGGTTTGCCATTCGGTGAACCAAATTGCTGAGCTATCGCCATTTTGCATCACAGCGACACACAAAACTCAAACTTTTTCACTCGCACATGGCAACTACCTATGTTTTGTTATTTTTTAAATATGTTATGTATTAAGTAGTTTTAATTTTTTCTTATTTTTCGCATTTTCTTGTTTTAATTTTTTAATTTTGTAATCTGTTATTATGTGTGTTTCATGATGCAAATAAATGATTTATCTATCTATCTATCTATCTATTTTTGTGCAGTTTATTTTTGTTAATTAAAGTTTTCTGTAGTAAACGTATTTACTAGTCGTAAATTCTTCTTCTCTTCTTCGTCAGCATTATTTTTCCCACGGTGGGCATATGCCCTCACACACACAACACACACATATAACACTGATTATAAAAAATATCGTTTGGATACCATGACAATTTTTGTTAGCAATTGAAACCAATGCTTTATTGTTTTAATACAGATCCAAGAAAGTGTATCTGAATTTGGCTTCAGATAGATAGAGCAATTATAGTTTAGAACAAACGCAAATATATTTGAACCAGATTACTGAACTTAGATTTGAAAATGCTATCATTTGTTGGAACCAGACAGCGCTATTAAAGCTTTAGCTGCACACTTCAGATTTATTCTCTGATCACGTAAACCAACCCACACTTCATAACTAAAAGCGAAAATACAACAGAACGCGACAATCTTAATGACTGCCGCATTTGTCGCATGCCAATGGAAGTGCATGTCACGCTCCATTCAACATGACGCCATCCATTCGCAATGAAGTTATCAAGGGGTGGTGGAACCCCGGGGGTTCCTTACAAAAAACCTAACACGATACGGAATTGCATTACTTTTGTTAGGGGCGGTCGGCAAATAGTGAATAATGTACAACTGTCTTATTCACCGAAAGTTTTAACTCGGTATTCGCTGTGATGATAAATGTGCCGTGCCTGCAGCAGAAGGGTTGGCTTATTGTCGGGTCTTCGACACAATTGGAGAAAGATTGGCTACGTCTACTGACATTATAGAGGGCGTTAGACTTAAGCTACTGTTACAGATGTTAAAAAGCATGCTTAATGAACTGTCCACATTTGCTATCAATAAGCATGCTATTAGGCATCTTTTAGCATGCTTAAAAATAAGTAAACCTGTTTACACATGCTAAAGTACTCCGTCACACTTCCCCTTCCACCCACACTTCAGATAGCATGCTCAAAATTAATATGCTTATTAGTAGCACGTCCGTCCACACATACTACTAGCACTAGTAGCACTTTCTAGTATGCTAGTAGCACTTTCTCAAAAGTAACATGCTTTAAGCATACCCTTAATCTGAAACGATAAATAAGCATGCTGTTTAATCCTTTTTGCGAATACTTCTGGTGATTTGCTTCTAGAGGTTCTCATGTCCTCGACATAGATGTCGCATTCAACATTTATATGGACAAATATAATATGGAAATTCGATATCTATGTCGAGTGTCTCGTGCACTCGCCCTTACTGGGCCCCTAGGTCTTCTCCTTACAAACATGTTTTGTGTGGTTATCAAATAATACTAACCTAATGGCAAATGACTGTTAATCAAAGAGAGTCCTTGAATGGAGGTCATGGATACAAGAGGGAAAGGAAGATCACCATGAAGGTGATCTGGCTCTCGGACAACACGAATACCTACATAGCTGAAGGAAACGTCAATCGTGGTTGAAATCGGAGAAGACCTACCTACATCCAGCACTGGCAATGATTACATTAATAATAATGGTTTCCCTTGGATGACTGGAAACAACGGATAATAATAGGTAGAGTAACAATTTACCACTTTGGGAGTGTCTCTTGCGCAAAGTATTGTGTTTAGAAAAAAATGATGTTACAAACCTCATTTTAAATACCTATCCATAGATACCTCACCCGTATAGGTTTGATCAAAAAATTATTTTTGAGTTTCAGTTTCAAGAATGGAGACCCCACCAATTTTTTTAATTTTTTCCAATTTTTGTGTAAAAATCGTAATGCGGTTAACAAAATACATCTATTTACCAAGTTTCAATAGTACCTATACTTCTTATAGTTTCGGAGAAAAGTGGCTGTGACTTACGGACGGACGGACAGACGGACAGACATTACGAATCTATAAGGGTTCCGTTTTTTGCCATTTGGCTACGGAACCCTAAAAACAATATTGTACATAAAAAATAGTTGCCAATAAGTTTGGGCCCTATCATGAAACCATAACAAAGATTACGGATTTAATACTATCCTATTTCAATAATTTCTAGGGAAGATTCATACAATGAAAGAAGTTTTAAACTTCATCTGACGTCAACACCATTCGTATTTTTCTAGCACCATAATAAGCATTCAGCAAAACTATTCAAAGCGAAAAGTTTAATCCCCTATTGAAGAAGCAATTGTGGAAGATGACGCCTTTAGGAGAGGGGTGATAAATGACACCCGCTGGCAGCTCCGGGTTAGTTTATTATAGAATTGTGACACAAGACAAAATGCGTATGTTGCTATGACGTGACATAGGTGCGGTAGAGCAAAATTTTTATCTTCATGGTATTTAACATTGTTGACGAAAAGTGTGAAATAATATGAAATTTGGGGCCGTCAGAACATAATAGAAAGTCTAAGAAATAACGTGATCCTATAACTAATTTCAAAAAATGTAATGTATGTTCCACAGTTCGCGTCCTTATTCTTCGCCTAGACTTCCTTCGGAAGATTGTAGGCATTCACTATGCAATTAGATTTGATTCGATAATAAATCGATAGGAGGCATATTTGTTTGAATTAAAAACAAACGATAAAGTTTTCATTGAGAACAATTTTTAATGGAAAATATTTAAATTCGTCAACAGTTATCGCTGGTATTTAGATACAGTTTTCAATATTACTTGTGTTTCCATTGTTTCTAAGATGCCAAAGAAATATTAAGTGCCTACAAGTAACTTGTACCATTTTTTAGCAAACTGTTTATAACTTTGTCTTTTACCTTGATTCCTTTTATAGACATAGATTTGAGTATAATAAGTATGGTGATAACTTGGTATTTAACAAGCGATTGTCATTCCATCCCCATCATCTCGACGGATGGCGGTCTAATACTATGCATTTCTCGCGGAACTTTCTACCACGTACCTCAGTTCTGTGGAACGGTTTGGCTTCAGGAGTATTTCCCGACGGCTAGCACTTAGGGACCTTCAAGAGAAGAGCGTGGGTACTCTTTTTTAAAAAGGCCGGGAACACATTAGCGATCTTTCTGATTTCGCAGATGTTCATGGGCGGCGATTACTTTCCATCAGGTGACTCGCTTGCTCGTTTGTCCGCCTCTAGCATAAAAAAAAGAATAATTTGTATCGTTACATCTCACTATAAAACAATTACAATTGACGAAGCAATAAAACAAAATAATTCATTACCATTGTTATCTGGTTTCACAAAAGATCATCGCGAGCTTATTGTATGTTAATAAATAACGTTTATTATTTTATACATCTGTCCCTTTTTTCCAAGTAACTACGAAAGAGATGCACAAAGAAGAAGTTGGCGACAAAGGTAATTACGAGAATTAAGGGTAATTAATCCTTGAGCTTGAACAATTATTATGTTGGCGCTTCAATGGGTGTCATACCCTTATTGGAAACGTTATATTTTTTTAATCAAAGCGCTACCAGTAATGTCACTCTGTCATGAATTATTAATGTTTGTGTTTTAATAATGTAGCAATACAACTTATGATGACTTCGAAGTATCTTATTATTACTTGTATGGAGTAATGTCTTCATCAACAAAAACTGTCAGAAAACCATTACTTATAATACGTGTAAGTTATTATGAGATCTTTTTATCGTGTCGATGGCGTTCATTCGATTTTTCCAGCCAAATACTCTGCCACGCCTATTGCACTCTCGGTAGCCGGAAAGATCGCCACGCCACGTACAAATTTACTATCCAGGTACACACTGCAAGCCTGGAGACGCGTTTAATATAATTCGTTGATACGAGGATTTTTTCTGGTTCTTGATAAATCCTCGGTTTCTTAAGCCACGTCCCCGACCATACGCGATGCCGTCATATCTCGACGCTTTCCTAAAATGTATCCAACTTCATTTTAGATAAGTACCATTAAGTGCAGTAAAACTAATACTGCACGTTCCTGCAACCAGAACATTGTTCAGTCTCGATTGCGGATCCGACGAAGAAAAAGTTTCTTGCAGAACAAAGCGGTGAGGCGATGGACCGTGGCATTTACACTCGGTTTTAATCAATGAAGTTCTGAAGCGATAGGTCCCGCCACAAAGGAAATTATTGAGCCGACGGTGGCTTAGGCCTGGATAGAGGAGCGGTTTAAGCTAGAAGCTTAAAGACTCAGTGTAACGACAAAGTGAGTTTCCATGAGGATGATTAGATACGAAGACGGCGTTTCTTGGATATTTCTTCTTCTGATTGTGTGTCAATACATGAGAACAGCATTCACTAGTAAACATGACCTGTAGTGTGACGTAGGTTGGTCCTACCCACGCAATACTACACTAGTGGCCTGCCCTCACTTCGTTTCTTATTTTATTTATTTTCTATTTATTTTATTTGGGAAATCAACGGCGATACAAACATAAATTACATGAAAGTGCTTAAAAATATTAAGTAAAGCTAATTACAGATTTATTTTCTGCGCTTTTTATTTGTGTGTGTGAGTGTGTGTGTGTGTGTGTGTGTGTGCGTGTGTGCGTGCGTGCGTGCGTGCGTGCGTGCGTGCGTGCGTGCGTGCGTGCGTGCGTGCGTGCGTGCGTGCGTGCGTGCGTGCGTGCGTGCGTGCGTGCGTGCGTGCGTGCGTGCGTGCGTGCGTGCGTGCGTGCACAGTAAATATATTCTGCTACTCAAGCCCTTTTATATGATACCCATATTGTGGGAGTTGTGTTAAAACATACAATCCATATCTTTGTGACGGCGGCCATCTTGCTTCGATTTTTATCCAACATAGCTAAGAACACCTTATTCATTTTTCAAACACAAAAAAAAACATAATCAAAATCGGCTCATTTGTTCGGGAGCTACGATGCCATAGACAGACACACACACACAGACACGTCAATTTTATAACACCCGTCGTTTTTGCGTCGGGGGTTAAAAAGCAATTAAGCATGTCTGCTACCTATGACATAAAAAAATACCTATGTAAAGTTTAACCGGATCTAATATTTCCGTATCTTTGCCCCATCAGCAAACAAATCATGTGTTATCTATGCTGATAATTGTATTAACATGTTTAGTTTCGTCCCTTGTGTACCTACATAGCTCTAATCTAACCGATTTCTCACACGTGTGCATGGACTGCTACCGATTGTATTATGCTATAAACGCACTATTGTCGCATCATGTCGCTTTTATCTATGATATGAGCAAATAAACAGTGGTTTAGTGGAACTTACCATTAATTTATTATTTTTCCCCACTGTACTAGCTAAGTAAGTCTCAGAGTGTTACCCAAAGGATACACTATTATTTACAAAAATAAATAAAATTATAATTAAATATTTCACAACATCACAATACATTGATCTGACTCCGAGATAGGTAGCTCAAGCACCTGTGTTACGGATATCAGAAACAACAGCGGAATTACACATATATACTTTTACTTTGTAAATACATACTTATAATACATAAAAACACCCAGACCAATACAAACAGACATGTTCATGCACACTAATTTTTGTACTGTGCGGGGATCGAACCCGCAACTCTTGCACTAGGGGCAGCATTCACTACCACTGATCCAAAGTGGTCGTTTCAAAATGTTTACTGTAAAAACGAATCATTCACAAACGCTTTATTTCATAACTTGTCACTTTCTAATATTTTTTTACTTTGTGCCCTTTTTATATTAAGAAATTAAAATTTTGGGCGAACAGCTTAGATTAAATCAAATAGAGGTTTAATCTAAGGCGAACAGGCACCTTCCAGGCGAACGCTTGGGTGTACCTAGACATCATCGTCCATCAGGTGAGATAGTGGTCAAGCGTTGGCATATAGTTTATAAACAAAAAGGTATTTATTTTTTGGTAAAATGACAGGATATACTAATATAGTAGATCCTGCTATGAGTTTGGAAGACAAGATTCAAGCATGAGCATTCGCAACTTGATTTCAAGTTGATCGCTTGTCGCTTACGCCGCCTCCAGGACAGCTGCATTCGAATCGTAAGTGCCGTTATGGAATTGTGGCAGCCAGTGAGACAGCAGTCTATCCGATGGCCATTGAAATGGGAATCGTGGAAAAATTGCCTTCCGCAACAAAGCAGTTGCCTTGTCTAATGGAAATGCGCCGTCCTTTGGCCGTGGGCGTAAAAAACGAAGTGCAAGTATAGGTACTTGGAAGTATCGTATCGAACGAATCACGCTGCAGTAGGCTGCAGTGTGATTCGTCCGATACGATACTTCCAAGCTTCCATCTCGGAAGTCGATATCAATTAATTCCTGCAGGTTGATTGCTTTCTCTGCAATTTTCATTTGTTTTCCATAATTTGCGAAATGGAACAAATAGAAGCGAGAGGAAATTCTATTGTCCGTGATATTAAAACATTGCAGTGCAATATCGTATAAATTGAGTTTGTAGTACATATGTATTTTAAACTTAGTTATTGTTCTCTTTTAAGTATAATACTTGGACATGGACTAATGTATGTGTTATTTAGTGTTATTCGTACAAAGAAGATTTTTTTTTTTTGACGCTGGGGAATGCCTTCTTATGCTCTTCTATATTCCATACCGTCCTGACGGGGCAGGCGGGCTATGTTGGGTTCTTCTTCGGCTGCTGCCGGCGATATACCGACTAAATTTTGGCGACGCTCCCTCATCGCAAGTTGGGAATGGACATGTTAAAAACCTTACTTCACGTCCCTCTTCAGGCGGAGAGTTCGCTTACACTGCGGGCCTGCCTCCCTCCCAGTCAAGCTGGCAAGCCTAGGGGCGCCGGGAGCGCTGGGATGTACCTACCAGGGTGGGGCAGAGGCCTGTGCAATGCATGTGCCTGTGCGGTGCTGGTACGGGGGTACCACGCGATGGCTGGCCTCTTTCTCAGGGGTAGGAAGACGCGAATCTTGTCGGCGTCTTCTTCCCCTACTTGATCTTCTACGACCGTTCACGTGTGGGTCCCCCTCCCTCAGACGCTCGGCTGTCTCTTCCTGGGATATTATGTCATCGCAGAAAGAGGTAAAGGCCGTAAAGACCCGTTCGTCGACATCAATCGCCCGGAGTATGTTTGGGATTGGGAGCGTAAGATCGTTATCAACAACACCATGATCCCATGGCCAAAGTGTGTTCGGCAGTATCAATATCGGCCCCACATGCGTGACGGCATGGGGGTTTGCACTATGTTATTTTGAACCATTGACAAATGTATTGCACACTCTTCTGAAATTTGAAACATATCTAGAAGTTTATTATCACTACAGTGTGGGAGTATAGTAGGGCTGCCATAAATATTAGGACGCCGACCGACCTGGCCGATAGGCCAGCCATATGTTTGGAAATTGGGGTTTCACCATAGAGTAAGATAATAATCACTTAGTGACCGGGACATAAGGCTTCAAAGGACGGGTTAAGGTAACGGTTAGGGCAAACTACAACCTGTGCGGATAAAGAATGGGATGTAATGGGCACCCCACGAGTGCGAGTATAGACGCAAATAGTGTGCGAGCGAGAAGTGAATAGACGCGCCGCCATTTCTGATCCCATTCTTTATCCGCATAGGTTGTAGAGACGCCATTGATTGAAATGGTTAATAACTTAACATAACATTTAAATTATCATCTTTTATACAATGAAATAGTGCAATGTGATAGTGTGGCAATGCGATAAGACCGCCTAAATTGTACGTTGTATCTCTGTATACCTAGCTTTTAAGTTTTCTATGTTGTGCAATAAAGAGATTCTATCTATCTATCTATAGTGCAATAAAGAATTATGAATTATGAACTAAACCGGATATCTTTATAACCATTTCGGAGAGCACTTACACTAATTTGATTAATACTTATAAAAAGTAGTGCACAATTATTAAATATATAGTATAAATCTTTGCTTAGAGACTGGAAGTCTGAAATTGCTTAAAATAGATCCGGTTTAGTAGCTAATAATTTAAATTTATTGGCGTCGCTAGTTAGGGGTACCACCCGCTTCATAGGACGGTAATCAGATTTAATGAGTTAAAGCGGATAAGATACGTAATCTGAGTACATATTAATTTGTTTTGATTCTGTATCTAACTGAAAGGCTCCCGACGTTTGTGATAATAGAGTCGGTCCAAAAAATTAGATAGGTAGATAAATAAAAATAATAAATACCACAATGAATGATCTAGGTGTTAACGCTACGTGTGATGGGTTCCCAAAATGTGCCTGCAGGCTGGTAATCGCGTGGTTGATACGACTGTTTATCACATTATGAAAGGGCCGTTGACGTCGACAAATTCTCGTTCCTGTTCTAATTCAAATCGAACTTACTAGGATTCTTCAGAGTAATGTAGCTAGGCGATCGTCCATTTGATTCCACCCAGTCTCCGGCCGTCGAATTTAAGGTGACGGGTAGGGCATACTAGCGAGGCCAATCGATTTTAATTTTCAGCTACTAAACCGGTTCTATTTTAACAACTTCGGGGTTACAACCTCTCGGCAAACACTTATACTATTTATTAAATAACCATACAAAAATGTTGGGTCCGTTTTTGTACGTGATAAATTAATTCACGCCAAAAGTGGCCGCTATTGGCGTCAATCAATTTTTCGCGTACGCGTTGAACCCACAAGTTGATGATGAGAAAGGTTCCTTGACAGCGCCGTCTGACGTTTACAACACTTGAAACAGTCCAGACACAACGTAACACAACGTATATTATATTATATAGTATATTTTGGCAATTTCGCACAAGAGACGCACACAGCGGTTGCCCACGATTCTTTTTCGAGCAAAAAAAAGCATAGTTCACTACTGACTTCACGCCAAATTCAAATTTACAATTTCGCGCTTAGTTTGGTTCGATTTAAATAAGATAAGGAGTTTGAAGAAGCTTAAACAACAAGGACATGCATACGATTGCACCCGGCAAGATCGCTAAAAATAAATAGGTCTTATGCGGCATCCTAAGTCAATGTCTTATACTATCTTTCTTTTTAACTTTATAACATATTATTACAATAACAATATTTAAATTTAGAGTGTCATAAAAACGTTAAGGATAACGTAATAAGGAAAATTCATAGAACCTGGTTCCGAAGGTTACTAAAGTTTAATTTTGCTTATCAACATATTATACAATGACTTCGTATAAGTGTTACAGATATCAGACAACAGAGGAATTAAAAATATATTGCCTACTTAAATACTGTAATACACAGAACAAACAGAAGAATGTGATGTGATGAACGTGTGTGAAATTGATCGAAACCCGAACTCAATGCAGCAGAAACGCCATTTCAGCCACATTTTAGCACCAAATCGACCCCATAAACACCGGCCTGACAGAAATAAAGAAAACAATTCCACGATTCACTTATAAAAGTCCATAAAATGGCTACTGCCGTCATGGGAAATGAGCCGGGAACTTCTTCGAGTTGGATTACTTCGAGCTGGGTTTGGGTTATTTGCTGGGTTGCTAGCCGTGGTCTGAAAAAATTGCCAAAAGTGGAAATCAAAAGGTTATTTCCACTTTAGGTAAACGCTTTATTAAAAAGTTTCGCAATAAGGTCTGTACGATTGGCAATACGGTAATTTGAATACATGTTACCTACAATAAGTACGAGTATTGTAGTCTGAAACACTACGAGTATTTTGTTCTATACCCTGATTTTTTTGTACATGGCTTTACTTAATTTGCCAATGTCAAGTAACTTATCGAGAATAAGTAGATAGTCAACAGACAATGTTAGTCAAAGTCACAGTCACTCAATAAAACGCCGGTGTTCAGGGTTAGGTTTTATCGACCTACGGATTCAGCGGATATCACTCTAAAACAATCGCTAAAAACGATACAATCCAACGATTCTTATTATTAGCATCAAATTTTGGCACTTCACTGCACAAATAAACACCAAATTTATACACTAAAACCGCTAGACACTAATTTAAAACCTTTGCATTGCATCAGCCCACGCGGCTTGTTTTAGCCCTACCCGCCGAATCACCCTGATTTTGAATTACCTATACAAAGCAAACTGACTGAAGGAAACGTCAAGTTCTCATACATTTTGACATTTTCAATTTTAAACGTGTGTCAACAAGAGTACAAATTATTTTTTGAGATAATTCCGAAAGGGTAACCGTGATCCAATTAGTCCGGTTCCCCTGTCTAAAAGGGTTGCGAATCGCTTCGTTGTAATCATTTGTAATGACCAGATTTCCCGATTGGCCGTGTGGTCCCCGGCAGAGTAGAATAGGCCACCCTCACTCTTACCGAGGTGTCGTAAAAGGCGACTAAGGTAAAGCTGCTAGCATGATCATCAGCACCCAGAGAAGGAAAACTCTGCACTTATATCAAAACCCTCGCCAACCCGTCTGCCAAGCGTGGTGAGTGTGGCAATTACCCCTCATGTGATTGAGGGAGGCCCGTGCCCCAGCAGTGGGGACTTAAATGGGCTGATGATGATGATGATGAGATTTCCCGAATCCTGAATCATGGTCCAAGTGTATCCCGGGCTCAAAAGCGACAGCTTTTTTTATGTGATGGGTAGCAGACGAGCAGACACAAGTGGAGTCACAAGTGCGCTGCCAACCTTGAAACCCCCTTTTCCCCGGATTGGGCCTACGGTACCCTCACTTTCGCAGCGAAACACAACACAATGCTGCTTCACGCTGATTTTCTGTGACACCGTGGTCTCACTCCGGTAGAGCTGGCCCATTCATGCCGAAGCGTGGCTGTCTCCCGGCAGCTTTGGTTACAACTGGGAATTGCACTCTAAAATGAGGAAGAACAGGATGAAGAGTGTATGGGAATCACGTATTATCTTATACTGTCAGTTTTCTGAGCATAATTAAAAATCGGCCGTGTGGTCCGCGGCAGAGTAGAATAGGCCACCCTCACTCTTACCGAGGTGTCGTAAAAGGCGACTAAGGTAAAGCTGCTGGCATGATCATCAGCACCCAGAGAAGGTAAACTCGGCCAATATCAAAATCCCCGCCAACCCGTCTGCCAAGCGTGGTGAGTATGGCAATTACCCCTCATGTGCTTGAGGGAGGCCCGTGCCCCAGCAGTGGGGACTTAAATGGGCTGATGATGATGATGATGAATTAAAAATCAGATCTTAGCTAGAGATGTTTTCTTTTACCTACAATTAGGTACAAATTACCTAAAACGAATGGCGGCGTTAGTGGATCAAACAAGCACCCCTAATGCCTTGTAAAAACGTAAAAAGGTAACAAAATGTTTTTGCTGACAACTCAGATTATTTGCTCTGACATTCATAAACGTGATCGTAATATTTCGCCTTGATCCACTTTGTTTTCGTCGGCAACTTTTATTTTAGCAATTTACTTGGAAATGAAATTTGCTAATGTTCACTGTATAAACATGGGCGCTTCAGACTTATAAATTTTGTTTTCGATACGATTTATTATAGCTTCATTTCTTTATGGTTTGGCCTAAATAGAAAAAAGAAAAAAAAAGAGAAATGTCGAGAACTTTTTGGTTTAGAAAGGAGGTATATTGTATAAAAGAGGTTTCACATAGGTAGGTTTATATCGCTTCTCGGCCTTTTGGCTAAGATCAAAGTGTAGGTAGGTTTATGTGAAATATACTGAACTTACCATCGAGTACATACTACGCGAGCGGAATATAATCTATTTTGAATATTTTATCAAAAACTATAAAGCGGCGTAGTCATTTAGTTGATTTGATTCCCTTGTTAAGGTGAAACGACGCCAATTTATTTAACTACTGATATTATTCTTTAAGGTGCCGTGTAGGCCACACTATCGACGCCAATTAATTTTAATTTTTAGATACTAAACCGGATCTATTTTAAACAATTTCGAGGTTACAACCTCTCAGCAAACACTTATACCATTCATTAAATAACCATGCAAAAATGTTGGGTCCAACGCGTACGCGAATAATTTATTCACGCCAAAAGCGGCCACAATCAATTTTTCGCGAACAAAAACGGACCCAACATTTGTGCATGGTTATTTAATAAATTGTATAAGTGTTTGCCGAGAGATTGTAATTCCGAAATTGTTTAAAATAGATTCGGTTTAGTAGCTAAAAAATAAAATCGATTTGCGTCGCTAGTGTGCCCTACCCGTCACCTTAACTACTGAACTGTATCTATTTTTCTGAATGAGGGCTATCGCGTTCGAAAATCCGCAAGATGGCGTACTATAGGCCTGAGTCCATCTACAAGTTGATTGGGTATTTTGAAACGTGATGTTAAATTTTTCAACGAATAAATCAGCCAATGATGTTAAAGTTGCATTTCGGTTCACAGGCACGCCATCTAGCGGATATTTCACACGTGATATTCCCCATTGTAAACCGTTATAAACATGGCAAACCTGAGTACTATTAATCGATCATTGTTTTTTGTACTCACTTTTACTGTACTTAATAACAAGACTTCTCTTTTCCTGGATCATAGTCCAAGCGTACGGGCTCCAAAGTATCAGGAGGAAACACGAAGAAATCGTGATGACTCTTTTTATTCGCGGTACATATCATAAAGTTAATAACAAACAAGTGAGGAACGAAATAATCTTAGAATAAGGTTAATATTCTAAGTAAATCTTAATAATAAATAAATCAATTCTTTAATGGCAAAAATAGAAACATTTTACATAAAGTCAGTGACATGTGCACTAGGCTCAAGAGCCCAATTCTCGTGCTCATGACATTTATTTTCGGCCTTACAGAAAACCGGCGTGAGGCAGCACTGTTTGACGACCCGATTGGAACAGTGGTAGTGAACGCTGCCTCTGATACAAGGGTTGCGGGTTCGATCCCCGCACAGTACCAACATTTGTGTGCATGAACATGTTTGTTTGTATTGGTCTGGGTGTTTGCTATGTATTGTAAGTATGTATTTACAAAAGAAAAGTATTATATGTATATATTTGTAATCCCTTGAACTACATATCTCGGAGTCAGATCAATGTATGTGATGTTGTGAAATATTGATTATTAGTTTTATTATTATTGCTGTGCTGTGTTTCGCTGCATGAGTGAAGGTACCGGAGGCACAATCCGGGGGACAGGGGGGTTTAAAAGTTGGTAGCGAACTTGTGACTCCACTGGTGTCGCGGGTGCCCATGGGCGGCGACTATCGCTTACCATCAGGGGATCCGTGTGCTCGTCTGCCACCTATCACATAAAAAGAAAGATTTACATTAAGCCAGTGACTTGTGCACTAGGCTCGCAGGCCTTTGTCGCAGAAGTCGTTGAGTGAGCTAATTAGGTATTTATACTGAATTTACAATTTGCGGGTTATACTTAACTTAAGAGTCCCTTTACAGAATAAGTGCATTTTTCGATAACAAACCTCAGTCCCTATTTAGAGAGCGATCTACAACACATTTCATTTATTGGCCGGGACCGATGCAATCACACATGCAGCATCACGTGCGACTAACGTTAATTCTGTCTCATTATTGGGGTTGGAGCGATATTGCCAAAGCTCCTATTGTAGTCCATAGTGAGGAGATATTGCGGCCAGGGGAATTCGACGATGCATGGAGTTTATTGTTGAGTGATAATTTATAGATGCGCATTTGACGTTTTTGATCATTGATATACTCTAGACGTTAGCGTCTGTTTAAATCGAAATAAATAAATAATCACACATTATCAGATATATCTACATCATCCTTGATCAAGTTTGATTGCTATCAGAATTAAAATAGCTACCACAAATTGTACCTACCTATTTAAATAGATTTCAAAAATGAACAAAGACAATTAGTATTCACCCACTTGCCTTCTGTTCTTAGCAACCAACCAACTGAATCAAGGTTAAGTATACATTTCAGAAATTATCCGAAGCATATAGGTCCTGTCGATGGTTTTCCTTACCGCATATTACAAATCCAGCTGCTCGGATTCGAACCTACGTAGTTCTTATCCACTGAGCTACCATCAGTTAATAATAATAATATCCTCCAACCGATTACGGTTACGGCGACCAATCTCATCGTTCAGCCTCGTTCGCAGGATATATTATAGTGTGAAGTGTGCGCGCAAACACAAGTGAACTCACTATTCCCTTACCCTCATATTCCGATGGGGCACCACTGTGACACGACCGGAGAGGGATCAGGCACAGGACCAACGGCTTAACGTGCTTTTCGATGCACGGGGGTACAAGACTCCGGGCTGCCACTAAGAATTTCGTACCGAAAACTGCGGTACAAAATTTTGGCCCGACCCTGGGATCGAACCCTGTACCTCTTGCGTAGCCGTTGCTTTAAAGTGTACACTTACCACTGCGCCACCGAGGCAGTCACTATAAGTTAGTGTACTCGTAGGTACGTTAGCTTTATTTTTATAAATATTCCATGGACAGACTTCATTAGGGCTACAACACAAACCTCTATTTGTGGAAACCTCCCGAGACGCTGTAAACCGCAACAAGTGGAGATGCATCGTGCGAGCCGCATCAGCATTTACTTTCACACCTAAGATTTATTTAATTTCTTAACTGATAGTGTAACTCTGTTAAGTTAAGTTACTGGTTACCCAAGATACAGGCTGTGCCTAGTTTGGGATCCTCTCCTCATTTCAACAAATGTATCAGACAATTAATTACATAGATTATTTACTTCGTAATAAATGTACCTAAATCTTTGTTAATCCAAGTAACTCGGTATAATAATTGGCAACAAAGCATTTTTTACTAACCACGACCACTCTGTCAAGAATGAACAACTAAGGAACAGGAGACCTATTAGCGGAAAACATCCGACCAATCTTTATCCATGGAGGAATCTATGGTATGTCGTTAGATTTTTATAGAATGACGGCGCTATTGTATCGGATTAAGATTGGTCGAATCGGCCCTAATTATGATAAGATATTAAGAACATTTCCATGAATTTCCTCAACATGTCCACAAAGCTCACAACTCCACGTCCATAAACTTTTGTCCAACGCTCATTATGCCCCCAGACTCAATATTCCTCATTATCGCATCCCCTGTGTGAGTATGACGTCATTATCGGCAGCCGAACTGAGCGCAGGGGCGTAATGAGACTTGATTGAGACGTAGCCACTGAGTCACCGGGTCAGGGGCAATCCGCCCCTGGTGTTTATAGTTTCGCCCACCCTAGTATAAGAAGGCGTGGGGAGCAGTTCTGCTTGGAAATTAAGAATTCTTTTTATAGTTCAGGGGGCACGTAAAGCAAGAGCGATGGTGGCTCATTAGTTTAGAATGCGCCTTCCATAGGGGGGGTCGCTTTTTTTTTTGTTTTTATATGAGAGGTGGCAGACGAGATGACGGATCACTTGATGGTAAGCAATTCCGCCGCCCATGGACACCCGCAACACCAGTGGAGTCACAAGTGCGCTGCCAACCTTTTCCCCTTCCCCCCTATTGGGCCTCCGGTAACCTCACTCACGTGGTTCGAATCCGAGCATGCACCTCTGGATTTTTCAAATTTATGTGCTTATTTCTACCATTAGCTAAGTGAGACCTGCACGCTTCGGATAGTATCTGAAACGTGTAACAAAGTTTCAGTTGGTCTGGTTCCCTTGCAACCCTTTAAGGGTTGCGAAGTTCAGACGGCAGTCGCTTTTTTTTATGCTAGAGGCGATGAACGAGCAAGCGAGTCACATGATGGAAAGCAATCATCGCCGCCCATTAACATCCGCGAAATCAGAGATCGCTAATGCGTTGCCGGCCTTTTTAAAAAGGAGTACGCTCTTCTCTTGAAGGTCCCTGAGTCGTAGCCGTCGGGAAATACTCCCATAGGTAAACTTTTCCACAGAACTGAGGTACGTGGTAGAAAGTTTAGCGAAAAACGCACAGTATTAGACCGCCATCCATCGAGATGATGAGGATGGAATGACAATCGCTTCATACCAGACTGCCTAAATACTGAATTATGGTCCAAGCGTACCCCGGGTTTCAGAGTGACAGCTTTGGACGCAACTGGGAATTACACGCTGAGATGAGGAGGAGGGGCACGTGATAGTAAAATTGTTATTTTCTGCGGCTAAGTATGAGACAGACTCGATGAAAACGTTGACTAATTTTTAAAAGCTAGAGGCGGAAAACGAGCAAGCGAGTCACCTGATGGAAAGTAATCAACGCCGCCCATGAACATCCGCGAAATCATAGAGATCGCTAATTTGAAGAGAAGTCAGTGTTTTTAGAGACATTTGATTACCTAGAACTAAATTAAACATAGGTAGGTACAGATCGATCGGCAATTGTAAACATGATTTCCTACTCTTTAACATTTTTCCTTGTATTTTTATTTTTCACAAATCATGATAGATCTCTCTGTGATAGGTCTCTCTGTGCCTTTTTCTTACTCTTGACATCTCGAATAATCGAGGCATTACAAATAGAAACCTGTTTTAAACAAGTGAATGCTGAGACTTTTTGCAATCCCAATAATCTCCAAGCCAGATTTCGGCTAAGGCAGCGCATTTTCAACGATCAGCCACTTTCAGGATATATAATAGTGCTCAAGTGTGTGCGCAAACACAAGTGCCTTTTTTTCCCTTGCCCTCCTATGCCGATGGGACACCAGTGTGACATGACTGGAGCGGGATCGAGCGCAGAACCAACGTGCTTTCCGAGCCACGGTGGTACAAGACCGCCAAATTCCAGACTTCGGGCTGACACTGAGAATTTCTTAACAGAAAAACTCAGGTACAACTTTTGGCCCGACCCGGGGATCGAACTAGTGCGACCCACTGCGCCAACGAGGCAGTGTAATAAGTACTTGATTAGCAAATACAAATCTGAGGAGCTTCTTCCAAAAGCACCATATTAAATCCCCACTGTCGGATACGTATTCATTTCCAAACCTCGTACGTGACGATGCATCCCTAATTTTTACTACACTTTACTACTGGGGTCAAATAACGAGGTCTGTATTTGCTCGGCTACCGGACCCTCTCAGAGTGATTATTGACACTCGAGAGGGCGCTATTTGTATAGTGTTCTGGCAATGTGACACGTTTCTATGGAACTTTTTATTGGGGTGTATGATCGTAAAATACAGCGGACACAAATGTTACATCATTCGGATTGGCATCCATATATTTTAGTGTAACAGAAAGGGATTTAATCTCGGCTATATAAGTTGGTGATTGTTTTGTAGGCACGGTCTCGCCCAATCGCCCAAGGGATTGGTGAAATGATGGTTTGAAAAGAGTCGTTCCAGGTTTAAATCATCAAAGTTTAGTCATTTGAATACCGAACTCCTCCAAAAGGTAATATATTTATTACGTATAGGAACATTTAAGTGTGGTAGAGCCACGCTTCGGCATGATTGGGCCGGCTCGACTAGAGTGATACCACGGCCTCACAGAAAACCGGCGGTGAAGCAGCACTGTGCTGTGTTGCTGCGTGAGTGAGGGTAGGTACCGGAGGCCCAATCCGGAGGAAAGGGGGGTTAAAATGTTGGCAGCGCACTTGTGACTCCACTAGGTGTCGCGGGTGTCCATGCGTGGCGGCAATTGCTTACCATCAGGTGATCCGTCTGCTCATTTGCCAACTATCACATAAAAAAAAATGGAATAATAAAAATGGAACGCCCAGCAGTAGACGGCTGGGCGATCTTTACGAGTTACCGATGATAAATCACTTGCGCGATGTAATCTACACCTAGCGCCATCTATTGGTTAGATTTGGAACAAATTGCGAAATCATGACCCGAAACGAGGCCTAATACTCAGCTCTAGTTGGATGTGGGCTGAGATGATTATGATAAACTTAGCAAGGTACTTCTTTAATCTTGAAGAATAATCTCAGTGACTTACTCAATACTCAATATCTTTATTGCATCTATAGGTTACATAATTAATTTTCCATACTCACATTTAAATACAATACAGTGCTAAAAGCTTAACCCTGTTTGTAAATAAGTGCTTACAATGAACCAACTGAATGATACAAACATTAGTTAATCAATCTCTATGAAGGAAACATGAAAGTTATTTTCTCTGTCGTCCCAAAATAAGCTTACTCAAGTACATATTTTGTTCACCAACTATTTAATCAAGTGGCGACGAAAGTTTTGTCGTGTTGTTTACTCTATTGATAAGCTGTCACGCGATGTCGATATGACACGTAAATAAATGGGTAAATGTGCTCATAATGTTTTTATTATTAATCTTTGTCTCACAAACTAAGGTAATAAAAGTTTGATGGGTATTAAAATAATACATTTGATAGTTTATATTCAGGCTACATAGTTATAGTTAGGCTGTTACTTATTTAATGTTTGTTTCGTGGAGGGGGATATAGTTTTGCGTTGCCAAACGAAGTTGAAGAAATTTTCGTTCAGGTTAGGGGATACTAGTATGCCGTATAGGCGGACATCCGCCCGGGGAATATCCTGGAGGGAGGCTTTGGCTGTATCACCATGATATTCCCCAATATGGGCGATGAGGGAGAACCGCAGGGGGTTTAGTGGGTATGCCTTTGCCTGGCTTCTCCTTGGGAGAAGCCCCCCGCCAAAGGAGAGCCCCACATAACCCGGCCACCCCCCGGTGGTCTGGTATGCATAAGGTAGTCGGCTCATCTCATGAGCCGGCGGCATTACCCCTGCGAAACCAAAAAAAAAAAGGGGGATACTAGTAGCATAGGACTAATTAGCATTCAGTTACGTTAAAAATGAGAAACTGACAAAATGACTCGACTGTTCCATTTGTTAGGTGTTATTCTGCACTTCGATCTATTAGTGCTGCCGTTTGATTTTGATTAAAAATGCATAAATGTCAAAGTTCCGTCCTTATGTGTACGTGTACAGACTTCCCAAATCCTGGATCACGGTCTTAGCGTACCTCGGACTGGAAATTACACGCTGATATGAGATGAAACGTTGTTTGATGTTTCGCCAGCTTTACGACAACAGCTGTTCTTCTGTATCCACTACAAAAATAAAAAGATTTTGCCATAGCTTTAGTCACTTTTATAATCCGCGCGTAATATCCTGCGTGCAGAGCTATCTTTTGATTTTCTTTAAGTCCACACGTGTTAGCAATACGTCATCCCCAGACCATCCCAAGCAATAAACTTTAGCTAAAAAGAAGATGGCCGCTTCAATAGCGCGTCAGTTTGAATAAACAATGTTGAGCGCGATTCGGAACACTTGTCCCCATTTATTACCGATCTCAATTACTCATTTCGCCTCCTCGTGCGCAGACGCATACGTCTTGCGCGCGACAGTATTGCTTACTCGGCGCGCGCATGACGCAGGGTTGCCACTGTTATCAGATGCTGGGAATATTTGTAGTGCTAGGGATGCCATAGCTGACAATTAACCTTCGAAGGCGAAGGAAAGGAATGAGACTTTATACAGTTGCGCACGTTGTCAGCGGTTGCGGGGGCAGCACCGGCGCCAAAGCCTCTGCCAAAACTGACCCTGTGCCCCTCTCGCATTGGGCGGGAGTATACTACTTCCGCCACGTAGGTATGCACCTACTGATTTTAATAATTTTTTCGCCAGTAGAAAGCTTTTTTGAGAGTCTCCGTGGTAATACAGTATGAGGTTCTTTGAGGTTTTAAGGGGTTGGCAGCGCGTATGCAGGTCCACTGGAGTTGCAAACGTGCGTAGGCGGCGGTAATTTGCCACCGACCTAGTATTAAAAAAAAACTTCAGGGAAACGTCTTATTCTTATTGAGAGACATCCTTTAAGAAGCTCCCGCAGATCATCCTAAACACGTCATCTTTCCGTTAAATTATCTTAATTTACTTTACTACTTCTACTTCGAAGTGGTAAGTCCGTAGAGCAGCCAACAGTGACAACCCTGGGTATGAGGCGGGCGGGACGTGCGCGCGAGTGCGAGCGCTGGCAGGGGGCGAGTAAATCAACTCTTTGCATTCACGAGCTGCGCCGGCGCGCTGCAAATATCAGATTAGAGTTTAATGCTCGATACAGGATGAGGTACTGTTAAATATCGATTGAATGAATGACTAATAATAACCAATCATCTATCCTATTCTCGAATTACATTTCGAGGGAATTTCTGGTGTTAATACTATGAAGCGAAACGTTTAGCAAATTTTTAGAGGAACCTCATTTTCGCACCAAAGAATGAAAGTGACAGAAAAAAAACAATTTACACAGAATTACATGTATGGGGGGCCCCACCCCCAATTCTTTTTTTTACTATTTAGTGTCATATTTTTGTAGCGGTTCATACAACACATATTCCCATCAAATTTCATCACTGTAGTACTTATAATTTCCGAGTAAATCGGCTGTGACAGACGGACAGACGGACAGACGGACAGACGGACATGACGAAACTATAAGGGTTCCGTTTTTGCCATTTTGGCTACGGAACCCTAAAAAATCAGTAATAAAGTTTTTAGGATTGAATACGACACAAGAATCTCTCCCGTATTACCTCCTAAATTCATTTTTAAAATCACTGTTAAAATTGTTATACTTATAAATACTTTCATTTAAAAAACCACGTAAGGAGCAGCACAGCAGCCTGTAGATGAGTTGCGTGGAGTGCGCGTGCGCCGGTACAGTCTCGTTAGCGTCGGCGCCGCGCGACAAATGTGACGTTCTTATTTACGGCAGCGAAATGCCGATTGCTAAGGTCACACGCACAGACTTTCTATACAATTGTATTTACATTGGGTATAGGTATCAGGTAGTTGTCTGTTTATCGATTGTTTAGTCGAAAGTTCCGCGAAGTCTGTGTGTGTAGAATTCGTTTAGAAAACTTTGGAACACATTCTTGAAAGAGCTGAGTTTCCCTCCCTTTCATCCTACACAACTCTTTATTTGTTTAGCATTCAGTAAGGTTGACTACGGTAGGACTAAATGTAGGTAACACTTCTAGGGTATAGCAGCTTAGATGTAAACAATAAAAATCTTTCAGCATGATAGAGCGAGATCCTGAGTCACTGACCAAAGAAGACAAAATATTAGTTGTAGGTATTCCTACAGTCAAATACTACGGAACGAAATTGGATCATAAATGTGAAATTCTATGGGCTCCACTAAGGGTTAACTGGCAGTTTAGGTCGTTTTTAACATTAATGTACACATAATTAAGGCCAAAGACGATTAAATTGGAAACTCGCCGTTTGGACGGAGTCGTCTGCCCATCAGACGAGCCAATAGCACTCCACTCGTCGTAGGAATGCGTCAGACATTAAGACGTCTCCAGAAGAGCTGCATAAGTTTCTAATTACGGATATAACTGCGCCCGCGCTGCTCGCATATCCATTATCCCTGCCAGTAGAGATGGGAAAAGTAATAGTTAATTTTTCGACAAACACGTGCAATAATCAGACCTTTTCGCCTAATGTTAATTATGATCTCGGGGTCCTGGGTTCGATTCCTAGGTCGAGCAAAAAGTGTGTTTCGAATTTTTCGAACATAGCTCGGGTTTGTGATCACCAATACGCATTTGCCATAACGCAATAAGCCTAATCCCATCATAGTAGCGATGACTGGATTTCTATGATGGAGGCCTTTGCTCTGCAGTGGGACAGTTATAGGCTAATACTTTTTTTTATCGATATATAAATCAGACGGAGGGGTGACAAGAACGCTATTTCATTTATATGAATCGCTTTTTATAATCATCAAACTGGAACACTCGTCTTTCATAAGCAAAGAGAAATTGTTTGTTAAAATTATATTAGATTAATCTAGGTGCTTTTGAAGCAAAATTGATTCTTGTTTATCCGATCAATTTTATAAATGGGTCGGTTATTAACTATTTCAACTATTTTCAGGCCAAAATAAATCGTTAAACAATCAATTTTTCACGTATTTACTTACCATTGTTACATCTCTACGCGCCAGAGACACTTCCGGAGGCAATTTACAACCCGCGCCTGAACATTTTAATTGCGGACTCGTTAAACGAATTACTATTTAAACGGGACCAGCCATATATCAAAATGGCGGACAATTTGTGTGCTAGAGATGGGGTGAGTGTAAAATTCAAACTATGACTGAACAATAGATTTTTTTGCGACATACCTAGTTTTTAAAGGATTTGGTCAAAACTGTGTGATTTGGCAAAAGCTCATCTGTCCCTCCTCCTCTACTACCAAATGTCCCTCCTCTACTATCAAATGTCCTTTGCCTGAAGGTTGTCTGGTCGCTTCCAGCGATAAGATCGCCGAAATTGAACAATTAAGTTTATTTAATGCCTACCTTTTTTAAGTTGTGATTTTTTTTGTGCAATAAAGTATATCTATCTATCTAGATAGATAGCACAGATGTGCTCACATCATGAGCGTGAAATGAAGAAATCTTTAAAAATATTTGCGGGTAAAAATGTTTTATTTTTAATTCCATAGTTTTGGGTTATTTAGCCAGTAGAAACAAAAATTGTCAAAAGAACTTCTTTCTAACTGTATTCAGGCTGTGTTTCTCGATTTAACTGAGACTATTAAACTGATTTTGATTAATGTTATGATATATTATCGATATATAACTGTTGTCCGTCTAAAAAATTACAATTAATATAATTCAATATCGATAATTTAGATCAAGACTTCGTTTGTTTAAAACAAGTGCTATTCAATTATGAGTATTGCCATTCAAATTTTTGTTTTGGAATATTATGTTATTCTACATTCATGTTTTTATCAACAACAAAGCTAAGCTTGGTTGATTTGTGAATAATGAAAAGATCATCTTCATAGATCTCTGAACAGCACCATCATTCGGAAACCGCTCTGCGCCTGTGCTGCACTCTAGCGCGGGTTCTTGCCTTGCTAGGGCTGCTACTTCGCTTACCTTATTATCGATGCAGAAAGTTGCGAAAAAACAAAATGGAATACCTACATGAATTCTAATTTGAATAATTTTGGCGTGAAGCAGCGCTTGCGCTGTGTTTCGCCGTGTGAGTGAGGTTACCGGAGGCCCAATGGGGGGAAGGGGAAAAGGTTGGCAGCGCACTTGTGACTCCACTGGTGTTGCGGGTGTCCATGGGCGGCGGAATCGCTTACCATCAGGTGATCCGTCTGCTAGTATGCCAGAATACTATTAAACTTTTTCGCCAACACTGGCAGTTATTATAAGCCTAGCCAAACGGATGAACCGGGCTTCACGCAGTCATAAATTACCCAGTTTTATTGTCCGGAGTGTAAATGTAGCCAGCTATGACGGAGCCTTTGTTCCCTGCTGAAACTGAAATTACCGTTATTTCCTCGTCCAATTTAAACATCAAATTGATTGTTAATGGCCGATATCTGGAATAATGAGACGGATTTTAGCGGCGAAATTTGTGGTTCTTTATTAATGCTTTGTTGGTTTTGTGAGCGGTAATTTTAAAGGTTGCAGAAGTGGTGGAAACCACAAATAAGATGAAAATGAAAAGTTAAATTATTTATTCAATTTAGGTGCAAACATCTTGTTAATACTTGAAGATTGTGATTTTGACTACTGACGATTAGACTGTAAGACGAGCTTGTTTTTGAAAATAATAATAATTCATTTGTGTCAAGATAAATTCAAAAATATTGCATTGGCCCATATAATAAATACCTTACAGTCTAACATACATACATAATAAAATACAACTCACTTTTTTTTCCAATTTCTATGCGCGGCGCATAGTCAGCTGGTAGCCGTCCTCGAAAGTTCCGAAAGAAGACTCCCTGCCTAGATGGCGCTATTAAACGTCCTGGACCTGGACGATATGGACATCTTACATTTTTTGGTGAATATTTGCTCGATATACATAATAGCTCGATATACATAATATCTGGCGTTCCCCACCAACCCGCACTAGGCCAGCGTGGTGGGTGTAGGCCCAAACCCCCTCTATGATTTAAGAAAAAATTGGGGGAGGCCTATGTCCAGCAGTGGACGTCTATTGGCTGAAATGATGATGATGATGATACATGATGATTGGCCGTGTGGTCCCCGGCAGAGTAGAATAGGCCAACCTCACTCTTACCGAGGTGTCGTAAAAGGCGACTAAGGTAAAGCTGCTGGCATGATCATCAGCACCCAGAGAAGGAAAACTCTGCATTTATATCAAAACCCTCGCCAACCCGCCTGCCAAGCGTGGTGAGTATGGCGATTACCCCCCATGTGATTGAGGGAGGCCCGTGCCCCAGCAGTGGGGACTTAAATGGGCTGATGATGATGATACATAATATATTACGTCTATTACTTACCTTCTAATTCTAGTTATATCCATCTCTATAAATGGCTCTAGAGAGCCACCACGTACCCGTAGAGTACATAGGCTTCCGTCTTTGCTTCCACCTAGAAATGTGCTCACACGACGGTCCACATGAAAAAAACCGGCCAAGTGCGAGTTGGACTCGCCCATAAAGGGTTCCGTAGCAGCAAGTAAGATATTACTTCATTGTAAAACAATTGAGTTGACTAAATTGAAGTTAAATTGCGCTTTACGGTTTATAACGTATTAGAAAACTAATTACTAGATCTATTTCCAACCAATTTTCTTGTTAGTTTTCATGGTAATGGTTAGGTTAGGTTTTTATAGTTTCATAATTATTTTATTATATAAGTTAGAGCAGGAGGAAAAAAGAGGCTGTGACATATGGACGGACGGACAGACAGACATGACGAATCTATAAGAGTTCCGTTTTTTGCCATATGGCTACGGAACCCTAAAAATCGTCTGGGAAAGCTGGAGACTACTCGTAGTTTTCATAATTTTTCTATAGCTCGTATGTTGAATGTCTTTTTTGTTTTTAACCGACTTCAAAAAAAAAGAGGTTCTCAATTTGATATGTATTATATTTTTTTCTTCGTTATGTTCTTAGTTTGCCGAAGCTAACTCTTTTTTTTCGATCACCATCACATCACATTAAACATATATTTTGCACTGTCATGCTAATGTGAAATCAATAATAGTAAGGAAAATCCAACTGTAACTATTTCTAAAAAGTTCATTGCACTGAATAAGCCATTTGTCATACAGGGAGTTGATGAACCTACATTGACAAACAATTTTTCAGGATCGATTTACATGATTAACTACAGCCAAAGTGAAGGGCGGAAGCGTTTCAATCAAACCTTTCACTAACAAACGACCTCACAGAAAACCAGCGTGTTTCGGCTGTGTTTCGCCGAGTGAGTGATGCCATGGCCCAATCGGGGGGGAAAGGGGAGGTAGAAGGTTGGCAGTCCAGTTTTTACTCTGGTGGTGTTGCGACATCCGCCATGTTTTTTCATATCGAAATGATAAAAAATGAAATACGTCCTATTAGAATTAGGTCGACGCTATGTATAGATAGATACTCTTTATTGCACAACATACAAAACTTAAAAGCTAGGTATACAGAGATACAATGTACAATTTAGGCGGTCGTATTGCTGGGAGCGATCTCTACCAGACAACCTTCGGGTAAAGGACATTAGATAGAAGAGGGGAGGGTGGTGCAATCCTTTTGATTTTGAACATTGATTAAGTAAATTTATGGTATAAATATATATATCTAGATAATAAATAAACACGTTATCATACACTAATATATACAAATGTTACCTAACTAAAATACAATATCATCATCATCATCCTATTTAAGTCCCCACTGCTGGGGCACGGGCCTCCCTCAATCACATGAGGGGTAATTGCCATACTCACCACGCTTGGCAAAATACAATATAACCTACACAAATTATATAAAATCTATCTTACATTTCTCTACGATCTGTATCTTATATTACATTTCTCTACAAGACTTTTTCCCGCCACTGCCGACACTAAGTGCGCAGCCCCCACCGTTCATCATACAAGGGACCACGTGCGGTTAGATCTAGAGATAAGCATAAATAAAGGTCATATCTCATGTATAGAAAACCGAGCTCGTCATAAATTTGTAGCTGGTTATCGCGGCATCAGTAAGCTGAGAACCGCATGATCGATGGGCGTTCCCGCAACCTAACACGACTGTTATCGGACAACGAATTTGTTGATCAGTTTCTGTGGAGATGTGGGATCGATGTAAAGTAATTGATTAATTTTGAAGTAATTATGGTTCAGTCTTAGCTGGTGATTGCTCAAGATAACTTAACCGTGTACCTACCAACGTAGTGTAGGTTGAAGTAAATTGTATGAATGAATTTAAAAGTGCAAGCAATTCAAAGGAGCAAGGGGGGATGCACTTGTGCTTAAGCACACACTTGAGCACTATAACAAATTCTGCGTAAGTGGCTGATCGTTGAGATTGGCCGCCTTAACCGACATCGGTTGTAGAATATTATTACTATAACAAAATGGCTTAAAAAATCGACTAAAAAAATTGACGGGTTAAATCCCCGACATCTCTTGGCTTCACACTGTATTTGCAGACCTACTAACTATAATGTAGTAACTTTTTTATGCAATGTATCATGAGCGGTTTTACTGAATTTTATTATTTGTATCAAACTTCAATTTTTTTTTCTTAATTATTTTCCAAAAAAGAAATACTCAAAGGAACTGGACCTAAACCTGCCGTATATCTAAGTACTAAATGTTGTGGTTGTGTTTCAAAGCCGCTGATAATAAATAATTCCGTTGTATTGTATCGCATACCGATTGAAATTTCATGTGACCGCTTAAACAATGCACCAACCAGGTTGTTCGGTATAGGATATTACGTGATCAAATTTAACGCGCGGTTAGAATGCACTTGCAATAAAGTAGACCGCGGGCAAAGACAACACAAATGGCTGGAACCGCGCAGAACATTCCACTTTATTTAACATCCTACTTTACACTAGCCAGTTCGAAACGTTGGACGTAACCGGGAATCTATGGGGGCCATTGACGATAAATATGACGAGTGGGCGGGGGATGGATTTAGATTTTCCATTATTGTAACCACAGGAATAGTCATTGTAATTTCTGCATGAATGCGTCTAAATTCGCCGTTTGTAGAACTTTTTGCGCAATAATGTCTTAATAAATCTTTTTTATTAAAATTAAAAAAAAATTAAAATTCATTTATTTCAGGCTTTGCCCATAATATTATTAGTATACAAAAATACTTAAAAATTATGTTAGTAGAACCACCACCAATTAGTTTAGGTATCTGCCGCTCGCTGCGACCCCGGGCAAGCGCACATGCACTTGGACCCAGTGCCGCAGAAAGGGGCTGTCCGGCTTCTGGCTGAGCACGTTCAGGATGGTGTTGGGGCTCCCGCGCGTGCGGTGCATCAGCGACGCGATGCGGCGCCGCACCACGGTGTGGAAGCCGTCAGTGTGCGCATGTGCAAACATCGCAGATGCACTACAGTAGCGCGGGAGCCCCACCAGTACCCTGAACGCATTATTATATTGTATTCGGAGTGCGTTGATGGCCCGCTGCGTATAGTTAATCCACAGATTGCAGGTGTAGAGAGTTTGGCAGTATGCTTTAAACAAGGTAATTTTGACTCCTAAACTACACCGCGCGAATCTGCGAGCCAACATATTACAGCGGACCGCCATCGCCCTCCTCTCCCTTTCGATGTCTCCATCATCTTTTAAATCCTCGGTAACCACATGGCCAAGGTACTTAAACTCTGTAACCCTATTAAGAGCTTCACCATTAAGCAGCACGGGTGGCACCTCTCCCAACCTGCGACCTCTTGCTTTAAATATCAATAACTGACTCTTCTTGACATTGTATAGGAGTCCATGTTCCTTCGCATATTGCTCACAGATTCCCAACAGTTTTCTTAGTGCTGATATTGATGGGCTGAGCAGTACCATATCGTCAGCGTAGCTAATGCTGTTTATAAATAGGCCATCGATCGTGCAGCCTACACCCGCGCTGCCCAGCCTAACAATCAGGTCGTTCACGTACAAGTTGAAGAGCGAAGGAGACGTTAGCCCCCCCTGTCTCACGCCGCACTCCAACCTGTACTCCTCAGAGAGCTCACCAAGCCATTTAACCTGGTTAGTTTGGTGATCATACCAATATCTAAACAGGTTTATTAATTCACCGGGCACACCTGTATCCTTCAATTTCTGCCAGAGGATATCGTACCTAACCAGGTCAAATGCCTTGGACAGATCAAGAAAAGCCGCATACACCTCAGTGCACCTATCGGTGTAGTATTTGACAGTCTGCTTGAGAGACATTATTGCACATTCTGTTGAAAGTCCGGGTCTGAAACCGAATTGTGCATCATGCAGTTTTAGATGTTGTTTGAGCTGTCTCTCAAGCAGGCCGTCAAGAACCTTAGAAATGGTAGTAGCCAACGATATGGGACGGTAGTTACACTTGTCGGAATTATCACCGGTTTTATTCTTAATTATGGGTACCACCACCGTCTTCATCAACTCGTGAGGCAGGTATGAATGCCTAAGGCAAAGCGTGAACAGAAGTCCCAACAGCCTTGGGAGGTGTGGCCCCGCATGCTGAAAATGTTCGATGCTTAGACCGTCGTGTCCGGGTGACTTCCCTCGGGTCATGTTTTTTATTATTGCCGTAACTAATTTTGATGTGACACTTTCGGGCACCGCTGACATGACGAAAGAAATCAACTTTTTTTACATAATAGATAATTTTTCTTTATATACATTTTTAATTCAACACCCTAAATTGGCGTCTCACGTTGTCATAGCATTGCATTCCTGAATTACGGTACTTACGTACGAGTGTTACTGATTTTTTGGAAATGAAATGAAATGAAATATATTTATTCGGAATAATCATAGGTACATAAAAGATGTTACTATGGTATTAAGTTCCACTACAATTGACCTGGTAGGTATACGAATATTATGCGAAATTATAGGATAGGACTAAATGAAATTTATTATTATTACTATTATCATAATTTTGACTTAATAACTAAGTTTCTTAGATCAAGGTAGTTAAAGCAACCTAAGAGAGTACATCGGAGAGGTAAGCATTGGCTAAAATGGGTTAGTCCTTCTAGTTATAGGTACTATTGTTTATACGATATTGTGGTTTATTGTGGTCCCCGGCAGAATAGGATGGGCCACCCTCGCTCTTACCGAGGTGTCGTAAAAGGCGACTAAGGCAAAGCTGCTGGCATGATCATCAGCACCCAGAGAAGGAAAACTCTGCATTTATATCAAAACCCTCGCCAACCCGTCTGCCAAGCGTGGTGAGTATGGCAATTACCCCTCATGTGATTGAGGGAGGCCCGTGCCCCAGCAGTGGGGACTTAAATGGGCTGACGATGACGATGATGATGTTTATACGATATAATACCTGTCCTGATATAACGACTGCCTCGTTGGCTGCCTTGTGGGGGTGCGTCGCCCTTAAAGCACAGTAGATAAATACGCTAAAGCAGTATCAACACTCCGCCATTTTGGACAGAAAGTTACGTGCTGTATAGACTTCGATTAAAATAGAAAGAATCACCTGAAGATAAGCGATTACCACCGCCTGCAATACCAAGAGAGTCATAAGTACACCGCCGGCCTTTCAAAGAGCAACACGCTAGTTTTTGTAAGATTAAAGAATGCATCGATAGTTCAATCAATCAATTATTTATTTGCAAGAATACAATACAATAAGGTGTTACAATTATTGGTGTGCTAGTATTCTGCCTGCAAGCAGACGCGCAAATGTTTGTCAGTAAGCTAGTATAAAAATAAATATTTCAAAATAGTCAATTGTCAAAATTAATTCTGATTAAGGGTCAAAAAGGAAATTAGGTAGGTACTTATATTTGAAACTGGAATTCAAGACCAAAAAAACTACGACAGATACGTCAATGTCAAATCTATCAACGTCACTTATGTCATTGTCAAATCAAGTTTTCAGGTTTTGCCAACCTTTTTGTTATATGCTTTTCTTAGTATACCAATTCATGATAAGGATTTTCTCAAAAAATAGAAACTTAATTACAACTTTATTTTCAACTCAACTAACATCGACAAATCTTACTGTAAAGAACTGAAACAAATTGAATTTCCCATGAACACCCACGAAAGTGAGGCATATTATTAAGGCAGTATGGAAAAGTTAAATAAAACCATTTTTTAATTAGGTAATTGTTCTGTGTATTCTTCATCTTCACCATCACTAATATCAGAATCTCTGACTACGAAATCTGAGTCGGTCAATTGTATAAAAAATATAATGTAATATTGGTGACATATATGTCACCAATATTATATTATAATATAATTTGGTAACAAATTGTAAACCTGTATTGCCATGTTGTAAGCGTTTTTTTTGTATATTTCTTTATTTCTAGGGGGTTCGTTCCGCAGTTTTGTCGTATGAGGAAAAAGTTACTTGAGAACCTCACAGTTGATGACAGCCAGCTATCTAAATAATAATAATAATTCTCACAACATCTCATACGTTGATCTGATTCCGTACTAAGTAGCTTAAGCACTTGTGTTACAGATATCAGACAACAGAGGAACACAAGTATATACTTAAATACATATATTACACCCAGACACTGAACAAACACAAGTGTTCATCGCACTAATGTTTATCCAGGGTGGGGATCGAACCCACGACCTTTGGCGTAAAAGGCAGGGTCACTACCAATTGCGCCATCCGGTCAAATGGTGGTTTTTTTTTATGTGATAGGTGGCAGACGAGCAGAAGGATCACCTGATGGTAAGCAATTGCCGCCGCCCATGTACACCCCCCTTTTCCCCGGATTGGGCCTCCAGTACCCTCACTCACGCAGTAAAACACAGCGCATTGCTGCTTCACGCTAGTTTTCTGTGAAGCCGTGATATCACTCCGGTCGAGCCAGCCCATTCATACCGAAGCGTGGCTCTCCCACGGTCGGAAGGCTGTCGAGTAGGACGATAGACAATTTGGGTTAAGAAGTCTCTTCATTTTGATGGAACAAATTCGTTTATGCAGTGTATGCCAGAGTGGTCCATCGCCGACGCCCTGACTCCGGGCCGTGTGGGTGCGCGGGCGCATTGTATGCACATGAGCGGCGCGCGCACAATGACGGTAAACAAACAAGACTGCGTCGCGTCGCCGCTGCTGCGTCACGCTCGTGCTTGGTCTCTTTGCCGAGAGTAGAACAAGGACTGTATTGGAGTGGCAGTATTATTTAATAAACATTTAAGCTACCAACAAGCAGAGAACCAAAGTCATCGACATTGCTTACCGGATTAGCAAGCTTAAGTGGCAGTGGGCTGGCCATATTAGCCGCAGAACCGACCACCGATGGGGTAAACGAGTTTTAGATTGGAGACCGCATCTTGGTAAACGTAATGTAGGGCGCCCTCTGGCTAGGTGGGGGGACGATCTGCGCAGGATGGCTGGTAAGAGCTGGATGCGAGAAGCCATGGATAGATCACGGTGGCGTACAATTGGAGAGGCCTACGTCCAGCAGTGGACTGCGATAGGTTGATGATGATGGTGATTATGATAAGCTACCAGCGCCCTGTTGGTCTAGTGGTTTAAGTATCGGGCCTCGATCTCGGGGTCCTGGGTTCGATTCCCAGGTCGAGCGAAAAATTCGCAATTTTCATAGCCCGGGTTTGTGATCACCAATCCGCATTTGGCAAGCGTGATTAAGCGTAATCCCATCATAGTAGCGATAACTTGAATTCTATGATAAAGGCCTTTGCCCTGCAGTTGGACAGTTTATAGTTTATAAGCTCCTGTTACACATTTTTTATCAATAAGCATGCTATTAGCTATCTATTAGCAGCTGCTTATTAGCTGTTTACAGCTAAAGGGAGTGCTTTGAATTGAATACTGCCTGCAGTGCGGGTGGAAGGGGGAGTGTACTGCACTGTTTTAGGTAGCATGCTCAAATTTTTAAGCATGCTTATTAGAAGCACGTCCGTCCACACATGCTACTAATTATCACGTGCCCAAAAGTAGCATGCTTTAATGAAAATAAGCATCTGTAACAGTACCTACCTTAACTCAACGAATTCTTAAACTTTAACTTTGTAAACCTTAACCTTGGAAGGATCTTCCAGATTCCCAACTTCATCCATCCTTTCCAAAGTTGAACAAATTTTAGATTTAGGATGGTCGAAGAATGTAGTGCTTAACCACTTTCAAACGAAAAAAATGCATGCTGCAAGCGATTTTTGCTCTTCAGGTGGTTTTAAACGCTAAATCCCCGACGGTACATAGGGTTTAGATGCGACTATGTCAAGCAATTATCGTGACAGTAAGTCCAATTCTTCACAGCGGAAATCGACCGCTGGTGTGAAGTAGTGGACTTAACACTCGTACTTCTACACACTGAGTGAAAATAAAACCTCTATGTATTATATAGTAAGCGACTCATATTTAGATGTAATCGAAAGGACAGTGAGTCCGAAATCAATACCGTAACGTCCTAATATCGTCTACATAAAGTTTTATCACAACAACCACGCCACTCCACTCACGCCCACTCCCACAGTAATAACCGCCCGTCCGTCTGTCACACTCGTTAATACTTTAACAGCCTAATTGCACCCTTATATCAAAGTGGAGTTAAATGGCTTTTGAGCAACCATTTCTATGATTACAGGTAGAATGGACACGTTTTTTTAAAGTCATATTACGCCAGGCCAAATTTTCTTTTCTTATTTTCTTTTGTGTATCAGTACTGTCCATAATAAGTTGAAATGTCTATCTTCGTCTTTAAGATGATTTATTTTTGAAACAGCGTAAAAGACAGCCGTGGTAACGACAGCCCCATACAAGGTGGACCAACGGATCTGGTGAAGATCGCGGGAATCCATTGGATGCGGGCGGCACAGGACCGATCTGTGTGGAGAACATTGGGGGAGGCCTATGTCCAGCAGTGGACGTCTATTGACTGAAATGATGTAAAAGACATCAATACTCACGAGTCTCAAGACGAAATATTATTTGCAAGCCAATGACAGTTACTTAAACTTGAACGTAAATCGAAACAGTTTAATGAGCAAGTCCCTAAAATGGAAACTGTTGAAAATGAACTCTATTTCATACTATACTAAGTCAAAAATCGAATAGGTGGATATGATGACGATAACAAGCTTTAGGCGATGATACGCAAAGATGAGCAGACGCACCAACGGGGCAGTCTGAAGCGGAAACGTCTCATACATAATGCAGGCGAGTCGCCCTCGGGATAATCGCGACCGACCTGTTTGTTAGTCAAATACGCTATTGTACCAGTTAACATTCGATATTGAAGGGCGAACTTTGACGTAGCGTCACATCCCATGGAGCAGAAGTCCCCAAACTTTATTTTCTCATCGCCTGATATATTTTTGTGTACATTTTTTTTAATTTCACAACATCACATAAATTTATCTGACTCAGAGATAGGTAGCTGACGCACCTGTGTTACAGATATCAGAACCAACAGTGGGATTACAAATATATACATATAACACTTTTCTTTTGTAAATACATACTTATAATACATAGAAACACCCAGACCAATACAAACAGACATGTTTATGCACACAAATGTTTGTAGTGTGCGGGGATCGAACCCGCAACCCTTGGACCAAAGGCAGCGTTCAATACCACTGTTCCAAACGGGTCGTCACTACCACAATTCCAAACGGGTCGTGTACGCTTCTAAACTCAGTAATCCTCTTCCAATATATATATATATATATATATATATATATATATATATATATATATATATATATATATATATATATAGGACTGGAAATCCGCAGTCACACGTTGTCAAAGGGTAGTATATTTAACGTGTGACTACGCCTTTCCAAACATGAAATTTTATCTCTACATAGTGAATATTGCATAAATTGGTCCGAGTCTTCACGCCATCTCTTCTTGGGCATATCTCTTAGACGACGGATAATTATGTAATATGTCGTTTATTGTTTTATGTAAGCCCCATGCCCTTTGACATATTTTGAAGTTGCCGAACCATTTGCCAATTGTACTGTAATTCTAATGCGAAGCACGTTGAATTCACTATCTTGAATCTCCGACTTAGATTGTTCAATTAATTCAGTGGCATGGACCCCTTAGAGGCGTCGCAGACCTTTAGGGGTCGCTACAAATTTTGATAATCAATGTCTTGGATGAAAAAGTTATCGAACGAAACAGATGCTGCTTTGGCATCTAAAGTTATTCCAACAGAAAAAGTTTCAAGCGAATACCGAGAATAAACTTGGTACTTTCAGGTGCAGAACTTTTCCTTATGAAGCGAGAATGGCTACTGAACTGTGAAAATAATAGTGATGAAAAAAATTTTTCGCGCGTAACTTTACCTAGTGACTGTATAAAATTAGACTTTCATTTCAATTCAAATTCATATAAAAATGGAACTGCAGTGGCAATACGCCACTACTGCATACCTAGATGAAATTAAAAGATATTTGATGTCAGAAAAAATAGACAGAATTATAAGAGTATAATTATCAGTGGACCTACTCATATCTATGTAAGCTATGAAATAATAATTCGCACAAAAAAAAAATTGATTGAAAGTGACTACGTCACGTCTCTGAAAATTCATCAAAAGAAATATTAAGTTACTCAATTTTATCCCAAATTATAGCAAATAAAAATGTCCTCATTTCTATGTATTACAGCTGTTTTAAAAATTCAATGATGCTATTAGGAATATCTGGCGAGCGCTTTTACACATTTCATACTTCCATATCTCCAAAAATGGTGTCGCATGCTCTTACAATGCACATTATTATTTGCCACTTTGGCAAGACGCTGCATGGCGCGAAGTTTATTGGAAACACAGCATCTAAGTTGGCAGAGCGCGTTGGTTCTCTGGGCATCATTCCATTATGGCATTGTTTTCGGAGTTGCGAATGCTTGGTCAACTTTCTTAAAATTACTTTTGAATCTTGTGAGATATACTGTAGATACTGCAACTATGCAACTATGCTTGGCATTTTTAGTTTAAATTTTCTTTACTAAAAGATATCAACAGTGTCTATGATCTACTTATTTATGTTTCTTTTCTGACCGAAGTAGGTAAGATATCCATTTCGTGTCATGTTGTATGTGAAAAAAACTTTTATTTTTGTAAGTTTGGGGACATCTGGTTTTTTTTTTAAAGAAAAGGTAAATTATATGGCACTAACCATTTTATTAATATGTTTTTTATGTATGCTAAAGGCAGCAGAAGAGCGATAGAAGCTCAGTGGACGCGCCTTCTATGCGGGCATCGATTCCGAGCATGGACCTCTGGATTTTTCAAATCTATGTGCGTATTTCTACCAGTAGCTTGGTGGCGAGATTTGGAGGTGAGGGAAAACATCATGAGGAAACCTGCATGTTTTGGATAGCTTCTGAAACGTGTCATCATGATTCAGTGGATATCATACCCTGTCAATAGAGTTGCGAAGGTCAGACGGCAGTCGCTTCATTGTAATTACCAGACACCCCAAATCTTGAATTATATCGACAGCTCATGTCGAATCAAGCACTTATAAATTTCGTCGGCTTAGTAACGTGTTCAGTGGTCTAATTGGTAGAACATTCACTCGGAATTGTGGAAGGTGTGGGTTCGAGTCCCGCCTGAACGCGAGATGAAATTTTAAGTGTGTTATTTACTTAATAGTAGTAATAGATAGGTATTCATTCCACTAAGAATTATAATTAATGAGAAAGAGGAATAGCAGGTACATGTTACTTTAACTCCTTCTTAACTCGTCTCCTCCAGATATCCTTATGTCATACTTTATAGGTTCAATACGTACGCTTCGGTTGTTTTCACGGAACTCACCTACAGGTAAACTTTAAAGGAGAAAAATGCTAAAATTTAGTCCAAGTCCGTTGCACTTTTCTAAGAAAATGCAATTCCTGGCTCGGCCACGTACCGTAAAGCACGGACGTGGCTTGTTTACCTGTTGCTGCGTGGAATAATAATCCGAGTACGACGGAACCTTTTAAAACGTTCGCTTTTCTCCAAGAAGGCTTTATGTCCAAATGTAAAGTTACTAAAACATCGGAAAATAAATGAAAACGATATTCTAGTAATACTTACTCGCTATTGCAGACTGTCTCGTATGGCGTAGTGGGTAGTGCGTCGCACTTTAAAGCGGCGACTGCGCTGGGGGTCCCGGGTACGATCCCCGCGTGAGATAAAAATTTGTAGCTGAGTTTTTCTGTTAAGAAATTCTCAGTATCAGCCCAAGATCTGGAAGTTCGCGGTCTTGTTCCCCCGTGCATCGGAAAGCACGTTAAGCCGTTGGTCTTGCGCCTGATCCCACTCCAGTCGTGTCACACTGGTGTCCCATTGGAATATGAGGGTAAAGGGAACAGAGAATGCACTTGTGTTTGCGCACACACTTAAGCACTATAATATATTCTGCGTACGTGACTGATTTTGAGATTAGACGCTATAGTCGAATATCGGTTGGAGCATATTATTATATATTTATTCCAGATTAGTACGAGCTTTACGAGCGACCTTCACCTCATATAAATAATACCCTCAGATAATTATGTCATAATATCGTCAGCCGCCGATTCCTCAGAGCTCGCGCATTGACTATAGTTAGGGCAATATTCAGACAATATTATCTAATTAAACCGTAGATATAGTGGGACATCTAGTTCTTGATGACATGTTTATAAAGAATGTATTGGAGGGAAAAATGGATGTCACTATTTCTAGATTTAGACAATTTAACACTAAGAGTAAACTCATAGAAAATTAGGAAAAAATACCTACTTCAGAATTTTTTTAACACTAAGATTAGACTCATAGAAAATTAAGAGAAGTAACTTCAGAATTTTAATCAGATATTTATGGAGAAAAATAAAATGTAAAATCCTCCTCTGACGTCATGACAAATTAATAACGCTTTTGCTCACGTTGATTAAAATAAAAGTAAAATCTCTGATCCATAATATGACAAGACAAGTATTGTCCATTAAAGGTGCTGGCGAATTCAAGACAAGAATGGATAATACTCCACCAGAAGAAGAAACCGCACGCCTTCTTCATGCCTGCGTATGCAAACTTTGCGTAGGCAAAGTTCTCCCAAAGTTACAAACCCACACCTTTAAGTGCCTGTGTGTTTGCAGCACGAAGCTATGATTGTAGTAACCTGCCTTGGTTCTACTTCCTACGCCACGCTTGCCTAGTCTAGACCTGTGTCTACACACAGCACAGCACAGCACAGTAGGTACCTAGGTTACACATAGTCTTAATACACAAAGACGAATGTTAACTTCCTATAGTCCCCATAGCAGTGCCTTTGTTGGCTAGTACGTTAAATTCTAGTAAACAAGACATTCGTGTGTAGCCGCAATTCAGTCGTGGGAACGGAAAATTCTAAAACCATATCGATAAACCTTTGAAAGGTGTGTTTTGAATAGTTAAACCCGAATACAACATGCTCCGTGATCAAGCGGCCTAAATATTGTATGTAACCACAGTATAAGTTCTCAGTAAGTACTGGTAAGACTTTTCTTTTTTAATGTCCTGCAATCCTGAGAAACACCTTAAGCTTCTGAGATCTTCCGCTCTAATTTAAACCTCCATCTGTAACTTCACAATATAATAAGCCGCATTCCTTTATTTCTTCAACTAGAAATATTTTTTTTTGCACAGGTCCCCTTTGATTTGGGTCCAATACATACATAGGTATGTGGGCCGGACATCTAGGTATATCTAAAACGTAATGACAGATAAAACAGGTCAGTCTCGGAGTAGAGATCGAGACCAAGAAGGAAGATTGTAATCGTTGTAAGTGAAATGTGGGCTCTTCTCTTGCTTACCATTAGGTTGAGGAGAGCCAATTTAGACTCAATACCTATAAAAAAAAAATGTTGGCCAACTCCACACAATCTGGTTCAGGGGCACAAAAGGAGATAGAAAAATAATAAAGGAGGCATTTGCTTGCTGACTTGAGTTTGAGGGGAATCCTGCCCTATTTGAGTGGCTTTTTCCCGCTGTCCACCCCCCTGCTTATCTACCCCGGGTCGACATCGACACATCATCATCATCATCAGCCCATCTAAGTCCCCACTGCTGGGGCACGAGCCTCCCTCAATCACATGAGGGGTAATTGCCATACTCACCACGCTTGGCAGACGGGTTGGCGAGGGTTTTGATATAAATGCAGAGTTTTCCTTCTCTGGGTGCTGATGATCATGCCAGCAGCTTTACCTTAGTCGCCTTTTACGACACCTCAGTAAGAGTGAGGGTGGCCTATTCTACTCTGCCGGGACCACACGGCGACATCGACACCAATGTTTAAAAAACCCCGTCGTATTTGACTCTTTGTGTTGAGAAGGAGTAGACAGCGGGATTTTTTTTACATTTGTGTCGATATCCACCCGGGGTGGCCAAGCAGGGGGTGGACAGTGGGATTAAGCCATTTTGAGTTACTGGCAATTTGATGCACTATGATGTCTTTAGACTACCATTAGGATTCTTTATCGATCGCGGGTGATTCGGTTGAAATTATTGTCTGCCCAATACGTGTTCGACATACAGTGTGGAGGTATGTATTTAGTAAGTGCTGGGCGTTCAAGTTTATAATCCGTAAGCTCGAGCTCGGTTTAAATAGGTATTTCTCTAGAAATTCGCTGTGTATCGATTCTTCATCTGATATCAGCATACACATTGTTTGAGTTGGCTGCAAAACTTTATTATTAAGTATAGGTATACTAAACTTTTTTATATGTGGCAGACGAGCAGACGGATCACCTGATGGTGAGCAATTGCCGCACAAGTGCGCCGCCAACCTTTAAACCCCCCTTCCCCCGGATTAGCCCTCCAGTACCCTCACTCTCGCAGCGAAACACAGCACAGTGCTGCTTCACGCCTGTGAGGCCCTGTTATCACGCACTGAAGCGTGGCTCTCTCACGGTGAAAACTTAAAAAGGTTCGTACTTAACGTAACAAATTTATGTACAGTGGCGGACACATCAAGCTATACAAAACTGTCAAATTTCTTCATTCGATTATAAACCTTATATTGTCACACATTGAGTTCGAAATCGATTAAGGAAATTTGACAGTTTTGTATAACTTGACCTGTCCGCCACTGTACCTAAGTATATTACATTTGTCATCAGCGTCTTAGCGTTTTGTCCCGGTTGCGTCCCAAGCTGTCGCTTCGGAGCCCGGGACTGCTTTCTTACTTCGACTCCTCTTCTCTTCGACTTGGCACGGTCTTGTATATAGCACAAGACATATACATTAGTTTAGCATATTTTTTGCCGAATCGCAACTATGGAGAAAATATAAAATAAATGCCATTCTATTCTGCTAGGTCTAGGTCCTGTTTAAAAGAAAATTAAAGAATAATAGATAATTTGAAGCGAAGTCTCCGTGAAACTTATTAAAGAATCGTAAAAGGAATGCTCAAAGCTCTCCAAGTTAATAAGAACGACCGTTCGTTAATTAATTTTAACTGTGAATTAAAGAATTTCTCACTTTGCACGAGATTGCTTTGAGAACTCGCTAAAAGCCATTACCGTATCCCTAAACTACGGGGTCGGTTGCCATAAACCGGACACTAACTACTAACAGCCTTTATCCGTACTTAATTTGCAGCCTCCAAAGAAAACTAGTAATTTATACGTAACGTGCATTACCCCAATTGCCCAACACACTCCACACAACCACATCCCCATTTGGAACCAACTGTTATCCGCATAAAGTGGAATTTGGCTCAGCACAATATTGCTTAGTTTAATTCCTTAACTATTCAGGTCCGGTGTCCCCTCTCGGTCCGGTGCACATCAGGATCGGGCACTTAATTACGTGATAGTAGCGACCCATTTTAGGCACACTCACCCTACACTGTTTTGCAAGAGGACTACAACAAACGACACAGAATAGCGAGCTTCCGTAGTCCTCACTCAGAATACTGGTGCAGACCCCTAAGAAATGTGGAGCATGTGAATTTACTGTGAGATCATTCGAGGATGTTTTATCAAGGAGGGCCACTGTATTCGAATGTCGGAATAGCTATTGCTAACGACCATGTGTTGGTTTGACAATACAATTTAAGGGAAGGAAGGGTGTGTCTAAGATTTGGCGAGGGCTATCTTCCCTTTGATTAATTCAGCCCTAATGGTCGTGTGGAATTTGTAATTTGGAACTTGTGTGAACTATTTCCTTGGGTTGGTTTGCTTAATGCATTTCAAATTAAGATCGAATAGTATACTTAGATTTGATATAAAATATACGTAGCCCAATCTTGTAAACGATTTGTTCCGTTATCACAAAGTAAATGCTGTGTTTCATTTAGTTAAATAATGCTTTTCAATAAAGTTTTCCTATTATAATAATAATATACTCCAACCGATTTCGGCTAAGGCAGCCAATATCAACGATCAGCCACCTACGCAGGATATATTATAGTGCTCAAGACGTGTGTGTGCACACACAAATGCACTCTCTATTCCCTTGCCCTCATATTTCGATGGGACACTAGTGTGACACTACCGGAGAGGGATCGGGCGCAGGACCAAAGGCTTAACGTGCTTTCCGTGGCACAGGGGTACAAGACCGCCAATTTCCAGACTTCGGACTGACACTAAGAATTTCTTAACAGAAAAATTCAGGTACTTACAAATTTTGGCCCGACCCGCGAATCGAACCCGAGACTCCAAGCGCAGCCGTCGCTTTAAAGTGCGACGCACTTCCCACTGCGCCAACGAGGCAGTTTAATCAGATATAAAATATACGTAGCCACATATAAACGATTTGTTCCAGATTATTTTGTTCCGTTATCACAAAGTAGGTTATTATATGTTAGATGTTCTATTTAGAAGATGATTTTCAATAAAGATGTCTTATAGGTACATTATATGGGTAGGTACTTTTACTTTACTCTAAAAGTAGGTACATAACTCATGTTGAAGCTCTTGCTCGCTTCCTAAAAAATATACCTAAGCTCGTAGGAGACCATTAGAACTTCACATAGAAAGATAACGCTTTGCTCAGAAAGTTAGACAATGGTTTACTTTTTTTTCAGAACAAAAAGTAAACAGTGACACTCACTATCCAAACTCAAAAAGAAAATAAAACAAAACACAAATGAAAACAAATGCCTCGCATTTACTCGGAACAATCGCACTGGATTCGAAAATGGAATAGAACGCAATCACAAAGGATCGCGTCCCAAAGACATTGTGCTCACATATCACTGGCTGGCTGACCGGAACCTGACCCCTGGAAGGGTACTATCTCCCTCCTTTCTCTTCTCTTGTGTTGGGCACAGAAGGGGGCTGGGAGGGTCTAGGTGCCTGGTCGGTGTTAGGCGTGAAGGGGTCGTGAATGACATTTGCGTAAGCGGCTGCCCAACTTGAGATTAGCTGATCCGCGACGCTCCTCTCTGAATTGGTGTCGGGGTAACAATAGAGCTTTAAATGGATATCCCGTTCAATTAAATACGCTTTGAGGTTTTTTGATGGCTTCTGTTTTACCACAAAACGTCTTCAGTGTGGAGTTGGTTGAATTTTATTGGTTGCTTTTACAACTTGCAGAAAGTAACGTTTTGTCAGACACAAAAATATTGCCATGAATAAAGTAGCTTTATTCACATTAAATCTTTACTAAAGATATAAGAAAGAAATATGTTTAAAGTTATTGTTGCTCTCTTATTATGTCTATGACTCATAAAATACTTGTATATCTAATGTTCTACCCATGTTTGCGACACTTCCAATCATCCAGCCAGTTTCCAAAAGTTATTCACCGGTCCCAATCCCCCCTCTTATTTATATCTAAGGTTGTTTGATTTGGAAGAACTCATTTATAAAAAATACCGGCCAAGTACCAGTCGGACTCGCCCACGAAGAGTTCCGTAGCAGCAAGTAAGATATATGGAAGGTAAAATGCAGTTTACGGTTTAAAAGGTTAAAAAAAACTACTTACTTAATCTAGTTAAAACCAATTTTCGTTGTTAGTTTTGATGGTGATGTATACCATTTTTTTTTTATTTAGTTTTATAATTCGTTTATTTTAGAAGTTAGAGGGGGGGGGGGGGGGCACATTTTACCACTTTGTATTAAGTTTGAAAAAAAATGATATTCGAAACCTCAACATCATTTTTAAAGACCTATCCATAGATACTCCACACGTATGGGTTTGATGAAGAAAAAAAAGAGTTTCAGTTCTAAGTAGAGGGACCGAAAACCAAAAATTTTGGATTTTTTCGTATTTTCTTGTTAAAATCGTAATGCGGTTAACAAAACAAATCTAGTTACAATACTTTTTTCTGAAACTATACTATAACTATCCGTCTGTCCAGACAGACGGACAGGCATGACGAATTTATAAGGGTTCCTTTTTTTGCCATTTGGCTACGGAACCCTAAAAACCCTAAAACAGATATAAGAAAGAAATATTTAAGGTTATTGTTGCTCTAGTCTTAAGACTATGACTCATATAGAACCTGTATATCTAACGTCCACGTCAATCTCACGTTTACTAATCAATTATTTAGGAGGTAAGGAAGCACATATAGTTTTTTTTTATGTGATTGGTGGCAGACGAGCAGACGGATCGCCTAATAGTAAGCAATTGCCACCGCCCATAGACACCCGCGACACCAGTGGAGTCACAAGTACGCTGCCAACCATTAAACCTTTTTTTTATAGTACCGATACGATGTACCTTAGGTTAATCTTCTCTATTATAATGGTCATTATTCAAGTGTATTGTTTATCGCAGTAGACAATAGGTACTCAAGAATTAAGTATATCGACATTTATCGTGAAAGTGATTTCACTACGTCAATATAGCACTCCAGATAAGTTAGTAAGAATATTATAAGGGCCTAGGACCCTGCGTGTACTGGCCAGTTAAAATATCGAACTTGCGGAATCAGTACACAACCAAGTGAGATTAACACTTGAGTAGTATGTCGAAGTAACATTTTTTACGAACCACTTGGAAGCTGCCTATAAAAGGCAGAACTGTTACTTTGACATGGTACTAAAAATATAATCATTATTAATAAATAATTATTAAATTGTTTTTAATATTAACTTACAGATGAAAATTCGTTGGGGAATTTTAAGCGATGGAGGGGGCTGCCATAATTTTGTGTATTCTTTTGAGGTCCCATATAAAAAATACATTGTGGGGGACCAGGTAGTAGCTGCCGTGGCAGCCAGGGATCAAAGCCAGGCAGTGAAATTTGCCAAACAACACAAAATCGGAAAGGTTTTCAAAAATTACCAAGCAATGGCGGAAAGTAAAGAAATTGGTAAGTGTGGATTACAGTTTAGTATTTTATTACGAAAATTATAAAAATCTACACCGGTTTGGATTTTATTTTTAACATACCAGCAAGAATTTTTGTAGATATTAATTTGCTCCTAAATATTAAACGTTGGTAGAGTTAAAGTTGAACGTTACGTCAAAGAAATTTTTTATACTACGTGGAAGGCAAAAGGCGTGCGGCTCGCTTGATGTTAAGCAATTACAGTAGCCTGTGGACGAGAGGTATAATATAATTAATTTAATACATTTTATATGGTATTTGCTGTGCACAAATCGTCTACTACATTTGCCTGGTACTATTAAAGTATGTACAGACATCCCCCCCCCCCCCCCCCCCTCGCAGTGCAATAATAACACTTGTGTCTCAGATATAAGGACTGTTTAAAGTCCAACAAGGCTAGTGGGCCGGTCATGTGTTATGAAGGAGTGATGAAAGGTGAAGCAAGGATGTCCTTGAATGGAGACCGAGAGACGGAAAGAGGAGTGTTGGCGGACAAACTGCCAGATGATCCGATGACATCAAGGAGTAGCGTGATCCAGGAAAACTGACGACAGAAGAAAGTTGGCAGAAATTGGAGATGCATATGCTCTGCTGTGGGCAAACACATGCTGCTGAAGAAGACAGAGAGAGAAGAAGGGTAGTGACGCTGTGTGTGCTTGGTACCTTACTACCTTACCAACATTGTTGTTATGTAGGTACGAGGTATTGTAGGCCTACCTTTTTTCTAGGCGATCTTATGTAAGAACAGTCTAAATTTCATAATAGTGTTTTCTTTAATAAAACATTTTATTTTCTTCTTCTAAATATTCTTAATTCTACAGATATTGTATACATCGACAGCGAAAATTACAATATGAGACATAGCACCGACTTCGCCGACATCGCAAAACTTTTCTTGGACAACGGGAAGCATGTGTTGTGTGAAGAACCATTCGAAACTGACCTGGCGCATACACAGACCTTAAGCGACATAGCCAAGAAACACAATTTGTATTTTATAAGAGCCATTCCTACCTTACCCGGTGTAATCAATTTAGTGATTTCTTGAAGATTTAATAGGTAGGTAATTTTAACTAAGTTTAATTGTAGTTACTCTGTTTTTGATGGGATATGATTTTCCCTCCAGAACCAAATTGAATTCTTTACAACAGTAAATAAACAGGTATTATTAGGCATTAAGTTTTTTTTTTTTATTCATAAATGGTTTATTAGTTCCTCAATTACCAAATCGAGCATCTATCCACTTTAAAATAATTCAAGCACGTCCAAATGGCAAGAGCTTTTGAATGTTCCGAGAGACTCATTGGAGCCAGGTGGCTTAATTCGAAGTCGTCCCCTAAGGAACGAGAATATACCTGTCGCATTCAAGCAAAGGAGACACTCAGCGCATGTGAAAGAGAGGAAAGCTCCGATTCGGTCGTAACGTCTGGTTCAAATTAGGCCCTATGGATCGAGTTGATCCTTAGTTAAATTGTATCGGAGGAGGCGGAGTCAGTCGTAATGATAGAACATCGAATTCGAGCGGATACGACCTTCCTTGTCCCGACTGAGGCACCTAAGAGTTATTTATAATTACTTATATATTTTTTTCTTGAAGGCTTAACAGTTATGCCAAAGCGCCAACAAAGTCATACTCATTAAATACAAATATCAAAAGTGTGTTATGTCCAAAATTATTGCAATATAGTATAAAATTAAAGCAGAATGTCAACAAAAATTACGGAATTAATCAATAGGTCGACGTTGAGGTCAAAATTACACTAAAAATTTAATACAAATTAATAATAAGAATTAAATAAATTACCATTAAAATCATAAAAAAAATTAAATTCTTAATTTACATGTCTAAAATAAAATCAAATAAAATAAAATGTCAATCTTAACTAGTATACACGGCGTCACGTCGAGTTACCCTTGTTGACCTTTGGACAGTATGACAGACTTATGTCTGGGGCACAAGTGCTATTTTCCACCGCAGGGGGGTAACTTGATCTGACGCTGACTTTACATACGCTACTTACACAAACATCTATAAAAACAAGTTAACTGTCTATATGATATAACTATAATGTATCAAAACGGGAATTAACACGATATTTTTTATGTGAAACAACATTGTGTACTCACATATTTGGCTCGACGTTTCGGTTAAAAATCGACAAGCGAATAAATCGGAAATAGCAGAACATCTACTGGAAATGGGAGTTAATCATTGGATTGAACTACATGACCCGAAAATCCTTTCTACCGATCGTCATTATCATACCAGGATAGTACGTGAAGCGATTGAGATCAAGAAGTATAAGACTTTCAATCGGGAGGATGGATTTAAAATATCATCGACATGGAATCCAGTATTAACAAGTGCAAACCCCGTGCTAGGCCGTTACTAACGCAAACAAACACCGATACTGTTAGTGTAGTGTGTTGGAGTAGCTTCACTGACAATTCATCTAGTGGCGAATTAATATCAAAAAACGTGAGTGTGTCCGAGGATTCACAGCCCGGCCCCAGCAGACGACGCCGTGCTCCGCCAGTCCGCTCGTGACCACGGCCGCTGTAACGTAGCCGAAACATCGAGCCAAATATGTGAGTACACAATGTTGTTTCAGATAATAAATATCGTGTTAATTCCCGTTTTGATACATTACAGTTATAACGCAACGCGAAAATCTAAAAAACTATATATGATATAATTTTGGAAACTCTACCTGGGTAGCGCAGAGGCCACAAAACATTTCCATTGTTTTTGTGCTGAGGCTTTACAGTGGCAGAATTTGGGATCCTGAGCTCAATACCAGGGTCAGACCAAAATCCTTTCCACTTCGTAGGTAATAACTACACCGAATTCAGCCAATATCCATACAGCCACACATCTGGTTACGGTGTAAGGTGAGAATTGACAGATCTGTAGTGTGGCAGTACACAGTACAAAAGATTTCGTAGAAAAATTTACGAGACGTCAGAGCCGCGTATAATGCAAAATTACTGTTGGTCCTGCACACACCTACCCGGTTCCAATACTGTGTTTATCACCCATCAGAATTATGAGGGTAAGGAACGGGAGGGAGGAGGGAATGAAGGAGAGTGAGAGCGTTTCACGCACACAACATGGTGGTGTAAATATCACTCTGGATTGAGTGGTATTTTTTTTGTTTATGGATTCCATTTCCAAGTGAATGCAACCCTGAATACTGTCTTCATTTGGGGAGATGCTAACTGGGTTAGGTTCAACCCTAATAATACACAAACCTGTCTGTTTTCGGCGAAGCAGAGTCCATTCCACCTGACTCCGACCTTCCGAAATGTTCCGGTACCGGTGACGGACCACCTAGAGCTCCTGTGCTTGGCTCTGTCCGCCAGTCTCAATTTCGGTCGCTACATTGAGCCCACAGCAAAAACAGCTAAAAAAAAACTAGGCATTCTATGGAAGGTCAGGCGGTACTTTAAACCTGAGCAGCTCTTAAATCTTTATAGAATCCAGGTTCGCTCCTGTTTAGAGTACTGCTGTCACCTTTGGAATGGATCTGAATGATGGCATCTTCTAGGCGAACGCGTTACATCTTAGACCTCATCGTCACTTTCCATCACATGGGATTGTCAAGCGTTAGCCTGTAGTTCTTAAAAAAAATCGCGCGGTGGAAGCGCATGATTCCGCCAATGTCAGGTGCCCAGGTGCTATTAGCAGGCTTCACGACACACCGCCGCTCGTCTTACATTCATTGGCACGTACACACAGACGCACGTTATAACAATTCCTGCCGTAGGTACACCCAAGTGGGTGTACGGCAGGAATTGTTATCAGGATAGCTGATCGATGAGATTGGCCGCTCTAGTCAAATATCGTTCGGAGCCTCGGAGGATATTGGAATTCGGAAACATCTACAGGACATCTAAGGGCGGATGCTGACCTTACATTGTCCCGACTGAAGCACCTAAGGACAGATCCTCATTACTAAGCGTGTAAAAAGCAGATGTAGTTTTAAAAAGTAGTCAAGCATTTTTGCATCGCGCTAGTAAAGCGTGTTTCCGAAACAATGAGCTCAAGCCGCCGCAATTTTAAAAAAGTATGGGAAATAAAATAGAGATCTAGAAGGTATTGGGATTTTTTTATAACAAATTCAATTACATATTTCTGATATTTAATTTAATCGTCTCCCTGACTGATTCTCGAAAGTGGCCGTTAGTACCCCACGTTGTATGTAGTCCGTTGTATCTACATACACTATGACTACTCATAGCCGTTGAGTATTGGACGTTTTCCTTTAGATACTGGCTAGCCGACTGATGCCTTTATTTGAGTATAAGTATTATTAAGGTGTCGGGTAGGGCACACTAGCGACGTCAATCGATTTTAATTTTTAACTACTAAACCGGATCTATTTTAAACAATTTCGGGGTTACAACCTCCCGGCAAACACTTATACTAATTATTTAATACTTACAAATAACTGTTTGGTCTGCTTATGCACTCGAATTTTGGCATGAATCAATTTTTCGCGTACAAAAGCGGACTCAACATTTGTGCATGGTTATTTAATAAATAGTATAAGTGTTTGCCGCGAGATTGTAAGCCCAAAATTGTTGAATCAGTTTAGTAACTAAAATTTTAATCGATTGGCGTCGCTAATGTGCCCTACTACCCGTCACCTTAAGTTACTCAATGACTATATCTATAAATTTGGCAAATTTACTCTAAATTTTCTCTATTTCCAATGCCAATTGGTACTAAGTGCTGCTAAACGTGATTACATTTTCTGATCCGTCATCGGTTTCCTTTCGAACCCGGGCCTCGAAATCCCCGGGATAATGTAACTAACCGTAAAATATTCACTGGAGATTCGTTACCGGATGTTCGACAGCCTAACCCGAGCTGATTGATCGAAATGGTGTTTTTTCGCTGAGGACCAGTATTGGCCGACCTAATTGCGTCAGATACAAGATCCTTTGACAGTGAGAAATGGTGCGTTCACTTCGTAGAGTTGCCAGATAGTTCCTACTGCTATATTTTTGTCGAAAGTGGCAGACGGATCGAAATGGAGTTAGAAGCGCTCAGCCAAACTTTAAATCTTCTTCTCCCCCGAATTGGCCTCCAGCACTCTCACTGCACGCTGATTCTTCTTGATTTGTGTAGGGCTGTGGAATCACTGCGGTTGAGCCGGGCCCAATCATCCGTGTAAAATTATTAGTTATTTCATATTGTACAAAGTAAACAAGCAGGCGTTTCGTCGTTGTTCCGGTAGATGGCACTATGCATTTTTTCATCGCGCAAGCAAAGCGTGTCACCGGGACAATGTACTCGTGCCTATGATTGCCAGTTCAAAATAAAGAAAGAAAAAAAAAAGATAAAACTCGATAAGTCAAGATGGAACTGGTCCTTTTCTTCCGTCTCCCTGTCAGATCTCCGAGGGTGTTGTGCTTTACACATATTTTTATCAATAAGGAATTGTTCATAATATTTGGTATTTCTAAGGGAAGTAGTCCCTCAAAGTCTTAAGTCGAAAGTCTTCGACCAGTGCGTCCTTCCGGTCATGACTTACGGTGCCGAGACGTAGACACTCACGGCTGGACTAGTCCACCGGTTCAAAGTCGCTCAAAGAGCTATGGAAAGGGCTATGCTCGGAGTATCTCTGAAGGACCGCATCAGAAATGATGTAATCCGACAGAGAACCAGAGTCACCGACATAGCCCACCGAATTAGCAAACTGAAGTGGCAGTGGGCTGGTCATATTAGCCGCAGAACTGACAGCCGTTGGAGCCGTAAAGTCCTTGAGTGGAGACCGCGACTCGGTAAGCGTAGTGTAGGACGCCCTGCGACAAGATGGGATGATGACATTCGAAGGCTGGCTGGTGTGGGCTGGATGAGAGTGGCCGTAAATCGGGAGCAGTGGCGTGCATTAGGGGAGACCTATGTCCAGCAGTGGACGAGTGTGGGTTGCTGATGATGATGATGATGAAGGGAAGTAACTGTTATACTTATAATTAAGTTAATGAACATTTAGATTAGTTGGCGTATGAGTGCGGTCAGTATGTTACAATTGATACACACCTGCTGGCAACTCCTGTGTTCCCTTACAATCAATTTTCCTTGGATTAATTGAGCCGGGCGTCGCAGTGATTTGTGTGAAGGTATCGGATCTATGGACTGCCGAACAGATAAAACGGTTCGCGTAACCTACTTACCTACTGCTTTAGTAGGAGTTCAAAGTGATTTATGTTAAGAGTTTTTTCTGATTAATTTACTTCCAATTGCTGCAAAAAAATGTTACCTAATTTATTTTTACCTAATTAATTTTATTTTTGACAAACGACCAGACGTCTTACGTGATGGTAAGTGATTACCACCGCCCATGGACATCTACTACCTGTGCAGATAAAGAATAGGATCAGAAATGGCGGCGCATCTATTCACTTCTCGCTCGCACAATATTTGCGTCTATACTCGCACTCGTGGGGTGCAACACTTGAGCACAGACATGAGGCATCACGGGTGCGTTGCTGGCTCTTAAGGAGGTATTTTCTTAAAAATCATATGGTCGTATCAGTTCTGTTCGCATCGCTGAGTTTAAATTAGATTGATACACTGCGCAGTGTTTCAATTTTCGATTCCACGAGAAAATAATATCCTTATGTTCTGAAATGAAAGATATTGTTTTTAGAATAGAAGGTCGGCTACAAAAATATGAAAAATCTTTTTTATCTTGTCATAGTTGCTTTAACTTTCTTACATAGAAGGTACGGTAGATATTGTTACTAGAGATGTGGAAATGATTATACGTCTTTTAGCAATCGATGTTTCGCTGATGGCAAAAATGTTCACTGATATCGTCATCTTATTATTTATAAACGTTCAATAAACCTTTGTTAGCTAAAACAGTTTTTGAGTTTAAAACAAAAAACAATGTCCATTATGCAGTTTTCATTTTTTCGAAAAAATTGTATGAACTCCGTTTTAGTTAGCAAAGGTTTAGCAAACATTTATGAATAAGGTCCTTGGATTGCCCCATGCCAATATGTCGTCCTATTTGTCTAGTCGTTTAAGTACCGGCCCGAGATCTAGGAGTCCTGGGTTCGATTCCCGGGTCGATCGAAAAGTATGATTCGAATTTTTCGAACATAGCTCGGATTTGTAATCATCAAGCGGCATTTGGCAAGCCTGATTCCATCATAGTAGCGATAACTTGATTTCTTTGATGGAGCCCTTTGCCCTGCAGTGGGACAGATTATAGGCTGATACTTTACGTTATGTATACTTACTTTACAATATGAGTTTTACAGTAAACCTAAAACCCAAAACACGTGTCACGTTTTTCTTGTCGTCAATTCTGAACGTGGAAAATTGGAGTGAATGTCCCGCAATGAAAAGCGGATTCCGCCGTCAAAGATTATCGCGCGGCAACCGCCGAACTTTTAGTCGCCGCTAATTTGTTGTGAAGCGAATCCTATCCCCGAACCCCCTCGGTAGTTGGGACAAGTGATGTAGAAAAATAACAATCGATTACTAAGGATGTACTATTTTCTAAGTTATCACCAGTGATCGGATTAAGTTGTGCAATTTAAGTATTCTCACAATATCTCATACGTAGCTTAAGCACTTGTGTTACAGCTATCAGACAACAGAGGAACACAAATATATACTTAAATACATATATTACACCCAGACACTGAACAAACACAAGTGTTCATCGCACGAATGTTTGTCCAGGGTGGGGATCGAACCCACGACCTTTGGCGTAAGAGGCAGGGTCACTACCAATTGCGCCATCCATTTGGAACAGTGGTAATGAACGCTGCCTTTGGACCAAGGGTTGCGGGTTCCGATCCCCGCACAGTACAAACATTTGTGTGCATGAACATGTCTGTTTGTATTGGTTTAGGTGTTATCTATGTATTATAAGTATGTATTTACTGCATTTATAAAAGAAAAGTATTTTATTATATTTATATATTTGTAATCCCACTGTTGATTCTGACATCCGTAACACAGGTGCTTGAGCTACCTATATCGGAGTCAGATCAATGTATGTGATGTTGTGAAATATTTATATTTATTTATAAATATTATCATGGACACGCCAAGCGGGCTTACAAAAGGATGAATATGACGATAAGAGTTGCTTATACTAAATGTAACGTTTAACTTACATATATACTTGTTTTATTTTAAATTTCTGATAAGAGAAATTTTATTTTAAGTAATGTAATGTTAAGTCGTTGACCCTAAATTTCACTACCTATTCCGATCTCTGGGTTATAACTTAGGAGTATATTATTTGATTTATTCTAGATTTTATTTCTTGCAGAGCAGACTAGAAGACTAGAAGTGAGTGAGGGTACCGGAGGCCCAATCCAGGAGAAGGGGGGTTAAAAGGTAAGCAGCGCACTTGTGACACCATTGGTGTTGCAGGTGTCCATGGGCGGCGGTAATCGCTTACCATCAGGTGATACGTCGGCTCATCTGCCACCTATATCATAAAAAAAGACGGGTCATCTAATAGTAAGCGATTGTTGCTGCCCATTGAAACCCGGAAGGCCAGTGAGGATACTATATCCTCACTCACAAGGCGCAAACTGTTTCACGCCTGTTTCTTGTAAGGCTGTGGCTCTCCTGTTTGGAATCTACATTTTATCTACATCTGTTTTTTATAAACATCAGAAAGCGTTTCTAGTTTAGCTTCATTTATTTCGGTTGTAGATAAATGACTATGGACCTGAAGGTACTTCTGAAGATCTAGTTTAAAAAAGCACTTTTATTTTATTACTTTTTTGTACGTCTTTTATAAATTCGTGCTAATGATATCCCCAGTGAGTTGTAACTACTGAATATCTCAGTGTCATTATTTTAATGAAAATTAAATAAATAAAACAGAATAAATCTTTGCCAAGCATAGATGTGGTTGTTTGGCATATGTTTGATGTTTGTGTTGTTTGCCAAACGTCACACTGACGCACATGCCAACCTTTACAAAATGATTTTGGAAACATAGGCCGCATGGTCTCATCCGATAGGCTGGAATCGATTCTTATTGTAAAGCAAAACAACCGATCTTTCTTGTATGTCACATCTCTAATTAGAACCTCAGGACCCCGCGGCTTTTTAGGGGTTTATAGAGACGTAAACTTCGCTCGTTAGGGTTAATATGCCGGTACATAAAAATGGGTTTGGGGTAAAATACGGCGTTTAATTTTGAGTTTGGTTTCGAGTGATTTTCATGCATAATAAGTTTCGCCAACTTTGTTTAGTAGTTTGTCGTTTAAAAATATTTGGAAATAAGCAAGTTGTTTAATTTAGTATAGATTTATTTCAAAGTTCATCAGTGGGGGGTGGGGGTTATCGCGTGTGAAAAATCCGATAGATGGCGTATTATAGGACTGAGGTCTATATATTAAGGTGATTGGTTAATTTTAAACGTGATATGTCAAAATATCTATTTGACGAACGAAAAAAGCAACGTTGTTGAAGTTGGTCCTTAGTCCAACAGTGCTAACTAGAGGATTTCTCACTTGCGATAGACCCCATTCTTAATCTGATTTAAAAAAATATACATGTCGAATTGAGAACGCAACGCAAAAATCTGAAGTGTATAAAGTGTTAAAAATATTATTTAACAGTTTTTAGTTCGTGGTTTTTGAAGGAGTTTTTTTCGCAGAAAAATTTTTGTCAAGCGTTTTAGTGTGTTTTAGCTCATTTTTTTTTTTCAATTTTCCAGGATCCCATCGTACCGATCCTGATATCCTTATCATGGTACCAATCTGGGACTTTTGAACAAAAAAAGAATCATCTAAATCGGTTTATAAATGGCAAAGTAATCGGCGAACAAACATAATATAATGCTTTTCGAACCGGGAACCTTCTTCCTTTTTTTTGAAGTCGGTGAAAAGTATTCGAGTGTATGTATCATTTTAATGTTGTATCAAGTTTATACACATTAAACTTATTTTCTCAATCCAGAACGTTTACATTTTTACGGCCACTGGATACAAGACTTCATAGTGTCTTCCATAGTTATTCAAACATAGTTTCTACTATTTCATATTAAAATTAGTTAACTCAATTTAAATTTGTCTTTTGTCTTGGTGGTCCTGTCAACTACAACATACAGAGTAAATACATATTTAACTAAAAAGGTAAGCATCATAATTAATATCATTGTTCAGTTTTGAAATAAGTATATTTTTTGTATTTGCCGCGTGCGTGGCTAGTCTCCGAGACCACGTCCATTTTGTATATGTTAACTAGCAAGCATGCATTGTATGCAAATGAGACGGAGAAGTACATCTTTGTTAGATCCCTTGGAATTCCGGGATGCAGCGAAGTTATAGCAATAACTTTGCATGAGTTGGCATGACTTGCAGACGCCATTAATTCGAGTTTTCATCATGTTGTACTCGTAACACTATAGTAATTATGAGGAACATTAATAAATTAATTATGTCAGTTCTAAATGTTTTTTTGTAATTATTAGTACCCCCAAAATCATTTCACGTATGAATGAATGAATGAATATACTTTCTATGCAGTCAAAATAGAGTATGAAAACTTAAATACTTAGTAGGTATAACGTTTTTCAAACGTATTTTTTTATCCAATAATACTGTAGCGGAGTCTGTCATTTTGTCCATTTTTTTAAAAGTAGCCATAGAATTATTAATAATTCTATGAAAATAGGTACTTGTTGCCGACCCGTTTGGATCAGTGGTAGTTAACGCTGCCTCTGATGCAAGGGTTGCGGGTTCGATTCCCGCACAGTACGAGTTTAAGCATTTGTGTGCATGAACATGTATGTTTGTATTGGTCAGGGTGTTTTCTAAGTATTATAAGTATGTATTTACAAAAAAGTATTACATTTATATATTTGTAATCCCACTGTTGATTCTGATGTCCTTAACACAGGTGCTTGAGCTACCTATCTCGGAGTCAGATCAATGTATGTGATGTTGTAAGATATTTATTTACAGCCACATCAGCCTATCTGAACTGACACCCAATCAGCTCACCATTCCTCTTATAGTAATGCTATTCTTGTTTATGAATGGTATCAGAATAAAATTTGGATTTAAAAAAAGTCTCTACCATATCCTTTAATTAGTTTAGATTAGATTAAATTTGGGTAAACTTAGGTATTTTTTTTTTACGTTATAGCGGACAAACGAGCAGACGGCACACCTGATGGAAAGTGATCACCGCCGCCCATGGACATCTGCAACACCTGAGGTATCACATATGCGTTGCCGGCTCTTAAGAAAGGAGTACACCCTTTTCTTGAAGGTCACCAGGTCGTGTCTGTTCGGAAACACCACGGATGACAGCTGGTTCCACAGTTTTACTGTGCGTGGTAGGTATAGTTGCAACCTGCAATTACTTTCGACATCTCCTTGTTTCTTTACTACACGATTTACATTCTATCTATAGAGTGAACGGGCCCAGCTGTTTCGCTCCCCCCGACCACAGTTGCGGCGGAACTCTCCAACTGCCATCACAGTGCATGAATGTTTAAACTTAAGTTAGATTAGGAACAAAAAGATCTTGCATCAGCTGGTCTGTGACACGGGTCTAAGTTAATTTCCGGCTTCCGTCACTCGCTGTGCCTAATGGTGTTTATCCCGAATGCCCATTGGAAGGGCTTTTCCACTTGCTCTTATTGAAATCGACCCGAAAGTGACAAAGACGCGATAAGACTGAGGTGGTAATTTTGGGAGGAATATTGTCAAACCAATTTCTTTAACTTGATGAACAATTGATTCGTCTTTAATTAAATAATGATTATACAAATGAAATTTTGTTACTTTGCTTTTTTTATATGTGATAGGTGGCAAACGAGCAGACGGATCACCTGATGGTAAGGGGTTGCCGCAGCCCATGGACACCAGTGGAGTCATAAGTGCGCTGCCAACATTTTAACCCCCCTTTCCCCTGGTACCCTCACTCACGCAGCGAAACACAGCACAGTACTGCTTCAAGCCGGTTTTCTGTGAGGCTGTGGTATCACTCCGGTCGAGCCGGCCCATTCATGCCGAAGAGTGGCTCTCCCACGGTCAAGTATGTATGTATAGTCGATGTAAGATCGGGGAAACTGGCGTTTAACCAACCACTTATAGCAAAAATCGCTTGCTTGCGATAGCAAAAGACAAATCTTGGTCTCAGATATTATAATACTTCTTGGTGATTGTAGATACATATTTGCTTTCTCTAAATAGCGTTTCAATACTAGTGTAGTTATCTCTATATATACCGTAATTTTTTTATTGTTTACATCCTTAAAACCTCGTAAAATTGTAATCTAGATATTGATGAAACTAAGCAATTATGCGACGTGGACAGATCTGCGCCGTTCTTACTACCTGTCTACTTATACACCCCACTGATTCACTACCACTAAACACACAACACAACGATTTTATATTGGGTGATATGAGGGCATATTCTCGAGCACTCGACATTTAAATCGAGTTATGCACGAATGTATGAAGTCTCTGATTTTGACTTCAATTTTGAGTGCTCGAGAATAGAATCTATGGTATTTTTTATTACGAGTTGTTACGGCTAAAAGAGCCGTGACGTCAGTTTTCGGCAAGTGGAAAAGCGCCCAATTTCGATGCTGCTCCACAAACAAAACTTGGATATTCGGGGAAATTGCCATGTCTTGTCCTGATAAGACGGCTGTGAATCTTAACATATTAACAAACATTTTGAAGTTTTTTGTAAAATTGCGTTCTGCTACCTGAGAAATTAGTGAAAATTCTGCTATTTTAACATAATTTCATGAATTGAAGCTCAGACCCAGTACCCCTGTATAATATTAATATCTGTCAACTGATTTCGGCTAAGGCGGCCAATCTCATATCTATCAGCCACTTACGCAGAATATAATATGATAGTGCTGAAGTGTGTGTGTAAACACAAGTGCGCTCTCTATTCCCTTGCCCTCATATTCCGACGGGACACCAGTGTGACACGACCGGAGAGGGATCGGGTACAAGACCGCCAACTTCCAGACTCCGGGCTGACACTGAAAATTTCTTAAGGTGACCGTTAGGGCACACTAGCGGCGCCAAACGATTTTAATTTTTAGCTACTAAACCGGATCTATTTTTAACAAATTCGGGGTACAACCTCTCAACAAACACTTACTATCGTAGCTAAAAATGCAAATCGATTGGCGTCGCTAGTGTACCCTACCCGTCACCTTAACAGAAAAACTCAGATACACATTTTGGCCCGAGCCTAGGATCGGACCCGGGACCCCAGGCGCAACCGTCGCTTTAAAGTGCGACCCACTACCCACTGCGCCATCGAGACAGTCAAACAAACCCTTGTCACAGATATTATAATGCCCTTGTTTACAAATCTTACAAATACAAACAATAAAACATTCGCAATGCAGTATCTCTCGTGCCCGATTTAATCAAACGCACAAAATCCTATTTCTCCTCCCATAACACGGGAATAGTACTAAAGAAAGAATTGTGGCCGCTAATAACGACCCATCGCGGCCAAACTCCCACGATATTGAATCCGACATGCCGCACCAAATAAATACTCAAAATAAATTATCCGTTTCCAATAAAACAACATCCTTGCTACGGCTGGGAGGGCATCCCGAACATCACTCCGAATTCCAAAAATAAACTTTATTTCAATCTTCTTGAAGTATAGTTTCGTCCGTCATGCGTGAGCAGTTCTGGCACGCGTGGCATATCTATGGGGCGTAGTGCGATTTTTCAAAACCCCATCGACGGGCTTAATCGAGCGCGGGTAAACATCGCATTTTTCGTCTCTTGTGGAAAGCAGCGATGGGGTTTCATATAGTAAGAGGGTACAGAGTGTTCTCATGGATGAATGTAACTTTGATTACATATTGAATTAAGTAGGTATATCGGCCAATATATTGTTTTAAACTTTCATGGTCACTAACATTAGAATAGTTATTTACGAGATTTCTACCATGTACCTTATTTTAGAGTATCCGATATTTCGGCACTGTTGCAAGCGCCATGGTCACGGAATAACTGATGTTTTTGCGGGTAAGATGTTACTGGCAGACAAAGTGGTCTACTCTCCTTCGCAGTCTTTTACTACGCGCACCTGCGGTACCACTATTCACTAACTCACTATTTTCTCGCACCTGTTCTCGACAAACAACACTCACAGTATCTGGCCGCGAAATGACACTTTGTCTAGTTTTACAGTTATTACATTTTCGAATCACTGGATTCCAGACATTTGACAATTTAAAAGATTGAAATTTTTGTACTTTGTAAATTCACTCGCTTCCCTGACCAGTCTTGGTATGTAGTGGCGTTCTGTCGAAATTATCTGAGGGTTATAAAATTCATATCAGTGATTTGGACCCGATTCCAACTAATGTTCTGCGATTGCTGATTTTTGTTTATCGTTGTTTTTGACTACTTTTATGTGTTCCTTTATTCGGCATGAGATGGTATAATATATGAGCCTAGTTATGTCCAAACATAATATGTACACAAATACTATTCAATATTATCTGCTTACTACCATTACCTATCTATTGTTAGTACAAACATTTTGTGTGCATGAACATGTTTGTTTGTATTGGTCTGGGTGTATGCTATGTATTATAAGTGTGTATTTACAAAAGAAAAGTATTATATGTATATATTTGTAATCCCACTGTTGATTCTGATATCCGTAACACACACAAGAGCTACCTATCTCGGAGTCAGATCAATGTATGTGATGCTGTGAAATATTTATTGTCTATTAGAATTCGCAACCTAGATAATAATTATTAATTTATTAGTGGTTAATGGATACAACCGTAAGCGTTATCATCTGTGGTAAGGTATGGACGGCACATGACAAAAAAATAAAACGAAAAAAATAATAATTAAAAACACTTTCTTGCTTTTTAATTCATTCGTGCTATTCTTAAATCCTTAATCAGAAAAACAATATTTGAAGTGTACTCTCTACATAAGGGCCGATTTTTTATTCGTAGTTACCTTTTGGTTATATTAACTATAGTTATCTGTCTAACTAACCAATAGTCAAAGTGACGGTCTATTCTTTGTAATATAACTATTGGTTATGCTAACTGTTGTTTCGTTTGCTGTTTTAGTTTGTATTTGTTTCTTTTTCTATTTATCTATCTAACTATTGCTTTACAAACATTGGATACTTTTTTTAAACATTAGTTAAGTTTAACTACGGATCGAAAAATCGGCCCTAAGTGGCTTATTTTTGCACGCCATACGTGTGTAAACCTACCTGTAGATAAATTGTTCTTTAATCGTACATGAACTGTCCGAGAAATTGTTCGCTTTTCTTTTGAATGTATAAATAGTAAGTAACTAAGTTCTCCTGGAATAATCTTCCAACCGATTACGCTACGGCGGCCAATCTCAACGATCAGCCACGTACGCAGGATATATTATAGTACTCAAGTGTGTGCGCATACACAAGTGCACTCTCTATTCCCTTGCCCTCATATTCCGATGGAACACCAGGATGACACGACTGGAGAGGGATCGGAAGCAGGAGCAACGGCTTAACGTGCTATCCGAGGCACGGGGGTACAAGACCGCCAACTGCCAGACTCCGGGCTGACACTAAGAATTTCTTACCAAAAACTTAGGTAGGTACATTTTTTTGCGCAGCCGTCGCTATATAGTGCGGCGACCCACTAACTACTACGCCACCAAGGCAGTCAAAGTCACCTGGAATAAGTAGGTAACGAATACCGTCGCTATATAGTGCGGCGACCCACTAACTACTACGCCACCAAGGCAGTCAAAGTCACCTGGAATAAGTAGGTAACGAATACCGAGTTGTATAAATAGTAGGTATGTATGTACCTACACACCTACCTAGGCTTTGAAGCAAAACTAACAGTGGGAGAGCCACGCTTCGGCATGAATGGGCCGGCTCGACCTGAGTTATACCACATCCTCACGGAAAACCGGCGTGAAGCAGTGCATGCGCTGCGTAAGTGAGGGTACCGGAGGCCCAATCCAGGGGGGTTGAAAGGTACGCAGCGCACTTGTGACACCACTGGTGTTGCAGGTGTCCATGGGCGGCGGTAATCACTTACCATCAGGTGATCCGTCGTTGCGTCTTGCTACCTGTATCATAAAAAAAAAGTTACTACCTTTGTTTCCTTCGTAAATGTGGTAGCTGCACCTTCTGTATTCCCCTTTTAAAGCTACCCATTGTAACTCATTGTACCCAACTCGAGGCTTTCCCACGTATGAATATGTTTTGTAGGAGTGCAATCATTAATCATGCATTGAGTGGTGCTACAATAGCACCCGTAATGGACCTCGCGTTGTCGCGAATCGCTGATGGGTGTATAAACGCTGTATAAGAGTCGTATAAGCGTGGTAGCGGCGCAATGTCGTAGTGCTTTGTCTCGGCTAAAGGAGCAATTTATCATGTTAGATACGATGTTATTAATGGTGTAATAAGTAAACTCTAGTCTTGTGGTAAGACAAACCTATTGTTTGAGACAATGGTGGGACATATTTTCGTATAATCGAGCGTGTTATTTATTAAACACCTCTTTAGTTAAATATGTACAAAACATTCTTAAATAGGGTTTTAGTTACGTAGGATAACCTTGCCAACCTTTATCCAACCAACGATTTCTATGAGGCCGTGGTATCACTCCGGTCGAGCCAGCCCATTCATGCCGAAGCTTGGCTCTACCACGGTAAAACGGTCTGTCTTTCCTGACCACTATAATCTGGACACCTTTAAAGCAAGAGTGAACAGGCATCTTTTAGACAAACTCGTATCATCCTAGACCTTATCGTAGCTTTCCATCAGGTGCGATTCTGGTCAAGTGTTAGCCTTATGACCAAAAAAAAACAATTTCTTTATCACACGCGATCTACTAAGAATAACCCGCGGTAATATTTAGGCATGTACTTATACGGAATTGAAATTATATTTTGTGAGTGAAGAGTGGCCGTGTGGTCCCTGGCAGAAGTAGAATAGGCCACCCTCACTCTTACCGAGGTGTCGTAAAAGGCGACTAAGGTAAAGCTGCTGGCATGATCATCAGCACCCAGAGAAGGAAAACTCTGCATTTATATCAAAACCCTCGCCAACCCGTCTGCCAAGCGTGGTGAGTATGGCAATTACCTCTCATGTGATTAAGGGAGGCCCGTGCCCCAGTAGTGGGGACTTAAATGGGCTTATGATGATGATGATGAGTGAAGAGTGTCCTCAAAATTGTTAGTCTTATTTTTCTCTCTCTCTCTAATTTAAGAGCGACGCACTTGTCGGTGGAGTAGTCTCCATTCCTCTCTCGACTCTGCCAGCGACTTCATGTCCTTGTACGACATGACATTTGCCTTTTCCTTAAGTCCTCCGTTTTTGGCTCTAAAGAACGTAAATTCATAGATGCTACAGAAGGTCTGCACTTTTAACTATAGATCAGGATCCCAATTCTCGTTCTCGTGATATTTTGAAAACATGGCGGATATCACCTGAAAACCATACAAAAAACTATGTTTTAGTGATATATGTCGTATGAAAACAAATGTCACGAGCACGAGAATTGGGCTCCACATACCTACCCTAATCTGGCGATTTTCATTTATATAAGTATTTCTTCAATATATTTAATTCATAATCTGACATTAAAAGAAGGTACTCGTTCTGCTATACTTACAATGGTAGGTTAACCTAACCTTTTTTTTTTTTTTTTTTTTGTTGGCCCGGTGGAAAATGCCGCCTTAAGCACACCCGACCGCTGGGAGACGGCCGGGTAGTGTGGGTCTCTCCCCTGGGGTGCTCCCAGGGGCCTACCCACTAAAAACCACCGGGGCATTTCCTGCTACGTCCGTGTGGGGTGGGCTACGGTAACGGGTAGAAACCAAGTCCGCGGCCCACCCTCGAAGGACGAGAGGCTCGCCAGCACGGCCTCTTCAAAAACGGGCCTCGCCGTAAAACGAGGCCTAGGGCCACTCCCATGGCCCACCATTCCCCCCTCTCCGGAATCGTCCACGTTGCTGGATTGCAACGCAGACGCTCCGGAAGGGACGACTGCAGACCCCTCCCCCAACCCATACCCTGCTGGCTGCAGGGCAGAGAGAGGAGAGAGCACCCACAGACTTTTAAGTTATACCCGAAAACCCTCCCGTTCGAGCATCCCCGCTGGGTTGCGGAGACAATCGACGGGACCGGAAAAGCGGGGGTGGCGAGTCGTAGCTGCATCCCACTGGCTGCGGGACTCAACACAGACCCACCAACAAAGCCCCCACCATAAAGGCGGGGAGAGCGCTCCCGAGAATCGGGGCGCAACAGACTGTTGGCAGGAATTCCACCACCGTGGAACTCCCCAACATTCGAACGCGCCCGAAGGCGCGACAGTTCAAGGCCCGAGAACAAAAAGGCCCCCATACGGCACCATCACACCAGGAACACCGGCCCACCGCACGCCAAAGCGCCCGACAGTGGGTGCCACCACACCCCAACGCCAACCTACGGCAGAAGGGGGGGCTGGATAAAGAAGGCAGCCTCCGTGCCCGGCCCTATTGTGTTCAGGTCCGTAAAGAGAGGCCGGTCCTCTAAGCCCTCAGCAGACAATGAAAGCCCCCGAGTGGTGTGCGCTGCATGCGATCCACTGCGTCGGGGCTGGTCCGCCGGAAATTCTGTGCATCCTTTGGCCGTCGGGTAGCAATCCACGAATGAATTACTACCCGCCGTTGCCCGGGGAAAACCGTGCCCCACGGTAACCGTTTCTGCCTAATACCAACCGAAGCTGGAATCAGGACAGAACTGATTACCAGCGGGGCCACTCTAGGAGGTAGATACACCTGAGTCCCCAGGTTAACCTAACCTAACCTAACCTCTGTTACCTACCATTTTTTAATTAATCTATATTCCCTATTACATCATGATAGCCGTGACGTCATAATCGCACTTCAGAAGGACACACCATTAAAAATTTATCGCCCGGAAAACAGGGAACCGATGTTAGTCCGAACTAAAATGATACCAGCCGTATTATTTGACAGCGGAACTCATATTAAACACACTTCCAATGTTCGAAGTAAAACACCTTAACCATCAAACGATGACAAAGAAAACTGACACGTAATAACTAAAAACTAGAGACTAAAATGCTTTGCGAGGAGGATATACTTAAGGGGAAGTGGTGCGACTGGTGGGATGATTAAAAATCCAGAGCTATCCATCAAGTTGGTTGTCTGTAGCGATACGAGCTGCTACTTATTTGAATAAAGGCCTTCAGAAAATTGCCGCCAGAGTATAGGAGCCACTTTCATGTTTAATATTTATATCACACTATCCGAGAGTTGAAATTAATGAACGTATTGATAGATTATTTCAAAATAGAAATTATAAGCGCATTAAAGGTGTTTCTAGTAGCTTTTATTTACGAGTAATAAATGTCAAAACTAATAAATTCGAAATAATGAAGTCAGTCATCATCTTGAACCCCTTAGAGAACTAGCATCTAGAACCCCATCATTAATAAAATAGCAAAGTGAATGAATTCGCTTTTCCTACCGATAATCAATTAATGACGACCCGCTTGGCGTAACGTAGTGATTTGGCCCATGTTGAGTACAAGATGAGAGACAACACAAGGGTCATGAGATGGGTTTGACTCGCGCACTGACTCAAAATGTCACTCGAGTGCCTGAGTGATCTCTTCGTTTGTTCTACACTCAGCGGTAGGGAATTCGGGCCACTGGGCTTTTTTATACAAACGTGCTCACTTTATGGTTTCATATTATGAGAAACTATTTGAGTCTCTCCTATGGTTTTCACGCCAATGAAGAGGCCAAACGCCCAACAATAAATAAACATTCTTAAAAATTGGAAAAAACCGACCGCTGTGAGTTGTTTCCATTTCATAATAAAAACCTTATTTTCGGATCCGGAATATGTAGTTAAGCTATTATTATATATGTGACTTAGGTATGTAAGTGATGACAATAAAAATTACAAAAAATATTTTAAATTATCCTAACAACTGGAAAACGGTAAAACTGCACCGATACCTAAAAGCAATTTATAAACCATTTCGTGTCTCTTCTACCAAACCATGGGTCTGTGGTCTCTTATTTACATTTTTTCCGATTACGGTATGATGGATGGACTCGATAATAACACGTCTATAGGAATATAATCGTAATCCAGTGTTTGTTTACTGGAACGTATCATCCGGCGCGGGCGCACAGTAGGTACACAGTACTATAATTGATCGCCCTGTTGAACTGATCAATTTGTACTTCTTACCCTTAAATAGAATACAGATTGATTTTCAAACTTCAATCCTATGCCATAGAACTTAGGGTTTTATATAATTGACTAAGCTTATCTAATTAGGGTTTTGATTTGAATTGTTAGAGTAGGAACTTCCTACTTCCTGACAGCGTCATCCTGGTGACATCATCTCGTTAAAACTGGGTTATTCCTATTTATAATGTGTGTTGTCTTTCAACATCGATGAAACTTTGGTAGGTATTTGAATACCTACTACAGTAAATATGAGATTCTTGAATTTGTTTGATCGAACTCGCGAGAATCGAGAAAGCGATTCAGAAGATACATATACAAGAAGGTAGAGTATGATTGAACCATACAGTATATTATGATTGAACTACGTGTGACTTTATGTCAGTCTCAATCACTGATGAGGATTTTTCGATGAGAATGAAGATCAATTTACATTCGTTCTTGTCCTAATCATAAAGATAGTTCACCGAGATTTGACGACCCGTTTGGATCAGTGGTAGTGAACGCTGCCTCTGGTGCAAGGGTTGCGGATTCGATCCCCGCACAGTACAAACATTTGTGTGCTTTAACTTATCTGTTTGTATTGGTTTGAGTGTTTTCTATGTATTATAATAATGTATTTACAAAAGAAAAGTATTCAATGTATATATTTGCAATTCCGCTGTTGGTTCTGATATCCGTAACATGAGTGCTTGAGCTATCTATCTCGGAGTCAGATCAATGTATGTGATGTTGTGAGATATTTATATATTGAAGATTACTTCCGGCTGTTCCCAGCTTATTTCGATAGCCCAGAAATCATCATCTGAGTGTTTTATTCCCAGTTGCATTTTAAGCTGTTGGATCTCAGCCCTGGGCTCCTTTAGACCATGAGCCAGAGTGGGGTAGTCTGGTTATTGTATTGCATAATCATAGATTATCTAATGCAAAAATTATCTTATTCACCCTCCGATCAGTTATCCTAAAGTTTATAATAATAATAATAATTCTCACAACATCTCATACGTTGACCTGATTCCGTACTAAGTAGCTTAAGCACTTGTGTTACAGATATCAGACAACAGAGGAACACAAATATATACTTAAATACATATATTACATCCAGACACCGAACAAACACAAGTGTTCATCGCACGAATGTTTGTCCAGGGTGGGGATCGAACCCACGACCTTTGGCGTAAGAGGCAGGGTCACTACCAATTGCGCCATCCGGTCAGTCTAAAGTTTGACTACATAATTATGCACGGGCCAAGTAATCACTTAGATCGTGACAAACTACCTTTTAATTTGAAATTTCCACGCACGAGGTCCGTGAAATCGCTACCTGCTACCTGCTGGCATACGTACTCTAGTCGGGGCAAACAGGCCAGGTTTAGGGGCCCGCAATAAATTGACATGGATCAGTGAGGGACGCGACTCTGGTCATTCGATTCGACTCAGAATAAATAAATAAATTATAAATATTTCACAACATCACATACATTGATCTGACTCCGAGATAGGTAGCTTCAAGCATCTGTGTAACGGATATCAGAATTAACAGCGGAATTACATATATATACATATAATACTTTTCTTTTTTAAATCATCATCAGCCCATTTAAGTCCCCACTGCTGGGGCACGGGCCTCCCTCAATCACATGAGGGGTAATTGCCATACTCACCACGTTTGGCAGACGGGTTGGCGAGGGTTTTTATATAAATGCAGAGTTTTCCTTCTCTGGGTGCTGATGATCATGCCAGCAGCTTTACCTTAGTCACCTTTTACGACACCTCGGTAAGATTGAGGGTGGCCTATTCTACTCTGCTAGGGACCACACGGCGTAGGACCTTTTTTAAAACCATACTTATAATACATACAAACACCCAGACCAATACAAACAGACATGTTCATACACACATATGTTTGTACTGTGCGGGGATCGAACCCGCAGCCCTTGGACCAAATGCAGAGTTCACTACCACTGTTCCAAACGGGTCGTCAAAGAATTTGCCACTTGAGTCATTAGGTCGTCTTGAGGGTTCGTTCATAAGGCGATAACGCGACGATACTAGTGATTTTTATAGATTGTGGCAAATATGGGACAATCAATACTTTAAGAATAGTATTAACCATTTTTAGAGACAAACTTATGTAGGTAATATTTTCCTCCTTTAAATAAGATTAATCTTGATAATTGCTTAAAGTGGCACTTTTAGACGATTATTGTTACTTATAGGAAGAAATTATTACATTTCGGTGGGTCACAAAAAAATGTAAATAAGTTCTAAGTCTAAGTGACTTGAGTTTTTTTCCATCGATTTCTATATTTTATCCGATGTCCTTATGGAGACTCGAGTGAAATTCGGGTCGCGTCACTAACATGTACCCACAGTGAGGGATTAGAGGTTGTTTGTTTATGGCCACCTGATGGCAGCATCATCGCCCCTAATAAACAATTGACCCGCCCGTAAAGGAGGGATGTATATTATGGTAGCAATAGACAACTAATTTATTACTTTAATAGTACCCCTTGGAGTGGTAAGCTTGGAATGCAAAATACGAGCCATAATGGAGTTACTGAAATGAAGCAGCTTAGTAAACTGTGAAGGAAAATAACAAAAAGAAAAAGCTTATAAGTATCTGATAGGTGGGTATATCTAGAAATGTGGTGTTGAAGAAAAATGCTCGGCATATCGTGGACAGAGTCCCGCACCAACTCCAGGAACTCGACATCACAAAGCGTCTATCGATTTGAGGTGCCTAATAAACAATTATCTTATCTTATCCATCAACAATAGTACAGCAGACACGCATACTGCAGTACTTTGGTGACGTCTCCAGGCGTAATAAAGACTCTATACGTAGAGCGGTTGCACGTTCAGGGGAACGTGGAAGAAAGCAAAATCACGCGGCAGATCACCGATGCGCTGGACTGATCAAGTGAAATCCGCAATAGGAAAACCCGTGTCAGATTGTGCCAGACAGTCTGTGAACAGAGGAAGATGACGAGATATCGTGAGGAAAGTGGTTTCTGCCTCTAAGACCAACAAGGACGCCTCAATGTGACCAGAACCACTCTGACAAGAGCGTAGCGACAGAGAAGAAAAAGATATCACATACATTTTGTCCTGGCCCTAAACTAAGGTTTTCCCTTGTACTATGTGGAAACCAGAAACAACGACGGGTCGTCCAATAGGTCTTAATGTTTATTGTAGAATCCACACTATCGTTAGAGTTATGGCGACAAACAAGCAGTTGCCGGCAGTTCGAACCCCGGATTGTGACTTTTTTGCTGTAGAATCCACGCTACAGATTCTCAACATACTGCGCCCGTAGACATAGCACATAACCAGACTAAGCCTTTTCATAGAAGCCGATAATACTGCTGGGTGACGTTCTTTCTCTACCGCACCCGTAAAGAGATGCATTAAAGCTGCGTCAGGGTCGGTTGGAATCTCTTTCATACTCTGTGACGTTTTTTTTTCGAAAAAGGCACATTTCGTTAAAAGCGCGCATTTTCTAATTCCATGACTGCGCCGTACATTCTATGTAGCTGACTTTCAAAATCCGCATCCATTAATCTTTTATATTAAATTGTGCCAGTATTACATACGGACCCCCTGATTGCAATTCGATCACTCTTCCTGCGCATTCGTGCCCTAGTCTACCCATAGACATTATCGCGTCAGTCTGCAAGTCATGGGGTGTAGCGACATCCTCGCTGGGGCTTTTTTGTCAATTTGTAGAACTTCGGATTCTATTCAAATGTGGGTCTTATACCTAATGTAACAGAGAAAAAGGGACAAATGAGGATTTGGGGCACACTTTGGCTTATCATGCTGGAGTAGGGTTACCAAAATGATGGGTGCCTAATTTTTAAACGGTTTTTTATCGATAGTTTAGCGATTTGAAATGCGCCTGTAATTAATGATAAAGTATTTTCCACTTCTTGATCAGGAGCTCTATTTTTGATTTACTCGACTCGAGACGAGCGCACGATTTCTACTGATTTTCCTTCGACATACGATATTCCGAATTTGTTAATCGTTCGTCTGCAACGAGTGACCTACCCAGTATTTAAGTTACTCTACCCTCTCGTTGGTCGACCTGACTTAAAGATAGATAGAAGAGATATGTCAAGATAGATTGACTGATTTTGACAGTTGACACAATGTGACATTCATTTTTTTTTGACATAAATGTAAAGATTTTCATATTCAGCCAATAGTCTATATTTTTTGCGTTCCGTTTGCAATGCGGAAGTTACCGTTTTTTGTAAAATTCTGTGTGTGAGGTTGAATGCAATTTACTGTATTATATTGACAACATCGAAATCGATTGATTCAAAAATAAGGAAAATTAGTTTCATGCGCCTTAGAAGACAAATGTAACATACGTCGCATGACGACGCTAAGACGCTAAGTAAATCAAAAATAGGTCTACAGATCGTAAATGCGTTTTTCAAAAACTGATCATTCGTGATTTATACATCATGTCATAATTTCTACTCTCTTCTAGTTGCAGATGATAGGTAATATCGATGGAGTTATTTACATAGATTATTGAGGCCTTAGTCTGAAATCAAGAAAGAATCAATACTGCAAACTTTTAATTAGATAATTTGCAGAACAAAAAAAGGGCTGGCAGCGCATTTGCATACCTTCTGGTAAACCGCTTGCTCTTCTGATCTTTCTTAAGAAAAATCTAATATTGCCGTTTTTCTGAAGTAGATAATATACATTTTTTTTCTTAGAACTTAGATGAAATATTGTCCTCAAAATGGATAAACTTTACACTCACCCTAATATACGTTGTGTAGTCAACTGTTTAGTCATGGTACGCAATCATGTGACAATTTTAACGCAATATGTGCGACACCATTTTGTTATTAAATTACATAAAGAGAGAGGGTAAAAAATGCTACATCAACATTGACATAAAAACTGATTTTTAGAACTGAATACAACAGTAATAATTTCTAAAGGTAAGGAATAAATAGTCGCTATTATAGGATAAGTTTGTTAATAGTATAGATATAGTCCTATGTAAACGTCAGTTGCACAAATGACTGTTATGGACCTACATTGTATATTTTTTTTCGACAGTATTTATTTTATCTCTGACTCATTTGGGGGTGCCGTGGTGTTTTATTTATGTTTTTTTTGCTAACAGGGTGCAGGGACAGTTACACGCGAACCATCCCGATGAGTCATTTTAAACATTCTATGGATTGTGTTTCCAAAAAAACCGAGGTAGGTTTTTGTGTCGCCTGCCTAATGCTCGAAAGCTGTAACAAAATGAAAGTAAGTTAGAGAGAAGTAGGTTATTAGATGGGTAATTTTTTGAAGTACAAAGGAGTAGACTTAAAACCAATCAATTATATTTACTCAAACATAATAAAACTTATTGTAGAACACTTCGAAGTGTGCTTCGCTCACGTCTCTTATTAATATATTAATTTTATGATAGAGGCGGACAAACGAGCAAGCGAGTCACCTGATGGGAAGTAATCAACGCCGCCGATGAACATCCGCGAAATCAGAGTGTTCGCTAATGCGTTGTTGTGTTAATAACTTCATAAAAAATATTTTCTTATGTTTTCTTTTCAAGCATATTTTTTAATTGGAGAGTAGTTAATTATTCAAAATAATAGTTTGCATTGCGTGCTCATAATGACTACATGAGTTCCGATGTTTCGATAAAATGAGATGAACAGTTAACAAGATGACTGTACAATTAAAAACAATAGTCCATACTTACTTATTCAATTATATAACATAAGGAGACTTTTCTTGCAATTATCTGTACAAATAAACGAGTAAAAAGTATGATTTAGCAACGGACAGACAAAATTATCGAGTCGTTATTTTGTTTGTGGCAGCCATCGTCGATGGGTTGTAATAAGTGGTTTGGAGTTAAGAAAAAAAGGTTAAGTTTCTAATAGGTACTTGTGAAAGTGTTCCGTATGAAGAATTATTGTAGACTTATATAACATGTGAAATTGAATGAATAAATAAAATAGGTTTTTGTTATAGATTATTATATTTTGGCCGTTATAGTACCTACCTACAAAAAGGTCCATTTGAATGTTAAATAGTTTTTATTTTTCTATCTTTCTGTATAAGAAACTTTATTCATTAATTTTGAGATGTGTTTTTTGTGATTTCCATAATTTAAAAGCATTAACAACACAAATCTTGACCCTGCTTACCTTCCTAAAGGTAGTTAACGGACTCTTTATACCCAAAAAATTAAAAAACCCCCCACGGCACCCATCTTGGATTTGAAATTTGTCACAATAAATATATTCTGCTACTCAAGCCCTTTTAAATACAAATATTCTCAATGTTCTATCCTCAAAATTGCTTTTGAATTTTAGGAGTTGTAGTATTTACGTAAGCTAGCTACATCATACGGACAATCGGGAGAAATGGCCATAGTAGATAACTAGATATTGATTGGTAAGATAGCTACCTATACAATTTTATGTCTAAATTTGGATTTACGTTTCATCTTGATATTTTTCTACTGATGCCTAACCAATACGAACGGAAACCGTCATCAACCTTCGTTACCAAAAACAAAAATAAGACTGTTAGAATAGAATGTTATATTTGAATGTCATGGGTGCATGTAAATTGTACCGAGTTTGAGCACATGTGTCATAAATGCCGTTATAAGAAAAAAAAGGAGTCCTTAGATCTCAAGGGCAAACGAAAGGCAAAAAGAGTACTGGCCATCTCCCCCCACAGTGACGGCTATAGAGAGCCGTCACTCCCGGACACTCTGGGAGAGATGGCCAATCCTAGATTTATTTAAAAGTTTAATATTACGTGTTTTTTTTATTATTTAAAGTGATTTTTGACGATTTTCAATAATTATTACAAGTACAGTTTAATTTCCTTTATTAATTATTGTTTTATTCATCATAATTCCTTCACACCAGGTACTAGGGCCAACTCCCCCGGAATTACCCTAATAGAATGTTTCCGATTTTGGTAGGCGGTAGCAATGAATGAAATGATATATGACTGTTTAGGTCCTTCTCATGCCAGTCTGTTGCTAGAGATTTCATCTCTCTCATCATCTCTTAGTATTTTGGTACTAATTTGTTCTCTGTCCGAAGCATTATGATGCGTTCCTTGTGACGCCAACGCAATGGAATAAGGTAATGCACATTTTTTATTATTTTATTAAATAAGGATCCCTAAAGTCATATTCAAAAGTAATTTGGTGAGCCAAGTGAACATTATCGTAATGGGAGGGAAGTGGAGGGCGCAGGCCGCACACGTACCGATCACGCGCGATGCTAAACAAACAGACCATGTCCAGCTTCTTTAAGGCCTACAGTGAATCGCCTCCCGTAACCAGCAAAGTGCTACTATCGCATCCAACATCAGAAACGTTCGGTGCGTGTGAATGTGATGGGTAACGATTCAATCGAGATTTGCGTTTCATGATAGGGCATCCGCTTATAGCTTTGCAAGAAATACAAATAGCCTATATTGGCGATCTTGCGTGGGGTAAAAAAGATTTAATAACGACGCCTTAAAAAAACATAAAGAAATGAAATACGGATTGAAATTTGTTTCTTTGCAGACTCATAAGTAATTTTCCGTTCTAATAATTGCTAGATGCTTTTTTTTGGAACTATTGGTTTGGTCGATGTCTGTACATACATTGCCGTATAATTGCAATTACAAGCTTCAAACAATGCACACGAAAATATAAAATCGTATCGTATTGTACTTAGCTTCCTTTACAAATGAAGTTACTATGTAGATACGATTTTATGATTTTAGGCAACAAAGTCGGTGACGGACGGTCGGATGCACGGTCGGTGACGGGTAGGGCACACTACCGACGCCAATCGATTATAATTTTTAGCTACTAAACAGGATCTATTTTAAATAAACTATACCAGCATTTATGCATGGTTATTTAATAAATATAGTATAAGTGTTATACTATATTTATTAAATAACCATGCATAAATGCTGGGACCGTTTTTGTACGCGAAAAATTGATTCACGCCAAAAGTGGCCAAAAGCTTTTGGCAGTAATTCAAATTTCGAGTACAAAAACAAACCCAAAAGTTAAGTATAAGTATTTAATAAATAGTATAAGTGTTTGCCGAGAGGTTGTAATCCCGAAAATGTTTAAAATAGATCCGGTTTAGTAGCTAAAAATTAAAATCGAATGGCGTCGCTAGTGTACCCCCGTCACCTTAAAGTAATTTACTATGCTAATTAAAAACAAGAAGGGGGATTTTCATAAGCAAAGATTATACCCCATCACACGGTTTTACAGGTTTCAGAACATAAAATTGCTTAACCACCCAAATAGAACTGTAGGAACTCCAAGTTACCTTTAAGTGTGGATTCGAGGGTCGAGGTTAGTGATGCGACTGTGTAGACTTCACTCCAATGACTCGAGTGGTATACATGGTGTATCTGGTATCTGTGAACATTTAACCATGTGTTTTACTAACCATTCTGAATATATCCATTTGTTCGACTTTTCGAAATTCGTCGATTTATTTTTCAACTCCTTATAATAAATAGTAATAATAATAATATCCTCCAACCCAGTACGGCTACGGCGGCCAATCTCAACGATTAGCTACGTACGCAGGATTTAGTATAGTGCTCAAGTGTGTGCGTAAACAAAAGGGCACTCTCTATTCCCTTACCCTCAAATTCCGATGGGATTGTGCTAACACTCACTCGGCGAAACACAGCTCAAATGGTGCTCCACGCTGCCGGTTTTGTTTGAGGCCATGGACTAGTAGCTATTATAATAACTGTGTAATCTGTGGCCAACCCGTCTGCCAAGCGTGGTGAGTATGGCAATTACCCCTCATGTGATTGAGGCCCGTGCCCCAGCAGTGGGGACTTAAATGGGCTGACGATGATGATGAATCTGTGGCTGTGGTATTCACTCCGGGCGAGCTGGCCCATTTATGCCGACGACCCGACTTATGCCGAAAGCTGGTGACTCGAATGACTCTAGTATGAAAATGTTGTTTGTGTTTCATCTCTACCAGGGCTCGAGGGCTCGAGCTCTCAGGGCCGCAATATTTCCTTATTATGTCGTATTTTCTTCGCCTCCCTAAATTATTATTAAAATTTACGATAACGACTAACTCCGCTATCAAGTAATGTGGCGGTTTGTTACATCTTAGCAGCTGTTTCTTTTTATTTTGTGTACTTTTCGGCTTTATGGAGCTTTAAAACTGTTGTTGCGGTTATTTGGTGTTTGTATAACTTAAGGTGACGGGTAGGGCACACTAGCGACGCCAATCGATTTTTATTTTAAGCTACTAAACCGGATCTATTTTCGGCAAACACTTATACTATTTGTTAAACAACCATTCAAAAATGTTGGGTCCGTTTATGTACGCGAAAAATTGATTCACGCTAAAAGTGGCCGCTTTTAGTTATTTAATAAATGGTATAAGTGATTGCCGAGAGGTTGTAATCCCGAAATGTTTAAAATAGATCCGGTTTAGTAGCTAAAAATTAAAATCGATTGGCATCGCTAGTGTGCCCTACCCGTCACCTTAATAGAATTATTTTCCTCTTGAAACAGTTCAATAGATAAACCTCTACTTACTTGAAAGACCTATTGTAGCACAGATTTTAGAATGGTAACCACGACGCTTACTGTAATGGGTATCAGACACCTGTAAAAAAGCATCGGAAATATACACCAGAAATATGAGGAATCCCAATAGGTTAGTTCTTGATTTTACACCTCTAACCACACTTTATAAAAACAACTGTATGTGATGTTGTGAAAAAAAAAATAATCCAAAAATAATCCAACTGTTACGCAAAGGGCATAAAAATATTTAATAGGTTGCCACTCGAGATAAACAATCTACCGACTGTTAAATTTAAAAAGGTTTCATGAATGGTTCCTTCAGCAAAATTTTTATAAAATTGACGACTATTTGATGAATTATATAAATGAAATATCTAAATTGTATTAATTATTATTTAATTTTAAGCATTTAAGATGTTAATATTTTAATTTGGTATGGGTTATATAATGTTTGCGTGCAATATAAATATTGCAAAACATGTGGACTTACTATTATTAAGAAGAACCATTATTACCATGTTTTATGCAAATAAAGTACCTATTCTATTCTTCTATTCTATTCTATTCTATTCTGAGTATGCCTATACTGAGAAAATACGAATGTGTGTATAAGGCAGCAATAATAAGCATAGCCTCAAAGGTTATCAGCGCAAATGTGGTGTAACCAGCAAAAATGGTGTAGGTAAGCTGCAAAAGCTGCACCTATATAACCAACAAAAGTAAGTGGTGTAGTCGGCAAAAACTTTAATTTACACCAGTTTTGCGGTCATAGCCTCAACCGTTAGATCATCTGGCAGGTTATCGGCCAAATGCGCCATCGGGACATTTTACACACAGTTTATCAAACACCTATAAGTACCCTGGAAGTCATTTAGCACAGTACTCAATATGTATGTCATCATCATCATCATCAGCCTATCGCAGTCCACTGCTGGACGTAGGCCTCTCCAATTGTTCGCCACTGTGATCTATCCATGGCTTCTCGCATCCAGCTCTTGCCAGCCATCCTGCGCAGATCGTCCCCCCACATAGCCAGAGGGCGCCCTACATTACGCTTGCCAAGACGCGGCATGTATACCTATGTATGTATCTTATCTTATCTGTTAGGGGCCACTTTCATGGGGCACGTCGACTCTAAGGGATCTTTTGTACCTCCCCTATCCTTTGCGCTCCTACTCACTGAAGATTCGTTTCATCAGCGTCACGATGTCTTTCGGATTGAAGTTCCCGTAGTCTTCTGGTTTAGGATAAGCGTTACCTAGAAGACACATTCTGCCTCTGGCTAGGGAGTCGCATTTACATAAAAGATGTTCTATGGTTTCCGTCTCCTCCTTGCATGCTCTGCAGTCGCTGTTCGATGTTATGTTCATCTTCATCAGTATTTTGTTCGTTGCATAATGTCCTGTTAACGCTCCTATGAGCATCCTTGTCTGTTGTCTATTGTCTCCAAGAAGATGTTTTATATGTATATACGATACGGCTGTTGGTTTTACAAACTATATGTATGTAACACCAACAGCCTCTTCAAACGTATCATCTCAAAGCCAAATATATCTACATTCAACATCTGTTTTACTTTAATTTAAACTTAAGCGTTAAAGTGAAAAGGGCTTATAATTGGTTTTTGTTGCACTACGCTAGGAGTACATTTTGACGCAGGTGCTAGGTGTTCCCCTCTCACAAGATGATAAACGAAGCATTCTTGAGGTAGTTTAATTATTCAAGTCCATAATGTAATTGAGAGTTCAGAAATGTGAAACAGGATATTTAAGTTTTTATTTGGTATGATACCATACATATTAGGCTCGTTTATTGTAATTAGGTAGGTATACATTATACGCTATATTTGTTTGTCTTATTAATTTACTTAAAGGTTTGGCTTATCTACAGTCAGCAGCAATTAGATAACGACATCCAACGCTGTCAAATAGTTGGGTACCCGTGACTCTCATATTCATGAAATATGTATCCATATGAGTGTCGCGGGTGTATCGATATTTTTGACTACTTTGGCTGTACCTAACTATTTGACAGCCTTGGATATCGCTATTTAATTGCTGCTGACTGTACAAAGAATTGTAGACTACGAGTGTATGAGAGACAATTTAATCAAAACGTTAAAAAATCCAACTAACTATAAATCAACTGTTAATTAAAATTTAAATAACGATTCTCCTAAACAGTGTTTGTTCTTTGCAAACAAAAACATAATAACGAAACTGTTAATTTTATACAATTAAAAAATAAAATAAGTAATGGTTCTTGGCGGCGCGCATTAACAGTTAATAAATAATAATTTAAATTATTCGGACGTCGCTCAGACGTCATGTCCGATGTCGAAACACGGCACTTGAGTGGAACGGTTTACTACGGCGACCAAACATGATTGTGTTCTAAGGAATGTTCTATGAGAATGCTAAGTCTTCTTATTCTTTGGGTGCCTCTTCAGATCGGAAGGTTTTCCGCCAGCTTCCGATAATCCTCTTTGTTTTTTGCGAGTCAAAACATTCGCTCCACAGATGCGATGCTAGTCCATCATCATCATTGTTTCAGCTAATAGACGTCCTCTGCTGAACACATCGTCAGTCCACCATGTGGGGGGCCTGCTACGGCTGCGTCTTCCGTTCGTGGCCGACCATTGGGGCGGAAAGGATGCCAGTCCATTCCCTTATAATTCGTAGCCTCGACTTTTTCCTCCTTCCAACACATCGCTTCCCGTCAATTCTACGCATCATGATGCCATCATCATGAAGCGTAAAATTGACGGGAAGCGATGCGTCCCATGAAGCAACCTGTATTTTATGCCGTGTCCATGGGCGGTGGCAACCGCATCAGGTGATCCGTCGGTTCATCTGCCACCTATCACACAAACAAAACGCTGATTCACGCCGGTTTTCGGTAAGGCCGTGGTAAGTATCACTCCGGGAAAACCGGACCATTAAGTATTATGTGTTCCTTGGGCACGGGTGGCCATGGGCAGCTGCTATATCACACCATCAAACTACTATTCGCTAATATAATAAAAATATGTTATGTATGTAATGATCTCAAGTTTGTACAATCTGAAATAAATGAATTGTTACTTTAATTTCATAATAATAATAATTCCTTTTTAAAAAGGCCGGCAACGCATTAGCGATCTCACTGATTTCGTGGATGTTAATGGGGGGGCGATGAATGCTTTCCATCAGGTGACTCGCTTGCTCGTTTGTCGCATCTAGCATAAAAAAAATCTTAATCCCAGTCCCGCACTAACACAAAAGCATGGCCCGCCTCGCACACTCGACTGACGCGAGGTGATTACGTGCCTTGTTTATTTTGTTATTATTATTGTTTTTTATCTAAACACGATCGTGATTATCGAGTCCGACTGTACGCCGGACCAACTCTTGAGTGATTCAGCTTTACGTTACTCGTTTTGGGGAACGCATCTTGAAAATATAAATAAAAGAACCTTAACTTTAGGCTGCCTGTACGTACACCCAAGCGGAGCGAGGCTGCGGAGCGGTCAGCGAGGTAAAATTCTCCAACAGTGTTACATAAAAACTACGCTCCTCAACAACATAGAAGTACCTCCTATGGTCAATTTTAGCTTCGCTCCGCAGCCTCGTACCACTTCGGTGGACAGACAGCCTAAGTCTAGTTCCTTGTCGCGACTCGCTAAAAGAAATCTACATAAGTATACTAATTATAATATAATGAGGTCGATTCTATTGACAATGACAAGGCTTAAAAGGTAACCCAAAAACACGAAACACATACGCTATGTAAACCGAACTTAGCGCCATCTAGTAGCGAAGTTTGGAAAATAGCAAAATTACGTCCTAAACGAAGTCAGGGTGGAGCACGTACTTAATAAATATCAGACAATATCAAATAAATGCAGCGATCTGGTCCCAAACGTAGAGTAAGTGTGTTAAGTATATCAGAATCAACAAAGGTGGGTACACATACATAATATAACACAAATAATGACTGCCTCGGTGGCGCAGTGATTAGTGGGTCGCACTTTAAATCGGACTTTGGATCGGGCCAAAATTTGCACCTGAGTTTTTCTGCTAAGAAATTCTCAGTGTCAGCCCGGAGTCTGGAAGTTGGCGGTCTTTGTACCCCCGTGCCTCGGAAAGCACATTAAGCCGTTGTCCTGCGCCTGATCCCTCTTCAGTGGTGTCACACTGGTGTCCCATCGAAAATATAGGGGTAATGAGTGCACTTGTGTCTGCGCAAATGCTTGTGCACTATAAATGTCCTGCGTCGATGGTTGATCGCTGAGATTGGCCGCCGTGACCGAAATATCGGTTTGGAGGACATTATTATAACACAAATGTTGATAAGATATTAACACCCAGAAACTAAAAAAACATTTATTTATTTATTTACATGTGTAGTAGTTGCTTTTTAACGCCGCTGTTTTTGTGAGTGACAACTTTGAGTCACTTCCTCTTGTGAACTTGAACGGACTATAAGCTATATTCTATGTTATGAGTACGGATCTACGGAACCACCGCCCAGCTCAACTCTCGCACTTAACCTTATTTTACACGCGGCATCGTACTTATGGGTGCACTGACATTCTATGGAAAAGAAATTAGAAAATTTATTGAATTATTGTTAAGGTGTGTTATGGCTCAGCGAGACGTCGTTGTAATAAATTATGTCACTGTGTATTTAAGAGGGCGTAGTATGAAAGATTCTGTGTAAGTTTTTAAAGGCATTTGCTGTTAAACCCATAATCGTTTCAGCAGACATGTCTTAGAGTGAAGGTAGAAATAAATGCCTGTCGTAGCAAATGATGAACCGCCGGATCCCTTCGTAACAAATAATAAGCCGCCAGTCTGCCTAACCGTAGAAAATGATACCCCCCATGGCCTTCCCTAGGAAAAATCCCTAGCTACGCCAATGGATCCGAGTTAGTCAAGCATACCTATGCGTCGGACACTCGGCAACCTACACCTTAGGAGAACTGCTAGCAGTGACTGGAACTGAAATCCTGGGGTAGAAATCTTTGGTAGAGAATGAAACAGGCTTATACTCAGCAGTGAGAAGCAGCATCTGACTGTGCTTCGCCGAGTGATTGAGGGTTCTGGAAGGCTAAATCGGGAAGAAGCAGACAGGTTAACAGCATATGTGACTCCACTAGTCTTGCTTGATCATCTGATGGTAAGCGTCGCCCATAGACACCCATGGACGACGCTTACCATCAGCTGATTCGTCTGCCGCTCTGCCATCTATCACAGAAAAATAGTTTATAATAGTACCCAGGGAACTTGAGCGTTTTCTCATTGTGATTCAGCGGGTAGGGCTAAAACAAGCCGCGTGGGCTGATGCAATTCAAAGGTTTTAAATTAGTGTCTAGTGGTTTTGAGTGTACAAATTTGGTGTTCATTTGTGCAGTGAAGTGCTGCAAAGTGATCTTAATAATAGGAATCGTTGGATTGTATCGTTTTTAACACTGCTATTATGTGTAGAGTGCGTTGTCTCGTGACAACTTGCTAGGACCTAATAGAGTCTTAAAACCCGCGATTGCTTATCCGCTAGAGTGATATCCGATAGAGTGATATCCGCTGAATACGTAGGTCGATAAAACGTAAAATACCTGCGTTTTATTGAGTGACTGCGACTTTGACTGACTTCGACTGTTGACTACCTACATATTCTCAATAAGTTACTTGACATTGGCGAATTATCTTCGGGTAGAGCCATAACAATAAAAAAAAGTACCAAAGTTCTATGTTCGATATGAAGATAATAATAATTGTCACAGCATCTCATAGGTTGACCTGATTCCGTACTGAAGATAGATATCTATCTATCTTACTGTGAATCTTGCTATGAAGAGTTAGCACAATATTTGACGGCCCGTTTGGACCAGTGCCTCTGGTGCAAGGGTTGCGGGTTCGATCCCCGCACAGTACAAACATTTGTGTGCATGAACATGTCTGTTTGTGTTGGTCTGGGTGTTGCTATGTATTATAAGTATGTATTTACAAAAGAAAAGTATTATATGTATATATTTGTAATTCCGCTGTTGGTTCTGATATCCGTAACACAGGTGCTTGAGCTACCTATCTCGGAGTCAAATCAATGTATGTGATGTTGTGAAATATTTATTTAATATAGGTAAAAAAATGCTATCAATCTTATTAATATTCCGACATATTTACAATACATTGAACTTTAATTCTAATTTTATATGTTAAAGTTCTTGATCTCTAATACTTGATCTGACATATTAATTAGATTTTTTATTGGATTTGAGACCTAATTTTATTATTATGAATTTACATTTTATTTGCTTGTTTTAATTTTACTTGTCTATGTTGAAAAACAGAGCATAGCGTACATATCTCTTAAATTATCTGCAACACCTTTGTGAAGCATGCAACTAACCAAAGATATTTTGTATTTGTATAACTTAAGAATACTAAGAAAAACTCTCATTAGCTCACAGCCTTGAAGTTGTTAGGAAGCTTACATACAATACTTACTCATATTGCACATTTAATACGCTATGTGATCTAGGTACCTAAGTACCTAATTTAAGTGATGAAGTCACGTAGAATTACGTACCTACCTGTGTTCTATAATTACCTATTTTTACCGAGGTCGTCACTCTTCGTTCACCTGCCAGTTTTGCCATCATTGTTTACAGGTAGCAGAATGAACTATTTTTCTGTTCAATGTGATAGTACATATTACGAAAAGACAGCGATATGACAAGCCTTTCGCGAGGAAAACAAGTCTTTATGAGTAAACCGACCGCAGAACTTTCATTTTTTTTCCGAGCTTGCCGCCCATCTGATGGTAAACGGTAACCGCCGCTCTTAGACAGTAATTTGTCTAAGCCGCCGCTCATAGACATCAACAATGCCGGAGAGTCGCTGCATAACGTGAATGAAGAACTCTTCAAACCTCCTTTAAAAAAGGACATGTGCATTTGTCACGTTTTCGGATTATTTCACAGACTAAGTAGAAGATACTGATTAGGTATTTTCTTCTCTCCAACTCGGTAGTTGCATGCCTCAAGTGGCAATGGGCAGGGCACATAGCGAGGAGAACAGACGGCCGTTGGGGCGGAAAGGTCCTCGAGTCTCCACTCGCCACGTACAGGAAGTTGCAGCCGTGGCATACCCCCCACATGGTGGACCGACGATCTGGTGAAGATCGTAGGAATCCATTAAATGCGGGCGGCACAGGACTGATCTGTGAGGAGAACATTGGGGGAGGCCTATGTCCAGCAGTGGACGTCTATTGGCTGAAATGATGATGATGAACTCGTTAGTACACACAACAAGTTAGTACACCTGAAGAACGAAGTTACAACTTTGCCAATTAGGTATATACAGCCACTCAGTAGGTATACAAAACTGTCCAATTTCTTCATTAGAGTTCGGTTCAACGTAAATTTGGGAATTTTGGCAAATTGTAGTATGATGTATCATCGTCATCATCGTCATCGTCAGCCCATTTAAGTCCCCACTGCTGGGGCACGGGCTTCTCTCAATCACATGAGGGGTAATTGCCATACTCACCACGCTTGGCAGACGGGTTGGCGAGGGTTTTGATATAAATGCAGAGTTTTCCTTCTCTGGGTGCTGATGATCATGCCAGCAGCTTTACCTTAGTCGCCTTTTACGACACCTCGGTGAGAGTGAGGGTGGCCTATTCTACTCTGCCGGGGACCACACGGCTATGATGTGTGTGTATGATGTGTGACTGTCTGTAAATATTTTCATTTGGAAATAATAAACAAAATACTTTTTTTTTAACTTTACTGTCTCCAGAATAAGTACAAGCAAAACGTGACATTTCGTGTTGGGTAAAATTGCGGTTGCTGTTTCAATTCGCTTTGACAAACAATAACCGCGTATCGTGAGACATTCAGGGTTGGTAGCTACCTGACGGCTAGATACTGCGATACCCTTAAGGTGACGGGTAGGGCACACTAGCGACGCCAATAGATTAAAAGTTTTAGCTTCTAAACCGGATCTTTATTAAACAATTTCGGGGTTACAACCTCTCGGCAAACACTTATACTATTTAATAAATAACCATGCACAAATGCGGACCCAACATTTGTATGCGAAAAGTGGCCGCTTTTGGCGGTAATCAATTTTTTGCGTACAAAAACGGACCCAACATTTATGCATGGTTAATTAATAAATAGTATAAGTGTAAAATAGTTAAAAATAGATCCGGTTTAGTAGCTAACAATAAAAAACGTATGGTGTCGCTAGTTAGGGCTACCCGTAGCCTTAACACGTCTAACTGCCAGACTCAGAGTCGTTGATTAACTTAGTTGGCTACTTAAGAAAAAATATTGACACTTATTTTGATACGCATAAAGACTACCGACACTAAAGTTAATGAACATTAGCTTAAATGACGTCTCTGAGTGCGGCCGTAAGCCAGGGAAGAAATACATCAAAATTTATTTATTATGGGGTACGAGTACAATATGACTATCGTATACCTAGTCTTACTTCATTTATTTATTTATTATTCAGACACCTTACAAGCGAACAGAAATTAATCCAAAACGCAGTATAAGGTTAGCCGTGTGGTCCCCGGCAGAGTAGAATAGGCCACCCTCACTCTTACCGAGGTGTCGTAAAAGGCGACTAAGGTAAAGCTGCTGGCATGATCATCAGCACCCAGAGAAGGAAAACTCTGCATTTATATCAAAACCCTCGCCAACCCGTCTGCCAAGTGTGGTGAGTATGGCAATTACCCCTCATGTGATTGAGGGAGGCCCGTGCCCCAGCAGTGGGGACTTAAATGGGCTGATGATGATGATGATGATGATGCAGTATAAGGTTAGGATACATTATTACATTACATTCATGTTCATTAGTCACTCACGGATAATTTACAATAAAAAGGCAGAAGAATACAATCCTTGTCAAATTAATTACAACTAAAAAAAAAGAAATAAAAATAAGCGCGACAGATAATATCAACATAAATAGTCCAAATTGTCAGTATCTGAGACATGAGCTGTTCTACTATGCTTCGCTATAAATAGATGAGCAGGTAACCTTTGTTTGTTTGTGGGTAAAATATCATTTCCGCATGGGTGCAGTCGATTTAGAATGCAATCACATAAAGGTAAACGGCTCTAAAATTTTATGAGGTCTTTCTTGGCGTGGGAGCCAAGTTTGTGTGCATTTAATTTATTTCTGCGGCTTGGTGTAAAGAATGAGAATTTTCTAGGTAGGTGTTATTTATGAATCGTTTGTTATTCATGACTTTGGTCTAAGGCCAAGTTCATGGTCACTGATGTAACTCTCATCTCATAATTCCAATTAGATTAGATAGAGTAGGTTTTATGTGATATAGGACACACGAGCAGACGGTTCACCTGATAGTAAGTGCCACCGCCCATGGACAGTGAGCACCAGGGGACTCAACAGTTGTGCCGGCGCCAATGCTCATTTTTAGTAGGTATGCTAAAAATCATGCCAAATATGAGCATGCTTAATGAACTGTACACATTTCCTATGAATATACACGCTATTAGTCATCTATTAGCGTGCTTAAAATAATAAACCTGGAGCCCAATTCTCGTCCTCGTGATATTTTGAAAACATGGCGGATATCACCCGAAAACCATCCAAAAAAACTGTGTTTTGGTGATATATGTCGTATGAAAATAAATATCATGAGCAGGAGAATTCGGCTACTGTTTACACGTGCTAAACACTTCCCTACTCTCCCCCTTTCACCCGCACTGCATGTAGCATGCTCAAACTTCGTCCGGTGTGCGATTTTTGAGCATAAGTACTCAAAATTAGCATGCTATTAGTAGCACGTCGGTCCACATAGGCTACTAAATAGCAAAGTAGCATGCTTTAAGCATTAAAATAAGCATGTATAACAGTACCTTTACGCTCTTTTTTATGAATGAATGAAATCATTTATTTGCTCAAAATGTGGTACTTATAATAAAAAGATGTTAAATTTGTATTAAGTTTCACACATTTCGCCAGCATCTGGCATGCAAATTAATGAATAATTAAATTTCTATTTCTATTACGATTAATTAATTAGTAAATGTTGGGTCCAACGCGTACGCGAAAAATTGTGTCACACCAAAAGCGGCCACTTTTGGCGTGAATCAATTTTCGCGTACAAAAACCCCTACCCGTCAGCTTAAGGTATCTAGTTTTGCAGTGATTTAGGTAAGCCGTTCTTGAATGTCGAATCATTAATGAGTAGGTAGGTTAGCTACATATTTCAATAATATTTTTCTAGTAACATTTTTCTCCGAAATCAAATACGACCCAGCAACAGGAACTGCCATAATACGGTATTTGACTATTTTTTTATATTTTTGTGATCAAAAGACCTCTCAGTTATTAAAACATTGTTAAAAAATTACTTGATTCTCATTTAAACTACCTGAGATATCACAACTTTAAAATCACATTCTTTTGGGCAAACCCAAAACGCTCCATACAAATGGCTACTTAGATGTGACGTCACACGCAATTATTTTGTATGCATTGCATTTGAATTTTGTACGGTAGCTATATCAAATGTTTCGTTTATGTCAATGGTTCTATTAATATAATAGTTTTTTATGGGTTATTCAATGCTGTATTACTATTTTTTAATAATAATACTTTTAAAATGGACTTGTCCATGAATCTTTAAATGACCATAAAACCGGCTAGACGTTATATTTTTATTGAGAAACTCTTGCTATTGGCACATATTTACCTATTTTTTGAAAAAATATTTATATTTTATATAATCTCGGGCTTAAGTCAAATACCCTATTATATAATATTGTTTGACACGCGTGGTACGAGTGATAGTCGCGACCCGCGCCTAGAGCGGCCTGTTTGATCGGCCATATTGATCTCGCGTATTGAATTTGCATTGTGCCCGGTTTTTGCCTTGAACGTGACTGCCCGCGATAGTAACGTGTTGTTATTATTATTGGGTGCACGGTAGGGTGCAGGCCAAGATTGAGTCGTCTGTAGCTAGTTATCGACGATGAATAACCGTTGAATCTAAATAGCTTGATTAGGCAAACACGCGTTCTTGGGGATTAAAAATTAAAGAACTACTTTTAAAACAATAACTTATACTTTTTAAAATATTAACCATAATATCTAAGTACAACCAGTGCGGATAAAGAATGGGATCAGAAATGGCGGCGCATCTATACACTTCTCGCTCGCACACTATTTGCGTCTATACTCGCACTCGTGGGTGTGCGAGCGAGAAGTGAATAGATGCGCCGCCATTTCTGATCCCATTCTTTATCCGCACAGGTTGTAAGTCGTTTATCGTTTAAGGTGTAAGTACTAACGTAGACATAACATTGCTAAAAAACTCATCATTTAATATTATTCAATAGCCAGATTTAGTTTGAAATAAGTCTTAATTTTATTTTATTACTTAGATTAATCCTTTTTGATTTAAAGAATGAATGAATCAATGAATGAATATACTTCTATTGCACTCAAAATAAAGTATGAAAACTTAAAAACTAGGTATTCCAGGATGTGTACAACGAAGGCGGCCTTATCATTTATTACCAAATCTAAGTTATATAAATACAAACAAAATAAACATTAAAGTTAGGACTAGCCTAACGTCTTAAAAAACCTACACTTACTAGGACTTACATTTTTAAACTTTCAAGCGAAGCATCAAGTGAGTCTTAAAAATTCTGCTCTGCACCGTCTCTTCTCTGCACAGAACTTGGCATCTTTTTCTACATCTGTTTTCACGGGATTAAGTTACTCAGTAATAAATTCCTGCTTTGTTCTGCCGCCATTTTTTGTTGAACCTTGTTAGCCGTAGTGCGAATAGTGATAATTATTGAGCGGCTCTGCTTTATCGGTAACTATAGTTTATAGGAACTTTAACGAAGCATAAGTACAATGGTGGCCACATAATTAAGGTGGCGGGTAGGGCACACTAGCGACGCCAGTCGATTTTAATTTTTAGCTACTAAACCGGATCTATTTTCAACAATTTCGGGGTTACAAAATCTCGGCAAACACTTATACTATTAATTAAATAACCATGCACAAATGTTGGGTCCATTTTTGTACGCGAAAAATTTATTCACGCTAAAATTGGCTGCTTTTGGCGGTAATCAATTTTTCGCGTTTCACAATAATGAAACCAATAATAGATATAATAAAAGCGTCGGCAGAATCATCATCATCATCATTTCAGCCAATGGACGTCCACTGCTCGACATAGGCCTCACCCAATGTTCTCCACACAGCTCGGTCCTGTGCCGCCCGCGTCCAATGGATTCCCACGATCTTCGCCAGATCGTCGGTCTACCTTGTGCGGGCCCTGCCACGGCTGCGACTTCCTGTACGTGGCCTCCACCACTCGAGGACCTTTCCGCCGCAACGGCCGTCTGTTCTCCTCGCTATGTGCCCTGCCCATTGCCACTTGAGGCATGCAATCAATGCAAGTCGACAGAATATACCAGACCATTGCGTTCTGGTAAGTAAATATCTTCTAATCACTAAATGTTTCACTGTTTACAGTGAAACATTTAGTGATTAGAAGAGTTTCATTTGATGAAAATCATATTTTGTTTTTTTTACTGTCTAGTTAATGTTTATTTCGAAATATTTGATTCAAGGCTACTTAACGAGTATGGAATTAAATTAATGTAATTTTGACACGATTTTCAATAAAAAAAAACCAAAACTGTGTGTAGGTTTAATATTCTATTAATTTTTATTTACTGTTTGGAAAATAGTTTTTAGCCTGAAAATGATGAGAAAAAACTAATTTCTAGTGAAATTGGCTTGATTATTCTTAAAACAGTCTTCCATATAATTTGTCTTTTAGGAACTTATTCCCGAAGCTGCGTACGTATTACATTGACGAACGCAACAATACTTCGTATTTCTGTTTTATTAGCAGCCGATTTATATTATTTAATCGTGAACATGAATAAATCAAAACTTTTTGAAGTAACATTACTTCAAAATATAGCAAGGTGTCGTTCTTAGAGAGCTTCCAATTATCGCCGCTAGGGGAGCGCGCATATCTTTGCCTCGCCAATACAAAAAAACGAAATTTTTGCGACAATCATCGATTTTTGATAAACATCAGAAGCACGAGAATTGGCCTCCTAATCATCATATCAGAGCTCGACAAATCCCTGACAGATAACGAAGACTTCAATTTCGTGTTTCTGTAAATATAGGCTTCAATAATGTGGCCACCACTGTACTGAGTATGATGGAACTCGTCTATTGCTCTAGGCCATATGAGTAATGGCGTCGGTGTTTGCAATGTTTTTATGCGTAAATCAATTGGCTGAGCTGTCATCGTTTACTGCTGGGCTTGGACGAAGATTACTTGGTTGCGTCATGTTTCGGTTTCGACCAGGAATAGCCACGTAGAAATGTTATTGCCTTCGGTTTCTTGGTCATTACCAGATTAAGCCATTAATCGTAATACCTACTAATAAAAAAAATCTCGTGTGTACCTACACAACGCTCTTTTTTACTTTCACTTCGCGACGTGAATTTTTATTAGTAGGTATTACGATTATAACGACGCGTCGTCGCGTCGTTATATTATAATCAGCCTATTGACGCATTTGAAGTATGCAGACCTCATGCTGCAAGGATTGGACTTTTTTCAAGCCGTTCTATTAAGCTGTAAATGGGTAAGTATCTAGTAGATAGATAGATAGATAGATACACTTTATTGCAGAAAATTTACAAATCTTAGCCTAAGTTATTATACTAAAACAATGTAGGCGTTCTTATCGCTAATAGCGATCTCTTCCAGACAACCTCAGGGTAGAGGAAAAGTATAACGAATTAAGAAAAAGGGGTAAGGCAGTGCAAGTCAGAAAAAGAGAAAAAAAAAGACATTGTATAAAAAAGCTATGAGTATGTTATATACATACATACATTATATTAAATAAATATATACTAGCTATAAATATTAATACATACTAGTACATTACAAAACAAATAAACATACATACTAACAGTTTATTGGATTGATAGATACGTAACCAGGGAAATAGGGGACAATGAACTAGTACCTACCTATCTACAGCTAGCATTGCATATTTGCCTAACTTAAACATCAGCTTTTCAGAAGAGGATCAAGGATAGGTTGGTTATAAAACAGATGTGACCCTAGCACTAAACTGGTTTGGTTCTGCCCCCCTTTTTGGCCTCTGGCCGGCTTCTCGTTAGGAGAAGCCGTCGTCAGAGGAGAGTCCGACATGACCCATCCGTTTACAGACGGATGGGTATGCGTAACGCATTTCTCCTGGAGCCGTCGCCAGAGGAGAGTCCGACATGACCCATCCGTTTACAGACGGATGGGTATGCGTAACGCATTTCTCCTGGAGCCGTCGCCAGAGGAGAGTCCGAGATGACCCATCCGTTTACAGACGGATGGGTATGCGTAACGCATTTCTCCTGGGGCCGTCGCCAGAGGAGAGTCCGACATGACCCATCCGTTTACAGACGGATGGGTATGCGTAACGCATTTCTCCTGGAGCTGTCGCCAGAGGAGAGTCCGAGATGACCCATCCGTTTACAGACGGATGGGTATGCGTAACGCATTTCTCCTGGAGCTGTCGCCAGAGGAGAGTCCGAGATGACCCATCCGTTTACAGACGGATGGGTATGCGTAACGCATTTCTCCTGGGGCCGTCGCCAGAGGAGAGTCCGACATGACCCATCCGTTTACAGACGGATGGGTATGCGTAACGCATTTCTCCTGGAGCTGTCGCCAGAGGAGAGTCCGAGATGACCCATCCGTTTACAGACGGATGGGTATGCGTAACGCATTTCTCCTGGGGCCGTCGCCAGAGGAGAGTCCGACATGACCCATCCGTTTACAGACGGATGGGTATGCGTAACGCATTTCTCCTGGAGCTGTCGCCAGAGGAGAGTCCGAGATGACCCATCCGTTTACAGACGGATGGGTATGCGTAACGCATTTCTCCTGGGGCAACCTAAAAAAAAGTTTATTAACTCTCACAGTTTGCCATTTGGCGACTCCTGTTATAGAAAACATGATCGTGAATTTTGAAGTTAACGACTTGATCAATTTCCTTGTTGTTGAAAAAGAAGTCTAATTTGTATTGTATGAATTTCGCGAGATCAGAAATGGCAGATTTATCAATCCCCTTCAGTGTAAGGTAGGTGTGCCACATCACCCAGTTCCGAACGCGCACTCCGCTGATTGCGAGCCGGGGCCATTAGCATCTCTATTGTTGTACACTCGTACAGGTAAATATGTGAAACTTCTCGAAGGCATTATACTAATGAAGAGCAACATTCAAGGAACTTACGGTCTAATCCCGTAAAGAAAATCACCTTCCACCACCACCATACAAAAGTAATATGCTAATTGATGGAATGTATGGTAGGGTGAATTTTAGGTTAATTAGATTTCTCTATGGTTTCTCTTCTTCTGTTTCTGAAAAATAAGCAGAGCTACTAAGACAAAGTAGCCTTTTTTAGGGTTCCGAACCAAAAAAAAAGTGGAACCCTGAATCTTTGTGTGACTTTGTTGTCCGTGTGTGTACCTACCTATTAAGACTCTAAGTGTTTTCTTATATGATAGATGGCAGACGAGCAGATGGATCACCTGATAGTAAGCGTTTGCCGCCGCCTATGGACACTACGCCACACCAGTGGAGTCACAAGTGCGCTGAAAATCTTTAAGCCCACCTTTTACGCTGGAATGGGCCTCCGGTATCCTAATCCTCACTCATGCAGCAAGTGCATTAAGTTATAAGAAAGTACCTATTTTTACCACCTGAGTATATTTTTCTTTAAGTATTAAGGTGGCGGGTAGGGCACACTAGCGACGCCAATCGATTACGTACGCGAAAAATTGATTATAATAAATTTTTCGCGTACAAAAACGGACCCAACGTTTGTGCATGATTATTAAAAAAATTGTATAAGTGCTTGCCGAGAGGTTGTATTCCCGATATTGCTTAAAATAGATCTGGTTTAATAGCTAATAATTAAAATCGACTGGCGTTGCTAGTGTGGCCTACCCGTCAACTTAAATCAATTGGGTATCTACTTTTTACTTGCTAAGGGAAAATTATGATTTTGTTGTAGGGCACAAAATAATAATTTTCACTTTCTATATTGTTGCTCTTAGTCTCAGTTTTACCGATGACAGTGTACATGACCGGGAAAACGGCCCGGGAACTAGTGCGCGTCTTGGTAATTTGAAAGCACCCCTCATCCTACCCTCTCCGACAGAACTGTACGTGACGACTTTTCTTTTTCTTGCACTCCACTTTCCATTTTCATATCGACATACAGTACTTAGGTACTTGTGTTATGCATTAGTAATGCATCATGCTTTTCTGATTACTTAGCAGTTCAGGTACCTGCAAGTTACTTCAGTACTTACTAGGTAAGTGCTAGAGATAATACTTCGCAGCCTGCTAGTGTTGAAACCTTTTTGTCCTCTAAAATCTCCTGGATCCACGCGGCATCAATTAAAATATTTTTTTTTATGTTAGGCATCCAGTATCAGATAGGCATTAAAAAGTTGCTTTTAATTTTACTTTAATCAAAAACTTGCCTATACCTATTCCCCGCACAGGCAGTAAGTGTTTTTCTTTAAACAGGAGGGAATTAAAATTGGCTTCACCAGAGTATAATTACCTTACTCTATTGGCTACACGGAGTTATTGAGGTACCACAGAATACCAGCGTCATGGCCATCCGCCGTGACAAAGCAGCTGAGTGGTAACCATTTTGGTAACACGTCACGGCAAAGTGTCTCTTTCTTTTATATTTTCTTGTACTATGTTTGTGATGTGTTTACCAAATAAAAATGTTATTCATTATTCATTCATTCAAAACATATTCAACTTCCTCTGAACTCCATACTTAACGCCTCAAATATTTCCATAGCAAAAATAGCGACGAGCAACTATAAATACTAGGTAAATCTCTTAGGAGCTTTGTTTGCATAAAGTGGTTTTATTTTACACCTTGAAAAAAAAATTTAGGTCAGGCACGGAATAAAATGTATATTTTGAATCAATGACTCTTCCTTAATGTCAAAAGCATTGAACCAAATTTTCAATACTAATTGAAGAATGTTAACAGATTTTGGTAACCTGTACCGAATGTCTGTACCTACTTACCTACTGGTTTTATAATGTATCTTTTGCCACTCAGTCTTTTGTCGGATCAGATTTACTGCAGTCTGTTTGAGCTGCATTCGGATGCAGGCGCCCAGGGACCGCGCTTTGATCTGCGGTGCAATATGCGCGTGTCAACAAACCCCTATCTTGCAGTTAGCGTTACCTTGTGAGACGTATGCATCTTCTGATAGCAGGTTCCATTTGAGACTCACCTATAAGCAGATTGATATATATTACAATGTGTTAAGTAGGTAATAACAAATAAATTTTGGCTTGTAAAGAGAGTAAGTTGGTAGGTAATTCATTTCATTTTATGGCGCATAAATATTTAAGTACATCCGAATTAACATATATCCGATTATACTTTACATAATCAATTTTAATTTATGAGGTGTCATGTGAAAATCGATTCGTAAAATGTTTGGCTCGTCACACCACAAAAATGTTTCACCCCACGTTTGTCGTAGAATCGTTCACGCACAACTATTCTAATACTTACAACAGTAATAAACAATTTTGATTAACATGATACCAGCCCGGCTAGCTCAGTCGGTAGAGCATGAGACTCTTAATCTCAGGGTCGTGGGTTCGAGCCCCACGTTGGGCGATACACTTTTTGATGATTTTTTCATACTTTTTGATGATATTTTCATATCTTTTTATCTTTTGAATTAAATTATCATTTTGAAAAATGCCATTAATACAATTAAATAATCTTCGGAAGTAAGAAAAAGTAGATCGTTGTTACCTCTTAAATATTATTTATGTATGTATGTGTTTTGAAATTTTATAATGCTAATTATTTATTTTGGGAAATATTCATATCGATTTATTACATAAAATATACAAATGGTCTAATTACTCATAGTTAGCCCCATCTGTTTTAAATGTCACACAACTGTTTAGAGTAGCAAATTGGCGCGAGAGTTAGTGTTAAAGTAAAATCCGTTAGGTGGCGCAATTCATAAGATCTGAGGTTACACAAAAAGGTTTGATTTGTTATAGAAAAGTAGATCTATTAATATGAATAATAATTGTAACAGTTAGGTATGTAATGTGTATAATATATTATACTATTCTTGAACCAAATTATGTTTTGGATATTACTGTTTACACAACGCCATCTAACAATTATTTAATGCAATACATTTTAAATTCAGTTTGATACAACTTAGTTCAATTTCAACAGATGGCTGGAAAGGCGTCTCGGTAAATACTAAGTATTATTTAAAACGGCCAATAGATATCGCTATCACTAACATGATCTCAAAATAAATTATGATTTGCTGCATTATGCATTTTGCTCTCATACCGTAGGTATTTGAAATTAATATGTTTTTGTAGTTAGTTTTTACGACCCGTGTAGCATTGGTTTAAGAGCACCGATGAGATGCAGGGCCATCGCGGGTTCGATCTTTAGTTGTTGATTAATGGTTGTTTTGGGTCTGGTTGTCTTGTCTCCTGCGGCCCTACAGGGCTTGTAACTAACAAGCGAAAATCCTGCTGATAGGTACTTTTTTATGTGGCAGACGGATCACCTGATGGTAAGCGATAGGTGTGTACCTACCTAATAAGTAGTTAGACTTATATTACCTACGTATAGTTTGGGACCAGGATCAAGTTAGATAGCTAGGAGTGTACGTATTAAAGTCATATTGGCTCAAAATTGGATGACCAACTCTAGCAAGATCAAAGCAGTAGATACCTACACTTACCTAGGTACCTGTTTTGTTTCACCTCGGTGAAATGCCGTCATCCCAGAGTGTAGTGGGTTCGACATCGCTGCCTTTCGGTGGGGTCTTATGCACGCACACCCACCAGCTCGAAGACCGACGGGTAGGTAGTTGGTAGGCCTACCAACAAAAACAACTGGGGCTCTTCTTCCCGTACTATGGGAGTCCGAGTGGGACATGGGCTCGTAGCTCGACACCCCACCCACGAGCAAGAGCACGCCAGCGCAGCGCTGCCTCGTCCAGTCGTCCGAGGTTTTAAACCCCTCGGGCAGCCCCCTGTGCTCTTTGCAAAACCCTCTCCGGACGAACTCAAGGATGTCTTTACAAATACGTTACTTTAATGTCTGTACGTCTTAAGTGTCTACTTAAGTTGACGGGTAGGACACACTAGCGACGCCAATCGATTTTAATTTTTAGCTAGTAAACCTGACCTATTTTAAACAATTTTGGGGTTACAACCTCTCGGCAAACACTTATACTATTTTTAAATAATCATGCACACATGTTGGGTCCAACGCGAACGCGATAAATTGATTACCGCCAAAAGCGGCCATTTTTAGCGTGAATCAATTTTTCGTGTACAAAAACGGACCCAACATTTGTGCATGGTTATTTAATAAATAGTATAAGTGTTTGCCGAGAGGTTAGTAACCCCGAAATTGTTTAAAATAGATCCGGTTTAGCAGCTGAAAATTAAATCGATTGGCGCTAATGTGTCGCGTCGCTAATGTGTCCTACCCGTCACCTTAAAGATGGAATATTTTTAGTTAGAGACAAAATAATAAGAAGATTTATAAGAAACAACAGTTACCTTTTTTATTTAAATATGCGTAGTGCCTATTTTAATGACTTGGCATTTAACATTAAGTTTTTCTTACCTGACTAAGGTGTTTGTATATTGTATCTGAGTGGCAGGTAATTGCTTGGTTTCCTCTGCGACATCATTTAGCGCAATTTGTATTGTTTCTATAAAACGCAGCCGACATGCGACGGGCAGCTTATTGTAAGTGACATCTTGCTTTGGACGCCATGGATTAGGATAGTTGTCTTGTGCTTTGTGATTTATGGTAAGATTTTATTTCTAAATTTCTTGGGAAGGTATTAAAAGTGAGAGTGTTAGTGCATCAGTTTTATTTTGAGGAAGAGAGACAAAGGAGATAATTCCTTACACATAAGTGTATGAGTGTGATGGCTGTCCCCCTACAAGTTGTATTGCTATTTCTTTAGTTGTTGTAACTATAGCGTAAGACAATAATAGTCTGGGTTGTGTCTAATTTTAATTAATTTAATTAAAGTTAAGGGTTGTTCGCCGTGTGGTCCCCGGCAGAGTAGAATAGGCCACCCTCACTCTTACCGAGGTGACGTAAAAGGCGACTAAGGTAAAGCTGCTGGCATGATCATCAGCACCCAGAGAAGGAAAACTCTGCATTTATATCAAAACCCTCGCCAACCCGTCTGCCAAGCGTGGTGAGTATGGCAATTACCCCTCATGTGATTGAGAGGAGGCCCGTGCCCCAGCAGTGGGGACTTAAATGGGCTGATGATGATGATGAAGGGTAGTTATGTACTTTATGACGTCGGCACGCACAGTGACGTCTCTTAGTTCCTTTGGGCTCCACGGAAGACCAGCATCGGGGTGTCCTTTAGACACTACGATACATGAGTGAAGTCCATTTCAGTGTCATTCTAATGTCCATTTCGTTACTAGTTTTATATATTTATTTTGTGTATGTTTGGCGCTGAATAAAGTATCTTATTATTATTCAGAAGTTTATGGTAATTTAAGTGATTAACACCACACCGCCCACAAACAACGTTGATGATGTTGGCTCGTTTCTTACAGATTCCAATGTCTTACAGATCTGGAATTACAGCGGATGTGATTGCACAATAAGAAGGACCACCTCCTTTTTGCTATCCAAATGTGTTATTATGTTAACGACATATTAAATAGTATCATTACCTAATAGACTGAGAGTAGCCGTCAGTTTCATTGTGGTTGAGCACTCCGGATGAAGTGCTTTCAAACTCCTCTTTCGGTGGATTATAACCTCTTTTTCTAAATCAGGATTTGTAATCATCATTAGGATCATTCCAGCCACGTATTTTATACCTTTTGGAACAACTTTGTCTCACTTTTTTTTCATCATCATCATCATCAACATCGTAGGAATGACTATTCGCATTTCCATAAAAAATGTCAGATCGTAAAAACACAGTATGTATCAACCAGGTTTGTCATTAGATGTCGATTTTTTTTCACCATTAGAGGCCTGCTAACGGCCAGAACCGATAAGAAAAAAGAAATTAAGCATGGAGAGTGATACATACATACCTACTTTGGTACTTACTTGCGACGGATGATGAGTTACTCATGGTTGCCTTCATTCATGTCTCATCTCACGTGTTTTGTCGATTATGTAGGTACTACCTTGCCTAATGGCAGACGAAACCACAACTAATTGGAATCTAAAGTTATTTACATCATTGTATAAACCCAGTAGACTCACTAACTCATTAAAGGCATCATTTATATTAGAACACTAATACTAGAAACACCTAACGAAACGAATAATTTGATGATGCAAGGAAGAAGGTTTTTCGCGAAAGATATTGTTAGGTAATGGTTTACTTTTGTATGGCTTGGTGACGACATCCTGACATTTAAATGGTGTGTGGTGTTCGAACCCCAACCAAAACCCCTGGGCTGTCCATTTCAGGTCGGGTAACCTCTTTGAGTAGAAAACTATTCAAAGGGGCCCATTTTTCTATGCGATAGGTGGCAGACGAGTAGACGAATCACCTGATAGTAAGCGATTGCCGCCGCCTATGGACACCCGCGACACCAGTGGAATGGACCACTTTCTTACGGATGTGAAATACTGGTCAGGGCAGTCCATCTAGGTCTCGTCAAATATAACCTTTTTCCACGTGTAAACCCGAAGGTTCAACCCTCACCTACTTTAACCAAATCTAATAAAGTTTTTATTTTGATGCGTCGTCTTCCAAAAATTGATATTTTGGTATTACATAATGGGTTGGGTTTGATAATAGATTGCTTCAAAAATGACTTTGCAACTGTCTGCCATTATTCCTTCCTATGAACATTTATCTATCATTGTGGAATGGCAAATAGGTTTTGAAGCTCAAGGTGAACATTTCATTGTCATTGCCGTAGTAACCCTGCCCTTTAATAAATCGATAAACTTATAACAATAACTTTATTTTCAGCACTCATCAATTCAGGTCGAAGTATTTCATCAAAAATGGATTTCGGAAACGATGAAATTACAACTGTTGTTGCAAATGAAACTAAAGGAGATGATGAGGATGTAGAAGTCAAACATACTATTGTAGTATCGACTAAACTTAAAAATAATAATCGACGAGGATTACATGGTCGGGGTGAAGGTGAGCTTCTTCAGTTCCTGCTAAATTAGATCGGACAGACAGATACCGTATATGTAATTACTAGGTATTTATAACTTAATTGGATTTTAGACTGAATGGGGAAACACTAAGTCATGTACTTTTTGCACTTTAAAATTCATTTCTTGTACCTTAACAAATATCTACTCAATAATAAACGCGTTAAAATCATCATGATCGATCACCCTCGTTACAACCTCTTTCAGGCGACTCAGGCGTATTGACCTACAACGTAGGAAGAAGCAACAATGAAGATAGTGGCGAGGTTCCAGTTGTTGCCGGCTACAAGTCTGTCGAAACCACTCAAATCAAGACCCCAGACTCTAGACACAAGGCTCAAATTTACCCAGACGCAGTCTTCATAAACCGTAATATTCGCGATGAGTACGACGTGTATCCTAATGTGGCTTTAACTCCCTCACAATGGAAACCTTCAAATTTCTACAATAACATTAATTGGTGGCAGCAACAAGAATCCATTGGGAGACGAAACTACAGACCAGTAAATACTAATAAATTGAATAGAAAAATAACAGATGATGCTATGAAAGACTTCTACTGCAAGAAGTGTAGGGAGATGAGTTTCGGTCAAAACGGGAGAGGGTGTGTACAGCAAAGGAGTGCGTGGGTCGAGACGACGACAGCAAAGATGAGGTTAGATGGTAAATTGGCGAAATTAAACTAATGGGTTAGTTCTATTGTTTTTGTTCAACCCGTGACCGTAATGGTGTTTAGTAAAAACACGGCTCAGATGCTATCTGATCGACCTTGGGCTGTCGCTCGTTTGAAGAGCATGGCGTAATCTGACGTGCGCGACCGATGCGCGCATATGGAATTTTATAATTGGCTGCGTTTAGGTATAATTGATTCATGTGAAGTTTTCAGTAAACTTTTGAGACTAATATTTTTATGTTGGTCATAAGCTTTACTCCCGAGTTATTACATACTCAGGAGTATGTAATAATAGTTAGATGCCTAAAAATATTCGTTACAGAGGAAGGCAACGTGCTTATATTGTTAGTGTGTTTGTTGTCATTACATTTTTGTTTTTATAAAAAAAAAACACCTCGTAGCTTTGTTCGTGTGGATCAAATTATGTTTTTCTGTGGGTGTTCCCGTAGTAAAATGAATTCATTTCTTAGAGATAATGTATGGCTTCCTATAGGTGAATGTATATTTGAAATCAGCCCAAAAGTAGTCGCTTTTGAGTCTACCGTTTATTACTCGTAGTAACATAGAGATAAAAAGGTCAACTAACATTCACTTGATAGAAATGTTAGCAAAAAGTATTATTTATGATTTAGAAATATTACGAAGGAAAAATTCAAACTCTATGATTGTCACGAATCAAACATAACTTTATTTTCTGAAGATTTCGTAAACATACTATTTGCATATTGCGCCTAAATAATTAATACCTTACAGGATTGCAAATAGGTACATTTGAAATCTACTAGGTAGATAGAAAGAAAATCAATATACCAATGATATAAATGTGGCCAGATTTGGATGACGTAACAGAGTGAAGATATCAAAAGAAAAGTCAGTGTTCCCTGATCAATGATCATTATAATCTGGATATATTTAAAGCAAGAGCGAAGAAGCATCTTCTAGAAAAACGCGTAATACCCTAGACCTCATCGACGCTTTCCACTAGGTGTGATTGTAGTCAAGCGTTGGCCTACAAATGATTAATACAAAAAAACTATCGTATGTATTTACAATGAAAACATTTTTGTTTTTATTAAGTCTCTAAAAGATTTTGTCCTCACCGTTTGGAATCGCAGGTAAATTTATCTCTGTTTTACATCTAAAATTCACTTTAGCGTGATTTTGTACACTTTAATAATTATTGATCGTAGGAAAACCAGAGACATCAACAAAACATATAATAAGAATATTCTCGGATGAACATCGATGTAGAATTACTTTTGATACCCCTTCAAATTTCTTAATTGTCACGATCGAGTTTAATAGAACGAATTTTCCGTCAAATTACTCGATCTAAGCCCAGTCCTCTTTGATCATATAAAGCTAGCCCTATATTGTTTTTAACTTAGGTACATGGTCCCTAAAATTAGAATAGTTTATAATAAGACTGCTCACATGCTCCACATTTTTGAATTCCTAGTATTTTAGCGCTTTTGCAAGCGCCATGGTCACGATGTTAATAGGATCATAATGGGGGTTAAAGTATGAAATTACCATTTTTTTCCTAGACACAACAAGATTAACATTTCCTAAAAAATCCTATAAGTTACTGTAATATATTTTTATTTTGATTAAATGCCATATTTATAAGATGTGTAATGATCAGATAAAATTGTATTGTTGGTGCTGAAAAAAGAATCTTCAAAGTAGAGTAGCTTTTTTGTTAGGCAGAATTGACGCTTCCAGCGTTCATATTTTTTTTTAATAAACAATGCTTTTTTCTGTATAACCTATTTTAAATGTACCTAAACATATTCCATTAAAGAGTAATTAAATGGGAAATAGTACCATTAATATTGACAATGAAAATTAAAAAAATGTTATAATGGAAAACACAGTTTTTAAAAAAATCTCCATACTATTCGGCAATTTCATACTTTAATCCCTAACATCAAAAGGAATATATCAAACCAACTCTCTAAAAATTCCCTTTTTGCACACCAAAAATACTAGATTGCACATCAAACTACGAATTTGATGTGCAACTATTATTTAGGTTAGCAATCTATTAATTTTGAGGGAACGTTAAATACAACCCATATCAAAAATAAGGTTGCATGGTAGCAATCCCGTTACAAACTAGACCTAGCCTGTTCCAAATCTGGCCTGTCATCGCTTAGGGTGCTGCTTAGCTGTGGACCTTGTATCTGGTGATCTGGCCGTTGTTGTTGACGACGGTCTCGGCGCTGCGGGTGCCCTGCCGCTCGCCGTTCACGTTGGAGGACGACGCGAAGGAGGAGGAGGAGACGCTGTAGTACTTCCCTCCGTTAGTGTTCGGGGTTTCAGCGAAGCGGCTCATAACGTTCACGTTCTCTTGGCTCTAGAAGTGAAGAATATGTTAGGTTATCAAATGACTAAGTCGCTGGTCGCTTTTCAAATTCAAATAATTCTTTTTTTTTGCATGGGCTTGTACGCAACTGTTTATAAGTACTTCATCATCATCATCAGCCCATTTAATTCCCCACTGCTGGGGCACGGGCCTCCTTCAATCACATGGGGTAATTGCCATACTCACCACGCTTGGCAGACGAGTTGGCGAGGGTTTTGATATAAATGCAGAGTTTTCCTTCTCTGGGTGCTGATGATTATGCCAGCAGCTTTACCTTAGTCGCCTTCTACGACACCTCGGTAAGAGTGAGGGTGGCCTATTCTACTCTGCCGGGGACCACACAGCCGTATAATAAGTACTTATGTATAATTTACATGTTAATACATATTTATATATAAAATAAACTTAAAAAAATTAATAAACATAACGCGATTCTACCACCGGCTCGGTAAGTTATTTCTGGTCGAGAAGATCCGGCAAGAAACTCGCCAGTTACTCTTTTTAATCGCCAAACTTTCATACAATGTTGTGTCATCATCATACCAAGCTGGTTCAAGAAAAGTGTTTAAATCCAGGATCACACATCTAAGTTCGTTGTGTTGAAGATGTCCATGGGTGGTGGTGATAACTTCCCAAAAGGTGTGATTTCTGCTGGTTTGCTCGCTACAATGTTAAAAAAAACTATATTGCTCTGGACCGGATACTTAGTAAATAAAATAAAAGTGGCAGATTTCTGATGGATGCCTTTACAAAAATGAATATTGAGCATATTACAAAAGAACAATTTTGTTATCTAGTAGCTGTAGAATGTGACATTTATAATATAATATAGGCACAACGCCATGTTGGTCTAGTGGTTTAAGTACCGGGCCGTGATCTCAGGGTCCTGGGTTCGATTCCCGGGTCGACCGAAGAGTATGTTTCGAATTTTTCGTACATAGCTCGGGTTTGTGATCACCAATCCGCATTTGGCAAGCGTGGTGATTAAGCCTTATTACTAAGCCCATCATAGTAGCGATAACTTGATTTCTATGATAGAGGCCTTTGCCCTGCAGTGGGACAGTTTATAGGCTATTAAGAAAGAAAAAAAAAGGCACAACATCTCAACATTAAGCGGGGCCTAATCCCATCATCATAGTAGTGATAAATTGATTTCTATGATAGATCCGAGGCCTTGGTCCTGAAGTGGAACATTAAATAGGCTTAGACTTTGCAACATCCACTACACCAAGCACTTGTATTACGAATTTTAGGAAACATACTATTCATGTTATATCATGAATACTCAGTTTAACTTTTGAGATTTGGTTTCGAGCTCGTACCTATTTTCTGTTATTCCAAATACAAAACTTCTCTTACCGGATTCTCCGGACTTATAGCTGCGACCTGATGCGTGAAGCCTGGGCCTGCGGCGGCCCCGGCGTACGCGGCTTGCCCTCCTCGCGGCATGTATGAGGAGAAGTCACCGAACCCACCGAAATTGTCAAACCTGCCGGGGGAATGTGGAATATAGCCGGCCTGGTTCGACGTTAGATCGTACGCTTTCTTCGCTGCGTTAAACGCTAGCCTCTGATTCTCTAAGTTTTGATTGAACGCCCTGGAACACACAAAGGATTGAAGCACACACAAGCGTAAGATTGTAGAATGCAAGGAAAGCGGGAAGTGGATTAGTCGGAAAGAAGAGCAGAGAAAGATTGCAGTTTGCAGATGCAGCGGGTTATTCGCAGAGACCCCTCGTTCACACAGAGTTGTGGGTCTTTACCTTTCGCTCGAGGGTTGTTCGTTAGCGTCGAGTGGTTCAAATAAGGAGGGAGGGTGGAACAATGGGCGGATCGGGCGGAAAGGTGGAAACGTCATAGGCGGGAACAGGGATCGGAAGGGCTTGAGTCTCGGCAGCGGCTCGTCCGAATGAATTACTCTTCGGCTGGTAACGCTATAAATTGTGACTATTAGTTTTTGAATTTCACATGCTTGTTATTATACCTGCCTATTCTTTCTTTGAAATTGATTTTGAAGATTATGGTAACGTGGTTATAGTATGAAAAGTAATGTTAACGATGGAAATATGCCTACTAAGATAATGTACGGCGCTATACAGTGTATCTGTGAACATTTCATCATCAGCATCATCAACCTATAGCAGTCCACTGCTGGACGTAGGCCTCTCCAATTGTTCGCCACTGTGATCTATCCATGGCTTCCCGCATCCATCTCTAGCCAGCCATCCTGCGCAGATCGTCCCTCCACCTAGCCAGAGGGCGCCTTACATTATTACGTTTGCCAAGACGCGGTCTCCACTCTAGAACTCGTTTACCCCATCGGTGGTCGGTACTGCGGCTAATTTGGCCAGCTTACTGCCACTTAAGCTTCCTATTCCGGTGAGCAATGTTGATGACTTTGGTGCTCTGGCGGATCACCTCATTTCGGATTCGATCTCGGAGAATCTTGGAGAACATTACACCCCTTTAACCACGTGTTCTATCAACCATTATGGATGTAAATGTCCACAATTACACCCTGTATAGGAGGCGGCAGCAATAGTGCCACTGCCACGGACATTAGGTAGGTGCCTGATATTTCTATCGTTAACAAGTAAGTTAACTGAATATGGTGATGACAGAAAGATAACATTTGTATTGTATTACTAGTTCTCTAATTCAGGATATTGGTTTGGTTATGAGACCCAACCTCACCTATACGTACCTACGTCTGATATCTCAGTATATATTTACAGACAAGCCTATTAGCCTAGTATCATGCTCAAGAACTCATTCACCAGCTTTTGAAGAATAACCTTCACCGGAAGCTGAGAGCTGATAAAATTCTTGACCTTACTCATGTAGTAGGTTTTCGAGGTTGCTAAAGTATTCTGGGAAGAATTCGTCGAACGAGAATTGCTGAAAGTTCGGCATGAAGGGGGGCACGAAGGGATTCCAGCCCCCGGGGTTTAGGTTGGCCCCACTCGGGTTCTTTCCCTTCGCAAAGACCTGAGCGTCGTCCAGATCGAATTTACCACCGTACCTATTGCCAGCTGAGTCTTGGTACGCATAGACGCCTACGCCGGCTGGTTCACCTGGAAATAAAACACCACATTATAGATAGATAGATACTCTTTATTGCACAACATACAAAACTTAAAAGCTAGGTATACAGAGATACAATGTACAATTTAGGCGGTCTTATCGCTGGGAGCAAGCTCTGCCAGACAACCTTCGGGTAAAGGACATTAGATAGAAGAGGGGAGGGTGGTGAAATCCTTTTGATTTTGAACATTGATTAAGTAAATTTATAGTACAAATATATATATATATATATATATATATATATATATATATATATATATATATATATATATATATATATATATATATATATATATATAATACAATACAATATAACCTACACAAATTATATAAAATATACTACTATAAGGTTATAAGGTTAGAGAAGATATATTTTATACCTACAATATATGGATGGATTTGGGAGAGGACTAACGACCACGAGCGTCAAGACAGAACCACATTATGTCAGATGTAAACAAATGTGTTGAGGAATTATCGATAGTTTCCCTATAGACCTTGAAAATCATTTATATTTATAAAACTATTAATAATTATAAAATTATCAGTTCGTTCACGAGAGGCTCTGCAATAAGAGGAGGGTCACTCATTTTGTTAAAAAGTACTCTTAAATGTAAACAACGTAAAGATATTGAGTCACTATCTATAGAACGAACTATTGAAATTTCGTGTGCAGAGCTGGAGCAGCATATCATTGTCTGCGTTTATAGACCCCCTTCTGCAAATTACGACTCATTTGAGACTAGCATGGAAGAAGTCCTGAGAAAAGTATGTGCAACTAGTAAACAAGTTATCGTGTGCGGTGACTTTAATATTAACATCCTGGAGAATTCGCAGAACTCAATTAGGTTTCTGAACCTTTTTAAGTGTTTCAATCTGGTGCACCTCTGCAACGAACCTACGAGAATCACCCCCACTTCAGCTACATGCTTGGACAACATATTCTGTGATTGTATTGTAGGGGAGAAATCTATAATAAATTTCATAAACTCTGATCACAGTGGTCAGCTGGCTGTTATCGACTGTCATCGAAATGATCCGTCTACAAGTATTACATGTAGGCCTATTACAAAAAGACGTATAGATAAATTCAAAGATAATATTTATAATAAGGTATCCTTAATGCCTGATAATAAAAATAGTGTCGACCAGTTGTATGAAAGCCTTTTCGAAATTGTTGAAAAGGAATTTAATGATATTTTTACAAAAAAGACCATTAAATTAAACAGTTCTAAAAATAAATTTAGTGACTGGGCCACTACAGGGATTCACATAAGCAGGAGAAAATTGTTTGAATTATATGATATTAAAGCTAATTCACGTGATCCTGCGATAGTTGAATATGTTAGAAATTATTCTAAGTGCTTTAAGAAAGTATGTGCAGTTGCTAAATCTAACTACATTAAAAACAAAATAAGTAAAGCAACTAACAAAAGTAAAATCACGTGGAACATCATCAACAAAGAGACTTGTAAAAATAAAACACAACAACACAAGTTCTCTCTAAAAATCAATGGCAAATGTCTTGACTCTGATACTGAAGTAGCAAATGCATTTGAGTCATTCTTCACTAATATTCCAGTGGCAACAACAAGTACATTAAATTCAAGTTCGTATCTTGCTATCTCATTACTTAAAGCAAATGTTGCCGAGTGTCAAACGCCTTTCAAATTTAACCATGTAACCTCCGAGATAATAGTTAAAACTTTCAAAGATCTGAATATGAAAAAAACTGAAGATCTTTGGGGAATATCAGTAGAAATTTTAAGAAATATAATACTAGTTATTGCACCCCATTTGGCAACGATATTCAACAGATGTATTGATGAGGGTCAGTTTCCTAGCTTAATGAAGGACAGCAAAATCATACCGTTATTTAAATCAGGTGAAAAAAGTGACCCTTCTAACTTTAGGCCTATTTCTATATTACCAGCACTGAGTAAAATTTTTGAAAAAGTCATATTCGTTCAGTTGCTGTCTCATTTTAAAGTTAACGACTTACTTCATAGTAAACAATTTGGGTTTACCAAGGGTAAGTCAACCACTGACGCAGGAGTTGCACTTATTAAGTATATTTTTGATGCATGGGAAAACAAACAGGATGCAATTGGTGTTTTCTGTGACCTCTCGAAGGCGTTTGATTGCGTTGAGCATCAAACATTATTGTTGAAGTTAGCTCACTATGGTGTTCTTAATAATGCATTAAGTTTGATAAATTCTTACTTATCAGATAGACTTCAGAAAGTCAGTGTCAATGGAACTGACTCTTCAGGCGCCCCTCTATTAATGGGAGTGCCCCAAGGATCAATATTGGGACCTCTGCTCTTCCTAATATACATAAATGACCTCCCTTACTTTGCACAAGATCTTTGTGAAGTAGTGTTATTTGCTGATGATACCTCGTTGATTTTTAACGTTGACCGTCGAAAAGATACGTTTGACGACGTAAATGACACCCTCTCACAAGTGCTACATTGGTTTACAACTAACAACTTGCTTTTAAATGCCAAGAAAACCAAATGTGTAAAATTCACTATGCCCAATGTAAAGCAGGTCAACACTAACATCGTTATGAATAATGAACACATTGAAGTTATTAATTCGACAATTTTCTTAGGTATTACACTGGATGCCAAACTTCAATGGAATCCACACTTGGCAGCCTTGGCGGGAAGACTTAGTTCCGCCGCATATGCGGTTAAGAAGATCAGACATCTGACTGATATTGAAACCGCGAGACTGGTTTATTTTAGTTATTTTCATAGTATAATGTCATATGGTCTTTTGTTGTGGGGGTCGGCGGCTGAGATACAAACTATTTTTGTATTGCAGAAGAGGGCCATCCGCTCCATATACAACCTTAGGCCTCGCGATTCGCTGAAAGAACTGTTTAAGAATATCGACATTTTAACTGTAGCTTCCCAATACATTTTGGACTGTATTTTGTACGTGCGTAAGAACATTGATATTTTTTCTAAAAAATCTGATTGTCATGGTTTTAACACTAGAAATAAACACAAGCTCGCGATTCCAAATCTGAAGCTCCAAAAGATTAATAGTTCATTTGTTGGACAAAGTATTAAAATGTACAATAAGTTGCCACAAAATGTAATTGAGTTACCAACGCATAAATTTAAATCCCACGTGAAAACCTGTTTAATGAGTAAAGGATACTATAAAATTGTAGATTACTTAAATGATAAGGATTCATGGACATGATGACCTCCGTGCCTGCACACATGTAGTAATTTTATAAATATTTACTGAAATCACTATTATTATATAATTAATCAATTTTAATAAATTAGGCTTAGCAGCATTTATTATTGTATACAAATTGATTAGTATTGATTAATCAAACAATTGACAAGATGCTAACCACCTACTATTGTACACCTCGTCCTGCAGTTTATTAGTATTGGATTAAGTACTCTGTGACCTATGAGGGGAACCTAAGTAGTCATGCTCACTCAAATGTCTCTGAGGTGGTGGCGTTATGTGGCGGGTCATTACATTCCCTCTAATATGGTTGAGTGAAATGATGGCTGACACATACGTCATACTTGTGAACAGGTGCCACCTTTGGGGACTGGGGGTCTAATTTGAAGTTAACTTTGAGACTCAACCAAACGTATTTGACGACGTTTCCTAATTTGAAATGAACATTGCGTCGGTTGAACTCAACCGAAACTCTTTTGACACATCTCGCCTCAAACCCTAATTTGAAGACGCCAATGCTCAACCAAAATATCGAATTTGACATTTCTTGTCTCGCGTCTTTATGTCAAAATTCACGATAGCTCGAAAGGTGTTTTGGTTCGGTTGAATGGATTTTGGTGTATTAAAAAAGGATCTTTATGTCTTTGTAAATAAGGTCCAATGACTTACATATCAATAAAGATTAGTTTAAAGCGGAGTTTCTTGGTATAAAATGTTAAAATTGCTATACCTATATAGATGATTATGAATACATAGAGTACTTAGGTACTTTTAATGCTTAATCAAAGTTTTCATGTATGAATCTCAGTACTTACGTTTAAATATGTAAATTAATTTACATTAAGTGCCTATTTACCTACTTACTGAGAATTTTTGTAGATTTATGCCAGTGAGAATATGTATGGTATAGTTCAATGATTTATGCAGATTTAAGTAAGTAAGTATACTAAGTACCTACCTAGTGGTGTAGGCTTCTTATAGATAAACTAGATTCACTAAGTAATTAGTCTATTTCTGCGACTAAGTACATTGTATTCTTCAAACTTAATCTTATCAGTTCAAAAGTTTGAAACTTTTGATGGTTTAATTAGGTATTATTTATATAGGCTTTTGACTCAATTAGGTATTAATCCACCAAAGTACAAAGTGAAATACATTTTGAGGGTTTTAACCATTTGCAAGCCTCAATTATGTATTACAAGAGGCAATAATTTTGCCTAAGTTCCTACTTTGTCTACATTACAAGTATACGTAATAAGTTTTCTCTTTCCTTAAAAAGTAGGTATACCTACCTACTTACCTATGTGTTAGGTTCCTACATAACTAAGTACCTAGTTATCTACTTATAAATTTTACAATTTTGGGGTAATTTTGGATATCCATTAAAGATTACACAGTACCAACCAGTTAAACTTATGTTTAACTTTGCTCCACTATTAGTTAGTGAATTTCAATATATCCCATAGAATATTTCACAACATCACATATGTACATTGATCTGACTCCGAGATAGGTAGCTCAAGCACCCGTGTTACGGATATCATAAGTCCACAGTGGGATTACAAATATATACATACAATACTTTTCTTTTGTAAAAACATACTAATACATAGAAAACACCCAGACCAATACAAACAGACATGTACATGCACACAAATGTTTGTACTGTATGGGGATCGAACCAGCAACCCTTGAACCAAAGCCATCGTTCACTACCACTGTTCCAAAAGCCCTGTTAACACTCATGCGATTAACATACTAATTAACAGGAGAGCAGTACATAAGGAATGAAAAAAACAACAAAGTACATGTGATGGAATCATTTATTAAAATAAATAATAAAAGATACAATAATGTTATCCTATTTTAAGAAGAAACTATGTACACACACATATTTTGTATTCTTTCTGTGCAATAAAGGATGTCTATCTATCTATCTTCACACACCCACTTAGTATTAATTAATAACCTTTAACTATTTACAAATAAAACAACGCCCCATTGTCTAATGGTTTAAGACGGTTCTGACGATGGCCCTGTGGCCATGATCTCGGGGTCATGGGTTCGATTCCCGGGTCGAGCAAAGGTATGTTTTGAATTTTCCGAACATAGTTCGGGTTTGTGATCACTAATCCGCATTTGGCAAGAGTGATGATTAAGCCTAATCCCATCATAGTAGCGATGACTTGATTTCTATGATGGGGGTCTTAGCCCTACAAAGGGAATAATTAAGCTGATACTTTACTTCATTTACATAATAAATGATGACTGAATGATGCTTGTCCATAGGTACTTATCAGTTGAATTATAACAAACTATTTTCAGCAAATAATTAACTTCGTTTAGCAATGAAGCCCGGAGTACTGGAACTGGGTATGTTTCTTCTAGTGGAGATCTGTGCAATGCTGGTAGATATTCTGCAATAATCATAAAGGAGTTTTAAATAAAATAAATAAATACCTAATAATAAAAGTATTTTTATTGCTCTCTCATACAAAAAACTGTTGGTAGGTACATAGGTATTTCGATTACAATCATACTTATTAAGTAAATAAAAACAAGCTATTTAATTTTAGATTGGAAATAATGTAAAAAATAAACTCAAATGCATATTTCTACCAACGAGCTCCATATGCACTTAAGATTACTTGAATAAGTTTCTGTAACATGTAACCATGATTAATTTGGTGTGGTTCCCCCGTCTAAGGGTTGTTAAGGTCAGACGGCAGTCCCTTCATAGTAATTGCCAGACTCGCCAAATCCTCGATCATGGCTCACGGTACACTGGCCTCCAAAATCATGGTTCTGGACCACCAACCAAGAATAACACTGCAAGGATTTGACAACCCATTTGGAACGGTAGTGAATGCTGCCTTTGTTCCAAGGGTTGCGGGTTCAATCCCCGCACAGTACAAACATTTGTGTGCATGAACATGTCTGTTTGTATTGGTCTGGGTGTTTTCTATGTATTATTAGTATGTATTTATTAAAGAAAAGTATTATATGCATATATTTGTAATCCCACTGTTGATTCTGATATCCGTAACACAGGTGCTTGAGGTACCTATCTCGGAGTCAGACCAATGTATGTGATGTTGTGAAATATTTATTTATAAGGATTACACTTTTGTATACATGTTTCAAACAATTATATTATCTTTATCTTAATGTTTTTTCTTTCAGTAAGGAAATTAGTTATAGCACAGATATTATAGATTCAGTGAAATAATTTTTTGTTATTTTGATTACCTCCGGTGAGATGTTCACTTTTTTCAACTCATTCTCCAACAGTCATTCTAGCTCAGCTTTCTATTACAGTTTGGTCCAATGGAGAACTTTGATGTCTTGTTTACTGAAATATTTAATTACAAATGGTTAAATTATAGAAATGATGTTTCAAAGTTGTTCTTTCTAAAGTGTAAATTGGAATAGTCATCATCATCAGCCCATTTATGTCCCCACTGCTGGGGCACGGGCCTTCCTCAATCACATGAGGGGTAATTGCCATACTCACCACGCTTGCCAGACGGGTTGGCGAGGGTTTTGATATAAATGCAGTTTTCCATGTCTGGGTGCTGATGATCATGCCAGCAGCTTTACCTTATTGGCCTTTTACGACACCTCGGTAAGAGTGAGGATGGCCTATTCTACTCCGTGGCCGAGTGGTCCCCGGCAGAGTAAAATTAATAACAAATAAACTTATTTAGGTAGGATTATGCGACTAACCTAACTTATACTTGATTTTACTTAAGAAAGTAGAGTCTTTAGATAACTATAGAACTTGTATATAAGCATAATACTAATGTACATACGCTTTCAAACAATTTTACAATATTTTAAATTATGTATTGAGATTGCATATTTATCGTACGTACATACTTATGTCAATAATTTACAAGTTTTTTAATGTTTCACAGATGGCCACAGATAACTATATGGGCTATGATGTAGAAAAATAACAAGCTGTCAGATTTTTAAAAATATTTTAACATTTTAATGTTTTTATTATTTAAAATCTTTCTTTCAAACACATTAAACAATAGTCCTTTAATTTTAAAATTCAAATATCTTTTATTCTTTAAAAAAATATTGTTAATTATAAATAAAATCAATTCAATTGGTTTCATTTGATGTGGGTCTTTCGGCGACACTATCATCGCGAATATCATTCATTCACGAGAGTCTATGGTCGGATCCGTACGAAAGTGTCCCATACGATGGTATTTCAAATTGCCAAACTAAACTACAATTGATTGACTGTCGGCTCGATCGAACGATCGTACGTGGTAACTTGAAATTAGACCCCCTGGTCCGCTTCGGTTTACCTCATATTTAGCTTTTAATTTGCTTCATTCTATTTTGTGTTGCATTAGACTGTATGACTTGGTATGAGGATAATAAACCATTGTAAAAAAGTTGGCGATTAAAAAGAGTAACTGGCGAGTTTCTTGCCGGATCTTCTCGACCAGAAACAACTTTCCGAGCCGGTGGTAGAATCGCATTATGTTTATTTATTTCTTTAGTATATTTTATGTATCAACATATATATGTATTAACATGTAAATTATTACATAAGTACTTATAAATAGTTTTAAATCATTCAAATGTATGACGATTTGTAAGTGCTGTGTATAAGCCTATGCAAATAAAGAATTATTTGATATTGATATTGATATTGATATTTTGAATGTCGACAGTACTATGGATAGTATTGCTGCTTGTCAATAGTGTCGATACTATCGATATTAAATTTGATCAATACTATTGATTACGCCACTAATATCGATGATATCGCTTGTTTATGTCCATGTTAATATCAATGTTAATGAATCGATACCATTAATTTTACTTTTGCTATCGAGAGTCTATCGATAGACTATCGATAGTGAACTGTCGATAACACTAAAATAAACCGCACTATAAAAACCGCACACTATTAAAAAGCACATCTTCTGTCTTTACGATATCCTTGGGCATTCCAGAAATCATAACCTGGGAAGCTACCTCTGCCCAGAAGACAAGGTTTATGCAATGAGTTTATGGATCGTGGATTTTGGTGCCAATCTCTAGATGGGAGCGGATGTCATAATGATAGACCAACTGGTGTCCCATCGAAATATGTGGGTAAGGGAATAGAGAGTGCAAAGTTTGTCTGCGCAGATACATGTTAACTATATACTACCTACAGGTGTCTGTGTGAACATTGACATCCCCTTAACCATGTGTTCTATCAACCATTCTGAACAACATTTGTTCTATGACTTTTGGAAATTCGCATAAAAAAATCAACTTCTCATACAAAGTCGGTCACGTGACTTTGTCATTTTATATGAGGAGTCGAAAAAATTTTCGACTTATTTCGAAAAGTCGTAGAACAAATGTTCTTCGAACACGTAGTTAAAGAGATGTAAATGTCCACAGATACACCCTGTATATACTGCTTCTTTGGCTAATCGTTGAGTATGGCCGCTCAAAGCAGATATATCGGTAAGAGAACCTTATTACTCGATCAATCTTGGTCACTGCTGTTTGAATAATAAAAATAAATTAGAGAAAATTCACCGTTCACCTTTGACGAAAAGGGTCTATTTTTATTTGTATTTATTGTTTTATTAACATTATTAATTATTTCAACCAAATGTTATGGTGGCACGGTAGATCTTGAGTTGAGATTAAAACAATAAGTACACATGTTTAATTTAAATTTATTACCTGCAATAATTTATGCCGTAAAAAACTTGTGCAAGAACATATTCCTAGCGCAAGAAGGTGTATTATGTATGATGATTTATCTATACCTACAACTGCAGGATATATATTATTATAAATAAAGTTTTTTATTTTATGAGAAAGGAAGCGAGTGACCTGATGGTAAGTGATCACCGCCGCCGCACCGACATCAAGGGAAATCTGCCTTACCTATCTACTTTATAAGTACGGATTTGGTACTAAAATAGATGTTATTATCACAAATTAAGTATTTCCCGTAAAGGAAAAAAAATAAGGCACCGTAGGTCATTTCATAGTCTTTAGATTGATAGAAATGGTCTTCCAATAAACAAGATTTTATTAAATGCACTTCGTTAAAATAAAAACTCCTGCGCATCGCAGTGAGATCATTGTTGTTCCTCGGAAAAACCCAAATGGCGGGCGTCTAATTGCTGTGATTATTATGTTTCAAATTAGGACGGCTTGTTAACGGGTAAACGATCAACTCTAGTATTGACACATTAACAACACTGAAATACAAAAAAAGTTAAGTAGTACAAGTGGACACTACAAAATATGGTCACAGACAGCTAAATCTAAATCAAACAGATTTATGTAGACTCAAATAGACATGTATGGAGCATCATTTAAAAACCGGCCAAGCGTGAGTCGAAAACGCTTACGAAGGATTCCGTACCATAGATTTTATTAATAAAATAAATAGAAAATTAAGTATTTGATGAATATTTCAAGTGCCTACCTGTGGCCATTATCGAGCAGAGTACAAAAATGTCGCATTTGTTGTGTCCCACACAACAAATGCGACATTTTTGTACTGCCCCATTAAATTGAAATTTATTTTAGTACCTTTTGTTGTTGCAGCGGCAACAGAAATACATAATTTGTGAAGAATTTAACTATCACGTTTCTTGAGATGCAGCCCTGAGACACATAAAGAGCCAAAAGGAGTTTTTGTATGGGAGCCCTCCTTAAATATTTACTTTATTTTGTTTTTGAAAGACTGGATCTCGAAAAGTGAGTCAGATGATGGTCCTATTAATGATTTAGTTGGATTACACAATAATTCTAATAATAATAATTCTTACAACATCTCATACGTTGACCTGATTCCATACCAAGTAGCTTAAGTACTTGTGTTACAGATATCAGACAACAGAGGAACACAAATATATACTTAAATACATATATTACACCCAGACACTGAACAAACACAAGTGTTCATCGCACGAATGTTTGTCCAGGGTGGGGATCGAACCCACGACCTTTGGCGCAAGAGGCAGGGTCACTACCAATTGCGCCATCCGGTCAGTCTACGAATAAATAATCTACGAATAATGCGGCCATAACGCTACAATTGTTTGTATGAGTTTATGTTACTGGTTTCAATAAAATATTTTGCATAAGTTTCTTAAATTTAGGCTAATAATATTCACTTTTCTATGTAGTGTAAGTTGACAAATAGTCACACCTTCTTCAGATGGAATATTTAAATTATATATATGCCACTCTACCGACAAACTTATTTCAACGATTACGCAAGTACCTATGATTAACCGATACAATTGTTAGTACGTTCCTCTACCTCTCTTTTGGCATTCAATTCCCGGTAGCGTTCATAGCTATCGCTCTGGAGCCCGGGGTACGCTTGGACCATGATTCAATATTTGGGGAGTCTGCTAATTACAATGAATCGACTGTCGTCTAACCTTCACAACCCTTTAACAGGGGAACATCATCATCATCAGCCCATTTAAGTCCCCACTGCTGGGGCACGGGCCTCCCTCAATCACATGAGGGGTAATTGCCATACTCACCACGCTTGGCAGACGGGTTGGCGAGGGTTTTGATATAAATGCAGAGTTTTCCTTCTCTGGGTGCTGATGATCATGCCAGCAGCTTTACCTTAGTCGCCTTTTACGACACCTCGGTAAGAGTGAGGGTGGCCTATTCTACTCTGGCGGAGACCACACGGCGTCACAACAGGGGAACAAGATGAACTGAATCATGGTTCTACTTTTTAAATACTATCCGAAGCGTGTAGGTTACTTCACGATGTTTTCTCTCACCGGCGAGCTAATGGAAGAAATACGCACATAAATTGGAAAAACCCCGAGGCGCATGCTCGGATTCGAACCACGACCCCCCGCATGGAAAGCGCGTTTTGAACCACTGAGGCATCGCTCCGCCATTTATTCGTGCGAATTCTCAAAAATGCGTTCGGTGGTGACCTTGGCTATTTATTTTTTTATTCCCATTATCAGTGAGTTCATATTACTTAGTTGACGTTTTCGGCTGTGTCACAAGCATATCGATTAATCTCGGAATCCTATACATATTTCCTGGTATTATAGTTAAAATTATAATTATAAATCTGACCTGATACTGTGGTCGCGACAGCTGCGAGTGATATACTGAAAACAATTTAGTTCCACGGTACTCACAGGTGCGACTCTGTGACTAATTCACAATAGCCTCATGAAAAATATGATGCAATCAACGTTACTAGACTAAATACAATTTTGAGTCAAATCAGACCAATTTCATACAGGCCTCGTGATAGATTTAATGAGGTACCTCATCTTATCTCAACGTGTGATTCCGGCCCGGGGTCCGCTTAGACCATGGTCCGAGATTTGGGGAGTTTGGTAATTACAATGAAGCGACTGCCATATGACCTTCGCACCAGACCAACTAAGTACAAAATACAAATACAAAAGATCTTTATTTGTGAAAACATAGATTACAAAGGTGTTGTTTTGAGAATTGATTTGAGAGATGCGTACGCTGTGCTCTGCTTTTCAGCATACAAAACAAGTAAAATTAAGACAAGCAAATAAAATGTTAATTCATAATAATAAAATTAAATCTCAAATCCAATAAAAAATCTAATTAACATGTCAGATCAAGTATTATGTTAAAATTCAATGTATTGTTAATATGTCGAAATATTAAGGCATATGTTACAGAAACTGTCCCAAACGTGCAAGTTTTCTCACGATGTTTTCTCAACGCATAGCTAATAGCACGCACATAGATTTGAAAAATGCAAAGGTGCATACTTGGATTCGAACCTACAACCTCTAACATGGAAGGCGTGTTATTATTCACTTAGCTGCCATCGCTCTTCAGTTTAAATACCTACCTAACCAACTATAACAAGCATTAAAAAACTATTGTTCAAAATGACGAACAACGAAAACGGCGAATGAATTATAACGGACCACTCATAATAAAGTTAAATAAATAAGGAAACTAGTCCCAAAAATAACTTCGCAAGCTAAATAAAATCGCACGCAGTCAATTAAATTTCCAAAAGTAGCATTCGTTAGTTACGTTTCGTTTGAAAGTCTAGGATTAACGGGATTCATAGAGCAAATGCCTTAGAGAATATAAATTAAGGCCAATTATACATAACCGGAAAGCGTGGTTTAATCTTGATAAAACCTTTTGCCGGACTGATTCGAACAGGGTGACCATTTGCAACTCTTCTTCAGCCTATAATCACAGAACAAAAAAACACAGGAGTTCGACTCTGTCTGACATTGATATTCATACAACATACATTGACCTGATTTCGTACTATATAGCTGAAGTATTTATTTTATGAATATCACACAACAGAGGGATTACAAATGTCGCATTAATATGGTTGATTTAGCCATCCTATCGGACGCCTAGAAAGTTCGTTAAGGTGACGGGTAGGGTACACTAGCGGCTCCAATCGATTTTAATTTTTAGCTACTAAACCGGATCTAATTAAAATAATTTCGGGGTTACAACCTCTCGGCAAACATTTATACTATTTATTAAATAACCATGCACAAATGTTGGGTCCGACGCGTAGGTACGCGAAAAATTGATTCACGCCAAAAGCGGCCACTTTTGGCGTGCATCAATTTTTCGCGTACAAAAACGGACCCAATATTTATGTATGGGTATTTAATAAATAGTATAAGTGTTTGTCGAGAGGTTTATTTCTTAAATTAGCTTATAATTAAAATCGATTGGCGTCGCTAGTGTGCCCTACCCGTGACCTTAAGATCTGAAGTGACCATTAGTGGTTGGATGAACAAAATAGTTATTTGTGCTATACTTACCTGTAATTATAACAAGGATTTTGACAAAAATATATTAGTCTGGTTGGAATAAAACACTATCCAGCTAGGCGTTATTAAATTAGGAATTAAAATATATCATTTGGACGGCGTCTGATAGTCGTCATAACATAAAACACCATTAATTAATTATCATGTTGTTCTTGTAAAAATGATAAGAGAAGTCAAAATATAATTAAAAGGATGTTAAGTTTTTAAGAAATCTTAAGCGGAATTTTCAATAGGCTATATAATAATATATAAGGTGTATCATTCACTAACATCGCAGTTGCCGCCCACACTATATAACATTAAGTTTATTTTAACCGTCTTTTAAACATTTTGAGAGAACTATTACTTTGATTCTTCTTAAAAACATTTATAAACAAAAATCATCATGGGAAATCTAAAAAAAAAATCACCTTCCCATAAAAACCAGCTAGTTCATACAAAGGAATATAAATGACCTAAAAAGTTCCTATGAGAAATTAAATCTTTATGTGTACTAATCTCTACGATAAGTATTAAAGGGTGTAAGAACTCGAATTAAAATAATTTCTATTTTAAATATGTATATTTTAAAAATATATATTTTAAATATGTATAAGTAGTTATTAATATTTATTATATAATTTCATATTTTGCCGCCACAAATTTTCTGCTTCGCCCAATGGTTGACTGGTAGAGAATGCTGTAAGGCATAAAGTCCGCCAATTGTACTTTTTTTTTTTACTTTGTGCAATAAAGAATAAATAAATACCTAAATAAATATCCTGAAGAATTTAATCTCATCCATACCGGTAAATTTTCTTTTAAAACATGTCTCATTATTCACTCGACATAGGCAGAGTTAAAAAATGTGTCTGTCAGCCTTTTGAGATTACATTCAAAATTTGAAAAAGAAATTAATACTTTGTATCTAAATTTCAAATACAACTTTTTTTATTCAAACTTTAGAAAAGTGTGAAGAATTAAATGTAAAACTCATTATAATATCCATAATGACTTCTAAACTATAAACAAATCTGACACTTCGGCATACTTTTCTTTTAAATGTAGTTTCTCATATGATATATTTATTGTCTAACTTAATAAGCCAAACTAGGAAAACTTGTTCTATGCTTTCTAATACCTTTATACCATTATTGTTAAAACGAAGATTATTCTAAAATATATTCAAAAGGTGTGTCTAATTTGTATATAATATTAATGAATAATTATCTGTCTTGGTCCCAACACTAAACATGTCTATAAAAATAAACGTATAACGAATTTGTGCGTAGGTTTCGGGGCAATTAAGAGTCAAAGCTTTTATGTTATAATTCAAAGTCAATATTTATGAAAGTTGCAAATGTCCGCTCGGCCATATTCGGATCTCGACTGTCTGTGATGAGATAACTCTTGTGTTGTGAAGTGACCTCATTATTTGCTTAGCGGTGACCATGAAATGTTAGACATAAGTATGTAAGCTTTTGGTAACTGTTCTAAAACTAGCTGCAAGTTTAAATACTGGTACCTATTATTATGTGATAGGAGGTAGACGAGCATACGGATCACCTGATGGTAAGCGATTGCCGCCGCCCACGGACACCAATAGAGGCACGGGCATGTTGCCAACCTTTAAACTTCCCCGGAGTCACAAAAAATAAGCCTATTACGAATTAAGGCGACGGGTAGCAATAACTAGCGACACAAATCGATTTGTGCACTACTTTTTGATTTGTTTTTGCACTCGAAATTTGGATTAACGCCATAAGTGACCGTTTTTGGCGGTAATTCAAATTTCTAAAACAAAAGCAGACCCAAAAGTTAAGTATAAATATTAAATAAATAGTATAAGTGTTTTCCGAGAGGCTGCAGCTTTGAAATAGTTATAAAGATATCCGGTTTAGTTGCTAACAGTTAAAATCAATTGGCGTCGCTAGTGTGCCCTACCCGACACCTTAAGCGCTATCTCAGGGGAGTGATGGCACCGCCTCACAGAAAACCAGCGTTTAAAGGTTTTTTACCTCGAACGACAAAACTGTGGAATGAACTATCGCCTTGGGTGTTTCTGGACCTATACGACCGATTCTTTTGACTCGGCAGGTGTCCACGGGCGGCGGTAATCGCTTACCATCAGGTGATCCGTCTGCTCGCCTGCCCCCTATATCATAAAAAAATTATATATTTTTTAGGTCGTAAGCAATTTTAAGTTAGAATAAGTACTCAGTAATAAGTAAACTAAGTTCATATAACAGGCACTTCAATGGCGTAAATAAAGGATTTTCACATGATTGATATGTGATTCAGAATCCCATTTTACACAGTCCTAGTGCCAGCTGATTAAATTATACTTTATTGAACTGACTTAGCGACGCTTCACGCCGTGTTACAAAAAAGAAAGTACATATAGAAATTATTTATACATGAAAAGCGAAACAGATTTCCTCCTTTTGTTGCTCAGCTGACCAAATTAACATTACGAAAGGTACGTACGTACTTTCGTGAAACCTTTTTGTGACTGGGATTTTACCAACTACGTACCTACTAAAAAACTCGATATACCAACATTGGAAGCATTAGTACTGTACGTATTTAAAATATAACAAAGTAGGTAGTAGATATGTGTTAAGATTGCCGTACATACCTACCTATTTTATAAGTTTTTGTAACATACCGTGATCACAAATAATCTGTCGGCAATGAACTTCTAAGCTGTTTTATAACTGTTAATCAATTATAATTAGGTACTTTTTTCACTTCTGTTTTGATTGTTTTACTTTAAGTACGGTCAAAAAATTAAGTTTAAAACTAAAACCCGACAACCATAAAACACGCTTTAAAAAGTACGAAACAAGAAAGTTGTCTTTGCTGAAATGATTATGCCATATTGCCGTGGTCGTATGCCACCTACTGTAGCAAAAATTGTTAGAAATTATTAAAACTCTATTCATAATACGAGTATTAAGTCTTATAAAACTGTTCAATGCTAACACAGTAATTATTAAACCGCCCAGCACTAATTGATTAATAGATTAAACTACGATGCAACGGTACCGTAATGAACTCCTAATGCCTCGCGTTAAGCTGTCAGTCCGGTTATGAATCAATCACTTGCAAATTGATATATTACTCATGGTTTTAAACATGAACCCCCTTATTACAAAAAGCGATCTAAGAATAGGTCCGGAACTAATCTTGTTCTAGCCCGTTTTCATATTGCATGTTGGAATAGGATGTCATGTGCTTTAGTACGGTATTAACTTAAGATCGCATTTTACAATAAGGTGGGAAAGGACTTTCCTTTAAGGTGATGGGTAGGGCACACTAGCGACGCCAATTGATTTTAATTTTTAGCTACTAAACCGGATCTATTTTAAACAATTACGGGGTTACCATCTCTCGGCAAGCACCTATACTATTTATTTAATACATATAGTTAACTGTTTGGTCTGCTTTTGGACTCGAATTTTGGATTACCGCCAAAAGTGGCCGCTTTTGACGTGAATCAATTTTTCGCGTACAAAAATGGACCCAATATCTCTGCATGGTTAGTAAATAGTAAAAGTGTTTGCCGAGAGATTGTAACCCCGAAATTGTTTAAAATAGATCTGGTTTAGTAGCTAAAAATTAAAAACGATTGGCGTCGCTAGTGTGCCCTACCCGTCACCTTAAACTAAATTACTAAACAAATTAAATACTAAAGGGGTACAAGTTACTATGTAATTCGTTTTTACTAACCAAAATGAAGTAAAACTTCAATTCTACTTTAATAGACATGTTATGACAATGCAGATTGTTTATGGCATTCTAGTTTGTATCTATTGATGGGATTGTTAATACTATTAACTACTTTGATGGATGATGTAGACATTCCCTGTGGGCCTTAAGCAGAAACACCTTATTTTTACATTATTGTAGTTTTTATCACAATAGTAGTGAACGCTACCTTTGATGACGACCCGTTTGGAACAGTGGCAATGAACGATGCCTTTGATCCAAGGGTTGCGGGTTCGAACCCCGCACAGTACCACATTTGTTTCAATACAAACAAACATGAACATGTTTGTTTGTATTGGTCTGGGTGTTTTCTATGTATTATAAGTATGTATTTACAAAATAAAAGTATTATATGCATATATTTGTAATCAAACTGTTGATTCTGATATCCATAACACAGGTGCTTGTCTACCTATCTCGGAGGCAGATCAATGTATGTGATGTTGTGAAATATTTAATTTTATCTATTTATCATTGTTTCATTCTTCAACTCAATGCATAAAGAGTCTTAAATATTGCATTTGCATGTTTGACACAACTGACTATTTACGTCTTTAAATTAGATTCATATTCATAATATAAATTGCATATCACATGTCATGTAGTACAGATACAGATATTCATACAAGACTGTAAAATAAAATAAACTTCCTTTTAAGTTTACCCAGTAAACACTTTTTTTCGCACTGGGACCTAGCATATTATGCTTCTTTTATTCGCTTTACATTTAGTAGATAATAATATTTACATTTTCTCTGATATTTTACGTATTTATTTAGGTTCATACTATCTTTGGCGCTTAATTTGACTAGTAATAGTTGCATTTTATTAACAACCAAGGAAACAAATAAATATTTCATAGCATCACATTACGGAAAGTTATTTAGATTTTCGCGTTGCATTATAACTATATTGAATCAAGACGGGAATTAACACGATATTTATTATGTGATACAACAGTCCGCTCGTGATCACGGCTGCTGTAACGTAGCCGAAACGTCGAGCAAAATATGTGAGTACACAATGTTGTTTCACATAATAAATATCGTGTTAATTCCCGTCTTGATTAATTACTCTGTTACGGATATCAGAACCAACAGCGTATACATTTCATACTTTTTTTTGTAAATACAAACTTTAAAACATAGAAAACACCCAGGCCAATACAAACAGACATGTCCATGCACACAAATGTTTGTAATGTGCGGGGATCAAACCCGCTACCCTTGCACCAGAGGCAGCGTTCACTACCACTGATCCAAACGGGTCGTCATAGTAAACATACAAGGTACGGTCAGCATCAAAAGTAGCTTAACACTTTAGTACCATGTCAAAGTAACTTTTCTGCCTATTATAGGCTGTTTCCAAGGGGTTCGTAAAAAATGTTACTTCGACATGGTACTAAAGGGTTAAGCTGTTGATCAGCATCAAAAGTAGCTTAACACTTTAGTACCATGTCGAAGTAACAGTACAGTGCGGTTAGCACCGTACGTATATGGTTGGCTCTTTTGTCATAGCTACCAGTCATTTGGCGTCTACTATGAGTTAAGTGCTATTCATTAATATTCCTAATCACTTAGCAATACGATCACATATCGCGTGACAACTTGTCACCTGCATCAAATCAGGTTCTGCAAGCCTGCCTGGCATGCACATAGCACTAATAATGTGATAATTGTTGGGGATTTCCGCTCATTTATCGTCGAGTTTGTTCATTCAATAAAGCCTGAAATATCAATGATGCCACACTTTATGTGTGTCTGTTCTAGACCATCTATAACTTTTATTTCTTCTTTTCTATTCTTATAACATTTTTTTTTTATCTTGAACGGACACACAATATGCTACAGGGTCACCCGCAGAATATCAGCGTCGTGACGTGTCAGCGATGTCCCGGCACGACTTATGTTGAGGGGCGCCTATTTGGCACAACACTTGATTATATTTTATATTATTCTTATTGTTTTTATTGTGTATTGTTCCCATATCTTAATTCTTGTAATATGTGTTATGTATTTGTTGTGTCAATAAATGTTTCATTCATTCATTCACTTTGTGCGTCACTTAAAACTTGTTAACTGTAATTAGTAGTAAATCAGTAACGGTCATTAATGGTGACAAAAGTTTTAAAGTAACATGGTAGGTATTTTAAATTCAAGGCAACTTTTACGGAAAAACCCAGCACATTCTTATTCATTACTTTGCTTATAATAAAGGATTAGAAGCCGTTAGAAGTTATTCTATCGTTTGAATTCTGTTATGGTAATGCTATTGTTTGTTTATTGTGTAGGACCTTAACCTTAAGGTGACTGGTAAGACAAACTAGCAACGCCAATCGATTTTAATTTTTAGCAACTAAACCGGGTCAATTTTAAACAATTTGGGGGTTACAACCTCTCGGCAAACGCTTATACTATTGTTAAATGTTGGGTCCAACGCGTACGCGCAAAATTGATTCATACCAAAAGCGGCCACTTTTGACGTGAATCAATTTTTCGCGTACAAAAACGGAGCCAACATATGTGCAAGGCTATTTAAATAAATAGTATAAGTGTTTGCCGAGAGGTTGTAATCCCGAAATTGATTAAAATAGTTCCCGTTTAGTAGCTTAAAATTAAAATCGACGGCGTCGCTAGTGTGCCCTACCCGTCACCTTAAGGAAAAAATAGTACGGTATAGCGTAGGTACTGACTTATTTATTAAGGTCTACAGTACTTTTATTAGATGAATCAGAATCAGGCAAGATCATATTCATTCTATTTTATTTGAAATATATATATTATTTGAAAAGAGTAACTACTGAGTTTCTTGCTGACTCTTCTCGGTAGAAATTGACATTTCGAATCAGCGGTAGGTTATATAATATTTGATATTCATTAACGTTCTGTATGGACTTACGTTGTAAGAAGATATTTTTATTTTATTTTATTTTTATCTAGTCTGATTAAAAGGGAATCTCAGCTAAAAATGTTAAGAAATTGTGCTTACTAAGTATTTATAATTATGTGCATGGTGAGGTATGAATACACGGTCCTAAGAAATGTTTATCTTGGGTGTATTCCGTCGGTGTTTGTGGTGACACCATTGTTGTTATAGCTTATCACTGTAAAAAAATAACTCGAATTACTTCTAATCTCAGCCTGTGAGTCCGATTGCGTTCAAAGTTGTCGCTTTCGAGCCTAGGGTACGTTTGGGACAATGATCCAGGGTTCGGAATATTTGGAATCCAATTCTCGTGATGTCATATTTTGTCATCATACGATTATATAACAAAAGATAGTTTTTTTTTGTATGGACCTTTATAACCCTTAAAAAGGGAAACCAGACCCACTTTATACTTTACATTTACGGTTACAAATTCATCATTATCTAACCATTGTGAGTATCCACAACTTTATGACACAGAAACTATCTGAAACGTGCAGGTTTCCTCGCGATGCTTTCCCTCATCACCGGACAAATAGGTACGCACATATTTTTTTTTTATGTAATAGGTAGGCAGACGAACAGACGGATCACCTGATGGTAAGCAATTGCCGCCGCCCTTGGACACCCGCGACACCAGTGGAGTCACAAGTGCTCCAACCTTTAAACCCCCCCTATACCCCGGATTGGGCCTCCCGTACCCTCACTCACGCAGCGAAACACAGATTTGAAAAATCCAGTTGTGCATGTTTGAATTCGAACCTACGACCTCCAATATCGAAAACGAACGTTCGTATCCACTCGAGCTACTGGGATATACAAGGAATCTACTTACTAACTCACTCGTACTATTTATTTTCATTGAGTTTTGCTTTTGAAAATATTTTTGGAAATAGTAATGTTTTTAGTGCAACATCAATAATAACCTGCTCTGATCAAGATAGGATGACAATTTCAAACTCCGCAATATTAAATGGAACAAAAATAGTTAGGTATACGTCCGCTTATTTACGGACTAAATAATTCATTTATACGGTTCAACTATTGTGTTACCATTTATGTTATTATCTTATATTTAATTCTCCATTTGATTTTACTCACCATAAGTCCATCCCAACTGCAAGCAAACAACACTAAATAAAATGTAACTTCTCATTTTAACACGAAACCGCACACGAACAATAAATGAAGTTTAGTAAATGAAGCTTAGCAAATGTAAATACCACCGCACTAGTACTTCCAACGAGTGACCGTAGAGTTCTGCGTGTGCGCAACCTACGCGCTTATATTAAATAACCCCGCGTCTTATCGTAGACCATTGACCATAGGCTAACTAATAGATGCTGAAAACGTATAGTTCTCTAATAGGTGCTATTTGCATCTCATTTTCTTTTTAAAAGTCGCAAAAGAATGGAAAATTTATTGATGTCGATCGACACGGAAAATTTCTGGAAGTTGTTTGTGTGTTTTTCAAGGATTTTCCATTTATTTGTATTTTCGAAGTACCTATTTGTTTCAGGCTAGGTGTCCAAGTTACGATGAAAAATTCCTAAAAGTGGGTTTTGAATACCCTAAAAAAATATGTACCACCCTCTAAGTTCCTCCTTACTAAGTATCTTTCCCTACCATATGGATTATTCCACTTTGCCCCATTGACTTTTTCCCCTATTTTTGGGGGAAATGGAAAGAAAATCAGTTTACAACTTACAATATTAATTATTTATTCTAACCTGTATTTCAGGAAAAAAAAATACCAGACCCATTACAAACATTTGTTTTGGGGCTGAATCACCGGCGACTCTTATCTTAATCAGCGCTTGACATACTCGTACTGCGCCAAACGGGTTCTCATTCGTTAACACAAGATGTTTTTCTTATTGCGTATATAGATAGATAGATAGATATTCTTTATTGCACAACAATAAAACACAAGCATGATACAACAACAACAGACAGTACAATAAGGCGGTCTTATCGCTTGTAGCGATTTCTTCCAGACAACCTTTGGGTAGAGGAAAGAAATATCGTATTCGTAATAATGAGGGAGTAGTTTAACAAATGAAATTGAGAATGGCAGAAATATACATTATTTTATATATTTATATTATTATATATCTACATTCTTAACACGACTACGCCCGAACTGAAGTTAAGCCTTGATAAACAATAAGTAGCTCCTCATAGTTTCGCTAAGTAAATGAAGTGATGGCACGTAAGGCCACTGAAGCGGAGCGGAGCGGAGAAGAGCGGCGAAAAGTGGTGAGTATTTCCACTGGAGCGGAGCGGAGAGGACTCTGGATATACTGTGTCTATACACAATTTTCCGTTCCGCACCACCCAGCCGTTCTCCGCTGTCTTCCGCTCCGCGCCGCCCGCTCCTCTCCGCTCCGCTTCTCTCCGCTCCGCTCCTCTCCGCTGCCGGCCTCCATCTGCATCGGCTAGTTGTTTTCTATGGAATTTCGTTCAGCTCTGCTCCGCTCCGCTCGTCCTGTTTCCATTGAAGCAGAGCGGATATTTCGAGCGTAGTTATTGGTCAATTCATGCACCGCTCCGCTTTAGTGGAAACGCAGCCTAAATGAAGGTACTTCAAATGAATTTCCTGTCACTGCACTGTTTGTTCTCTTTTATAGACTAAAAATTATTCACGATGATCAAAGTTAGCGCATCATCGAATGCACTATTATCGTAGATAATATAAAAGATTTGAGAATGACTTTTTGTTTCACAAGTTGAAAGAAACTACTAGTATGAAACAGTAGTGTGAGTCATAGTTCAGCTTATTAAAATCGCGATCTAAAGTATTTATCGAATTAAAGCTCATGTCATCCCGTTCCATCACGCAATGTTAAAAGAGGTTGGCGCAAATTATGTTCCAGGACTATCCTTAGTTCGCGATTCGTAATAAGGGAGCTAACTAAATTAAACCTAATAGATAATAGATAAAAAGTATACAGACAAGGGATGTTACGGCCAGCAATAACTTTTCCACGAATTTTAGTGATGACAAAACAAATCCTATTTCCCATTTAAAATAGCCATCGCCTATGTTTTAAGGTCAAAATTTTCTCTTAAAGTCATATAATGATTCACAAGACTATAAGCTTATATTTATTATTTTTTTTTTATCAGAAGTTGCTAAGGGTATAACAGTGTTAATATGTTTTACGTAAAACTTTTTTTACCGATTTTTCGGTATATTCGATTTTTTTTTTAATTCCTGCGATGCGATTTTGTACCTCAGAAAATATGGTCTCTCTCCGGTTATGTTATATTCTTAGTATGAGCATGTTATGAGTCTGAGAGATATTTACACTTGTACGTGTGCACTTACCTATATGATTGATTTTTTTATGAGATAAGTGGCAGACGAGCAGACGCATCACCTGATGGTAAGCGATTGCGACACCCGCAACACCAGTGGAGTCACAAGTGCGCTGCCAACCTTTATACTCCAATTTCCCCCGCTTTGGACCTCCGGTACCCTCATTCACGTAGCGAAACACAGCATGCTGTTTCACGCCGGTTTTCTGTGAGGCCGTGGTATCACATATTTTAGAGATTCAATCCTGTGTCAAATAAAATGCAGTATAAGTATAGCTATGACTAGTGCTTAGTAGTCAAACATTATCCTTGTAAGTATTAATAACTTAAAACAAATAAGATAAGATAATCATATGTTTGCAGCTCAGGTGCTGTTGCATCCGGGTTCAATGCGCATGCGCATAGGTAAGGGCTATTACTATGTAGTAGGCTGTACCTACGCTAGAGGTAACTTGTGAAACAATTTGTGTAGGATCAACGAAGAAACCAAAAGTAAAAATAATGACGACCTTCGGCGTATAAAGGTCACTACACCTACAATATGGATTCCTTCAAACGGAGCGTTAAGAAGTTTTTTTTTTTTTATTATTTTATTTTAAATTAAGGACTTTTGTCTAACAGAGACATGTCAGTCCTATTGAACCATATTCTAAGTAATACAAAATAAAATTTAGCAGTAAAGCAATAGTAGGTAATTGAAGAAATAAGAGTCAGCGACTGTTCACCATCTCACACACTCTACCAGCCGACTCGGAGGCAGGTTCACCCAGAATGCTTTGGAAAATACCTACCTCCAAACGATCCAAATGTAGTGCTGACATAAGATCATGTCGCCGACTCTCATTTCTGACACATTCCGTCAACAAATGTTGAACGTCTTCTATGGTTCCACATGTATCACAATTAGGTGACTCAACTTTTTTCATTAGATATCCAAACTTGTTCGACGGAAAGTGTCCTGATCTTAATCTATGTAAAGTTATAATGATGTGTTTAGTATATTTACTATTACAGTCTAATATATTTACTATTACAAAGAAGCATCTTGCGGGCCAGTATCGAGCACGAGCACGAGAATTGGGCGCCTGGTAAGCAAGAGAAAAAAGCCCACGTTGCAATTCAACGGAAGCGATGTCAGGAGCCCAATTCTCGTGCTCCTGACATTTATTTTCATACGACATATATAACTAAAACATAGTTTTTTTGTATGGTGCGATACTGGCCCGTATCGCAGTCCCAACGGAGATGATACCTGGAGCCCAATTCTCGGGCTTGTGATATTTTGAAAACATGGCGGATACCACGTGAAAACCATACAAAGAAACTATGTTTTAGTGATTATGTCGTATGAAAATAAATGTCACGAGCACGAGAATTGGGCGCCTGGTAAGCAAGAGAAGAGCCCACGTTGCAATTCAACGGAAGCAATATTTTGAAAACATGGCGGATATCACGTGAAATCCATACAAAGGAACTATGTTTTAGTGATATATGTCGTATGATAATAAATGTCACGAGCTCGAGAATGGGGCTCCTGATGAGAGACAATATGTCACTTTAAAAAAAACTACTGATTATAAATGCGCATTGGGCCAGGATAAGAAGTTTTGAAGTCCATTCTCAGGTGTATCATAATTTTAATTCTTTCATTTTAAAAAGAGTTATATCATGTACACACGGTGTCACGTCAAGTTACCCTTGTTGGACTTTGGACCGACCTTGTTGAAGACACAAGGGCTATTTTTGCACTGAGGGAGGGGGGAGGGGGGGGGGGGATACTTCAAAACTTAATATCTCCTTACCTTCGAATGACAGGGTGTCGTATGACTACCATTATAAAAGAGTATTACAAAGGGTTCCGTAGCAGCAAAAGTCCAAATTACAGTTAAACAAAACCTATCTCAAAAACTATAAGAGATATTTTGATCAAACCAAAAATCGTTGAAAGAGTTAATTAGCATGCATCACCTCTATTTTTTTAAGAATTTTATACCCCGTAGTTATAAAAATAGAGGGGGGGTGGGACATACTTTTTACGACTATTGAGAGCTGGATACTCAAAAACCGTTTCACTTTAAGAAAAAAATGTTTTTTAGAAAACTAGATATATCATTTTAAAAGACTTTCATTGATACCCCACACGGTCTGTACATCGAAAAAAAAAAATTACATCCCTCAGTTAAATGTATGGGGGGCCCACCACCCCCAATCTTTTTTTTTACTATTTAGTGTCATATTTTTGTAGCGGTTCATACAACACATATTATTTCCATCAAATTTCATCACTGTAGTACTTATAGTTTGATTAAATCGGCTGTGACAGACGGACAGACGGACAGACGGACAGATAAAAAAGAGTTATATCATGTACACACGGTGTCACGTCAAGTTACCCCTTGTTGGACTTTGGACCGACCTTGTTGAAGACACAAGGGCTATTTTTGCACTGAGGGAGGGGGGAGGGGGGGGGGGATACTTCAAAACTTAATATCTCCTTACCTTCGAATGACAGGGTGTCGTATGACTACCATTATAAAAGAGTTATATTAACGCTTACTAATTATCACATAGTACCAGGAGCCCAATTCTCGGGCTCATGACATTTATTTTCATACGACATATATCACTAAAACAAAGTTTTTTTGTAGGGTTTCCAGGTGATATCCGCCATGTTTTCAAAATATCACGAGCCCGAGAATTAGGCTCCTGGAGCCCAATTATCGGGCTCGTGACATTTATTATCATACGACAAATATCACTAAAACATAGATTTTATGTATGGTTTTCAGGTAACAACCGCCATGTTTTTTCATATCGACAATCCCCAGAATTGGGCTCCTGGTCTACTAACTACACAAAAGTACCTACCTTGTTTTACTATTATTTGGTTTATTAGTAACGGTACCAAAAATTCAAGAGTCTATATTTTTTGGTTTCGCATTTTTATTGTTGGCCTAATAGAAAACCGTTCTTAAATCTTTGTCATATTGTATGAGTAATATCACCTTCGAAGTTTCTAGCATGATTGGAAAAATCTTGTGTTTTCTAGTTACGAGTATTAATATTTTTAAATCCAATAAATCAAGTCTCTTTTTAAATTTACAAGCATACGAACTTAGCATGCATGCCTTATATTATTCAAACTCCATAATTTAGTGATTGATTTACGATTTGATCAACTTTGTTTAGAATTTTTATCATTCATATTGCTAGTAAATGTAAGTTTATGTGTGATTTAAAAAAAAATTGTCAATTAGGACATTTTTTTTAAATCACGACATAAACTTAAGTACCACGTTAAGTATTAACTTAATGAACACAAATGATCATCACACGAATGTTGGGCCAGACTGGGAATCGAACCCGCTTACGATCTTTACAGCGTGTGGCAGTTCCACTATCAAATGGCAATCTAATAAGAATAAAAAATATATTACACCCAGAGATGGGATAAAGTACGTGTTTCATCACACGAATGTTTGTGGACGGCGATGATCAAACCCACGACCATAAGCGTATGGGGCAGAGTCAATACCAAATTCGTCATCGGGCCAGTCATTTGTTCTACTTTGATCCACTTAATTTTGGACCATGTATGGTTCGATGATGTCCGCACACTGTCGTCATCATGGTCATCACCAAAAGATGGTCACTGTTTGATTAAGGCCTTTTCCAATAATTTCCAAACGAATCCGTCCTTTTTTTTTGGATTTTTTTTGACCCGTAGTGTAAAGGACCGACGTAGCCTTATGCATATCCACCATCACTGGGGGGGCTCTCGACGCTTTATGTCGGGCTCTCCTCTGGTGAAGCCGGAGGCCTACCGACGATCCCTTCTTCGCCAGAGTAGGGAGGAGACATGTGCACTGTGGCAACCACATTCAAGGGTTTCAGCTATCTTCACTAGGTCATCGATCAATTTTTTGTGAGGTATACTGGCTGTTACTTGGCTCATGTTGAGAACGAGGTGGCCGTGTGAGACTCTAAGCTTAGGCAAAATCCCTTGGGTATCCTTCTCAGATCTAGGCCATACCTTCCACGTTAGTTGTTAAATCTCCATGGCTGCAATTTTTCTGGAGAGCATTTCAAAGATTCAAATATGCCTAAACTGTGTATCTGTGCTGTGTTTCATTGAGTGAGTGACCGGAGTGATACCACGGTCTCACAGAAAACCGGCGTGAAGCAGCACTGTGCTGTTTCGCTGCGTGAGTTAGGGTACCGGAAGCCTAATCCGGGGAAAGGGGGGTTTAAAGGCTGGCAGCGCAATTGTGACCCCACTGGTGTGGCGGGTGTCCATGGACGGCTGCAATTGCTTACCATCAGGTGATCCATCTGCTCGTCTGCCACCTATCACACAAAAAAAATGTGGAATACAACAACTCACATGTAGGTATGCTGCAACTCACGCTGCAGCACCGATATCACACAGTTAAAAGTATCAGCCTATAAACTGTCTCACTGAAGGGCAAAGGCCTCCATCATAGAAATCAATTCATCGCTACTTTGATGGGATTAGGCTTAATCACCATGCTTGCTAAAAGCGGATTGGTGATCACAAACTCGAGCTATGTTTGAAAAATTCGAAACATACTTTTCGCTCTTAAACCACTAGAACAACGGGACGTTCACACAGTGTTTCGAGCAAAATGTTTCTTAACAGTCAGTAGAAGCCACCATAGTGTTTTGATAGAAAAAAAAAAATACACCAGATCATGATTAATGAAATTGATGACGTAATTCACATATTAAAAGATAACAGTGCGCGTTGATGTCTTTTAGAGGGACAATTCGTCCTTGTACTTTATGGACGAAAAACAAAAAAAAAAATTTAAGGCTAATAAATTTTTTTTTAGCCGTGTGGTCCCCGGCGGAGTAGAATAGGCCACCCTCACTCTTACCGAGGTGTCGTAAAAGGCGACTAAGGTAAAGCTGCTGGCATGATCATCAGCACCCAGAGAAGGAAAACTCTGCATTTATATCAAAACCCTCGCCAACCCGTCTGCCAAGCGTGGTGAGTATGGCAATTACCCCTCATGTGATTGAGGGAGGCCCGTGCCCCAGCAGTGGGGACTTAAATGGGCTGATGATGAAATTTTTTTGTTTAAATCAATAAAGTATTTTCTATAAATCGTTACCCACGTTAAGTTAATATAAAATCATTTTATAACCATTTTTGACAATGTTGTTTTTTGGCAGTGCATGCGCTGTGTTTTGCTGCGTGAGTGAGGGTACCGGAAGCCCAATTTAGGGGAAGGGGAGTTAAAAGGTAAGCACACCACTTGTGACACCACTGGTGTTGCAGGTGTCCATGGGCGGCGGCAATTGCTAACCATCAGGTGATCCGTCGGCTCGTCTGCCACCTAAATCATAAAACAAAATAATGCAAAAATGCAAATGCTTGTAACCAAGGCTGTGTGAGCCTTGGTACCCCCCCCCCCCCCCCCCCCCCCCCCCCCTGAGTCATAGATCACAACGCTTGCATTTGTATGTCATATAATTATATACATATTTTATTTTTGCCTCCTTATGAATACCCTTCTGCCGGGGGGCAGGCGGGTTATGTCGGGGCTCTCCTCAGGCGGGGGCTTCTCCTAGCGAGAAGCCGGCGAGAGTGGATATAATTATATTTGCGATACCTTATTCGATTATTATTTTCTTAACAGAAGATCTTCTTCTTCATCTTAGCGTGTAGTTCCCGCTTGCGTCCAAATCTGTCACTTTAAGGTAACGGGTAGGCCACACTAGCGACGCCAATCGATTTTAATTTTTAACTACTAAACCGGATCCATTTTAATCAATTATATACTATTTATTAAATAACCATGCAACGCGTACGCGAAAAATTGATTCACGCCAAAAGCGGCCACTTTTGACGTGAAACAAAAACGGACCCAACATTTGTACACGGTTATTTAATAAATAGTATAAGTGTTTGCCGAGAGATTTTTGCCGAAATTGTTTAAAATAGATCCGGTTTAGTAGCTAAATATTAAAATCGATTGGCGCCGCTAGTGTGCCCTACCAGTCACCTTAAAGCCTTAGATCATAATTCAGGATTTGGGGAGTCTGGTAATTATAATAAAGCGACTGCCGTCTGACTGCGCAACCCCTTAACATGGGACTAGACCAAGTGAATCATAATTACACGTATCAGAAACTACCCGAATCAAGCAGGTTTCCTCACGATGTTTTTCCTCACCGATCACATTGATTACAAAAATTCAGTTGCATACTTGGATTCGAACCACGACTGCCCGCATGGAAGGCGCGTTAAATGCTAATTAATATAGGTTATTAAATGCAGAGCTTTCCTTCTCTGGGTGCTGATGATCATGCCAGCAGCTTTACCTTAGTCGCCTTTTACGACACCTCGGTAAGAGTGAGGGTGGCCTATTCTACTCTGCCGGGGACCGTCGCCAACCCGTCTGCAAAGCGTGGCGAGTATGGCAAATACCCCTCCTCATGTGATTGAGGGAGGCCCGTGCCCTAGCAGTGGGGACTTAAATGGGCTGACGATGATAGGTTATTATGATATGGTTCATCATCATCATCATTTCAGCCAATAGACGTCCACTGCTGGACATAGGCCTCCCCCAATGTTCTCCACACAGATCGGTCCTGTGCCGCCCGCATCCAACGGATTCCCGCGATCTTCACCAGATCGTCGGTCCACCTTGTGGGGTATGGTTAATTTAATAATAATATCTCAGCGATCAGCCGATTCAATCCGATCAGCCACTTACACAGGATATATTATAGTGCTCAAGTGTGTTCGCAAATACAAGTGCACTCTCTATTCCCTTGCCTCCATATTCCGATGGGACACCAGATTGACACGACCGGAGAGGGATCGGGCGCTGGACCAACGGCTTATCGTGCTTACCGAGGCACGGGGTCACAAGACCGCCAACTTCTTTTAGACTCCAGGTTGACACTAAGAATTTTTAACAGAAAAACTCAGGTACAAATTTTGGCCCGGATCGAACCCGGGACCCCAAACGCAGACGACGCTTTAAAGTGCTACGCAGTACCCACTGCGCCAACGAGGCAGTCTTTGGTTAATTTACAATGACTGAATGAATCAAGTTTGCAGATCTATTGCACATATCCCGATAACTGATAAATAGGCGTTTATCATCATCATCATCATCATCATCAGCCCATTTAAGTCCCCACTGCTGGGGCACAGGCCTCCCTCAATCACATGAGGGGTAATTGCCACACTCACCACGCTCGGAAGACGGGTTGACGAGGGTTTTGATATAAAAGCAGAGTTTTCCTTCTCTGGGTGCTGATGATCATGCCAGCAGCTTTACCTTAGTCGCCTTTTACGACACCTCGGTAAGAGTAAGGGTGGCCTATTTTCCTCTGCCGGGGACCACACGGCCACACATAAATAGGCGTTTATACCCTTTTTCAATTATACTAACCAGTTAATGTAAACAGATAAGACGATAAGCATTATTTACTAGCGATAGACGTGACTAAAGTGCAACAAGTTCAAGGTTTAATAAGTAGTTGATAGATATACCTCCTGTGCCAAATAAGATACCAAGTAATATTTAATTATTATTCTTTTGTTTTTGTGCCCAAATTGTCCACCTACCGAATCTTTTTTAAAAATTCGGTAGAAGGTATTCGGCGAAGCAAAAAGGAAGGTTATGATTTTGACCTGTATATATGTATGGTTGTTCATCTGTTCCCTCATAACTTCTAAACTAGTCATCATATTTGTACAAATGAGGTGTCGTTAGAAGCGTCTTGATTGTCTTCTGGTTATAGGCTACATGTCGTTACGTTAAATTGACAGCGCCATCTAGGGCTTAGAGTAAGGAACTAAAAAAAATTTGCTTGCCGGTACCGTGTGGGGTATCAAATGAAAGAGCTTTTTAGCACATTTCAAATATTTAATTTTATTTGCATTAACTGAAAATATATTAAATAAAAATAAAGTTTAAAAATTATAACCCGTCTACCAAAAAAAAACACGCTCTGAAAAGTACGAAACAAGAAAATTGTCTCTGCTGAAATTAATATGCCGTATCGCAGAATATATTAATTTCAGCAGAGACAATTTTCTTGTTTCGTACTTTCTAGAGCGTATTTGGTTTAGTTTTTAAACTTTATTTTTATTTTCATTATATTTTGCACTCTTTGTAATACTTATTATGAGTTATATTTTCGAGCAGCTCGCGACAACTTGAATTTAATAAAATGTGGATAGCGTCGTGGGCTACAATATTATTAAGTAGTTTAAGTATGCACTGTCTTAAGTGAACATATATTTTGTAGCTGTTTGCTATTCCAAATAAATAAAATAAAAAGTCTTATGTAGCAGCACGTATGTACTTAGGTTGGATAAGCGAAAAAAGTTTACGAAGCAGAGGGCCCATTCTCGTGCACTCGACATTGAAGTCTCGAATTGAGAATCGAGAGATGTCGAGAGAGAGAGAGAGAGAGATGTCGAGTTTACGAGAATCGCTTCCCTGTGGGCGCATTCTCGTGCACTCGACATTGAAGTGTCGAATTTAGAGTAGAGAGACGTCGAGTGAGAGACAGAGTGATCTCCCGTGTACAAGAATCACTCCCCTCACTCGAAAATGAAGTCGGGTCACAGATTCGTATGGACGAATGTATGAATTATCTAAATTCGACTACAATGTCGATGTAGACCCTACGGTCTTAAATACTGATGTGATGACCACAACCACTCTGCCAAGAGCCTGGTGACAAAGGACCAATGTCAATATAGAAGCTGTAGTCTTCAACACTGATGTGATGACCACACTGCCAAGAGCTTGATGACAGAACTGAAGAAGAATTTAAGAATGTATCTTTGAAGGGTATGTTTTTAATAAACGTGAGACTTTTTGCCATCATTTCTCTCCATGGGTTCTGCCAATAAAAGGTAGGTACTGGATGCGTACAGCTACAGCCAATTCACAGTAGAAATATTAGCCAGTAGAGAGACTTAAGGTGACGGATACCCCTAACTAGCGAAGTCAATCGATTTAAATTGTTAGCTACTAACCGGATCTATTTGAAACAATTTCGGATTAAATGCTATTTATTTAATAATTGTGCACTACTTCTTGATCTGTTTTTGGACTCGAAAATTTGTTTAATGCTAGGTGACGATAAGTGGCCGTTTTTGGTGGCAATTACCCGTTACTTTTGTATTGGTATGAACCATGTATTGGTATGAATGGGCCGGCACGGCCGAAGTGATAGGCTTCACAGAAAACCTCTACGTGAAGCATTGTCTGCGCAGTATTTCGCCGAGCGAGTGAAGGTTCCGGGAGTCTAATCCAGGTGAAAGGGAGTTTAAAGGTTGGCAGTGCACCTATGACTTCACTTGTTTTGCGGCTACCAATCATACAGGTAATCCGCCTGCTTGTCTGCCACCTATTACATAAAAAAAGGTTGCTAAAACAGTGCGTTGCAAATTTTGTTCGTATTTTGCTAGTTTGTGTACTAAGATCGTCTGACTAGAGTAGGTATGGCAAACGAGTGAATCGGCTTAACGTTCTCTGTTCTGAGGGCCTTCAGCGAAATTACCATAACAAACGAGAATATACTCATACCTGTCACAACCAAACAAAAGATAGGTACAGTGCGTAATAGTTGCCAGTATATAGATTCGATCGGGAATGGACAACATTTCAAAATTGCTAAGCTCTGAAACAAAAAATACCATTTCTTTATTTACTTTTCCGCTGCGCGAATATATATTTATTAATTTTTTATATTGCTTATTTACTGAGAAAAAAATTAAAAACTAAAAAACGTAAGATGACGTCATCGGACGGCAGAATGTAAAATATTTCTTTGCTTAGCACATTATAGTTTTAAATCTACGAAATGCCAAACCCATGACATGCAACTGTCAAAAAAAAGACAACTTGTCAACGTTGAATGTATGAATGACGTTGACAATGTTGACACTAGTATTATTTACCTTTGACAGTAGTACCTTTTTTTTATTAAAACAATGATAAGCAAAGGAATATCGCTGATTCAGCCGTCCGATGACGTCATTTGGCGCTTACGTCTATTTAGAATATAAAGAATTTTAATAATTATTTTATGCATGAAAATGGACAAATTTTGAAAAAAGAAAAAATATGGGTCCGTTCATTTTATGTCTATTTTCATATAAAAAAACAATATGGACATGTTAAAAATATGAAATGTTGTCCATTCCTTTTCGGAGTAGGCGTGAGATCTCTTTTACCCTTTAGCGTTGATCCACAAGCCACTGGTTATATAAACATTGTAGCCAAGTAATCCTAAGACAAACAAAAACATACAATCGTGCCTGCCATATTACCTTATCTGTCTTACTGATCGCTAGATGTATAACTCCGGATGCGGCTCTTTAAGTGACGTCACTATCACTATCCAGGTAACTAATATAGGTTTAAATGAAGGAAATACAGATGATAAAAAGTGATAGTAGTGTAATCCGAATGCGGAGGGTCTCTTCTCTTGAAGATCTCTAAGTCGTAGCCGTGGGAAATACTCCTACAGCCAAACCGTTCTACAGAACTGAGGTGCGTGGTGGCATTTTACTCGTAGACTAAGGATGCCGCCCTGTTTCTATAATTTTATTATAATAAACCATTATTCTAAATCAACTCCATCAACTAAGGTCTGGTTCCCCTGTAAAAGGCTTGCAAAGGTCAGAGAATTTCTTAACAGAAAAACTCAGGCACAAATTTTGGCCCCGGGACCCCAAGTGCAGCCGTCGCTATAAAGTGCGACCCACTAACCACTGTGCCGCCACCTAGGCAGTATATGAGATGATATAACAGCTTAGAATTTCAAAATGGTCATTAGGTTTAAATGGAAGAAACTGTTATACCGCAGGGTAGCATCCTAAGTATATTAAAGTAATTGCGTCTAATAAGGTCCGGCTTTTTGGAAATCGTAATAAATCAATGTTGCAAAGTGTGATAATTAGTCGTCAGTAAACAAACTGTTTTTATGTGAAAAGAAAATGTTGCACAAAAACAAGACACGAATGGCCAGTTATTATTATTTATTTTTTTTACTGTAGATAGGTAAGCGTTTGACCATATTTCACCTGATGCTAAGTGATAATATTTACAATAAAAGGTTTTTTAAAAGCTTGTTTATGGTCTTTATTGTGAACTAGGACTCGAATTAAGGTCCATGGTTGAACTGCAAGATTTCAAACGTTGAGTATCAGAAAAATAACATCTTTAGATAACAACGGCTTTAAACAACTTTGAACTACATGGCTTTCAAATATTAAAACGGAAATATATATAACTTAATATTGTAGCCCTTATAAAGTCTGACGATATGTATATACAAACACCAATTTATTTACTATCAAAAACATTACAATTTTACAATCTTTCTCTGATCTTCACACTAAGCTAAGCCTGTCCTGTGAGGAGCAGTAAATTTTTCCAAACAGATTTCCCAAAATAATATAAGTTGTAATATAAAAGTTACTAATGAGTCATTTTTTCAGTTTTAATCTTGGGACCTTATTAGGTATAACAGTTATTTAATCATAGTGTGGACTTAAGCGAAAAACTTACTTAAAAAAATTCCCGCTGTCCACCCCTTCTTGGTTGAAAGAGGGGGTGGACAGAGGGAATTTTTTTAACAATTGTTCACTGTCCACCCGGGAAGGACAGGCAGAGGGTGGACAGCGGGAATAAACCAAAGGTAGGTAGGTATAAAACTTGATACCTACCGGACTAGCTATTTCTTTGTAATTAAGTATTCATTGAATTCTTTTCGTTGAAGGTGTCTGACTAAGCAAGTGGCACTTTTGGACGATAGCAATGGCTTATTACTTAGCGAACTGTCGTTATCGCACAAGTGCCACTCATACCCCACTCATCGAGCCTCAGTACTACCAGTGCATCATTTGATTCCAAGTGTCTGTCACTTGCTACATTGGACACATAATACAATACCTACACGCATTGATATTGGCGACGACTTCACAAAAGCCAAAGCAATTAGTTATAAACAAGAACTACAACTCGCAATAAATTCAAGGCGTTTCGACTAGACTGGTACCAGTCCGATCACGGTTATTTGGCACCTGGCAAAAGTCGGAACTAATGCTGTTTTTACATTTTCGCATAGAAAAAACGATGTACTGAAGTGCCTTCTAATCATGGTCGGTTTGTACAAGAACATCTCTTACAGTCCGAGCCACCAAAGAAGTCCCGTAAAAAGCGCACAAAAGTCGCCATCAACATCGAAATTTGAGCTCTATACCTATAGATACAAAGAATATTTAATTTAAGTTCCGTATTTTTCCGTGAGACTTCTTTCGTGGCGCGGACTCTAACTCCTACAATTTAATAAAAGCAAGAAGTAGGTGGTATTTTTTATGTAATAGATGGCAGACTTGCATGTTTAGGAGTTTTAGCACTACTGGACTAATTGGCTGTATATACAATACCTAGATATTGCTAAAACAGACAACACTCCTTACAAATCGTTTTATCCGATTCTCACATTAATATCGATTTTAAATTAAATATTATCAAGTAAGCCATTAAGGGAATTATATATATTGTAGTTAGCCAACGAAAAAGGCCAACGGAAAAGTAAAAGGCGACTAAGGTAAAGCTGCTGGCATGATCATCAGCACCCAGAGAAGGAAAACTCTGCATTTATATCAAAACCCTCACCAACCCGTCTGCCAAGCGTGGTGAGTATGGCAATTACCCCTCATATGATTTAGGGAGGCCCGTACCCCAGCAGTGGGGACTTAAATGGGCTGATGATGATGACAATGAGTTAGCCAACATGTCTGGCCATACGGTTTCCCTTCGCCTTGGGCTTCCCATCACTCAATCTCATACATGCTCCCGTGGTGAGTTTGTGGCATCCCTGTCACGGTCTGTCGTGTGCCCGAATCGCCGGCCGCATCCCTCGCCTAAGCCGGGCCTTCATATCAGTCCGCACTCTGGCCTGGAACCCCTAGGCATATGTCGGAGCGATGGCAAACGGTCTGATGGGATGACCCTCATCTCTTGGAATCAGGGCAAGGCATTGGTCTGGGATGCGACCTGCGCGGACACATTGGCCCCTTCCCATGTCCACGCCACTTCACGGGCGCGGGTGCAGCAGTTGCTTTGGCGAAGAATGCACTTTGGAAACATTGGGACGGTGGGGGCCCGAGGCCCACAAGCTTTTCCGCGAGTTGTTTGCCCGGCTACTCGTGTTTCAGGTGACCGTGAAGAAGGCCAGTTGGCCGTCCAAGGTACCGCAGGAGAGACGAGGTCGAAAAGGATTTGCGTGGACTTCTGGCGGATGACTGGCAGGAGGTGGCGCAGGACCGGCCTAGATGAAGACTCTTATTATCGGAGGCTAAGGCTCACTTTGGGTCGCTGCGCCAACCTAGTCAGTTAGTAATGCTGGCCCACGCAACGGGTTGGCAATCCAAAGAGGTAACGCTGCCAGCAAGATGGGTAAGATGAGTAGCGGAGCAGACTACACTCTTTTGTAAATATTTTTCACCTCATCCATCATATTTTTATAATAATATTTTTATTTTTGTTTATTTTTTTAGGATACTGTTTTAGTACTTTTATTCATGTTCTTAATATTTTAAAATTTTGCTAAAAATAAATAAATTAAATAAAAATATTATCAGGAATGCCGTGCCCGTTTGCACAGCACGTGGTTGTTTGTACCTATCTATCACATAAACCATAGATATGAAACGATTTCAATCATAGAGAAGGGTGAAAAAGGCAAGGAAAGAACATCGATGAAACACTCATAATTTTGAAATAAATTTATTTTTTATGTAGTAATTAAAGTTCTATATTAAATCACAGTTTCTACGATCTCAAATACTTTCTATTGATAGGACATAAATTAATTCTTCAGCATGAACAGCGTTGAATTATATATATTTTTTGAATAATTTAATTACTCAGCTAATCATGAAACTAAGGCCCGATTCGACCTATTTTTATCCCAGAATTACCTGTGTGGTATCTATAATCTATATTATTCTGTGGTATAACACTGTACTACAATACGAATACCATTTTATTCTCGGATAGAGATTGCTCGAATCGGATCTAAATAACATATTTATTTAGGCAAATGGCACGTAGTTGGTATATTAAGCCTAAATGATTTTTATTAGTAATTTCAAAGTGACATTTATTTATATTCCAAGGATACATTCTGGTGCATTAAAATTCAAATCCAATGTCAACTCGTCTGTTGTCTAATATAGTTAATAATTTAGTACAGAATCAGGTATTAAGAGATGCTGTAATAATTTATATACTCAGTTACTTATCTACTCCTTTACAGTATTCATTAGGCATTTAAGTATTCTGATCAATAAAATTATTACTTGATATTTCTGAAAGCAATCTTTTGCAATTTATTCGTAAGTAAATATCCCACCCAAAAATTTCATCTCGTCTTTAGCCGGGACTCGAACCCACACCTTCCACAATCCGGGTGAATGTTCTACCAATTAGTCCACTAGACGCGTTACTAAGCCGATGAAATTTGTAAGTGCTTGATTCGACATGAGCTGTCGATAGTCTCATCAATATTGTAGGTATTTTTACAATATCCAGTGGAAATATTAATACAAATATTTGACCACCAGTTAAGATGAGACTGCTAAATCAATAGTTGATATTTTTAAAGCAATCTTTTGCAATTTATTCTTAAGTAAAAACACACTTAAAAAATTCATCTCGTGTTCAGGCGGGACTCGAACCCACACCTTCCACAATCCGAGTGAATGTTGTACCAATTAGTCCACTGAACCACCCGATTCACCCGGATTGTGGAAGGTGTAGGTTCGAGTCCTGCCTGAACACGAGATGAAATTTTTAAGTGTTATTTAATTAAAATATTGTTTTTTTTAATTAGTTCTAAAGTATCAACGTTTTATCTTCCTTGGATAACTATGATCGAGATTTTTATTTAGGACCAGTTAGTAATATCTAACAGTTTCGTTTCGTATTCATAGAATTTAAATTATTCTCACGTGATGCACATTATGTGACGCAGGATTATAATAGTGAGAATCTTTATAGTCCATTGGAATATTTATAAATGAACTTTGAAAACGTTAGTCTTAGCTCATTTGAACTTTATGAATGACCATGAAAAACCAAATATATAGTCAGCCGCAATGTAGGTAATGTACGATATTGAACCGAATTACATAAATTTTCCATAGATAATCAACTTTATGGCCTCTTTGAGAATGATCACGATAATATCTTTGAAGCTTTCTATTTCGTCAGAAAAACCCCTAGGCCAGAGTAATATTTCCATAATATGAAATGTACAGAAACTGTTTGCGTTAACACGAGGCCAAACACTGGATTAATGTTCGTGTATCGATAAAGATACACAAGTGTTTGTACAGTGTGTATCGAAAACGATACATGCTCTTGACTCTAAGCGTGTTAAGTGCCTTTTTAATCTTGAAGGGCGATTTTTCAAGAAGTCAAGTCATATTAGTTTGTTCTACTCAGTGGTTCCGGTTCGCTCCCCTATAGGGGATGCTATATATAGCATCTATGTAGTTTTATTTGGCGGCTGACTATAAGCTTGGTGTGAACCTAGCCTTCTGTTAATCTAGAAGGTAGGTACAAAGTCGTACTCCTTGACATTGCCATTGTCGTTGATGACCCTGTGTCCCCCGCTCTTCTCATTCTTCTGGCCATTTACATTAGACGACGTGTGGAAGCTGTACTCGGAGGTGCCGAAGACCTTTCCGCCAGGGATGGGCTTCAGGCTACGGACGCTGCCTGATGTGAAGGATGGCTGCAAAGAAAGAAACAGTTTATGAGGAAAGTCCAGGTGAAAGTGGAATGGTAAATAGGTTTTTGTGAAATCTATTACTGTCGCGTATTGGCGACAAGGAGACTATAAAGGTGAGATATGTCTTATGTCTAATACAGCTTAAAATCTTGCCGCTTTTGTTTTCGGTTTTTCTTTTATTTATTAATTTATGAACAAAATGATACAAACATATAATCTAAAAAAAAACCTAGGTCAAATCAGCGGAAACATTTACACGTTCAGAATAATTTAGCTCAATAATCGTGAGTCCATTTAAGATTTTAAAAAGTCTGAAACGTGCTAGGTCGGGCTGGCTTTAATATTATCTCCCTGTTTCCGTACCGTATCGCTTTATAACCTACTAGTGGCGCGCCCTCGCTTCGCTTCGGTAGTTTAATTTTAAAACAAAACATTTTAAAATTTCATTTTTCTATACGAATTTGATTTGTAGTAAATGAAAAAAAATATGAAAAATCTTTATTCGGTCCGGCATTACATATAAATACACTGAATTTAAAAACGAATAGATTATAGGTAAGGAGGTAGGAATTAAACGGAGACTTAAAATACCAAAAATACTGAAATGCTTTTCATGCATTATGCATATACTTTCATGAGCACTAAATATAATCGTCCATACGACGTTTTAACCCCATTTCACTCCTTTAGGTTTGAATGAATGAAAGAATAATATCTTTTTTTACAAGAAACACGGCACATTTATCAATGTGATGGTCATGAACTTGTCAGATCAACATGTTTCGCCATACATGGTATGTAAAAATAATCAAATCATGGCATGTAAGAATAAAAAAAAGCTTAATAATTTATATAAAAAGGCCAAATTTTTCATGAGTTTAGCTTTTAAAATAACGACACTTCTATGCGGCGTTGTAACCCCCGTTCACCCTTTTAGGGGTTGAATAAAATAGTGCTAAAATGTTCTGTATGAATCTAAAATATCAATATAATTTTGCATGATTCTAGTTTTAAAAATAACGACACTTCTACACGGGGCTTTAACACCCGTTCATTATTTTAGGGGTTCAATAATTTTCTGTATGAATGTTAAATTTTATTATTCATCAACTTGAGCATCAAATATAACGAATCTCCTATACGACGTTTTAACCCCCATTTCACTCTTCTAGGAGTTGCGGAAAAAAATGCTAAATATTTTAATTTATATAAAAAGCCCAAATATCAATTTTCATCACTCTAGCTTTAAAAATTACCAAACTTCCATTCGTTTACCCCCGTTCTCTCTTTTTAGGGGGTTGAATATAAAATATGCTGAAAGTACTGATATTAAATTTGTATGAACAGTACAAGTACCAATTTTCACGACTCTAGCATTAAATATGGTGAATCTCCCATACAAAGCTTCAACCCCCCTTTTTCCCTTTTGGGGGTTGAAGAAAAAAATGCCCAAATTGCTTTTCCTGGATTTGTATGATGAACCCAAATACCAATATTCATGACTCTAACTTTAAAAATAACGAATTTTCCATACAATGCTTTTACCCCCATTTTACCCCTTTAGGGGTTGATTTAAAATAAAACCTGAAACAGGTACATTTTTTTTAGCACTAACCATAATCCGAATTTTCAAAACACTAACATCAAAAATGACAGACTTTCATACTAACGTTAACCCCCCATTTCACTCCCTTAGGGGTTGAATTTTTAAAAATATCTTCTTAGTGCGCGCGTACATACTAAAAACTACCCATATTCCAATTTTAATAAATTTAGGTCCAGTAGTTACGGCTGTGCGTCGATAGATCAGTCAGTCACCCGCCGAGACGTTACCTCTTTATTAATAGTATAGATATAGATGGCCGTGTGGTCCCCGGCAGAGTAGAATAGGCCACCCTCACTCTTACCGAGGTGTCGTAAAAGGCGACTAAGGTAAAGCTGCTGGCATGATCATCAGCACCCAGAGAAGGAAAACTCTGCATTTATATCAAAACCCTCGCCAACCCGTCTGCCAAGCGTGGTGAGTATGGCAATTACCCCTCATATGATTGAGGGAGGCCCGTGCCCCAGCAGTGGGGCTTAAAAGGGCTGATGATGATGATGAGATATAGATATCTCAGTTCACAACAATAATATTAGGTACAAATAATTGATAAAATATATATTTTACAATAAATAGAAGTAGCTATGTATTTTATTACTATAGAATACCTATTACTTACTTACTGTTTATAATAAATAATAATAAATATTTCACAACATCACATACATTGATCTGACTCCGAGATAGGTAGCTCAAGCACCTGTGTTAAGGATATCAGAATCAACAGTGGGATTACAAATATATACATAAAGTACGTTTTTTTTTGTAAATATATACTTGCATGTTCATGCACACAAATGTTTGTACTGTGAGGGGATCGAACCCGCAACCCTTGGACCAAAGGCAGCGTTCACTACCTCTGTTCCAAACGGGTCGTCAAATGTTGTACTAACTCTTCACAGTAATCTATCAATCTTCATATCGAACATAGAACTGAGGTTGGCGCCAAAGTTGGCGATTAAAAAGAGTAACTGGCGAGTTTCTTGCCGGATCTTCTCGACCAGAAACAACTTTCCGAGCCGGTGGTAGAATCGCATTATGTTTATTTATTTCTTTAGTATATTTTATGTATCAACATATATATGTATTAACATGTAAATTATACATAAGTACTTATAAATAGTTTTAAGTCATTCAAATGTATGACGATTTGTAAGTGCTGTGTACAAGCCTATGCAAATAAAGAATTATTTGACTTTGACTTTGAGGTACTAATGAGAAAACACTCAAGGAAGAAAAAGAAAAAAGGTTTATAAAAGTACCCAGGGAGCAAAAGTTTATGTAGTTAGTAAATCAATTCTAAAAGGTCATCATTAATAATGTATGCAAGTGTCATCATTAAGGTTACTGTTCATCATACAGTAGCTACATAGTAGGTAAAGATGACTTCACGATCACGTTTATGAGTTTAGTCAGGTAACTTATTTTTCATATATTTCCATTTTAGGGTTCTTATATGTCCCAGTGCACATATACAAAGAGAGATCACATTTTTCGTGATAAAATGGTCACTGTAGTATAAGCCTATTTTTTTGTCTGACTGCACAGGACTCCATCATAGAACACAGATACGACCTGGTGATCTTCAAGAAGAGAGCGTACTCCTCCCTAAGACCCGGCAACGCATTCTGTGATGCCCTGTGTGTCGCTGATGTCCATGGGCGGCGGTAATTCACTTAACATCAGGTGAGCCTTCTGCTCGTTTGTCTGCCATAATGTATATAAAATAAAATAGAAATAGAGTCATCGCGACTATAATGGGATTAGGCGTAAACACGCTTTCCTAATGCGAATTGTGACTACGGTGACCTTGTGGTCACCGTGGTCCCCGAATGTTCGAAAAATTCGAAACATAGTTACTTTTTGCTCGGAATTGAACCCAGAAAGACGAGTAATCGGACATAAAATATTTTACTCCAAGATTTTTTGTTATATTTTACCAAAATTCAAACTTACCTCCCAGATTTGTGGGGCATTGAATTGCTCCTTAATTCTGTAATAACAAAAAATAACATTTATTAGATGGTAAATACGTATACGATAAGACTGTTATTTGAATGTTTTATTTGAAGGGCTAAGGGCCGAAATATTAGAAGATTGCAGAGAAAATTAGAGATATATAATATATATATATTTTAAACAAATCTGACGATACATACACTTCGAGCTAACATATGAGAGAGAGCGAGACATTCAGTTAGAGGGAGACAACATGTCTTATGTCATTCACAAAGCGTTTCGTTTTACACTCTAATATTAGTTTTGATTAATACTATAATTACGAAAAGAAAACAATTATTTTACAAATTGATTATCAAAAAAATTTGATCTCTTCGTTGTTTTTTGTGTGTAAAATAAAATATCTTTTTTAATTAACAAATTAAATCTACAGTATTTTTTCATTCATATTAATACACGGCTTAACAAAAATCCTTGGACTTGTGACTCCACTGGTGCCAATGGGCGGCGGCGCTTACTATCAAGTAATCCGTCTGTACGTCTGCCACCTATCATATATAAAAAAAAGAAACGTACAATTTGTGGACCAGATTCCAATCTCCATGTGCTGCAGCCGCTGAGATATCGTTGTCTCTGTCAGTCGGAAAAGCTGAGAACAAAAAAAAAGTTAATTAGGTCTTAATATCGACTGGGAAGGTTTAAAATGAGATGCATAGATAAAAACTAAGATCTATCAACTCTTTATGCTGCATATATTGATTTCTGCATGGTTGAATGGAGAGAATGCCTACGTTGGTACGTCCACGTCCTGCGAAAATCCAGACAGCTACGTGGGAAACAAATGTCTGGCCATGCAAACACCACCGGGCCCCGGCAGAAGGGGTAGACCTAGAAAGGTGTGGCTAGACGTCGTAAAGGAGGACATGCGTGCCAATAAATTGACTACATTGTATGCACAAGTTCGTGCGAAGTGGAGGATTAGAAGCAGGAAAGCGGACCCCGGGCTCCGAAGCGACGGTTTGGGACGCAACCGGGACTAAACGCTAAGATGATGATGATGAATGGAGAGAATGTGTCTTGGCGTTCAGGAGCCCAATTCTCGGGACGTGCGATAAAATGTCGTATGTTCTGTAATGTCACTTTTCCAATGTCGTACGAAAATGTCACAAAAGTCAAAAAACTCTATTCGCGTCTGGAGCCCAATCCTCGTGCTCGTGACATTTATTTTCATACGACATATATCACTAAAACATAGTTTTTTTGTATGGTTTTCAGGTGATATCCGCCATGTTCTCAAAATGTCACAAACCCGAGAATTGGGCTCCTGGGATTCTCGTGCCCATGCGACAGTAAAAGTCACTTTTTTTTTTTACATTATAGCGGACAAACGAGCAGACGGCACACCTGATGGAAAGTGATCACCGCCGCCCATGGACATCTGCAACACCTGAGGTATCACATATGCGTTGCCGGCTCTTAAGAAAGGAGTACACCCTTTACTTACTTCCATAGATACCTAATGTGGCCCATATCATTTCCGCTAATACGTTCCATTTTGTCGATTGACACAAATATACAATCGAGAAATCTTTGTATCAGTCAGTACAGACAGTCTACGACTAATGCGGTCATTAACGCTACAATTGTTTGTAAAATAATGTTACTGGTTTCAATAAGGATTCATTATTTATTTAGTTTTTCTTGCAAAGGCACTTCCAGTGGATTGCAAGGTTCCAGTGGATTGCAAGTTGGCAACTAACCGTAGTGCAATCTCGGTATTCGGTACATTCGTCTGCATCATGAAGAACTCTTGGACACACATTAATCTGAGATCGAGCATATAATGAGGCGTTTTCCAAAAAAAAGACATAGTTCCAAAACAATAGATGGCGTGAAAGTCACAATAATTTAACTGTCAAATCAATGAGTGTAGTCGCATTCTCGATTTCTTAATTTTCGGGAAAATTAGTTTGTTAATTAAAGCCGTGATACTATAAAATAGATTATATTGTAACACTTTAAATAAACGTTCTTTTTAGGAATAAACGTACGTACTTTGTAGGTATTCGTTTAAGTGTAATAGAGTAAAAAAAGATAGTTGTCCCATTTATTGGTAATAATTATTTTTTCCTACCCTAAAGCGACAGTGGATCAAAACCACCAGAATAGATTTTCATCGAAAAATTGGATGGCATCTACGGAAATATTCATGTGTTTGTTCGGATCATTTCACCCCAAACGATTTTGAGATTCACTTAGTAGGTACACAGTTTGTTTTTACCGAAACCAGTTGAAGAAAAATCGCAAAAATGCAACAAACACGTGAATTAATGATGAATTGATGAATGCTTGTATGCTTTGTATGATAAGACACTTTTTTTTTACAAAAAGGACCTATAGTTGGATTTTTAATTAAACAAAGTGATTTGACAGTTGCTAATGTCAGATTCCCATACATTTGACATTTTGCATTTTGCAAATGTATGGGAATGACACATTTACATTTATCTGTTTACTTTGTCTAATCAAAAAAATGACTATAGTAGGTACGTAATCAACGGAATTGACATTGACAGAACTATTTTCGCCTGCTAAGCGCCATCTATTGAGTTATTATTTTATTAGCTCTTTTTTTTTAAGAAAACGCCTCATTGTTTTAAGATACCGTCCATGGTACCAATCCACCCATCGTCCCGCTGTCCCGCGTACCTACCAATATCTTAATGTTTTACATTTCCGATTTCTATTTAGGAAATGTGTAATGTGTAAGTATAAAATATTTTAGTTCACACATTTCCGTGCGATTTTAGGACTTACATACATTTCCTAGGAATTGTATACAATGACGGATTACATACATTTCCGTTAACATGTATATATTCGTAATACCGCTGTTGGTTCTATGGTTATTCGTAGCACACGTGCTACCTTATCTCTGAGTCAGATCAATGTAGGTATGTGGTGTTGTGAAATAGTTTATTTAAAAAATTGTCAAGAAAATATAATGGGATACAATTCAGACGAACGAAATGAAAAAATATTGGTGACATTTTTATATGAATAATATATAATTTTTTTTTATTCTAATTCATCAATGTCGTTGTCGTATGAATCTAGCCTGTCTGGCTAAAAATATGCATCAATTTTATGAGGCGGCTCCGATATCTTGCTATGCAAACAGTATAGTGACGTCAATGACAAATAAATCGATTTACCAGTTCCTGGAATTTTATACTCGGGTATCTAATGTGTAATGATCAATTTGCACTTTTCCTATCAAATTGGTTGTTGGTAGGTATTAAATTACAAGCAATCAAAACAATGTTTGGAGATTATGTTATGATAATACTGAACATGACTAAGTATAATGGTATATATAGTTCATGACAAAAATAATAATTTCTTTAATAATTATTTCTTCTCCTAACAGTCCCACACCAGCCGGGGACTGTTCTTAGTTACACTCCATAATGTATACAGGGATAGTCGCCGGCTGGTATCACATCACATTTAGATTAAGATGACGGGTAGGGCACACTAGCGACGCCAATCGATTTTAATTGTTAGCTACTAAACCGGATCTATTTTAAACAATTTCGGGGTTACAACCTCTCGGCAAACACTTATACTATTTATTGAATAACCATGCACAAATGCGGACCCAACATTTGTACGCGAAAAATTGATTCATGCTAAAAGTGGCCGCTTTTGGCGGTAATCAATTTTTCGCTAACAAAATCGGACTCAAAATTTGTGCATGGTTAATTAATAAATAGTATACGTGTTTGCCAAGAGGTAGTAACCCCACAGTTGTTGAAAATAGATCCGGTTTAGTAGCTAACAATTAAAAACGAATGGTGTCGCTAGTTTGTGCTACCCGTCGCCTTAACGTGTTCATTGAACGGGCGTCTACGTGTTGGCTTCGGCTCCATGCTTGCCTTCCAAAGGTCCGGGACATAATTGCCCGAGATGATGGTATCATAAAACATACCTATATAATAATATCCTTAGTCCTTTTTAACAAATCGATGTTTTTAAAAGATCGATGAACTTATTACAAGGAAAACAATTTAGAATCAGCGACTACTATACAGAATGCATAAATAATTTATTTAAATGAGATCAAAATCTTAGAATGCTCTTGATCACGATTATAAAATGTATATTATCGGAAATATTTTGTCGCCGACTAAAAGATCTTTTATTATTAAATAAACCTTTTTAAGGCGACACCGCGACGATACTAGCGCCGCCAAGTGATTCATATTCAATCGCAGGATGAGAAGGCCTTATGTGGTAGACTTGCCCCTCATCTTCATCGTCATCGTCATCGTCAGTCCATTTAAGTCCCCACTGCTGGGGCACGGGCCTCCCTCAATCACAAGAGGGGTAATTGCCATACTCACCACGCTTGGCAGACGGGTCGGCGAGGGTTTTGATATAAATGCAGAGTTTTCCTTCTCTGGGTGCTGATGATCATGCCAGCAGCTTTACCTTAGTCGCCTTTTACGACACCTCGCTAACAGTGAGGGTGGCCTATTCTACTCTGCCGCGAACCACACGGTCCCTTATCTACAAGAAGCGATTCGCTTCCATACTTATAATACGGCCTCAGTTACGGCTACGTTAGTGGGTCGCACTTTAAAGCTACGGCTGCGCTTGGGGTCCCGGGTTCAATCACATTGTCGGGCCAAAATTTGTACCTGAGTTTCCCTGTTAAGAAATTCTCAGTGTCAGTCTGGAGTCTGGAAATTGGTGGTCTTGTACCCCCGTGCCTCGGAAAGTACCTGAACCCTCCTCGGTAGTGGCACACTGGTGTCCCATCGAAATATGAGGGTAAGGGAATAGAGAGTGCACTTGTGTCTTCGCAAACACTTGTGCACTATAATATGTCCTGCGTCCATAGAAGTTTAGAAGATATTTGTAAGACCATTCTTGTGTATATTAGCTCTGTAAAAGTAGCAAATCCTGATTATTTTGTGTTTTTACGTAGAGATATTTTTAGCAACGTTGTGTACGCCTATTCCTAAAGGGTAAGTATATAAGACCTGTACTTTAATTAAGCATTTTTAAATTTTTCTATATGTAGATATACTGTTGGTGTACCTTTTTAATAAATAAATAAATAAATTATTGTTAAAAGTAGCCATCACTTTTAACAATATTCACGAATTTTTCAATAAAAACGATTAGTTAAAAGTATGATGGTTGTGACTCGAATAATGCGTACAAAATAAGTTATAAATTCAAAACTATTTTTCAACTACAAATTCACAATTAATTAGAAACAAATAGCGACGCTACTGTACCAAACATCCGCTTAACTATAAATAAATAATACACTTAAAATTTATCGACTGTCTTCGGGTGGAATTGTTGATATTTTTTTATAATTCTATACCCAAAAAAAAAACATATCCGCTTTACCATAACCATTTGTTAAACTCGATCGGATGTAACACATAAACATTATTATTTATTTTGTGCAACGTGCAAATCTTATGCAAATATGCTGCTAAGATTCACAATACATTATCTTAAAAATCCAACAAAAAGGGCGACAAATCCCAAATGTCATGCCTCCTGACCATGACGGCATCTACATAATTGAATCCAAACAAACATTTATTTTGACAAATGCCTCAAGGATGTGCGTGTTCCGTGTTTGCTATTTAATACTTATGCCAATATACACCGTGCACTTTAATCAACTTAATTGATTCTTGCGTCAACTTTTCTTTGGTTAAATTTAATAGTACATTACTTAGATTAAAAGTGATTTACGTGCGCGTGTCTGAAATTTTCATGGCGATGTTCAATTTCTATTAATAAGAGAAAGGTTAAGTAATTTATTTCTGAAAATAAATATGAGTACACGTGCTGAAGTAACAAGGACCATTGTTGTCTCGAGACAATTCATGTACGGCGATTTGTAAGAGCTGTATACAAACCTATGCAAATAAAGTCTTTTTGAATTTTGAATTTTTAGAGTCATGGTTATGCTATTTAATTCTTCAGGGGGTTCACTACTCCAGCGGAAGTAAAACAGGGGGGCATTTTTATGAGCGACGGGTTACTCGTACTTACGGATATTGTAGTATAGATGTCTACACCCTATAAGGAACTTACCTACCCAGTATGTAAATTACCGAGGTGTCGTAAAAGGCGACTAAGGTAAAGCTGCTGGCATGATCATCAGCACCCAGAGAAGGAAAACTCTGCATTTATATGATGATGATGATATGTAAGTTACTCTATGCAGCTAACTTTTAGATAGATAGATAGAAACAATTATTCACTGAGAATATGATACACCACATTTTACAGATAAGAACGGACTCAACCAGTATCAAACGGAAAAAGAAACAAATACAAACTTAAACAACAAACGAAACATTACACGAAAATGTGGAGATAAAAAGTAATAACACAGATTTATATTTTCACAGATTTTCGAACAAACAAACTCAATCAGTGACGTACAATTATAAAAGATTCATTGTGCCTAGAGTATCTAAACTAATGTAAATCGATGTCGAAAATTACGTTCAGAAACATGTTAATTTCCTTAAAAAATGAGAAATTGTTTTTCTTGCACCAAACGATATTTATATGGGATTCGATAAAAAAACTTACGCTTTGTTTTTTATTTAAATTTGCACGTTTGTTCCAGCAACTTATTAACACTGACAGGTATTACATTATTTTATGTACTTGAAGACTGATCAAGGAAGGTTCTTCTTCTTCTTATTTTTATGTGTGGCAATTCACTCCTCATTGGTGTCTTGACAGAACTGTCCAGACTGAGAATTACTGCTGCCATTGTCACGTTTTGGATGTATGATCAATGTACAAAGAATACACACACAAAATATATAAATAATTAAGTACTTACAATAATTACAGTGAGATTTACAATTAAATAATAAATGATAACCAAGACCGCCCTTTTCAACTTCCCGCCAAAACTTCAAAAAGGAAGGTTTTTAAGGCTTTAAAGTTTTAACATAATATGTTGACAAGTAGGAAACGATTTGAGAAAATTCTTACACGGATAGGTATAGGTAATTGCTGAATAATGGCACTAAATACTTTGCATTTATCGGTAAAGTTCACATACAAGGCGATAACCTTTTATCTGAACACGTGGGTATGTTTATTTAATTCTATTCTTACCATTTTATCGAAGTCAGGTACTCTAATATTAGTCAGGCGTGAAGTGATTGAACAGAAATTGTCGAATAGGTACACGATTCTAGACTTTAACGTTGCATTAAACAAATAATAGATATTGGTATAACAAGTAGATATTAGCACTTACTAAGTAAGTGCTAATGTACCTTCTTGTTAAAAATCTTGTTTTTAAGCTATACTTCTATGTTTTAAGGCAAGTGACGCTATGTGAATTTTAGTACAGGATACAAATATATTCTGCATGCCATATAAATTAACAGACCATAATATTAATGATACGAGGTGAACAAGAATTCAACATTGATCGTAATTGGTTAGGATAAGGATAAACAGTCAGCAAGAAGATAAATCAGTTGAAGATTTTCTCACCAACTTTAGCAACACGGGAATGCATGGCATAGCGTTTTATTTCTGCTCATCATCATCATCATCGTCATCGTCAGCCCATTTAAGTCCCCACTGCTGGGGCACGGGCCTCCCTCAATCACATGAGGGGTAATTGCCATACTCACCACGCTTGGCAGACGGGTTGGCGAGGGTTTTGATATAAATGCAGAGTTTTCCTTCTGTGGGTGCTGATGATCATGGCCAGCAGCTTTACCTTAGTCGCCTTTTACGACACCTCGGTAAGAGCGAGGGTGGCCTATTCTACTCTGCCGGGGACCTACACGGCCAGATGAGATATTTCTGCTCAAATATTTGTAATTTTTTGCGGCAGGAATTGTACAAATATTTTTTTTAATATTCGCGTTGCATTATAACTATAATTAATCAAGACGGGAATTAACATGATATTTACTATGTGATACAAAGTCGGTCACGTGACCTGGTCATTTTGTATGGGGTGTCGAAAAAATTTTCGATGAATTTCGAAAAGTCGTTGAACAAATGTTGTTCAGAATGGTTGGTAGAATACGTGGTTAAAGGGATGTAAATTTTCACAGATACACCCTGTATAAAATACACTAGGTTGTGTTAATTTGAAATAGCCAAATATTCATGGATTAACAGACATCGTGAAAACCGGCGTGAAGCAGCACTGTGCTGTGTTTCGCTGCGTGAGTGAGGGTACCGGAGGCCCAATCCGGGGGAAAGGGGGGTTTAATGGTTTACAGCGCACTTGTGACTCCACTGGTGTCTATGGGCGGCGGCAATAGCTTACCAGCAAGCGATCTGTCAGCTCGTCTGCCACCTATCACATAAAAAAAATCTCTGATTTCAAAGGCGCGCGTGGAGTGTACCTACAGACAAAATGTTTGCAGTTTTTGATAAATCAAAGATAAAAAATACCAAGTATTCATAAATTTACACAAATTTATAATTTCACGCACGTGTAGAATGTGACATACGTATTACATTATTTTGAAAATAAATATCTTAGATATTTTTTTTACATTATGGCGGACAAACGAGCAGACGGCTCACCTGATGGTAAGTGATTACCGCCGCCCATGGACATGTGCAACACAAGGGGCATCACAGCAGATATTTTGGCTCTAATAATTTTTGCACTCATATTTTTTATTTTTAACCGAGTTTACGAAGATCTAAAAATAAAATTAGTGAACATTATCCATTATTAATAAAAATCAAATGGCGAAGCCACTAGACAGAACCGCTTCTCTTATCTTATATTGTAAATATCTCAATTAAAAGTAGTTTTTTTTTATAACTCGTTGGAATTTTTTTTACTCGTTGGACTGGTGTCAATATTTGGATCAGGAAAGTCTAGATACAATTTGTGAGCAGCATGAGGAGGCCTATGTTCAACAGTACAATATCACAGCTTTATCGATGAAACCCCTATCACATACATACCCCTCGAATGCGGGCCGCTGATGCGCAAACGTAGCATAGGTACGGTATAAAGAATAAAAGGGTTCGTCACCTTAAGGTAAAATTTCGCTTGCACGGGAAGAATCAGTTAAGCCGTTTTACAAAGATCTGCAAACCTTCTTTAAATTTTCTTTAAATCAAAAGGAATCGATGTTGCTACAAGCAAATCTGAACTTTCTAAACTAATCTAACAGTTAAGCTTAATTTTCTGTACAACAGATATTACTGTAACAAATTTACGAAAGGTAATAAGTGCTCATAGCATATCAAACGAATTAATTTGAAAACTGACGAACCTTTGCGTTCTTTGACGGTACATCTGGGAAAGCACATTTTGAGGATCAATGTAGCTCCCTAGCTTCATTGGTTCCACACGATCAATACACTTTCTGAAAAGTGCATGGCTTGGGACTGATATGTATCACAGCGGCGATCACAATAGATCAAACTGTGCAGAACAGTTAAATCAGTAGGTATCACTGCGCAAAAAGGTCTAAATACGACCTGCATAGCCACCACCAAAAAAACACTGCCTCATCGTTATTATCTGAGCGTGTTATCCAAGTTGCGTCCAAACCATCGCTTTCCACGACCATGTTCCAGTATTTGGAGTCTGTTAATTACAATGAAGCGACTGCCGGACACCAGAAAAAGGTTGATCGACGAATCCAACTCGGCTGGGGAGCGTTCGGGAAGCTACGCAGCATATTTTCGGCCCATCTACCGCAGTGTCTCAAGACGAAAGTCTAAACGTGGCCGATTAAGGAGGCTCAAAGTCACCCAGAGAGCAAAGGAGAGGGCTATGCTCGGAGTCTCCCTGCGTGATCGTATCAGAAATGATGAGATCCGCAGGAGAACTAAGGTCACAGACATAGCCCAAAGGATTGCATGCCTCAAGTGGCAATGGGCAGAGCACATAGCGAACAGATGGCCGTTGGGGCCGAAAGGAAGTCGCAGCCGTGGCAGGCCCCCCACAAGGTGGACCGACGATCTGGTGAAGATCGCGGGAATCCATTGGATGCGGGCGGTACAGGACCGATCTGTGTGAAGAACATTGGGGGAGGCCTATGTCCAGCACGTGACGTCTATACGTCTATTGGCTGAAATGATGATGTTGATGACTGCCGCCAGACCTTCGTAACCCTTAGACAAGGGAACCGGACCAACTGAATCATGGTTACACATAACTAACCGAAACTTGCGGGTTTCCACACGGTGTTTTCTCTTACCCCTGAGGTAGAAATATCCACATAGACACTAAATAGTGAATATTTTACTATAATCCCATCTATTGTATACCTATTTTATGCATATAAATACTTTGATTATGAATTTAACTTACTGAGATTATAGTAGGACTTAAACCGAGTGACCTCTTCGAGATCCAACAGGCATTTATATCTACACTTTATACAATACACACATACATACAGAACATTCTTTTCCTTCTATAGAATTTTACAGGAAGCAAATTAATTAATTGTAGGTTTATTGGATAAGTAAATGGAAAACTATCAATTAACGCCTGTAAAGCCTGTTACCGTTCACTGCATTTTACAGCCATGGTAGCTCAGTGGATAAGAACACCTTCTTAAAGAGAGGTTTAAGGTTCGGACCAACATTGGGATTTGAAAAATCCAGAGGTTTTCTCGGATTCGGATCCCAGCATGCACATATGGGTTTTTAAAATCTACATGAATTTTTTGGGTAAAGCAATTTTTTGCAATTTATTCTTAAGGCGACGGGTAGCCCTAACTAGCGACACCATTCGTTTTTATATGTTAGCTGCTAAACCGGATCTATTTTAAACAATTTCTGGATTACAACCTCTCGGCAACCACCTACACTATTTATTAATTATCCATGCACAAATGTAGGCCCCGTTGTTGTACGCGAAAAATTAATTACCGCCAAAAGCGGCCACTTTTAGCGTGAATCAATTTTTCGCGTACATGTTGGGTCCGCATTTGTGCATGGTTATTTAATAAATAGTAGTAGTAAAAGATCCGGTTTAGTAGCTAACAATTTAAATCGATTGGAGTCGCCAGTGTGCCCTACCCGTCACCTTAAGTAAATAATGCATTTTAAAATTTATCGACAGTCTTAGAGGTCTTCAGTTTTTCAAATCTATGTGCAATTTATACCATTAGCTCGACGTTAAGGGATACCATCGCGAGGAAACCTGTATGTCTCGTATAGTTTCCCAAAATTATGGATACCAAATTTGAGTTAATGATTCTGAACTTGTTACCGTGATTAAGTTTTGTCTGATACCCCTACCTAAGGGTTGCTAAAGTCAGACGGCAGTCGCTTGTAATTACCAGACTCCCCGAATCCTGGACCATAGGCCAAGTGTACCCAGGGCTCCAAAGCGACAGCTTTGGACGCAACTGGCAATAACACGTTGAGCTGATATTACTGGGGATAGTATACCATGTAACGGTATGAACGTCAGTAGAGCCAAAATCGCTGTACTCAATTTTTTTTTTATTTTTATTTGTGTATTATTTGTCATTCATTTTTAAATTTGTGTTCTGTGGCCAATAAAGTTAGCCATCATCACAAACATGAGTGTTATCGTAGAAGTTTAGATAATTTATTTATTTTAGTAATATTTTTTTATCATCTTAGCTCATAAGTTAAAAATAAAATGTGAATATTAAATCCGAAGAGTTATTAATCTTTAAATAATCGATTTGGTTAAATTATGCAAAGTAATACAAAGCTTTTATGACCTAATCAAGTATTAATGCAAACATGATCAGTGCTTTATTCAGTATTATTTATTATATTTTTAGAAGAATTTAAAATGTAAACTAATCGATTTTTTTTCACTAACAGGTTTTATTAAACTAGGTAATTTTTTCTAACCAAAAAGGCAATAGTAAATATTAGGTCAACGTTTGTATGTCTAGTTAATATTTGACATGGGGTTTGAAATTTGCCTAAAACACCATTTTTAAAAGTACCTAATTACACTGATCCTGTTAAATATAATATTATGATCAACTGTTTTAGTTTCAAAATCATTATTTAACCCACAAACTATCTACTCGTAACATAGGCAAATATTTAAACTAAACAATTGAACGAATCTTACCGGCTAATTGTAAAAACATTGACACTGTAGGTAAAGACTTGCAACAAACAAACAAGAACATGATTTTGCTAATATTTCTACGTTTTTTAGAAGCAGACATTTCCGCCAAACCGTAAAATGTCACGCACAATCAACTAGCATACGCCCGGCGATTCGTCGTATATAAATTGTAAATAAATTCAAATGATGTTTTCCGATTTTTAAAAAACTGGCTCGCTTACCTTGGACGGCGACGATGGCCACTAGCATGGCTGCCAACATTGCGAATTTAACCATTTTATTATTTGATTATTTTATAAACAAAGGAGCGTTAGATATGACACCAGTACGTGCGGCGTTCCTCGACGTTCCTCTTGCGACTGTGGCAAGGTAAGCGGCCCGAAGGCTTATATCGCACGTCAAATTTCTCGTAGGTATTAATATGTAAAATCACATTTTGTCCATACGCGTGTTAAGGAATGTGTGTTGCTGTCCCATGATACTAATTTCGCTCCATTTCCCTCCATAATTGTATCATTATACGAATTTAAAATTATGTCGATTAGAATATATTCTGCTGTTGGGATTGCACATTTTATCATGTTGACTATTTTATGTAAAAAATCAGGTTTTAAATATCTTTAAATATACTTTTTTTCTAAGTTAGGCAATCAAATTTATGTGCTACTTCTGAAAGTGTTTGTTATTTAAAAATCAGAGTCTAAACCTAAATTGCTATATAAGTATTAAAGGCACTTGTACTGTCTCAGCCATTTGATTTATATTAATAGTGATGAATTAAAGAAATTTAACTGAAAATCATAGCAGTATAGGTTTGCTCTACATATTAAAACTCTTTTAATTTCGGAACCTTTTGCATTTGACAAGGCGAGTGATTTTATTATTGCACACAAACAAAATATATAACATTAGGAATGCGCCATCAAAGAATGCCCTTGATAGGCGCCACTTCTGTCACCGTAATGTTCAAATTTGAGAATTGAATATACTTTAAACAAGTAATTCAAAATTTTACTTAGAAGTTTTTCCGCGGGACTTCTTCTGTGGCACGAACTTTAATTCCTAACTGTATCAATAGATGGTTGGTCGTTCGCAAAGCGCAAGTGTTTTGCCTTTTCGGGTTACTTATAACGTTTGTCCATAGAATTATCGTTTTCTATTACACTTTACCTCTTGTAAAAGTAGGTATAGATTATGCACTAATCATCTATTGATATTTTGACTGCTACATCCCAAAAACACACCCTTGAATTAATTAATAACAAATAAACAGGTAACTGTCCTTTAACTGCAAATAAATAAATAATGTGATTTTGGCTTCGTATGCTTCAAATAGTATTTTAATCAAACCCAATCAATGTTTTTGCAAAAACAAAACCGTTTTTGAATACGAAAAAAACATATTACCTTATTCAATCTAATTTGAATAATTTGTAACAGAATTTAAAACCTTTTTAATTTATGATCGGTTTACCTTTTTCTGATTTTACCAATTTGGAATTTAATATGGATATTTAAATTTTTCTTGTTAAGTTGTTATAATCCACAGATTCTGGGTTCATGCCCTTGGTTGCTAGTGGTGTTATATTATCTTTATTTATTTATAAAATTGCTCCGAGCATAAAAATGTCTTCTTTGAGTCCCTTAGATACGTCACGTAGAGCAATACTAGGATACTTCGTAGATTTTACATTTAGAAAAACCTTTCAATTTTAGTTTTTATAATCGTTAGTTTTAAGTCTACTATTTAAATTATTTTAATCAACTTTTAGTGGATCACCATGGTTCGAGCTTTTGATCTTGATTGATAATATGAGTTAAATTAATTAAGATGGGGATTAACACGAATTTATTATCTGATACAATATTATGTAATCACATATTTTGTAAGACGCTTCGGCTACGTTACAACAGCCGTGGTCACAAGCGGACTGGGCGGTGTGCGGCGTCATCTGCTGCGGCCGGACTGTGAATCTTCGGACACCCTCACATTTTCAAATATTAATTCGCCTCTAGATGACCCTGAATAGGTGTCTTGTGCTTGATTAGTAATATCTGAGTACGTGGTTAATCGTTTACATTGGCCGCCGTAACCGTAATCGGTTGGAAGATATTATATCAATGGTGTTGACCCCCAGGTGTCGTTTGCTGCAAATCGTTTATATTTTTGATCTCCTTCCGGTACCAGGTAACTATAAAATTTATTTAGAATTACTTCAAGAAAGAAAATCTTTACCCAAATTTTGAATACTATTTGTTTAATATTTAAATGTAACAAGTGAGTGATGGTTGATTTTATCATTATTACAGTTCATTCATCTGTCATGTCATGGGTGTCATGTAAGGTGACGGGTAGGGCACACTAGCGACGCCAATTGATTTTAATTTTTAGCTACTAAACTGGATCTATTTTAAACAATTTCGGGGTTACAACCTCTCGGCAAACACTTATACTATTTATTAAATAACCATGCACAATCAATGGTGGGTCCAACGCGTACGCGAAAAATTGATTCACGCCAGAAGCGGCCACTTTTAGCGTGAATCAATTTTTTGCGCACAAAAACGGACCCAACATTTGTGCATGGTTATTTAATAATTAGTATGTTTGCGGAGAGGTTGTGATCCCGAAATTGTTTAAAATAGATCCGGTTTAGTAGCTAAAAATTAAAATCGATTGGTGTCGCTAGTGTGCCCTACCCGTCACCTCAGGTTTTATGAATAAACATGTTACGTACTTACGTAGGTAACATGTTTATTCACAAAAGTTAAAGTCCTAACTAAATGGTTTCGATGGGCATTAATAACATGGATACAACAGACAATGTTCGTCAAAATTTGCTATACAATATGCAGATTTTGGTGTCAGACATGCTTGTCAATGGAATCACATACTACGTATTAGCACCATAGAGTAAGGAAACATAATCAGCACTCACGGACATCAACATCGAAGCTATTTACAATAAATAATAATCATTATTTAGTCTTGCGAGTGTAAAAATTGAAAATTTAAAAAACCCCCGACACAACTAAAGTTCTTTCATTTGATACCTATGTTGAGGCAGTTGTAACAACAAATAGGTTATTCGTCATTTTCTGACGGCGGCCATCTTGGATCGAATTTTATCCAACATAGCTAAGAACACTTCCTCTTTATTCAGCTTTCAAACAAAATCAAAATCGGTTCATTTGTTCGGGAGCTACGATGCCATAGACAGACACACAGACACGTCAAACTTATAACACCCCGTCGTTTTTGCGTCGGTTGTTAAAAAGAAAGTCGTGTTAGTTATTACACCACTTATCCTCTTATTAATGACTAAGAACGGAACCAATATACAAGCGAAGCCAAAGCAGTTATACTTAAAACACTAAAGATCTAAAAATAGCATGGACTAATTAGTCCATGATAATAGTCTAGTTTTTACCATGGGTGATCCTTACTTCGGCTTAAATGGACCGGCTAGACCGGAGTGCTGCCATGGCCTTTCAGAAAACTGGCGCAAAGCAGCGCTTGCCCCGTGTTTCATAGAGTGAGGGTGACGGAGGTCCAACCGGAGGGAAGGTGATTTAAAAGGTTGGCGGCTTACTTATTGTGTCTCCATTGGTGTTTTCGGGTGTCTTTGGGTGCCACCTGCCATCCTATCACTACCTACCTCAAAATATATATTTATATTGGGAGTAAAAACAGATTTGGAATGCTGAATCAGGAAGTAGTCCTACTGTGTTTGTTTTCTCTCTAGTCTATAGGTATGGATATATGATATCGAATAATTTGACCAAGTAGCTTCGAGATATCTAGATCAAAGATCAATTACATATTAGCAATGAATAAGTACTGTTAATACTTACTACTTTGGTGTGTTTATTAATTATATCGGAATGAATAGGTCATAGTTCAGGTCATAGTTGGACTCTACAAACGGAGTGTATCTCAAACCCACCAAGCCGCCAATCGTGCCGAACTTCCGCAGAATACGCCGGGCATCGGAAACTCCTCAAATATGCCGAAGATTATTGAATCCTTTCCCATTCCACACCCTAGTGAGGCTTTTGTGAGATAAACACTTGTGTTTGTAATGTATGGGTGTAAATTGTAAATTATGATTCATCTATAGTCCGCAATTCTAAAAAACTACTTAATTCAGAATCAGGTCAATGTACCTACCTATGCGTTGGGGATTCTTGAATAGTTATATGAGGAAAGGCCGGATAGTTGAATATACTTGCTTTGAATTATATAACATTGTGTGTTGAATTAAAAAAAAAGAAGTTCTTGACTGGCTATTGTATGCTCGCCGGGAGTTGATGCGTTGATTGATGTCTATGTATTATTTTACTCTTTGGATGTCTATTTGAAGTGAGTCGCGCTGGGGGGCGCGACGCTCGCCCGCTGCCGCGGGAGATTCAATTTTGGAATTGTGTACAGTTTGGAACAGTATGAGATGTTGCATGAATTTATTAATGGGAGTGCCCTCGCCATATCGAGCCAAAAAGCGGCACGGCCGTACCATCCTTATCTCAAAGTCCATTTTCGATCTGTTTATTATTATTATCTTCATATATATATCTTTTCTGAAACGAAAAGATAAGAAAAGATATACAGGAACATATACGTATATACGTACAGGAAGTCGCAGCCGTGGCAGGCCCCCCACAAGGTGGACCGACGATCTGGTGAAGATCGCGGGAATCCATTGGATGCGGGCGGCACAGGACCGGTCTGTGTGGAGAACATTGGGGGTGGCCTATGTCCAGCAGTGGACGTCTATTGGCTGAAATTATGATGATAATGATGATAAATATCTTTCACCGGTCATCATTCCATCGTTACGCAAGGGGTCCTACGTTACCTACCAAAGCTCTTGTCATACTGTAGCGTTACCCTTTAATGAGTGGAATAGTCACCACGTAGGGCATGATAGTGTGTCGACTCCATCGTCCATTAGTTCAGCGGATTTACCAGAGAGAACTTACAATACATTCTAAGTAGTAAATAGACATCAGTTTGATGGACATGCGTAAAATCAATGACCATTTCAGAATAATAAGTAGTATATTCTCATCTCATTATAGTGAAGAGTACGTCCAAGTACGTCAAGCACGTCCGTGCGCAGAATATTGCAGTCAGCTCTGGGATGGACCCGCCAAGTATCAGCTTGCAGCTCTAGATTCTGTGAAAAAGCATGCCAGAAGACTCATTGGCGATGCAACTTTCGACAAGGCTAACTTAAACAGCCTCGCCCACCGTCGAAGAATAACGTGCATAACGATATTCTATAGAATACACTTTGGGTACGTGAGCTAGTTCCGCCAGCCCCATACCATTATAGGGATACTAGGCGAAGACTGGGTTTTTTGGAAAGTTTGGGTTTTACCATCCCTATATGGTTGAAGTTCCAGCCATCCGTACTAAGCGCTACGCAAACTGTGGAACTCGTTGCCCGCCGATATATCCTGAACAATATAACCTGGGCCTCTTTAAGGCAAGAGTGAATAGATAGACTTTTCACGGGCAAGTATGGCCCACCTTGGCCCCCATCTTCACTTTTAACATCAGGTGAGACTGAGGTCAAAAGGTCTGTCGTATAATTAAAAAAAAAGAGTGATTTGAACTAACGGATTGGCAGATTTGATAGTCAAAGAAATGTTGCAAGGTCGAAACAATGAGTAATTCTATTTAAGTGCACTTTGTTTTGATATGAGGATCACTCTGGCTTCTTTTTTACGAGATAGTTCTGAAAATAATATCACGTTTCAAAATTACGTTTTATTATTTCCTTGATGCATACAATATCTTCATAATACTTAAAATGAAATAAAGACAAGCCGTGTCTTTATTTCATTTTAAGTATTATGCTTGTGTTATGTACCTATATCAGACAACAGAGGAATCACGAAAATAATAATCCTCCAACCGATTTCGGCTAAGGCGGCCGCCTTAATCTCAACGATCCGTCACTTACACTGGATATAGTGATCAAGTGTGTGCGCCAACACAAGTGCACTCTCTATTCCCTTGCCCTCATATTCCGATGGGACCCCAGCGTGACACGACCGGAGAGGGATCGGGAGCAGGACCAACGGCTTAACGTGCTTTCAGAGGCACGGGGGTACAAATTACGACACACGTGTATTTAATACATATTTCATCCAGACACTGAAAAAACACAAGTTTTCATCACACGAATGTTTATCCATACTGGAAATCGAACCTACTACATACAGGAACCTTGCGTGAAATGAGTGGGGTCCAGTGTTTCAATACGGAAAGCTTAATGAAACATATAGTTCTCCTCATGATATTTTGCCTCACAAGCCGTGTTAGTGGTAGAACTATATCGTACTCGCTCGGATTTAATGTCACAATTAAATGTAATAAACCCAAACCATGTGTAACTTATTATGATTTTTCAAATTATTTTGAGCGCCTAACAAGCTCATATTTATCCCTAACAGGAACAACTAAAGATACTTAATTGCTACACCTAAGTACTGTAAATAGGGAAAATATTGAGTTGTTGTTGGTACATATTAGATTATTATATCGCTTTAAGTCATTAGTAACATTTATTTTAATAAACGTAATTTTGTCCTTTTACAACGTCACTCGTGCCTATATGTAATGCGCTACATTAGTAATCTTATATAGTGTATACATACAGGACGCCCTGTTGGTCTAGGGACACCCTGTTGGTCTAGTGGTTTAAGTACCGGGCCGTGATCTCGGGGTCCTGGGTTCGATTCCCGGGTCGAGCGAAAAGTATGTTTCGAATTTTTCGAACATAGCTCGGGTTTGTGATCACCAATCCGCATTTGGCAAGCGTGGTGATTAAGCCTAATCTCATCATAGTAGCGATGACTTGATTTCTATGACGGAGGCCTTTGCCCTGCAGTGGGACAGTTTATAAGCTGATAATTTCATAGTGTATACATTGGTATCAAATTAGCTTGTCTAAGGTTAAAAAAGGATTCGCTTTTAGTTGAAAAAAATGTAGCAAACGTAATATTCAAGATTTTCCGGTAAAGTTTATTCACCAACTCTACAAGAAATACTGTAAACGTTTTCTATATAAGTAAAAAATGCTAACTTAAGGCGACGGGTAGCCCTAACTAGTGACACCATTAGTTTTTAATTGTTAGCTACTAAACCGGATCTATTTTAAACAATTTTGGGGTTACAACCTCTCGGCAAACACTTATATTATTTATTAAGTAACCATGCACAAATGTTGGGTCCGTTTTTGTACGCAAAAATTGATTACCGCCAAAAGCGGCCATTTTAGCGTGAATCAATTTTTCGCGTACAAATGTTGGGTCCGCATTTGTGCATGGTTATTCAATAAATAGTATAAGTGTTTGCCAAGAGGTTGTAACCCCGAAATTGTTTAAAATAGATCCAGTTTAGTAGCTAACAATTAAAATCGATTGGCGTCGCTAGTGTGCCCTACCCGTCACCTTAAGGATTTATGGTACTTTCCCTTCATGTCGCATAGTCTTGGGACGGCCTGTATAGTCAGAAAGTGGATTCAACAACTGGACATACCTACTCAAAATTTTGCAAAAGAAGTACTTACATCCTGTTCATTAAGGACCTCAGCCGCTCAGGGTTGAATTCGCGTGATATGTCTAAATAGGGTTCATTATATTAAGTTAGTTAGATTCGATTAGTTTTTGTATATTTAAATTACCAGGGTAGCAGAAATACATCAAAATTTATTTATTATAGGGTACGAGTACCTACAATAATTTGTACTCACTTATTTAGCTTGACATTTCGGCTACGTTACAGCAGCCGTGGTCATAAGCGGATTGTTAGTCCGCACCCCATAATAAATATATTTCGTGTTAATCCCCGTCTTAATTAATTTTGATAATGCAACTCGAAAATCTAAAAAATAGAAATACATAATTGTACAATCGTAAGTTTCCACAATGTTAAATCGCATGTTTCCTGTATACCTGTTGTTTGCCATGGAGTAGTAGACGTATAAGGAGAGCGACTATTTTGAATAAGTACGTCTATAAGTAATACATCCACCATTATTACTACCACACTGTAAGGACAGTAAGAATATTGTAGGATATTTTTCAATTTCTTTTGTATTTTCTTTAGTATAAAGAAGAAAAAGTTGCGTCCTCAAAAATAAATAAATAATAATATTCTGTAATGAGCACATCCAGTCCTTGAAATGATAACTAATTTGAACTAGTAGCTTCACTTTAAAATTTCGAATCACTGAAAAATAGTAGCTAGGTAATTACCACGTATTAATCTTAAGAAATAAGTATCTCAGATACATAATTTCAGAAGTACCTAAGTACGGTTTGGAGATATTCTTGCCTCTTATTTGTGATGATTGCCAAATTTCTAAGTTCTAGGTAATATTTGATTAAAATTTGATTTCCTAGGGATTGTCGAAATTGCGTGTTTTGTTGTAATCAACATTTTTTCGTTTACATTACATTGTAGAAGCTTGGTTTTTCAAAACGTAGATACGGTTTCAATGGAGGCTATCGTGTGTGAATAATCCGCTAGATGGCGTACTATAAGACCGAGGTCCATAATAATATTAAACATTGTGATTGGTTATTTTTAAACGTGATCTGTCGAAACGTCAATTTGACAAACTAAAGCTGTTGATGATGGACTGAGGTCCAAAGAGGTGAAGTACGTAATACACTACTTAAGATTATTAATTTATTGTTTAAACGTGATCTGTTAAAACGTCAATTTGACAAACTAAACAACCAATTGCTGTTGATGTTGGACCTCAGTCCAACAGTACGCCATCTAGCGGATTTTTCACACGCGATAGCTCCCATTTTTATAGCCCTAACTGTTCTCTAAATAAAGGTTCTTGGTCATTGATACACAGACTGATAAATAGACAATAAACTGATCTTATAAGGGTTCTGTTTTTATAGAAGAATACAGTAGCTACACAACAAGGAAAATACAGGAGGAAGGTCAGGTTTGTCAGAATATTAAAACAATTACGTAAAGATAGAATATTTTACTTAGGTAAATATTTTTTTATTTTTATTTTATTTATTTAAGGTACACAGGCAGATTAAAGTCAATACAAGTAAATTTATGCAAAATTCAAACAAAGTAGCCTAGACTATAACCCAAAAAAAGTGTACACAGCATTTTTGGTTTATACATTATTTTTTTGTTTTACTTATCAGTTGCAAATTAAAATTTATTTCAACAAGTGAAACTATGTCATTGAATTTTGATTTGATAGCGACAAAATCAATGCATCGTAAAATTATTTTCTCTGTAAATAAGGCGTTTCCCTTAAACTATTATTGTTTAAAACAACTCTTATTATATTGTGGCAACTTTTCTACTGAAAATGCATTCACATTTTATGATAACGTTTATGTGTGTGACAACAAGAATAATTACATTAAAATAATATTATTAATATCGATTACAACTCACTGCATGCTTCCGATTTATGGCCAATGTATCGTTAAATTGTCAATTTTATTCGATTTGATAAGGCGATATAAAAGTTGACGTCACTTAAAGTAGGTAGGTATAATAGAACCATATATATATAGTCTCACGGTAAAAATAAGAATGGCTGAAAAAACACATGTTGGTTAGCGTGCTTACCTATCAACTACTTTGTATAGTCAGGCGTCAGATCAAGTTACCCCCCTGCAGTGGAAAAATAGCACTTGTGCCCCAGACATTAGGACGGTCCAAAGGTCAACAAGGGTAACTCGACGTGACGTCGTGGTACAGCTTAGGGCCGATTCGACCAACCTTATTCCGATACTAAATCTTTGATATAGCGCTGTCATTCTATATTAATTTGACGTTATTATACCATATATTTATCCACGGATAATGTTTGGTCGAATCGGGCCTTAAGGTGACGGGTAGGGCACACTAGCGACGCCAATCGATTTCAATTTTAGCTACTAAACCGGATCTATTTTAAACAATTCCGGGGTAACTACCTCTAGGCAAATACTTATACTATTTATTAAACAACCATGCACAAATGTTGTTTCTGTTTTTGTACGCGAAAACTTGGATTACCGCGAAAAGCAGCCAGTTTTCGAGTGAATAAATTTTTCGCGTACAAAAACGGACCCAAAATTTGTGCATGGTTATTTATAAAATAGTATAAGTGTTTGCCTAGATGTTGTAACCACGCAATGGACTTAAAATAGATCCGGTTTAGTAGCTAAAAATTAAAATCGATTGACGTCGCTAGTGTGCCCTACCCGACACCTTAATTAGTTACTTAGGTAATCAAATAAAATACATGTGTTTTTATAAAACCATATTACTCGTATATCAATATCATACTAGTATAGTAAGTTAGGAGCGGTTAGTTCTCGTTCTCGTATGCGGATTCCTGAACATCTCCGTTGTTGTTGATGATCTTGTGGCCGCTGGACTCCTGTTCCACCGGGACGCCGTTGACCGACTTAAAGGATGAGGATGAAGACGTGAAGGACCCAGAGACGCGCGTGTTGGGGTCATTGGCCTTCAGGTTCCTGATAGTATCGGCAGATTGGGCGGGCTGTAGCACAAAAAAAAAGTAAATATTTACATATTTAGCAGATGCACGTCCCAAGATAATTATAGTACTGTGGTTCACCGTGGGAAAGCCACGCTTCGGCATGAATGGGCCTGCTCAACCGGAGTGATACCACGGCCTCATAGAAAACCGGCGTGAAGCAGCACGCCAGCAAAAGGGGGTTATAAGGTTGGCAGCGCATTTGTGACTCCACTGGTGTGTGGCGGGCGTCCATGGGCGGCGGCAATTGTTTACCATCAGGTGATCCGTCTTCTCATCAGTTACCTATCACATGCAAATAAGTACAACCTGTGCGGATAAAGAATGGGATTAGAAATGGCTGCGCATCTATTCACTTCTCGCTCGCACATTATTTGCGTCTATACTTACACCCCACGAGTGCGAGTATAGACGCAAATAGTGTGCGAGCGGGAAGTGAATAGATGCGCCGCCATTTCTGATCCCATTCTTTATCCGCACAGGTAGTAGTAATTATTATATACAGTACCCTTTTCGACCCACCATCTGGTATTTAAATTACTGTTATCATCTTTATAACATTTTTTGACTGACCGAATGGCGCAATTGGTAGTGACCCTGCCTCTTACGCCAAAGGTCATGGGTTCGATCCCCACCCTGGACAAACATTCGTGCGATGAACACTTGTGTTTGTTCAGTGTCTGGGTGTAATATATGTATTTAAGTATATATTTGTGTTCCTCTGTTGTCTGATATCTGTAACACAAGTGCTTAAGCTACTTAGTACGGAATCAGGTCAGCGTATGAGATGTTGAGATAATTATTATAAATAAGTACTAATTATTATATACAGGCCGTGTGGTCCCCGGCAGAGTAGAATAGGCCACCCTCACTCTTACCGAGGTGTCGTAAAAGGCGACTAAGGTAAAGCTGCTGGCATGATCATCAAAACCCAGAGAAGGAAAACTCTGCATTTATATCAAAACCCTCGCCAACCCGTCTGCCAAGCGTGGTGAGTATGGCAATTACCCCTCATGTGATTGAGGGAGGCCCGTGCCCCAGCAGTGGGGACTTAAATGGGCTGATGATGATGATGATTATTATATACAGTACCCTTTTCGACCCACCATCTGGTATTTAAATTACTGATAACATCGTTATAACATTTTGTAGTCTTCTTCTTCATCTTAGCCTGTTAAGGTGACGGGTAGGGCATAGTGTGCCCTACCCGTCACCTTAACACGCTAAGATGAATCGATTTTAATTTTAAGCTTAACCCGGTGGCGTCCAAAGTTTTGTCCGGTCAGCTTTTCTGTTACACCTCTACTTCGCACGATCTTTGGCATCCATAGTGGTGACGTCATTGTACACAACATCTTTTACGATATCAAGCCAAGGCTTTTTGTCCCTTCTACCGTACCGTACCGTACACTGTACATTTAGCATTGTAGAGTTTTATGTTAATTTTTAATTTTATTATTTTCCTTTTCTAAAGCCTACAGAACATGATTTTAATAGTTTACGATAGTAACGAGAGATTAAGCCATTTAAGCAACCATATGTATGAAAGAGCCGTGTGGTCCCCGGCAGAGTAGAATAGGCCACCCTCACTCTTACCGAGGTGTCGTAAAAGGCGACTAAGGTAAAGCTGCTGGCATGATCATCAGCACCCAGAGAAGGAAAGACTCTGCATTTATATCAAAACCCTCGCCAACCCGTCTGCCAAGCGTGGTGAGTATGGCAATTACCCCTCATGTGATTGAGGGAGGCCCGTGCCGCAGCAGTGGGGACTTAAATGGGCTGATGATGATGAAGTAGAAGGTAGGAACTGAGAGTCACACTAGAATAAAATTAGGGCCTTAGAAGTATCTAAGGCTCTAATTTTATTCTAGTGTGACTCTCAGTTCATCCTACTTAAGGTATCACTACTTAAGGTATTAGGAGGATCAGTAGATCCTACTTAAAATATAATGTTAAAAATACTTACCGAAGGTAAATTACCGAATTGCGGAAATTTTTTTTGGAAATCGTCATTAAAGTTCTGGAAACTGAAAAACAAGACAAATAAAATGTAAAAAACTAAAAATTATTCTCTATCAACATTCTATATTGATCGGTTATTATAACAGAAACACCTTTTTCAATCAAGAGTCAAGTCTAATACGCTGGGTTACTACATTGTCAATAATAGGGATCAAGTATTTTTTTTATCACGCAAACGGAAAACAACACCTCATATTTACTTGTAAAATCAAAAAAGTTGATAATAAGATTTAGGGACATTGTTTAAATATCAAAACACAAAATTTTAAGTTGTAAAAAGCAAAAATATTTATATAGTATGACTACTTTTAGAAGCCGCGTGGTCCCCGGCAGAGTAGAATAGGCCACCCTCACTCTTACCGAGGTGTCGTAAAAGGCGACTAAGGTAAAGCTGCTGGCATGATCATCAGCACCCAGAGAAGGAAAACTCTGCATTTATATCAAAACCCTCGCCAACCCGTCTGCCGAGCGTGGTGAGTATGGCAATTACCCCTCATGTGATTGAGGGAGGCCCGTGCCCCAGCAGTGGGGACTTAAATGGGCTGATGATAATGATGATGATGTAGTAAATATAATATTTTTTATCTTAAACGCAAATATGATTAATTTGTTCAGAATAATTTTTGATGTAACGTTGAGTATGACAATGGTTTTTTGATGTCGTGACACCATACCTAAGTAAATAAGGAAAAACATTATAATTATACGCTATGATGTAAACGATCCCTGCGTGTTTATTACTTCTAATGAAACTTAGTGTATCATTTCACGCAGATTTTCATATAAAATGCACTATTATGTTTTTCTTGTAATCAATGGACTAGTTTTTAGTCTTATTACAGCTGTCAAGTAGGTAATTAATCATTGATTGCTTTATAATCAGCACACCTAAACAATAGCATGCTAACAAGAATAGGTAGTGTTATGTTTGCACAATGGACAACATTTCATATTTTTAACATGTCCATATTGTTTTTTTATATGAAAATAGACATAAAATGAACAGACCCATATTTTTTCTTTTTTCAAAATTTGTCCATTTTCAAGCATAAAATAATTATTGAAATTCTTTTTATTCTAAATAGACGTAAGTGCCAAATGACGTCATCGGACGGCTGAATACAGCGATATTCCTTTGCTTATCATTGTTTTGATAAAAAAAAGGTACTACTGTCAAAGGTAAATAATACTAGTGTCAACATTGTCAACGTCATTCATACATTCAACGTTGACAAGTTGTCATTTTTTTTTTTACAGTTACATGTCATGGGTTTGGCATTTCGTAAATTTAAAACTATACTGTGCTAAGCAAAGAAATATTTTACATTCTGCCGTCCGATGACGTCATCTTACGTTTTTTAGTTTTTAATTTTTTTCTCAGTAAATAAGCAATATAAAAAATGAATAAATATATATTCGAGCAGCGGAAAAGTAAATAAAGAATTGGTATTTTTTGTTTCAGAGCTTAGCAATTTTGAAATGTTGTCCATTGCAACGAGTCATCATCGCAACGCATGTTTCCCGGTTGCTTCCGGCTGTTTGCTTCGGAGCCCGGGATACGCTTGGAACACAATCTGTCTAGTGGTACTGTCGTAATTTCTGGCTTCCATAGTACAAGGGAAAACTTTTGGGACCAGGACAATGTATGTGATGTTGTTGTGTCAATGTATTCAATTTAAACCCATCAACTGGGTTTTATTCAGCAAAACGAGCAAGATATCGAATAAGTCTAACGGCCGCACTCAGAGACGTCATTTAAGCTAATGTTCATTAACTTTAGTATCGGTAGTCTTTATGCGTATCAAAATAAGTGTCAATATTTTTTCTTAACTAAACATATCTGGTTGAAAGGGATTAAATAGATGATAGAAGTTTGTATTGAAGTTCTTCATAGTAAAAGAGAAAAAGCGAATTTTAAAATTTGCGAATGAAATACGGTGGATGAAAGTCTAAAACGTTATTCCACTTGGAAAAGGATATGCAACCCAAGGTATCATTTATATTGATATATTTTTCGATTATTTAATTTATTTTGACGACCCGTTTAGCGCAGTGGTATGTGCGCCGGATGAGACGCAAGGGTCGCGGGTTCGATTCCCGCACCAACACAAATGTTTGTTAGTGAAACAGATATTTGGGTGTATTAGGGTGTGTGTTCCATAGTACAAGGGAAAACCTCAGTTTAGGACCAGGACAATCTAGGTATGTGCTGTTGTCTCAATTGTATTTATTGTAGAAAAAAAGTGAAAGGTTTTTCCAAAAACAAGTGAGTAGTAACTTCGTCGCGGATAAAGTCGCAGGTAAATAATATATTTAGTACCTACCTAACTAATAAAATTATTTCACCAGCTGAGGGAGTACCTAATAAGAAAATAATCCTTTATTCTTACTGGAGGAATAATAAACATTTATTCGAAGACCGATCACAAACTCGTAGACTAGGGCATTATATCTCTACTATTTTTTGTTCTCATAAGTGGAATACGTACAGTCAGCGTCAGATTAAGTTACCCCCCTGCAGTGGGAAATTTGCACTTGTGCCCCAGACATAAGGACGGTCTAAAGATCAACAAGGGTAACTTGAAATGACGTCGTGTACAGTCAAAGAACGAAAAGGTTCGTTAGTTTTCAAATAGACTCGTTATTTAAGCTATGAGCACTTATTGCCTTCCGTAAATTTGCCAGAGTAATACCTGTTGCACAGAAAATTATGCTAATCTGTTAGATCAGAAAGTTCAGATTTGCTTGTAGCAACATTGATCCTTCTGATGTAAAGAAAATTTAAAGAAGGTTGGCAGATCTTTTTTAAACGGTACGTTGGTATAACAGATTCTTGCAAGCGTAAATTTACCTTATGGACGAATCTTTTTATTCTCTGTATCGTACATACACAGCAATAGAGCAATACTTACAATTCATCAAAACGACGCTGCGCTTCCACATCGCTAGTAGGCTCTGGTTGTAAGTCAGCTGAAAATTGAAGGCAAAAACGGTTTTGAAATTCAAACGAAGGAGCTTGGCGAGTTGCCGAGAAATGATCAAAGTGCCTAGCATTTGGAGAGTCTCATACAGTAGACTGCGACATACATTAGCTTTACATTCCTTTAAACTTTCATGGTCACTAACATTAAAATAGCTGTTTATGAGATTAGTTTTTTAGATTTTCGCGTTGCATTATATATCGTGTGAATCCCCGTCTTGATAAATTATAGTTGTTTACGAGATTTCTACCATGTACTACCTACCTTATTTTTGAGTTTCCGATATATCGGCACTGTTGCAAGCGCCTTGGTCACGGAGTATACCGGAAACTCAAAAATATGTATACACTTTAGGACGTTGTCACAATATATAATATAAGAAAGTAGTCCTCTACTTTCTTATAGGTAAGTATTGTGACAAGGTCCTAAATTTTTGGAGTTGACTGTACATGGTAGATTTCCCGTAAACAACTAATTTTATAAAATATTGGCTTGTGGGAATCTTGCATGACTAAAATGCTTATATCAGTTAAATGTAAAGCATGGCTCAATATTATATAAATATCTTAGTACACATGAGTTAACTTGTTCATAATTTAACTTTTTATCATTTATTATGCCAATAATAAAATCAATTTCATAAAAGAAGAAATATTTATTTAAGTTCTAGTATCTTGCGATTACCACCAACTTTTGTGGATTGTAAGATACTTCTTTTTGTATTCTTCAGACCAATGGAAGTACGAGTAGGTATATTAACGTAGGTGAAATGCAAGCCTTGTTTTTATTCATTTATAAAAAAAAAACTTTTATTAGATTTGGCCAAGTCTTTGTCTTTTAGACAAGACATTGTCTAAGGGCCAAGTTCAAGTATTGTATGTTAATACTGAAATAAATTAATTTTATTAATAGCTATTATTAATTCAACCGATCAATCGATTTAGTGTCACTCAAAAATTGCAAATTATAGGTACAAAAACCATTAGATTGAAAAAAATCATCCTTGGTGAAATGATTTCAGAGAAGAATAAAATTGTCAAAAAATGTTTTCATTTTAGATATACGTGAAAAGAATAAACTAAATAAAAAAAATAGGCTTAAACACGAAGATAAACCCAGCAAAGTTCTATTTTTAAATAAATACATACATACCGTGAATGTACACTGCGCAAGCGATCACAAAAAGGACGATAAAAATTTTCGTCATTTTTTTGTTTTTCAAATTCGTAACTTCTATTGCAGAATCTCGAAATGTTATAGAGTTAGCTCCAAACGTCGTCTAATTTATATAGAGAACTGTGGACATCTAACTTAGTTCTCATCAATCGATATCCTGAGGAAGGTGGGCAAAGATGGCGCGTTATCTGACAAAGGAGAATATACGTCATAATTCCGATAACAGCTGCTCTCAACCGTTTGCATTATTTTCTCTTCCTTATTGATTTCGTATCTTATAAATGTATTTATTGTTTGATTGCAATATTATATTGTATTTATCAGGTTGTGTATTTACATATTATGTAAATACACAACCTGATAAATACAATCATCATTTCAGCCAATAGACGTCCACTGCTGGACATAGGCCTCCCCCAATGTTTTCCACACAGATCGGTCCTGTGCCGCCCGCATCCAATGGATTCCCGCGATCATCACCAGATCGTCGATCCATCTTGTGGGGGGCCTGTCACGGCTGCGACTTCCTCAACTCGAGGACCTTTCCGCCCCAACGGCCGTAAATAATAAATAAAATATGAATACAATATGAAGTTATTATTATGACAACATATGAAAAATTGTTATACGTTCATATTTATAGCTAGGAAATAATAAACATGTAAATCTGTACGTATAAAAATGAACAGATTTAATACAAAGCCCTTTTTCCAAAGAAGCGACTAATACCCGAAAAAAAAAACAACTTATTATTTTAACAGTACAGTTATTTATTCTTAGTCTATTTTATGTTATATCAATTGTATAAATTGTTCATGATTTCAGTTTGTATAATATGCAAGCAGGTTAAAAACAATGTACAACTATTTATGTAAGACCATAATTATCTGTCTTTTAGCAAAAAATCAGTTCATTATTTTAATTTCTTTATGCACTGTTATTTTTTATTGTTTACACCCCGAAAACCTCATATCGTGAATAAATAGATACTATTTAGCAAATTAGATCAACAATATGAGCGAAAAAATACAGCTGTTCCATATATTATTGACGGGTAGAAATTATATTTTGTATAGAACAGCTGATTATTTTCTCGCTTATATTGTTGATCTATCGAGCTAAATGGAATTTCAGGATACCTATTATGAGGTTTTCGGGATGTAAACGATAAAAAATGCCAGTAATATTAATCTGAAAGGTTATGCACCACTGCTTCAGTTAATTAATACGCGCTGTATTCATTGTTCTAAGACACGCATGGGAACAATTAACTATAAAATACTTTGTACCTTAATAACCCTATAACAGTATCATTAGATCATCTTGTCGCTTCTCTTAAATGACGCAAAAAATAATTAGGTGGGTAATAAAACTACATTAATTTCCAACACATGTAACCTAAGCGATTTCTTAATAATGACAGCAATGCTTAACTACCGGAGCTAATCCCATTTATTAAAAAGAAAAAGGCGGGGATTAAGAATGCTAACCACTCTAAATCCCCGCCGGACTAGGTCCACACCAAGTTTGTCACACTGGTATGACTACCAGTCATTTCTATTACTCTTGGTCACACCGCCTTTGCGCTTTGCCGAAATGCATTTGTGTCTGAAGTACTTGATAAATAAATAACTTTGAGTCATCTAGCATGCTTGATCCTGAGTTAGATTTTATTGGATTTTATGAAATTAACTTATCACATTAACTGCCACACAGAGTCGTTGATTAACTTAGTTGGCTACTTAAGAAAAAATATTGACCCTTATTTTGACACGCATAAAGACTACCGATACTAAAGTTAATGAACATTATCTTAAATGACGTCTCTGAGTCCGGCCGTAACAGCCATAAAGCAGGAGACATATAACTTACTTAAATATTCCGCTTTGGCTCAGTGACTCGAACCGAGTTTTGGCCTCTGAAGCAAGAGATCGCCACTTCAGTCAATCCTGCAATACTCATTGCCAGTCATTGACCGAAAGTTCATAAAAAATAACCTTGTTATTGAAAAAAAAAACTATGCTATTTCCCAAACGATTTTATTGATGTTTTTCTATTATCATTTTGTATGCGTATCGTCCTGTTTGTTTCAAAATCCATTACTGTGGAACTTTTGGACCGTGAGAAAGCCATGCTTTGGCATGAATGGACTGACTTGACCGGAGTGATTCCACGGCCTCAAGGACAACCGGCGTGAAGCAGCAACTGCGCTGTGTTTGACCAAGGAAATGAGGGTACCAAAAAAACTATGCCATTATTCCCAAAAGTTTTTATTGATGTTACTCTATCATCATTATGTATGCGTATCGTCCTGTTTGTTTCAAAATCCATTACTGTGGAACTTTTGGAACGTGAGAAAGCCATGCTTTGGCATGAATGGGCTGACTTGACCGGAATGATTCCACGACCTCACGGACAACCGGCGTGAAGCAACACCTGAGCTGTGTTTGACCGAGTAAATGAGGGTACCAAATGCCCAATCCGAGAGGAAGGGGAGTTGTGGTCTTGCGGGCCGATTTCATGAGCCGGTTATCACTTACCAGCAGGTGATCCATATATCAAAATATAAAAAAATATATATTGGACCGTGTACGCCTCCCATGGGTTGGAGGTCGTCGTGGGGATATTACACGTGTGGGGTATTTATTATTTGAATGAAATGGGGTGAGCATTGCATCTCATAGCTACTGCGACCAGTAGAAGACCAGGAGAAATCAAGTCATCGCTACTATGATGGGCTTAATCACCACGCTTGCTAAATGCGGATTGGTGATCACAAATCCGAGCTATGTTCGAAAAGTTCGATATATACTTTTCGCTCGACCCGGGAATCGAACCCAGGACCCCGTGATCACGGTCCGGTACTTAACACGTTAAGTGCGAAGCGAGGCCTAAATCACCCCTGATGCAACTTCCATGTGGTGCGGCAAGCAAAAAAGTGAATTTCTCTGTCGTGCGAATGGAATAGCTTTGGTTTGGTCGAGTGTAGGATAGAGATAAATATATATTTGAGATCACTAATGGATCCGGACTCGGTGGTGTACCTACCTTGGTACCGGATGTCTTAGGCCTCGTGCCGCACTGAATTAATATAATTTTAATGCAGTTTATGGCGCCATCAAGCACAATTTAGATTATTTAAATATTTGATAGCTTTGTGTTGTTTTGCCAGGTTTTGCCCTTAAAACGATCTAATGAGATATAATTGATCAAAATCGGTCAAGTCGTTGCGTAGTTACGACAGTTTAAAAACGTCGATATTATTTTTCCCATCACTAATCGCAGCGAAAATTTGCCCTATTTCAGTGCGTTACGAGGTGTATAAGATCCCATATTTTGTTTTCCTAAAAATTCCTAAACTAGCCATCCGATCCCGGGGCGACGGTGGATTAGGGTTCATCAATTTACTGTCTATATCAATAAGGACCAAAATTCTCATTTATCTTTGATTTCGCGCCAGAAAATGGATTTTAGTCTGTAAAAGGAGGTGGGGTCTAATAGACCGCGTGTCGCCCTAACGTCTGGTCACGGTACGGGCCGATTATACCTCGTGCCGCAGGAACGGAAAGTATGCAAAAATTGGTGCCGCAGCTAACGTGTTAAACCACTAGACCAACAGGGCGTTATAATATATAACGCCCTGTTGGTCTAGTGGTCTATAAAAAATATGTGTAATTAAGTAAATATATTTCACTATAAAGAAAAAATCCACATCCTCATCCTCTAAAATAAATAAGTAAAACATATTTTGCAATGTGCACGTCTTGTCAAATGATACCTCATGTAAACTAGGAGCTTCGCTTTAAAATTTTGACCCACTGAAAAATAGTAGGAACCACCTATTTCTTGAATTACAACCGAGGTAAAGTTTGGAGATATTTTTTCCTATTAAAGAAAGAAAGAAATAAAATATTTATTATTATAGGCATCACAACACAGAACATATAGCAATTGTAAACAGAACACAATTTGGCACAAACAGAAAACAAAACATAAAACAATTAAAAATACATAAAAATAAAACAAAAGGAAAAAAAAACAAAACTATATTCAATCATGTCCAGACAGTATTATTTGTGGTCAATTCCAAATTTGCTCTGCTCTGAGGAATTGTTCGGACTGATCCCTGCCGCTTCATTTCGCCATCGTTCCACTCGACAACAGTTCCATCGACATCATCTGGATGGTTGGCAGTCTTCAACTGTGCGTTTCTCAAGAAACTTTCTGCCTCGTACGACAACTATGGAAGGAACTCCACAACTATGGAAGGAACTATCGCCTGCGGTATTTCCGGACAGATACAATCTTCAAGAAAAGAGCGTATTACATTTTAAAAGGTCGGCAGCGCACTTGTGACTCCTCTGGTGTTGCAGGTGTCCATCGGCGGCGGTAATCGCTCACCATTGGGTAATTCGTCTGCTCGTCTGCCCCCTATCCCAAAAAAAAAATCTAAGTTCTAGATCATTGGTAAGTACCCTGTAACTTTAGATTCCCTTGAGATTGTCAAAAATGCTTTTTTGTTGTAATCAATATTTAGTCGGGTGATTTTTCAAATTATATAAACGGTTTCTACTCGATACCTCGTAACTGTTCTCAAAATAAAGCATCTTGACCATTAATACAGACAGACGGACAATAAAATGATCTTATAAGGGTTTCCTTATTTCTTTTAGGGTTGTGTTTCTTACACAAAATACAGTAGGTACAAAAAACTAAAAATACAGGAAGGGTCAGGTTTGACAGAATATTAAAAAAATAAAGGAACAATTACAAAACAACAATAAAATAATTAGGTAAAGATAGATTATTTTACTTGGGTAAATATTTTGGTTGATACATAATTTTTTGTTTTAATCACTTGCAAATATAAATTTATTTCAACCAGTATGTCATTGAAGATTGATTTGATAGCAAATAAATCAATGCGTCTTAAAATTATTTCTGTAGATGAGGCGATTCCCATTGCTATTGCAAAATAAACTATGCTGTATTTATTGATGTCCAGGGTCGGGAGTGACCACTGGTCTCTGTAACACAGGTTTGCATACCTGTCACAGAAGCCAGGCATTCCACAGCATAATTATGTAAATGATTTATGTCAATAAAGAAATTTAATTATTATATTCTTGTTTGAAACTTGAACTTCTTAACATATTAGTTATCTATTATTTTGTGCCAACTTTTCAATGAAACGGCATATTTTATGATAACGTTTACGTATGTGGAAACAATAATAATTAAATCAAAATATTATAATAAATATCGATTACAACCCACTGTACGCTTTCGATTAATGGCCAATATATCGATAAGTTGTCAATTTTATTGTATTGACGTTACTTTAGCGAGTTTAACACAGGCTACATAGTCTCGTGGTAAGATATAAAAACACATGTTTGTTCAATTCAATTCAATTCAATTCTTTTTATTGGCAAAAATTATAAACAGTTTAAGTAAATTCAGTGACTCTCAGGCCTGTGTCGCATAAGTCGTTGAGTGAGCTAATTAAACCGAGTTACAATTTGCGTAATGCTCCAGATCTTTAACTGCCAAATGCAAAATAACAAATTAAAAATCTGTAATATCAAAAATCTGTAAAAGATAACTAAATGTCTACAACGAGTGGACAAAAGAAATAGAAAATAAAACTGAAAAATAACAATCGGATAAAAAAAACAAAACTAGGAACGTGCAATATCTACTACTAATACTTTGGTACGTACGATTATTTAAATTGCGTAGTCAAATTAAATAAATGTGTTTTTGCGAAATACCATATTGCCCGTATATCAATGTCATACTGGTTTAGTGTAAGTTAAGAGCACTTAGTTATCGTTCTCGTAAGAGGTTTCCTGAACATCTCCGTTGTTGTTGATGATCTGACGGCCGCTGGACTCCTGTTCCACCGGGACGCCGTTGACCGACTTGAAGGAAGAGGATGAAGACGTGAAGGACCCAGAGACGCGCGTGTTGGGGTCATTGGCCATCAGATTCCTGATAGTATCGGGAGACTCCACGGGCTGTAGCACAGAAAATAATACCTATAAGTATTTAGCAGACACTTAACACAGGAATATAGTACAAGCTGCCCCACTCAGAGTCGTTGATTAAAAAATATTGACACTTATTTTGATACGCATAAAGACTACCAATACTAAAGCTAATGAACATTAGCTTAAATGACGTCTCTGTGTGCGGCCGTAACTGTTCTCAGTGGGAGAACCACACTTCGGCATGAATGGGCCGGCTCGACCGGAATGATACCACGGCTTCGCAGAAAACCGGCGTGAAGCAGCACTGTGCTGTGTTTCGCTGCGTGAGTGAAAGAACCAGAGGCCCAATCCGGGGTAAGGGGGGTTTAAAGGTTGGCAGCGCACTTGTGACTCCACTGGTGTCGCGGGTGTCCATGGGCGGCGGCAATCGCTTACCGTCAGGTGATCCGTCTGCCACTGATCACATAAAAAAAATCGGTTCTACAAAGTGCCCTATATGGCCCACCATTTGTTATAAAAATTACTGTGTCATCTTTGTAATATCTTAGCGTATTATCCCGCTTGCGTCCTGTCGCTTCGGCGCCCAGGGTCCGCATTCCAGCTACACCTCTTCCACTTCGCACGGTCTTTGGCATCCATAGTGGTGCGGTTGTTGTACATAACATCTTTTGCGAATTCAAGTTAAGCGTTTTTGTCCCTTTTACCACGAGATTGTAGACTTACATTGTAAAGTTTAGTTTTATTTTTAACTAGTGGCTCCCGGCGAACTTCGTTCCGCCTACTTTTTGTTTAATTTCTCACATTTTAGACCTTCCGTGGACTACGACAAACATTTTAAAACTAAACTAAATCAGCTCAATTGATCCAGCCGTTCTTGGGTTTTAATTAGACTTCTCCACCTTCTCTAGTCGTTTTCTTCATTACTGAGGGTCCTCCATCTATGTCTGTCTCTTGCAATGTGGAGGGCGTCACACAGCTTGGTGTCCAGCGTCAAACGTATTTGGTCTGACCATCTGATAGGGCTACGACCTCTTGGTCTCCTTCCATCCACCTTGCCGGTGACCATCAGCTGTTCCAGATTATGTCCCTCTTTCCGGGCTATCTGACCAAAAAACTCCAGGATTCTTCCCAGGAAAGTGGTAGACAGCCTGATTTTAATGTGGAGTTCTCGGCGGATGGATTCGTTTGTACGGAAAGCAGTCCATGCGATTTGGAGCTTCCTTCGCCAACACCATATTTCAAAGGCGTCGATGCGGTCTCGATCGGCTTTCTTTAGCGTCCACGTTTCCGCGCCGTAACTAAAGATGGAGAGGACCAGAGTGTTCCCTAGTGTTATCTTAGTCTTGCGAGATATGTTATGATCTTTCCATATTCGCTGCAGCTGGGCCATTGCGTTTTTAGCTATGCCAATGCGTCTCCTGACCTCCTTTAATAAGACTGACGAACACTGAACAAACACAAGTTTTGTCCAGGATGGGAACAGAACCCACGATATTTAGCGTATGAGGCAGGCTCACTACCAAACGGAATATGGTCACCCGGCCAGTCATATACTATGTTAAAAACCAAAATACTTACGGTAGGTGCTATGGGGGCATCAAGGAATCGCAGAAAATGTTTTCTTCGGGCATCTCTGTGGAATTTCTGGAAAATACTGAAAAAGAAAACAAATATAAATAAAAACAACCAATTGAATAATTGGTATGAATATACATATTCTATTTATTAGTTATGATGACGACAGAACTACCTATTTCAAGATATACTTACCTATACTATATAAGGTTGACAGCGCACTGGTGTCGCGGGTGTCCATGGGCGGCGGCAATGGCTTACCATCAGGCGATAAAAAAAAATTAAGATGTCGTGATCACTCCACGATTTTCATACAAAATACCTGTATTCGTAGAGGGATTATTATAGTACAGCTTGACTAATATGTTTGCAGTAAGGTACGTTTCAAATGCTGGAATGTTTAATATTTTGAGTCAGGTCCCCACGGGCCCCATGGTTTCAAAGTATTTTTTTACTATTTTAAAAGAAGTTAACGTGGCTAATAGGTAAATCGAAAGCGCGAAATACATGCGCGATATAATTGACACCCAGCGCCATCTATCAGCCCAGTGAAAATTAAGTCTTGAAACGAAGTGAGGGCTGACTTTCAAAAGGGGCGACAGGGTACTGTGGGACTCACCCTCCGGGCCGCTTCTTCGAACAAGAAGCGACCTGAGGGCCTCACTAAAACTCCCGGGGCTCAACCACCCGTGGGTATGGAATGGGGTCACGGGAACTGCACGAGGCTATTCCCCGCAACCCCACTCCCCCACAGGCCCCTACACGGGGTGTGCGGCCACGCCCCTCCTCAGGCTAGAAGGAGGGGGGTTGGGGACAGCCGGAAGAGCTGAGCCGTCCCCAACGAGCGGTGGAGGTGCCAATGACAGTGCCGGCACAAGGACCCCCGTCCCTGTTGCCGGCTGGCCACCTCCACGGCTAGGACGAAGAGTTCTCCGCCGAACTCGTCCTCTCCTTGCTCGAAACGGGCCTGCGAGGGGGTTAGTCTCGCGCTCCCGCTCCGCCTCCTCCTTCTGCGCCACGACTTCTTTGCAGAAGTGGGCGAAGGCCGACCAGGCCCTCTCATTATCCAGCATAGCTGCAACTATGCTGGGCAAAGAGAGGTCATATCCGACCTCCGCGACCAGTGCGGACCGCTGTTGGTCGAAGGACGAGCACACCATCAACGTGTGGTGCGCCGAGTCCTCCGCAGCGCCGCACTGGTGGCACGAAGGAGTGTCCTCCCGCTGAATACGGTGCAGGTAGTTACCGAAGCAACCATGCCTGGTAAGTACCTGCACCATCCGGGCCAAAACCCATGGGGGCGCTCGAGCCACCGGTCCAATACCGGGGCGAGCGCCGCGAGCGTGGGACGGCCGTACCTCTCCACCTGGAGAGAGGCCGTCCACTATCGTCTGACCTTCGCAACCAGACCAACTGGATCATAGGTGTCGATAACTCAATTACCTACCCCCTTATTTCAAAACGCGGTGTAAGAATAGTTCTGGAACTAAACTCTTGCCCGCCCCTTCCAGTCGGCTTGAGATTTAGTAAGGTAATAATTTAAGCCCGCGATTTATAATAAACTGGCTTAGGTTTTAAATAACCTAAAACTTGAACAAATTGCATGAAAAGTAACTACGATGAACCTTGGCTGTCAAAACGAAACATAATTGGTTGAAAGGGATTAAATAGATGACAAAATTCCAAAACGATATCCCCTTTGGGAAAGAATATACAACCTAAAGTACCTAGCATTTACCTACATGTAGTAGAAAAAAGAATGAAAAGTTATTTCAAAAACATTCAAAACAAGGATTTTTCAATACTAAGTATGCCAAAATGAAAAAAGTAACTATAGGACTTATTTATTCCATATCGCAGATGAAGTGGCTGGTAAATGCAAATATTGTATCTATCTAACTAATACTAATTATTTTGCTCTCGCTGGAGGAGTTAAGTAAAGTATCAGCCTATATACTATCCCACTGCAGGGCAAAGGCCTGCATCATAGAAATCAAGTCTTCGCTACTATGATGGGATTAGGGTTGATCACCACGCTTGCCTATTGCGGATTAGTGATCACAAACCCGAGCAATGTTCGAAAAATTCGAAACAGACTTTTTGCTGGACCCGGGAATCGAAACCAGGACCTCGAGATTACGGCTCCGTACTTAAACCACTAGAGCAACAGTGCGTTAGGGCTGGAGGAGTACCAACTACGTAAATAATTATTTTCTGCTCCCTAGAGAAATAATAAAAAGCAAAGACAAATACACCGAGCCCAAGTCGCAGACTCAATTCTACCCATTTTTTGTTTTCTGGAGGAATACCGCAGCGAGCAATACTTACGAGTCATCAAAAAGACGATGCACTCCCACATCGCTATTGTCCTCTGGTTCTGAGTCAGCTGAAAATTGAAGGCAATAAGGTTGACTCAGTATAGGTTGCGAATATGCATATGTATCTATATATATATGTAAAGGTGGCTGGCGCGTAGAGGTGATGTTGCAGAACTAAGCTGCTGAGCGAAAGAGGGAGCGAGATCCGCTCTCTCTCCGACTCCGCCGGTGGCGAGGCAGAAGGGGGGCTCGTCAGGGAAATGCTTTGCCCGAAAGGTCTCGGGCTACCGGTGCGAGGGCACCGGCTGACCTGCAATGAGATCTAGCTGTGGCGCACTACGCCTTCTAGTAGGAGTGAGTTTAATTATCACCTCTCTGAGGCTGTCTCCCCGTCATACATGGGAGGATGTTGGCAGCAGGCGAGGTCAAACGGACTGATAAGTCACCGTGGGCCTCGTCTACTTATATCAACAGCACCGGGCTTCGGAGGGTTTTTAGTGGGTAAACCTCTGGAGTTACCTCCCAGAGGGAGTCCCACAGTCCCTGTCAGGTCCCCCGACCTGGTAGAACGGTCCGTAGCGCATTTTCCCTCCGAGATCAAAAAAATTGAAGCTTGGCGAGTAGAGTTTGTCGCCGTCTATTGAATGACTCAGATGCTTATTTCAACTAAAATGTAAAACTTGTGACTCAATTTATATTAATAATGTACTATTTAAAACTTAACTTGTAGTCGTTTTTACCATTTATGATATTAATAAAATTCATTTTAAAAGAAGAAATAATATCTATTTCAAATCTAGTATCTTGTCCAACCACTACTATTTGTGGGTAATAGGTAAGATACCTACTTTTATTAATGTTTTTCTGACTAGCAGAAGTAGGAGTATAGGTTCATAAATAAAAGTTAGGCGAAATGTAAGCCTTGTTTTTTTTCATTGAAAAAAATATAAACTTAATAAATTAATTTTATTAATAGTTACTATCGATGGTACAAAAACGATTTTCGTATTATTAAAAAATGCCAAATTATAGGTAGGTACAAAAACCATTGCACATTATAGATTGAAATAATTATTTTTCATTGAAATGATTTGAAACTTAGCACTCATAAAAATTATTGGTTTTTTAAGAAAACAAACATTGATCACCCACTAAAATTATATTTTTAAATGAATACATACCGTGAATGCACGCTGCGCAAGCGATCACAAAAAGGGCGATAACAATTTTCGACATGTTTTTGTTTTTGAAATCGTTACTTCTATTGCAAAATACCGAAATGTTATGGAGTTAGCTCAAAACGTCGCCTAATTTATATAGACATCTAACTTAGTTCTCATTTATTAATATCCTGAGGAAGGTGGGCAAAGATGGTGCGTTATCTGACAAAAGTGAATTTATACATAGTACCGATAGCTGCTGCTCCAAACCGTTTATCTATTTACGTCGTATTTAATAATATGTAAAGTATGTATTTATTTTATATTATAATATAATTCTCACAACATCTCATACGTTCACCTGATTCCATACTAAGTAGAGCACTTGTGTTACAGATATCAGACAACAGAGGAACACAAATATATACTTAAATACATATATTACACCCAGACACTGAACAAACACAAGTGTTCATCGCACGAATGTTTGTCCAGGGTGGGGATCGAACCCACGACCTTTGGCGTAGGAGGCAGGGTCACTACCAATTGCGCCATCCGGTCAGTCAAAATTATCAATAAATATATAATTAATATCAGTCAAAGTTATGATAGGAACACAACCTTATAAAAACAATAACAAGTTATTATTATATATACATAATCTTGTTGTATGTTCATATTTCACTGTGATAATTTCCGCAGCAAAGAAATAATAATCATTGAAATGTGTATGTATGATTGGACCACTTTATTCCTGGGTGCCGTACCTTCTTAGGTCTTTCTTACCAGCAACGAGTTTTATATAAAACGTACTCAGGTCTAATATGTTGTTTGTTGGGGTCCTGGCGTTTACTGTAGGTTCTGTGGATAAAATACATTTTTTATTCGTTTATCTTTGCAAGTACCAGTTTTGCCTGAATTACCAACCTACACCAGTCCTTAGATGACTTTTATTTAATCAAGTGTTTTACATTCTTCGTGTTTCGTTTTTACTATGCCTTTTTAATTAGTATTTGATGAAAAATAAATGAAAATTTACATAGTATATGATAACGAACACGTCATCAAAGCAATTAACATTAATAGGTAGTTAATACAGTATGACAGATCGACGTCCTGTTGGTCTAGTGGTTTAAGTACCGGATCGTGATCTCGGGGCCCTGGGTTCGATTCCCGGGTCAAGCGAAAACAATGTTTCGAATTTTTCGAACATAGCTCGGGTTAGTGATCATCAATCCGCATTTGGCAAGCGTGGAGGTTAAGCCTAATCCCATCATAGTAGCGATGACTTGATTTCTATGATGGAGGCCTTTGCCCTGCAGTGGGACAGTATAAAGGCTGATACTTTTAATATAGTATAAATATATATCACAACATCTCATACATTGACCTGATTCCGTACTAAGTAGCGTAAGCACTTGTGTTACAGATATCAGACAACAGAGGAACACAAATATATACTTAAATACATATATTACACCCAGACACGGAACAAACACAAGTGTTCATCGCACGAATGTTTGTCCAGGGTGGGGATCGAACCCACGACCTTTTCTTGATAAATATTATCAAGAAAATTAGAAAAAATAGAAAAAAGTGTATGGGCCTCGCCATGTTTAAATCTCTTTATATCAACATTATGAACACTTCTGTTTGTTCAGTGTCTGGGTGTAAATATGCATTTAAGTGAGTATATTATTTGTAATTTCTCTGTTATCTGCTATCCGTCACATAAGTGCTACGAAATCAGGTCTGAGATGTTAAATGAAGTATCCGTGTGTTTCTGACCGGGTCTACAACGAAAAGTCCCAAAACAAATGAGAATACATAGGTACTATAACGATAGCGAACTCCTTTGTCGCTGGACGTATTAACAATATGGACAGCAGATGCTAGTTGACTAGCTTGCTACATATACAGTGATGTGCTGGTTGGCTCTTAAAGTTTAACTCGTTTAGGATAGAGGGTACACAACAAGCCCGACTTCCGGAGGGCGTTTATCGAATTAGCAGTCAGTCTTGGAGGAGTCGAGTCCGCAGTATAACTCGTGCGAGTGCCTATTGTGGCTGTAACTATTTATTGCAGATTTCCGTGGAATTAACGTATTTAAACGACTATATCAGAGTTTCTTTGCGCCAGAGCAATACTTATCTGTAGCTTCCAAAAAAAAAAGAAACGCACAGTAGGTATGTGTAATAGGGACGGAGATAAAGATTCGGAGCCAGTAGCCTGACTAAATCTGTGATAGCGGTAAGAACTCTTGATCATCACCGTGCTATATATTCGGTCCTTTAAATTAATATGAGGTTAACTCAATGGTATTCCATGGTCAATATTTATTTAAAAAAAAACTCGATGCTACAAATGACCCAAAGTTTTAAGTATATTGCCTGATATTTCATTGATTTGCGTACTCATGTGATGAAGTGAAATGTAAATTCCGAATTTGAAAAAGCTTTTTTCGCAACGCGCTGGCTGGAGGCGTCGACATAGCGTCCGTTTGTAATTGCAACGTGAGCTTTTCGTTTAGCTTACCATCAGACAAAGTAGAATCAATACACTGTTCCACTATAAAAATACTTTTAAGCGATGGTAGCTCAGTAGATTAGAACGCACTTTCCTTACGGGGGGTTGTAGTTCAAATCCATACATGCACCTGTACACTTTTCTATTTGCGCTTTTATATTTAAATACTTACACTATTTATTAAATAACCATGCACAACTGTTGGGTCCGTTTTTGTACGCGAAAAATTGATTCACGCTAAAACATTTGTGCATGGTTATTTAATAAATAGTATGAGTTTGCCGAGAGGTTGTAATCTCGAAATTGTTTAAAATAGATCCGGTTTAGTAGCTAAAACTTAAAATCGATTGGCGTCGCTAGTGTGCCCTACCCGTCATCTTAAACCACCACTCAAGTCTAAGACAAGGTTTAACATCGATTGAGAAAATTTTACAGGTTGTACGTAACTCAACATGTGGCTGACTGTGCTGCAGCTAAGCAGGATCGATTTACCCCAGTCCATAAAGTTTCCACCAAACTAATACACACCCATAAATACTCATAGAAAAATATTAATATGTAAGCAGGCTTACGTACTTAAAAATTTCAATAGGCGAAAAACGGTGCCGATTTAGTTAATAAATTCATGTCCTTTGTGTTTTTTTTTTCAAACCACGTTTGGCTTTCAGCGGTCCCATTCTTTATATTGTTTCAGAACTGAAACTTCTCGGAATAGTATTATGTGTGTAATGGGAAGCAGCTCGGCATACAACGTGATTTAAAATAAATAATAAGTTTCAGACAAGTAATTCACCAAGGAAAAATATTTTGTTTTTCTACTTAGGTACAATTTGTCGCCATCTTAGTGTAGGTACAGTTCTTTGAAAGTGGGATATATTTTCCAAAAAATGCACATTTTATCGAAATAGTCTTATCTTATACAATACGCCTTCTCATGTCTAATTTGACCGTGATTATATTACAGGAACCCTATACCAAGATTATTCAACGTAGTGTTGATCGAATTGTCGGTAACTTGACTCTGTCTAGTCGACTGGATCCTCTAGCAATGCGGCGGGATATACCTAGCTTCCCTCAGCATTCTATACCGCATCTATCACGGGGAGTGCTCTGAGGAACTGTTTGATCTACTCCCTGCAGCTGAATTCTTACAAGGAAGCACACGCAATTGTCATTCCAACCCCATCATCTCGATGGATGGCAGTCTAATATTGTGCGTTTCTCGCGGAACTTTCTACCACGTACCTCAGTTCTGTAGAACAGCTTGGCTGTAGGAGTATTTTCGACGGCTACGACTTAGGGACCTTAAAGAGAAGAGCGTTCTTTTTTAAAAAAAGGCCGTCAACACATTACCGATCTCTCTGATTTGGCGGCGTTTGATTACTTTCGGGTGACTGGCCTACTCGTTTTTCGCCTCCAGCATAAAAAAAAACATTGACAGTCCCGGCATTTGTGTATGAGCCTAGTCGTTTGTAAACAGCAACAAAAACCGTTTCGGTTCTATTGCATATTTTTAATAACAGGAAACTGTGTTTCATAGAGATGTTTCAATTACGACCGCGATTGCGCGGAGATGGACACCCCAGGGGTTTTAGTTAGGGTTTGGGTCCCACACACCACCTTGTTCCCTACATGTAGCAAGGTGACGGCCATGATGGTTTCCCCTGGGAAAAAAAAAGCTTAAAGAGACGCAGACGCAGACGACAGAGCATATGGATGGAACGGGGATAATGGTTCAGTCGCGAATTGGTTTTCAGTAGGCTCCTAGCCTTTTCACACTGGAACTATGTAGGTCCTTGATAAACCCCACAGCCGGGACTAGACCGTACCGCTAAGCGCGCTTGCCGCTTCACCCCTCTGGCGCAAAACAGCTGTTCAACGCTGTGCGACCTACCAGGACACCCAGTAATGTCGTCCTCCGCGGAGTCGTATGCTGAGCAAGTCCCCAGCAGTGGATACGCTCACGTACTCCGAAAGCCCGTTTAGTCGCCTCCTACGACCAGCCGGGAAAACCTTGGCAGTATTCTTAAACGCCCCTAGCCACAGGACGTACCTACGTCTCTTTAAGCTTTTTTTTTGTTGTCCCGGTGGAAAATGCCGCCTTAAGCACACCCGACCGCTGTGAGACGGCCGGGTAGTGTGGGGCTCTCCCTTGGGGTGCTCCCAGGGGCCTACCCACTAAAAACCATCGGGGCATTTCCTGCTACGTCCGTGTGGGGTGGGCTACGGTGACGGGTACGAAACCAAGTCCGCGGCCCACCCTCGAAGGACGAGAGGCTCGCCAGCACGGCCTCTTCAAAAACGGGCCTCGCCGAAAAACGAGCCCTAGGACCACTCCCATGGCCCACCACTTCACCCTCTCTCCGGAATCGTCCACGTGCTGGATTGCAACGCAGACGCTCCGGAAGGGACGACTGCAGACCCCTCCCCCAACCCATACCCTGCTGGCTGCAGGGCAGAGAGAGGAGAGAGCACCCACAGACTTTAAGCTGGACCCGAAAACCCTCCCGTTCGAGCATCCCCGCTGGGTTGCGGAGACAATCGTCGGGACGGGAAAAGCGGGGGTGGCGAGTCGTAGCTGCATCCCACTGGCTGCGGGACTCAACACAGACCCACTAACAAAGCCCCCACCATAAAGGTGGGGGGAGCGCTCCCGAGAATCGGGGCGCAGCAGTCTGTTGGGAGGAATTCCACCACCGTGGAACTCTCCAACACTCGAACGCGCCCGAAGGCGCGACAATTCAAGGCCCGAGAACAAAATGGCCCCCATACGGCACCATCACACCAGGAACACCGGCCCATCGCACGCCAAACCGCCCGACAGTGGGTGCCACCACACTCCAACGCCAACCCACGGCAGAAGGGGGGGCTGGATAAAGAAGGTAGCCTCCGTGCCCGGCCCTATTGTGCTCCGGTCCGTAAAGAGAAGCCGGTCCTCTAAGCCCTCAGCGGACAATGAAAGCCCCCGAGTGGTGTGCGCTGCGTGCGATCCACTGCGTCGGAGCTGGTCCGCCGGAAATTCTGTGCATCGTTTGGCCGTCGGGTAGCAATAATTACTACCCGCCGTTGCCCGGGGAAAACCGTGCCCCACGGTAACCGTTTCTGCCTAATACCAACCGAAGCTAGAATCAGGACAGAACTGATTACCAGCGGGGCCGCTCTAGGAGGTAGATACACCTGAGTCCCCACGTAACTTTAAGCTAGCCCAACATAACCAACGACCACTGCTTGGGTTTCATACAGCAAAGGAATAAAGTAAATACTTTATTCCTTTACTGTATGAAATCAGTGCTAAGTATCAAAATGCCTCTACCTAATTCCGGCCTCTGGTGATAAGACTTTTATAAACAGTATGTATACATATAAGAAAAAATACAAAAATGCTTACAATAGTACACGTTTACACACATACCCTCTAAAGGTGTACACAACATTGATAAAAATCTACGTAAAAACACAAATTAGAATAATTTAATGTTTTATTGTTAAAATTGATAAGCTCCTTTTGTCCTTTTCTTTCTTTCGTTTTTGCCTGAGATACAGGATATTCCTAGTTCAGGCAACAAACTTAAAATTAGTTACCTTAGTATAAGTAGATTATAAGTATTTATATTGTTCTCGTGGTTATTCAATAAAAACTTATTATTACTTATTATTACAAAAGATAAACTAAAAAAGAAATTAAAATACTTGATCAAATTATTGAACCAAACATTTTAATAGAAGTTCGCTACCTATCAGATAATAATACCTAGCTTTTAAGTTTTGTATGTTGTGCAATAAAGAGTATCTATCTATAATTTAAACACTTTCACCTTAGCTAGGTAAGGAGTCGGAAAAAATATCAATATCCTTCAGGTGAAGTTCATTGTATGTCCCACAACATCAGGCCAGAGAAGCGTGATGATGACCCCAATTGGTTCTGGCTGGAGGTAAGGTATATCTTTTTGATTGAATAGAAGTTTTGACTGCCTCGATGGCGCAGTGGGTAGTGGGTCGCACTTTCTCGTTCCTGGGTCGTTGGTCCTGCGCCCGATCCCTCTCCGGTCGTGTCACACGTACGAGGACACCAGGTCCTATCGGAATATGAGGGCAAGGGAATAAAGAGTGCACTTGAGTTTGCACACACACTTGAGAATTATAGGTAATACCTATAATTCTATCCTATCCTGCGTAAGTGGTCGATAAGGTTAGAGGATATTATTATATATTATATTTTTAAGTTTTGTCTGGACATGATAGAATATAAGTATATTAGATTTTTTTTTTGTTTTCATTTATATGTATTTTTAATTGTTATCTGTTTTGTTTTCTGTTGATACCAAAATGTGTTTCCAACTGCTGTCTGTCCAGTTTTTTTTAATGTGATAGATGGCAGACGAGCAGACGGATCGCCTGATGGTAAGCGATTGCCGCCGCCCATCGACACACGCGACACCAGTAGAATCACAAGTGCGCTGTCATCCTATAAACCTCCCTTTTCCCCGGATTGGGCCTCCGGTGCCCTCACTCACTCAGCGAAACACAGCACAGTGCTGCTTCACGCCGGTTTTCTCTGAGTGGTATCACTCCGGTCGAGCCGGCCCATTCATGCCGAAGCGTGGCTCTCCCACGGTCAATCCTGTGTTGTGATGTCTATAATAATAAATGTTTTCTTTCTTTCTTTCTTTCTCCTAATGTCTAACTCCAACTCCTCAATTGTTATCCTGAGTACCTACCTAGTTGAAACAAAGTCGATGATGATTATGGAATAGGTATAGGTTGTAAACATTTGGTGAAAAAAAAAAAGTAAATTATAGTATCAACCTATATACTACCCACTGCAGGGCAAAGACCTCCATCATAGTAATCAAGATATCGCTACTATGATGTGATTAGACTTAATCACCACGCTTGCCTAATGCGGATTGGTGATCACATACCCGATCAATGTACGAAAAATCCGAAACATACTTTTTACTCGACCGGGAATCGAACCCAGGACCCGGAGATCACGGATCGATACTTAAACCACTAGACCAACGGGGCGTTAGCTATCAAATTTTGTGTGAAGTAAGAATATTATAGGTAAATGAGTACACACATTAACGTATTCGAAAATTACAAAAGTTTATTGTTAAGATGACATAATATACAAACATGTCTGTTCCAAACCATTAGATATTTTTATAGATTAAGGGCCGAGTTCACCAACTTTATAACAAATGTAATCACATTTTAACCGTGCTTGATATTGGTGGTTGCATGGTTAAAGCGTGATTACCGTTGTTTTAAAGTTGGTGAACTCAGCCCTAAGTAGGTATACTAGTCCACAGAAATTATTAAAAACGTTTCTTAACAAGTTAAAGATAAATACAGTAATTGTTACGGTTTTTCGTACTTTAGGCGACGTAGCCCTAACTAGCGACAGCATTCGTTTTTAATTGTTAGCTGCTAAACCGGATCTATTTTAAACAATTTCGGGGTTACAACCTCTCGGCAAACACTTATACTATTTACTAATTAACCATGCACAAATGTAGGGCCCGTTTTTGTACGCGAAAAATTGATAACCGCCAAAAGCGGCTACTTTTAGCGTGAATCAATTTTTCGCGTACAGATGTTGGGTCCGCATTTGTGCATGGTTATTTAATAAATAGTATAAGTGTTTGCCGAGAAATTGTATTCCCGAAATTGCTTAAAATAGATCCGGTTTAGTAGCTGGGTCGTTCTTCTTTTTTATCGACAATGAGCCAAACTTACACATCAACATTTAACTTTTATATAACAGACTACAATTGATAAATAATATATCCTAAATATTCGTTAATGTACTATTTTACAGATGGACTATTACATGATCTAAAATTTAATTGATAAAGAATACTTTTTGATTAAAATGGACACCTCCGTCACGTTCCCCGAAATTAGTGCCATTTACACCTCTGTCACGCTTTATATATTTTTTTACATTGTTAAATCATGCTAAAGTACCTACGAGGTGATAAAACAATGTCATTATTTCATGTTAAATTAAGAATATCTTGATGGTGTAACGTAGATTTTTTTATATAATTAATTACTTGATAAGTCACTGAGGACGGGCTTATTGTCGTAAAAAAAGAAGAACGACCCAGCTAACAATTAAAATCGATTGGCGTCGCTAGTATGCCCTACCCGTCACCTTAAGCAATAATATTATGACATTCACAGTGTGAAAAGGGTGATTTATCTGAAAGTTACAAATAAGGATTTTTCTTAAGCTATGAACTAATTTATTTTAATTTAAACTTTATCTCCTTTGCTGTAGTGTGCGGCTTTCTGTTCCACCTCTCCGTCAACGTTGAGGAGGGCGTGTGAGCCACCTCCCTCACTCTTCACTCCGTTAATGTCACTCGAGTGGCTAAAGCTGGAGGTAGAGTATGCCACCACGTGCTCGCCCTCACCAGGCTTGTAGCTAGATATGTCGATATGCACTGGTTCCGGGAAGTGGATAGGCGGTATTGGCTCAAAGTGCATAGGTGGCATAGGTGGCATGGGTGGCATTGGTGGCATTGGTGGCATCGGTGGCATCGCTGGCATAGCTGGCATGTCAGGCATTCGGGGCATATGCATCTGTGGCAATTGTGGCAGTTGTGGTAACTGTGGCAATTGTGGCAACTGTGGCAACTGTATGAAATGGGTGAAATATTTTAATGAGTAGGTACAATCAGCAAATCTGGCTATGAAGAACTATTGTCATCTTGTATTGGTTTTACACTTTATTACTACAATGTGGTCTTTTTGATATCATTCTCTTTTGTCTCGTTCATATTTAAGTATAATAACTACCCTTAGTTAATATATGAACGATTTTCTCTAAGAAACATTGGATGAAATATGAAAATTAAAATTCACCTTCTCACATAAAAGTGATCAACTGATAACGTTTTGTTGGTGAAGGCAATTTTCTTTTTTCTTTTTTGCCGTGTATACTTATGTAGCTTAAAGAAACATGTTCATATTTAAGGAGGTTTAAGGCGACGAGTGGCCCTAACTACTAGAACCAGCAGTGAGTTATCCCAATCTGGCACAGGGATTATTCCCAGGGTGAACAAGCATGGGCTGGACAGCGGGAATAAAGTACAACTTTCTTCAATCAATTTGCCACCACATCGGTACCACCGTGTTCTTTTTAATATCCCTTATCTTTAAGGTGACGGGTAGGGCACACTAGCGACGCCAATAGATTTTCATTTTTAGCTACTAAACCGGATCTTTTTAAACAATTTCGGGGTTACAACCTCTCGGCAAACACCTATACTATTTATTTAATACTTATAGTTAACTGTTTGGTCGGCTTTTGCACTCGAATTTTGGATTACCGCCAAAAGTGGCCGCTTTTGGCGTAAATCGATTTTTCGCGTACAAAAACGGACCCAACATTGGAGCATGGTTATTTAATAAATAGTATAAGTGTTTGCCGAGATGTAGTAACCCCGAAATTGTTTAAAATAGATCCGGTTTAGTAGCTAAAAATTGAAATCGATTGGCGTCGCTAGTGTGCCCTACCCGTCACCTTAAAGGTAAGGGATATCAAAAAGAACACGGTGGTACCGATGTGGTGGCAAATTGATTGAAGAAAGTTGTACTTTATTCCCGCTGTCCAGCCCCTGCTTGTTCACCCTGGGAATAATCCCTGTGACAGATTGGGATAACTAACTGCTGGTTCTAGTTTGATTTATTCTAACCAGTTTGCTTTTGTAAGATAGAGAAAACGGGTTAAATATTAATGTGTTAAAATAGAAGAAAATGGAATGTGTGTGTTCAAAACGTGCATGCACATAGATTAAATCAGTTATCAGGTAAATGAGAGTTTAAACCAAGGATTCCAAAGAAAAATGGAAAATTATGAATGAATAAGTAGGTATGATCATGTATGCTTAAGATACTTTTCGCGTACTTACATCCGTTTGATTTTAATATACCCACCCTAACATTTTTTTAAATAGAGTAATTTGGAAGATGGCATTATTGGTTTCAAAGTTCCGAAATAGAAAGGAGATGGAGTGTTAATTAAGCTTATTTATTTTAGCATTTGGCATATATAATACCATAATTATATTGAACATACCTGTATCTGAAACAAGAGACATTTTCTATCAAAATATATAATATATTACACGGAAAGGGTTCGTCTTTGCAATGTCACCGGATGTGTAAATATATAGATATATATGCAATAAACCATTACCTTATCTTTCATGTTTTCCAATTTTGAATATTAAATATATTCCTATCTATAAATATCTAAGTGTAATTATGTGAAGTGTTTAGGTTGACATAAATTGTATTTTAGTTATTATTAGTTTCATTTTTAATTCCTCCACAATCTTACCGAAGGCATTCTGAAACAAAAAATTCAAAATAAAATGATGATATAATCTATTACAATACAACTTATTTTAATTGTTTAATATCAATTACTTACACGATAGGTTCGTCAAATTTAGGAGGTTTTTCCCCTTCTGTAAAAAAGGAAAGATATTGATTAGTTCAATGTCAAAATAAAAAAAAAGTGAAATAAGTGGTATTTTGATCAAATGATACCTAGTCATCATAAATAGCTCGCAATAATCTCACTAGGGGCTTAGGTATATCGTACATAATCATTCTACTTTTTACCAAACATTGGGTGAAATATGAAAAAAAATATATTTTTTTACAAGTTTATATATTATTATATTATATTAATATTTCGCCCTCCTCATCTTAGCGTGTAATTCCCGGTAGTGACCCAGTTGGAGACTATCCGAAACGTGCAGGTTTTCTCACGATGTGTTCCCTCACCGCCGAGGTAATGGTAGATATAAGCTCATTGATTTTAAAATTCAGAGGTGCAAGCTCGGATTCAAACCACGACCCCCTTCATGGAATGCGCCCTCTTATCCCAGTGGATAAGAGGGCGCATTCCATGAAGGGGGTCGTGGTTACTAATGAGCGATGGTAGCTCAGTAGCTACCATCGCTCATTAGTATTAATATTTCACCCATATCATAAAATAAACCGTTCCTATTTACGAAAGTAGTTATCGTTCCTAATCAACCTTTACCCTCTTATTACAAAAAACTACTGTGATACCGGCTTTAGTCCTAAACTAGCAAATTCATAATTATTACGGAATAATGTTAGTTCTTACATTTTTATTACAAATCCTCGACTAACCATAGACCACTTAGTACCTCAGGATAGTGCCAAAATTGATCGAATCATTCAATCATTCGCTCAGTGACATTTCATTTTAAATAATCTTGTTTTGTTGTTTGAAGTAAAAATATTTTAGAATGATTTTAAGCAATAATAAATTAAAATATTGACCTAAGTATGGTTTCCGAGTTATAGGCATAGGAATTGTTTTTTTTTGGGATTATATAAAAAAAAATTGACTACTTTCTCACAAATAACTTTGGTGTAAAACGAAATGAACTGTCACAGGGATAAGTTGCCATGGTTACTGAATCGATATTTTGAGGTTACTATTTTAGTACTCATTTTAAACTATCGGTCCGGGTGGTTTAACTTGAGTATTATAGTTGACACACTAAATGACGTTAAACTTAGTTTTGTAATAATGTTTATTCTAGTTCATCAGTTATTCCCAGTATTAATCTCAGTACTTATTCTAAGCCACGTTTTGGAATAAGAGGGTTAAAGTTATGGGTTATCAAAAAACGTAAGTTAAGTAAACGCAAAGTAAAACCTTATGCAAGAAACTGTTAAAACTTACTTTCAATGGTCTCCACTTCTCCATTGTCGTTGATAACAATGACAGACCCTCCTGTCCTTTTTCCATCCTTGTCGAACCCAGAGCTGGACCTCACGCCCACTGCATGAAGGTACTGGTTGGGCCCTGGCTTCTTATTGACCATCTCCTCTGGCGAGAGCATTTTCGGGAAAGGGATGTTGAAACCGCCGAAGGGGAAATTATTTCCGAAGGGGAAATTGTTGCCAAGCTTAGGATTAGGGCGAAACATATTGTTTAACATCTGTAAATATTGTTCCTTGATTGAAATGGATTTGTGTACCTATGTATGAGTATGTATGAGTGTGTGTGTGTGACATGACAAAGACGAATGGTGGAGGTGACATACAATAAGGTAAAAGTGGGAAGAGACAATTTGTTAATGAGTTAATGACACAAATAGAATGGCTTTTAGTTAGGTGAAAAAACACCTTATTAAATTCACATTCTTTGCGGAAAGTAGATTTAAAAAACATGAGTTAAATAAATCTTATGACTCATCAGAAAAAGTGGGTTAAAAAGAAATATTTAGTGAAAGGATGAGAGTATTCTAAATTTAAAATCTTTTATCTTACCTTTAGTGGACTATGATGAAATCTGAAATAATAAATTAAGGAAATAAATATCTCTAAATAAAAAAAAAAAAATTATTGCAAATAACTTATATCTAGTACAATCTTATGATCTTAATCTTAAATATAAGTGCTTATATTTGACATTTTGTCTGAACTAGGATACCCTGTGTTTCAGGCTAAAATATTGGTTGGTAAATGGTAGTAATCTGTAGAAAAAAAACCCAGATCTATATTAAAAAATTATATTTATTAATATTTTTTCTCTTTTGAAGTTCATAATTCTTTACTATAATTAGTAGAAGATACGCATATGTTTTATACCAGCGTGCCACAGAGTAGTAATAAAATATTAGGTTACGCCGTGTGGCCCCCGGCAGAGTAGAATAGGCCACCCTCACTCTTACCGAGGTGTCGTAAAAGGCGACTAAGGTAAAGCTGCTGGCATGATCATTAGCACCCAGAGAAGGAAAACTCTGCATTTCAAACCCCTCGCCAACCCGTCTGCCAAGCGTGGTGAGTATGGCAATTACCCCTCATGTGATTGAGGGAGGCCGGAATTAAATGGGCTGATGATGATGATGATTAGGTTACCTACTTATACTTTACATTTTATAGACTTACGAGCCCAAACTCTCCCTAGATAATAAATATCTATTTAACGATAATGGACCAATCATAAATATTTCGGCAAGGCTAGAACATCCTATTAAGGTAAAACGGATCTATTTAAAACAATTTTGGGGTTACAACCTCTCGGCAAACACTTATACTATTTATTAATTAACCATGAAAAAATGTTGGGTCCAACGCGCACCCGAAAAATTGATTCACGCCAAAAGCGGCCACTTTTGGCGTGAATCAATTTTTCGCGTACAAAAACGGACCCAACATTTGTGCATGGTTATTTAATAAATAGTATAAGTGTTTGCCGAGAGGTTGTAACCCCGAAATTGTTTAAAATAGATCCTGTTTCGTTGCTAAAAATTAAAATCGATCTGCGTCGCTATTGTGCCCTACCCGTCACCTTAATGTGTCTGGGAGACGCTTCTGGCTATCGTCATCTTATATATACTAGGTTTAGGGCTGATTTTTCCATCGTCTGATAAAATTTAACAGATGGATAAAGTATTACCCGGCTAAATTAAATGATAGTAGTCTTATTGTTACTTACTTGCATGAATGTGACTATTACCTTTAATGGTATTTCATTTTATCGATTTGTTAACTTTTAACGGACCATTGAAAAACCAGCCCTAAATAATGTTTTCATTTTTTTATTAAAAAAATAAATTAAACTACTTACGGATTCCAGTCGTTTTCACCGTCATCGACCCAGACCAATTTAGCTGTAAAAATATAATAATGATTTATTAATAATTATCAGGAAATTGACCTAATCCTAAGAAAGGTGGGAATGCCGCCGGCTACATTTAACCATTAACAAGTAGTCATTTCGCCTTCAGCATAAAACACAATAGCGAGGGCCGTATGTAAATGGCGGCGGTTAAGACAACCGCAAAATATAAAAGGACATACTTACAAAATGGCAATTTTAAAGTTAGTATACAGAGTTGTAGATAAAGTTTATTTAAGGCAAATTTTATGAAAAAAAATATACCTACTAAAAAATTCTTTGCGGCTATCGGCACGTGCTCATCAAACGATTAGTTGCCCAAGGCCGGGGCCCATTTAAAAATATTGCTTAATTTATCAGCACCTACCTAACATTTTACTACCCATGAGAGCAAGGGTTTTATGCGAATACAATAAGATGAATATTTTTTAAGAAAAGTCATTAGGTACTGAGCGGGAATCCAGCCGAAAACCCTTGAAGCGAAAGGCTGAGTGACTCTAATATTTAATGGCGACTTCTTAGTGTATAGATTATTATTTATTACTGAACTTTTTATAAAACGATTACCTAGTTGTTGAAGTGGCCATGTTAGCAGCAGAAAACGTACTTTGGTTTGTTTTGAAACAAGGATACAAGCATAACATCGATGCAAAGAAATTAATATTGGTGTATAAATTAATGAAGTACTTTCTTTCCAAAAACACGATTAAGAATGGAACATTTGAATGATTTTTTTACCATTGATGCTTTTTAATATTATTGTTTCCTATTTAAAATTGATTATATTATAAGCATGTCGTGGTAGCCTTTAATTAAGACATCATCTTGGAATGTATATGTAAGTGTTTCCTTCTACCGTATAATGATGTATGTTTTGTTGGCTATCCTTAAATAAAAAAATAAAGTAAAATAGTAACTCATAAGCTCTATTGCAAAGTAAAGTAAGGACTTCAAGGGACCCTTAGACAATAAATTGTCTAAGTAGATACCTAATATTTCTGATTCTTTCCTTAATAAACCGTGATATGTCGGAAACGTTAATTATCAAGGTCTTATAACGACACAGTACCTAAACGTAAATGTAAACACTTTTGCGACAAATATGACAATGTGTAGGTACTTTGCCTACACTGGTACTTACAATGGTATGGTAAAGTACTGACGTGGTTTATTTGCTGTGTTCTGCACAGCTGTGCATACAATACTCAATATGAATAGCGAAATTAATGAGTGCAAGAAATATTTTTTTTACTTACATAAACACACAAAGAAACATTAAATATTAATTTCTGCTTGCTGTGCTTTTGTTCGATATGAATTATGGCCATGCGTTTCGTTATCAATTTTACTAAGGCGAAGCCTAACTAGCGACACCAATCGCTTTAAATTGTTAGCTACTAAACCGGATCTATTTTTAACAATTTAGGAGCGGGAGTCTCTAAGCAAACATAACTATAATATATTTAAATGTATTTAATAACTGTGCACTTTTTTTTACAGTGGGTAAGTATATTGGCTCTCCTCAGCCTGATGGTAAGCAAGAGAAGAGCCCAAGTTGCAATTACAACGGAAGCGATGTCAAGGCATCACCTCCGTTGGCACCGCCATACTGGCCCGCGAGACGCTTCTTCACGCTTCTTTTGAAGGAAAGAAAGGAGGAAAGGCCACCCTCACTCTTACCGAGGTGTCGTAAAAGGCGACTAAGGTAAAGCTGCTGGCATGATCATCACCACCCAGAGAAGGAAAACTCTGTATTTATATCAAAACCCTCGCCAACCCGTCTGCCAAGCGTGGTGAGTATGGCAATTACCCCTCATGTGATTGAGGGAGGCCCGTGCCCCAGCAGTGGGGACTTAAATGGGCTGATGATGAAGGAGGAAATATATGCACTGGCAACGAGTTCCATTTCTTGAACTGCCCAGTTTTCCACTGTGAAGCGGTGACAGCGTTGTCCGGAGCGTATCGTTGACTGTGACGGAATAGGGCAGGTGGGATGAGGGAGAAAAGCTCTTCACTACACACTGCACTACTTATTGATATGACGCACACTTTTATTTCACAGATTTGTAACTTAATAAGGAAATAAAACAGACAACATTTCTTAAACTGATCCGTGATCACTTTAAACCGATAGGTAATCAAAATTTTTAATTTAGAAAATCTTAATGAATGCCTAGATGTAACTTTTTTACTGTTAGCTATTTTCAAAAAGTCTTTATTTCTAATCCGGAATCTCAACACAAAATATTGAATCTCCGATTTTCTTATAATAATAAACTGCTAATTCTATCATTGGTAAGCATATCACTCGAAAACAGACTGAAGCTTAGAGGTTAAGCTTTAGAAACTTACTTACTACGCTGGCTCAGCGACCCGAAGTGGATCTTGGCCTCCGAACAGAGAATTCGCCATTCTATAGCTTTAGAAAATTCTAGGAAGATCCAAGGTTTTCGTTAAGTAACAAAGACGCATTTCAAATTAAAAAAAATATGCAAATAGGTACTAATCCGGAATCCTACGTTGGTAGGTACTATACTTATTTTCTTTTACACGACTTACCAAAGAAAGGAGTATGATTCCAGAAATACATGAATGCTATTCGATGTCATAGTATTCGACGTTCATGTGTGTCTACCTACTTACTTTGGCCTTGATATACGAGTACATGCAAGCTAATTATTTATTGAATTTTTATCAATCTTAGCACGTACCACCATTAGCTCTGAGTCTCTTTGTCTTTTTATAATAATAAAATGTCTATTCTGTGATTAGGTATACATCTATGATTCACCCCTAGAAATCAGGCACCACTAAACTGAACTAATTTGGAATAAACTTGAGAAAATTGCGGAAAAATCCAAAGTATTCTTTTTATAACAAATAAATAAATATAAATAAATATTTCACAACATCACATACATTGATCTGATTTCGAGAGAGGTAGCTCAAGCACCTGTGTTACGGATATCAGAATCAACAGGGGAATTACAAATATATACATATAATACTTTTGTAAATACATACCAACACCCAGACCAATACAAACAGACATGTTCATACACACAAATGTTTGTGCTATGCGGGGATCGAACCCGCAACCCTTGGACCAAAGGCAGCGTTCACTACCACTGTAATAAAATCCGCTTTAATGAACATTTACTACCTTATTACAAATCCCGATTTAAAGTTATTACCGTACTAAAGCTCATGTCATCCTGTTCCAACACGCAATATTAAAAGGGGCTGGCACGAGTTTTGTTCCGGGACTATCCTTAATTTACGATTTGTAATAAGGGCGCCAGGATCCTACCTAAGTATTTTAATTTATTAAATTTATGTTTGGATTCCTTGTCTCTCCACTAAGTGGCGAATGTGAGGTATTGACTTTGTCCATGATCTAGATGGAAGCTAATTATTTATTTAGTTTTTTTTTTTTATTATAATCCTCGTACTCACCATTAGCCACGGCGATGAGTGAAGCAATAAGGATGATCGTGCGCGCCATGTTATGGCGAGAAATTAATGACCGATAAAAACTCTTTGTCAGTACTTTAAACTGTTACTGTTGGACAGAAACTGAGGACTCAGCCATCCAGTACTTATTTAAGTATCATTATTCATACTTGTTGTTCGGACTTAACAACTGTACAAACACTGAAACGAATGCGTGTCTTGGGTTTCGGAGAAAACTATAGAACGTTGTGGAAATCGTGTTTTATGGAACGAAGTGATCTTTGTTTGGTAATCGTGGCAGTAATTTATGGATATACGGATTTGAAATAACAATCCATGCAGCAATATTACTTTGGGGTAGATATGTTAAACGAGCTTGAATGAATCATGGTCTGTTAAAACTACTTCAACTTAAGGATTTAAAGCACTTTACCTTCATGTCCCATAGTTTTGGGACATCCTGTATAGAGCGGTTTTGACGTTTGCAACAAATACACTGCACAGCACTGTTCTGTGTTTCGCTGCGTGAGTGAGGCTAGGTACTGGAGACCCAATACGAGGGAAAGGGGGGTTTAAAGGTTGGCAGCGCACTTGTGACTCCACTGGTGTCGCGGGTGTCCATGGGCAGCCGCAATCGCTTACCATCAGGTGATCTGTCTGCTCGTCTGCCACCTATCAAATAAAAAAGAAACTTAATTTTCGAAAAAGTAGTGAAACTGCATTATACGCAAAAAATAACAGTTTTAGTTAACATTTAAAAATTTAATATCTGGCTACGCTATCTGGCTATTAATTATCTATCTATCTATCTATCTATCTACGCTAAGAGTTACAGCATTACATTAAAAAACCACTAGCTAACTAGGCTCTGGAAAAAATCCAATAACCATAAAAATGTAAATAATGTTTCCTCTATCTAGAGCTGTCATTCGAATACTTAATCAAATTAGGCCAGTACATAACTGTGAATTTATAATTTAAAAAAAATAACCAATTATTTATTATATAGGTGGGTAATCAATTCCGTTCTAATTTCGTTAAATTCTTTAAAATTAAAGTTCCCATTTTTATATTCCGGATACTATTATTGTGTTACGAAAATAGCTTAGTAAGAGAAATGCGCCAATCGGACCAGTCAAGCATTTTTTGTTAACCATTTTAAAGGTGATGCAATCTTTGAAACAATGTTGTATGATACATTTATAGATTTAGCAATAAGCAGGCACCATTGTAATTGTGTTTGCGACGCAGCAGGCGTCACGAGTTGGTGCAGCTGTTTGCTGCCTACAACGTGACTTATTATGGTGCGAATGTTTAGAGGAAAAAACTATTAGTTACAAATTAAACGACACAAAAGAATTTCCAAAATACGCGCTTTTTCAAATTCAAGTCAAAATTAAAACCAATACCAATGTAAGTTTTTTTTTGTCTTATTCTCATATTCTTTGTTGTCATTTGAATATTTGTACTGTAATTTATTTTTATTAAATGTATAGCCCTCATGACCGAACTTCTCGCATAACATCCCAGAGAAGGGGAAGTGTCTGAAAAACAGCGCTGACTGAGTAATCACCTGGTCCAGCACATGCTGAGCTGAGACACTTACCAATTGCTAACACAATACTGTAGCTACAATTTGCTAAAATGTATGTTTGAGAGCAATAAACTAATTTTTATTTTTGTTTATTTTTTATTTACTATTATGAAATGTTATGTCAAGTTTGTGAAGTGATAAAACATGTTTTTTTAATATATTATTTAACTGTAGCGCTTCATCCATGTTCGCCGAGGCTTGCACAGATGGCTTCCACGCAATAATCAGGGTGCGCTGCGCATCACAACAGCATCCTGAGCGTGCTGGCTGAAAGATGGGACTCCCCACTATTGCACCGCTGGGTGCAGCTACACTCCTCGGTGTGTCGCTTTCTATACTTGTGATACTGTTCCTTGTGATTACCGATATTTTCTACAATAAGTATATATTTTCTACAAATTATTATTTAGTTTAATTAAATTTTAAAAATACTTGTTTAAAAAAACTAATACCTACAGTAGCTTTATCGGTTCTTTTGTATGTATAAATAATCTTTAGTACCAGGAAGAGAGCAGTACTAATTGCTATTCCTACTTAATTAGTGATCAACTCTAGATTAAGATAAAACTGATGTGATGATCAATAGTTTATTTATATACCTACATCCTTTTGTAAACTCAGATGCGTGCAATGTAGAATATTGTAATTGCTAACTAGTCGACGATTGGAATAGTAATGTCTTCCAACATTAATTAAAAGTATATTTTATAAGAAAAATAGGAAGTCTTTGAAAAAACCCAACGAATCAGCACGCTGAATTGGAGATTGGCCAGCCACGTCTGCCTTAGACGGTAGAGCACACAATGGTAGGAACAGACATCTTGTTAAACTTAATTATATTATCATTGTTATACTATGGCTTAGGGCTAATATGCGCCCTGTTGGTCTAGAACGCTCTGTTGGTCTAGCGGTTTAAGTACCGGACCTTGATTACAGGGTCCTGGGTTCGATTCCCAGGTCGAGCGAAAAGTATGTTTCGAATTTTTCGGACATAGCTCAGGTTTGTGATCACCAATCCGCATTTGGCAAGCGTGGTGATTAAGCCTAATCCCATCATAGTAGCGATAACTTGATTTCTATGATGGAGGCCTTTGCCCTGCAGTGGGACAGTTTATAAGCTGATTAAATAAAAAGGGATACTATGACTATATGTAAATAAGGGATGTAACCGGACTAACTTTGCCTTAAGACAAGAATGGAAGAAGAATGGAAAGACTTTGTCACCGCCTCGGTAAAGGCATTTCAAGAAAGGTCGACTTTCAGCAATGAAAAAAACGATGAAGAAGATCGCATCGCATAGTAACGACAACTTTAGCTCTTGTTGCTGTGACGATGCTATGGAGACCGCAGTTACGACGCCATTCTTGTACCCCCTTGCCGTCTGGTCGTGTCACCCTGGTGTCCCATCGGAATATGACGGTAAGGGAATAGAGAGTGCACTTGAGTTTGCGTACACTCTTGATCACTATAATATATCCTGCGTATTGGGCTGATCGTAGAGATTGGCCGCTGTTACCATAATCGGTTGGAGGATATTTTATTAGGCTGCTGACTTTCGGAGGACTTCTGGCAGAGACTTATGAGAGAGATGCGTGGTCAATAAAAGGTTGAGAACCCCTGCTCTTAACCTCTTAGTATGTTAAATAGTGAAAACTGTTTGCAAATCTTTTGACCATCTTTGACAAAAAGGTCGACGACACCCGCTCAGACGCTAACGGTAAAATGCATTAGCATTGAGATAAAACTGTCAGAAGATGTTTTAATAGACTAAACGAGCAATAAATTTGTCTATTTACCTATTTATATACTGATTAGGTGCTTAATAAAATAAACATAATAAATAATTATCATAAAACTTGAAGTTATTCACGGATATAAAAATAAATATTGAGCTATTTTTCATTTCTAAACATACTACCTATTGATGCAGATTTTAAATGACAATTGTAACCGAGTGGTAACGGGTAGGGCACACTAGCGACGCCAATCGATTTTAATTTTTAGCAACTAAACCACATCTATTTAAAACAATTTTGGACATGCAACTTCTCGGCAAACACGGCATGCAAAAATGTTGGGTCAAACGCGTACGCGAAAAATTGATTCACGCCAAAAGCGGCCACTTTTGGCGTGAATCAATTTTTCGCGTACAAAAACGAACCCAACATTTGTGCATGGTTATTTAATAAATAGTTTAAGTATTTTCCGAGAGATTGTAACCCCGAAATTGTTTAAAATAGATCCGGTTTAGTAGCTAAAAATTAAAATCGATTGGCGTCGCTAGTGTGCCCTACCCGTCACCTTAACACTTAGGACCGATTTTTGATCCGTAGTTAAACTGAACTAATGGTTTAAAAAAGTAACCTATGGTCAAATATCGCCAAAATATGTTTTTTAAACGAATGTCAGCTTAACCTTTACTTATATTACAAGGAATTACGCCACTTTGACTATTGGTTAGACAGTTAACTATAGTTAATTAACCAAAGTGTAACTACGGATCAAAAAATCGGCGCTTAGAAGACTGCTATTTTTACAGATTTGATGGTATTTTACCCACTTCACTGTATCACGCTTACCATTAGGTAAGCGTTTGCCGCCACGAATAGACACCCGCAATACCAGTGGAGTCACAAGTACGCCTACTCTTTAATCGTCCTTCCCCCTCTCCTCACTCCCCAATTGGACCTCCAGTGCCCTCACTCACCTGTCTAAGGAATCGCAATTGCTACAATGTAATCACCAGATGTGTCCAATCCTTAGTAGTGGTCCAAGCATGCCGCGTACTCGTAGAAGGAGGATGAGTATTTTTTTTACATTATCAGAGTAACTCGCAGACGGCACACCTGATGGTAAGTGATCACCGCCATCCATGGACATCTGCAACACTTGAGGTAGGCGTTGCCGGCTCTTAAGGCGACGGGTAGGCACATAAGCGACGCCAATTGATTTAAATTAAATTAACCAATTGATTTAAAGCAGCAACTAAACCGGATATCTTTTTGACAATTTCGAAGCGCCTGCCTCTGGGAAAGATTTTATACCATTTATTTAATACGTATACTCAACTTTTTGGTTTGCTTTCGCACTCAAATATTGGATTCCCGCCAAAAGCGGCCACTTTTGGCGCGAATCAATTTTACGAGTGCAAAAACAGACCCAATTTTATTTTATTTAGGTTATTAAATAAGTAGTGCCTAAGTATTAGTGTTTGCTGAGTGACTGGAATTCAGAAATTGTTTAAAATAGATTTGGTTTTGTAGCTAAAAATGATATCGCTAGTCCGCCCTACCCGTTGCCTTAAGGAAGGCTGAATAATATTATCAGACATTTCCACCACTTACCAGTTCCGTCAATGACTAATCATAACAATAAAGGGCAAGTTACTCAAATCCAACCCGGATCTTTATTTGTGTCATAATACATTCCTTTCTTATTTGGTGCTGTTTGTTGCACTTTTTTGGCCATTGATTATTTTTATTTTAAGGTGACGGGTAGGGCACACTAGCGACGCCAATCGATTTTAATTTTTAGCTACTATATCGGATCTATTTTATACAATTTCGGGGTTACAACCTCTCGGCAAACACTTGTAGTTTATTAAATAACCATGCACAAATGTTGGGTCCAACGCTTACGCGAAAAATTGATTCACGCCAAAAGCGGCCATTTATGGCGGTAATCAATTTTTCGCGTACAAGAACGGACCCAACATTTGTGCATGGTTATTTAATAAATAGTATAATTGCCAAGAGGTTGTAACCCCGAGATTGTTTAAAATAGATCCGGTTTAGTAGCTAACAATTAAAAACGAATGGTGTCGCTAGTTAGGGCTACCCTTCGCCTTAAGGCGACGGGTGGCTCTAACTAGCGACGCCAATCGGTTTTTGCACACGAAATTTGGATTAACGCCATAAGCGACCGTTTTTGGCGGTAATTCATATTTCGAGTAGGAAGCAGACCAAAAAGTTAATTATAAGTATTGAATAAATAGTACAAGTTCTTTTCGAGATGCTCGAATTTTGAAATTTTTAAAGGATATCAGTTTTAGACGTTAACAATTTAAATCGAATGGCGTCGCTAGTGTGCACTACCCGTCACCTTAAGTCAAATTCTAGTGTTCTTTAAACATATTAACAATGTTGTTGATGGGTATCAATCCGAGCCCTATACACTAGACGTGTGTAGGTACCTCTTTACTGAAACGACTCAGTGATCCGACTCAGCCAAATGATACACTGTTCCGAATCTTTAATGTTCGCTCCGAATGTATCATTCGGCACAAATGGATCTCGAGTTCGAGTGAACCGAATACCTAATCCGAATGATCCGAAGAGCCGAAAGAGCTGAATGATCCGAGTGAGAGGAATGATCCGAATGAGCGAAATGAATCACGGATCTATCTGAGAGTCGATGTTCCAAATGAAGCGTTTCACTGTTCCGCATCTCTGCACTGATCCAGATGCAAATGTTCCAATCTTTTGAAAGATACCTTTTTACCAGGTCTACTATACACTATTACCCTTTATATTTACGTTAAATATATTTGTGCCATGCTAGTGCGCTTCTAGTCATCTTCAACCTCGTTAAACATCATTCTTCAACCTTTATTCTTTTAACGATATCTTTTATGATGAAATCTTGCACATTTAAAAGACGTCAGAGGATCGCGAGAAACCGTTGAGAGTCACATAATACTGCATTTCTTATAAATTAATTTATACTAACAAATTTGTATCCGCAGGTACAATATGTTCATCAAGCCTTAGTCACAATGAACGCACCTAAAGCCACCAGAATTAAAATTGGAGGCTTTGGGAGGTAGGTTTTACCTAAGTTTTGGTGGCTGGAAACTTTAATAAATGAAGATAATTTGAATTCTTTACTTTATCTTATTCAACGTGTATCTATGAGTCAACAGTAACATCCTTTTAAACACGTATTCTCCTCGTCATATAGTTCACACAAACACGTTTACCTACCCTTTTAAAATAACGGAACTAAGCGGCCGGCCGCCTATGTGAAAAAAAGTCGAAAAAACTTTTTTTCGTCTTTTTTTCACATAGGCGGCCGGCCGCTTAACAACTAACAGCGCAGTGCTGCTTCACGCCGGCTTTCTGTGAGGTCGTGGTATCTCCTATCGAACCAGCTCACTCCTGCGGAACGTGACCACCTCCATCAAATCTCAAAATGCATCTAATTAAAATGAAATAAGTAGATAAAGTTGCTCTAAATAGCGGTAGAATAAGTGCTAAGAAGAATATAATTGTTTTCTAAAACACTCAGTATGTAATATCCGTCTGCTATTCAAAACAAAACGCACATAACTACTTCTTATTTCACTCATAAGTATTAGTGATTCAGGTCCATACTCGTTTGAGGTCACCGTAAAAACCTCAGGATCGTGCGCCTGCGCTTTCCTTCTGTGCTCACAACGTAACAGTCGCTTAATATTGAATGTATGCATTTACCTTCACAGGTTTTAGTCATTCACACTAGGTGATTTTTTTATATGCATATCTACTTACAAAGACTGGGCCATGCCACAAAATAAAAAAGCAAAAAAAAAAAAAAAAGAACGAGAGACGAAACATTTAGAGCGATGGTACTCAGTGGTTCAAAACGCACCTTCCATACGAGTGATCGGGGTTCGATCCAAACATGTGCCTCTAGATTTTTCAAATTTATGTGCGTATTTCTACCATTCGCTCGGCGGTGAGGGAAAGAAGAAACCTGCCCGTTTCGGATCGTTTCTGAAACGAGTAACCATGATTCGGTTGGTCTGGTTCCCCTGTTAAAGGATTGCGAACACAGTTGCGAAGGTCAGACGGCAGTCGCTTCATTGTGATTACCAGACTCCCCAAATCCTGAATCAAGGTCTAAGCATACCCCGGTAGACGTATGTAACTCTTTACTGAAACGACTCAGTGATCCGACTCAGCCAAATGATACACTGCTCCGATTCTCTAATGTTCGCTCCGAATGTATCATTTGACTCAAATGGATCTCGAGTTCGAGTGAACCTAATGGTCCGAATGAGCTGAATGATCCGATGAGCCGAATGGTCTGAATGAGCTGAATGATCCGAGTGAACCGAATGTTCCGAGTGAACTGAATGATCCGAATGAGCTGAATGATTCGAGTGAGTCAAATGATCCGAATAAGCGAAATAAATCACGGATCTATCTGAGAGTCAATGTTTCAAATGAAGCGTTTCACTGTACCGCATCTCTGCACTGATCCAGATGCAAATGTTCCAATCTTTTGAAAGATACTTTTTTTCCAGGTCTAGTACCCCGGGCTCCAGAGCGACAGTTTAAGACGCAACCGAAAATTACAGATGAGAAGATTGGGCCGTCCAACAGGCCGGATGAGGAGCCTAAAGGGATTAGTCATATGCGACTGTCAGATGTTTTAACATAGCTTATCCTACAATCATGTGTGACTGGCGCATTTAGTATTTGGTGGCTCATTCAAACAAACTCATTTACATTCACAATTTGTTGTAACGAAACAACAGATGACGTGCTTTATTTCAAAATGAAAGATGTTGTGTTGAAATAACGTTTAACATCTTATTTCCATTTTTTTTTCAAATACAGATTGTTACTTCAATGAATGTTGAGCAGCTCTTGATGTTTTTTTTATTACCGCCCGAAACAGGTGAAGACTAGAGCATTCGTGGTGGTTTTTTTATGTGATAGAAAGAAAGAAAGAACACATTTATTATATGTTAGAAATAAGAACTAATTATTTTAATTTAAATCGGTGCTCAGTACTTTTAATCTGAGCAATGTTTTTTGCGCATGTGAGTTGGATGGGATGAACCGGAGGAACACTGTCCCGAAGAGTCACCGACTATTAGAGCAAATGAGCTTACCTTAGTTGGTTAATGTCGTATGTTTAGACTATTAAATTAAGCACTCAACATTATGAACTCTGTGGATAACTTTTTGGCCTAATATTTAAATGTGATTTGTCTTATTTTGTAAACTGTACTTTATTATGTCAAAGACTGTTGTTGTTCCTTAATAAATAAATAAAAAAAATACATCACAATACAGAACATACAGCAGTTGTAAACAGATCACAATTTTGCACAAACAGAAAACAATTAAAAATACATTTAAAATAACAAAAATATATACAACCATGTCCAGATAGTGTCAAATGAATATTATAGTGTGTTTTGACGTCTAGTATAAATGGCCCTCACTCAGCTTATATCACAGCCCAGACAAAGGCCATGACGCCGGTTTTCAGTGAGACCAGCTGAGTGAGTGCCACGGACGCTTGTCTAGTGTATTTTGTGTACCTAACGTGTATGTATGTAATGTGGGTATATAATACTTACATTTGTCTAACTATATCTGGTAAGAAGAAAATATCAAATAATAATGAGATTATTATAATGAATAAATAGGAGTGTATCTACAGTTTACATGGCTACTGGACGAGAAATCGATGAACGCGCATCAGTCTGCACTGCCACTGGATGCGCAATGGTTGCCAAATATGACAGACGGATCACCTAAACGATTGCTGCCGCCCATGGGCACCTGCGATACCAGTGCGATTCACAAGTGCACTACCAACCTTTAAACCCCCTTTCCCCCGAATTGGGCCTCTAGTACCCTCACTCACGCAGCGAAACACAACACAGTGCTGCTTCACGCCGATTTTCTGTGAGGCCGTGGTATCACTCCGGTCGTGCCAGCCCATTCATACCGAAGCGTGGCTCTCCCACGGTTAATAAAATTCTAGGATATGATGTTTTTTTTATTACAACCCAAAAACTGTTAAAGACTAGAGTACTTCGTGGTGGTATCTGTGTGATCAAAGTAATTACCTATAAGAATAGGTAAGTACTAGCGTTAGTGCGGACCAACTAGGCCTAGACCTAAAGCAGACCATCGAAGCTCAATAAGATTCATCAGTCACTTGAAAATTACGAGTAGTGTCTAAGAAAAAAAATAGTTAAGGGGAAAGTGGACTCCGCCACACATGTCTATCAAGTCCTTTTAATTATGAGACTCTTGAGTTCGTAACTGCCGACTGTAGAATCTCAGTGAGCTTCATTGGTAACTGAAATGAATATTGTAAAAATGTGAAGGTGAGTACCGCATTTCGTATTAGGCGCTCGAACGACATGAAATATCGTCAATTCTTTCTAGACTTGTATTGTAAAAAACCGATATGGATATTATTTATTAAATTTCTTGAGTTTTGTTGATCTTCTCCTATTTTATATCCTACTCAAACCTACCTACATAACCCCTCATTATGATTCACGCCTAATACGAAGTGCGGTGCTAACCTGTATATAATATTCATTTCAGTTTTTTTATTAACAAAGTTAATTCTAGAATGCATTACAAAAAAAAAAAATTTACAATAGTTACACGTGTTGACTACAGATGTACAAATACAACTATAGTATATACCAAATACAAATAGGTAAGTGAGTATCGTCATACAGTATAATTGCTATTGTATTTTGTCGATTAAAATATGCGGCATAATGGTCACGTTTTTCTTTTATTTATTGAATCATGATTCAAACTCTTTATCTTTTGTGTAATACAACACCCTGTTGCTTAGACGTACCATTTAAATCAGCATTAGTTTAAGCGACTTTACTTATTTTGCCTCCGAAAGAGTCTTCCTAGTTATTGATTTAGAGCTTACGCAGAACAAACTCAACGACGTGTTTCAGTGATAGATACCTCTCTCTCAGTGATCGTGACTCCTTCCGATTTTGACGACCAGCTGTCGCCATCAGCTGCGCTCTGCCGCTCGGTGCAGGGAGTGCTTATCGGGATCTCGAGCTGTTCCGCTATCTGGTCAGACCATCGCTGGGGACTACGGCCTCTTGATCTTCTCCCTTCCACTTACCCTGTCACAATCGAGCGCTCCAAGTTGTACCAACTCCTTCGTGCAATGTGTCCAAAATATTGCACGATACGTCGCAAACAGGTGGCAAGCGCTGAGTATACTCCATTTTTAATTCTTTATAGAATACAGTGATACCTAGTCAGGTAAATTTCTGGTCGACCCACCGATGTTGACTTTGGTATGCTTTCTTCACGACATGATCTTCATTCATCCTCTCGAATGCCAAGCTAACGAGGACCGTGCCCTTGGATCTCGCTGATGTGATGATGCTAGGTATTAATATCGTCGAGAACCCCAGCACCACACACGTCAGACAGCTATCAATGTACGGACGGGCGGTTTGGCCAAACTCCCGGCGAGCATATACTCGCCAGTCAAGAACTTCTATTTTTAATAATTCAATACAAGTAAATTCATAGTCAACTATCCGGCCTTTTTCTAATACAACAATTCAAGAATCCCCAATACTGGATGTATCTACAATCAATGCCGAATCTCTATTTTGGCATTTGTGAGGATCCTCCAACCTTCGTAGACTTATTTTATTAGTCCCAGAATTCCGCATTAAATTTACCTTTCTGCCAAGATGATTCAAAAGCGACATTTCCTGATTCCTGATACAAATTTTTGATCACTAATTTCAACATTAAAACTAGTCTCGCATTGTTCTTTTTTATATTCTACTTAATGTTTTTAATGTTCCAAATTTTCACACGCTATTTCGGATTTTCCGAACCTTCCTCATCCTTTACAAATGTTTGTTAAGCTGAATTTATAATTTATGTTAATTTCTGATTCATAAATCAGTCATACGTATGAAAACATGTAAGTAAGTAGGTATTTTCTGCCTGAAGGTTGCTAAATTGTAGTACTGAAGCCTGTTAGTGAACTCCGACCAATTAGACATTATGTAGAATATTAATATTACAATGTACAAGTTTAGCTTTTACAATGTGAAATTCTTATTTAGCATCTGGTGGCTTCGAGTCGGTGGGCTATTGGGAGGAACTTTAGGTTTGTCCTAGGGGCCCGTAGGCGTCGTTTTTTATGCTACCTTTTGTATACCTAGTTGTAATAGATAGATAGATACTCTTTATTGCACAACATACAAAACTTAAGAGCTAGGTATACAGAGATACAATGGAGGATACCACGCAATGTTTGTTGGAGTTTTTTTTAATTATATTTTTATTGCTAAATGCCTTTTTATTCTTCTGTCTTCCGATTATGAATTAATTGTACCTTATTATTAATTTGCTTTGTTTTATGTGTTTATGTGTTTCAGCTGGAATACGAATAAACGATTTATTTATCTATGTAATAGCGTTGCATAACAACTATTATTTTTTGGAGTACGTCGTTTTGTATACTAGTTTACACATTGCATGAGCTACCACCGCCGATTTTCGTTAGAAGACCATGTCGTAAAAGTAGAATGCATGATATGCGCGCTGAAACCACAGAATACCTACATTCTTATTTTGTGCCGAAACCTCAAAACTATGGATATGGTGTATCAGGAGACCGGACAGCTTTGAACGCAGACTGGCTGAAATGAATGAAATACCCTTTTAGTTTTCATGACTCAGAAAATTTTAAGGAACTAGGTACAGAAAGATTATGAGTCTTAGGCTGGGTTTGACCAATCTTTATCAGATTTGTTTAGAATGATAGCGCTATACCATATTATTATCGGAATAATCTTGGTCGAATCGGCCCTTATTCATAAATGTTTGTTAAACCTTTATTAACTAAAAAACTTATTAACTAAAAAACGCTGTGTGGTCCCCGGCAGAGTAGAATAGGCCACCCTCACTCTTACCGAGGTATCGTAAAAGGTGACTAAGGTAAAGCTGCTGGCATGATAATCAGCACCAAGAGAAGGAAAAATCCAAGCGCCAAGCGTGGTGAGTATGGAAATCACCCCTCTTGTGATTGAGGGAGGCCCGTGCCCCAGCAATGTGAACTTAAATGGGCTGACGATGACGATGAACTAAAAACGGCTTATAAGGCAGTTTTCATTCTTATTTTTTTTAAACTTGTATTTTCTGTTGGTTCAAAACTTCAACTGCTCTGTAACACCGTTTTAGCTAACAAAGGTTATGGTGAATAAAGCCCTGTATGTACATAAACGCGCCCCATGTGTATCACCTTATTTCTAACAGATGTTTGATTTGTTCTGTGCCGCGTTATTTTTTTTTATGTAATAGGTAGGCAGACGAACAGACGCATCATCTGATGGTAAGCAATTGCCGCCGCCCATGGACACCCGCGACACCAGTGGAGTTAAAAGTGCGCTGCCAACCTTTAAATCCCCCTCTCCCCCGAATCGGGCGTCCGGTACCCTCACTCACGCAGCGAAATACAGCACAGTGCTGCTTCACGCTGGTTTTCTGTGAGGGCGTCTGTGTTATCTATGTAGATATCGCATACTTAGTTAACCAAACTTCTTAATCCACTTGCTTGGATCAAATACTCGTCAAACCTGTCATCACATAAAATAATACGCTACCTGAAGAATAAACTCAAATTTATAGTTTTCGGTTTACCGCAGTTTTTTTATGCAGTGACACAGTATATTGGCTCGCCTAAGCCTGTTAGCAAAAAGAGAGCCCACGTTGCAATTACAACGGATGCGATGGCATCCCTTACGTAGTCACTGCCATGCTGGCCTGCGAGATGCTTCTTCATGCTTCGTTTGATGGAATCCATATTGTAGGAAGGAGGCAATACATGCGCCGGCAACGGGCTCAATTTCTTAATGCTATGGAAGAAATAGGAGCTGACAATTTTCTTACACAGGATTGTTGGAAAACACAAAAGTACAGCTATTATTTTTACCTCAATAGACTTAAACTATATTTGCAGTTTATTTAATAAAGTATTGTATTTTAAAATTAAATTTATTTAGTCTTTCTTCACTAGAAGGAAATTTCAAGTTAAGATATAAGTTACCTATATTTAATCAGATGGTCGATCTCCTCGTACTGGTGATTTAAATTGCTTTATGAAATGAATCTTGATAATACTTTAAAATAAATATGACTAGTTTAATAAATATTTTTCATTATTGTGTTATGTGACTCATCATTATTGCGTCTAACTGCCGCACTCAGGATCGTTGATTAACTTAGTTGGCTACTTAAGGGTCACCTTAAGTAGCCGTCAGGGTAGGGCACACTAGCGACGCCAATCGATTTTAATTTTTAGCTACTAAACCGCATCTATTTTAAACAAGTTCGGGGTCACAACCTCTCGGCAAACATTTATACTATTTACTAAATAACCATGCACAAATCTAAGGTGACGACCTTAAGAAAAAAAATTGACACTTATTTCTCTACGCATAAAATCTAACGACTCTAAAGTTAATGAACATTAGCTTAAATAACGCCTCTGATTGCGGCCGAGTCTTTTCGCTTTTGGTTGGTGACTTATTAATCATTCAGGAATGGACTTTTCTATTGAAACCGACTTATTACCTACTTTAGTGGTGAGAAAATATTTTATACGAATAAGTATGTTACGCATTGTCAATGTAGCGGGTGTGTTTGTTTTCCACTGAGTCGTAAATGAGTAATAAACAGACAGGTGCATGGTTTGAAGACAATGTGTACCTAAGTGACTTTCGAAACTAGCGGAGGAAACTGCATGACAAATTCTACGTAGTAGTTTTGATACAAAATATACTTCAAAATGCATTGTGAAAGATTTTGTTATTTTTTTTTTTGGACGGTATAAGATGAATATTGTAATTAATTTGAACATGACGGCAACAAAAACTATGACTTTTTCTTAGTCGGACACTCTTGTCTGCCAAGAGTCCTAGCTGTTGATGCACAGGGCTGTCTCCATTTTTGTTGACTTTGTGTCGAATACTATGATCTATGATCAAGTGGATCTAAACCTTCATCATCATCATTTCAGCCGACGTCCACTGCTGGACATAGGCCTCCCCCAATGTTCTCCACACAGATCGGTCCTGTGCCGCCCGCATCCAATGGATTCCCACGACCTTCACCAGATCGTCGGTCCACGTTGTGGGGGGCCTGCCACGGCTGAGACTTCCTGTACGTGGCCTCCACTTGAGGACCTTTCCGTCCCCCGGCCGTCTGTTCTCCTCGCTATGCGCCCTGCCCATTGCCACTTGAGGCATGCAATCCTTTGGGCTAAGTCTGTGACCTTAGTTCTCCTGCGGATCTCATCATTTCTGATACGATCACGCAGGGAGACTCCGAGCATAGCCCTCTCCATGGCTCTCTGGGTGACTTTGAGCCTCCTTAATCGGCACATTGTAAGCGGCCACGTTTCGGTTCCGTATGTCATCACACACACGCATTGAAATATGCTGGGCCGAAAATATGCTGAGTAGCTTCCCGAACGCTGCCCAGCCGTGTTGGATTCGTCGATCGACTTCTTTCTGGAAGTTGGACTTGGAACTAAACCTTACATTAATGGATACATACTACCATTGTAGAAGGTATCTACCCATAAATACGAGTACACACAGGCAGAACACTTTGCAAGTTTGTCAGTAGGTACATGACCGCCCAGCTTTTATTGTTTATCTCTTCCATGACACCATATAATTTATGGACTCAATAAACATGTCATAAATCTTGAAACTTGATCAAAGACAACATTTGTTACATGTGACAGGTATCTCTAAGATAGCTGGGGCCAGATAGGCCTTAGCGAAACGCGGTCTTCCGTCCTGGGGCTAAGTATTTTTAGAAATTAGATTATTGAATGAGTTTGTCTGATCCCCGCGAGGGATTCCCGCGACTTTCACCAGATTGTCGGCCACCTTTGCTGTCTAGTTCCACGTTTACTCTTAAATGTATGTGAGATATACCTTTATGAATTTCTATTTCTCACCGACTTCAAAAAACAAAGAAGGTTCTCAATTCGACATGTATATATATATTTTTTGTTTGTACGTCGATAACTTTGCCATTTATGAACCGATTTAGATGATTCTTTTTTAGTTGGAAAGTAGATTGGTACCAAGATCAGGATATCAGGATCTGATGATGGGATCCTGGAAAAATTGAGGGGAACTTTCAAATTTTATAGGGACATGTAATGTTTTTGTACCTTATTACAAAACTGTATTTACGCCTGACTGTGTTAATTTTGTGGCTCTGCTGATGAAGGAAGGTCAACTCCTCAACCGTAAGGAGCTAAAGAATAACTCTCTTAATACTGTACTCACAATTAGTTTTATAGTTATTTCGCAGAACATTTTTTTAGTACATGAACTAGTCACTATTTGAAAAAAATCAAGTCACGTACCTATATGTAAGTAGTCAGAGTCTTAATAGTCAACCAAAGCCCACGCAAAAAAGAAGGTTAGTTTAGGAAACTGTTCTACTTTAATCGATCAAATTCGATTCTAAGTTCGATGGCCCAAATTGTGATTACATAACCGATCACCTTACGCGTTACAAGATGTCCTTTTTTTGGTTTCGCAGGGGGAATGAAGCCGGCTCATGAGATGAGCCGACTTCCTTAAGAATACCAGACCACCGGGGGGTCGGCCGGTCACAAAATGTCCTGAGCAGTGCCCATATTCCATACAAAGTCCATGACAGAATGTTGAAACCATAACCAATTTGCTTAATTAAGAACACCTAAATCCTACAATCTTCGATGGGCTGAAATACATCGATTAGACCACTGAACGCATTACTAAACCGACGAAATTTGGTAGTACTTGATTCGACATGAGCTGTTGATAGTCTCGTCAATATTGTAGGTTTATTTACAATATCCAGTGGTAATATTATTACAAATATTTGACAACCAGTTAAGATGAAACTTCTTAATCAATATTTGATATTTTTAAAGATTTTTTTTTACAATTTATTCTTAGGTAAATCACGCACTTAAAAATGTCATTTTTTAAAATATCAACAACGGATATGCATCAGTATGAATTTATTGTGATTACTGATGTAAATGAGGATTTAAAGTGGAAATTCTTGTACACAAACTGTTGATACGATCTAAACACGATGATTATAATCTTTCATAACTACAATGTTATACATAAAAAATATAAATGACGCCAGACCATTCACACCAGTCACCTACATTGCCCCAAACTAGGTCATTCTTTTTTTTTACCTTTCTGCGATACGTAGGGTTATAATTTTAGCAGTCTATAAATATATATATAGAAGGTGATATTTAATACATATTATATAGTTATAGCAGAAGCTGAGCCACCTCCTTTTGCTTATTTATTATGGACTTAATTTACCCACTTCTATGTTTCTTATATAAAACTTGAGGCTTGTCGAGCTCTTCGTTATCAGATAGGTTGTGCAAGGTGGCAATATTGAATTTTCAGTCCACAAATCACAAAGTGAAGTCACTTCTGAAGTCTGAAACGTCTATTGAACAAACTATCAATATTCAATGCGAAAGAACACAAAGATCAAAGCGGAAACGCGGCAGGTTCGACATAGCGATGATTATTCTACATTCGTCTGCATTTGTTCACTACGCGATTCCACAGTCCGTTCTGGTGTCGGCCATCGAATCCCATCACAAAATCAAAGCAAACACCAACATTAACTAAGAAAACACACTCCGAATCTCCCTAGCTATTCCCGCGTGTCTTCAGTCCAAACGTCAAACTGACAGCTCCCTAAAATTAAAGTAAATGGCAATGGAATAGCCACAAAGTATCAATCATCGCTACACCGACTCTGCCCAAGGAAGTTCCTTGAGGTTTCCAAACATATTAGAAGGCGCCACTGTGCTGACGCTCCGACATATCGCACTCCCAGTCAAATATTGACCTAAGTCAAAATTGTTGAAGTAAATAACGCCCTTAAACATTTCATCTCGTGTTCATATGTGTGTGTATGTATTTACTAAATTCATTTTTTTTTTTGAAAGGTGGCAGACAAGCAAACGGATCGCCTGACGGTGAGCGATTGCCGCCGACAGTTTTTATTAGTTGAACTATTTTGATTTAGCATCTATCTACAATTTTAAGTTAGGTCTGTGTTTTACAGAGGGTGCGATATGTATCATATCTTAATAAGCAATAAACGTATTTGTATTTGTACTAAACTGCACGCGCTGACATTTTCTGTGAGTGCTAATTGACTATACTCGTAGCTGATGTAATTAATTACTCGTATATTTTTTGCAAGTTCATACTTCTCGTTTTACATTGTGTACTTGATAACTGATTTAGGCCAGGGACGCGATGAATAGGCACCGGTGGAGGCAGATCACACGTATGAGGTGCAACCCATCCCATCCACTTCCGTTTATGTCCACGATCATAAGCGAGCTACCGCAGAGAAAGACAACTTATTTAAATTAATAAACTTATAAATAAAGCCTTACCTTAATTTTCGTCAACCATACCCTCTTTATCGTATATTACTTACATTTTTGTATCACTTCTGTAATAATATCTTTGTTGACCCCACCCTGTCGTCGACCAAGGACTCTTTATAAGAACTTGGCCATTAAATCGATCAAAGTATGGATATTAAAAAATTAAGGATGAGAACCTTAGTTCTAGATAACTGAAATAATAGATAAACGAAATGAAAAACAATTACTGCAAACTAAATTTAAATTTAATGTACCTATATAAAGGTTTTAAAGAAAAGAAGACACCTGTGGCAGAGTCCCCAACGTGCTGGCTGCAGAAAACCTTTAATTTTAGTTATACCTAATCATTAGTACGGTCAGCATCAAAAGTACTTAAGTTAGTACTTAAGTGTTAAGGTACTTTTACATGACGACATGGTTGTCGAAGTAACATTTTTTACGAACCTCTTGGAAACTGCCTACAATAGGCAGAACAGTCACTTTGACATGGTACTTAAGTGTTAAGCTACTTTGATGCTGACCGTACAAACATTACAAATAAAAAGCAATTTTAAATTCTTTGATATCTTACAAGAATCTTCATAAAATACTAAATGAAATGTTTGATATATAATTTCATTATATGTAATATTTGTCTCAAATTAATTAATTCTTAGATTAATTAATTTACTCGTCCCTAAAAATGTGTCTAACACAAATTTTATTCAAATAACCATAAACTTGTTGTTTTCCTGTTAATTTGAGGCATGTTTGGATAAAAGCAGACGAGTATGTTGGACATTTCATGTATAAGATTAAATTAATTTATTATACAGGTAATCTCCACCTGACCTGTATGTATAAGGTCATCGTAAGATTATAGCGGATTAAGGGGAAATCCAAATATCTTTGTAACTGTCTCTGCTCGAGAACCCAGTCTACAGCTCAAAATTAATCAAAATTCTTACTTTTTTTTATTATTTCCAACTTCTTCTGCACGTCACCGTATCGTAGTATGCTAGTACACCTGTATATGTAAGTAGAGCAATAGAAAGCAATAGATTATATAGCATATAGAGTATCATATTGCACCAAATTAGTTTTTATTCACACTGAACTAGAGATACGTAAGTACTTATTGACCCAGTCATCTCTATATTTACATGTATTGCATAATTAAAAAGTAGTTACACCTATCCAATCCCGGAGTTACTATGTTAACGTGATCCGCTTCATAACAACTCCCTATATGGATGTGGGCCAGTGGATTTCCCAACGCCTCCCACATCTATGTTTTCCTACTACGCATCAACACAGAACAATAAAGTCGTTAAGTGCAAGGAGCGCTGAGAAGAGGGGATAGCGGCCGGCAGGACGTCGTCTCCGGCGGTCCGCAGTGGGTTTTCTGAAGGCTGTGGCACGAGCCGCATGCCAACACCGCCGCTGACCTCGGACGACCCTATTAAAACAAGATACATCGTCAACCAGACCTAGTATTACCGATATAGCCAACCATGAAGTTGTTCTTGGCTTGCGTCTGTGTGGCGGCGTTTGTGGGAAGTGTGCGGCCCGCGCCGGCGGAAGGATTTGTGTTCCCGGATGAACGGCGGGAGAAGAAGCTGGAACCGATTATTACTCCACCTGTTTTACCTGTTTTGGAACATTTGGAACGTGACCCGAGTACGTTGCTGCCGAGTGAGCGAGTGCAGAGCCGGTCGCGGCCGCAGGGTAAGCCGAGGTTCATCGGGGGCGGTTTCAACGTGGCTCCTTCGGGGAATGGAGGGCTGACGGCTAGCGTGAGCAGCAGTGGAAGCTTTGGAGGTGCCAGCCAGTCCGCTTCTCAGTCGTTTTCATTTGGATTCAATGAAGGGTTCAGTGCGTCTCACTCGGCTAGTCAAGCATCATCGTTCAATGGATTTGGGAGGTGAGTCTTTTATTTTAAAGCGATCACAAACTTTAATGAGATGATGATTAATTTGGACTTTGAAGCTATGTTTATAAAATTCTTCCGCTAATTCGTCTTCGTAATATGTAGTTATAAAAAAGTCCAATTAACCATCTAATTTAAATTTATTGTGTTTTTGGTAATGTACAGTGTACCTACGCTAGGCGTTGACCGCTTGCACACGCAGCGAGGAAGACGAAATTAATCCCTGCGTTCACGTAGCTTAGTGCAAGCGCTTTTCCCAACAGGATGTAGCTAGATTACATACCTACATATAAAAATATTCACAACTATCAAACTTTATTATTCATCACGTTTGCTCATTTTACTCTCGTGACAAACATTAGGTAGTACGACCTCACGTATTATCAGAATATTATGAAGCATTGACCTGTGACAGGAAGAACTTGACGAGCGGCATAAATTTATTTTACAATCATGTGACGAACAGAGATTTGACATTGACCTTTTCTAAGATCACTGTTTTCAAAATTCATCTGATCTTTTAATTAACGTATCTCTTTAATCACTCGACATTGGCAGAATTATAGATGTGTCGCATAACACAGTAGCAGCCACTAAAAAAAAACAAATTCATCTTTTTACAATTAATACCTAATATTTTCGTAAAGATAATACTTGATCATCTAAGGCTCATGGCAGACGGTAGAATATTGAAAGATGAATGACAGTTAAATTGTTCAAAATGGTCAGTAGGTTTGGAGGTAAGTAACTATTATACTCAAGCTATAGACACGTTGCTGATATTTTATTCATAGACATTGAACAAATTACTCTACGGTCTGCCACGAGACTTTGCGTTTAGTAGAGTTCGAATCGCATTTGGTCCGTTTTTTCCAGTTTTTTTTTTTGTAATATAACAGTAATTTTTACGCATTTTGCGAATTGTTCCACACTACTTCCGGGGTGTTAGATCAACTTTCCTACATGTTGGCTCTACTGGGAGAAGTGCCCAGACCAGTTGTTATGTGTTTGGTGGGAAGGTACTCATAAGCATCGCCTTAGGCTACGTTTAAAGATCGAAAGTTTATACATATTTGTGCTCATGTGAGATATTATATCTAGATTTTATAAGTAAAAAAAATATGTTATTTTTTTGTTAATTGGCAATTCGTCTTTTTACTTTTTGCATAAAACATTTATTATTATTGGTTAAAATTATACATTAAAGATAGGTAGGTACATGAGTAAATGGTTCTGTGGCGTATTTGATAGATACCCTGTGTCATACGCCAAATGTTGTGGGTTCGATGCACAAACATCCGTGTGATAAACACTTGTGATTTTCAGTGTGTACCTACTATATAATATATAATACAGTATTATATTTTTAATTTCTCTGTTGTCTGATACTAGAAAGGAATCAGTTCAATGATTGTATAGACAATTAAAAAACCTTAATTGTGAATGTCTTTTCTGCAATACCATGTAGAAAACACTATTAACTATAATTTCTACATGTTTAAAATATAAACCATTACTTAATTACACCCCAGGCTCTATGAGCAATAGCAAGATATGTAAGATACCAGAGTCAAGTTTAAAATCATGCATTGGTATGACATGAAACCGAAATATAAATATTCATGTAATGTCGCAATATTCTTATAACATCGTTTATGATATGAGAACTCCACATTTCCGTTATAAGAAACTTAATATTAAGCAAAAACAATTCGCACTGCTTAATAATGTTTTTTTTTTATTATATTGTCAAATATTTACCACCTTGATAGCATAGTGATAAAAGTATCTGCCCAAATCGATAAAGATTCCGGGTTCAGTACCCAATGTTGGCAATATAATTAGAATAAAGACTGTTTGTGAACGCAAAACGCCCCAGGAATGTCATCAAATGCCCATTACTTATACTGTTACTGCTACACCATGCTGGTTTTAGCTATTTTACTGAATTTACCGAAACATTACAGGAAGTGTCTTTTGGTTGGTCTAATGGTTTAAATACCGGACCATGATCTTGAGGTCCTGGGTTCGATTCCCGGGTCGAGCAAAGAGTATGTTTCGAGTTCTTCGAACATAGCTCGGGTTTGTGATCAACAATCCGCATTAGGCAAGCGTGGTGATTAAGCCTAATAGCATCTTAGTAGCGATTACTTGAATTCTATGATGGGAGAAGTTTATAGGCTGATACTTTACTTTACTTTTATAATAATTTAAGGATTTCATTAATCATTTTTCAAGTGTTTCATCGCCAACTCTTTTATGTGATATTTAGATGGCAAACGAGCAAATGGATCATCTGATATGATTTGATATATCTAACATGAGCTACCAATACATCATACAGTCCTAGGATCCAATCGAAGTCATCTCAGGACAGGAAAGAAAAGTTGCTTGATTGCCCTTTATATTTAAACCAGTTCCGCCGCACAAAATCCTGTTCGGGTAGACGACCGAAAGACAAAGAGAGACATTATGTTGTTTTTGTAAATGCCAAGCCCCGGAAAGGCCAATTTAGAGCAAACTATCATGATCTTAATGATTATTAAAGTCAGACAAAAAAACGTTTAACGACCGCTCCGCTTCAAGTGACCATGGAAACGAAAACTTAGGGCTAAGTTCCCAAAACATCAAGTCATCTTAGCGTGTCATTCAATTCTGGTGGCCAACAATATGAGACTGAAATTTGGTTGACTGACATTGACTGACTTTAATAAGCTTACATTTTCCAAAAAAGCCGGCAACCATCTGCAATCTTTTTGAGTTCATGTTCACGGGTGGCAGTGATCACTTGCACTTCATCATCAGCCCATTTAAGTCCCCACTGCTGGGGCACGGGCCTCCCTCAATCACATGAGGGGTAATTGCCATACTCACCACGCTTGGCAGACGGGTTGGCGAGGGTTTTGGTATAAATGCAGAGTTTTCCTTCTCTGGGTGCTGATGATCATGCATGCAGCTTTACCTTAGTCGCCTTTTACGACACCTCGGTAAGAGTGAGGGTGGCCTATTCTACTCTGCCGGGGACCACACGGCTAACTTGGACTTAGGTACTATTAAATAACCCGTATGCTCGTTTGCTTCCCTTCCTAATCATAAAAAAGTGAACAAGCTCACTATATAAAGATTAAAAAAAAATCATTAAAAAAAACAGTACGTCGTATTGTCGTCCTTGGGGAATGAATAACTGAAATAAGTTACTGGTAAATCTTTAACCGTGGAAGAACATGGGTAGTTCCACTCGAGTAGGTATATCACGACCTCACAGAAAACATGTGTAAGGCAGCGCTTGCGTTGTGTTGTGCCGAGTAAGTAAGGGTTCCGAAAGCCCATCCGCTGGGAATGGGTTGGCAACGTACTTTGGATTTCATGTGCGATGATTCTTCTGCTCGTCTGCCAATTATCACATAAAGAAACTTTGCACCCTGGCATTAATATGCACCCTAGAGCTAATAGTTTAGTATTAAAAGTTGTGAATATTCTATTTTATGTAATTTTTAAGCAGACTATTTAGCACTTGTTTCTTGTGATTTCAGTGGGCTCAGCAGCAGCCAGGCCAGCAGCCAAGCGGCCTCGTTCGGCGGATCATCGGTGTCTGGTGCCGCGTCATCATCAGCCGCCCTAGCCGGCAGTGGCTTCGGCGGCGGGGGCATTGGAGGTAGCGGCAGCCAAAGCGCTTCCACTGCTTTTGGGTTCAACTCGCTCAATGGGTTCCCGCAGTCTGATGTAAGTTACATTTCTTTTCTCGTGTCTACTGTTATAAAATGTTATTTGAAGTGTATGAAGTGTTAAAAATATTATTTTATACTTTGTAGTTCGCGGTTTAATGGCGGTTTTTTTCGTAGGTTTTTTAGTGTCTCATTTTTCGTGGCCATGCCATGCATTGAAAATGGGACCAATTTGGGAGTGTGTTCTTTCAAATAAAAAAAGAATTGTGCAAATCGGCTAGCAATTGGCGGAGAAATCGGTGACCATACATTTATTTATTTATTCTTTATTGCACAAGAAAATAAAGTACAATTGGCGGACTTAATGCTATACAGCATTCTCTACCAGTCAACCATTAGGCGATGCAGAAATATGTATGACGGCACAATAAATACATTAAAAATATAAAAAACATACAGTTGAGCCGTGTAGCCCCCGTGTAAACTCACTCTTACCGAGGCGTCGTAAAAGGCGACTAAGGTAAAGCTGATGGCATGATCATCAGCACCCAGAGAAGGAAAACTCTGCATTTATATCAAACCCTCGCCAACCCGTCTGTCAAGCGTGGTGAGTATGGCAATTACCTCTCATGTGATTGAAGGAGGCCCGTGCCCCAGCAGTGGGGACTTAAATGGGCTGACGATGACGATGATGATGCATTCTCGGCTTTGAACCACAACCACGATGGCAGGCGCGTTCTTATCCACTGATCTACCATCGCTCAATGAATTCCTAGGTTGATTAGCACAAAATACAAGGCCTATCATAATTTGATGGCGATCGAGTAGATTTCCGCAGTATAATGTGCTGAATGAATGCATATTATTTGGTTGACTGCCTCGGTGGCGCAGTGGTTAGTGGGTCGCACTTTAAAGCGACGGCTGCGTAAGTGGCCCTGGGTTTTATCTACGGGTCGGGCCAAAAATGTGTACCTAAGTTTTCGGTTAGAAATTCTTAGTGGCAGCCCGGAGTCTGGCAGCGGGCGGTCGTATACCCCCGTGTCTCGGAAAGCACGTTAAGCTGTTGGTCCTGCGCCCAATCCCTCTCCGGTCGTGTCACATCGGAATATGACCGTAAGGGAATAGAGAGAGCACTTGTGTTTGCGCACACACTAGAGCACTATAATATATCCTGCGTAAGTGGCCGATCGTTGAGATTGGCCGCAGTAGCCGTAATCGGTTGGAGGATATTATTTGGTTTGGATTGGGAAGTGGACATGTCTAGGTTTATCATGATATATTTCGGCCATCAATAACTTTAAAGTATGAATTATGCAACTACAATTTATTCAAGGCTCCATCTGTATTTACATATATTTCTAGATATACTTAAATACGAAATATATTAAGTATTTAATTTTTCCAGTCACATCAATCAATCAATCATGATCGATCACCATCTTTATTTGGCAACCGTTTTGATTATATTATAACATACTTTATTTTAATGGAGATCATTTATTATTGTTAATTGAATAAGAATTCTTCTAGTTGTCTTTGCAGCTTTTACCTCTTAATTAGTTACAAGTACCCTACACTGGTACTCGGCCGTGCCGTGTGGTCCCCGGCAGAGTAGAATAGGCCACCCTCACTCTTACCGAGGTGTCGTAAAAGGCGACTAAGGTAAAGCTGCTGGCATTATCATCAGCACCCAGAGAAGGAAAACTCTGAATTTATTCAAAACCCTCGCCAACCCGTCTGCCAAGCGTGGTGAGTATGGCAATTACCCCTCATGTGATTGAGGGAGGCTCGTGCCCCAGCAGTGGGGACTTAAATGAGCTGACGATGACCCTACACTGAACAAGTAACAAAAATCGTTTTATAATAAGACAATTTTTTAACGTGGGAAATTCACGCTTTGGCATGAATGGGCCTCACGGATAACCGGCGTGAAGCAGCGTCTCTACTGTGTTTCGCTGCGTGAGTGAGGGTATCGGAGGCCCAATCCGGGGGAAAGGGGGTTTAAATGTTGACAGCACACTTGTGGAGTCACAAGTGTGCTGTCAACTCGTGTGGCAAACAACATGTGTGCTCCACTGGTGTTTCGGGTGACCATGAGCCGCGGCAATCGTTTACCATCAGGAGATCCGTTTGCCCGTCTGACCCTATAACATAAAAAATCTTAATGCGATGGTTAATTTTTTAACTAGATAAATTATTATTTAGAAATCTACCCATAGTACACAATGAAGGCATTATGTGCAAAATAATGTATTAAATAGATACATAGTAAGTACCATACAAGAAATCTTATAATACTTGTAATAATAATAATAATTCGTTTATTTCAGGCAACAAGATACATTCAAAAATATTTCATTGTCCCATATAATAAATACCTTACGGTCTAACATATATACATAGTAAAATAAAATATACATTATAAAATATATATATATAAATTATTGCGTGCGGCGCGTAGAGTCAGCTGGTAGCCGTCCTCGAAACTTCCGAAAGACGACTTCCTGCGGCCAGAAGTCCTCCCTAATAAAGGTCGCTAGGCTAATATAAACGAATGTTCACCGCATAATAATTTTACTGAATTAATACTTTTCAATAAAATTATATCAGATAATAATTCTCACAATAATTCTCACAACATCTCATACGTTGACCTGATTCCGTACTAAGTAGCTTAAGCACTTGTGTTGTAACACAAGTGCTTAAGCTACTTATATCAGACAACAGAGGAACACAAATATATACTTAAATACACCCAGACATTGAACAAGTGTTCATCGCACGAATGTTTGTCCAGGGTGGGGATCGAACCCACGACCTTTGGCGTAGATAACTTAGTCTAAAGTCTTAGTCTTAAAAATATGTGTCTGCGTCAAAATTATGTGACTACTCGTAAAATTCATGAAAATTTGTGTCTTCTACTTATGAATTCAAGGAAAAAAAATCTGCACCAAACCTAATAACTGGCCGTTTGTTTTCAGTTCGGCTTCGATGACGTCGCATTCAACCTCAGACACCGCGGAGTCCCGAACTTCCCGTTCCCCGGCCCCTTCCTCAGGCCGAGGGAAGAGCGTCGGCGCAGGCGCAGCCGCCTTCAAGTCCGGCAAGGGCGGGCTTGGAAGGAACAGGGACGAATTCCTAACTGTGCTCGTTGCTAATTAGACAGGCCCTTACTCACTCCGATTGGCTTAGACCAAAATGTGTCATAGTCTCAGATAATACTCCTAAACTGGTCCTGATCATTCGCGGTTTCACGGCAGTCGACACAGAAATACACACAGATTTGGAAAATCCAGAGGCACATGCTCGGATTCGAGACACGACCCCATAGAAGGCGCATTATCCACTGAGCTACCTTTGTTTAATCTAACAGAAAATAACTCTTGCAACTTTAAGCAGTAGGCAGTTTGGATAACGGTCAAGCTAAAATGGGGTAAAGGCGTATTTGTTATTCCTTGTATTCAATGAAATTGATCTGTCTATAGATAGAGCTAAAGCGCTGTATCTCTATTCGGGAAAACATTTCTCGACGATAATAGATAAGGTAAAAAACCCAAATGGAATATTTATACAGGAAAAACAATTATTACCTAATGGATAATAACACCTTAAGACCTACCTAACTGAAAATGAATGGGTACGTCGAATTGTCAAAAATGTTACGTAAATAAAAAATATTCTCTATGATACAAAATGGGCGCTCAAAAACCATGAAGCCAGTTTATGATAACAAAAGTAACGTAATTTAAAGGAAACACCTTTCCCTTTTCAAACTGTGCCAATATACTAAAGCAAATTGAACTTATTAATTTACTACCACAGTTAAGTCTGTGTATTGCTTATTTATCACACGACACATTATCAGTAACCCACACTTGTCCACTGCTGTACATATGTCTCCCCTAATACACGCCATTGCCCCCGATTTTTGGCCACTCTCATCCAGCCCACACCAGCCAGCTTTCGAATGTCATCATCCCATCTTGTCGCAGGGCGTCCTACACTACGCTTACCGAGTCGCGGTCTCCACTCAAAGACTTTACGGCTCCAACGGCTGTCAGTTCTGCGGCTAATATAACCAGCCCATTGCCACTTCAGTTTGCTAATTCGGTGGGCTATGTCAAGACCTTGACAAGACGACACAGCTCTTTTAAAAAAAATGGTTAATGTTTATTAATCCATGGAGATGAAAAGGAGGTTAATTACGATGATTCATAATTAGGATTACTTAAGTACAACTATGGCAAACGTAGAATCGCAAAGTCGTATTTTATTGAATTGCAAGAGATTTTGTAAAGTTGAGATAGATACAATCACGGCCAAAAACTGGTTTCTTCATGTACTCGTATCTAATATTTCATCTAATTTGTATGACGAAATGCGATCTTTGCATAGATTTAAATAAATTAACAGCATTGATAAAAGACACGTGTAGTATACGAGTAGCTAAGTAGAGCAACCTACATTATTCAAAATGTTTAAATACTTAATCATAGTGAAATCATTAACTACATAAATAAGATTTATTTATAGTTGGTATTTTAAAATGCAATTTATTTGCAATTAAAATTTCATCTCGTATTCATGCGGGTATCCAACTCACATTAGTGTAGAGAAAACAGCAACCTGGAATGTGGAGGTTTTGAGGAGTGACACCTGAACACGAGATGAACTTTTTGAAAGTGCGTTATTTACTTAAGATTTACATATTTTTAGTATACATTCATTTCACAAGTCAATGATTTCTATCAGCATCTCAATTTGATTATTTAGTCCTTCTTATAAACTGTACAATTTGTAACCCTCTCCAGTCATATCACTGTAGTGTCCCATCGGAATATGAGGATAAGGGAATAGAGAGTGCACTTGTATTTGCGCACACACTTAAGCACTATAATATATCCTGCGTACGTGGCTCATCGTTGAGATTAGCCGCCGTAGCCGTAATTGGTTGGAGGATTATTATAATTTCCTAAATATTTGACTACATGTTTAGCCACTATCTCAAGTACGTGCCCATTTAGTAATAGACGCACTCGTAGCAATGTTGTAACTCCTTGTATGTGTAAATGTCCTTATGTATGTCACATGTATGTGCAGAATGCAACCAAAGCTAAGTCGGTTACCGATTTACAATGTCACAAAACTGGAATGTAGCGAGTGCTTCTTATGTAATGGGTAAATTCTGTATGAAGAAGCGAAAGTTGCACATGCCAGTAACAAGTGGTACTTAAATTATGAAAAAACAAGGTCTTAAAATTACATCAACTTACGTCATTCGGGTAGCATATTGTAATGTATATTTTATCGTCTTACAAGATACTTTATCACATATATTAATTTTGCAAAGATGTCAATAGCTCGTTAAAGACTTAATAGCAAGCCGAAAATGATATACGACAACTAGGTTTGTCATATTTTATTTTTAAGTTTTATAAAACCCAGATATTACTCATTTCTTTGTGTAGGTACTTAAGTAGGTATATCAGACAGGCTTTCCTACCGAAATCAATCAAATGTTCTTTATAACTCAACGGTTGTCCTATGGGCACCAGTAAATTCAGAATGGACATCCTCATTTCTGGTCTAAGTGCCGGCCATTTTTTTTGTAGTATTCGATAGTACTTCCTTCCTCCCCCCTCCATTTTTGACTCAAAAAACCAAGGATGCACATCCTTGGTTTTATTAAGTCAAAAATCAATATTTTCATACATTTTCAGTAACTAATCAAAACATTTTTTTAGTTATGACAAATTTTAACATTTGAACATCAAAGGGACAAGCCCTGACAGAATGCAGTGAATTTCTTTTTTCACCGGCACTTTCATCTGGACCAAAAATGTATGGAAGTCCGAGGATTACCTTTTGGTGTAATGATGTTTTGATGAATGCATATAATAATTACACCGTCAATCTTGATTGTTGGTGTGCGTTTTTGATATAGAATAACAACCTTTTATCGCTTAAACTGTTTAGTCAAACTTTTTACAAGGCCTTTATGTTCATCTCTTACACATTATATTAAGTAGGTTTCGTGTTAAAACGACCATAAAATTGATGGTGTGAAGTAATACATTAATACAGGGTATATCTGTGAACATTTACATGCCTTTTCACGTGTTATACCAACTATTATGAACATTTTGCTCTACGACTTTTCGAAGTTCGTGGAAATTTTTTCGACCAAGCCACGTGGCCGACTTTGTGTGAAAAGTAGATTTTTTTTATGCGAATTTCCAAAAGTCATAGAAAAAATGTTGTTCAGAATGGTTAGTAGAACACGTAGTAAAAGGGATGTAAATTTTCACAGATACACTCTGTATATTAAGTCGGCGGAAGATCAAAATAATGTTTAATATTAAAAGTTACGTAGTCATAGTTAGTCATTGCTCAAATGTTTATACTGAACGATTAACCAAGAGTTGTTAAATGCGAAGCATTGTACAAATGTTGTATAATACTTGACTGACATCTATTTATTAATTAGTAAATAAGACTATTTATTAATAAAAGTTCAAGAAGATTGTGTCTCATTGATTAATTACAGCGTTACGCTTTTTGTTGCTTTCTAAGAAGATTTTCTTGGAATTCAATACAGCTCAAACAGCGCTAACCTTCAAGAAAAGAGCAGTATTGCCAGTCTTAGTGTTCTCTACCGCCTCTATAATGGGGAATGCTCTGAATGAGTTATTTCAACTTATCCCATCCTCCCCTTTCCACTTCCGAACAACACGTGCTGGACAGCGTTGCCATGCGCATACCATCCAGACAATGGCGGCACGCACCAAGAGGTTTTGCTCCTCGTTTCTGCCCCGAGCCATCAAGACATGGAATGCCCTCCCAGCTCATGTGTTCCTTCTTCATACAATCCGGGGTCTTTTAGGCGGGGCGTGAAGCGGCAGCTCAGCAGGCAATCGGGGTGAGGATGGCAGACTCAATGGGTACTTTGTTAGTTCTTTTGTGCCTGTCAGCCTTATATTTGGATTTCACGGCCGCTTACCATCAGGCGGAGTGAGGTCATCCTGATTGGCATTTCTATGAAAAAAAAAGTCATTCGTCATCGTCATCATCGTCAGCCCATTTAAGTCCCCACTGCTGGGGCACGGGCCTCCCTCAATCACATGAGGGGTAATTGCTATACTCCCCACGTTTGGCAGACGAGTTTGCGAGGGTTTTGATATAAATACAGAGTTTTCCTTCTTTGGGTGCTGATGATCATGCCAGCAGCTTTACCTTAGTCGCCTTTTACGACACCTCGGTAAGAGCGAGGGTGGCCTATTCTACTCTACCGGGGACCACACCCAAAAAAAAGGATTTTTTTTTATAAGGCCGGCAGTGCACTTGTTACACCTCTGGTGCTGCAGGTGTCTATGGAAGGCGGTAATCACTTACCATCAGGTGACTTGTTTGCCTCCTTTCTCATAAAAAAACATTGCAAAGCAAGTAGCAGTATGTAAATGCTAACCATCCTAGGTCGGAACTAGGTTGAGTTATAATGGCACTTACACTTATTTAAAAAAAAACATTTATTTCAGGCTTCGCCCATAATAATATTAGTATACAAAAATATTTAAAAACTATGTTAGTAGAACCACAACCAATTAATTTAGGTATCTGCCGCGCGCTGCGACCCCGGGCAAGCGCACATGCACTTGGAGCCAGTGCCGCAGAAAGGGGCTGTCCGGCTTCTGGCTGAGCAGGCTCAGGATGGTGTTGAGGCTCCCGCGCTTGATTGCGCGAGGTGGATTTGATACAGCAAAAGTATAAACTAATTAGGTATTCCTTCAATCTCGAGATTAATTTCAAAGAGATAATATAATGTCGTGATTTTTTGAATCGAAAGTACTTAGTTTTTATGTGATAGGTCTTCTTCTTCTTCTATAGCCTGTTTCAACTGTCTCAGTATAGGCCTCCTTCATCATTTTCCATTCCTTCCGGCATTGCGCTTTTTGCATCCAGTTTGAGCCAGTCACTCTTTTCACGTCGTACCTCCAGCGCATCTGAGGTCTTCCTTGAGGGCGTTTATTTCCCCGCGGCTTCCACTCGAGAAGACCCTACATCATGATGCCTCATTGCGGGCAATATGTCCTGCCCACCTCCACTTTAAGTGCGCCACTGTTTCTGTTACATCTGCGACTTTGCTTTGCTCTCGAACAATACAAACAAATGGCTTCGAGAGCAAAGCAAAGTCGCAGATGTGATAGGTAATTCAAACAATTGCCTTAACCAAAGACCAGACACAATTTCTAACTGGCGTAGCGGAGACGGTCGCATTTCTAGAAGGGGGTAAAATAGAGTACCTACCTATCTCTTGCAGTAATAAAGGAGATATTGTCAAAATTATTCTTTGGAATGTCCATTACAAATCCCGGGAAGATCCATATTAATATGTTTTTACATATCGATGCAAGTACCTACCTAATTCCGGCCTCTGCTTAGAATCATCGTAACGGGTAATTCCCGGTTGCGCCCAAAGTTTTCGCTTGGGAGCGCGGGTTGCGCTTGGATAATGATCCAGAATTGGAAATCTAGTTACGACAATGAAGTAACTGCTATGCCTTGAATCCCTTGGATGTGGGCGGCACAAGACCGATCTGTTTGGAGATCAGTGGGGGAGACCCATGTCTAGCAGTGGTTGAAATGATGATGATGACTGCCATCTTACCTTCTCAATCTAGGTCTATAGACTCTTCCCCATCCTCCCCAACTGGGCCTTTGGTTCTCACTTGACAAAGCACAGCGCAGTAAGGTGTTGTAAGAAAAAGTGGTGATGGTTGATGTTATTGGTAATTGAGAAAAAACGAGTACCTCTTACCTACGAGTATTTACTACTAAAAACGCCTGCTCATAACGCCTGCAAATTAAATTAATCATTTATCATCGACAACCAAATAGTACCTACCGATAGCATCAGGCGTTTACATAATCAATAATGTATAGACATCCACACAACAATGTTTAGAAACCTGTCAAAATACTTCAATAAACTCCACCTTTGCGACAAGGCTATTCTGACGGAAAAAATACTTTGTGCATTGAAATGTCAGTAAACATTTTGGAAGGTAGCAGGGCAAAAATATGGCTTTAGTTCCAATTGAGACCACCGAACAAAAAAGTTAGATGATATTAATTTTCGTATCAAATATGGAGAAATCAAAAATATTCCTGTATTCTCACCTTACGCAAATCCAGACAAATAAATACAAATACATATCCTTTATTACCCGACTACGGCGAAGCAAAAAGGAGGGTTATGATTTTGACCTGTATGTATGTATGGTTGTTCATCTGTTCCCTTATAACTTCTAAACTAGTTATTATATTGGAACAAATGAGGTGTTGTTAAAAGCGTCTTGATTGTCTTCTGGTTATACGCTACATGACGTCACGTTAAATTGACTACAGCGCTCTCTAGGGGATTTAGAGTAAGGAACTAAAAAAAATTTTTGGTGGGTTATCAAATAAAAGAGCTTTTATACATAACTAAAAATATGTTCATCGACAGCCCATTTAAGTCCCCACTGCTGGGACACGGGCCTCCCTCAATCACATGAGGGGTAAGCGTATTTTTTTGGTTATTATTTGATAGAAATGGGGTGATCCCTACGTCTTATAGCCACTGCGACCAGTAGATGATCTATTGTGGCAGCAGTGTTTTTTTGGTAGTCGGGTTTAAGTTTTTAAACTCCATATTTTTTGCATAATATGGGTAGGTATAAAAAGCTGTTAAGTTTTGTACAATGATCCTGAACCCATGTCATGAATGAATGTCATGGAATCCGAATAAAAAAAAAAGATAAATGAAACCTGCCCAGTATCTGAAAGTGCAACATGTTATCTTGTGAAATATAATATAAAAGATTCGTAGAGTGACTTACCATGTCAATTTTATTTTTAATTTTACAACGACAAAGATTCTAAACGAAATGAGTGAAGTGACAAAATATACCCACTATTCTCATGTAGGTACCTATTCCTTCTTCATAATATATAACCAACAGTGTGCAGTATAATATATCTACACTCACGAGCAACCAAATCGACTCAGGACCAAAATTTCATACAAACATAATAACTTCGGAGGCCTATAAATATGAAAGTATATGGAGCCCAATTCTCGGGCTCGTGACATTTATTTTCATACGACATATATCACTAAAACATATTTTTTTTGTGTGGTTTTCAGGTGATATCCGCCATGTTTTCAAAATATCACGAGCACGAGAATTAGGCTCATGTGCTTTAATGATAATTTTAATCGATTTGTAAATCGATGTCAAAAATATTTTTCTTTTAGTTAATCGTCACCAAGCCACAAGCCTCCAGAAATATGCCAATTTTCATAAAAATAGGATTAAGCAAGTTGGCTGTGTTCCTCAATGCAATCTCAATATGGGATGTGTAAATCGTAAATTCCTTTTTTTTAAGAAGTCGGCACGTTTCTGTAATCTGTTAAAATACTTAATTGAAATTTTAATACTTTTGAAATCGATTTACAATAAATCACTAAAGCACAGATACTTTCATATTTATAGGCCTCTGAAATTATGTAAGTAGTATGTTTGTTTGCAAATTAGGTCCGGAGTCGATTTTTTTTGCTCGCGACTGTACATATTTAAGTACAAATAGGTATTTAAGGTATTTATCAGTAATCTTCACTTAGCTACCACCAAAGCACATTAATAGCAGTACATTAGAGTTCCTCAAAACCGCCATTAAACGTATGGAGGGGCATTTAGCAAGAGATCAGAATAAATGCTGAATTTTAATGTAAAGTATAATTAGTATAAAACGATGCAAAAACCTCGTGACATGGTCGGGCTCGCCAGAACCGGTCCGAAGCCACTCGGGTAAAAATATCTCGCTCCATGTGAACGTAGAGTTCGTCCTACTATTCTGATAATGAATACTTTCAAACTAGGTATAGGTGTACTGAATAACCCTTTAATTTGGTGTTGCTATCGTAAGGGAAAGTAAAAATTGGGATTCCTTGTCATCCTTTTTTTTAATAATGGCTCTGCGTCTTGCCACCACTTGCCAAAAAAAAATACTTGGGAAAAAAAGTAAAATTTACTCCAATAAATATAGTAAAAAATTGAATTTTTAATAAAAAAGGATTAAGTGTTAATCCAGTAAATAAAGGATATCAATGAATGTCAAGTGATTAAAGAGACACGTTTCTTTTCTTGTTGAAATTGTGATGCGAGTTGGTGAAGAGTTTGATATTATTATTTTAAAAAATAAATATATTTAAATACTGACAGACCACCACCTAAAACAAACAAAACAGTACAGTAGACAACATAGAATAACTTGGATCCTTATTTTAAGAAAGAAAGAAAAAACATTTAGTGACTATCGCGACTTTGTAGTATTTATTTTAATTGTAAATTTTTAAATTAACTACCCATGTCAGGGATGCATGCTTTTAGGTAATAGTTCTGTACTAAGCTTCTTATACAAATGTTTTGATCTTCTATTAACTGTTATCTGCAATGTATCCTTATATCAATAAAATAAAAAATAAAATAAAACTTCACAGCACAGAGAGCAACATGATAGAACATAGAACAAGTTTACAGTATTATAAGTATGATACAATAGGCACTCATGACACGACGTGGTTACAAGGAAGACAAGTAGTAGATATACAAGAAAAGGTGTGAGTGTATGTGGTCAATTTGCTGTCACAGCATTTGCTGCTACGGCATTATCTTTAATAGCAGCATTTTATTTTAATATTAACCCTTACCTTACCAACCATATTTTTATGAGTATATGGCTGACGAGCAGACGGATCACCGGATGGTAAGTGCTTGCCGCCGCTAATGGACACCCGCAACACCACAATTGTGGTGCCAACCTTTGAACTTTTATCACTTGGCAATTATTGGTATGAAAATGAAGACTTAACATAAGTGGGCATTAATTACATATACAAATACGAAATTCTCACGGAAGATCATTTATCTCCTTTAGGTTCAATGAAATCTCCAGCACTAAGTCTAAGACTAAGCGATTATAAAAAGTGGCCACAAAAACTAACTACAGTCGGGGACATTAGATGATCATTTAACTCATTTAATTATTATTGTTAGGTATTTGATTTCAAATGTTTTAACTATTTTGTTAGGTAGGTACTTCAGGATATGAAAGACGTTTCTGTAGCCCAGCCTATGAACTACACTTTTGATTCGAAATGTTACGTACGTTATGTTACTTCGCTTAATTTAAATTTCGCAACTTCGTAGAGATATGGTTTCGATTAATTGAGTGAGAATTTGTTAAAACATACTCAAACAGTTTCCGCAATTACGGAGGTCTAATTTTAGAAGCATTATCTTTAGGTCTTATACCATATGGGGCATAGATAGCTATAGATTTTATATCTATTTCGTTACCAAGTTGGCTGTTGTAAGTCTCATATTTGCTTATATTTGAAATAGGAACATGAAGAACAAATGTATGTCTTCATCATCCAATTAGTGCTCGATGCGAGAGGTCGGCAATGAGTAAATATTACGACAAATAATGTTTGTGATCAAATTTCACACAACGTATAAAATCCTTGGCTTAGATCAACATGCTTCATAAGTTCGTTGCTTATATCAGTGAAAGGACGCTTAACTTATACCTCGAAATACTCGGTAAAGTTACTTAACGAGATTCCGAAAATAATATTTTTTACTAAATTTTCGTTAAATATTATATGGTAATTAAATCTTTACTCAATTGAATGTAACCGTAATAATTTTAGCTATAAGAGGTCTCTAAGTGATGCTATGAATCTCAAAGTGTATTCGACAATTGATAAATAAAAAATAGTAATTAATATTTTCACAGCTTCACTTACATTGATCTGACTCCGAGATAGGTAGCTCCAGTATCTGTTACGGATGTCAGAACCAACAGTGGAATTACATTTTGTAAATACATACTCATAATAAATACATAGAAAATACAGAAACAGATGCACACAAATGTTCTTAATGTGCGGAGATCGAACCCGCAACCCTTGAACCAGAGTCAGCGTTCACTACCACTGATCCAAACGGGTCATTGATAAGTAACGAAGATTTCTGTAGCTTGTGATCTTTTTCTTGTCGCAGTATAAATATTTGAAAGTGTAGCATGTCCTGACCGCGTCAGTACTGATGCCCATTCTGCTGTCAGCCTCCATCGAACAATGCCCATCCAGGATGCGCACTGCGGCACGTAGCCGCGTAGCATCAGATTACAAATGACCCTTAAGTTGGATCATCGCCAGAGAACGAGTATATGAGCAGCATGAGTATCAAACTTTGAACTACCCGTTTGCATGCGGTCATCATATTACTCATCACATGTCTCAAATAGGACCGTAATGCTACTTATTTGCTAGATCGCGACATGGTAGGCGTATAATAAATTTAGGAGAAAATAAACAAAAGCTTTTTAATTATCTTTTGTTAACTTTTCTTCCAGTAAAGAGCATAATTATTACCTACTCAAAGGCAATATACATAAGTAGATAGGTAATAATTATATAAAATACTTCAAGTGCTGTGCCATTATTATTATTATTATATATTTTTAAGCCTTGGCTTTCTCCAACCTTTGAAAAAGGCGGGAAAACATATACCCATGACACGGACCTCAGTCAAGCGTCATGGTACCTATTGAGTGTGGTGGTTCCGGATGATAAAAACTTTCGAGTAATTCTACATGTATTAAGTATACTGGCTTTTTAGAGGAGATAAGTGGTTTTTGTGGGGATTTTGAGAGGTGTCGTAAAAGGCGACTAAGGTAAACCTGCTGGCATGATCATCAGCACCCAGAGAAGGAAAACTCTGCATTAATATCAAAACCCTCGCCAACCCGTCTGCCAAGCGTGGTGAGTATGGCAATCACCCCTCATGTGATTGAGGGAAGCCCGTGCCCCAGCAGTGGGGACTTAAAGGGGCTGATGATGATGATGTGAGGATTTTCAATATTTCTAGACTCTTACTTTTTGGGATCACTCCTGTCGAGGAAATGACGATGGAGGTGATGTGTACAGTTCCTGCGTGCCATTGTTTCTTAAGTTCTATTGCCAAGTCGTGATAATTTGATATTTTTTCGGAGATGGTTGCTTGAAGGTTATGGGTGTTAGGTACTGCTATATCTATCTGGTATATAGATTTATTATCTTTATCGTGCAAGGTTATATCTGGCCTATTGAAGTGTACTGTTCTATCAGTTATTATAGTTCGGTCCTAATATAGCTTTATTCGTTGATTCTCAAGTATGGTTGACGGAGAGTATTTATAATCATCTCCAGATGCTCGGTGCCCTTTTATTGCCCTGGGTTCTCAGAGTGGACCGCTCCTTCCGGAGCGAGGCGTTTGGTGGGGGGGTGTTCTGTCACCCCCATCCTCCTCCCGGTGGTATTCTGCACTGCAGCCAGCAGTGTGGATGCCATTCGGGGGGCGGAGTTGGTGGGCCGTGGGAGAGGCCCTGGGTCCTACGGACCAGTGTCGTGGAAAGAGGCCGTGCTGGCGAGCCTCTTCGCCCAGAACGGTTCGCGGTGGTAGCCTGGTGGTAATCTTGTGTTCCGTCCCGACTTAGCGGGCGTAGAATGGGAAAAGCCCCGGTGGTTTTAGTGGGTATGCCCTTGGACGGCCTCTGATTAGCAGAGGCCCAATCCAGGGGAGAGCCCCACACTACCCGGTCGACTCCCAGCGGCCGGGTGTGCATAAGGCGGCGCCGACCAACCGGCGCCGACGTCGGCTCCTGTCAGTGAGCCGGCGGCATTTCCACCGGGTCAACAAAAAAAAAAAAAAAGAGTATTTATAATATGGTACTTTTTCTGGGGGGGGTGTAAGGGGTCCCGCTCAACATCTAACGGGGCCTAAGTCAACCTCACCTGCACGTGGCGCACCCTGCTGCACAACAGACGAGGCCCTGGCGTTCCCCACCAACCCGCACTGGGCCAGCGTGGTGGGTGTAGGCCCAAACCCCCCCTATGTTTAGTAAAACTAATACAAGGCCCCAAGTGCCCGGCGGTACCGGAGGCCGAGCCAGCGACGACGGAAGCGGGCGAGGCGCCGGAACCAGGGGTGCCAAGAATCCCCGGGTGGCGAAAACAAACCGTCAAACGACCTTGGCCCTGGCAACATACAACACACGCACACTGCGGACCGAAGAGAAGCTGCTGGAACTAGAGGAAGAATTGAGCAGAATTCGCTGGAGTATCGTAGGATTATCCGAAGTCCGACGACAGGGCGAGGATACGATGATCCTTAAATCCGGGAACCTGCTTTATTTCCGGGAGGGCGAAGATCTGTCCAAAGGTGGAGTCGGGTTTATTGTCCACAAGTCTCTCGTGAACAGCATTGTACAAATCGGAAGTGTGTCGAATAGGGTGGCGTACCTTACACTCAGAATTACCAAACGGTATTCGCTAAAGGTAATACAGGTATACGCCCCGACCTCGACACACCCTGACGAGGAAGTGGAAGAAATGTATGAGGATATCTCTCGGGCAATACATACTTCCAATACTCACTACACTGTTGTCATGGGAGATTTTAACGCAAGGCTAGGCAAAAAGGGCGATGAGGAGTCGAAAGTGGGGCAATTTGGATCTGGAATCCGGAACCACCGAGGTCAAATGCTAGCCGAGTACATGGAGAGGGAGGGACTCTACATGATGAACTCCTTCTTTAAAAAACGGCTGCATCGTAAGTGGACCTGGGAAAGTCCGGATGGCGTTACAAAAAATGAGATTGACTTCATCATGTCTACCAAGACCCGGATATTCAATGATGTCTCAGTGATCAATTCAGTGAACACTGGAAGTGATCACCGAATGGTAAGAGGCACTTTGAATCTACATGTTACATCCGAAAGGTATCGACTGATAAAATCTACGCTCCGCCCTGTAGCCATCCAGATTCAAAACCCCGAGAGCTTTCAACTCGAACTGGAAAATCGCTTCGATTGCCTAGAGAGCTGCTCAGACGTGGACATATATAATGACAGGCTCGTGAAAGCTGTTCTTACGGCGGGTGCAAAGGTCTTCAGACCTAGCCGTACGAAAAAAGCCAGTAAAATCTCGGAGCCAACTTTTAAGTTAATGGAGGAAAGGCGGAAAATGGTTCTGCAAACCTCTGATGAAGCTCGTCAACGACGGCAGCTCAGCAAGCGCATCTCCAAGTGCCTGACCCGGGACATACGCCGATTTAATACGGAACGTATTAAAGAGGCTATAGAGCGGAACAAAGGCTCCAAAGTCTTCGCTAGAGATCTAGCTATTGGAGAGAGCTTGTTGACCAAGCTGAAAACAGAGGATGGCAGAATCGTCACGTCACGCCCAGAGCTTTTGGCCGAGATCGAACACTTTTATGGACAGCTTTACGCGACATCATGCACACCTGTCATTCAGGCCGTTGAGCGCAGAGCCAAATTAACCCGGCACTACACCGAAGATATCCCGGACGTCAGCCTATACGAGATTAGCATAGCTCTCAAACAGCTTAAGAACGGTAAGGCACCGGGTGATGATGGAGTCACAGCGGAGCTTCTGAAAGCAGGTGGACGACCTGTCCTGAAAGCCCTTCAGAGGCTTTTCAACTCCATCATCACTGAGGGAAAGACACCCAAAGCGTGGCACTCTGGCGTGGTGAGGCTTTTCTTCAAAAAGGGTGACAAATCCCAATTGAAGAATTACAGGCCTATCACGCTGCTAAGTCACATATATAAGCTGTTTTCGAGAGTTATGACGAATCGTCTCGTACGCAGGTTCGACGACTTCCAGCCTCCCGAACAAGCTGGATTCCGAAAAGGCTTTAGCACCATAGACCACATACATACGCTGCGGCAGGTTATACAGAAGACCGAAGAGTATAATCTGCCATTATGCTTAGCGTTTGTGGACTATGAGAAAGCCTTCGACTCTGTCGAGACCTGGGCCGTGCTACAGTCTCTCCAAAGGTGCCGAATAGACTACCGATACATACAAGTGTTGCAGTCATTGTACGAAAACGCCATAATGTCAGTCCGTCTTCAGGACCGGGAATCAAAACCCATACCTCTCCGGCGAGGTGTGAGACAGGGCGACGTTATATCGCCGAAACTGTTCACCACTCTGTTGGAGGACGTGTTTAAACTTCTGGACTGGGATGGACTTGGCATCAATATAAATGGCGAGTACATGACGCACCTTCGATTCGCTGATGATATCGTAGTCATGGCTGAGACCTTGGAAGACTTAGGCAAAATGCTCGACGACCTCAATAGAGTCTCCCAACAAGTGGGTCTGAAAATGAACATGGATAAGACGAAAATTATGTCGAATTCCCATGTCGTACCCACTCTAGTAAAGGTTGGAAGCTCTACACTGGAAGTTGTAGATGAGTACATCTACCTCGGACAAAAAGTCCAGCTTGGTAAGTCCAACTTCCAGAAAGAGGTCGATCGACGAATCCAACTCGGCTGGGCAGCGTTCGGGAAGCTACGCAGCATATTTTCGGCAGATCTACCGCAGTGTCTCAAGACGAAAGTCTTTAATGCGTGTGTGTTGCCAGTGATGACATACGGAACCGAAACATGGCCGCTTACAATGTGCCGATTAAGGAGGCTCAAAGTCACCCAGAGAGCAATGGAGAGGGCTATGCTCGGAGTCTCCCTGCGTGATCGTATCAGAAATGATGAGATCCGCAGGAGAACTAAGGTCACAGACGTAGCCCAAAAGATTGCATGCCTTAAGTGGCAATGGGCAGGGCACATAGCGAGGAGAACAGACGGCCGTTGGGGCGGAAAGGTCCTCGAGTGGAGGCCACGTACAGGAACTCGCAGCCGTGGCAGGCCTCCTACAAGATGGACCGACGATCTGGTGAAGATCGCGGGAATCCATTGGATCCGGGAGGCACAGGACCGATCTGTGTGGAGAACGTTGGGGGAGGCCTATGTCCAGCAGTGGACGTCCATTGGCTGAAATGATGATGATGATGATGATGACTTTTTCTGGAATAAATTTGAACACGTATGCTAGATACTGATGTATGATGGAGGCAATTTGGTCATGGCGGTGTTTGTAGTGGGACTGTACTAATGACTTTCAGGCGCCTGTTATGCTGAATCGTCTCTGGCGCGCTATTGCAGTGGCGGCATAGATCAGTTTGTAGTTATTTTGTGATATGTTTTCCGTAATTTCTCGTTGCTATTCATCTTCAGCCCAATTAAGTCCCCACTGCTGGGGCACGGGCCTCCCTCAATCACATGAGGGGTAATTGCCATACTTACCACGCTTGGCGGACGGGTTGGCGAGGGTTTACATATAAATGCAGAGTTTTCCTTCTCTGGGATGAATATGCCAGCAGCTTTACCTTAGTAGCCTTTTACTACACCTCGGTAAGAGTGAGGGTAGGGCCTATTCTACTCTGCCGGGGACCACACGGTAGAGTGGAATTTGCTATTACCTGATCCTGAATGGCCATCATAAACGCTTCCGTTTCGGGGAATTGTTCGCCTCTTGTCAGCCAATCGTTCGACGCTTCTATGTCGACGTGTTCTTGGCTTAAATCGGCTTTATGTCTCCCGTGGAGAGATTTTTGTGACTACTTTCATCTGGTTGTCTTTGATTATTATATATATTATTATATAGATTATTATATATTTATTATATTATTGTTAGCCTGTACTGTCCCACTGCAGGGCAAAGGCCTCCCTACCGTCTTTCCAACGTTTTCGGCCGCGAGCCGCAGTCGTCCAATCCTTTAGGTGGGCATCGAGATCGTCCCACCATCGTTTTCTCGGCCTGCCGCGTGATCTCTTCTTATTTTCAGGCATTCTGTGGTGACTTTCGCCCAAAAATTTTCCGGCATGCGGCAGACGTGACCAGCCCAATCCCATTTTAGCTGAGCTGCTTTTGCACCAATTTTCATGACTCTAGCTTTAAAAATGACCAAACTTCCACCACCACGTTCACCCCTTTTAGGGGGTTGAATATCAAAAATGCAGAAAGTACTAACATTAATTTTGTGTAAATACCAATTTTCATGACTCTAGCATTAAACATGACGAATTTCCCATACGACGCTTCAACCTCCATTTTACCCCTTTGGGGGTTGAAGAAAAAAAAATCCCTTCTTAGTGCGCGCTTACATAATAAAAAATACCCATGTTCCAATTTTCATGATTTTAGGTCCAGTAGTTTCGGCTGTGCGTTGATAGATCAGTTAGTCACCCGCCTAGGCGTTACCTCTTTATTAATAGTATAGATAAGTAGGTAGTCAACAGTCAAAGTCAGTCAAAGTCACTCAACAAAACGCCGATGTTTTACGTTTTATCGACCTACGGATTCAGCGGATAACACTCTAAAAATGATACAATCCAACATTTCTTATTATAAGGATCACTATGCGGAACTTCACTGCAGAAATAAACACCAAATTTGTATACTAAAAACCACTATACACTAATTTAAAACCCTTGAACTGCATCAGCCCACACGGTTTGTTTTAGCCTTACCTGCCGAATCCTAGAATAAAATATATTTCGACAGAAAGTATTCTTGTCGATGATATCTGTTTAGTGCATAAATCAATAGTAGATTTAAAAAAAAAACTCCCTCTTATGTTAAGAGGGAGTTTTGTGCCGTCTATGTGTTTGTTTATAGGCTTTGTTGTATTTTTGTTTCAGATGGTGTAAGAACTTAAATTAAAATAATATCCAGAAGAATATCATCCATAATGGTCAGTTTTCTTATAAAACGTTCTTTAATCAGTCGACATTGACAGAGTTAAAAATGTGTGTGTTCGGCATAACATAGCATATGCAAGCATTAGCATTTAATTTGATATAAACAAACACCTGCATTTATATGCCTTTACTAATTTTAAACTACCGTAAAAAGGTGTGACGGAGACGTACAACATTTACATTTTTAAATCACCTTTGAAAAACACCGCTATGTGTTTTCATTGAGGTGACGGGTAGGGCACACTAGCGACGCCAATCGATTTTCATTTTTAGCTACTAAACCTATACTATTTATTAAATAACCCTGCACAAATGTTGGGTCTGTTTTTGTACGCGAAAAATTGATTCACGCCAAAAGTGGCTGCTTTTAGTGTGAATAATTTTTTTGCGTACGCGTTGGACCCAACAGCATGGTTATTTAATAAATAGTATATGTGTGCCTAGAGGTTGTAACCCCGAAGTTGTTTAAAATAAATTCGGTTTAGTAGCTAAAAATTAAAATCGATTGGCGTCGCTAGTGTGTCCTACCCGTCACCATTACTAAATTTATATAAATCAGATACGGCTGAATATTGACATTACACCACGTTTGCAAATACACACTCAGGGTGAACTAGATGAGGATGAATATTTATTTAATTATTCAGAATATGAAATCAGCAGATACATAAAAAAAATAATAAAACTCGACATTCTCGTTTAGACATCCTTCGGAGTCTTTCGTGTCGCTAATTAAAATAATGTTCAAATACCACATTGTATTGGTTTTCGTTGTCATGGTGGCCTGCTGTCAAAGTTGGAGGGTGTTCCCATTGCCAGACCAGCCAGTGCTGAGCATAAGACCCACCACAACCGCCTACACAGCTCCAAAAATATCACCGACGCCTACCCAGACACCGGTGTTGGAGACCAGTGTACCTCCAACAGTGGGAATAGCTCCGACGAAAGTGGACGTAACTTCAGCAGTTTTGTCAACTGGAAAAGTTGATCCCCCTGCAAGAGATTTACTACCTCCTAAGGTAAGGTTTGTTTTTTACATTATGGTGGACAAACGAGCAGACGGCTCACCTGATGGTAAGTGATTACCGCCGCCCAAGGACATCTGCGACATACCGGGCATTAATTAAATGGTCCAAACACAAAATTACCTACAATAAGTTAAAATCTCCGTGGCCGTGTGGTCCCCGGCAGAGTAGAATAGGCCACCCTCACTCTTACCAAGGTGTCGTAAAAGGCGACTAAGGTAAAGCTGCTGGCATGATCATCAGCACCCAGAGAAGGAAAACTCTGCATTTATATCAAAACCCTCGCCAACCCGTCTGCCAAGCGTGGTGAGTATGGCAATTACCCCTCATGTGATTGAGGGAGGCCCGTGCCCCAGCAGTGGGGACTTAAATGGGCTGACGATGAAGTTAAAATCTAGTGTCAAGTCTTAGACAATTTAATATCTAAGTGCCAGGTACCTTAATTGAGAAATTAATATTGAAGGGTTCAAGGCCAAACTGCCAAGTTTGCCTTTTATTGTAATATATTGATCAACTAGAATGTCAATGGACGTGTTGCTTACGTAAACCAAATCTAAAAATGACATTTTGCAGTGTCACGAATTTGGGACAATAACCAACGGCCAGGGGGCAGTTACAACCGAATATTATAAAAAGTAACGATCAAAATAGCTTGGCATAAATTATGTGGAAGATCGCTTCGGCATGAATAAACCGAGTCGATCGGAGTGATATCACGGCCACACAGAAAATTGATGTGAAGCATCACCTACCTACGCTGTATTTCCTCGAGAAAGTAAGGGTAGATACCGGATACTTGGGAACGAATTCGGTGGGAAGGGGAAATACTTGGCAGGAACTTGTGACTTCACTTGTATAATCAGGTGATACGCCTGTCAGAAATTTATGTGATACCATCCATCACATAAAAAATAACACTCAAAAGTGTTTATTTTCACTATCAGATGAGTGTTACCAGATGGGCCGCATGCTCGTCTGCCTATTATTCGCAATAAAAAAAAATCGACCATTCAAGCTATGACTGTACATCTAGTTATATGTATATTGTTGAACGAATGTTGTTACCACTCAGATAGGAGCCCACTAATTAAGATCTCGTTATTATAATGTGACCCACGTACACCTGGGATCAACGTATTCACAAATGATGTATATTAATTGCAAGGTGAACCAGGTTTGTTCCAAGATGTGTGATTTTTGCATAGTTAATTTTATACTCATATTCTTATAACCATAAGGGCGATGGCAGCTCAGTGTATAGAACGCGGTTTCGGATAGTTTCTGAAACGTGTAACCATGGTCTGGTTCCCCTGTTGAAGGGTTGCAAAGGTCTGACGGCAGTATTGTAACTACCAAACTCCCTAAAATCCTGAATCTTGGTCTAATACCAAGCGTACCCTGGGCTTCAAAGCGATATCTTTGGACGTAACCTGGATTTACACGTCAAGATGAGAGAGTAGGTTCTCAAACTTATTTAATCATCGTCGTCATCATCTTAAACAGTTTGCAACCAATTAGGTGTAGGTCTCCTTTAATTTTATCCATTCTGTTCTATTGTGGGCAGTAAAGTCCAGTTGCTTACGACATACCAAAGATTGGCGGGCACTACTGGAGCCTAATTCTCGTGCTTGTGATATTTTTAGAACATGGCGGATATCACTTGAAAACCATACAAAAGAACTATGTTTTAGTGATATATGTCGTATGAAAATAAATGTCATGAGCCCGAGAATTGGGCTTCTGGACTTCAACTGCCTAAAATAGAATAGATTATTTAAAGCAAGCGGCAATTAATCTGTCATCTGATGGTTAGTAATCAAAGCAGTCCACGAAAATCGGCGAAATCGGAGAAGTCGCCTTTTTAGAAAAGAGTACGATCTCTTGTATGTACACTACGTGTGTCGAAAAAATACCCTATCCACGTGTACTTTAAGGCGACGGGTAGCCCTAACTAGCGACACCATTCGTTTTTAATTGTTAGCTACTAAACCGGATCTATTTTAAACAATTTCGGGATTACAACCTCTTGGCAAACACTTATACTATTTATTAAATAAGCATGCACAAATGTTGGGTCCGTTTTTGTACACGAAAAATTGATTACCGCCAAAAGTGGCCGCGATTGGCGTGAATCAATTTTCCGCGTACGCGTTTGACCCAACATGGTTATTTAATAAATAGTACAAGTGTTTGCCGAGAGGTTTTAACCCCGAAATTGTTTAAAATAGATCCGGTTTAGTAGTTAAAAATTGAAATCGATTGGCGTCGCTAGTGTGCCCTACCCGTCACCTTGAGACATTTAACGTTACCACAACATGGTTATGGATGTACCTCAGGGCTATTACAAAGGTATGCCAAGTAATCTGCATTGTGCGAATAAACTTTATACAGCTGTTTATTTTCCTTGTTTGTTCACTCATCTTTTGCTCGATTAATTGTTTCTGTGAGAAGGTACCGGATAACGAAGTAAATAAACCGGCCTAGTGCGAGTCGAATTCGCGCACGTATAGTTCTGTACCATTCGTTTTTTATTTTATTGTAGGTACCTTATGGAAAGCAATACATTTCCTGATGGTAAGCGATTACCGCCGCCTATGGACACATGCAACACCAGTAGTGTCACAAAAGCGCTGCCTTTTGACCGCATACAACGTAAGGCTGCTGGAATTGTGGGTGACTTGACTCTCTCTAGACGGCTTGATCCTCTTACACTGCGCGGCGGGATATAGCTTCTCTCAGTATTCTAACACGCAGCTGAATTCTTATGAATGAATGAATGAAACATTTATTGACACAACAAATACATAACAGATATCACTAGAATCAAGATATGGGAACAATACATAACAAAAAACAATAAGAATTATATAACATAACATAACACAATAAATATATGTCAAGTGTTGTGCCAAATAGGCGCCCGCTCAGCATAAGTCGTGCCGGGACATTGCTGACACGTCACGACGCTGGTATTCTGCGGGTGACCCTGTGGCATATAGTGTGTCTGTTTAAGATAAAAAAAAAGAAGTTATAAGAGTAGAAAAGAAGAAATAAAAGTTATAGATGGTCTCGAACAGATACACATCATGCACTGGGGTTATTACAGAGAAAAGTTGAAGTAAGCAAGGATCTTACATCGAACCTCACGCAAGCGATTGACATTCCATCCTCATCATCGCGATGGATGGCGGTCTAGTATTTACTATGTTTCTTGAGGAACTTTCTACCAAGTACCTTAGCTCTGTGGAACGGCTTGGCTGCAGAAACCTTCCTGGGAAGAGAAAGCGTACTCTTTTTAAAGACGCCGGCAAAACATTAACGATCTTTCTGATTTCGCGGATGTACGTCATGGGTGGCGTAGATTATTTTCCATCAGGTTACCCGCTTGCTCGTTTGTCGCCTCTAGAATAAAATAAACTATTGAGTATACAATAGACCTTTTCGAATGAAATGTTGCATGAGAGCCCAATCTTTTAATTTTACAATCATCTAAATATTTTGTAAAATCCGTTACTAATATCGGGCAACAACGAAAAATATACATCTATGCTGTGTATTTGGTGTGGTTTTTTTTCAGTATTTGTTGTTATAGCGGTACCAGGAATACGTCATTTGTGTAAATTACACTTAAATGTATCAATACGGGGATTAACACGATATTTATTATGTGAAACAACATTGTGTACTCACATATTTGGCTCGACGTTTCGGCTACGTTACAGCAGCCGTGGTCACGAGCGGACTCAAATTAAATTGAATTATAGTTATAATGCAACGCGAAAATCTAAAAAAACTATATAAATTACACTGGTCACACACGTGGTATTTCTATTCTGAATGAGATTTAACCCTGTAACTACGGAGTCTGATTAATAGGATCCCGTTTAAGCTATATGTATGGGACCCTAAAAAGGCGAAGACGATAGCACAGTGGCTATGGTGTTGTTCTGGTTTCGATGCCCGGTCAATCACTCTATAAGAAGCTATATTCAACTGATTGAATTGATTCTACCTACTCATAGTATAGAAAACTGGCTGTTTTTTTACACATTGTTAAGTCGCACTGCGGAAATAAACTTGAAGATGAACAAGTATTTCTCTAATTGTGTGTTACGACACGAGTGTCTGTATGGTACAGTCATGGGTTTTCTTAAACCATACACTTGTAATGGTGAGAATTGTTACAAGTAAGCTTGTAAGACACACATGATCTGCATCACTTGTTAATAATTACCTACTTACGGGTATTTATTATATCGCGTAACTGCTATATGGATACAGGTTTATCTCTTTATACGCCATTTTAAACGGTTTATGCTATTTCTTCAACGCACATAATTACTTATTATTTCTCCTCAGTTCACTATTCATTCACGCACTTTAGATTTTACTTTTTGACTTTTTAGCAGAATTATCGTTTATATGGAGAATACAGTTAAGTTCGGTTTCAACTTTCGTGCATTCTTATTTTACTTACTTGTACTACCTACTTAGCAGCAGAGTAGAAATATTAAGGTGACGGGTGGGGCACACTAGCGACGCCAATCGATTTTAATTTTTAGCTACTAAACCGGATCTTTTTTAAACAATTTCGGGGTTACAACCTCTCGGCAAACAGTTATACCATTTACTAAATGAGGAGCTGAGGGAGGGCCATTCATACTAGACGTCATAACACATCATTATATTCATTTGGCACTGTCTGGACATGATTGAATATAGTTTTGTTTTTTTTTTCCTTTTGTTTTATTTTTATGTATTTTTAATTGTTTTATGTTTTGTTTTCTGTTTGTACCAAATTGTGTTCTGTTTATAATTGCTATATGTTCTGTGTTGTGATGTCTATAAAAATAAATATTTTCTTTCTTTCTTTCTCTTTCTTAAATATTTTTATTATTTTAAATAATTATTTTTTGGGTCTGCTTTTGTACTCGAAATTTAAATTACTTTTGAATCAATTTTTCGCGTACTCGTTGGATCCAACATTTTTGCATTGTTATTTAATAAATAGTGTAAGTGTTTGCCTAGAGGTTGTAATCCCGAAATTGTTCAAATTGGATCCGGTTTAGCAGCTAGAAATTAAAACCGATTGGGGTCGCTAGTGTGCCCTACCCGTCATGTTAACGCCTAAAGTGTCTGTCACTATAATTAGAATAGAAACACAATGTATTCCGTATTTGGTGCCGTTAGATAAGTAGTTACGAGTATATCCATTTTTTTTACGGTTAAAGAATCCAGGTAAAATGAAATGACATGAAATAAAACAGCAACCGACCACCTGAACTTAGCAAACTGAAGTGGCAGTGGGCTGGTCATATTAGCCGCAGAACTGACAGCCGTTGGAGCCGTAAAGTCCTTGAGTGTAGACCGCGACTTGGTAAGCGTAGTGTTGGATGCGCTGCGACAAGATGGGATGATGACATTCAAAGGTTGGCTGGTGTAGGCTGGATGAGAGTGGCCAAAAATCGGGAGCAGTGGCGTGCATTAGGGGAGACCTATGTCCAGCAGTAGACGAGTGTAGGTTACTAATGATGATGATGAAAATAAAATAGTAAGCAATGCCTTAACATGTAGAAATCATCTTTGCCTCTGTCACTTAGGTAGAAAACATTATTTTCTCAGTCGTACTTAACTCTTGCAAGAGTAGTCTTTTTCAAAATTTGGCGCTGTTAGCTAGTACTCTGGAGCACTCTTGCAAGGGCCCTCTCATCATTTTCATCACCTGACCGGTCTCCTAGTTCCCTCTATTCTGCTTTGGAATGCTCATTAGAGTCATTGAACTGCGTCTTGAGATGTGTCCGCATAATTTAAGAATGCGAGTTTGTATGTACCAGAATTGATAGACGCTACGCGTCCGCTCCCAACGGAGCATGAACCAAATTTTAGAGCATCTTTTTCTTTTCAATCTTACGCAACTTCACGTCTCTTTATGGAATAGGTATTACAAATTACAGCAGTTTCATTCAAGTCATTAGGTTTTACCAACAAGAAGACAATTGTCAAAACGCCACACCATTAATATTAATTAGTCACTTTGATTCCCTTTGTGATGTGTCGTGATCCTGTTTCAATGACTCAAAATATTTCACAACGTCTGGGTGGTAATTCAAAGCACGTACATAATCACACCCACGTGGTACAAAAGCAGTTCTTAACATAGGTATATGGTCTCCTTTATTTACTAGAATGCAATCAAGTCTTTATTACAACCTTACTTTAAACATCATATAGAAGGGGTAGACGTTGTCCAATATAGCAGTATCAACGAAAGTAATGCCATATCGCGTCCGTTGCAACTTTTAACATGGCCTCAGTAGGGCACACTAGCGACGCCAATCGATTTTAATTTTTAGCTACTAAACCGGATCTATTTTAACAATTTCGGGGTTACAACCTCTCGCCAAACACTTATACGATTTATTAAATAACCATGTACAAATGTTGGGTCCGTTTCTGTACGCTGAAAAATTGATTGCTTTTGGCAAGGCGACCACTTTAAACGCGTTTCTAAGGGGAGCCACTATACTATATCACTATAAAAAATATGATTTCAGCCCATGTTTCAGTTCCGACCCAAAATTCAGCTTACTAGGTAAGTATAGGGTTCAGAACAACAATGTATATTTATATCTTCTTATTTGTCATTCTGCTATTTGGGCTGTTGACCTTAGGAGAGCTGTTGGTGGTGACTTAAAGCATATTTATAACAAGCATCCCGCTGAATTCTCTAACTCAACTCCACTCAAATAATTCTTTAGTTGCATAGGCTTGTACACAGCACTTTCAAATCGCCATTTACATTTGAATGACTTAAAACTATTTATAGGTACTTATGTATAATTTACATGTTAATACGTATATATGTTGATACATAAAATATACAAAAGAAATAAATAAACTTAATGCGATTCTACCACCGGCTCGGAAAGTTATTTCTGGTCGAGAAGATCTGACAAGAAACTCGCCAGTTACTCTTTTTAATCGCCAAACTTTCATACAATGTTGTTCATCATCATGCCAAGCCATACAGTTTAATTGTAACACAAAATAAAATAAAGGAAACAATAATAAAATAAATATTATGAGATAAACCGAAGCAGACCAGTCCACAAAGGCGGCACCTATTCACAAGTATGACGTATGTGTCAGCCATCATCAGCCATCATGAATGCGGCCCCATTCCCGTCACTGAAAGAAAAAAGTCTGGGATAGATATCCGTAGCGCAGAATGAAGGCAATCGCTTACCATCCGGTGATCCATCTATTTGTCTGCCACCTATTACAGAATAAAAAGGAGTTTTAGTTACTTTCAGCAGTAAAGGGACACAGGCTGATTGATTGATATTCTTTACGTAGCCTTCACCACATTAACTGTTCTTTTATGCACGCTAAGTGGAGTTAATGCACGGAAATAAAAATAATTGCCATGTTATAAAATAAACCACACTCTTAAGCTTTTATAGGTTGGTTTAACTATGACCTTACGATAATGGTACTGTAGAATAGACAATTTACGTATCTACGTCAACACTTTTTTGCATATGTAGATCGAGTCTTTTGACGTGAATCTAATGCATTTAATCTAAGTACATATACTGATGATTAATTATGTTTTGTTGCAGGAGGATCTACCAGTGTAGGAGTTCCCACAACATCCAGCATAGCAATTAATTTCCCATCGATCAAAACTCCACTCTACAATGTCTTGTACTGGCAATTGCATTGTGCAACTCAGATTAACCATTTAATACTTTAGTGCATAAAATTAATTGACGATACAGTGGTGGTTAAATAACTAGAATAATTTATCAATTTATAATGTTGTGTTTTATTTGTGGTTAAAACTGTATTTAAAGCGTGATGTGTGTAGGTGACGCGCAAACGCAACCATAAACAATAAAACCATTATATATCCGGACTATTAATACCTTACCCTATGCTATAGCATAACAATAATCTAAAACGTGTTTTTGCGACTTTGGTTAGATTATTTATTTCTTCATAATTAGGTACCTAACTTGTCCTAAACTGTAAATCTAAAATCGTTTCCAGAAATACGAAATCATTAGAAATCTAGGTGACGGGTAGGGCACACTAGCGACGCCAATCGATTTTAATTTTTAGCTACTAAACGGATCTATTTTAAACAATTTCGGGGTTACAACCTCTTGGCAAACACTTATACTATTTATTAAATAACCATGCACAAATGTGTCCGTTTTTGTACGCGAAAAATTGAGTCACGCCATAATTGGCCGCTTTTGGCTTTGGTAACCCCGAAATTGTTTAAAATAGATCCGTTTAGTAGCTAAAAATTGAAATCGATTGGCGTCGCTAGTGTGCCCTACTCGTCACCTTAAACAACTAACTTTTCTACATTCGATAGCGAATTTCGTTGTGGTGACTTCGTACGCCAAAGATTGAGGATTCGATCCCGAATCTGAAGAAACATTCGTGAAATTTCATGAACATGTTCAGTGTATAGGTGTAATATATTTAAGTATTACATATATTTGTAATTTATTATAACACCTATGGACTCTGTGACTTGATGTGATAATGACATAATAAACATTTTACATTTATGAATTATCTTAGGTCTTCCCGTGGGAGAGCCACGCTTCGGCATGAATGGGCAGGCTTGACCGCATTGATACCACGGCCTCACAGAAAACCGGCGTGAAGCAGCACTGTGTTGTGTTTCGCTGCGTGAGTGGGGGTACCGGAGGCCCAATGCGGGGCAAAGGGGGCTTAAGGGTTGTAAAAGGCACTTGTGACTCCACTGGTATCGCGAGTATGGATGGGCGGCGGCAATCGCTTACCATCAGGTGATCCACTATCACAATACAAACAAAATCTTAGGTACCTACCTATATCGGTAACACAATATGAGAAAAACATTCTGACATCGTTTGGATAATTGGTATTAAGTGCACATAGTTCTAGTCAAGAACTGAAAGCTAACCATAGCCATCTCTTGGGTCACCCGTGACTTCACTAGAAACTCCTCTCGAAAGATGTCCCTTGTGAAGGAACTTGGGTTTTAACAACATCATTAGTTCGTCTAAACGGAACCCAGTTCTCTGTAAAATGTAATAAACTGTATACGATACTCAGAAAAAATACTGTGGTAAATAACCTCAGCAATTGTTATAAAATTATTCTCACGTAAGACTCCTGCGTATTGATTTTTCCACAATAAAAATATAATTTTATTGGTCACTATTAATGAGATGCAATTTTTTTCAGCATTAAATTTCCATAGTATTTACGACGTGTAAACTGACTCGTCGGGAAATACGTCTTTGTACAGATCGCAATTGAACAATATAATCGTATCTACTACTGTTTTTTTTTACTTTGAATCTTATGCCTGAGTAAGACGGTGTTTATTATGAGTTCGTTATGGTGGTAGTCTCTGCTCAGTGGGATTGAATATTAATAAGGTGGGTTTTTGTAAGTACACCATAGTTATTTTCGGGTTGTGTATAGCCGTTAATATATTTTGCAAAGCCTTGGCAGGACACGTACCTAGTTAGGTACAAAGAACCCATAAAGGACTATAGAATGATGTTTCTGAATCAACAACGTCACGGCATTTAACGGCAAAATCCAATACTGCCTACTTAACACAATAATAACACGAGACACATAAAAATGAGATATAGACCCTTCCACTGAAAAATTAGTTTAACATTGACTTCATCAGAAGGGTTCTGATGAAGTAACATAAGTAAAAAATCAAACCCTTGTCAATTTGAAAAACTCGTTTTTAAATTGATGCATCTGGAAAGTTACACGTGAAACTAACTAATAAATTCATTGAAATTAAGGCCATACAAGTTATTATTCGTTTGTCTAACAAATAAATCATAAAGATAGTTGATATTTTTATAGCAATCTTTTGCAATTTATTCTTAAGTGTGTTATTTACTTAGATCATGAAGATAGGAAAAATTTACAACCTGACAACTTGCGAAAATGTTTCACTCTTACTTGCTTTATGAGCCAGAAAATAATTAATTATTCAAACAACGAAATTATTTATTGATTTACCTATTACACCAAAGTGTAAGAGAAAGTAAACAATAAACAAATTACCCGTCAACACGCCAACATTATTTCAAACAATTTTCTGTTTAATTGAACTACTAGTAAAATGTTAAAATATTTTTAAAAAAGTTGACTTTTTTTCATTTTTGTGAACGTCAGAACCGTGAGACCATGTAGACCATAAGATAGAAATTAAATTTAAAATTTAAAAAACCCCTGACACAACTAAAGCTCTTTCATTTGATACCTATATTGAGGCAGTTGGAACAACAATTAGGTTATTCGTCATTTTCTGACGGCGGCCATCTTGGATTTGAAATTTTTCACAATTAATATATTCTGCTACTCAAGCCCTTTTATATGATACCCATATTGTGGGAGTTGTGTTAAAACATAAAATCCAAATAAAATGAATGATGGATGAATAAGGAGGATGTTCTTATTCATCTTTCAAACAAAAAAAAAACAAAATCAAAATCGGTTCATTTGTTCGGGAGCTACGATGCCATAGACAGACACCCAGACACAGACACACACACACACGTCAAACTTATAACACCCCGTCGTTTTTGCGTCGGGGGTTAAAAACAATTTTAAGTCTAATATTTAAACGATTCATAGCATACGTATACTCCTTTATTTTTTATTGTTTACATCCCGAAAACCACATAAAAGGTAATCGTGAATGAATAAGTAAATAAATAAAATAAAATGAATAAGTAAATTAATCACGAGTGGAAATTTAATTTTGTAGTGAACAGCTGATTTCTTTTTTCACCTATGTAACAACATAGGTGGTGTCGCGGGTGTCCATGGGCGGCGGCAATCGCTTACCACCACGTGATCCGTCTGCTCGTCTGTCACTAATCACATAAAAAAACTTTCCTACATTGAAAAGTATTTTCTATAAATATTTTTTTTTAGAAATCAATCGAAGTCCGTAGATAATGTAATTAACATACTTGTGTTGAAAGTACATAAGACCTAATACATATAAGTTATATTATAAGAAAACCTTTTCTTCTATAATAAGCAGTACGAGTAACTATCATTCCATTTCTACCTTATTATGTTTGATACGACAACTGTACATCAATCTAATTGCCTGGTTATTAAATACCTGTAGTTACTGGACTTATATGAAACCATTGGTTACAGATCATTGTTACGTGATGACAGTTCTGAGTATTTGTGCGAGGAATCCCCGGTGATCATCGACCAGGTCATTGTGACATAATAAGTGATCTACTGCGTATTGTAAGTCGAGCTTGAAACAAAGGTTTCTATGATTTGCTGGTAAATAATAAGTACCTGAAATACGCGTTTGAGGAAACAAATGGAAATCTACTATTATAATCAGAAACAGAGTATAAACATGGACTAATTCATGGTATAAGACAAGATTGAAACAAGAAATTATTATTACATTCTTAAGTTTTTCTTCTTATAAATTCATCATCATCATCATCAGCCCATTTAAGTCCCCGCTGCTGGATCACGGGCCTCCCTCAATCACATGAGGGGTAATTGCCATACTCACCACGCTTGGCAGACGGGTTGGCGAGGGTTTTGATATAAATGCAGAGTTTTCCTTCTCTGGGTGCTGATGATCAAGCCAGCAGGTTTACCTTAGTCGCCTTTTACGACACCTCGGTAAGAGTGAGGGTGGCCTATTCTACTCTGCCGGGACCACACGGCATCTGCCGGGGACCACACGGCACGGCAATGTCTGTCTTATAAATTAAAATATTTTAAAAATGGGTTCTGAATTAAAAACTAAATTTTTTACACAAATAGCAATAATACAAAAACCAGCGGGAAGGACTGGGCTCTTCTCACAAATTCTACGAAGTGGGGTGGGGTGTGTAATGGATCCAAATCGAAGTAAAATAAATAAATATTTCACAAAATCACAAACATTGATCCGACTCAATCTCTCTCAAAACTCTTGCTCATAGACACCTTATAAATAAATAATAAATATTTCACAACATCACATACATTGATTTGACTCCGAGATAGGTAGCTCAAGCACCTGCGTTACGAATATCAGAATCAACAGTGGGATTACAAATATATACATATAATACTTTTCTTTTGTAAATGCATACTTATAATACATAGAAAACACTCAGCCCAACACAAACAGTCATGTTCATGCACAATGTTTATACTGTGCGGGGATCGCACCCTAGGACCAAAGGCAGCGTTCACTACCACTGTTCCAAACGGGTCGTCAAATTTAAGTACATAAAAAGTAAATATCGAAGGAAGGATGACCAACAGTCAAAATAATCTGTGACGGACGGTAGGAAGACGATACAAAAATGCTTCACGATACAGAAGAAACATGAACGATGGTTAAAAAATATTGTACCTTTCATAAATAAAATGTACAATGTTTCACCCGCAAGAGCATCCGTTTTAATGGGACTTATTTTTATAGATGAGGCTTGTTGGTCGAGACGAGTCTAGGGGTGAGTTGTACGCGACTTCTTTCGAGAAATATGCTTCCATAGCTATGGAAACTATTGGCTGTAGCTGGCTTTGTGACTAGGCTTGTGTTTTCGGCCGACAGAAGCTACTTCCCAGAAATCAGCTTTGTCACAAATCAAAACTCATCTTGATTTCCCCAGCTAAGGCTTAGAAAGTAAGTGTAAGAACACTAACAAGCATAAATGATCTATAGATCCCAAGTAAAGTAGTTAGTTGAACTGCCTAAAATGGCACTATGCTAAATTGCATCGCACCAGCAAAAGGTGTTTTCGTATTTATATAAGGCAAAAATGAATTTGTAAAAATTAGGTATCCAATAAACCTGTCGTTGGACCAAACTTTTTTTGGTTTTATTTTACCGGCTGGTACATCCTCGAAGTGACCTTAACCAGGGGGCTTATCAGTAAATTGACTATTTTACTAGATATCATAGGGAAACAAAGTGTAGGATTGGTCTAGATTGTGCAACCTCGCACCAATAATCAACATATTGCAAATCAATTTAAGACTTTATTTACCTGTCCATTAAGCTTAACGTTCAAATATTAATATTCGGCAGAAAATATAGCCATTCGAATGTAGACTTTAAATCTATACAGGAATAATCACGTTAATTACGTTGCTCAAATATCACACACATAATTAGCCTAATGAATTCATTAGACTTTGTAACAAAAAGATGAACTAGAATGTCGTATATAAGCACTTTGAATACTCGCACAAAAACAGTTAAGTTGTATCCTTGTTGAAGACCGAATGCTAAAGAAAATGAAGAGCCTTCTTGTGTTGTTTTTTCTTGTGCTCGTACAATTTAGTTTTGAAAAAGATACCGTGATATACAGAGCAGACGGGGGAGGCCTGTTTGACCTCATCCGCGGGATCCCGCCCAAAAATGGATCATTAGAATTTAAAAAAATTGACACGGCAGACCCTGCGTCTCTCCCTGACGGCATTTACATCATACCTGATGGTCCCATAGAGGATGAAGCCGTCAAAATAGATATATCGGTAAGTAGGCAATTAAGAAATAACTAGTTATATGGTTAAATTCGTTTTTCGTCAGAGGTATAGTAAAATGATAACTAAAGAAAAGTAGAGAACAGTTAAGTGTATTTCTGTATGAAACCAGCAATAAGTTTAGTACAGATGAGATTAATATGACTTTTTATGCAAATATACAGCGTAGTCGAAGTCATAAATTTCCTTCTCCTAAATACATAGCATAATTTTGACTATATTAAGGTAAGGCACTAAGAAAAATTACTGTAAGATGTCATCACGCTGCTTTCTTGTTTTTACGGCAAAACAGAAACAAACAGTTAAGTAGGTAACAGAACATCATTCTTGTTCCAGATTCCGAAAATTCTAGCGGATGAAGATGCATCGAAAAAGCAACCTCCAACGTAAATAAATTTAGGACTCAACCTCGACCATTAGTCCTTGTGAATATGAAATAGCTCTTTTGTAGCAAAATAAATAATTAACAATTCATGTGTTTAATTTTGTCTCAGACTAAACAAAAGGTCAAGTTAAACAAAATATACCGATTAGTGTTTTTTACTGTTGTTAAAGAGTAATGTACGGGTATGTGTGAGATAATATTTTAAAGAATCGCCAAGGGAGCTCAACTTATTTAAATTCTTATATTAGAATATACCCTCTTAAATGCCTAAACAGATTTGTACTAATTCCGCACACGTTCTATTTAATGTTGTATTAAATTTTAATTTTGATTGCTTTTAAGATTAATTTAATTTAAGTATCGAATCCTGATATGAATCCATATATGGAGCCCAATTCTCGTGTTTGTGATATTTTGAGAACATGGCGGATATCTTCCGAAACCATACAAAAAAACTACGTTTTAGTGATATATGTCGTATGAAAATAAATGTCAAGAGCCCGAGAATTGGGCTCCAGATAATATTATAACCTCCTAAATGCCTAAACAGATTTGTAATAATTTCGCACACGTTCTATTTTATGTTGTATTAAATTTTAATTTTAATTGCTTTTAAGATTAATTTAATTTAAGTATCGAATCCTGATATAAATCCATATCAGATATTATTATAACGTTTATCAAGGAAAATGCTATAAATAATTGTATCCGTGATCAAATCGTGACATGACCTCACCACAACACAAAAACCATTTAGCTAATTACAATATTTACTACTGTTGATAATATTACACTATATCATAGTATGTAATAAATTTATAGAACAATAAATGCGATTCTTATTATGTCTTAGTTGTGGTTAGTCGCATATATGTAATATATACTTTCCATGTGTACTCTCCTGAAAAAATGGAGACTTAAAATATGTTTCTTATAACAAGGAAAGCACACAACTATATCAAATTAAGAACAAATTCTCAAACATTGTATTTAGGACGGATTCCGAAGCTCAGTTCTCGCCACTCTCGAATCGGCCAATATTTTTTACGCCAATAAAGCAAGCAAAAACGAAGGAGTAATCAAGTTAAAATTACTGGCCTGAGGATATCGTGATCGAAACAAAAGGAATATTAAAATGGTGTCCATCATTTTACAAATCGTGATGTTATTGAGTAACGTTTGTATAAATAAAGCGTCAGCCTATTTCCTCGGACACTCTACTCCGGGCACGATGTTTGCTTTCGGTCCCAAGTTTGTTTCTGTATTATTTATTTTAAGTGTTGTTGCTGTGAGTGAGGAGGTATCCCCGGATGATCATGTTGTGTTGGTAGCACCAGTGTTGGCGCCTTATAAGTCGCGCGCGAGAGGGTCGGAGACGGCGAAAGATTTTCCCGTGCTAATGTTGTTAGCTACTGAGGAAAATGGAGGCAAAGTAGTAGAAACACCAAAGACGAAAGGCGATCCCTCCCCGATCTATGTGCAAGTGAGTACCTAAATTTGTGCTGTTCTAATACTACTCGGGTAAGCTTAAAACCAAAGAGAATATAATCACTACGTTTTTTAAAACGACTTGATGCAAACCTTAAGCATATGTAAGTTACTTGCTGTCAACCCTATGAGCGAGTATAGACTAGAGCTAAAGCAACCTATAAAGGTTATAATTAAAAGCTTTGTGTCACCTATAAATGTATTCGTATTATTCGCAAAGGCGTGCATTCTCCTTGGTCAAATATTAAGCTAAGCTTCATCAATAACACGAACTATACCTACCTAGTTATTCGTTTTACTAACTAGGTATATATTTCTAAGACAACATTCGCATACTGTTTGGCGGTTGAATAGATGTCAGTTCGTTTTTCAAGCTTTGATCAATGAGCTGATCTCATTGATGATATTTCCTCGAACTAACCGCACAAAGGCCAATGAGGTCTGAGCTACTTAATAAAACAATAGAAGACCAATTAGCAAGCATCAATTATAATAAAGTTTACATTTGTTTTTATAAAAGTGTGAGTCACGTCCGTTTACTTATTTAATATCTTATAAAATAAATCAGGCTATGGCTAGCCCCCTTATTACAAATCGCGAATTAAGGATAGTCCCGAAATAAAATTCATGCCATCCCCTTTTAAGCATGTTGGAACGAGCATGTTGACATGAGCTTTAATATGATAGTAACTTTACATCACGATTTATAATTAGGTTGTAAGAGTCTGTGACGTCTTGTTGCCCTTAAAAAATACGAGAATTTTAAAACAACTGCCTTTAACATTATTGTCCAGAATGTAGATTCAATTATCATCATGTTCTCGTTGACGCAGTGGCAATGGTGATGTGCCCAAGCGTGGAAGGTCCGGGTTCAGTTCCTTTATTCAATTCCTTAAATTACTCCGACCTGGGTATGCTGGATACGCCCCGAGCTCTTGTCAGCTTGTACTTATAGTACAATGGATACCTTTTTGTTTTTATGCCCCGGGCGGAGGCGTTTCCTCCCCCGGACGTGCCGGGAGAGGGGATAGGGCCAGCCGGGAGAACTGAGCCGTAGCGGGCAGCAGAGGGAGCCTGAGCAATGCTGGTGCTGGTGCCCCCGTACCACGCACCAGACAATGGATACCTACTTTTATTTGATAGTCTCAAACAGTGTATTTTTACTTCGGCACTTCTTATAGTAAAATATTTGAATTGATTTTTTATTTTAAATAAAAAAATTAATTGTGATTTTTTTTAAATTTTTATCTATTTTAGTACCCAACTTTTACCCTCTGATTACAAGACATGATCTAAAGTTATTACCGTACTAAAGCTCACTTAAACAAGCAACTTGAACTAATTTAGTTCTGGAACTTTTCTTAGGTCGTATTTTTGTAAATAATATAATCGTATTTTTTTAAATTTCAGAAACTAGAAGATTTAAGACCTTCCAACATGAGACGACGAAGATTTTCAAAAATTAGGATCGTTAGGAAATAACCCTTTCAGGCGCAAATATACGAGATTAAAATAATTATGGAACAATACCGTGCCTTTTATTTAAAGACCACAATTGACGCATGGAAATTCTCCAAGACCAGTTACAGTCAGTGGAATAACTCGAGAAAAAATCTAAAATAAACTTTATTGCCTTGATATACAGTATATCCTCAGCACATGTAAGTATGTACGATCGTTATTAAATAGTGTGTCTAATTGTTCATGATGTGATGTAACAAGCCACTTAGTAGCAATGAAAGATAATTTTCAGTAGATAAAATCGGCAAAACACACTATATGAAGCCCTGTTCCATTATCCTAGACCAAAGTGTAACTTGAAACTTCAGCTTGAGCGTTATTACAAGAGTCAATAGGTACTAAGTAATACTACAAGATGCTACTTAGAGGTTGTATCGTATTTGCTTGCCTGATCATGTATACAGAGTGTCTTTATATTACTGGGGAATACGATTCCTGGCCTACTAATGTTCAGGTAAGACATGTTTTATTACCACTAGAAACCCCACGTACTCGCACGAGTACATAGTTTCCGTCTTTGCTTCTACTCAGATGGTTAATAATAATAATATCCTCCAACCGATTTCGGCTAAGGCGGCTAATATCAACGATCAGCCACTTACGCAGGACATATTACAGGGATCAAGTGTGTGCGCCAACACAAGTGCACTCTCTATTCCCTTGCCCTCATATTCCGATGGGACACCGATGGGATAATGTACTTATTTACATAATCATTAAATTTTTCCTAAAATTCGACTGTGATCTCTGTGAGGACTCTTCAGTGTGCTCCAGTGACCATCCCAACAATTTCATGTCTTTCATGTAATATACCCCATAAAATGACGTAATCTGTTACAATATTTACCTTTAGATTGCCGCGGAGCGAGATGAATTTCTACCAGTTCGCCTTGCTCGAAGGAATGTAGGTAAGTCATATAAATAAATATCCTTCTAAAAAAATCTGGTTGGTTAGCAATAAAATTAATTACCGTAAACAAAAGATCCAACCATCGTATTAAGAATAATTTTACATAATCTACATTTTTTATTTTGCAAACACCAGTTTCGAGTTCCACGACAGAAGGCCCGCGTAAAACACGGAACTAAAGTTTTAGATTCTTTGTGCTAATAGACATAAAGCCCAAATTTGAATGTTGATAGCAACTGAAGCGTACTTCTCACGGGACTTCTTTGGTGGCGTGGACTCTAATGTTACCGTGCTGAAAGCTATTCCCGTAGTCTGTGGATGCTTTACAAAAGCAGAGAGTAGAAAAATACCAGCTAAAATGGGAACTATAATATGGGTTGCATTACTTACTTTGACTTAACTCGCTTTAGCTATCTAAAGCCATTTGTGCCCATTGGATTGTATATTTGTTGCTTATACCTAGGTACAAGCCAAGTAGTTAGCTATTTCACTGAGAAACGTGCGGAGAATTAACTATAGTCTTGGCAGGTCTAGAATTCTATGATTTCCTACTAATATTTTCCACTATTTGGCCACAAGTCAACAAACTTATCTGCTGATATGTGAGACAGATTACAGTATACCGGGTGTATCTGTGAACATTAACATCCCTTCAAACACGTGTTCTGCTAACCATTCTGAACAACATTTCTTCTATGACTTTTGGAAATTCGCATAAAAAATTGCAACGTTTCATACAAAGTTGGTCACGTGACTTAGCCATTTGGTATGGGGAGTCGAAAAAAATTTCCATGAATTTCGAAATGTCATTGAACAAATGTTGGTCAGAATGGTTGGTAGAACACGTGGTTAAAGGGATACAAATGTTCACAGATAGGTACACCCTGAAGCTAAGTTGATAGATACTGTTAGTAAGAAAATCAATGCACACTCTAATCCTTTAGCCTACTTCGGAGTAATGAACACCAACTATATGTATAAGTTGGAAATTATTTCTGACTGTTTCATAGTTGTGGCTTTTGACAGTAAAATTTGCAGCTATGACTATGATTACTAATATTTTTAAAATTATGTTCCAGAATATAAATCAGCTGCAGTTCCACAAGAAACGGTTATCGTTGTTCCAAATCAAGGTATATAAAAACAAGAATGAAATAACATATTCGCTAATTTAATTTGTGAAAATTTTAAGTATAAATAGTTGAAATTTTCACATATTAAATTAAATTAATAATAGCTAAAGCTATTACGGTTATAGCCTGGTGACAGACATCATCATCAGCCCATTTAGGTCCCCACTGCTGGGGCACGGGCCTCCCTCAATCACATGAGGGGTAATTGCCATACTCACCACGCTTGGCAGACGGGTTGGCGAAGGTTTTGATATAAATGCAGAGTTTTCCTTCTCTGGGTGCTGTTGATCATGCCAGCATCTTTACCTTAGTCGCCTTTTACGACACCTCTGTAAGAGTGAGGGTGCCTATTCTACTCTGCCGGGGACTACACGGCGTACACGTGACAGACATACGGACTTCTAAGTCTTAATAATCGAGGCCCGTTTTCACCCTGAATTAAAGATACAACTTTTATTCCTTATCCATTTGTTTATATTTTTTGTTATTTTTTATTTCTTTTTTATATCAGGATATCCGGCGACAAGAGGTTCCTACGGTTCCTACGGTACGCCAGCAATGAATAGAGGCCAAACTGTTATAGTGAACAGACAAGTTCCCGGTAAGTACGAGTATCATACAATAAAATCTCAATTCATACAATAAAATGTTCACAGAGGTGGACCCGTTTATATATGATAACAAGAGAGCTTTCATAGAGGCTATAATGAAGATAATCCGTTAAGTAACTACTTCTTTGTACTTTGCTTGTTTGTAATCTTTTTCTTTTTTGTCTAAAATTTTGATAACTAACTAATGTATAAAATCACTTACTCAGCAGATAACCAGCTTCCTTTGTTTTGTTGTTTTACTTATGAATTTCATTTTGTCTTTGGATTGTTTAACCAAAACGTTCTTAAACTATAGCATTAGGTATCAACTGGTTCAATGTAAAGTCAAGACTTGATATATTATAAGTAAGAATATTTTTTAAGCAAATTGTGAATAACTTTTTTGGCCTAATTTATTTGGTAGTTTCTAATAATGTAATAATGTATGCTATTGTAACGGCTGTTGTTATTCCAAATAAACAAAAAAAAATACAAAATCTTAGGGAAAAGGGTCAGCAGGAATGTCGTAATATCATCACAGACATTAGTTTCAATCTTGCCTGAACTTCAACCTGAATGACTCGATCGATAACCTATTCATGAGCTTTACGAGTAGGTACATAAGTAATTTCCTATCTTTGAATTAGGCATTTTGACGAAGGAAAACATTGTGGACCTCATATTGATCTCACCTGATGGTAAGTGATGATGTGGCCCAGGATGGACCATGTCTGGCTAGCAACAGCTTATTCGCTCTTTTCTTGAAATTGTTCAAGGATCACTTCAGCAGGCAAAGAATTCCATTTCTTAACGGTACAATACATATTTTTTTAGTACGAACAATTGACATTTCAACAACAGGAAAGTGCATAAGTTTTACATAAGTGAGGACATTAACACCAGCTAAGCAAAAAGTATAAAGTATGCACATCTAATCCTTAGCTCTAATCTAATAATCTGTTGTTTACTAGAAAACGCAGGAGCAAAGAAGAAGAAAGGGAAAAAGAAAGGCTGTTTTGTATAAAACCAATCTAGGTACATATACTTAGTTTGTCTAATAAATACCTATTTTTAGGTGTCATCTATTTTCTTAAATATTATATTTTTATTGTTTTTCGTTTTGCAGATCCATACTACAATCAAGTTGCAAGTCCTTACCAAACATATTAGGCTAGGAAGCTAAGAAGAAAATTACATTTAGAAATAAACTTATATTATAATATACAAGACATTTTTTATTGTTTGCACCATTAACCAGGCTTAATCAGAGCAAATCCTTAAGAAAGAACCAAACATTCTTGCTAAGTTGGTTCTCTTGTCATTGCTTTCATTGTAATGGACGAGATCTACAGATAATCGCCTGAACTGATACGAAGAAACAAAACAATGAATGAATATTTTTCTTTTTTTTTCATGCTTATTTACTTGTCAGTCTTTAATATAAGAGATATAAGCACCCATAAAACTACAATCGGTCTTAAAGAATAAAAACAGCCACCCAGAATGCACGAAAGGCAAAGCCACAGTTATAAATAGCCGGTAGTACGACATGCCTTTTCAAAAAGCACCGTTCTAGTGTGTCGAGTACAGACTCCTTGGGTCTCTAGATTTTTATAATGTTTTTACTTGTATTGACAGAATTTTTTTGTTTCGTTCTTGTCGTAAAAATCTTGCTTGGAAATTTGGTTTGTATTTTTAACCCCCGACGCAAAAACGACGGGGTGTTATAATAATTTTGACGTGTCTGTGTGTGTGTCTGTATGTCTGTCTATGGCATCGTAGCTCCCGAACAAATGAACCGATTTTGATTTTGCTTTTTTTGTTTGAAAAATAAATCAGGAGAGAGTGTTCTTAGCTATGTTGGATAAAAACAGATCCAAGATGGCCGCCGTCACAAAGATTTGGATTTTATGTTTTAACACAACTCCCACAATATGGGTATCATATAAAAGGGCTTGAGTAGCAGAATACTCATGCATGCAGATAGTAGAGAATTTAATAAATAAATAAATACATTAATTGTGCAAAATTTCAAATCCAAGATGGCCGCCGTCAGAAACTGACGAATAACCTATTTGTTGTTCGAACTGCCTTAATATAGGTACCAATGTGTGTCGGGGGTTTTTTAAATTTTCAATTTAATTTTTAATTTAATTTTTGAATAAAAAAATAATTTATTTTAATATATTCTTTCACTATTTTTATGCGCGTTTTCTTTCGTCTGCCACATAGTGGCTTTGTAAACGGCAACATCGTAAAGCGTCGAACATTTTATTCGAGAAACAAGTGCTCAACATTATACAATCAAATCAAAATAATCATGTTCCAAAGATGTCAAATAATTAATAATGCAATGTAATTGCTCAGATATTGTTTTACCAGCGGGAAAAACGGGAACTCTTCCAATCTAATACGTTATACAACTTTATGTAGAGTTTGCGACAATCGCCCAATGGCTGCTACAGCCCTCTAGACTAGAGGACAGAAAACGCGTGAATCGGCGCAGTTATAACCCCCGCCCAGATCTCTACCTAAGCGTTGATCCTTGAGAGTGAACTCTTCCTCTTAGCCGTTTACACTCTTGGCAGAGTGGCCATTGTCATCAAGTGGGGAAGGCTTGCTGGTACTTGACATTCGCCGCCACTCCACTTTTGCCTGCCTATTTAGTGCACGGGTGTACACGTCAACCATGTGGCCTATAGTCATATTTGATAGCTCCAGCGCAATGGTGATTTCTTGTGCCTTCTCCTTTTCCCTGAACCACGAGACACTCTACGGAGGTGTTACTTTAAGGTGACGGGTAGGGCACATTAGCGACGCCAATCGATTTTATTTTTAGCTACTAAACCGGATCTATTTTAAACAATTTCGGGGTTACAACCTCTTGCCAAACACTTATACTATTTATTAAATAACCATGCACAAATGTGGGGTCCAACGCATACGCGAAAAATTGCGTGAATCTATTTTTCGCGTACAAAAGTGGACCCAACATTTGTGCATGGTTATTTAATAAATAGTATAAGTGTTTGCCGAGAGGTTGTAACCCCGAAATGGTTTACAACAGATCCGGTTTAGTAGCTAAAAAATTAAATCGATTGGCGTCGCTACTGTGCCCTACCCGTCACCTTGAGAGTAATTACAAGGCCGGCATGTAACTCTTGTATTCGGCGTAAGTAGTGGGCATGTTTGCCCATTTATAAAATAGCTCACTATACTTAAATTGACTTCTGCACACTGAAGGTCACTTAACATTCGTGCCAGGACTTGTACACATTCTGCTTATTTCATCATCATCATTTCAGCTAATAGACGTCCACTGCTGGACATAGGCCTCCCCCAATGTTCTCCACACATTACGGTCTTGTGCCGCCCTCATCCAATGGACTTACGCGATCTTCACCAGGTCGTTGATCCACCTAGGGGGGGCCTGCCAAGGCTGCGACTTCCTGTACGTGCCCTCCATTCAAGGACCTTTCCGCCCCAACGGCTGTCTGTTCCCCTCGCTATGTGCCCTGCCCATTGCCACTTGAGGCATGCAATCCTTTGGGTTATGTCTGTGACCTTAGTTCTCCTGCGGATCTCATCATTTCTTATACGATCACGCAGACTCCGAGTACTAGGTATATCGACACTGTGGCATTAGGCCTGGGGTAATTACCTACAATGCAGAAATTACAATACATAGTTGCAGACATTTAATTACATACAAAGGTAGTGAACACTTGATACCACTGCACACGAGATAGCTATGAACATCTGATTACGCTGATATCGATGGAAGCACTTTTTGCTTGAATGTAAATCAATAAAACATTGCATTGCATTGACAGTGCTAATGAATAAATTACGTTTTTTCTGTGGTTGGTATTTTAAAACCATGACTAAGTGTAAATAACATACTTCTGATCATAATATGTTGTTTTTGTGCTTTAAATAAATGATCAGCACATTAATTTAAGACAAGCTTGTCAAGGGTAATGCGTACTATACTCGTAAAGGCGTTACATCGAAATTAAGCGCCAAGTTTAAGCGCCACTTTTAGCAATTATGAAGATTATTGTTACTTGTCGCGCGTAAAATATAATGCTAAACGTCTCAAAAAAAAATTTTTTTAAGTATTCAAAGATGTACTTTTTAAATCTCTTATAATCGCAACAATCAATATAAAATCTATGTAATGTAATGTGATTAATGTAAATTGTTGTAATTATGATCCTGAGATCATAAAAAGGTTTATAAAAAAATAATAATAATAATTTTATTTCGACCAACTGATTGGTCGAAATAAAATTATTTTATTTTATTTTTTATAAACCTACTGGTGGCACTATTTTTGTCGATGTAGCGCCTTAAAAAGATGCTATAGATTTTACAGGTACTGTCACATAAATTCTATATACTTGATAAATAAAAATTGAATAAGTGTTAGCCGGGCTTGGATTCTAAGAGTTAGGTAGTCAAATACTTAAGAAAGTATTTACGCATTGAATGAAAATGCCATTACTGACAATCTTGTACTAATTACCCATAATAAACATTCTTCACGACCGTTATAGGGACTGTGTAAAATAAGCCTCCTTGCAATGTTTATCCTAAGATGAACCCAAAAGGGGAAATGAAACAACAGCGTTGGAACATCGGCACGCATCGCATAACTGGTTTAAGACGCTCTCGGCCAAACATGAAATATTTGTGTTTACAAATAAAACTATCTACGTAATTTCGCAAAAAGATAAAAAAAAGAAACTTGCAAGTTATTATTTTAAACCGAAACATACCAACGTATCCGGTTTAAGGGAATAACCAGATAACATACGTGAGACGACTCCGCATATGTGAGGCGTGTCACGTTTCACATCGCCAGACGCAAATACAAACAATTTCATATTTCGTTTCCACAATTATAATACCTACAACAACATAATTGTCCCTTGGCAGATCATAAATCTAAGGTCTATCGATAACGTCATCGTTCCGCGAACCGGTGTCCTGTGGACTACGAGCGTTATAAGTGGTCCATGACGTCGCGGCGTCTGCAGGAAAACCTCGTATAAATAGGTTTGCTTTGTGAGTCCTGTGCCAGTGATCACAATGGGACTTAGTGGAGTAGTGGTGAGCGTGTTGGTGCTCGCGAGCGCTGCGTGCGCGTCCTTGGGAGACAACAGCGTGGAGGACAAGAAGGTCGTGCCGGTCCATGTGGTCCCAGTTTTGGCGCCTCCACGGGACTCAAGGAAACACGTCACGGACCGAGCGCGACAGTTCCCGATACTGGTGCTCCTGGCTCAGCAGGGAGCTCCAACTCCTAACAGGGAGCACGAAGCGAAGTCTTTGAACAACCCGCAACCTATTTATGTGCAAGTGAGTTATTCTATTTCGGAATACTTTTTGAACGTGTATTTATCGAACAGGAATGGGATTGCAAAAATAGCCCGCAACTTGCACCGCGTATAAGTTTACTAAGTAACTTTTCAGATATGTGGACCTTCGTATTTAAAAAAATGCGCGCAGTATTTTGTGTTTTGTACCTACATACATTTATAAAAAAGTTAAAGAAAATATTATTAACCAGCTTTATTAGATAGATAGGGAACTAGATACTTTTAATTGGCTATTTTAATATTATGGTGATCAGATCGGTACTCCAAGTTACATATACCTAATTACGTTGAATCTACAAGTTTTGAAAATTATTCTTGTCTGTTTATGATCTCTATCAATACAGGGTGCTTTAAGTTTATGTCAGGTAGTGTTAATTTATTTCATAATTCTCAAACTATGCTAAAACCTCCTTTCCTAAAAAAAATTACGAAAAAAAACTGCCTTCATAAACCACCAACTAAAAAGTATAAAATAATGTTTTTAACACTTATTTTTAACACTTAATACACTTCAAATAACATTCTATAACAGTACACTCGAGAATAGTGTTACCGAAGTCTTCTTGTAATAAATACTTCATTCAATTATTCAACAGGGAGTCGGCGCCTAAGCCCTGTTCTCTAATTTTTTTTCACTATTTATACCTAATATCTTTTTGCAACGACTTAATCTCAGCCCTTTCTACCCTCAGAAACTCGAAGATCAGCCTCAAACCCAACAAAACAGGGAGAAACGCCACCTGAAGAAGAAACTGCTTGGCTTAGGATTCGGCGGAGGAGGTATAAGCTTCGGCGGGGGCTTTGGTATCGGTGGCGGAGGGGGTGGTTACCAGAGTGGGCAAAATGAGTACGGGGGAGGGTACGGTGGGGGGTACAGTGGCAAGCACTACGGGGGTGGTTATGATGAAGGCTCCGGCGGCGCTACTAAGGTCATCGTTGTGAAAGAAATTAGCGGTAAGGGGAAACGCTTGCATTACATTTGTGTTATATATATTTTATTATTTCGTAGTTTTGCTTAATTGCTTCTACTTTGTAGTTGGGTGGGCATGTATACAATGGGTACTTAGCATATTTCAAAATAGAGTAAGGCTACAAATATTAGCGAACCGTCATTTTCCGTCATATTATCGCTGTTCAACCCCTGCTTGTCCATCTCGGGTGGAGACAGTGACACAAGTGTTAAAAAATACATTTGTTCTGAGAGAGATTGGACAGCTAGATTTTTTTATGTGTCACCGACCACCCGGGGTGGACAAGCAAGAGATGGACATTAATAGTTTTGGAATAAATACTGCTAAGATACGAGGATAAGCCCATTTTTCGACAGTTTTTTTTTTTTATGCTAGATGCGACAAACGAGCAAGCTAGTCACCTGATGGAAAGCAATCATCGCCGCCCATTAACATCCGCGAAATCAGAGAGATCGATAATGCGTTGCCGGCCTTTTAAAAAGGAGTACGCTCTTCTCTTGAAGATCCCTAAGTCGTAGCCGTCGGGTAATACTCCCGTAGGTAAACTGTCCCACAGAACTGAGGTACGTGGTAGAAAGTTCCACGAAAAACGCACAGTATTAGAGCGCCGTCCATCGAGATGATGGGGATGGAATGACAATCGCTTGCATGTGGTTCGATGGAAGAATTCAGCTGCAGGGAGTAGACCAAACAGTTCCTCAGAGCACTCCCCATGATAGATTAGATTAGATTAGCTGAGGAATTAGATTTATTCCGAAACTATTACTTATATGTTAGTGAATCCAATCCGTTTACTTGTATCTACAAATATGTTTGATTAATCGTCTGTCTCTGTTGAATTCCGATCGAAGCCGGCTTGATAGTCCTGTGTGTAGCAAACCTAAACAACTTATTTTGTGAAACAAAATAAACAAATAAAATAAAATATTATCATGCTCAAAATTTGTTAGTTTAGAATAAAAGGTATGGTTATATTATTTATTTGTTACTTAGTTGATTTTGACATCTGTGTACACCAAAGCTTTAGTTACCTTGCTTTACTACTTGGGTAAGGTTGATAAGATTTTAAGGGTCCTTTAATAAATTAAATTATTATATTTAAAAAACAACGAGTTGTGATGATAGATTTATTTTTTTACTTAAATTTTAGACCTTACTACTTGCAAATTGTTGTGTCGGAGGCCAAGATCCGCTACGGATCGTTGAGCCATCAGAGTAAGTATGTAAGTAAATTTTAGAACATGATAATATTAGCATTATCTAGGTTATAGAAGAAAGAAATCCTTAGATAACAATTTGATAAGAATAATTGTTCTTATTTTTATTTTTTTTAATTTCTGCAGGTCACGGACACAAAGGTCACCACGGACATGGCGGCCACCACGGCGGCGGTCCCGGCTACGGTAATGGCGGTGGCTACGGCGGAGGCGGTGGCTACGGCGGAGGTGGCGGCTACGGCGGCGGATACGGCGGTGGTTTTGGAGGTAAAATCAATATTACATTTGTGTTAATACTTTGGTGTTATGTTGAGTTCATTTGAGAGCAAAATACGTGTAGCGATATTGACGAGCTTTATCCTTAACGCCAAACTTGATGGATGAGTACTTCATTAGCCGTTTGGTCCAATAGTTGATATTTTAAAGTATTTTTTTGTAAATTATCCTTAAGTAAATAAGACACTTAAATATTTCATCTCGTGTTCAGGCGGGACTCGAACCTACACCTTCCACAATTCGCGTAGATGTTCTGAACGGGTGGACGTTTGCCGTTTGGTCCAAGTCTACGATGCACCAATGCGAGTTTTCGCGTGTGAAAAATCAGCTAGATAGTACTGTTGGACTGAGGTCCAACATCAACCGCGTTGGTTATTTAGTTTATAAAATTTACATTTTGACGGTTGGTCCACAAGATAAAGGTCGCTCAGCGGGCTATGGAACGAGCAATGCTCGGCTCTCTCTCCGAGATCGAATCCGAAATGAGGTGATCCGGCAGAGAACCAAAGTTATCGACATTGCTCACTGGATTAGCAAGCTTAAGTGGCAGTGGGCTGGCCATATTAGCCGCAGAATCGACGACCGATGGGGTAAACGAGTTCTGGAGTGGAGACCGCGTCTTGGCAAACGTAATGTAGGGCGCCCTCTGGCTAGGTGGGAGGACGATCTGCGCAGGATGGCTGGCAAGAGCTGGATGCGAGAAGCCATGGATAGATCACAGTGGCGAACAATTGGAGAGGCCTACGTCCAGCAGTGGACTGCGATAGGCTGATGATGATGATGATGACATTTTGACAGATCACGTTAGAATTGGATATGGACATCACTCCTATAGTGCTTCATCTAGCGGATTTTTCACACGCGAAAACCCTCATTGCAGTCTTTCTTGTTTTAAATATGACGCCCTTTGAGTATATACTCAAAGTATGACGCCATATAAAAATATAGACAAATAGCAACCTCCTATAATAGTACATGTTTTAAGATACCTGTGGTTTTAACTATAATTGATTTTACAGGAGGTTACGGCGGCGGCGGCGGCGGTGGCGGCGGCGGTGGCTACGGCGGCGGCGGTGGCTACGGCGGTCAACCTGGCTATGGCCATGGCGGCGGTCAGCAGCCTGCGTACTACCAACCAGGCAACGGATGTGGTGGAGGATGTGGCGGTAACTATGGAGGTGGTCACTCAGGAGCCACCGCCACGGCCACTGCCACTGCGACTGCTACTGCTAACTCGTACGTGTAACTTTTTAGTAGCAATCCTTATAAATCCTATTTAGTGTTAACAGGATCTGTTGACACTCGTAGGAGAAAACCTTTTTTTTATGTGATAGCTGGCAGACGAGCAGATGGATCACCTGATGTAAGCGATAGCCGTCGCCCGTGGACACCTGCGACACCAATGGGTCACAAGTACGCTGCCAACCTTTAAACCCCCCTTTCCCCCGATTGGGTCTCCGGTACCCTCACTCACGGGGCGAAACACAGCACAGTGCTGTTTCACGCCGGTTTTCTGTCAGGCCGTGGTGCCGGGGTAGCCGGCCCATTCATGCCGAAGAGTGGCTCTCCCACGGTGTATTTACAGAATTAAATACTGGAAGATTTAAATGACAAACTTTTCGAAAAAAAAAATTGAATTTTACTATTGTCTAAGTATTTTACTATAGTTTTTTTAACTTCGTTGACCAACATTTAAATCAGCAGTCATTGTCTATTACTGACATATCGCAATAGGCATAAGTGTAGGAAGTTATTTATTCAATTGTAATTTATCTCCCAAGATTGCTATGCACAAAAATTAATTCGACCTTAACATTCTACCGAGGCAAGAGTTCACTGCGCTTCAAATGCAACTCTTACTAGATATACTATACAGAATCAGATTCTTAAAAAATATATCGAACGATATGTATTTTTACCCGACTACGGCAAAGCAAAAGGAGGGTTATGATTTTGACAGGCTATGTATGTATGTAGTATGTATTAGTATGATGATGTATAGTTCATACTGTTTCCACTTAACTTCTTAAGGCACTATCAGAATTCGACAAATGACATATCATTATAAGCGTCTTGATCGTCCGCCTGGTTATAGGCTATATGAAGTTTCACAAAATTAATGTGGAGCCCTCTAGCGGACAAAACATACAGAGTAAAAAAATAAAGTTATGATAAATATGCCGTGTTTTAGTATCATTTGAAAGCGCTTGACTTGTACATTTTGACTATATATATATTACTAGCACTGGGACACCACAAATAGTTACAAATAAAATAAAAGTAAAAAAAACTCTAAAAACCCAAAATACGACAAAAAACGTCGCTGAAAAAGTATAAACAAGCCTTCGTTGTCAATTTATGCAATAGTCACTATGTAGAGATAAAATTTCATGTTGGAAAGGCGTAGTAACACGTTAAATATTACTTACCCTTGACAAAGTGTGTATGCGGATTTCCAACATGAAAATTTATCTCTACATTGTGAATATTGCATAAATTGACAACGAAGGCTTGTTTTATACTTTTTCAGCGACGTTTTTTGTCGTAGTTGGGTTTTAGTTTTTTTACTTTTATTTTATAGAAAATACCAAATGGTGGTATGTGGTATGGTTTAGCAAGCGTAGTATTGTAAGTACTTTAATAGAATATTGGCTACCTTTCTTTCCCACTTAGGCACTTTGCGATAAGGTCTGTGACACAGTTGTTCTATAAAGGAGTTTCGAAATCACACCACATCAGCATCCCCCTTAAAACAAAATACAATCCAAGAAAAGTTCCGCAATAAAACCAACCTCTTTTAACATTGCGAGCAGAAACAGAATGACATTAGTAAGATTTAGTACGGTCATAACTGAAGATTGCGTTTTGTAATCATTTTCAATATTTCCAAAACACTTTTCGCAGAAGATTAAGGATGTGATAATAACATGAATGTTCAATCACGTCATCAATACGCAAGTCAATCCACTTAAACTAAAATCTATATATATCCATAATTTATCGATTAACTCTTGAATTTTATTAAAATATACTTAAAATTACCTACAACAACAACAACAACGACTACTCAACAAAATACCAGTTTCTACAAATTGGGTTTAATTAGTTCATTAAATACATAGTTAGGGCCACACCTCGGGCACAGTAGATATATCTACTGTGCCTCGGGTTTGCTTCACATTTTATAATTCGTTTGATTGATTAAATTTAAATAAACCAAACATCAAGTTAGGAGTCGTGTGGTCACTGTCGCAGACGAACAGAGGATCAATAGGTACGAATTGCCGCCGCCCATGGACACCCGCGACACCAGTGGACTCACAAGTTCACAAGACTATGATTTTAAATGGATATTATTACATAAATCATCGCCCCATTGTGGTCTAGTGGTTTAAGTATTAAGCCGTGATCTCGGGGTCCTGGGTTGGATTACCGGGTCGAGCAAAGGTATGTTTTGAATTTTTCGAACATAACTCGGGATTGTGATCACGAATCCGCATTAGGCAAGCGTGGTGATTAAGCCTAATCCCATCATAGTAGCGATGACTTGATTTCTATGATGGAGGTCTTTGCCCTGCAGTGGGACAGTATATAGGCTGATACTTTACATAAATCATTTATTTTATTTTTCAGATACGGCAAACGAAAGTGATTTGGGGACTATAAAATACCAGTGTGATGAAAATATCACGTGAACTGTGATTTAGCGGTGACAGGACGTTTACCGGTAGACATCGACTTAACTTTATTAAATTTAAGTTATAATGGTAGTGTTAAATTGCAAATTTATACCAGTTAAACAACATTGACCTGGGACAGTGAAGAAGAAATAATATTTAAGTTGTCAACCAAGTTGAAGAATTTCTAGTGATCAAATTGATTTCATTAAAAATTGCAATAACTTATGTGTTTTTATTATCCCATTGGTAATAAATTACTAAAAATAATGATTTGTAGTCTAAAAATGTTAAACACCTTATTATTTTCAATAAATTACATGCTTAATATCTTTTATCGGTAACATGGTCCAAGACCTTACAGAGAGTTAAATTAATAATTATCCCATACAAAAAAACCCACCTCAACAGCTGAAATAAATAATAATAATTTGAGACGATACATATACTGAATTTTAGATATTTACAAAAAGAAAAGTTTTTTTTATTTTTTTTTATGTATTTATTTACATGATTTACTGATGGCTAATGTAAAATATTAGATGTATATATTTGTAATCCCACTGTTGATTCTGATATCCATAACACAGGTGCTTGTGGTACCTATCTCGGAGTCAGATCAATGTATTTGATGTTGTGAAATATTGTCTTGGTCCCAAACTAAGGTTTTCACCTGTACTATGAAAACCAGGAACATCGAAGGCACATACCACAAACAACCGGACCCAAGACAAATATCTGTTTTATCAACAAACATTTATGTTGTTGCTGGGATTGAACCTGCGAACTTTGCGTCTCAACCGGCGCGCTAACCACTGCGCTAAACGGGTCGTCACTGATGATATTGTTCCACTTATTTGGTTAATTTAACTTGCTAGAAGACTTTATTAAGATCTCTGAAAAATAATGTTATTGATTATGAAGCATTTTAGTAGAATGCTGCATATTTTATATCGAAACGATTAGACTTAATTTATTTTACACTTCTGTACCGCAACAGCCTGAGCTCATCTCTATTATCAATAATCAAGTATTTCTCGTTAAAATAGTCGTAAGCTAATGTATATAAAAACCGCAGAATCCGGAAAATAAGCAGCTCCGTGATCAAGAGTGCTTACCTACTATACTGAATAATAAAGATCATCGTAATTACTATGTAGACTTAGGTAAACTAAATTACTTATACGCCTATTTAATCAGTATATATAATTCAATTAAGGTGACGGGTAGGGCACACTAGCGACGCAAATCGATTTAAATTTTTAGCCACTACACCGGATCTATTTTAAACAATTTCGGGGTTACAACCTCTAGAGGTAAACACTTATACTATTTATTAAAAAACCATGCACAAATGTTGGATCCGTTTTTGTACGCGAAAAATTTATTCACGCTGAAAGTGGCCGCTTTTGGCGGTAATCAATTTGTGCATTTCTATTTAATAAATAGTGTAAGTGTTTGCCGAGAGGTTGTTATCCCAAAATTGTTCATTGGTTTAGTAGCTAAGAATTAAAATCGATTGGCGTCGCTAATGTGCCCTACCCGTCACCTTAAATTTGTATTTTACCTTTTTTTAGACACCAAATTTTAAAAAAAAGTTGATAGCTCTTACTATCTAATAAGAGCAGCTGGTGCCTATGATGTCTTGATCATAAGCACGACTCGCAAGCGATTGTCATTCCATCCCCATCATCTCGATGGATAGCGGTCTAATACTGAGCGTTTCTCGCGGAATTTTCTACCACGTACCTCAGTTCTGTGGAACGGTTTGGCTGCTGGAGTATTTCCCGACGGCTACGACTTAGAGACCTTTAAGAGAAGAGCGTACTCTTTTTTAAAAAGCCCGATAATACATTAGCGATCACTCTGATATCGCGGATGTACATGGTCGGCGTTGATTACTTTCTATTAGGTGACTCGCTTGCTCGTTTGTCCGCCTCTAGCATCCATTAGTTCTAGAGATACTAGTATATCGTGTATGTGAGTTGTGAATCTATTAGACAAATTCATCCAAAATTAGGTAAAGTCAAAGTAATTCCTGTCACGACTCATCATCATCATCATCATCATCAGCCTATCGCAGTCCACTGCTGGACGTAGGCCTCTCCAATTGTTCGCCACATGTGATCTATCCATGGCTTCTCGCATCCAGCTCTTGCCAGCCATCCTGCGCAGATCGTCCCCCCACCTAGCCAGAGGGCGCCCTACATTAAGTTTGCCGAGACGCGGTCTCCACTCCAGAACTCGATTACCCCATCGGTTGTCGGTTCTGCGGCTAATATGACCAGCCCACTGCCACTTAAGCTTGCTAATCCGGTGAGCAATGTCGATAACTTTGGTTCTCTGCCGGATCACCTCATTTCGGATTCGATCTCGACTCACGGCTCACATTACCTTTAATAACAAAAAAACTCTTAGGAATATTTTCCTGGCTTCTAAACCCCACCTGGTTTCACCGTCATAAGTTCCTAACTAAAGCTACCGAACCAACATCAGACACGTCGGTTCTCTGTAAGTACCTTAATACAATAGGTAAGTAGGCCTTTCTTCATTGTACATCTTCGGTTCAATATCAACGAAAACAAAAAATAAAAAAAGCTGTATCCCAACGCGTGGTTGTCTGTACTTACACGTTTAGTGTTAGATTGTAATAATACAATTGTAGGTTAGCAGTCAGCTACACCTTAAAGATCTTAATCTAAATCAAAACATCCTCTTCTTACAATATCACAGAGAACTGATGATCCTTCCTTACAATTAAAGAACCATTATTTAGTACATAGATTCGAATATGAAAACATGTGAATACGTCAGTGATTATTATTAAATAATTAAGGCGACGGGTAGGGCGCACTAGCGACGCCAATTTATTTTAATTGTAAGCTACCAAAACAAATATATTTTAAAATAATTACGGGGCTTCAGTCTCTCGGCAAACACTTGTACTATTTATTTAATAACCATGCCCAAATGTTGGGTCTGTTTTTGTGAGTAATAAAAAAAAATTCTCCACTTTTGGCGGTAATTCAAAATTCGAGAGCAAAACCGGATCAAAAGCTAACTTTTAAATAAATAGTATAGGTGTTTACCGAAAGACTGAAGCCCCCAAGTTGATTAAAATAGATCTGGTTTAGTAGCTAACAATTTTTTTTTCCAAGTTCGGTTCATTTGAGTGTTGTGTTTATGCTTGTTTGGTATATTTGAGGTTTAATGGAGATTAATGGCTTGGTTGCCCCTGCTAAAGGATACAGAGAGTAGCTAACAATGAAAATCAATTGGCGTCGCTAGTGGGGTATACCCTACACCTTTAGTGACGTAATGCTTATTGATTAGTAATTATTCGTATCTGGCTTAGAGTTAATTATTAGAATAACGCCATTGATGATGATAAGTATAGCAACTTTATTTACTATCATCAAGGAAATACCGATACCTATTTACCTGATGATTATTGCGTATTTCTAGTAAGTTCTTTATGTGGAAACTCACGGCTGGACTTGTTCAAACCGGTTCAAATTCGCTCAAAGAGCTAAGCTCGGAGTATTTTTGAAGGACCGCATCAGAAATGATGTAATCCGACAGAGAACCAGAGTCACCGACATAGCCCACCGAATTAGCAAACTGAAGTGGCAGTGGGCGGGTCATATTAGCCGCAGAACTGACAGCCGTTGGAGCCGTAAAGTACTTGAGTGAGACCGCGACTCGGTAAGCGTAGTGTAGGACGCCCTGCGACAAGATGGAATGATGACATTCGAAGGCAGGCTGGTGTGGGCTGGATGAGAGTGGCCGAAAATCAGGAGCAGTGGCGTGCATTAGGGGAGACCTATGTCCAGCAGTGGACGAGTGTGGGTTGCTGATTATGAAGTTCTTTATTGTGTCCATACACACAAGAGGACTATAGAATTCAATACAAGAATTTTGTAACCTTATTTCCATAAATAAGGTTACAAAATTCTTGTATTGAATTCTATAGTCCTCTTCATCTTAGCTTGTAATCCCGTTTGCGTCTTAAGCTGCAACTCTGGAGCCCGGGGTACGCTTGGACCATGATTTTTTACGTCATAGGTGGCAGACAAACAGACGGATCACCTGATAGTAAGCAATTGCCGCCGCCTATGGACACCAGCAACACCAGTGGAGTCACATGTGCGCTGCCAACCTTCAAACCCTCCCTTCCCCCGGATTGGGCCTCCGGTACCATCACTCAAGCAGCGAAACAGCACAGTGCTGCTTCAGGACGGTTTTCTGTGAGGCCGTGGTATCACGTATGTCAAGCCGGCCCATTTATGCCGAAGCGTGGCTCTCCCACGGATTGTTTCAGGATTTGGGGAGTCAAGTAATTACAATGAAGCGACGGCCGTCTGACCTTCGCAACGCTTTACAGGGGAACCAGACCAACTGCATCACGGTTACACGTTTCAGAAACTATCCGAAATTTGCAGGTTTCATCACGATGGTTTCCCTCACCACCGAGCTAATGGTAGAAATATGCATATAGATTTGAAAAACCCAGAGGTGTATGATCAGATTCGAACCATGTGCCTCCGTATGGAAAGCGCGTTCTAAGCCATGAGCTACCATTGATCCAGTTCTAATTAATTAATAAAGTATCTGCCTGTGAACTGTCTCACTGCAGGGCCAAGGCCTCCATCATAGAAATCAAGTCATCGCTACTACGATGAGATTAGGCATAATCACCACTCTTGCCAAATGCGGATTGGTGATCACAAACCCGAGCTATGTTCGAAATATTCGAAACATACTTCGCCCGACCCGGGAATCGAACCCCGAGATCACAGCCCGGTACTTAAACTACTAGACCAACAGAGCGTTCTTATAAATTAGAACAGAATTAATTAATTCTATAGTATTTTTAATTTATAACGTAATGCAAATGCAAATATCTACCTACTTACATTTCAAAACCAAAAATTTATACAAGCACGGAATCCTAGGCGTAACTGGCTCTTTTGAACTCCTCTTGTTCTTAATCTTCTTTATTCCTGAACAAATGTTTACACCGCTATGTACCTAAATCGTGGAATTAGAAAACGCGCGCCATTTTCTCCAAAAAAAAACCTCACAGAGCGTGAAAGAGATGCAACCAGCCCTGACGCAGCTTTAATGCATCTCTATACGGGTGCGGTAGAGAAGGACGTAGCCCAGCACGTCAGTACTTACTAACGGCTTGGCGCGGTTTTTCAAGTAGGTATGGCTTTACAGAGCGTGGAAGAGATCCAACCGACCCTGACGCAGCTTTAATGCATCTCTATACGGGTGCGGTAGAGAAGGACGTAACCCAGCGCGTAATCCCAGTACTAACGGCTTGACGCGGTTTTTCAAGTATGGCTTTACAGACCGTGAAAGAGATCCAACCGACCCTGACGCAGCTTTAATGCATCTCTATACGGGTGCGGTAGAGAAGGACATAACCCAGCACGTAATCCCAGTACTAACGGTTTCGCGCGGTTTTTCAAGTATGGCTTTACAGAGCGTGGAAGAGATCCAACCGACCCTGACGCAGCTTTAATGCATCTCTATACGGGTGCGGTAGAGAAGGACGTAACCCAGCGCGTAATCCCAGTACTAACGGCTTGACGCGGTTTTTCAAGTATGGCTTTACAGAGCGTGAAAGAGATCCAACCGACCCTGACGCAGCTTTAATGCATCTCTATACGGGTGCGGTAGAGAAGGACATAACCCAGCACGTAATCCCAGTACTAACGGTTTCGCGCGGTTTTTCAAGTATGGCTTTACAGAGCGTGAAAGAGATCCAACCGACTCTGACACAGCTTTAATGCATCTCTATACGGGTGCGGTAGAGAAGGACGTCGCCCCGCACGTCACCCCAGTACTAACGGCTTCGCGCGGTTTGTCAAGTATGGCTTTACAGAGCGTGGAAGAGATCCAACCGACCCTGACGCAGCTTTAATGCATCTCTATACGGGTGCGGTAGAGAAGGACGTCGCCCCGCACGTCACCCCAGTACTAACGGCTTGGCGCGGTTTTTCAAGTATGGCTTTACAGAGCGTGAAAGAGATCCAACCGACTCTGACGCAGCTTTAATGCATCTCTATACGGGTGCGGTAGAGAAGGACGTAACCCAGCACGTAATCCCAGTACTAACGGCTTCGCGCGGTTTTTCAAGTAGGTATGGCTTTACAGAGCGTGGAAGAGATCCAACCGACCCTGACGCAGCTTTAATGCATCTCTATACGGGTGCGGTAGAGAAGGACGTCGCCCCGCACGTCACCCCAGTACTAACGGCTTCGCGCGGTTTGTCAAGTATGGCTTTACAGAGCGTGGAAGAGATCCAACCGACCCTGACGCAGCTTTAATGCATCTCTATACGGGTGCGGTAGAGAAGGACGTAACCCAGCACGTCATCCCAGTACGAACGGCTTCGCGCGGTTTTTCAAGTATGGCTGTACAGAGCGTGAAAGAGATCCAACCGACCCTGACGCAGCTTTAATGAATCTCTATACGGGTGCGGTAGAGAAGGACGTAGCCCAGCACGTCACCCCAGTACTAACGGCTTCGCGCGGTTTTTCAAGTAGGTATGGCTTTACAGAGCGTGAAAGAGATCCAACCGACCCTGACGCAGCTTTAATGCATCTCTATACGGGTGCGGTAGAGAAGGACGTAACCCAGCACGTAATCCCAGTACTAACGGCTTGGCGCGGTTTTTCAAGTATGGCTTTACAGAGCGTGAAAGAGATCCAACCGACTCTGACACAGCTTTAATGCATCTCTATACGGGTGCGGTAGAGAAGGACGTCGCCCCGCACGTCACCCCAGTACTAACGGCTTGGCGCGGTTTTTCAAGTATGGCTTTACAGAGCGTGAAAGAGATCCAACCGACTCTGACGCAGCTTTAATGCATCTCTATACGGGTTCGGTAGAGAAGGACGTAACCCAGCACGTAATCCCAGTACTAACGGCTTCGCGCGGTTTTTCAAGTAGGTATGGCTTTACAGAGCGTGAAAGAGATCCAACCGACCCTGACGCAGCTTTAATGCATCTCTATACGGGTGCGGTAGAGAAGGACGTAACCCAGCGCGTAATCCCAGTACTAACGGCTTGACGCGGTTTTTCAAGTATGGCTTTACAGAGCGTGAAAGAGATCCAACCGACCCTGACTCAGCTTTAATGCATCTCTATACGGGTGCGGTAGAGAAGGACATAACCCAGCACGTAATCCCAGTACTAACGGTTTCGCGCGGTTTTTCAAGTATGGCTTTACAGAGCGTGAAAGAGATCCAACCGACCCTGACGCAGCTTTAATGCATCTCTATACGGGTGCGGTAGAGAAGGACGTAACCCAGCACGTAATCCCAGTACTAACAGCTTCGCGCGGTTTTGCAAGTATGGCTTTACAGAGCGTGGAAGAGATCCAACCGACCCTGACGCAGCTTTAATGCATCTCTATACGGGTGCGGTAGAGAAGGACGTAACCCAGCACGTAATCCCAGTACTAACAGCTTCGCGCGGTTTTGCAAGTATGGCTTTACAGAGCGTGGAAGAGATCCAACCGACCCTGACGCAGCTTTAATGCATCTCTATACGGGTGCGGTAGAGAAGGACATAACCCAGCACGTCACCCCAGTACTAACGGCTTCCCACGGTTTTTCAAGTATGGCTTTTATGCAAAGGCGCAGTCTGGTTAGGGTGCTATGTGATGTAAACAGGTACAGAATGCTTTTTTAACCATCTTTCTTGAACGTTTCGATGGCGTTATACAAGTGCTGAGAAAACAATATTTTCCGTACAAAGTTACCAGTTGGTTGGTACAAAAGTGCATTCAAGAACCCCGTTCTGAGATTTGGCTCTATTTAATTATTTTTTTTATTATGGCTTTACCCGCAGATAATTCGCCAATGTCAAGTTACTTATTGAGAATAAGTAGGTAGTCAACAGTCGAAGTCAGTCAAAGTCACAGCCACTCAATAAAACGCCGGTGTTTTACGTTTTATCGACCTACGGATTCAGCGGATATCACTCTAAAAGCAATCGCAGGTTTAAGACTCTATTTGATTCAAGCAAGTTGTCACGAGACAACTCACTCGACACACAATAGCAGTGTTAAAAACGATACAATCCAACGATTCTTATTATTAGGATTACTTTGCGGCACTTCACTGCACAAATAAATGAATTTAAATGTGAGAGAGCCACGCTTAGGCATGAATGGGCCGGCTAGACCGGAGTGATACCACTGCCTCACAGAAGACCGGCGTGAAGCAGCGCCTGCGCTGTTTTTCGCCGTGTGAGTGAGGTTACCGGAGGCCCAATGGGGGGAAGGAGAAAAGGTTGGCAGCGCACTTGTGACTCCACTGGTGTTGCGGGTGCCCATGGGCGGCGGAATTGCTTACCATCAGGTGATCCGTCTGCTCGTCTGCCACCTCTCATATATATATAAAAAAAACACCAAATTTGAACACTAAAATCCACTAGACACTAATTTAAAACCTTTGACAGCCCATGCGGCTTGTTTTAGCCCTACCCGCCGAATCCCTACAACTTGTTTGGTATGGATACATACCAATACCTATGAATAATTATTATTGACGATGTGGTTAATAAAAATGCTTTAATCACTAATCCAACATTAATAGGCTTGAGGTAGGCCGAGAACAATGATATCTGATTGTTTTTTGTAACTAATAATAACCCTGTTAATGTCATAATGAAGACTATACACTTAGGTACACGAAGCTATAGTAACTTAAGTACTATCTACTTTTATAGTGATGGCAAAACGCCTATATAGTATTTTCTCTTCGCTACCTTACCAATTATTGCTCGTGAGGAAGTATAGGCATCTATAGGTATTTTGCGCTATGGGCAGTTAGACTCTCCAAAGATTGTTTTTGTTTAGCGAAATATTAAAAAAAGAGTATCAGTCTCTATTGTTCCTTTGCAGGGCCTCCATCATAGAAATCAAGTCATCGTTACTTTGATTTATAGGTAAGAAAGTATCATTCTTCTGAAATTTTACCTGTGCATCAGAATGCTCCGTTGCTATATCTGGCCTAAGCTTAGACGATCAAGGAAGACATCAGAAAGCGTATCGAGGCATTAGAAATGTGGGCTTATCGACGGATGATTGCCATTATCTGGACTCAAAAAGTGACAAATATTGAAGTTCTCCGACGAGTTGTTGCAGCTTATTATGATGGGGAAAGTAGCTGGTAAAAGGCGTGTGGGTCGGAAGAAAAAATCATAGCTGTGAAACATTCGGGAGTGGACGGAGATCGCGAGCGCCGCCGAGTTGTTTCGCCTCGCTAGAGATCGAGAAGGATATGCTAGATTGACGGCCAACCTTCGCTAGTGGGAGAGGCTCTTTAAAAAGAGAAAAGGTAAGTATCGTATATTAAAAAATAATATTTGTTAATTTTATCTTATCCGCACTGCCAGATATGTTGCTGATCGTCATCATAAAATAAGTACCTACCTAAATGAAAAGAGGGATAACATAAAAATCTTAAAACTTTAGAATTTAATTAATTTGCACGTTGTAGTTTAATTTTAGACGTGAATAGATGACCAATACGTGAAAGATGTAATATTATCGACTTCGGATTACTACCTACCGTAAACATTAGATTATAAAACTTTGTTCACGTCAAAGATTGACGTTTATTATACAGTCGCAGATGTACTGAAAGGTCATGTTTGTCATGAGTTAGTCATGAGTCTAGCCGATGCTGGGAACCACTAACTAGTCACAATGTAAAGATAGGCTAAAGAAACACAAAGGATTATTCGACGAAGGCCGGGTCTCGTAGCATTGTAAACAGAAACTAAAAGGTTTTTATGATATAAGTCGCAAACGAGCAGACGCATCTGATTATCGCCAACAACGGACACTCGCAACACCATTCAATGGAGTCACAAATGCGCTGCCAACCCTTAAACACCCCTTTTCTCCGGTTTGGCCTCCGGTACTCTCACTCACGCAGCGAAACACAGCGCAGACGCTGCTTTACGCCGGTTTTCTGTGAGGCCATGGTATCACTTCAAACCCGGCCCATTCATGCCATAGCGTGGCTCCCCCACGGTTCCCAAAACAGTGCATAAAAGGTGTACTTAAACCAGCCAGCATATTACACTATACCTATTTCAAGTTTAGGAAAATATAAATATGATTAGTATTCATGAAGTAAATATAAGTAAACTTCTAATTACCTAAACCATACTTAAAACCCTTATGTTGGGAAGTGACGGAGGTACACTATTCCCGGAGAAATACCCTTACACATAACCTAATCGCTTGTATCTTGTATTACCAAAACTCACAGCTGTAATAATTCATCAACAAAATGACATTTAGATGAAGGTTTTTATAGTTCTTTCATTGTTATATTTCAGGGATTTTTTGTTTGTATAAATCAAAGGCCATTATAAAAAAGGGTTCTCCTTTTTTATAATGGCTTATTGTAATATTGTTGGCACAAATCATAATAATTTACATGTTCTGTGGTCACAGGTATATTGACTTTTTTTGAACAACTTTTCAAAAGTCCTGCCTGGCTCTTCAAACACTTAGGGACATCCCTTTGGACATCACCTTTTGTTCTTTAGCACGCGAAATCAGATAATAATGATATTAAGTCGTACGCGATGCAACAATCCTTCCGCCAAAAGTACAGGAATGCGCGGATTTGCGTATCAGTTCCTCACCTCGATCTATACATACCTTAAGCCCATGCCTCGACATTGAACCTTGAGAGTACCGACATGTCCAGCCACAGTCTTCATTAACCTGCTTATATCGGCGTTCTGAGAATAGAGATAAGTCGTCGACCCCTAGCTCTCAAGGGACGGCGTTTTCAAAAGAACTTTTCCTTGAATCGGTAAGACAATAAAAGCGCAATCAAATTGGAAGCGTGCATCAGTATTGTTGTTCGTGACGCGTGGTGCTACCAAAATAATAATTTTTATATTTCGGTTATGGCGGCCAATCCCAGCGATCAGTCAACGTCTCAGGACATACCTATTATTGTGCACAAGTGTTTGCGCAGACAGACGAGTGCGCGCACACTCTCTATTCCCTTAGCCTCATATTTCAATGGGACACCAGTGAGACACGATCGCAGATAGATCAGGTGAAGGACCAACGGCGTAACGTGCTTCCCGAGGCACGGGGGTAAAAGACTGCTAACTTCCATACTTCGGGCTGACTCACTGAGCATTTCTTAACAAATTTTCTTAACAAACCCGGGACCCCATGCACAGCCGTCGCTTTAAAATGCTGCTCACTGCCCACTGCACCAGTTAAGGCAGTTATTTGCTAAAATACAAGAATATCAAATCGACCTTTGCCTTGTCTTTTACAAAATAGGATAACCAAATTATAATACTTAAAACCAGAACTGACTCAACAAAACTAGTAGGCTAACATACAATTTCAAGAATTGCGATATTTCCATTACTAGTGCGAGACTTAGTCAAGACTGAATGGGCTGCAAGAGCTGAATTGAACATTCAGCATGAGTAAACATATTTATATTTTATGTGATAGGTATGTGGTAGACGAACAGACGGATCACCAGATGTTCGACAATAATGCAGCCACTCATGGACACGCAATGGAGTCAAACGTGCGGTATTCAGGTGACGGGTAGGGTACACTAGCGACGCCAATCGATTTTAATTTTTAGCTACTAAACCGGATCTATTTTAAACAATTTCGGGGTTGCAACCTCTCGGCAAACACCTAAAGTATTTATTTAATACTTATAGTTAACTGTTTGGTCTGCTGTTGCACTCGAATTTTGGATTATCGCCAAAAGTGGATACTTTCGGCGTGAATCAATTTGTCGCGTACAAAAACGGACCCAACATTTGTGCATTTAATTAATAGTATAAGTGTTTGCCAAGGGGTTGTAACCTAGAAATTGTTTAAAATAGATCCGATTTAGTAGCTAAAAATTAAAATCAATTGGCGTCGCCAGTGTTCCCTACCCGTCACCTTAATATTGAAACTCTTCAACCCCCGTCAAGCCAATCAAATTAATATTACAAATTCACATATAAAACGGAAGCAACTTACTCACATACAAAACGGAAAATGTTCCTAAATGTAAAAAAATAATTAAGGGTAATTAATTAGTAATTCATCAATTTAAAAAAAATCAATAACTCACAGGTAGCTCGTAATTACACGCACTAATAATTGAGAAACACGAAATATCTTTATTGAATCACGAGTACTGGCTTACTTAATGCTCACCATAATAAATCAAACCGTCAAAGATATACGTAACATTTGTATAAATGTGCGAAGATTTGATGTTATATTTACGAAAAACTTTGATTTCAGATTTGAGACAGTTCATAGAAAATCTCAAAGAGTTCTTAAAAGAAGGAATGGTGGTCCTAGGGCGAAGTACGTAGATTGGAGAATGAATTGAGTTTCTAGAATGATGCATTTTTTGAGTGAAGTTTCTGAAAATGATATACGATTAAAATGTGTAATATTTGGAGTAACTATAGTTCCTGGAGAGGACATTTTTGAGATCATACACTAGTGAGTGTGATTGCCCTGCTATGAAAAATAATTAAACACAGAAAGTCGACATAGATGACTTCGATATCACAGAATTCGTTGACCTAAGCTTTAGTATTACCTATATCAAATCGTGTCCCTCTTGCACGTCTGTCATTTATGCCGAACCCTACTGAGATGACGTAAACACACATGTAGGCACAAATCATAATAATTTACATGATCTGTGGTTATAGGTATATTGACTTTTTTTGAACAATTGTAAAAAGTCCTGTCTGACTCTTCAAACACTTACCCACTTATTACAAATCGCGAACTAAGGATAGTCCCGGAACAAAATTCGTGCCAGCTCCTTTTAACATAGCGTGTTGGAATGGGATGACATGAAAGCTCATGTCATCCCATTCCAACACGCAATGTTAAAAAGAGCTGGCTACTAAAGCTAGTACGGTAGTTACTTTAGATGGCTACTTATAATGAGGCGGTTTAGGCCTTCACCTTTTGTTCTATAGCACGTGAGATAACGAGATAACGTAAACACGCATGTATGTGTGTAGCCTATTTTGCATGGGATTTAGCGTTCTGTGTCTATTTATTTTGTGCCGGCATTCAATAATGGAATACGATGAACCAATATTGATAAAAGCTGTTTAATTCATCATCAGCCCATTTAAGCCCCCACTGCTGGGGCACGGGCCTCCCTCAATCACATGAGGGGTAATTGCCATACTCACCACGCTTGGCAGACGGGTTGGCGAGGGTTTTGATATAAATGCAGAGTTTTCCTTCTCTGGGTGCTGATGATCATGTCAGCAGATTTACCTTAGTCGCCTTTTACGACACCTCGGTAAGAGTGAGGGTGGCCTATTCTACTCTGCCGGGGACCACACGGCTGTTAGCTGTTTAATTGGGCAATAATTATAACCGTAGACTCGTAGAGCTCACAATAGAAACGGTTGCCCATGGTACTAAATCTAATCCCTGACTTAGGTCACGACTATTTAAGCTCTTAACTCATCCTGAATGGATAATTGGATGGATCACCTCCAAAAGTGACGCATCGCGCATTCGTATCAGTTATAATTACACAATTGAGTAATTTTGTATTGATATTAATTTTACGTTTCCATGACTAAAAATGTAGATATTTAGATGCTAACAAACATGCTGTTCACACTTATTACTGGATTACAGCCTAAATATTATAGCTTAACATTTCTCATTACATTGTACCTACTGTATCTCTGTTTAACGTTGTAAAAACCAGCCAGAGGTATATGTCGAGAGCAAACGGAAGTTTATGAATAACTTTAAACGAACATACTCGTAGTTAAAACGCTATTCTAATAGAGGGCATTGAAAAAAATGCCATAAAGAAGATACGTACTCATTTAAAACTAGCTTCCTGCTCCTCGTTTTGCCCGCATGGTCTAATTGATGGTTTCCCATAGAAACGAGACAGTTTCCTGTAGTAAAGTATAATCTATTTCAATCAGAAATGTACAAATACAAAATATTTATTTCATCTTTTTTTTTATTATGACTCTACCCGAAGATGATTCGCCAATGTCAAGTAACTTATTGAGAATAAGTAGGTAGTCAACAGTCGAAGTCAGTCAAAGTCACAGTCACTCAATAAAACGCCGGTGTTTTACATTTTATCGACCTACGGATTCAGCGGATATCACTCTAAAAGCAATCGCAGGTATTAAGAGTCTATTTGGTCCAAGCAAGTTGTCACGAGACAACTCAGTCGACACACAATAGCAGTGTTAAAAACGATACAATCCGACCATTGTTATTATTAGGATCACTTTGCGGCACTTCACTGCACCAATACACACCAAATTTGAATACTAAAAACCACTAGACACTAATTTAAAACCTTTGAATTGCATCAGCCCATGCGGCTTGTTCTAGCCCTACCCGCCGAATCCCTTATTTCATCTTTACCAAGTTTTTACAATTGCATAGACAAGGGTTGACCTCTTCTATTAAATCTATTTTTTTTTTGTAAGTAAGTTCTTTATTGTGGAAACGGGTAAGTACAAAAGATATCAATATCAAAAAAAAAGAGAAAATCTCCGAGTCCTGCCCATTGCTGAGCTTACAATTTGCCCTTCATTTTTCATTCTTTCATTTTCATTTTTCATTCGTCATTATTATAAAGTTGAAATCGGTCCAGTAGTTTAAAAAATGGTTTCGTCTGATACATAGGTGCAACATCAAGAGTCCTTTAAAAATAAATCTATATGTATTGTTTCTTCTTCTTCTTCTTTAGTCATTTTTAGTAGGCCTCCTTCAGTTAATGCCATTTTTGTCGATCTTGGGCGGTTTCTATCCACTTTTGTTCCTGCCAGCCTTTTGATGTCGACACACCAACGCATTTGGGGTTTTCCTCTTGGGCGTTTCTCGCCACACTATCTCCACTCTACCACTACCTTGCACCACGAGCCGTGTTTTCGTGCGACATGACCAGCCCACTCCCACTTCAAATTCAAGATCCGTTTCGCATCGTCGCTTACTTTGCTCTGCTATCTTACCCACTCATTTCTTCTATGATCCTTCAGATTTACTCCTACCAGCCTCCTCTCAATACTGCTTAAAGTATCAGCCTATATACTGTCCCACTGCCAGGCAAAGGCCTCCATCATAGAAATCAAGTCATCGCTACTATGATGGGATTAGGCTTAATCACCACGCTTGCCAAATGCGGATTGGTGATCACAAACCCGAGCTATGTTCGAAAAATTCGAAACATACTTTTCGCTCGACCCGGGAATCGAACCCAGGACCCCGAGATCACGGCCCGGTACTTAAACCACTAGACCAACTCAATACTGCTTACCTACGAGCAATAGAAAAATTACAAAACGAATCTAATACATAAATAAAATAATAAATAACTCTTTCACAACATCACATACATTGATCTGACTCCGAGATAGGTAGCTCACGCACCTGTGTTACGGATATCAGAATCAACAGTGGCATTACAAATATATACATATAATACTTTTCTTTTGTAAATACATACTTATAATACATAGCAAACACCCAGACCAATACAAACAAACATGTTCATGCACACTAATTTTTGTACTGTGCGGGGATCGAACCCGCAACCCTTGTATCAGAGGCAGCGTTCACTACCACTGTTCCAATCGGGTCGTCAAATCTCAAGCTTTTCTAGACGTTTATTATGTATGTTCCCACCAAAATACACACGGACCATCATGTGAGTTCACTTCTAGAAGGTTATGTACTCGTGCGAGTATCTGAGGTCTCTAGATAAGTCATTCATCTAATATATAAAATTCTCGTGTCACAGTTTTCGTTGCCATACTCCTCCGAAACGGCTTGACCGATTTTGATGAAATTTTTTGTGCTTATCCGGTATCTATGAGAATCGGCCAACATCTATTTTTCATCCCCCTAAATGTTAGGGGTAGTCCACCCCTAAATTTTTATTTTTATTTTTTAGACAACATTTTTAATTTCTCTTTTTTTATGATACAACATACAAAAATACATACAATCCTCAATTTTCACCCTTCTACGATCAACCCTTTTATTTATATGGCAAAACAACGTTTGCCGGGTCAGCTAGTAATAATATAATATTCCTTTATAATATTAACAGAGGTACTCGCTCCGTGTTGGGAATAAGTTTTTCTATTCTATATTGTAATTATAAGTATCCAACTCTAACTACAGACATAATACTTACCCTGTGCTCTCCCCAAGTTCGTGACGGGTTGAATACTATGTAATTCATAACCCGTTTTGGCTCTAGAATGGACAAACATAGTTATTTCAAAAGTGTGGTAACAAAGTGGTACATCCTTTAGTTTTTACCGTAACATACAACTATAAACGTTATTGCATTGTGATTGGAGCTGTGATGTACTCATTCTAACCACTGTGAAAATACTCTTTGCTCTCACCAATACCATGAAATACTAATAAGTGAAATACTTCGTAGGAAATGTTATCATACCAATAATAAACCATATATCTAATAAATCATTGACGTGTGAGGGTGAGGGAATGGAGAGTGCACTTGTGTTTGCGCACACATTTGAATCCCTCGTTCGTCCGTGGCCGAATCGGTTAAGGATATTATTATGATCATCGTTATACTTAGAAAAAAGAAAAAGACGACTTAGGACCTTCATGAGAAGAGCGTACTCTTTTTTAAAAAGACCGGCGACACATTAGCTATCTCTCTGATTTCGCGAATATTCATGGGCGGCGTTGATTACTTTCCATCAGCTGACTCGCTTGCTCGTTTGTCCGCCTCTAGCATAAATTAAAAAAAAGTGAAAAATAGCAAATCAGCGTAGAGTTGAAACCTGAGGGCCTAATTTAAAGCAGACGTTACGACCGAATCGGAGTTTCTCTCTCTTTCACATGCGCTGTGTCTTCTTTGTTTGGATGCAACAGATATAGTCTCGTTCGTTACGGGACGGCTTTAAAATTAGCCACTAGGTTACAGTTTGTAAAGCTTCGTTAAGAATGTGGCAATGGTATTGTGGGTGTGAATAGTTATTTGATTTTACTGGTATGTTGCCTTTACACATCGCTCAATGGCCGTTCATCAATTGAACAATACTGCAATTGAAAGGCACAGGAGCAAAATAAGGAATACTAATGCAAAAAGTTGTGTAATCAATACTTCCACACTCAGAAATCAACAATAGTCTTAGTTACTTTAACTTAAAAACAGTACCTACATCCTTACGTATGGATGTTTGTTCCTCTTTCACGCAAAAACTACTTAACGGATTTTAATGAAACTTTACAGTAATGTAGCTTATAGATCAGAATAACACATAGGCTATAATTTATAAAGATATTGTGTGAACGCAGACGAAGTCGCGGGCAAAAGCTAGTAAGTACATAAGTTTTAAAAACTGTTCTCGCTGTCGAAAACTATCGCTTTGTTCTTTTCATTGTGGTACATGTAAAAGAGACAGGGCAATAGTTTTGGATAGCGAGGATAGTATTTCAGACTCATGGTAAGGTCTCTGCTTATGGAAACTTAAGTTTTTATTTTAGGAACAAGTTATATAGGACCGTGGGACCGTGGAAGAGCCACGCTTCGGTATGAATGGGCCGGTTTGACCAGAGTGATACTACGGCCTCACAGAAAACCAGCACTGTGTGTCTTGTGACTCCGCTGGTGTAGCGGGTGTCCATGGGCGGCGGCAGTCGCTTACCATCAAGTGAGCCGACTGCTCGTCTTCCACCTATCATATAAAAAAAAACTAAGATGATTTTTGTGTTTTGAGTGTGAAATTGTTGATTGCGCAACTTTCTTTCTCCCGTACTCTCACTCACTCGGCAAAGCACAGCACAACTTCCACCTATCTTCGTTTGTTTTATTTTATTTTATTTTATTCGGAAGACCAATAGCTGTCTTAAAACGGTAGCATTTATAATGAATGTCTTATATCTAATAACACGTCTTCACTCAAAGGTTTATTTCCACAAAACCTATATTAATTTATCGCTGGTAAGTAAAAAATCGTACCATGTTAAAACCCTCAAAGTATAAATAGCGGTAATGGATTCTGACACGTTCAACTTATAATATTATAATAATTACAATAATTGGCGATCGTGACCGAAACTCGCGCGCATGTAAAAACTGACGTCTTTCGTGAACTGTGATTCATAAACTATAGAAGATTATGAATCACTAAATATATTTATTGAATTGTAATGACGCACCAATACCAAATCATTCGCACATGACAATCAATATAGTATTAACTCAAAAAAGGTTGTTTTGAGATACACCGCCTTAAAGTTTTTTTTTTTACCTGTAGTACGGTTTGAAATCTCATAACAACATTTTTTGAGTTAATACTATGTTGATTGTCATGAGCGAATAATATCCTCCTACCCATTACGGCTACGAGGGCCAATCTCAACGATCAGCCACGTACACAGGATATTATAGAGCTCAAGAGTGTGCGCAAATACAAGTGCAATCGACCCATTCTTGCCGAAGCGTGGCTCTCCCAAGGTCAAAACCCACGGCCAGCTGTATTGTCTTCATAATTTGTTTGGTGGTAGTAATGAAGCTTCGTCCAACCTCTCGAGATGGCCAAGCCGGCGAAGACGGTGCGCCTCGGTCTCGCCGATGGTGTTGGTCGTCGAGACTGATCTGCGCGAGGTCCAGGTCAATAACTGGCAAGAGGTAGCGCAGGATCGAAAGAAGGGGCGATATCTAGTTTCGGAGGCCAATACTCTATTTGGGTCGCTGAGCCAGCGGAGTATCAGTAGTAGTAATAGTGATGAAGGAGATTTTTATCGATAGAAAGATCTTCTCTATTTCAAACTCTTTCTAACTGACATAAAAAAGGAAGAGGATCTCAATTCGCCAGGTTATTTTTTTTTATTAATATTTTTACTGCAAAGTTAGAAAAACATCTTTAATTTAAACTAAACGATTAACATGTTCACTATCGCTTACCGTCGGCCAATAATAACGACCATTTTCAAAATTATGTCAACCTTCTAAACATTACATATTTGAACAAACAATACCGTTTTGCATAGTACAATATAAAAAGGTTTATTCCCGCTGTCCACCCTCTGCTTGTCCACCCCGGGTGGACAGTGAATCAATTGTTAACAAAATTCCCGCTGTCCACCCCCTCTTTCAACCAAGAGCTGTCCACCCCACAGCGGGAATTTTTTTAACAATTGTTTCACTGTCCACCCAGGGTGGACAAGCAGAGGGTGGACAGCGGGAATAAACCATATAAAAATAAGTAAGCTGGGAAAGGACTTACGGCTATAAAAAAAAGGCAAATTACACCCATAATTACATTATATCATATCAATTATTAAATAAAAAATATTATATTGGCGGTGTCACAAGCAGCGCAATTGTGACACCACTGGTGTTGCAGGCGTCCATGGGCGGCTGTAATCGCTTACCATCAGGTGATCCGTCTGCTCGTCTGCCACCTATATCATAAAAAAAAAAAAAATGTCCTCCAAACCGGTAATATTTTGGTCATGGCGGCCAATCTCAGCGATCAGCCATCGACGCAGGACATATTATAGTGCACAGGTATTTGCGCAGACTCTCTATTCCCGTACCCTCTTATTTTACATAGGTCGTGCCACACTACTGGTACTACGGCGTAGTACGTAGTGCTGTAGCAAAGGGCAAATTAGGGTGTTAAAAAGACATCAACGCGCGCTGCTCCAGGGAAAAAATTAAGTTATGTTTTATTTTTATTTTAATGTAGTCTTTATAGTAAGATATTAAAAATTGCAGCTTAGTCAGACATAACCAGTACGTACAGTAAGTTTTTGTTTTTTTGCCCTCTCCAGGGAGAGGGCGGTTAGTACCCCGGACATGGTGGGCCAGGCCTTTATTTGCTTGGTGCTCTCGCACGTGACGTACAGTAAGTATTTTTTTTTGTTTTTTTTTATACCTTCTCCTGGGAGAAGGCTGCTGATACCCCAGACGTGGTGATCCAGGCCTTTATAAGACAGGGTCTTGCGACACATTTTTATACAACTAGTACTGTTAAGTACTTCTTGGGGAAATTGTGTTGGGAGAAAATGAGTGTTGGTACGTTCGGGGGAGAGTTTTATTTTGGGGGGGAAAGAAGGGAATAATATTTTGATTTGGGGGTAAGGCATAAATAAGGTTGAGGTTCACTTATGAATGGGATTTTGATTAGACTAGGGATAGATTGGTAGGAGTTCTATTAATGGAGGTAATATCAGGGGGGATTTCGCTTTGCTCTTCGTATTCGGTTCCATTATCGGCACTTGCGATAGCTCTTCTTATTTGGGGGCATCTTTCCCTGTCTGTCCCTGAGTGAATGCATGCCTCTTCTTCGGCTGCCTCCTTGGAGTTTATGCACCTCAGGTGGACTGGATCATCTTACTCCATTCCAGCGTATGGACACGCTGCATATTGATGTTCCAGGAAGGCGCAGTAGCTGCATGGTCTGCGGGTGCTGGTACACTTCTTTTTGGTGTGCCCGTACCCCAAGCATGTGAAGCACTGGACAAATCTGGTTTGGTCAGAGACGTGGACCTTACAGTAGCCCACTCCTAGCCGTCCACCAGACTGTCCAGTGATTCGCTTTTTTTAATTTTTAAAAATTTGCCAAAAATTCAATTTTGGGAAAGGGTCCCTGGACTTAGTGGCAGTCGAAAGGGATAATTATAGGGGCTTTTGGGTACGAAGGGCGTTAGCGTTTGCATCTTCTAAGTGACGTACAGTAAGTTAGGTATTAATAGCGATATGTCTAATATATTACAAATCTTTTTTTAAATCTTTTTATCAACTTAAATGTATCCTAAATTCTGGTTAGTTTTTTCAGATTATTTTATTATTAGTTAGTAGTCTTATTTTAAACATAAAACTGTTTTTATTCATATCCAGGGTCGGGAGTGACCACTGCTCTCTGTGACACCGGTTTGCATACCTATCACAGAAGCCAGGGGTTCCACAGCATAATTATTATAAAAATTTTATGTTAATAAAGAAATTATTATCATATAATTTTATTAATCTTTTTGCAAATATTCGTATTTAATGTCTGTTAACCATTAGCTCTTATATGTTAAATTGTTTTATTTTTCAAATTCATTAACACATTCATTTATATTCTAGTACTAGATAAAGAGAGCCGTTAGTGTCTCAAAGTAGGTCGTTTTCTAAAACAATCTGGCTGAGAATTAAACAGGGAACCTACCGTGCTTGGACATAACACCTTGCATCTGTTATATTTTTCATTTCCTCTTTACAGTTACATTTAGATATTTATTTACCTCCCTTAGCTACCTTTTTGATTTGTTGCTTCAAAGTTGTCTACTTTTCATCTAATTAACTTTGACTAATGCCTACTATTATTTTTATGCTTTAAGATCGTTAATGAAGCGTCGACCTTGTACTTGACCTATCAGTCTACATGGTCATCCATCCGTCATAGATAAAGTCTGACTAGTTATTTTTGACACCAGATATGAACAGAAAAATAAATACCTAAATAAATGAACCATTATACAAACAACAATTTGGTTTTCGAATGATTACACATTACCCCGACAGCGGGGCAGGTGAATTCAAATAAAATTTTACAATTAAACAAGAATTTTTTCACTTACCTCTCGTAAAAAGAAAATACATTTTTCGCATGAGACTTTTTGATTGAAATGAAAGTTGCACTTTGGTGACGAAACAGTTTGTATTTAGTTAAGATCGTAATTGTACAGATAGGGCACTAATTTAGCACTACTTAAAATATGATATTACAGTGAAAGCAGTTCAAATAATGTGAAGATATTACTTTTTACAATGTTGACACTAAGCGCGCGTGAATCCGAATCTCCCGCCTGTCATTTGTTATTCTACTTCTTTTCGTCGGCGAACGGCGGGCGGCCAGTCAGAGCGCTGCGTGAGGACGGGCGACACAGACTATATAAAACTAAAACATGCCCAAATCGTAGTCGCGTAAGCGTTGGGGTATATTTGCGACACGGCGATTAGGACGGTTTACTATACATTTATTTATTAATAAATATTATAGCGTGGTGAGTATGGCAATTACCCCTCATGTGGTTGAGGGAGGCCCGTGCCTCAGCAGTGGGGACTTAAATGGGCTGATGATGATGATTAATATATACAAAATACATTTGAGTATTAACAAATATTGTGGCTAGTAAATTGCTAGAAATCAATCAATGCAATAGTTCTAACATGAAATTTATTTATTGCCCAATTAATGCTCAAAAACGGTTATACCTATTTTATTTCATTAATGTTTCTTCTCATAGATTGTCTGTATTGTGTTCTTATTGTGTTGTACAAACAGACAATTTATAACATGATGCAGACTCATAGCAGATGGTAGAATATTTGACTCAATTTGTATTAAGGTGACTGGTAGGGCACAGTAGCGACGCTAATCGATTTTATTTTTAGGTACTAAACCGGATCAATTTTAAACAATTTCGGGATTACAACCTCTCGGCAAACACTTATACTATTTATTAAATACTCATGCACAAATGTTGGGTCCGTTTTTGTACGCGAAAATAGATCCGGTTTAATAGCTAAAAATTAATATCGATTGGCGTCGCTAGTGTGCCCTACCCGTCACCTTAATGAAATAATATGACTGTCCGTTGGTCTACTCGTTTAAGTACCAGGCCGTGATCTCAGGGTCCTGGGTTCGATTCCTGGGTCGAGCAAATTTATTTTTTTATTTTTTCGTCTATGATCACTTCAATTTACCTTCCATATATCTTAATTGCTGCTACAGAACCCTTCATGGGCGAGTCCGACTCGCACTTGGCCGGTTTTTTTTAGTTTAAATCACGAAAACCTCATTATTGGTATCATGAATTAGGTACATTATTGCCGCGTACCCTATTTTGTATGGAACAGCTGATGTTTTTGACGCTTACTTTGTTGATCTAACATGCTAAATGGATTGTATTCACGATATTATGGGGTTTTCAGGATGTAAATGTTAAAATATTACGGTATATAGTGATAAGCTGATGCTTTGGCTGTTAATATGATTCAAAAAGTTTGCAATCAAAATTGACTGACTGATTATTCAATATTGCATGGCTCTCCTACGGTCAAAAATGTATTACATATACTTAAGGCGACGGATAGCCCTAACTAGTTAAAGGAACGGACCCAACATTTGTGCATGGTTATTTAATGAATAGTATAAGTGTTTGCCGAGAGGTTGTAACCCCGAAATTGTTTAAAATAGATCCGATTTAGTAGCTAAAATTTATAATCGATTGGCGTCGCTAGTGTGCCCTAACCGTCACCTTAATATTTAATATGCTGTGTTTTTAATAGGGTAGCTTTACTATTTAAAACGTGGAACCATTCACGTTTTATTGCGTCGTTAAATTCATAAATTGATATTGTAGAAATGGAGTGTAGTCCTCGAAGACGTTAATGTGGCATCATTACCTGATCATAGGAGCTGTACGCCATAATTGCAAGATATATGAAACCGTTTTATCGCCATTACCTGCCTCCTTAGGTACCAGCGGTCAACGCCCGGGTCAACGACCTGGTGTGCTACCGGCTTTACCAACCACCCCTATATGAATAGCCCCATAAAAAGTTGTAAAAGATCCACTTTACAGCTTTTAAAGCAAATAACGCGCCGTTTAAAATTGATTTTGTTAACAGTTACTGTTGACGATGGTCTGTTTTAGAGGATGCTAATAAAAAGTTGCTGATATTAGCAAAGCCATGTATTTTCGTTTAACCGACATAAGACATCCAGACACAAAGAAGCAAAAAAATTATATAATAAACATAATCAATACAAAAGAGGCTGATCCAGCCGTTGATCCTCAACCAAGTTAAATTTTGGTAATATTTTGCAGAGATGACGGATCAAACGCCCTGTTGGTGTAGTGGTTTAAGCATCGGGCCGTGATTTTGGGGTCTTGGGTTAAATTTCCGGTCGAGTGAAAAGTATGTTTCGAATTTTTCGAACATAGCTCGGGTTTTTGATCAACAATCTGCATTTGGCAAGCGTGGTGATTTAGCCTAATCCCATCTTAATAGCGATAACTTGAAATATGATGGAGGTCTTTGCCCTGCAGTGGATCAGTTTATAGGCTGATACTTTACTTTACTTGTAATATTTATACTTATCAGTGTAAAGTAAAAGTTTCGAATTGAAATTATCATGGTCTCCCATACTAGGAAAATTTAAAAGTATTTTTTTAATGAAACTCGGGATCAACATGCAATGGAAGCTCAGTGGCGATACGAATGGATCACTGCTACAAGAAGTTTGGTTATCACAAACTGTAGAGTTTCTTCAACTGATTCAAACCTTTGTTAGCTAAAACGGTGTTATAGAACAGTTTTGACGTTTGAAACAAAAAATAACATACAAAATTTTCGAAAAAAGAATATAAACTGCTGTATAACATAACCATATTTAGTTAACAATGGTATATGGATAATAACATGAATTTATAGTAATGCAGGTATTCTGACGTACCTTGAACATTCCGACCGTACAAAATTACAGTTCAATGCACTAGTATTATTTAGAAACCACCTTAGACTCTCTAATTAGTAACTTGGTAGTTGAGAAACATTTTGACGTCATTATTTATATTACCGAGCGGGTCACGGAGCACCGACTAATTGGATGTGAGTGAGAACTCATATGGTGTAGAGCGAGATATGCGCGGAATCTCTTTGGAGGATAAAAACCACAATGAGCCGACCTAATAGACCGCTACCGCAATTACTGACCTTAAAGAAGTTTGAATTTTTGAATTTTGAATTTTGAATTTTGAATTTTGATTACCTGCACTGTATAAGGAAGACAGCGCACTTTCAACTCCACTAGTGTTGCCGCCGCTCATAGACACCCATGAGCGGCGACAATCGCTTAATCAGATGATCCTCTGCTATTCGGCTACCAACATCAGCCCGAGTAGCTGAGTTTTCAGCAATAGGTACCTACTACACAAGCTTTTGGAGAAAACAAGCAAAACGGGACATGGGTACAAAAGGTTTACATATGCGTTGACGTGTTTTCAGGAAGATTTATTAATCCGAAAAAAAAGATGATTATTCTAAAGGCTTGTTAGGCTTAACAAACCTTTAGAATAATTTTTTTTTCACATCACAACTTTAATTAATAACTAATTTTAAACCTAACTTAAGATTAGATTTCAGAATAGGTAGGTAATGAAGGAAAAGATTCATTTTATTTTCGACCTATTTCCCTCCAAACAAAATTAAAAACACTTTTCTGTAATATGTTGCCGAGATGCTCACTCAGCTGTTTGTCATGGCGCAAGAGTGCCATGACGCTGGTATTCTGTGGAAACCATATTTATGAGATATATTATGCAGTAACTATCTTGATTCCATTTTCCATAAATGAAATTCGAATTTACGAGCCTTTAATAATTGGTTCCCGTAGTAATAGTCTTCCGAGACTAGTAATTACACCCTTGTCGCCATGAAAATACCATAAAGTTTATAAAACAGTAACATTTCACCTAGCTTAGTAATCGATCCTTTTCAGTTTAGCGATTATTGGCGCATACAACGTGCGCCTTATTACTGGAGGTCGTAGTTTCGAATCCGAGCATGATTCTATATTTTTCAAATCCATGTGCACTCTTCTAGCACTAGCTATAGAGCTAGTGCTAGAAGTGTGCACATGGATTAGGGGAATGACGGAAAACATTGTTAGGAAACCTGCACCTTTCGCATAATGTCCTCCAAACCGATCTCAGAGATCGGCCATTGACGCAGGACATATTATAGTGCACAAGTGTTTGCAAGTCTCTATTTCTTTACCCTCATATTTCGATGGGACACCACTGTGATACGACCGAAGAGGGATCAGGCGCAGGACCAACGGCTTAACGTACTTTCCGGGCACGGGGGTACAAGACCGCCAACTTCCAGACTCCGGGCTGACACTGAGATTTTTTTAACAGAAACACTCAGATACAAATTTTGGCCCGACCCGGCGATCGAACCTGGGACCCCAAGCGCAGCTGTCGCTTTAAAGTGCGGCCCACTAACCACTGCGCCACCGAAGCAGCCACCTTTCGCATATTGAGTTACTGAAACATGTATCCATGGTTCAGTTGATCTGATTCCCGTATCTAAAAGTTGCCGAATCATTGTTAGGAGATTCACCATATGCTGGAGCATGGTGGGCACGGTGATGGTGGAAGCGTACCAAGCCATGGCTTTGGACGCAACCAAGAATAACACGCTGGAACGATAAGACAGTCTCGTCTTTTGAGGCGTATGCACCACTCGTTAATTATTGCAATAAATAACTTTTTGATCGTCAAAAATCGACCATAGACGAAACACACGTATGTAAGTCGATGATAAATAAACCATTGTATAAAAAGTTAGAGATTAAAAAGAGTAACTGGCGGTTTCTTGCCGGATCTTCTCGACCAGAAAAAACTTTCCGAGCCGGTGGTAAAATCGCATTATGTTTATTTATTTCTTAGTATATTTTATGTATTGGCATTTGGCATATAAATGTAACTACAGGTAAATTATTATAAACAGTTTCAAAAACTGTTAATGTATGACGATTTGTAAGTTTTTTTTTATATGATAGGTGGCAGACGAGCAGACGGATCACCTGATGGTAAGCAATTCCGCCGCCCATGGACACCGGCAACACCAGTGGAGTCACAAGTGCGCTGCCAACTTTTTCCCTGTGCTGTGTACAAGCCTATGCAAATAAAGATTATTTTGAGTTTTTGACTTTTTAATCCATTTGGCTCATACTTCCCTCGTCCTTAGATCGTCTAGTGTAGAACCAGTGTAATGGTTTTGCATGCTTTCATCTTCATGTTATGGGAAAAAGTATGATGATATGCCTCCTACGTCATAAAAAATATACTTTAGTAAAGCGCGAGTGTGAGACCATATTTATAGGAAAACGCTAATCTGAAACCGCGTGAGCCATAAAACATGACATTTAGCCGTAACGCATAAATATTCACTACTTTCAGTAAAATAAATAAATTGTAAAAAGTTACTAGTTATTTCATATATTGTCGTAAATTTTAATTCCGACGTGTAGAGAGAAAATGTTCAAAGTAAAAACCTTATTTTGAAAATTTCACAGGGTTTTTATAGTAGATCCTGTTGATTTAAAAAAAAAATGCCACTTTTTTTAATGACTTTGACTTAGACTAATGATGAAAATCCGAAGCATCGGTTCGTGCGCCGATTGAGGCTGAAGGGTCACAGGTTAATGTTGGTTGATGAAACAGATATTTGTGTTGGGTCTGGGTGATTGTCGTAAATTCGTTGTTCTTGGTTTCCATATTACAAGGAAAAAAATAGTTTGGGACAATGTGATGTCGTACCAATTAAATGTATTAAATAACGCAATAATGTAATGGTAGTCGCTGAAAACCAGCGTCGAGGTTGGTCTCATGGATCAGCACCGACTATAGCTGAGCGGCCGCCTGTTTGGCACATACAGGGATAATGTTGTCCGACTTTTCGTCATTATTTATGTCTGTCTAGGTTATGTTTCTTACTAAGTTTCCTTGTTTTGTATTGTGCCAAATAAAGTTATCATTCATTCATTCATTCATGCATTCATTCATTATTATTATTAATTATATTTAATAGAAACGGGAATCAACACTCGTATTATTGCATAAGCGCTTGCGCTGTATTACGCAGAATGAGTGAGAGTACGAATCTGGGGGCAAATGTTAGCAGTGCTCTTGTAAATCCGATGGTTTTGTGGGTGTCCATGTCACGTAAAAAATATTCGTAGTATAAGTATATGAAAATACTATATAATAATCCTAGAACCGATTACGGCTACGGCGGCCAATCTCAACGATCAGCCACGTACAGCCATATTATAGTGCTCAAGTGTGTGCGTAAACACAAGTGCACTCTCTATTCCCTTACCCTCACATTCCGATGGGACACTACTATGACACGACCAGAGAGGGATTGGGCGCAGGACCAACGGCTTAACGTGCTTTCCGAGGCACGGGGGTACAAGACCGCCAACTTCCAGACTCCAGGCTACCACTAAGAATTTCTTACCGAAAACTTGGGTAAACATTTTTTTGCCCGACCCTGGGATCGAACCCGGGACCCCTTGCGCAGCCGTCGCTTTAAAGTGCGACCCACTAACCACTGCGCCACCGAGGCAGTCTAAATACTATATACAAATACATACATACGTATATGTACATAACATACCTACGTTCAGCGCAGTGGTTTGTGAACCGGTCGAGATGCAAGGCTCGCGGGTTCGATTCCCGAACCAACACAAATGTTTGTTCTTGAAACAGATTTTTGTGTTGAGTCTGCGTGTTTGTGGTACCTTGGTTGTCCCTGGTTTCCATAGTACAAGGGAACACTTTAGTTTGGGGCCAGGACAATGTAAGTCATGTTGTCTCAATTTTTTTTATTTATTATTTATATAGTAATGCTGGTTTCTTAGGAAGTGCTGTAGCTGTGTATGTGTAACACCTGAAATCCAGAGAAAAAATTAAATAGTACCTACGTGTTCTCGATTGTTCTCTTAGACTCTCTCTTGGCTGGCCGCTTATGGCCTCGGCTAGATATACCTACATCCGAAAGGCAATATTTTATGTGGGAAAAGCAGAAAGCTATTATGACCATTCATGGCGACTTTCACATTAACTTTCAGTACAGGCTTTTGAATATTAATGAAAACTGTTTGTTGCGCACATAGACTTACGAATAATTACTTTTGTTGCATTATTTTAGTACCAAGACAAAGGCGAGATGAGAATGACATATCTAAGTTTGCGTTATACCTAAAATTAAAAAAAATCTATGAACTATCACATTATATGGATCAGAAAAGCCGTAATTCGCTCAACAAAGGGGGTTGCAGATGTCGGCAAAAAATTTGCCATACTAAAGTGAAACTGTACGGGGCATGCGTGTAGAATGCACCCGGAGAGATGGACTAAAAACTTCACACAATATCAGCCAGATGGGCGAAGGTTAAGAGGCAGACCCAGAAAAAGATGGCGGGACGATGTAGACCACCAATGTCAGGATTGGTAAGCGCTGGTTTCAAATAGCGACCTTTGTAGGAGTTTGCGAGAGGCCTTTGCCAAGCAGCGGAACAGTTTAGGCTAACAAACAAATAAACATCAACTATGAACTTTGGCCAGTTGGCCGTCCAAGGTACCACTGCAGAGACGACGTCGAAAAGGACTTCTGGCGGATGACTTTCACGAAACGCAGGACTGACCTAGATGAAGACTTATTATCGGAGGCCAAGGCTCACTTTGGATCGCTACGCCAACCTAGTTGGTATGAAGCCTTGGTATGAGGATAATAAACCATTGTGTATAAAAAATTGGCAATTAAAAAGAGTAACTGGCGAGTTTCTTGCCGGATGTTCTCGACCAGAAACAACTTTCCGAGCCTGTGGTAGAATCGCATTATGTTTATTTATTTCTTAGTGTAGTTTATGTATTGGCATATATATGTAACTACATGTAAATCATCATTATACTTATAAATAGTCACAAAAGATTTTAATGTATGACGATTTGTAAGTGCTGCGTACAAACCTATACAAATAAAGAATCTTTTGACTTTGTCTTGGTTTGGTTTAGTTTATAAACTTGGGCAAATACCCAGATGAGATCATATCAGCCTTTTAATTCCAGTAAAGTCCAAAGTTGTCGCATTGGAGCCCAGCGTGGGTACGCTTGGACCATGATGCAGGATTTGGTAAGTCTGCCGTGTAACCTTTAAAACCCTAACCGGAGGAACCAAACCAACTGGTTACACGTTCAGTATTATCTCAAAAATTATCAGTATCCCCTGTTCAGGCCGCTTGTAATGTGCCGATTAAGGAGGCTTAAAGACTCTGCAATGGAGAGGGCTATGCTCGGAGTGTCTTTGCGTGATCGTATCAGAAATGATGAGATCCGCAGGAGAACTAAGGTTTCAGACATAGCCCAAAGGATGTCATGTCTCTAGTGGCAATGGGCAGGGCACATAGCGAGGAGAACAGACAGCCGTTGGGACGGAAAGGTCCTCGAGTCCTCGCGGCCACGTACAGGAAGTCGCTGCCATAGCAGGCCCCCCACAAGGTGGACCGACGATCTTGTGAAGGTTGCGGGAATCCATTGGATGCGGGTGGCTCAGGATCGATCTGTGTGGAGAACATTGGGGGAGGCCTATGTCCAACAGTGGACGTCTATTAGCTGAAATGATGATGATGATGGACCATCAGTTTTAGAAACTATCCAAAACGTGAAGACTTCCTGAAGATGCTTACCTCGAGCGAATAGAAAAACCAAGAGGTACATGCTCAGATTTCAAACTACGACCGGTCGTTCAGAAGACACACGTTCTTATCCACTAAGCTACCATCTTCTCATCGCTAGTTAATATTTTAGTAAGTTTTAGACAGACAAGCATGCTAAGCTATACGAATCTTTCTATAAGTATTTCTGTTCAATCAATCAGCCTATCGCCGTCCACTGCTGAACGTACCAACCCGGTCCCGAGCAGTCTGCATCCAGCTCACACCAGTCATCTATCTCAAATCGTCAGTCCATCGCGCCTCAGGGCGTCCAACACTGCGTTTCCCGACGTGGCGACCACTCCACTCCAGTACGTGACTAAGTATTTCTGTTATAGTTTTCAATTCTTCAGACGTCACACCAGACGATATTAAACAAACTAACTCTATTGGTAATAAAATGATACTCACTCATCCTCATGATATCGTTATTAATTAATTAATTGACCCTTTCATAGTCCATCGCCTCAAAGACGTCAATGAGACCAAACAAATGTAAATCTACTTATAGTAAAACTAGACTGCGCCCGTGGAGTTACTCACGCAGTTTTAGTCTTTTTTTTTAAATGTCTTCATTCAAATTTCAAACCCGCGCAACTACCCTTTATAGATTAAAAATTCAAAACTCACTTTTTTATTCAAAACCCGTGCCCAAACATCAATTTTAAGATTCTAACTTTTAAACTCTCTAATTCCCCATACTACATTTCATCCCCTCCCAAAAATGGTTAAGTGAATTACTTTTTATTTTAATTATGCGTATTATATACAATTTTTCATTTTCCTAACATCAAAGATGACGAACTTTCATACAAACTTCAAACCCCCTTTTCACCCCCTTCAGTGTTGAATTTGTAAAAATGTTAAATCAACTTGTTCTTGGTTTAAAATAAGGAGAACGTATAGCGATTTTCAAGATTCTTACTTTAAAATGGCTAAACGCCCATACTGGCATTTCATCCCCTATTTTACACCCTTTAAGGGTGATTTTCAAAAAACGTTAAATGGGTTACTTTTTATTTCAAATTTAATAATTTCAGACTAATGTCTCAATACAAATTTTCACACTTCTAACATCAAAGATGGCGGACTTTCATACAAACTTTTAACCCCCTTTTTCCCTTCTTAGTGCTCATTTTCACAATTAAAGAAACCCCCTTCCCAAATTTTAAGTTTCTAGGGTCAGTACATTGAGCTGTGGGTGCAATCCTAGTCACTTAATACTTTATAGTTACTCAGGTTCTCGTTTTATATATATATAGATAAGCAATTGCGTATTAGGTAAAGACGACATTATCGTGAACTTGCAGTTCAAAAGCGCGTTACGAGGATAGATAATAAATGAACACGCAAATGTAATGTTGTCTAGATAGTTGTATTTAGATAAGTAAATACGACTGGGTTCATAGGTATACATATTATTTCATACAATATCTCATGTCCAGGACCCATCCAATCGAACCCACGACCTTTGGCGTGTGAAATCCACTATTCGGCCAGTCATACAAAATATTATACAATGTAACAATGCAAACATTTGACCGTGGGAGAGCCACGCTTCGGCATGAATGGGCCGGCTCGACCAGACTGATACCACGGCCTCACAGAAAACCGGAGTGAAGCAGCACTGTGCTGTGCTCATACTAAAATAAAGGTTCACATTGGAGAAGCCATATAAATCTTATTTACAACCTGGACCCCAATTCTCGGGCTCGTGATATTTTGAAAACATGGCAGATATACCTAAAAACCATACAAAAAAACTATGTGTTAGTGATATAAGTCGTATGATAATAAATGTCACGAGCACGAGCATAAGACTCCTGGAGCCCAATTCTCGTGTTTGTGATAATTTGAGAACATGGCGGATATCACCCGAAAACCATACAAAAAAACTATGTTTTGGTGATATATGTCGTATGAAAATAAATGTCACGAGCCCGAGAATTGGGCTCCTGCTGTTTCAACAAGATGACATTTAGAGCTTGTATTTGATACAACGCAACTGGGTCGTTTTTGTGAGTAGGTTTAATCATTTGATTAAACCTACTCACAAAAACGACACAGTGACGGGTAGGGCACACTAGCGATGCCAATCGATTTTACTTTTTAGCTACTAAACCGGATCTATTTTAAACAATTTCGGGGTTATCACCTCTCGGCAAGCACTTATACTATTTATTAAATAACCATTGACAAATGTTGGGTCCGTTTTTATACGCGAAAACTGATTCACGTCAAAAGTGGCCGCTTTTGGCGTGAATAAATTTTTCGCGTACGCGTTGGACCCAACATATTTTCATGGTTAATTAATAAATAGTATGTGTGTTTGCCGAGAGGTTGTAATCCCGAAATTGTTTAAAATAGATCCGGTTTAGTAGCTAAAAATTAAAATCGTTTGGCGTCGCTAGTGTGTCCTACCTGTCACCTTAAGGTTCTCTGGAAGAAATATCGTACTCTTCCGGAATGGGGCAGGGGGCACCTATCAAAAAGATATTGAATCTTTTTAAACCCCAAACTATCAGATAATTAACTGGACACTTCTCTATACCTAAAAATATTAAAAGAAAACATTAAAAACGTGATACCTACTAAATTAGGATACCACAAACTAGGAAGAGGATACTATACGAATTCTTGTAATCCAATTTCGTAGATTTTTTTTCTATGAAAGAGAGACGAACGAGCATTTTTTTACCGTAAGTATATTTTAATTGACCATCCATTTTTCAACATAAAAGCTATTGATAAGGTCAAATATTTGCGTAATAGAAACACACTTCTTCCGGAATATGGAAGAACCAACGAATATCTATCGTACGTTTTACATTATATATCAATTGATATAGGTATTTACAACTAATCATTCTTTATTACTTCGCAAGGCATATCTCGCTACATCCATATGGCCATCGTTATTCTCTGCAAGTTGTTTAATAAATGGTACGAGTATTACAAGCCGAATATACTCGTATCCGTATACTCACTCACGCATGCCTGTCAAACACCGTGCGAAGTGGAGGAGGTGTCGCAAAAAAGCGGACCCCGGGATTCAAAGCGTCAGCTTAAGACTAAACAGGGAATTTTGAATATTTTTGCTGAGAAATTATTTGAATTTGTAAGTATAATTAGTTACCTTTGCTGTGATGGCTCCAGCCATCAATTTCAGTGCTTGCCCTGAATCGAGCAAAAACTTTATCTATCCAGTGGGAGAAGGCGAGTGGAGCGGAGCGCGGGTCTAACATTTTTAATCCGGTCGTGGCCGCACGCGCATCACTCGCCAGTCCGCACTCGCCGCCCGCGCCGGTCCCTCCCGCGAATATAGGATTGCCAACATGTACAAGTCACTTGTTATTTTGTGTGTTTTCTACTGTGTTGTCATTGGTGAGTTGGTTTAGTATATTTTATGTCGGTTTTGGAAAAGCAACCCCCAATTTTTTCTTAACTATTTTGAACACAATTTTTGAAGCTGTTTTTTGCTTTTAAGTGATTATTGATTTTCCAAACACTTTTTTCGTACTTTACATCTTATATAATTTACACATAACTTCAAACATTTTTTAATCGTTAACTCTTAACTAAGTATATTTATTTTTAAAAATATATAGATATAGTTACTTACTTAGCAAAATCAACACGTCGTTTGGTAAAATGGTTACAAGAGCATTATCCACACGGGTTACATGATTAGCTACCTAATATTTTTAAAGGTATTTGCAAAAAGTATCCTTTACCAAAGTAATATAGACGATTACGTCCATCGCAACTTAAAGCTTTTTCAGGTTTTGGCGTTGATACTTCAAAAAGACCTAGCAATTTAAAAACGATTTTCCTTTAAGTAACCTGTTAACCTACATGTTCAATTGTACCTATATGTTTAAAAAATCAACAAATCTAGACTCGCCGTTGGCCACACAAAGATTTTTACAAATCGTGATCGGTGAAGCCATTATCTGTAGGCGAAACGGAGCAGGTAACAACTGTGCTTCCTCAAAACAAAAAGCTCCAATAAAACTTTAAAGTGCTAGAACAAAAACCCGTTAACTAATTAGTACCTATGTATGAAGTGGTATTTAACGTAACATATAATGTGCCGGCAAGTCACGGTGTTCGTGAGATGATCTTTCCGTGGTCGTGTTCATATACATTTTACTCTATGGTCGTGTTCTCCAGATAGTGATCAAATTCTATCATCATTGTTGTGCGATGATACGTGTACCGAAACAGCAGTGATCCGACTGACCAGCTTGCAGCGATATTAATTAAAATATCTATTGTATAAATTAATTTTTCCAGTTTAGGATTGGTTTTATTACATACAACTTAAGAGCACTGAATCTATTTCTCGTATGCGATTACGTGATTCGAGCATGATGCATCCTCCTGGTGCAAAAAGTTAAATCGTTTTCAATTATTAATATGATGATCACCCACCTATCTACCAACTACATTACGTACATATCGATATGTTTGTAAATTAAATTATTAGGATCAAGGGGTCAGATACAAACCGATTACGGCTACGGCTGCCAATCTCAACGATCAGCCACGTACGCAGAATATATTAAATGTGCTCAAGTGTGTACACCAACACAAGTGCACTCTCTATTCCCTTACCCTCATATTTCGATGGCACACTACTATGACACGATCGGAGAGGGATTGGGCGCAGGACCAACTGCTTAACGTGCTTTCCGAGGCACGGGGGTGACAAGACCGCCAACTTCCAGACTCCGGGCTGACACTAAGAATATCGACCGACAACTTAGGTTACACATTTTTGGCCTGACCCGGGGATCGAACCCGGGACCTCTTGCGCAGGAGTCGCTTTATAGTGCCATTCACTAACCACTACGCCACCAAGGCATTCAACGAGAAATACAATGTACTTAGGTTATAAATGTACATTGATTTATGCATTTCTGCTCTAATCCAAGATCCAGCTAACTGGTTAATTCCACCACCGTATAACTGCGATTCCACGGTCGGTTACTAAACGACCGTTGATTATAATCAGATCTAAACATATAGATCTGATTTTTTTTCACTTTTCTTATTATTCAATTTCTTAGAATTTTCTTAACTTTTCAATGTTATTAAGTTTTAGCTTACTGACCCTTTTTTTTTATTAATTGATGGCTGCAACTATGTCTTGCGACACTTCTATAATTTTGCCAATGTCGAGTGATGTGAAGTGAGTGATTAAAGAGACACGCGTTTTTTGGAAGATTGACCGGTGTGGTGAGTGGATTCTTACTGACCCCAAAACAGGCAAAATCTGTCTGGCAACATCTGTTCATGCAAAGACAAGACCCTCTTTTACAAGAACGTGTAAACAGTATCTACTACCTATATAGTCTGTAGTGGAAACCTAGTTATCGGATTACTTAATTATACACTTGATCTGCAAATCCTTGGAGTAGAAATTTAGAATACTTGAACGCACTCTATGCGCGAGTCCTTAACCAGTATTTTGATATGAAAAAAGGCAGACAGAAATAAAAATAATATGACAATTTCTCATATGTATATCTAAAAAGAAACATGCCTATCTTGTCATATTACATGTAGTAGGTATCGGACACACGGGTTCAATAGCTCGCTTCGGTTTTAGACACTGGACACAGGTAAAGCGGTAGTTACATATTTTTACTTCATGTCAACCCCTAGTTGATCCCTGTAGGTTTACGTAAAATAACCATCGTAAAGGAATCCAGTTAAATATTCATTGTAATTCATTGTAACCAGACTTTCCGAATCCTGGATCATGCTCCAAGCGTACCCCGGGCTCTAAGGCAACAGTTTTGGACGCAACTGGAAATTACAGGCGAATTACATGAGGAGGAAAAGTCCCATAAAATAGTCATCTTTGACGGATCATTTCTTCGGAATTCCTGAGGTTCATGTCTTAACTGAGAAGTTTTCATAAAATTTATTACCTACTAAAATAGTGCTGGATAACATCAAAAATAACTTAAACTCATCCCATACTAATCTGTACTTATTTGGATAGTAATAGAGTCCCTCTTGTTGACTTGTAATGTGGGAGAGCCAAGCTTCGGCATGAATGGGCCGGCTCTACAGCACTGTGCTGTGTTTCGCTGCGTGAGTGAGGGTACCGAAGGCCCAAACCGGGGGATAGGGGGAATTTAAAGGTTGCCAGCGCACTTGTGACTCCACTGGTGTCACGGGTGTCCATGGGCGGTGGCAATTGCTTACAGGTGATCCGTCTGTTCGTCTGCCTACCTATTACATAAAAGAAAAAAAACTTGTTAATAAGGTTCATTATACGAATATTTCGATGTTGAATCCTGAGGGATGACTCTGTCAGTTCAGTTGTATCCATACCATGTTGTCGTTTGTAGACTAAGCTCATTATATAAACATTCGTACTCTCCTATAAACTATTAAGAAACATATCGTTTAGTAACAGTAAATAAGTGTATTATTTACTGCCATAAACCCAATAAATAGATAGCTCATTAATATATAGGCAGGGGTAATTTGAATATTTTCTTACGTCTTTTCAAAAGTCGTTTGTATGGTCGACCATATATTCTTACCACGGCTGTTATTTCATTTTACGCTTTTTATAAATATTTGTGACTAATTAAAAGCAAAAGAATGATATCATCTCCGTTCTGAGAAAGGTACATAAGGACGAGAACGGATACAAAACTTACGCTCCGTAAGATAAAGTATCCGATTCTCGAGCGGGTGCCTACAAAAAGTTAATTGTCTTACCACGAATCAGGTGAACCTCGACGAAATCGTCTTTTAAGTTTCCATTACTCGGTAAATCAGCGTAACAATCTTCCCAGCTGGCACAAAACGAGCAATGTGTTACGTAAATGTCGATAAAAGTGGCAGTGTAAGCGTTCTTATTTGATGGAATTTTATAATAATGCAAAAACAAATACGATCGACCTGGCTGAGTTAGGTTATACACCACTGGACAGGACATTGACTTGGATCGTCCCTCTTTTTCATATCCCTAAGGGAAAAGGGATAGATAAAGCAGGATAACCTGCTTATACAATCACCTATTGAAGCTCCTACTAGTTATATGTCTTATCAAGGTTAACGGTCGATTCAAGGAATTCGTCACGTGTTAAGTACGTTTATAAAAAAATACCTCAAGAAAATTACACCTTGGTTGGTAATAGCTTCCAATACTAGAACTCATTAGGCAGTTACTAGTAGGTTGTACAATGTATGCCTTGAATGCAAGCAGCAAATACTGACGTTTGATTGCGCTAGGTACAAACCAGAATTTTCTTTCTAGAAATCATGTAGCAACTCGACGTCTGCAACTAGTAATACCAAATGAAGTGCATAGATGTCAATTTTCCAATTTAGTAAAGTTGTCGCCATACCGACACACTTTCAAAAGACATACCGTGTTTTCGCAAAGATTTACTACATTCTATGTAAGTAAAACATAATAGAAATAACTAAAGGTGCCAGCTATAATATTAAGTGGTCTGAGGTAAGTTAAGAATTTGCGTAAAGTGAAGACGAATTAAAAACACCACTGAATAAATATGTTTATTTTTAGGAACTGACAAGAAGGGTATAGATTTCTTTCTTTCTATGGAAATACACAACATGAAAAGTTAATTTTTTTCAAGGGCCTTAAAGATGACCCTTAAAGATTAATTATCACAAAAGAAATTACAATATTTCCCCTGACGTACAGACGGTCACACATCAGGTTACTATAATCTGTTAAAATTCCTCAATTGATATTGAAGCGAATGTGTTTGATATTAAGGTCAGAGTCGAATGAAGAAATTTAACAGTTTTGTAGACTTTGATGCGTGGCTGTACGTACGTATAAATCTAGATTTATTTTTATAAATACTTAAGCACAATTTTGTTAAACCCTAGTTAGTCAGAGAATAACTCGATAGTCTGGTTTGCACCGCTGCGTATGACTGATCCTATATCTGTTTCTGAGAGTCAAAGGTTAGCTCGACTTGAAGAAGACAGTTATATATAATACCCATTCCTCTACCTGCCATGCATGTCATACAAAGGATAAAAACATACTTCTGCTGCATCTATCCCAATTATTATTAATATTATTATCTATCCCAATTATTATTCCCCGGATTGGGCCACCAACCCAATCCGGGGAAAAGGGGGTTCAAAGGTTGCCAGTACACTTAACTCCACTGGTGTGCGATGTTAGTGACCATGGGCGGCGACAATGACTTTCCATCGGGTGATCCGTCTGCTCGTCTGCCACCTGTCACATAAAAAAATCTTAACAAATTTTTGGACCCGAATCACTTAAATAAGCGGTTGACAAGGTTTATTTACCTCAAACAATTTGGCATTGAGTTAATAAAAAGTGAATTTCAAGTTGGTCACAGAGATACCGAAAAAAGGTAGAGTTAGCTACGATTTGCTCGCGGTACCGCTCGCGTGAGCCTGCGCGTGAGTCGGGTCGAGTAATTTGGTCTGTCTCGGAAATAAAGTTACTCATTATTTTCTCTGTAGATTATCCCGGATGTAAAATAATATTAGTAAACTATGAGTTATTTATTACCTATTGCCCTTTCCATTAAAATTAGACACATACATGTAGTGGTTTTGATTATATGTATCTACGAATAGGTACTTTACAAGTTTTTAGATAATCTCTCAAACTTCCAACTCAAATCTACATCTCATCACCATTTTCATTACCATGACGATAGGTCATAATCACAGAAGGTGATATAAATGCAGAGTTTTCCTTCTCTGGGTGCTGATGATCATGCCAGCAGCTTTACCTTAGTCGCCTTTTACGACACCTCGGTAAGAGTGAGGGTGGCCTATCCTACTCTACCGGGGACCACACGGTGTTACACGGCGGTTACGGTAATACCTATTAATTTACAGTTCCTAATTTTGAGAGATCACAGTTTGCTATTTTGCCATAACTTTCGCCATCACTTTTTTACATTTTTCAATATTCCTACAAAAATTTACTAGATGATGCTCAAAATCTCACATGTTTCGATAAATTCCTCAACTCTTGTTAGTATCAAAGAATAATTAATAAATAATATTAATACCCATTGAGGTACCTAATATATTACCACTACCAAAATTCTCGGCAAAAATACGTTCAGGGGATTGGCATGATATTACACTTACAAACAATCATTTTAAATTGTAATACGCAGTCAATCACAAAATCCCAATTAAATAAGCATCAGTATAGTGACCCGTCTGCAAAAGTCGTGAGATAAGAGTCTTTTCCTCAATAATAATGTAAATGTAAGATCAAGAAAGCGTTTATTTACGAGTAACTGCGTAGGTACTTAAATACTAAATGCTATTTTTGCATCATTCACAAACACAGATAAGGGGAACATAAATATTGCAAACTAATAATATTACAGTGTAATCAATGTATGAATACAAAACACTCATGATAATGATCATATTATAGAAATACTCGTAAAATAATTAAAGTAAAATGAAATAGAAATTATGTGAGTAGTCTTGATTTCGTATCTTTTAGGAAATGTTTAATACGATACTGACTAATATGCATTCTACGTCGATGCAAATCTTTCTAATATTCACACATAATCGCAAAAAATCGAGAAATATAGAGAAAGGGTCCCTACCCTCTAGGCTTAGGGAGGCCTTTGTCCAGCAATGGGACACGATGCGCTCTTTATTTTAATTAGATAGATAGATATTCTTTATTGCACAAAAAGAAAATACAAGTATGATACAACAACAGACAGTACAATAAGGCGGTCTTATCGCTTGTAGCGATTTATTCTAGACAACCTTTGGTCAGAGGAAAGAAATATCACAACACCAGAATAGTTAAATATAAAAAGTGGAAAAGTAGGTTGGTTCATATAATTAGTATGTATTGCTGAATTGTTCATAACAATTTCAATTGAAATAGGACGCAGTTCAAGCTTCAGATTAGTAAAAATAAACACGCCGAGTTTGACATCAATCCAACATAGAACTACCGTCAGCCTTGGTCGGTATATACGTAACGAGAAGAAACTACCTATTATTTTCTGTCCGACATACCCAATGCAAGATTGCATCGGAATCTAATCACAACTATAATACGCGCTAATACTATCAATAAAGTCCCGTTTCACCGACATTCGGACATCAATCTAGGGCGACGATAATATTTACGACCTCTCAAGATGAAGCCTTCATCGTCCACGCGATAATAGAACTTATTGCGTGTGGATGTGCGTTTACAATCGTTACCATGTGGAGAAATGATTCAGGTACAGTGAACAGTTAGCGTTTTGACAAGCAAAAAGTCAGGCTTCGAGTGGAATGCCCGTTAGTCGAAAGCCGCACACGCCTTCAGCACACACAGTGATTTCATACGTGCATTCACATAGTATGTGGCCAACACAAACACAACCCTGGTTGAGCATTGTGTATCTATTGACATGAAAGTTTACTTTGCTTTTCCGCACTTTGATTCCTTATTGTTGGTTTGCTTCACTAGTAGATTACAGTCAACTTACAATCATTTCACCTTCTGACTGTGACAAAATAATTTGTATTGATAAAATATTCGTCAAACAAAAACAAACATATTAAGACAGGCAGAACCCACTACAATAAGGCAGTCTACTTCTTCGAACCTTGTTATCTTATAACCGTTTATGGCGAATTACTTCAGTCGTATTTTAGGTGGAGGAGAAAAACAGTGAATGGATAACGGGTTTGAGCAAACTCTAGCATAAAAAAAAACACTTTTTTCTCTGCATCTCTATAAAACAAAACAACCGATGCACTGGTCATTGCACTTAACAGTAAAACCACAAAACATGATTTAAAGTTGTCTTGTGAATTACTTTTTAAGTGCACAAAATGAATAATCTGATTATGGGTACTTTTCGTGTCACAGGTGATTGATCACTACACGGATTTTAGTCTTCAATTTTGCATACCTAATCTTGATAGGGCAAAAACTCAATACATTTCAAAAAGCATTAATATCCTTTTTTTTAATAGAAAGGCCAATCAGGATGACCTCATTCAGCCTAATGGTAAGCGGCCGTGAAATCCAAATATGAGGTTGACATGCACAAAAGAACTAACAAAGTGCCCATTGAGTCTGCCATCCTCACCCTGATGGCCTGCTGAGATGCCGCTTCACGCCCCGCCTAAAAGACAATCCCGGATTGTATGAAGGGGAGGATGGGATAAGTTGAAATAGCTCATCAGAGCATTCCCTATTATAGAGGCGATAGAGAACACTTAGCGTAGCTGAAGAGGTTCTAGGGACTTAGTCAGCTCATAATCTCCAACAATACGGTTTATTAGTCGCTGCAACCTATCGAGACCTTAACTGTAACCTTTAGTATTAAAATAACCTTTAGTATTGGTTCAATACTTCGTTCTATATTATTCAATTAAATAAAATTTTATCATTTTAATATAGAAGGTTATCAAAGACGAAGAAGAAAACCTTATTAGTAATAATCAACTACAGAACACACCGACCAGAAAAATCAACTAAAATTTTGGAAGACCCTCGTTTACATAAAACCTAATGATGATGAAGTCACATCATCATCTTTTTCTCTTTATGTGATGTGAAATATTTATTTATTTATATTTCTTAATCTTAGATTCATTGTAAGAGTCGGTAGGGTGGGTGCCATTTCAATAGGTTTAACGACCTAACAAGGAAAACGGTTTACCGCCGGGCCTATCCATTATCTAGGCATTAGCGAATTTACGATGCACCGCCGCGTGCGCAGGGCTGCTGAGTATACACGAGACGTAAAATTATTTTATTCCTACGCTGAACAATAGAGAATGCGAATGATGACTAGCGGAATGTGCCATTTTCTGGACCGGAGTGATACCACGGCCTCACAAAAAACCGGCGTGAAGCAGCACTGTGCTGTGTTTCGCTGCATGAGTGAGGGTACTGTAGGCCCAATCCGGGGGAAATGGGAGTTTAAAGGTTGGCAGCGCACTTGTGACTCCACTGGTGTCGAGGGTGACAATGGGCGGCGGCAATCGCTTACCATCAGGTGATCCGTCTGCTCGTCTGCCACCTATCACATAAAAAATATCTGAAAAAACGTCACAGAGTGTGAAAGAGATACCGGAACCGGCGTTGACGCATACAGATTCTATACGGGTGCGGTAGAGAAAGAACGTCGCCCAGCATGTCACCCCAGTACTAACGGCTTTCTATGAAAAAAAACATGGCGGATGTCACATGAAACCGATACAAAAAAAACTGTGTTTTAGTGATATGTCGTATGAAAATAAATGTCACGAGCACGTTAATTGGGGTCCAGCAATTTACTATGTAGTTTACGCAGTACTTATATGTATACTTTTTGATTTTTAAATATGACTATAAGCGTCAAGCGTAAACAAGAGTAGCGTCCTCACCTTTTCTGGTGCCACAGAATACCAGCGTCATTGCTTTTGAAGCAATGACATAACGCTGAGTGGCGACCATTTTGGTAGCATTTAATTTATATTTATATTTATATTAGGCCTAAGTTTAAAGCTCCAAATATTTATTGTCTCTCTCTCTCTTCAAAAGGCACAGTCTGTTTAGGGTGCATGTCTATGATGATGACTGATCCTCTACTTTTCAACTAGGTAACTCCTTGTCACAGACACTCATTATGTTCCCAGACCCAAATAAATTTAAAAAATTCGTATTCTGAATCAACCCGACCGGTAATAAATTAAAGAGTTTTAAGGTGGAGTTCAACGACCTCAAAGCAGCTGTTTAACATTAAAACAATTGATTTGGCAATATTTCATTATAATCACGCCAAGAAAGATATCACAGCTGTTATTAAGGTCAGTGAACTTCAGTCTTAAATTGCAAAGCAATTCAAAACATTTTGCGACATAGAAAAGAATTACTTTAGCCGCTACAACATGCTAAGTGGGCACCATTTTGGACACGTATACTTACTTTTACACCTGTATTTGCTTACTGTAATATTTAAGTCGTGTTATTTTATACGGCCCTGTATTTTTTTTTCTTTCTTTCTTCTTTCTTTCTAAACAATAGAAAGATAAGTATACTTTATAGCACAAACACAACTTACAAAAAACTAGGCATTACAGAAATTTAAATGTACAATTTCGGCGGTCTTATCACTGGAAGCGATTTCTACCTGACAACCGTCAGGCAAAGGACGTTTGATAGTAGAGGAGGGGTAGGTGGTGCAATATTGAAAAGGGAAATAAAAGTGAACTGTATATATTAACATTTATAATACTAATACATAGGTACTAAAGAACAATATTTGCTTCGACCACATAACAATCAACCGAAATTAGAAAACTAATACACCGTTATTTTTTATCGTTTTAATTCTGAAAACCACATAATAGGTATCGTGAATTAAGTCATGATACCTATTCTGAGGTTTTCGGGATGTAAACAATAAAAAAACGGCGTATAATACTAATTCTAAATTAAAAAAAAATAAGGATACCAAAATGCAACATAATGCTTTAAAAAAGCCACGACACTCAAATCATTAGATTATCTATGTAATACGATTAGATCTTACTGCCATAACGGCCACGCATATCGGCAACGCACATGTGATACCTCGGGTGTGTAGATGTCCATACATTAGGTATGCCGTCTGCTCGTTTTCCGCTGTAATAAAACCAAACAAAAAAATGGGACCACGAAACCCCCCTGTATAACCCTGTATAAATCACGTTTCCCACACGGCCGCGCGGTTGAAAAAGAATCTTGTCTAGGGACGTGATTAGCGCATTTTTCAATTTATTTTTAAAACCAGATGTTGGTTAGCCCTATCGCATGCACCATCCGCATGGCGCGTTGAATGGCAATCGCTATCTGCAGTCTGACCTTACTACGCTCAACATAGGGGTCAGAATTCAATGGAAACTTCTATCAGTGGGGTCGCACGTAGATGAGAAAATTGCAATAGGCAACTAGCGGTGGCCAGTTCGACATGGACAGATAAACCGGTAATGAACTGTGCTCGGTAATGATAATGCGGCGGTTAGCTGTGAATTTCATTCGTTCGTAGCATCGGAGGCATTGCCATAAGCATTCTCCACACTCATCACAGAAATAATAACAGATTTGAGGCTAAGCGATTCTCACGATGCGAGATTATTGGCCTAAACACAAGATCTATATCGTGAGGAAATAATGAGAAGTCTGCTGATAAATTTATTTAGATGACCTTATTACAAGCCTTTACAATTCATTGTAATTACCAGACTCGCCAAATCCGTGAGCAATGTCCAAGAGTAGCTACCTCGGGTTCCGAAGTGGAAGGCCGACGCCTTTAGTCACAACCGGGAGCTGAAATTATGATCTCTTTTAGACCTTAAAAACTACTCTGATACCGGCTTTAATCTTAAACAAGCAAGTTCATGATTATTACGAAATAACGTAAGTTCTTAATTTTTTATTACAAATCCCCGACTTACCTTAGGCCACTTAGTACCGCAGGATAGTGTCAAAATTGACCGAACCATTCAATCATTCGTTCAATGACGTTTCGTTTTACAAACCCTTATTTCATTGTCTGAAGTAAAAATATTTTTGAAATATTTTTAGGCAACAATAAATTATAATACCTATTGTATTAAGTAAGGTATCCAAGTAATATGACTAGGAATTTTGGGATTCTATTTTTGGGATTAAATCCAAAAAAATAAGTTTTGGGGAGTAGCCCCAGGTTGCGTTGCGGATGAAGATTCCAAATGAAAGAGTTTTCTTCCGAGAACGGGTTTATTGCACGGTTTACATTACACACCGTCTTAAAGACTATCACACCAGGATTTATAAGATACGATCCGATTTTATTGGTCGTAGTTACCGCAAGTCGAGTAGCAGAGAAAAAAACCATAGAGATTGTAGGTTGAGACTATATGACATATGTCAACTGTCAGCTGTCAAATTATAGGGTAGTTAATTAATGCTAGGGATACATGAACTATTAAAATAATATGATGGCTATGTACACGTAAGTCTAGTCGCCACACCACCCCCCTACGGAGAAAATAAGGCTAAATGTCAAAAGGAGTGGTAAATCGGACCCTACGACCTGATCTGGTGGTGTAGTTGGCGGATGGCGATGATGACGGTACCGCGGACGGGACCAAGGCATCAGGACCTCTAACCAGATCAAAAGATGGCGAGATGAGATCGGGACCATCGAGAGGAGCGTCGGGTTCGGGCTCCAGCAGGGCAGGCTTAACACGGTCGAGACTTACCTCTGTGCTCCTACCGTTGATGTCCAAGACGATTGTCTTGTCCTTCATCTGCAGGATCCGATGCGGACCTGTGTAGGCCGGTGTCAGTGGCCTGCGGACAGCATCGTCACGTAGGAAAGCGTGTGACGATTTGGGCAAGTCCTTAAAGATGAAGCTCCCTGGGTTAGTGTGACGTGATGCTGGGACTGCTCGAACCATCGACATCTGCTGTCGTAGGCGTGTCATGAAGTCTGTGGGGTCTTCATGCCTGTTCATGTTGGATGGCGACAAGAATTCACCGGGAAGGCGTAGAGTCTCACCGTACATGAGCTCTGCGGATGACGATTGCAGGTCATCTTTTAGGGCGGTACGTATGCCTAAAAGAACTAACGGCAAAGCTTCAAGCCACGATCCACCATGACAGGTTAAAGCTGCCTTAAGTTGCCTGTGCAATCGTTCTACCATCCCGTTGGCGCACGGGTGATAGCTGGTCGTGCGCGTTCTTTCGGTAGCGCAGCACTGAAGAAGTCGGCGAAAAAGGTCTGACTCGAATTGGCGTCCTTGGTCGGTTGTGATAACCGAGGGAACGCCAAAGCGAGAGATCCAGCCCGAAATGAAGGTGCTTGCAACTTCTTCAGCGCTGATACCGATCATGGGCCAGACCTCCGGCCAGCGAGTGTAGCGGTCAACTGCAGTTAGGCAGTACTTGTAAGGGCCACATGGCGTCAGCGGGCCAATGATGTCGATGTGGACATGTCTGAGTCTTGCTGATGGGTTGGAAAAATGTCCAAGTGGCATTTTGGTGTGCCTACTCACCTTACTCTGCTGGCAAGGGATGCATGTGCGGGCCCAATAGCGACAGTCCTTGTTAATATTCGGCCAAACAAATCGATCGCAAACCAGGCGACACGTTGCTCGAGCTCCAGGGTGGCTCAGGTTATGTAACCTGTCGAACACCCGTTTACGGAGCGGAGGTGGAACGTATGGTCGCGGTTTTCCGGTTGAGTGGTCGCAGACCAGACGGAAGTTGGTGCCAGGGATGTCTGTATGCCTAAGGTCAAGGGATGAAGACGAATTATCAGCCAGCAAGGCTTTTAACTCGTCGTCGTGCTGTTGTGCTTGTGCGAGGTCTGAAAAATCGGCCTCGATGGAGATGGCCTCCACGCGTGACATTGCATCAGCGACAACATTGTCCTCACCCTTGATGTATACGACATCGGTAGTGAAATGGGATATGAAAGAAAGCTGATTGAGCTGCGCGGGAGGAAGGCGTTCGCGGCGCTGTGTGAAAGCATACACTAACGGCTTGTGATCGGTATAAATTGTCGCATGTTGCGCTTCGAGAATGTGCCGATAGTGCTGTACGCTTTCATACACCGCGAGTAGCTCCCTGTAGTAGGCTGGCCATTCGGATTGACGAGGGGTCAGCTTCTTACTGAAGAATCCGATGGGTTTCCAGCTGTCTCCTACGCGCTGCTGTAAGCATGCTCCTACATGTGTACTCGACGCATCGGTGAATAACCCGAGCGGAGCATCATTAACGGGATGTACGAGCAAAGTTGCCTCAGATAAGCTTTCTTTACAAGCTTCGAAAGCTTGAAGTAGCTCTGGAGTCCAGGCTACGGGGATGTTGCCTTTTCCGTTTATGGCAACGATTGCGTCCACCAGAGGGGCTTGTAAGCGTGCGGCACTGGGAAGGAATCTACGATAGTAGTTAGCCATTCCCAGGAACCGGCGCAAGCCTTGTACGGTTTTAGGAGGCGGGAAATCTCTCAGCGCCTGAATCCGGTCTTCTGGTGGGCGCGTACCGTCTGCGCTAATGCGACAGCCCAAAAAAGTAACCTCGCTGACTCCCAGAGTACATTTGGCGGGGTTTATGACCACCCCGTAATCGCGAAGTCTCTGGAATAGCACGCGCAGATGGTCAGCGTGCTGAGTCTCGTCGCGAGAGTATACCAGAATGTCGTCGATGTAAGCAAAACAGAAATCAAGCCCTGAAACGACTTGATCTATGAAACGCTGGAAGGTTTGTCCAGCGTTTCTGAGACCAAAGGTCATGAATGGGAACTCGTAGAGTCCGAATGGGGTAATGATGGCTGTTTTGCAAACATCGTCCGGGGCCACGGGGATCTGTTGGTAGGCTTTTACCAGGTCAATTGTGCTAAATATGGTAGCACCAGCAATGTTGTTGCAAACATCCCCTATGTGGCGCACTGGGTACCGGTCTGGGACTGTTCGAGCATTGAGGGCTCTGTAATCGCCGCACGGGCGCCATGAAGTGTCCTTCTTTGGCGTCATGTGCAGCGGTGAGGCCCAGGGACTCTTAGATGGTCTAGCAGTTCCACATTGTACCATCTCCTCGAATACCTTTTTGGCGGCCTGCAGTTTTTGAGGCGCGAGGCGACGGGGGCGGCAAGATACTGGAGGACCATCAGTAGTCTTGATGTGATGAGCAGTGTCATGCCTTACCTCTCTTGGCGTTCCTGGCGGCCTCGTGATGTCAGGGAATTCCGAAAGGATATGCAGGAAGCTTGGATTTATATCATTGCAGGATACGGCTTTGATGCTTAGCTGCTCGCTGGAGGCGATGATGGCGCTGCACTGAAGACCAGTCTTCCCGTCTAGAAGGCGCTTGCCTGCACAGTCGGGGAGTAGATGGTAGTGAGCCAAGAAATCTGCTCCTATAATGGCGGCGCTTACGTCTGCAATGATGAAATTCCAAGAGAAATCTCTGCGGAGACCAATGTTAAGGCAGAGTTGGATTGTGCCATAGGTCTTGATGTCACTGCCATTGGCGGCATATAACGGGTAGTCTGTAGCCCGATGATGAGATGACAGCCACCGACGCGGATAGCAGGAGAGATCAGAGCCAGTATCCACCAGGAAACGGCGGCGCGATACCAGCTCAGTGACGAAGAGTCGGCGACTGGAGCTAGGACTGTCTGTTGCCGACGCTACTGACAGCCCAGATTGTTTTCCGCCTGCTTCCAGGTGCAGGGCGGATGGCATTTTGTTGCTTTCTCCTGGAACCTGTTATGATACCAGCACCATGATCTGCTGTCACGACCAGGAGGGGGCGCGCGGGACCGGCTGCTGTTTCGGTTCCTGTTCCTGCTGGCGCTTGATGATCTGCCTCTGCTCCTGTGTCGGTTGTCACTGGTCATAGCGGCAACTTGGCGGGCCAGCTCGTCCAGGCGTGCTGTGATATCTAGATTAGATGTAGAATATACCTGAGCTGGTGAGCCAGGGGAAACCTCCATGATTTTGTCGGCGAGTTCAGACACTTTTTCAAGCGGCAGATCCTCCTGTGCAGCTAAAATGGCCTGTAGGTGCTGGGGCAATCGCCGCATCCACAATTGGCGCAGGATATTTTCATCTGACATGGACGTTCCAGCTAACGTTCTAAGATGGCGCAAAAATTGTGAGGGGCGTCGATCTCCCAACTCCTCTTCGCTGACAAGTTGCCGCACCCGCTGCCCCTCCGACATCGACAACCTACGGATCAGTTCCGTTTTCACTGTCAGGTACCTATCCTTGGCAGGGGGCTTGGTCAAGATATCCTCGATCTCGTTAAGGGTACGTTCATCTAATTGGCCAACTATGTGGTCATATTTTGTCTGATCTACCGTAATGCCAGCGATATTAAATTGGCTTTCCACCTGCGCAAACCAGGTCGCAGGTCGTGCACGCCAGAAGGGCGGCAATTTGGCAGAAACTTTACAAATGTTAGGTGGTTCTGTAGGGTGTGGCGGGGAGGCGACTTTACAGGCTTGCTCCAATTGAGCTTGTAGAGAAATGTTTTGCTCCTGCAATGGTTTAGTTGTCAATAATAAGTTTTGAAATTGTTGCTGCAGCTCTAAATTTTGCGCCTGCAGGGCAGCAAAACGTTCCTCTATACTCTCCATTATGAAATATGAATATGTTAACCAATAAAACTTACACTAAAATTAATCCTAATTAAGACTAAAACTACAAGGCTAACACGAACACTGCACTGTATGACCGCGGCTAAAGGGTTAATTACGACGCACGGGTTAACGAGATGCACTGCGCCGACGCACAAATCAATTTCACTATGGTCCTATGACGACGTACTGGTTGTCTTCTATACTGTGGCGTCTTACTGGTTATCTCTCTATACTGTGGCGTTGTTGAAATGACCTTCGTATCGGCGACGACGATATCGAGGTAAAATAAAAGGTTAGATGGTACCTTAGATCCAGGGGTTACCTCCGTAGGTGCTCGCAGGGAAGTCCACACGCTGGTGTGATGTCCTTGAACCGTTGTTCGCGACGTTCTGAGTTGCGACGGCGCGTCGGGATTGCGGGAATGGTTGAGTCGAGTCGTCGGCAGTCGTCGGCGCGGCGGCAATGGCCACGATGTACGAACGACCTACGACACGAGACGAATCTTCGCAGTAGTTCACCGGACAGTCTGATCGCGCTGCGTTGTAGTCCGTCCTCGGGCGCTTGGAACTTCCACGGTTGCGTGCTGGTGTGCCAGGCAGCGGCGTTGTCGTCAGCGGACGTCGTTAGGTCACTTGTGCACGTCCTTCGATCACCGGTGCACGTCGGTTGGTCACCTCTGCACGTGTCGGTTGGTCACCGGTGCACGTCGGTTGGTCACCGGTGCACGTCGGTTGGTCACCGGATCACGTCGGTTGGTCACCGGTGCACGTCGGTTGGTCACCTGTGCACGTCGGTTGGTCACCACTTTGGGGAGTAGCCCCAGGTTGCGTTGCGGATGAAGATTCCAAATGAAAGAGTTTTCTTCCGAGAACGGGTTTATTGCACGGTTTACATTACACACCGTCTTAAAGTCTATCACACCAGGATTTATAAGATACGATCCGATTTTATTAGGTCGTAGTTACAGCGAGTCGAGTAGCAGAGAAAAAACCATAGAGATTGTAGGTTGAGACTAGATGACATATGTCAACTGTCAGCTGTCAAATTATAGGCTAGGTTAATTAATGCTAGGGATACATGAACTATTAAAATAATATGATGGCTATGTACACGTAAGTCTAGTCGCCACAAAGTTAACTACTTTCTCACCAATAACTTACCATAAAACGGAATGAACTGTTACGGCTATGGATAAACCTGTCATTGTCACTGAATCAATATTTTGAGGATATTATTTTAGTACTAATTTTAAACTAGGGGTCAGGTGGTTTAACATTAGTATCTATTATAGTTGATATAGTAACTAACGTTAAACTTAGTTTTGTAATAATGTTTATTCTAGTTCTTAAAACATTTCTAGCATTAATCCCACTACTTATTTTAAACAACGTTTTGGGTATTAATTTTATTTTTAAGAAGCTTTGTCTTTTGTTGCAGAAGCCAGACCAAAATGGCAATTCTTGCCACCAGTGCCAGGTTACGTGCCCGTCTACATCCGGGCAGGAGACACACCTCTAGAGGAGATCAACCCTGACTTAGCCGAAGCATTCCACGCGCTTCCCGCAGGCCGAAGCGCCGGCAAGCACCTGGAAGCGTCCCCCGAGGTCCCGGACCAGCCCCAAGACGAAGAACCTCAGGGCGACCAGCCTCAGCCCGAGGAACCTCGCCAGGAGGAAACCAAGCCAGAGGAACCGTCAGACAGTATCATTGACAGACGCCCGTATGAGAAGAAAGTCTTGGAAAAGAAAAAAAAAGCAATCGCTGATATTCCTAAACCCATTGAACGTAGATAGATTTAAGTTAAGAATAAGTAATTTACTTTGTACTTATATTACTGACTTCTATTATGCTATAGTGAACAAGGCTGGCTTGAGAAAAATTCAAAGAAGTAATTTATCAAAAGTACTTTCGAGGATAATTACTATAAGTATCTTATCTATAGATATATTGAATAGAAAGAACTCGATTATAATGAGTGTACACGAAAATTATGTTTTAGATATCAATTAAAATATCTAGGTTGCTTAATTTCGTGAGATCTCAGGAGCCCAATTCTCAGGCTCGTGACATTTATCATTATACGGCATATAGGGTGTATCTGTGAACATTTACATCCATTTAACCACGTGTTCTACCAACCATTCTGAACAACTTTAGTTCTATCACTTTTGGAAATTCGCATGGAAAAATGTCAACTCATACAAAGTCGGTCCCATGACTTGGTCATTTTGTATAGGGACTCGAAAAAATTTTTGATGAATTTCGAAAAGTCGTTGAACAAATGTTGTTTATGATGGTTTGTAGAACACGTGGTTAAAGGGATGTAAATATACAGGGTGTATCAGTGACACCCTGTATATTACTAAAATATGTTTTTTTTTTGTATGACTTTCATGCGACATCCGTCATGTTTTTTGATATCGACAAACCCGAGAATTGGGCTCCAGCACAACTCGCCTAATATGGTATAGTAGGGGTCAGTGACTTCTATGAATTAGCATAGCAGTAAGTATTAAGATATACTTGGGAACTAGCTACTGACTGAACATAAACATTTCTGGTTTAATTATTCCATTGACACTAGTATATCTATCAGTCAGCATATAAAATTCAGTTTTCAATGATCGTTAACACTTACACTGAAATAAAATCAGATAGATAACAATGCCACGGGATACAGGTTATAATGTGTTGCGGATTTCAACCCGCGTGCGGATTAGCATCTTGTTTTTCCAATATGGGCTACAAAAAAAACAGAATAATTGCAAACATTATTGGAAAAACACGGCCACCAGTCCGCACGAGGGCAAAATTTAGGCCCCATTCCCAATCTATGCTACCATAGATTATTTTCCGATAATATAATTCCTATCGTAGCGTTATATCTACTTATAACACTACGATACGAATCGTATAGTCTGTTTATTCTCGGATAAAGATTGGTGGAATTTGGATTTAGTAGTAAACGCCCCCCTCATCATCATCATCAGCCCATTTAAGTCCCCACTGCTGGGGCACGGGCCTCCTTCAATCATATGAGGGGTAAAAACCACACTTGGCAGCCGGGTTGGCGAGGGTTTTGATATAAATGCAGAGTTTTCCTTCTCTGGGTGCTGATGATCATGCCAGCAGCTTTACCTTAGTCGCCTTTTACGACACCTCGGTAAGAGTGAGGGTGGCCTATTCTACTCTGCCGGGGACTACACGCCCCCCTGTCAAAGTATTCTATGCACATTATAGTCAAGAGCCCACTGTTGACCCTATGTCTTTTGAAATAAGAATTAACAGTTAATCGCCTGGTTAATGAACATCCAATTTCTACAATAAATACTGGCTGTAATTAAAAAGAAAGTCACCAGAAATGTTACTACATCATCATTGCAGTCAGTTGCCTAAAATCGTGTTCCACGCACTAAGTTGAAGATATATATCTCAGATATCGTATATCTTCGTAAGTAAAAAATAAATACTCAAAATTAAGAACTTGCCATTTGCTTTACAACCTACTCATAGAGTTTTGATACTATTTATTTTACAAACTGTGAACTTTGTGTAATATGATTAAGTAAATAATTTATTTTATGTGTCGTATTTATTTGTACCTAACCTGAGATAGCCTTGCAATAACAATATTGAACTATTCACCTAGATTCAAGGTTCTAAAAGCTAATGAAGATTACGCAGCAAACAAGCATTTTGAGTCATAATGAGGAGTATAGATGAAACAAAAAAATATATATAGGTACTATAATAGTTTGTCATTTATTTACATAACAAATATTAACATTACAGACATCATTACAGTACAACGACGTCAGTGTAGCGCCACAATCAAAAATATATGGACACACAATACGGAATTTGACTACATTGAAAATATCAATTAATTTGTTATTTTTACTAATGAGATTTTAATGTGATCTTTTAAAAATCTCATTAGTAAAATTACTAACGGCCGCACTCAGAGACGTCAAATTAACTTTAATTGGAACTTAAGAAAATATTGACCCTTATTTCAATACGCATAAAGACTCTCCATAATTAAGTCAGTGAACATTTAGCGTAATGACGTCTCTGAGTGCGGCAGTAAATCTCCATGTTAAACCTCGTGTCTAAAAACACAATAAAAATGAAATGACGTCACCAGCCATGTCCAAATAGAAAAATACGAAGCCGTGAGACCATTTTAAAAATAAAAAAATATAAGTCAACAAATCTATGTTGCACGTTGATCCGTTTCAAGAGTTGCTAATATAAATTTGTAAACCAGAAGCATCATTAACTGCAAAAAATGAGCTTACATACAAAATAACATAAATTATAACAAGACTAGAAGGATAGTTTCCTCACTGCCGTCACCTCAAATTTGAAGCACAAATTTGGTTTTTCAAGTTGGTACTACGTACGTAGTACCAACATAAAAATCCTAATGTTACCAGTCAAAACATATTTCCCTAAAACATGGGAAATGGTTATTGTACCTCTTTCAACCAAGAAGGGGTGGACAGCGGGAATTTTTTTAACAATTGTTTCACTGTCCACCCGGGGTGGACAAGCAGAGGGTGGACAGCGGGAATAAACCCAAGCTACATAAATCTTAAAATTAATATTAAATGAATGAATAATATTCTTGCTTATTTATTTTTTTACATATAAAAATTTCGGTACCCGCACTCACGCAGCGAAACATTATAAACACTGCTTCAGGCTGTAAACATCAGTAGCAACTGATTAAATTAATCAGTCAGAGCAATAAAGTTGAAATAGGAAAAATATTTTTTTCTGTTATCGGTTAACACTGAGTATTTTAATAAGACGTTTATATTTTTAGCTTATAAAAAAGAACATACTATGAAATATTGAAGGCTTACCTGTGAAAAGTGATGTTATTACACTTCTTATGCTTTTCCGAATCATTTTGACAAAATTTTACCGCACAAATCGTCATAGTCTACGACTACGGAGCGGTCCGGGCGTTTGGAGCCGTACGGCTCCATTTGAGTTGCTTCAAATTGTGGGCGCAGACTAGGTTTCTAGTCTTGTTATAATTCTATGCAATTTAATGATTTCAAATACTTTTACCGTCTATGTTATATTTTTTTAAACTCGCCGAGCTTCACTGAATGGAACGGAGCATTTATTGAGAGCTGGCTCGTGACGTCAGAGATCACGTGACTGCGTATTTTGGACGCTTTAAAATAATTGAAACTTTCAACAAGATTTTTGTAGAAAATATAGAAGTTTACAAGGATTTACTCAAAATGTAGATAAGTAGGTATAGTGGAATAATGAATAATTTGAGACATTTTCTTAAAACGAGTCTACCGCATTACTGGCCACGCACGCATACATGCACGCGCGCGTAGTGATTCGGCACGCACGTAAAGAACGTGTGCGGGAGAGACACGTTGGGTAGGATTGCCTAGTGAGTAGGTCAACGAATTGTACAATAACAATGTCAGCTAGAGCCGGCCTACTGTCTTATTTATTTTGTCCCACAGGGGCGTAGTGTTTGAACTCCTATACGTTTAAAAACATTTTGTTCACGGGAACTTGATATAATTTACATAAAAATCTCTATTCTCCGTTTATTTGATGAACACTGAAAATACGACTCGATCACAGCGTTCTCGCTTCATTAATTCTATTCAAGTATCCACCAGAATATGTACCTATAAAACAATGCCATGAACTTAATCTTTTAATTGCTAATTTGATGAACGATATATAAAACACCTTCGATAGTCACATTGCCCCAAGCCTGCTTATCTAAAAGGTGAGACTTTCTCAAAAAGCGAGTCCGTAAGCAGAATGCGTGACCGTATCAAGAATGATCAGTAGGGCTAACATGCGCACCACCAGCTAAAAACGAGATATTTGTCGTCCTCGCTAGTCTACGACGACAAATATCTCGTTTTTAGCTGTCAAATTTCATACATGCGCTCCGCGCCAAAATGTTGTCTACTCTCGTCCGTGCGAGCGCATCCTTCTATCCCGCTCATCGCTCAGTCTGATGAGCGAGAAGCAACTAGCGAATACGAGTGTAGACAAAATTATCTCGTGGTGCGCATGTTAGCCCTACAGATTCGCAGGGGAACTTAGGGAGTTGCCACACTGGCGGATTGGGAGCAGCCAAAAAAAAACAATGCGGCGAATTCGTCCGCAGCACTCTTTGCGGATCCGCGGCGTAAACGCTGCGCAACCGCGACGTGTTCGCTGCTTCGTCGCTCCGCTAACTCCGAAAACGCTCTCAATCCGCCAGTGTGGCAACTCCCTAAGGTCAAAGACAACAGGAGGACATTGCTAGGAGATAAGGCGGTAGGTAGGGCAGAAAGCTCCTCGAGTGGAGGCCGCGTACAGGAGGTCGCAGTCTTGGCAAGTTGGTCCGACGATCAGGTGAAGGTAGCGGGAATCTCTTGGGCACAGGACCGATCCGAGGTGAGATCATTAAATATTTATAAATATAAAATATTTTACAAAATCACATACATTGATCTGTGTCCGAGATAGGTAGATCAAGCACCTGTGTTACGGATATCAGAACCAACAGCGGAATTACAAATACAATATCCATTTAACACAGACTGCCATCAACCCAGACACAACAAACATTTATTGTTTGTCGGTCACCGGTGTCCCCCATGGCGCTCAAAATCTGAATATTTTTATTTATTTTCTTTTGTAAATACATACTTATATAGAAAAAACCCAGACCAATACAAACAGACATGTTCATGCACACAAATGTTTGTACTGTGCGGGGATCGAACCCGCAACCCTTGCACCAGAGGCAGCATTCACTACCACTGATCCAAACGGGTCGTCAAGTTGGGGAGGCCTAATCTCCAGCAGTGGACGTAAAGGTTGCCTGGAGGAGATTGCTCATAGTGATAAGGCCGCCTTCGTTGTACATATCCTGTAATACCTAGTCTTAAGTTTTCATACTGTAGATAGATAGATAAATAGATATACCTTATTGCACAAAATACACAACTTAAGTAATAGGCATTACAGAAATTTTGTGTACTGTACTTTGAGTGCAATAATAGTATATTCATTCATTCATTCATTCATTCATTTGCTGAAATGATGAAGCCAAATGCCTGACTTAATCAACGGGTTTTATGAATCAACAAGATCAATGTCCATCTATTAAGTGTTAAGTATCAGACGCTGCGTATTTTAAGGGTTCGATAGGTTATCTTGACACGCATGTCGATTGTCGCACATATATGAATTAAACATGCATTCGATTGCAACTCACTTATTTTGTTGTGCAATAACCAGGAGCTACCAGTGTAAATACTCAACAAGTAGCAGGATAACTTAATAATTATATCAATTGCCATGAGGGATTTTTCTCCATCAAATTTAAAAATTATAAAGTTGGAATAAAATTGTCTCAGATAGCGCTTAACAAAAACTGGTCCACTCTTAAAGGATCGGTATACAGGGCCTCCCACGACTATGGGACATAAAGTACCTCTAAGTAAGTAGTAAAAAAAAAAATTTTTAGACCACCGAGACATGACAGTGACTGACCAGCCTACAAAGGCGCGGCCGCTGAGGAGGACCTCGCGGCCCAAACCCTAATTACCCTGGACCCGGGAGGGCCAGGAGAAGAAGCCCGGGCAAAGAGCTTCGGCTCGAGGCCCGCACTCTAGCCCCACGGCGAGAAGGACCACAGTAGTAGTAAAGTACCTATAATCCTTAAGGTGAGGCATCGACGTAACTAGCACCGTCAACACATTTGTATAAGTGAGGTAATTATGAGACATTTTTTAATAAAGTACAACGGTAAAAATATCAATTATCTTACAATTAACCATTATTCACGTCAAGTGGCCACTTTTAGCAATTATAAATATTATGGTTACTTGCAAAAAGAAATTATGTCATATTTTAGTCTCATAATTTTTTTATTACATTCCTCTATTGATTCACCGCTGTACGTTTTTAAAAAAAAATCACTAACGCTACAATTAATATAAATCTTTTGGCGGCGTTTCGTCGATGCGTTACCTTAGTTAAGGTGACGGGTAGGGCACACTAGCGACGCTAATCGATTTTAATTTTTAGCTACTAAACCGGATCTATATTAAACAATTTCAGGGTTACAACCTCTCGGCAAACACCTATACTATTTATTAAAAACCATGCACAAATGTTGGGTCCAACGTGTACGCGAAAAATTGATTCACGCCAAAAGCGGCCACTTTTGGCGGAATTAATATTTCGCGTACAAAAATTCCCGTGCAATACAAGCACAATCGAAAAAACTTCAAATGCAGTTATTTTTTCTTTTAAAAAATAAAATGTTGTTTCCTTTAAGTAAAAAATGCTAACTTAAGGATTTAAGGTAATTTCCCTTCATGTCCTATCTTGGACGGCCTGTATAGTATCACACCTTGCTGAATATAAATATTAAATTATGTACTAATAATCACTCATCTATTTAATCCAATTTGTTTTGTACATGATCTTTAAATTAAACTTATACCTAACCAACTGTTAACGTAACCTAAAAACTTAAATTTATGACCTTCGCATGGTCAACATCACATTTATTTCCCAAATTATAGTCCTTAGGTTTGTTATCACTTCCTTTAACTGTTTATTCTTCAATACCACCTGCAAATAAAGAAAGTTTAATTAGTACATATTCAGCATGCGGCAGTTTCAAAATTGGTGCGGTTCTTTTCTTTCATCCATGTCCACATCTGACCACATGAATGTTGAGTCTAAAATGGGAACTTTCCCACAAGTGTATTTAGGATATTTTTAAGCTATATTCCTATGAATAACAAGCAATAATACCTGTTCTGTGAGCTCCCTGTTTTCTTCAAGTGCTAGCCTGTAGGACTCGGTGTTTCGTCTCTCATCCAATGTCTTGTTTTCTGCTTCATCTTTCAATGGTATGAGGCTTTCCATGTGAGTGTATTCCATACCCTGGATAAATAATTAAACAGAATTGTATAATCCAATCGACATTTCAAAGTCGATACTAATGGTTTTTTTTATGCCTATCACAATCAACAAAATCAAAATCAAAAATGTCTTTATTCAATTTAAGTCCGTACAGAACATTTATGAATGTCAAATATCATGTAATCTACCGCTGATTCGGAATGTCAATTTCTACCGAGAAGAATCAGTACGAAACTCAAGTTACTCTTTTCAAATAATATGCTAATTACGATTTTCATTCTTATACAAATTATGATTACAGTGACAGTTTGATATACAATGCTTATAATCAATATCGTTTAGATAAATCGACAAAGAAAAAATATGAAATGAATTATACATTAGAGGACAGGCGAAGAGATCAACATGTCCAGGAATCCTTATCATTCAAATAATCATCTAAATAGTAGCCTTTCTGCATTAGGCAGTATTTTACATGCAACTTAAACTTATGTACCGGTAAATCAATAATATTATGAGGTAACTTATTAAACATTCTAATGCTCAATCCTACAAATATAACCAGACATCATTTCTGTCAGTAACTAAAAAACACTTTGTATTTAAAGGTTTTCAATTTATTCGGTTTTGAAACGTTTTTAAAAAGTAAATAAGTTGTCAAAATCCCTGTCCAACCCGAGATGTTAGACGATCTCTATATGTAAGAAAAATATTACAGCAAGCCTAATAATAGATACCTGACAAGTTTCATTACACTTCTCGTAGATAAGTCGAAGCCGCTTGAACAGTAGCCTGATGGTCCTCAGTTGTTCTTGCATTTTTGCCTTCTTGTCGTTGCTGGCGTTTTCGCCGTGCTGCGTTCCGTTTGGCGGCTAAAACCAAATATGTTATATTAATAAGAATATTATTGTAAAACCTAGAATAAAATGTGTAAAACCCACAGATTACAACAGATACTTTCTCGTTGGACAGCACTCACCTGTATGGCTTTCAAAGTCTGAAAAACGTCTTGTGTTCTGCTTACTATATCTTGAACTGTTTCTTGGCCAAATCTATAAATAAAAATAGAACAATGATCCATTGTTTCAGGTTACATTTATGTTTGTGAATAGGTGACACATCATAAATTCTTTAGCATTGTGCACTAATTATAGATCTAATATTTTATCTTCTGCATATTTAGTTATCTTAGGAAAGCAGACTCCAGGCCCTGGAGGACCATCGTAGGATGAAATGTGACAAACTGTTAGGATCAGTGGTAGTGAATGCCGTCTCTGGTGCAAGGATTGCGGGTTCAATTCCAGCACAGTACAAACATTAGTGTGTATATGAACATGTCTGTTTATATTGGTCTGGGTGTTTTCTATGCATTATAATTATGTATTTTCAAAAGAAAAGTATTAAATTTATATAGGTATTTGTAATTCTGCTTTTGGTTCTGATATCCGTAACACAGGTACCTACTACCTATCTCAGAGTCAGATCAATTTATGTGATTTTGTGAAATATTTACTTATTTATATTTGGGATGCAACTGGGAATAAATACTAGTGACTGAAAACATTGAGTGGGCTAATTGTTGCGATTTATTTCAACTCTTTATAAAATGAGAATGTGATTTAGTTTCATCTCGTGTCCCGCCTGAACACGAGATGAAATTTTTAAGTGTGTTATTTACTTAAGAATAAATTGCAAAAGGTTGCTATAAAAAATATCAACTAGTGATTTAGTTTATTACTAATTTGTATATGCATGATTATAGTCATACTTGCACAAAGATGCAGTATTGAATTCCTTATTCTGGGGAGGCGGCGCCGCGGCTGGCGCCTGCGGCGGCGCGGCTGCCACCGCCACCGCGCCCGCCGCCTGCATGCCGGCTGGAATCAGGGGAGGTCAAACCATTTAATATAGATAAGAGATACTGACTAAGGGCTTATTTGACCAATCTTAATCCAATACTAAATCTATAGTATAGAGTTGTCATTCTATACAAATCTGAAGTTATACCATATATTTATCCATAAATAATATATAACCGATTACGGCTATGGCAGCCAATCTCAATGATCAGCCACGTATGTGTGCGCAAGCACAAGTGCACTCTCTATTCCCTTACCCTCATATTCCGATGGGACACTACTGTGACACGACTGGAGAGGGTTCGGGCGCAGGACCAGCAGCTTAGCGTGCTTTCCGAGGCATGGAGACCGCCAACTTCCAGACTCCAGGCTGCCACTAAGAATTTCTAACCGAAAACTTAGGTACACAATTTTGGCCCGATCCGGGGATCGAACCCGGGACCTCTTGCGCAGCCGTCCCACTGACCACTACGCCACCGAGGCAGTATCCACAAATAAAGATTAGTCGAATTGGGCCTTTTAAACTTGCATTTGACTTAAGACTACAACCACCTTATTACAAAATGGGATCTAAAAAAGTTTCAGAACTAAACTCGCTCCAGCCACCCCATAATCAAAATGTTAAGTGACGATATGGTAGGATAACGATGGTATAATAATTTAAGATCGCATTTTGTGGTAAATTAGCAGAGCAATGTCTTACCACACTGAGGATTACTCAATGAGAGTCTGAATCTGTTATGGTTGGCCATACTTCCTTTAACTTTGGACTTTTCTACTGAAACCAATTTAGCAGTGCTACATAGTAAGTAGGACTTTAATTTAAATTAAGTTTACCTGGTTGCTGTACAGCCTGAGGCCCAAGTCCACCTCCTGGGGCACCACCAACACCCACTCCCATACCCTATAAAAACATTAGATAGTTTAATTAATACTATTTTACGAATTGTCACTTTTTATGTAAGTGTTACTTTGCACAGGTAAATAGCAGACAGATATCATGGTATTAAGAAAATAAATAATAATAAAAAATAAATAAATATTTCACAACATCACATACATTGATCTGACTCCGAGATAGGTAGCTCAAGCACCTGTGTTACGGATATCAGAATCAACAGTGGGATTACAAATATATACATAGGTATACTACTTTACTTTTGTAAATACATACTTATAATACATAGAAAACACCCAGACCAACACAAACAGACATGTACATGCACACAAATGTTGTACTATGCGGGGATCGAACCCGCAACCCTTGGACCAAAGGCAGCGTTCACTACCACTGTTCCAAACGGGTTGTCAAAATATTTTTTATAATAATTACCTGAGGACCCATTCCCATGTTTCCCATGGGATTCTGCATGGCGGCACCATAAGGAGGCACCATCTGGTTACCCATGCCCACCATGCCACCTGTATTTGCCATCGGGCCACCCATTACACCTTTAAATTGAAAATAAAATTTGACTGAAGTAAATACTAGCAGGTTTTTTTACTGATTATTTACTAAAAGAAGGAAGAAATCTATGTTATTATTATTTTAATCTAATATTTCTACCATTAGCTTGACTGTGAGGGAAAACAATGATAGTAAAACTGCATGTTTTAGATAGTTTCCGAAACCCTGGATTTGGTTCCTTGTTAAATGTCAGACTGGCAGACTGTTGCTTCTGCATACAATTAATTAGTGTGGGCCTAGAGTAGTTTCTATCAAATTTAGTACCAAATTATCACAATAACGAAATACTGCACAATGTAAGCAAAATCTAGGCACAAAGACCTATTTATAGGTCTTATAACTAACTCAAACATTTTTTTAAGAAGTAATGTTAATATGTGGATATTGTTACCTCCAAGCTGATTGGGCATTCCTTGCATTTGCCCGCCCATAGTTCCTCCAAAGCCAGTTCTCATCGCGCCGGCATTACCCTGGAAGTTACCAGGGAACTGGTGCCCTTGGCCAGACATTTCAGTAACTAATGGCTTCCTACCGCACCACACTACGAAATATCAAGTAGATAGACTAGCGATGAACAATAAATAAACAAAAAAATACAAACAAAGCGAACTCGCAGTCATTCAGCAGAATTTCTGATTTCTCGCTCAAATGAATTGTCAAAATTATAACCTACAAATAGTGAGGGGTGGTTGACAGAATCAGTGAATAATCGACTCAACTAAGGTCATCGATCGATTTAAAAATACTTGACAGCCAATATTATATTCTTTTCAACAAAATTAAGATTATTACTATGGTAATACCTAAGTGATAATCTTAACTTTGTTAAGAGCCATGCATAACTTATAAACATACATAAGTATAATTGAGAAAATCAGAAAAACCGATCACTTCTCCCCCTACGAAGCTAAGGAAAAAATGAATAGGGTAGGTATATACCTACCCTATTCATTTTTTTATGTTATATATATAACAGTTATTAGGCACGTGATAAAAGTCGGAACTAACGTTGTCAGTACTTTCGACATTTTCTCATAGAAATAGTATTGTACAAGCGCCCCCATGTCAATGTCACTGAAGTGCCTTCTGATCTCGGTGGGCCTGTCTGTGTGAATAAACTCATGAAAAGTAACCATGGTGAATCTGCCGCTTACGTCCTTACAGTATGGATTCCTCTTGGTATGAAAATCTCTTGGCATGGGATCGGAACTCCGTTAATAACATAAACATTTAGTTTTCACCCGCCACAACTTGCTTGACGCATTCCGCCTTATTACAAATCGCTAAGGATAGTCCCAGAACTAAATTCGTGCCAGCCCCTTTTATCATTACATCTTGGTACGGGATAACATTAGCTAGCTAGTATTGTTATATCTTTAGGTGCCCAATATTAAAATAAAACTATAATAACTTTTTAAAAATACCCATTTTTAAGCTAAATCTTTAAACAGACAATATATTAATCGATACTATTCTATACATTATTATTATCGACTCTTTACACATCACTAGCCTTTAGTTAATAAAAATTAACAAGTCAAGGAATTTGAGACATTCAGCCATGCTAACTTGACAAGTCCACAGATGCTCTTATACACCACTTTTATTTTACTTACGTAGGCTGGAACGTATTTTGTTATGTAGGGCCTTAGCAACACCAATCAGAGTTATCCGAAGTCGTGATGAGAACCAATCACAAATATTTGCTTTGCCCGCCATAAAGCATGCATAAAGCCACCTTAGTAAGCGCGAAAATTCAAAAGATCGCAACGCAATCGCAAATTGGCAACTCATTGCTGGACTGTTATATTTTTTTACCCGACTACGGCGAAACAAAAAGGTTGGTTATGATTTTGACCTGTCGCACCTTCAGAATTATAGAGACCTAATCCAAAAATTACTTGGACCTATTTTTATTTATAATGTGTAGATTTTTTTTTTTTTTTTGGTCAATAAGCCAACGCTTGACCACAATCGCACCTGATGGAAAGCGACGATGAGGTCTAGGATGATACGCGTTTGCCTTAAAGATGCCCAGATTATAGTGGTCAGGAAAAACAGATCTCGGCAGAGAGTTCCATTCCTTAGCCGTCCGCATTATAAATGTGGAAGCAAATCGCTTCGTGCGGATAAGGTCAATAAGCATAGTATAAAATAGAACAATACAATTTGTAGACAACAATAATTTCCTATTTTTTTAATGTCGTAACATATGAATCTTTATTGGCTGTTTCCCAAATTTAGTTTTTTGCATTAGGTCTTTATATTTCTGAAGATGCGCTATATGTATGTATGTATGGTTGTTCATCTGTTCCCTCATAACTTCTAAACTAGTTATATTTGAACCAATGAGGTGTGTCGTTAGAAGCGTCTTGATTGTCTTCTGGTTATAGGCGACATGAAGTCACGCCCTCTAGGGGACTTAGAGTAAGGAACTTAAAAAAAAATTGCTTGATGCTGCTCTTTCATTTGATACCACACACCACGGTACCATGTGCGGTATCAAATGAAAGAGCTTTTTTAGCACATTTCAAATATATAATTTTATTTACATAACTATAAATATGTTAAATAAAAAATAAGTTGAAAAATCTAAAACCCGACTACCAAAAAAAACACAGCCGTAAAACAAGAAAGTACGAAACAAGAAAATTGTCTCTGCTGAAATTATTATGCCGTATTGCCGTGGTTGTATCACCTACTGTAGCAAAATAAATTAATTATAATAATAAAATAAAATCAATGTGGCATACGACCACAGCAATACGGCATAACAATTTCAACAGAGACAAATTTTCTTGAATTGTTTTATATATTTATTACATACATACCATTATGTATTGAATATGATATTATGAAGAATACAATTTAAAAAAGAACAAATAATACAGCAGATTAATATTTGGAAGTAATTATTGTAGGAAACAGAGAAAACGAAATTGACTTGTTCCGATTTTTAGGGTTCTGTATCCATATGGCAAAAAACGGAACCCTTATAGATTCGTCATATCTGTCTGTCTGTCCGTCCGTATGTCACAGCCACTTTTATCCGGAACTATAAGAACTATACTAATGGAAACTTGGTAAATAGTTAATTTTTTCAATAAATAAAATTTTGTTAGTCGCTTTACAATTTTTACACAAATATAGGAAAATATAATAACTCTAAATTTTTTTTCATCAAACCCTTAGGTGTGGACTATCTATGAATAGGTCTTTAAAAATGATATTGAGGTTTCTAATATAATTTTTTTCTTAACTTACTTTGCGCAAGAGACGCTCCCAAAGTGGTGAAATGTGCCCCCCCGCCCCAAATCTAACTTCAATAATAAAATCATTATATAACAAAAGAAATATGAATATGAAAACTAACAACGAAAATTGGTTTGAACTAGATCTGGTAAGTAGTTTTCTTTAATATGTTATACACCATAAACCGAAATTTACCTATCTTCCATATATCTGCTTGCTACTATGGAACCCTTCATGGGCGAGTCCGACTCGCACTTGGCCGGTTATTATTGGTTTTGACGGACGAGCGGCGCCTTAGGCCATAAATATTCATACTCCATCCATACATACTAATATTTGAGGAGATCCGGAACAAAAGCCGATAAAGCCACTTTATGCCTTTTTTTCTGTTAGCCCCCAGTACTCTTACATAACATACATCATTCAAGTCGTATCAAATCTCGTTAAAATCGTATTAAATTATTTTTTAAACTTGGACATCTTGACCAAAACCAGACAAATATATTTATTATTTATATTTTTAAGTTACAATCATTGCATTTTTAATTTTATGGGACATTTACTGATAAATCTTTTACATATTTTTATATATATTTTATGTAAATTTACGTTATATTAGTTAAACCATTGACATTCCAACGTAAACCGTTCTTTTTGGTTTCCTATAAAAATACTAAAAGTGTATTTATCGGGTTTTGTTCCGGAGTTCCTCATTTGCTTTGCCCATCAACCAGTAGTACTACATTAGTTGATTTTTCCTACGGATTATGACAACCCATGAGTACCTAAGACATTGAACTATTATTGTATGTAGTAGTAATAACTCACCGTAAGATTGATTTTTAAAACATTTGAGTAAAGAAAGAAAGAAGAAAGAAAAGACATTTATTGACCATCACAACACGGAAAAAGTAAATATGTACAATAGGCATAACACGAAACAGATACAAAAAGAGAAGAAGCGATATAAGAGGTGGTGTGGTTGTGTGTGGTCAATCAGGTCACGACCTCAGTATTTGCTGCTATGGCACTATCTCCGGTGCCGCAGCAGCGCTGGTATTCTGGTGGGTCCTGGAGTAGATCAACTTCCTTTTAAAAAAATACAATCCAACATTTTGTGAGTAGGCCCTTAGCAAAGTTATTATAGCCTTAGTGGTAAGGGAAGATAAAAAATTGAGGAGGAAACAAAAACGCATCTATTTACCTTATAAATTTATTTTCCATTTTAGAATATCCTAAATTAAATACATTGAAGTATAATTTAAAATTAATTAGGTATAACAATTTATTAGGTGTTTTATTTTATTATGAATTCATATTCATATTTAAGTAGGTATGTAATACATATAATATAATTATAATTGTGCTTAAAATTACCGCGAATGAAATGCACTATTATGGACTGTTCAGTGCCAAAATGCACTGAAAACTATATCTGTGTTGATGATATGTGTAATATTATAATGTCATATTAATAATTTTGTATAAAGTATAAGTACTATATGTTATATTAAGGCAAGATGGCCACAGCTATGGCTAACATGATGTAATGTTCCATTTAATAAGTACCTAATTTAATCTACTTATATTTATAGTATTATTAATGTGTATATTTCAATATATTGAGCTGGACCTTGGTTTACTCAGAGCATCCGAGAAGTATTAAGAGAATCGGTCCAGCCAGTAAATATTTAACAATTTTATTACTCTTCCACATAATAAATAGTTATCAACATGTAGATTTACAAATATCAACAAAATAAATTACGAATAACAGCATATTACAATAAGATTAGCCTTAGAACTAAGCTTCAGTGATCTCTTATACTCTAGTGCCCCTAACTTGTACTATGCCGCCGATCTAGTCCGTTAGTATTCCAGTTTCTTACACTAGGGCCTCGTTTCAACCTCAGATCTTATTTCAGTATATCTAAAAAAAGAATTGAAATCCTTCAGCCGACTGAGATCTAGTGATACCTACTCGAAGTGAAAGAGATATTTTATTAAGTAAGTGACCAGTTTCAGGGCCAGTTACAGCTGACCATTTGGTACAGTAAAAATATTTACAATTAATGGTAATTACACGTCTCTGATTTAACAGAACCATGCAATGCCAATACAAAATAATAACAAAACAATTTCAAATACTGTTTATAAACAAATACTCACGATTGTTGTAGTAGAAACATTTTCAATAAAATAGATAAAAAAATCACAAAAGGACGATCGGCGAACGTCTAAAATTCATTACATTAAAATTACATGGACTAGTAATTGAATTATTCTACCTAGTAAGTACCCTATACCGCTTTGGAGAACAAATCATAAGTAATATTACAAGGGCCTATAGTACAAAAAAATATTTTCCACTGAGATACGATTAAGTACATACTTATAATTAAATTTATAATAATTAATTAGCCCTTTATTGCTCTCCTTCGACCTTAAGCTAAACCGGGTCCTCTTTAAGACCTATTGAGCAACATGGACATCTTATTACAGACCTAGATACCTAGATTTAATGCAAGATGTCTTGCAATCTTCGGAGAAAATATACCATTCCTGTTAGCTCACCATAAAGACTGGTTTACACAGTGCGAGCGCTGCCTAGCTTGTAGACAGTTACTCGGCATGTCATGCGAGTTTCTAGCTCACTTGTACGAGTTACTCGTAAGTGACGTCAAAGCAGTGCGAGCTACTGCAGTGCAACTAAGTGCACGGCAGGCTGACTCGTTTGTGCACTCGAACAATGCAAACCAGCCGTTAAACTTTCATGTTTTCCATGATTAGATATTAGGATAAGACGATAATCCAGTGTGGTAAAAATACTGTTTTTAACAGTCAGACATAACTTCAATCTTATTTCAAAACCACAATCATCATCTGAACTAATCTATTCGGAACATTTATTGTAGTAACGGAAGCTATTGCATCGAACGCAATGGCATACCATGTCATGCACATTCAAGCAAATCAGATGAACTCCATATAGTATAAACAATAAAATTAGAAGCTACATAAAATGGAAATCGCGATTAGGAAGAAGAATACAAAGTACGTAGTTACGTTATAATATAGTTAGGTAATAAAAAGCTGTCGATGTGCAGGCGTCGAGAGATTTCGTTTAAACTAATTGACTTTTGGTGTTAGCTGCCGAATCAACATTTCTGATGATTCCAACTAGTGTCAGTTTCGTGTATTTTTTACGTATGCCCTAAACCCAACGGTCGAGTGCCCAAATAGGTGACCAAATTACCGATTGCGTAACTTTGATATTTGTTTATGTAATGTTTTTTTAGTTCTAACAAGTAGCTGTACTGAGCAGATTTTTATACGAACACATAAATGTTCGTTGGATTTTAATTCCAAGTTTAAAAAATAGTTTTATTTCTTCTACCGTGCCTCAACACGCGCCACAACAACTTTTTGTAGTAAAATAATCACTTTATTGTCATTTAACAGCTGTTTGCTTTATGTGCTAGGATTGATAGTAGTTATTTATTAAAATATTCGAATATGAAGGAAATTTGTATCTACATTTAAAAATATATCTAATTAGCCTATTAAGTATAAAAAAATAGGAAAATATGTGTGATGTCGGGAAGTTGATTATGAGGCAAGAATTTTTAAATGTACATCTATAAGCTTTATAAACATTCTAGAAACTAAACGTACCTTCAGCGTACGTATCTTGTAATGTGTTACATATATTTTATCTTAAACCTGAGTTTTAGATAAAGAGCCGATAAGGCATTATTCTAAGTGAAAGCTTACAGCTTTGGTCATTCTTTAATATTTTTGGTTGATAGATTCAACTAGTTCTAGACATCTCTATGTTTAGTCTAAATATTTGGCTTCCTGCGGTAACGAATGTCACCTTCCACCTCTGTCTTTACATGACACATTTTTATTATTTTCTCTGAAGTTTGTTGAAAATATTTCGTAACAGCCGCTCGTCATCTCATCACATAATAATACCATTTCCTTTTCAGGGCTACATTAGATTCCTCAATAGTATCAGACTTTAAATTAGAGAGACTGGTTGTTTATTGATCCACTAAGGCTGATGGTTAAGTAGTTATTAATTTGAATGCAAATATTTGGATGGAGCTTCAAGTTCAATGTCATGGGAGGTGTGGACATCATATCGAACGTTTCGTAATCAAAATGTTTATCGCACGGTTCTAAAACGCTCCTTTCCCAGTCATGATTGCGTAGTCTTAACTGTAAGATAGTTGAGTAATGTAGCCGGGAGCTGAGATCTATTGCATCCTCGCCTCCTGGAGGGGCGGTGGGTATGGCAGCGGGGGGAGCAGAGGCGCCTGTACTCCTCCTCCGGGCAGCGTGTAGTACGGGGACATGTAGCCGGCGCCGCTGGCTGCTGCCGCCGCTGCTGCAGATATAAAAAAAAACATAAATTAGAAAACGCTTTCTGGTTCATTTTAGGTTGCATTACTAGAGGTAAACGTACCGATAAATACCTAGGCCCAGGTTATTTAGCTAGGGGAGGGTTAGGTATGGAGCTAGGGTTCCTCCTGTGAGCCCATAACTCGTCCCAAGTTTGGGGTGATGAGGGAGATCCCCTGTAATTATGTCGGTATGGGTCTGGCCGGCTTCTCACGAAAAGAAGTCCTCGCCAGCGAAGAGCCCGAGACAACCGCATAACCCTACATAGGGGCGGCAGATACTTAAATTAATATGTTCTACTAACATAGTTTTTAAGTATTATTGTATATTAACATTATTATAGGTCAAGCCTAAAATAAATCAATTTTATTTTATTTATTTATAATCATCCAGCTCCCCAGCAGAAGGGTATGCATAAGGCGCCGTGTTATAGCGGTGACGTGGCCCATTGTACTTCGGGCCAGCGGATATACATTTTTCAGATGTCACGAAGTTCATAGATATAGGATAAGTTGTTAATAATTGATGAGTAGAACACAACGTTATGATATGGCTGGTATTCCAAATTAAGGTATGAGTTGACAGGTTTTTTGTTCCTGAGTAGATTCAATCGTGTAGGCTTGATTTTGAGGTTCAAAATCAAGCCTACAGCAATCACTACCGACGAGGTTTATAGCAAAAATCTCGGCATAGTAACACGTTACATATACCTACCAAACCAACTTATAACCTTCTAAGTACATGCGAGTAGACTAACTTTATCGACACTATGCCACGTGACGTAGTTTCACGCAGCCAGTGTTAATAAATAAGTGACTTGCAATCGATTTACCCATTCGCTATACTGTCGAAATACTTAGTGAGGTCTAAAAATTTACGCAAAAACAATTATTTGATTATAATCATTTCCGCTGGTGATGATGCACCACACAATATCTTGTCTAAGTATGTAAGTACCTACAAGACATACTTTTTTACAGATGAGCTAGGATGTGGGAGAGCCACGCTTCGGCATGAGTGATACCACGGCCTCACTGAAAACCGGCGTGAAGCAGCACTGTGCTGTATTTCACTGCGTGAGTGAGGGTACCGGAGACCCAATCCGGGGGAAAGGGGGCTTAAAGTTTGGCAGCGTACTTGTACACTGGTGTCGTGGGTGTCCATGGGCGACGGCAATTGCTTAATGTCAGGTGATCTGTCTGCTCGTCTGCCACCTATCACATAAAAAATAAATGTTAAAAGGCCATTATTTTTATTAAAAAATACGAAACCAAGATTTAACGCTAGAAAACTAGAACAGAATAATATTTTTGTATTAGGTACCTACGGACCTAAAAATGGGTCCGTGTAGGTTGTCGTTATCAAGGAGAAAGAAGGTTATATTCGAATAAGTAAGTAAAACACTTTTGTCATGCCTTGGAATTTACTCTAGAAATTGAATTTTTAATGAACCGTTCTGAAAACCGAGCAGTTGTGTAAACAATTTTATCAGCCTACAATATTATGCCCAAAGGTAGCACACAGAAACCATATTAAATTGTATTCAATATTTTTGAAAATGTACGAACTTACATTACGAATATCGAACTGTTATCTACTAATTGAAAATCAATTCTAATACCTAGCTGATAGCCGTATCAGAAACAGAAAGAATATAAAAAAAAAACAAATATACATATATAACAAAAAACAGAAAGAGACATTACAATTAGTAGTAATGATAATTATAATATAATATCATATAATTGTAATGTCTCTTTCTGTTTTTTTTTTTAATTTTAGAATCCCAAATATACAGAAGATATAGAAATTAACAACGATGGCCTGCGAATTCTATAGGTATGCAAGCAAACAAGAATTCCAAAGTACCTAATCTACCTAAATGTGTCTTTTACTTTAGGTACATATTTGATTGCTATATAGTTAAGATACCAGTCTATTTTCATAGAAACAGATGAATTTTCGTTACCTACTTCGTTCACGGTCAGGAATAGGTTGAGCTGTGATCTGATGATGGTTATCCAATGGACTGGGTTCCTTAGCGACATTTTTGGACGCAAATGGAAATTACAAGTAAAGGTAAGATAATTAAAGATACCAACCTGCCGCAGTAGCGTATGGGTCGAATCCAGCGGCGGCATACTGCTGCTGGTACGCAGCCGCATTCTGAGCCACCGCCTGGTACTCGTAGAGATGGTTGGCCGCCGCCACCGCCGCCGCGTGCTGCAGCTGCGGCAGCTGCACCAGGCCGCCCGCGCCCGCGCTGACGCCTCCCGCGCCCACCCCGCCCACGGCGCTCATGTACCCCGGCGCGCCGTACACGTACCCGGGAGACAACCTGCCAACAAACGCCAGTCAGAAACGCCACACCACAGGGCAGGCGGCAAACGTTTGGCACTACTCGTAATACGAATTGCTGCGTATGCACATGATTTATTATTAATTTACTGTATGGAGTAGCAACGCGGCAAACTATGACGATCCATCATAGTCACTGTACTCTTCCGCAACGGTAACTGCATAACTTCGCACATACGCAGCAGAAATACAAATCTACTTGGAAAGTAAACTGATTTATTACCAGTTGCTCCCAAACGTCTACCGCCAATGATCCCATGATGCCCTTTCACAGGAGTAAATGAAAATGTCCATTGAACAAGGTCCGAGTTATTATAGCTCAGTGAAAGGTCATCTGTGTTGCAATTAATACTCTTCAAAACTGTCATCACACTATTACCTAGCCCCATTTCAGCCTTGACAGCCACGAGCATCTAGTCTTGTTATGTTAGTAGACATCGATAAACGGTTATATTATAATATTAAGTAAGTATACGGTTCATGTCCGCTGGAAATGTCGCCATCCGCCGTGCGTCATTGCCAAGAGTTAAAAAAACACTTTTAAAAAATATTGAGAGCAGAAGCGTCCACTCCGCCTCGACCGAAATATCCGGCATCTCGAGTTTATCTCCAGATCGTTGGGGAAACGTCGCGGGAATAAGATTTAGATGCCGCCGCTTGTCACTTACGAAATCCAGAAAGCGTTTCAGGCCGAGGGATGATACACGGATTAGTCGAATGGAATTTAGTCGTGACGTTTTAAACAGTCAGTAGTTTAAATCCAATTTCGCCCCGGATTTATGATTGAGGTAATTGGATTCGAGAAAAGCTGGAAAATGTGTTGAGTTCGCTTAATTCGCGGTACACACGAAGGCGGTCAAGTATACTTTGAGAGCGGCGACGGCGAGCGGCGCGCCGCGTCAGCACTTCTCAAGTGCACTCATCCTTCAACCACTTTATTACCGAACCTCTTTTGGGATGCAACTCTGCTCGTCTCTTTTTAACTTTAGAAAGCCGATAGGGATGTACGGATTGTCATCCGACTATCAAGTTCGGTTGGTTCAGAATTTGCGAGTGGGTAGGAGGGCGCATGCGCGGTGCCCGCCCGGCTGGCCGCTCCGCCCGCCCAGCACGCCCACCTGTGGTTTACTGGTCCTATTCGCGAATACCTACGAGCTCACATAACTCCCCTTATGTAAACGTGTTTTTCGAAGCAATTTATGTGTACAAGCAGTGTAAGTTCTTTTTGACTCTCCAATGTAAATATAGTTTGGCGGAGGCTCGCATAATTGATGTAGAACGAGTGAATGTGTAATCCATTCTTTACTTTTAGTGTCAATAAGTAATAAAAACAATATAGTAAATTCAAACAGCATTATTAAACTGGCAGATCATCACACAAGCTGAGCTTAAACATCTACATAGGTACAACACCACAATCAGATACTAATAAAATACTTATAGGGGTAGGCATACATAATTACTTATTCATTGTTAAAGGAAAGAAAGATATTATTCTTAACGCCTAAAAACTTAGAATGTATTAATCAATTTCAAAAGTAGGTATTATAGAGAGGATAAAATGAAGACAATAAACACTAAAGTAGATACTATTTACTTAGTAAATAAAATGCTATATACACATTTAATACGCACAATGTGAGTAATTAGATATATACGTAGGACTAGTAATTGTCTATAGGCAAGCTCACTAATGACATCGTGCCTAGTGTTTGTATCGTTTTAAGTTAAAACAAAGAGCGATTAATCGAATTTAGCTTTCGCTTGATTATTTTCCATTAGAACATGAGTTCTGTTGAATAATATATGAACTGCTGAGGTGGTTGGCGGGCGTGCCTAGAGCTGTGCTGGCCTGGCGCATCGATCGGCTCGCGGCCGGAGTAACTACGAATGACTGCAGGCGGTGCGCGAGCAGGGCCGCGGCAGAGGCTGGAGACAGCGCGGCGCAGCGTCGAGGCGGCGCGCACATCTACGCACACACAGCGCCGCCTCGACGCCCCCGCGCAGCCGACCTGCGCCGACCACGCACCTTACAGTACTTAGTAAGTGTATTAAACGAAATCCACCACCAACAAAACTCAATTCAAATCAACAAAATCTTACACGAACACGGCATAAAACATAAAATAAAAACATTGAGTGTCGATAACGATGCGCTTGTGACGGCGGTGGGCGGCGCGGGCGCCCGCGCGTCGCCGACGCCGCCCATGCTCCTTAGCTTTGTAAAACGTAAACATTAAAAAACCCAATCGACTAATTCACACCCAAAACGAAAAAAATCCACTCTCACGCTCACGCTTGCCATAGATACCTATGTGAAAATGTTTGATAATTTAGTCTAGGTGTGGTCCGCCGGCTGCCGCGTCGCTAGCCGTCCGGGACGCCGCTCGCATCATCTACCGAGACAAAAGTCAGCTCAACAACCGTACCAGAGCCGTTTATCTCACCTAAATACATAAACTACTATTTAATACTGAATATCCTAAAAATACGACTATAGCAATAAATAATGAATGGTAATCAATTTTGGAATATTTGAATATCGGGATGGATAGATTATTCTATAGATTGGTACTGTGACAAGTAACTTTGAAGGAGACCATTATGTGCTGCTAACAGGTAATCTTGCGCTTTTGAAACTGGACTGTAGATGTTGGTATATTGCTAACGTATAGGCTCAACGTCTGATTTTTGTCTCGTGAGATGTATTCAGAGCGGCATACGGCACCGCTAGTGCTGGCAAATATCGAAGTGTTGAACCATTGAACATTGATACAGATGCGAGGAGGCGCTGCGGGCTACTCACCCATACGGGGACTGCAGCACCGTGGGGTACCCCGTGCGCACGCCCGCCGCCGCCGCCGCCGCCAACCCGAAACCTAAAACAGAAACGCCTATTTATAACACTCATTTACAGACGAATAAACGGACGTGAAAACTAAAGGAGGACACCACATTCCCTTTCAAAAATACCTATAACTTTTTCATCGTACGTGTTACCGACTGTTATTTTCGGTCTCACTTAACGGAAGTGGCTAGAGAGGATTGAAAAATGTACATCACAAGGAGATTGGACCACTTCCAAATGACACACGAGTCAACTTAGCGCAAGCAACGTCAAAGTGTTAATTTCTTTTTATTGCATTGTTAAGTCGCCTCAGGCGGCTATTTCGGTCGCTCGCCGCCCGGGCATCGGCATCCAGGGATGTGCCCTGTACCTCTGAAAAGAAGACGACAAACTCACGCTATAAATGGCTCTCAGTTCATTGGTTGGCAGTGTTGGCACCGACGCGCAGGCTAGTATGCGAAGATCTTTTGTTGATTGACAATGAAGGCATCTGACAACATTTCCTGAGTACCGTGGTATTGCTGTGCGAATAGGGTATGTCATAATGTCACAGCTGGTTGCGTGCGTGATGCTACAGGGGCGCGAATAACATATTGCATTTGGGAAGTGTGCAATCACAATAATGGGTTATGTTCGACTGATAGATGGTTGATTATCGTCTAATGGCCAAAAGAGCGTGAACTCTAGCGGACTCGGCCAGCGGCCCATTGTGTGTGGTGAAATTTCACCGGTGATTACTGCGGATCACATCCGGAAAGCCCGGATGATGTCGCGCTCCGGCTGCCACGGTAATGTCACGTTGACCTTCGGGGAGGCTGATTGCGGTGCCAGCAGTGTACTGCCAATTATTTAATTACGCACCGAGATTAATAAGTACATATAGAATACGCGGTAAATAACATGATTTGGACGATTGTTGACAAAACAAAAGTCGATTCCAAAAATATTCCAGTCGTGCCCTAATATACGTATTCTTTCCACTCAGTTACTTTATTTAAAGTTCTAGTAGTTCAAATGTAGTATTGAGAAGATGGATGCATATATATACCTCTAAACCTTAATAACAAGGAGGGTCGCTTAGTGAGTAATATGACTTCAATTTGTCCGTCCATTAGCCTTAACTATTTTTCCCCTTTTACACAGACAACGACTACCGACTAATTCCCCTGTAAAATCATAGCCGTCGCGTGTGGCAGACGTGATGCCGCAGCGATCGATGCAGCTGTTTGACGGCCGAGGTCGACTGTCCACCACAGCCTTATCTTGATTCATTAAATTTTTCCTCTTTATTTCCATTGTCGCATGCCCTAAATGCTATGGTCCTTTGTTACTCGTATGTGACCCAGATAGATTTTAGTCGTAATCGATTGTCGGCGCACACAATAGGTCAAATATACGAATAATCAACAACTGTACAAATCTAGAACAAGGAACATAAAAACCGTGTTTTCCTGCTTAAAACATTGTGCGAAGTGTAACTATTCGATAGTGAATAAAATAAAAATGAATTGATGTTCGTAAGTCGGATTAAAATACGAGAACGGCTGGACCGATTGAGCTGATTTTAGATTTAAAATGTTTGTCGTAGTCCAAGGAAGGTCTAAAAGGTGAGAAATTAGACAAAAAGTATGCGGAACGCCGGGAGCCACTGGTTGTTAATAAACGTAAATTATTCGTGGCCTCCTTTATTAACAAAATTTAATCATCAAAATCCTTTGTGTATGATGTTTGTACATCTTAAAGTACGAGTCATTTTAAAGTACGAGTAGATCTAAAAGAATAATTATATAATTCCTCAAATTAATACATTTCACAAGTTGTGTTTTTGTCAACTGCTAAACATTTATAGTCTAAATCACGTATGTTTTCATACCTTCTGAGAGAAGTAGCCATAGGGGTTTCACAAATATAGCGTTTGTTTTGAATACTTTTGCTGGCATTTCGTAGGTAAGAGTTCTGGATTTCGGGTCGTCGAACTGCAAAGCCGACAGTGAGTGCTTAACGTCGCTTGTAAGGATTCTACGGAAATACGATTTTAGACGCAGGCGCGGCGAGCGGGACAGTGCGCTCCGCACAATATCCACCCGCGAGTGGTTTCAATACTCACTATCATACTGTAAATGATATCTTACCCACTAATCCCCACCTAGTCGATCACACACATAATGTCGTTAAACGCGAAACAATCGAAGCATAGCCGGTCTTAATTACAAGTTCTGAATTGACGCAAACGCAGCGCCAAATAACGCTGGGAAAGGAAATGGTTCTGTAATTTATTGACAATACCATGCGATTACAATGTTGCTTCAATATGTCGTGTAAGTTTACAGACTCGAGAATAGATTCGGACGAGTGTGGTGGCCCAGTTATGTATGGGCAAGTAATCGGTCTCACGGCCGTGACAGCGGACAGCAGGAGCGGACGCGTCCGGTGGCCTTCCTTTTGATCTGACCGGTGTCGCCGGAGCCCATCAATCCGATGGACACGATTTATCGCCATCCAGCCTCCGTTTACAAAACGATTAATAACTCTCCTCCTCCAGACGGTTCTTAGGACAATTATTTTTGGAGATAACACATACGATCCGTTAGAATTTACATTTCAAAGACTTGGCGAAAAAACGTTTAATGGTAGAACGATATGTTATGTTCTGTTCCATTTGTAAACTTTAAGGTGGACACGTGTACCGTAGATCTAAGTCACATTTTCTTGGAAATCATTGCATATAAAATCTGCATTCTACTGCGCGGCTATAAGTGATATGTGAGCGTGTTTCGTGAGCTCCGACAAAAGATAAGCGAGCGAGAAAAGATGAGATTTTGGCAGCGCGCCAGCTCTGGTGTCGCGGCAGAGGCGGCCGCGGCGACGTTCCCAAAACTGCGTATATTTAGACAAAATAAAGAGCGAGCCGAAGACAAAACGAGACGCAACTCTGTTTTATAAATAACCGCGTCGTTCGCCGGACGGACTCAGCCTCGCTCGGCCAGCCTCTGCGCGCCAGCTGTTGTACATAAATAATAATTAAGATACGAAGAAAGCTTGCTTCGTCTACATTATAAAGGTCCTCAATGGATGGATGCATTGCGTTTCCGTTTGTGCGACTGTGGCACGTGCTCGGAAAATTTTAGTGGAAAGCTTAAGTTTTCATGCTCTATATCCTATAGTTTGTAAAGACGGTGTCACAGCATTGGAACTAGGTATAGTAGACGTGTGTAACTCTTTACTGTAACGACTCAGTGAACCGACTCAGCCAAATGATACACTGTTTCGAATCTATAATGTTCGTTCCGAATGTTTCATTAGACTCAAATGAATCACTAATATGGTTGAGTGGAATGATCTGAATGATTTGAATGAGCGAACGAATGAGCCAAAGGATCCGAATGAGCAGAATGAGACGAATGATCCTAATTCAGATCGAAAGAGTGAGCCGTGGGCTTTTCGGGGTGAATCGGAATCCGCCTTTCCATGTATTACGCGGGGAAAAGACATAAGTATATTAACATAGCACAGCAGAAGGGAATTGATTATTCATCATCATCATCATCAGCCCATTTAAGTCCCCACTGCTGGGGCACGGGCCTCCCTCAATCACATGAGGGGTAATTGCCATACACACCACGCTTGGCAGACGGGTTGGCGAGGGTTTAATATAAATGCAGAGTTTTCCTTCTCTGGGTGCTGATGACCATGCCAGCAGCTTTACCTTAGTCGCCTTTTACGACACCTCGGTAAGAGTGAGGGTGGCCTATTCTACTCTGCCGGGGACCACGCGGCAATTCGGCGGCATTGATTAGGTATACATTCGTAACAAAATCAATCAATCACGGATCTATCTGAGAGATGATGTTCCAAATGATTCAAATGAAGCGTTTCACTGTTCGGCATCTTTGCACTGATCCAGATGCAAATGTTCCAATCTTTTGAAAGATACGTTTTTGCCAGGTCTAAACTACAGCGAGTGAACAAGGTATTGCAGGGAACATTAACGTGGGTCGGCGCTGGAGGATTAAGGAGGAGCATGGCTTCGCACGGAAGTGGCGGCGAGGGATCGCGTTACACGGCGTACACGACAAAGGGAGCGGAACTACTACACTCGAGTGTTCCTGCGCCTGTGGCTTGCGTTCCGCTCTAGGATCGAATTTTCTACTAATTAAAAATAATCCCTTATAATAGAATTAGAATGACGACCCGTTTGGAACAGTGGTAGTGAACGCTGCCTTTGGTCCAAGGGTTGAGGGTTCGATTCCCGCACAGTACAAACATTTGTGTGCATGAACATGACTGTTTGTAGTGGTCTTCTATGTATTATAAGTATGTATTTACAAAAGAAAAGTATTATACTTTATATATTTGTAATCCTACTGTTGATTCTGATATCTGTAAAATAGGTGCTTGCGCTACCTACCTCGGAGTCAAATCAATGTATGTGATGTTGTGAAATATTTAGATTCGACTTGCCTATTTGAGAGTCTTGGTTGCACAGGAATCATAAATTCTACATCATAAATTTTAGCAAAGGAATTTGTACTTTCAGTCATTCATTGAACAACTTGTGCTTACCTCACTATTACAATTGGATAACAACATAACCTTTGATCAACTGTTTATGAAACAATGCGCCCCAAAATGTAGGTATGTACCACAAACTCAATTGATAAGTATTTGAACAGGTGCAAGTACATAACCCAAACATTCTCAAGGTGATAATCGCTTAGCTGAAAGTAACAGATAGCGTTGAAAGGCCTTACCAACCAGTCCTATTAAACTGGGGCAGAGTTTTAGGATAGGTGCCATATATCCATGTGACACGGAAGACACCATTATTTTCTTGGAGCGCGTTCAAAAATTCGAGGTCATTAGCGTAACGCGATTATATTCAGATAGGCACTCGGCTGCAACACGTGTCGTATATTGCGGTTTTTATTGATGAACTGAAAAAAATTGCTCTATAACTAGGTTTTTTCATAAAGAAAACCAGTTTCAACGCCAGACTTTATTTACAACGTATGGCTATCGGAATTTGTGTCTCACAATCTTCTATAGCTATCGTGTAATTATGTATGATTAGAATCATCGTAACTTTTCTTTCGATATATTTTAGGGGTATTGTCGCAATTTGTGTCCTAGACAGACATTATAATTAGACAAATTTTATTTCAACGGTCTTCGACATATTTACAGGGTCACATGTGCTATCAGGCACCAGGCACCTGGTAATAGAATAAATATATCGCGAACTTTGATAACATCGAGGCCGGCCGCTGCAAGCCACCATTATGGCTTCGCTTCATACAATTAAACACAATGCGCAGCGCTATCGATCAGACCTAGTGTTATCGTCGATGCGATTTGTGGAACAATTTCGCTTATTAAACTTTAATTTGCGAGACCTTATCAAGTTAGTGAAACTACGGAAAAGATCAATTCACAAACTAAGAAGATATTGGCCAATTTGAAATGATGATTTAGAATTTCAAATCTGACATTGGTAAATTAATCACAGAAGGAGATAGTCCTACAAAGTTTAATAACCATCATCATCATCATCATCAGCCCATTTAAGTCCCCACTGCTGGGGCACGGGCCTCCCTCAATCACATGAGGGGTAATTGCCATACTCACCACGCTTGGCAGAGGGGTTGGCGAGGGTTTTGATATAAATGCAGAGTTTTCCTTCTCTGGGTGCTGATGATCATGCTAGCAGCTTTACCTTAGTCGCCTTTTACGACACCTCGGTAAGAGTGAGGGTGGCCTATTCTACTCTGCCGGGGACCACACGGCCAATAACCATATTTTATGCTAAAGGCAACAAACGAGCAAGGGGGTCGCCTGATGGACAGTAATACGCCGCTCATACACATCCATAATGGATTGCATTTCAAAACATTTTTTGAAAATTATTTTTGCATAGCGATTTGAATTTGGCGCATGAAAATATTAAAACTTTATGTTCTGTTTATTAACATGGCTATAAGACTTCCTTGTCCTACTTACGCGGCCTGACCACCCCGAGGCACAAACTATGTGCGTCAAATTAAAAGCGTGTAGTTTCGTTATCGATCGGCAAGGGCACGCGCTCATCAGTGCATTCAGGGTCTAAATCCCAGAGTCGGTAAGTATAAAAACGCGGGGGTAACTGGGACGGTTTTAGTGATGCGAGTCGAACTCACTTATTGGGAGTGACTCGAGTGAAAAATGTCAACTCAGGTACGTAGCAGGGGTGGCTCTAGCCCAAGAAGCGCCCGGGTGCAATCAATAACCTGGCGCCCTATTGTTTCAAAATGCGTGAGCAAAACGGAATACTTACAAGTACTACGTGTTCGACTACTTATGGGCAGTCGCTTCATTGTAATTATTAGACATACCGAATCCTGCATCATGGTCCAAGAGTACCCCGAGCTTCGAAGCGACAGCATTGGATGTGGGAATCACACGCTAAGATGAGGAGAACGATCAGTACTCGTGCCCGCTCCTTGCGGAGAGTTACAACGGAGGCTCTATGTGCAGCAAGGGGCTCTCGGCGCCCTCTAACTTCCGCGCGCCCGGGTGCATCCCACCTAGGGTTGCCAGATAGTAACTTATCGAATCCGGGACAGTTCTAGAAAAACAATAGAATAATCGAAAATATATTTTTTTCAAAGGATTCATTTAAAAGTAATTTTCAAATACCTACTTTTATTAGAAGTAGGTATGTAATTACAAGGTACTTACCGCCAGTTATAATTCTAAGATGAAGCACTGTGGTAGTAAATCACACGTTAAACTGTTATAGATTTGAGTACTTCGCTTAAATTAGCAAATTTAAACTTTCGTAGACAATGGAAACTAAATAACAAATTAAATAATAATAAACTGAAGAAAAAAAAAGAGTAATAATAAGACGCTATCATCAAAAAATTTAAACATGAAAGAGTCAGACAGCGGTCAGTATATTTTATTTAAAAAATAATAACTTTTCGGAATCCGGGACAATAAGCGCTATTTACTGGACACGGGACAAGATTTAGGGACAATCCCGGATTTCCCGGCGGTCTGGCAAGCCTAATCCCACCCCTGCACTATATATAAAGACACCCCTGGTAGGTAGGACTTTATAGTCATCTCAAAAGCGTTGCAATAGGTGACATCATCCGAGAATTCATGGACCAGGAGAGTCTGGGATACGAAGTTATACAACTAGAGTTACTGCAATATGTCATATTTCTTTATCCGTCAAACACATTAGGACTAATATCAATTGATGTTTCACCGATGTAGTAAACCAATGTTATCTGGACTAAAGACCTATTCAAGAGCACTCTACATGGAAGTCAAGTCGAGTTAGATATTTCAAATCTCTTATTCTGATTTAATCTCTAATGCATGAGAATATTCCCTCTGGACTCAGTCTCTGTTGTCAAAAAAAACAAATGTAATAAGGCAGTGGCTGTTGGCAGATGACCAGACATATCACCTGATGAATCACAATACAAGTGGAGACAGCACCATTGGAGGTTCAACCTTTTCTCCTTCGCCGATTATTCTATTAGGCTTCTGGCACCTGAGCTGTGCTCCGCCGAGTGAGTGAGGGTACCCACTCACTCGGCGGAACACAGCTCAGGTGCTGCAAAATGACTCGAGTAGTAAAATGAGATTCTCATCACATCACTACTGAGTGGGACGGTGGGACGGCACATGCATAAGTAATGCACCGGCGAAGGGCGCGCGGCCGACGCACGCGAGCCTCTATGTCAAATATGGGGACAGCGCCGCGAGCGCGCTTCGTTAAACTACGAGTATGATGACTGCCATACTTCTTATGAGTCCCACTTACATTTTCATTAGATAATTTTCGATTTGCTTATGTAATTCATCAATTGGAAGAAATAATCACATTCTTCACTAACAGCTTAACAATCATGTCAAATTTGTTTTTTTTTTTTGGTCAATAAGCCAACGCTTGACCACAATCGCACCTGATGGAAAGCGATGATGAGGTCTAGGATGATACGCGTTTGCCTAAAAGATGCCTGTTCACTCTTGCCTTAAAGATGCCCAGATTATAGTGGTCAGGAAAAACAGATCTCGGCAGAGAGTTCCATTCCTTAGCCGTTCGCATTATAAATGTGGAAGCAAATCGCTTCGTGCGGATAAGGGGTATTTCTACCACATAAGGATGAAAGCTCTCGCCGCGCCTTATCGTCCGATGATGGAATGGGCTGGGGGGGATCAAATTATGTAGAACCTCCGCACACCGAAATGAATCCGGTAGAAGACCGAGAGGCATGCCACTCGTCGACGGTGGTCCAGGCTCTGCAGGCCAGCTTCGAAGAGTGTGTCATCATCGATGAGCTTCTTCGCACGTCGCTCTATTGAGTCCAGAGCGTCTAACTGATACCGGGCTAATACTAATTGGAGGTGCCTAAGTACCTAAGTAAGTACACTACCATTTTTTAGGACTGCCTGTTGCGTATTGCAGAATTTGAGATTCCATACACATACATAGTAACACTTGTAATTAATATATGTAGATAGAGCATTGAAAAGAAGAGTTAGGTTAGATTAGAGCCATTATCATGAAAGACTTGATAGACAGCATGTGAGTTCTGCTAATCAAAGTGCCAATGAAATTTTGCAACTAGTGTATGTACCTAATTGCAGCTGGTTAGTTATCCAGTTCTACGTCTCAAACTTAATATTGTGCTCACAGTCTTAGGAGTTTATATACTCTGTCTATTGGATTGAAAGCAATCCATCAGGCTGCGATGCTCGCTTCTCCGCCCCCGACACCAACGAGTCCAAACCAGAGGGCCAAAAACCTGAAAGAGAATATTCCTGTCGCTTCCAAGCAAAAGAGTCGCACACCTCGTTTGAAAGGGACGGGGTGAAAGATTCGGTCGTGAATTCCATTTAGTTGTAGGCCATCAGCCTTTTTCGTCAACTCAGACAGGTGTGAATCGATTACCGCCGCCTCGCTCAATAATTCACCACGACGCACCGTGTTTGGACAAGTGCTCGCCCGGCCTTCATCAACACTCCCATATAGTAAAACTTTAACAATGTTTTCATAATCGACGCCTGCCCCGGAATTGGTATCGGTGGCGACCGCGGCGACGTATTTAGAAACCGGCCTACAAATATTTCGTACCGCAGCAGTTAAGCGAGATGCCCGAACGTAAACAAACGGAGTAATAAAAACAAGAATACAGCACTAAGTACAAGGAGAATGCACCTAATCAAACATCACATCATCGCAAACACTTTCAACGGGAGGCCAATAAGAGATATCGAGCCATTATGCTGTTGTTATAATGTAATGTACTCGTATAAATCGCACAGTTCAAAAGTTTTCACTATAGTTACCTATGAGTTATGATGATGTTAAAAAGAATACTTATTATTGTAAGGTAAGGTACTTCTCAATGGTTCAGATAAGAATAATGTGAATGGCAACACCAAGTGTGCCTGTATTCTACGCATAGATTTAAGGTGACGCGTAGGGCACACTAGCGGCGCCACTCGATTTTAATTTGTAGCTAGTAAATTTGAATCTATTTTAAACAATTTCGGGGTTACAACCTCTCGGCAAACACTTATACTAATTTTTAAATAACCATACACAAACCATGCACAAAATGTTGGCTCCGTTTTTGTCCACGAAAAATTGATTCACGCTAAAAGTGGCTGCTTTTGGCGGTAATCAATTTTTCGCGTACGCGTTGGACCCAACATTTGTGCATGGTTATTTAATAAATAGTGTAAGTGTTTGCCGAGAGGTTGTAACCCAGACAATGTTAGTAGATCCGGTTTAGTAGCTAAAAATTAAAATCGATTGGCGTCGCTAGTGCGCCCTACCCGTCACGTTAATGTATTGAAGTGGAGATAAAATATTATTTTATTTTTGCAAAGCTAACGCTAACTTTGTACTAATAGTACCTACTCGTTTCTAAACAGGATGTAAAGGAATGAAAAAAGCGTTGAGAGACGAAGTTCTCCTGTATGGGATGTAGTTTGTACTTATCCAGATTAATGCTTATTTATGTTGGCGCGCGTCGAGATGCGCAGGCGCCGAAGACAGACGCGCCATCACTCGCCAATGAATTTCCATAAAAATATCAGAGAATATGCCCGGAGCGAATATCCATTTTAGCATTACAACTTCTTCAATTTATAGTTTGAACTGATTCAGTATACGTTCAAAACAAAACGCATAAAAAGAACGACGTAAGAAGGATTAGTGGGTACAATATTGATCGTTGCCACAAATAAAGCACTTAGTACAAATTGAACCCTAATGACATAAAGAATGATGTTCAAAGCAAACCCATAAACAATCCTTTCTAACGCAAACGTTATCTACTTACATAATCATTTCATCGATTCACGTTGCCTTGTCGCCGTCGACACCCCTGTCTATGCAGCTCATTTGCAATTGTAAAAAAGAAATGTACTGTCGTCTCGATACAATACTATTGTGTACAGACAGGAACAACAGAAGTGCAGGTACGGGATTCAGTTTTAGAGCCGGCTGCGCACACGATCTTTGAAATCAGCCCCTCGACGGTTAACGGTAACGAACGTTGCATTCACAACAGCCCAAACGTCCTAAACCGGCCTATTTTAACGGACTTTTCGGTTTAAGCCCGTGACACATAGTCTAGGGTCGAATTAGGTTTAAAGGCAACTGTCGACCTTATCCCTTCATAAAAGAATACTTATCTGAACGTTATAAACACAACACTGAAAACAATCTAGTTAAAATAAAAGGTAAGTTGACAGAAAAAAAAATTTAAAGTCTTGATACGTGTTTGTTATTATAACGTCTCGAATTTTATTTTTTGGTTGAGATCGATGGCAGCTCAAAGAAGTGCGTTAAGAATTCTATGTAATAGGTAACATATTTCTACCATCAGCTCGCGGTGACGAATAACGTAGTGAGGAAATCTGGACGTTTCTACTAGATTCTGATTCGTGTAACCATGATTCATTTGGTCTGGTTCCCTGTTGGGGTTGCGTGGTCAGACGGCAGTAGCTTCATTGTAATCAGCAAACTCACCAAATTCTGGATCATAGTCAAGCCATGGATTTTGACATGATGATAGCTTAAAGCTTTTTAGGTTCATGTACACGAATGAATGATCTCAACCAAAAACAATTTTAAATGTGCCACATTTTACGCCAAAAAATTTAGTCCAGTAGAAATTCAGTCGGTGTATTTATGAAAGGACCGACAAACAAAGCACCGCAGCCATAAACTCTTGCAAGACATCCGCAGACTAAACAGGGCAAGGGAGTTTAATGCGATCCAACAATAATATCGGCGTTGAGTCGGAACGACTGTTTACCCTGATGATTAAACACATGGATTTTGACTCTTTATTCGTGGTATAGTCCATTAAATTTTGATCCGTTGATGCAAGAATACCACATCAGGATTTGAAGTTTCGAACAGTCTTTGATGTTACTTTTTTCATACTTTTAATCACAACATCCGCTTTTTATGCAACGATACGTATCAGCGTATTTAATAGCCATGAACAATGTAAAAATGGAATCAACAGCTCAACTACACTTTACGATTTGATTACTGTCCCAACGCACAATACGTTATTTCTCATGGTCAACGAATGACTCCGCACCGGCAATGTCAGGATTACGATCTATGAAAGTTATTATATCTAGTTTATCCTCAGTATTATTTTGTACCATCATTTGAATAACGTAATCAGACCTTAGTAACACGCGCCACTGTGCTAGGGTTGCTACGGCCCGTGGCCACGGCGCATGTGCGGCAGGGAGGCATATGGCGCGGCCGGTACGCCACAACCAGGTGTCTCGTCATGCGCGCCCGCACCCATTGTACTCGTACCCACTCCGGTCCCTCGCCAATCTCCACTACACACTTAAACCTTCGTAAATAACGTCCAAAATTGCGCTACTAACAACGGTTGTGTACCTACTGACCGTATGGGACAATAAGCCTCACAAACGTACCCGAGGATGCCAGTTTCACGAGTTTCTCAGACGAATTGAATGCGATCAGCTGTTCAATTGAAAACAACTTGGTTATTCGTGTATTCTTTTTTGCTCGGTATCCATACGTAAATTGGGTGTCCCGTTCAGGTATCGGGGAGCTAATAGGAAGGTATAGCGAAACCAGATTCAGTCAAATATTAATGAATCGTAAAGAGGCCTAAGCTTTGTGGGATATGCTCATCATCCTCCTGCCCTTTTCCCAGGTTATCTGGGGTCGGCCCAGTATGTTTTGTGGGATATACTGTGGGATATAAATTGCAAAATTTAAATGGTTTTAAAATTGCTTATGTATCGAGCTACAGCAAATCTAAAAGAAGAGGTCTATCGGTTATACGGAATCCTCATTTTTCATTTTGAAAGTCTGAGGAAAAAATGAAAATTAGAGCATGTTGTATGTAAGTGTACCTACGTGAACAATTAACGATCATAATGATTTAAAATAATTAGCTACAATTTAATGAATGTAATTATGGATCAAATTATATATATCATATTACCTTCATATTCTACAGGGAAATATGTACTCAACCTTTCATCAAAACAAAACGTGCATTACATCTACCAAAAGTAAGCAACTTGAACGAAAAACTAGTTAACTGTTCCAAATTCCAACGAATCAAGATTCAAATCTCATGATGATCATGGCGATCTAACCTGTGCGACAAAATGACACATCGTAAGCTGTTATCACGTTCGTACACCTATCAATTGTTGCACGGAAGCGAGTTTGTCACGTCACTGCGTAATGGGGGCCATGGTATGCAGTGATGGCCAAAGCAATTTGGTTTCAGTGCATCGTTTGAATGAGCGCCAAGTTGCAACGCAGGAGATTGTCGGTAATTACCCAAACTCTACAGTAGCTCAACGTTTTGAGTGATGAACAGTTTCTTACTGACTTACTATGTTCATATGTACACCTAATATATAGATCTTCATTTCAACTGTATTTTACACAAGACATATCTAGATTAGGGTCAGGTCTAAGTATCATTGCCTTACTCTATGGGTCAGGTCAACATACATTGACCTGACCCATAGAGTAACCCATAGAATAAGGTGATGTTTTCTGATTTTTTTTTATGTGATAGGCGGCAGACGAACAGACGGATTACCTTATGGTAAGCAATTGCCGTCGCGAATACACACCCGCTGGATTGCGAAAGATTTGTATTTTTAATTTAATAAATTCGAGAAACAAATACTCAAATATACATTTTATCCTCAAAAAAGGTAACATTAAAATACTCCCCTACATATACTTATTGTATTACCCTTTTTACATTCTACTTGGCTAATCCACAGCCGCTAGTTGTCCAAACTTTAGCACTTACTATATTTTAATTAGCTTCTGGCCAGTGTCCTAAAATTTTGGGGAGTCATCAAGAATGTGATTACGGCACCTATTCCCCAATGTACAGTGGCGGAGACATCAAGCTATACAAAAATGTCAAATTTCTTCATTCGATTATAAATCTTATATTGTTACACAATGAGTTCGAAATCGATTGAGGAAATTTGACAGTTTTGTACAGCTTGACCTGTCCGCCACTGTACCTGCCTTCGTCCTTGCAAGTCACAACGCCTAACAAATCTTTTTAACATACAAATCAAAGCAAGTGTAGCCAGCGCCTCATTGGGTTAGGGCCGGGGCGCAATCAATTAGCGATCCTGTCCGCCACCGAGCACTTCCGCTTCCGAGCGTTTAGGCACTTCCGGCGGGGCTCTCCCCCGGCCTGTTCGCGCCCGTCCCCGCCTTCGCCTGGTTCAGCCTAGGGCTGACTCAACCTGATAAAATGTAACTTCTCCTTTGTTGACAAATGAAACCGAGTGCGAGAAGGCGAGAAACATATCCTTTGAGTAGATTCCCTATTCAAAGAATATACCACACTCACCTATGTTAGTGCACAAAATGTATACTTAGGTACTATGATTTTTAGCTACATATGCAAATGTCAAGTTATCATAAATTTTAACATTTAGCATCAGACAAAAGGAGCAAAATGTGTGGGAATGACATATTGACATCTGTCAGTTTAGTTCGTATAATTATAAATCTGAGTTTAGTAAAGTGAATCGTGAATAATTTAATAATATTTATAGCCTATTATTCTTATAATAACCCTTCAAATGGACTCAAATGTCTGACTGAAGATGAATTTGTTATTCTTATCATTTCTTTGCAGTTTGCCAGCTATTTGACAAAGAGCCAACGCTCGCGGAATTCCTGGAAGGTGACAGCCCTGTTTTGGCATGTTCCGCCTGTGCCTCTAATCAAGACGCCGCGAAACACGTCACCGGTATTGTACCCGCTCCATGTTGTTTTATTGGGGTATTAAATAAAACGTGTTGATTTTAACGATTCGCGATCTCAGTTTAATGTAGGCGTGTTATACCTACGGCGCGATAGCACTATCGATTTTATTAAGTTTTATACACAAATCATGCATGTCAAATAAATATAAAAGCCGTTATACTTTTAAACAGTGCTGTCCAGATAGTTATACATTGTTAAAACAAACAGCTTGTAAACCTTTAGATTTAATCATAAACTACTTTGTTATGTTGGCAATGGTGCCAAACCTATAAAAGCGCCTATCGATGCTTATTCAAAGTTTCTGGGTAACCTAATTTTATATGATGAAATAATTGTATTCAGATGTGACAACATTCCACTACAGCAAATAGAAAGTTTATTTCTATTTGAACTAAAAAGAAAATAATAAGGAAAACAATTTGGAGGAATTATTTTAGTGAAATAGACTCTTGCACCAATCTACTATCTATCCATATAGTGTCATTTATTTTTGATCATGTTGATGACATACTACTTATTTGTATTTGAGACGCGTATAGATATTTTTACCTCTTCATTACAGCTAGAGCCACGTGCGTCATAGAATAGATAATTTAGGCTGATCATTAAACATACCGTATGTAGATGAGATCTAGCGAGATACCATTGATAGCGGGTTCGCTGTCATGCTATTGTTAAACCACAATAACCTAATGGCGAGGCCACAAAATATACTTAATGGTTTGGAAAATAAATATCTACATACTACGTGCATCGACTACGGCGTAGCAGCCACCTGCTACGAAATTGGTAGTTAATTTAATAATATTGTATTTGCTTGATTAAGTTCTATCCTTTTGTGCAATAAAGTCTTCTCTTTCTATCTATCTTCTATTTGCTTTCAAAGCGACAAATATGTCTCGGTATGCTTCTTCAATATCTTCTTTTTCCTACCTATTGTTAACTCAATCTAAACTAGAAAAGGACGAATACATGAACTTCTTCGGGATTTTTATTTGGAGTGTGTCACTCAAAGATAACTGGGGAATAATGAATTATCATGGAGTTTTATTATCACCCACTATCGAAAAGTAATCAAGTTTTGATAACGCTAAATATTATTAGATAATTTTGGGATTCAAGTAGGTTACTGTTTTATTTATTGATAAAGAAAATATAACACCTTTATAAGAACACTTTTTTTGTACTTACATTAATTGAATTGTTCAGAAAATATTAATCTATCATAAACACTATCTTAAAACCACGGTACTAAAATTCCTATGTGCTTAGGTACTGTCTAACGGGTGGATTTTGATTAGTGTTATGTTTAAAAATACATTAACTTTCTCTTATTCTGTAACTAGGGTTTTCTTTAAAGATATTAAGAAAAAGAAAAGTAGTTTTTATTTATTCTTAATCAAGTATGAAAATATCTTATAAAAGCAATATCTCTCAAAACTACCTAGTTAATTAATTGGTATTAAAGTATAACATTTATTTTTTTATTATTATTACCAGAATATAACGTGACTAATTAACAAAACTATTTAGTTGAAGTCCTCATCCACATGTTGAACATTGACCCCCCGCGGCCCGTAGTGATTGTAACACACGCGGAGCCGAGTTTTTGTCGGTTGACGACGAGCTGCGCAAACGCAACGCGTCTCCACATTACTCCGAAAACGACAAAAAAGCGGGCCGAGCAAAAAACGCTCCTTTTACAAACAGCTGAGCGATAACGCTCGACTCGTCAAGTAGGTAGTCAACCCTTCACACTGTAAATAAGTGTAATCCGTATAATTTATACACGCCATGCCTGATATTAGGGCTCTGTAGGCTACACTTTAGGGTTACGCGGACGATTCAGAACTGTCAGTTGAATCCGATTCCTTTATGTAGATCAAGTCTATGCTTTGCTAATCAATCCGAAGGAATTAAAAATAAATAAGGGTAATTAAATTTAAATGCACATGAAAGCATACCAAATATAAAGTAAGTAGGATAATAAGCATTTGTTTTATCATTATTTGAACCTAATTTAGTGGATTTAATTTATAGAATTTGAATTAATTTTATTACTGCGATCCAATAATGCGACGGGTGAAGCTGAAGTAAATGACGTCATGCTTGAAAGTAGGCAATCGGTAAGTACAATTCAACAAACAAACTTTATCACCTAAATTAGGTCACTAATTAAATAAAAGGAGAAACAACACATTTTCAAACTAATCAATCATGAAAAGTTAATGTTGTAGGTAGGTATTAGAAGAGCATTAAATGATAAACATACTTACTTGGTAATGGATGGATAAAGTAACTATGTTTTCAGGTATAATTTTGTCGAAAACTGTCTTCAATTATTTATATATTACCATGTCATTATCATTATTTGTATTTTTAGTGACAAATTCCTTGATCGACATTCGTTTTATCAACCCAGTTTGATTAAAAGGAGTTTCTTAAGGAGAATAAATATGCATGTATTACTTGATCCTTTAGAAACTCGTTTTTGTTTTTTAAAAACATTTTGTTTAATACAATTTTACCTTCTTTTTCATTCCTTCGAATAAGACGTCCAATCAACCGCATTAGCAATGTAATTAGTTCACGGTTTTTGACTGTATACATTACAAATGAAGCTAAGTACGTATGTAATTTCATGTTTAAATTAGCTATGCATTAACAAAATACGTTTATCAACAGAACTTTGGGAGTTTAATTAAATAGCAAGAAGTAGAATTCCATTTGATAAGAAGTAAGGACGAATATTTGCGCTTTATTTATTTTTATTAAACTTTTTTTATTTTACTTTTTTTTTCTTTTTTTTTTTTATTCACGTAGAATTAGATAAGTATTGCAGCTCAGTGGTTCAGGTGATGAGGAGGATGAGGATTCACGTAGAATAAGTTAATTGGGCACATATTTGGGTAAAGTATCAGCCTATAAACTGTCGCTCAAAGGCAAAGGCCTCCATCATAGAATTCAAGTTATCGGTACTATGATTAGGATTGATTAAGCTTAATCACCACGCTTGCCAAATGCGGATTGGTGATCACAAACCCGAGCTATGTTTGAAAAATTTGCAACATACTATTCGCTCGACCCGGGAATCGAACCCAGGACCCCGAGACCACGGCCCGGTACTTAAACCACTAGATCAACAGGGCGTTATTTAGGTAAATAGGTATATACAAAAAAAAATACGTTTAATATTTACATTTTGACTTTAATCAGGTATGATATGATCCAACATCACTGCAGGTCGTTATCTTATGCCCTGCTAACAGCTACCTGTAGCTTCATTATCATTAGTTCCACTTGGGGTGTAAGCACAAATTAAATTAGCCCAACAATAAATTAATTAAATTACCTGTCATTAAAATCAAAGAGTTCGTTGAACTAAGCGCTAGGCAGTACCTATATCGTATAGTGAGATACACGCACACTTTTCGCGTAGTATTTGTCGCACCGCCATATGTGTGTGTTTAGCACACGAAGTCAGTGTTTTTTTTTGTTATTTTATTTTTATTGCTTTTTTTATCTTGTTTTATTTTATTTTATTATTATTATTTTTTAAAGTTTTATATTTTTTTTTAAATAAAGGTAGCCGGCGTTCGGTATCTATGATTGTATGGTGCAGTTGTAAGCTTCAATGGTCGCCATTAACAACGGTTCCGAGTCTTTCTCACGCGCTGTGTTAATGTCATCGGCATATAATGGTATTAGCACAGTAGGTATTACAAGAGCTTTTGAATTTAGCGTGGGACTTACCTGGCGCTAAGTTCCCTCTGGGCTTGGCACCGAGGATGGCGAGGTTCACGTTGGCTTTCCTGCCGTCGATGATAGGGTTGGGGTCTTTGCACGCGCGCTCCGCTGCTGCCCGGTCGCCCATTATTACCTGGAAAGATACCCATGGTCTATTAAATGGTCCAAGTTTCTTTTATTAAGGTATGTATGAAAGTAGGTATGGTAAAGTTTTTTTTTTGGTCAATAGGCTAACGCTTGACCACAATCGTACCAGAAAGATTTCATCAGATTCCATCAGAAAGCGACGATGATTTGGAGTTGGAATTCAAAAGTTTTTTTTTTACCATAGGCTAGCTCATTGATTTTGCTAGGGTTGAGAAGAAGCCTTCATTGGAGCGACTTTGCTCAGAAGCAGCGGTTTTAGAAAATTGCTTTTACATTATAGCCGACAAATGAGCAGACGGCACACTTGATGGATAGTGATCACCGACGACCATGGACATCTGCAACACCTCATCATCTTCTCAATCTGCTTAAATACTTTTTTTTATGGCGAAGGGTGCCTCCCTTTCAGCAAAAGCGTCACCTACCAATAGCAAGTGATCATCAACACCACACCAGAAGGCAATTCTTGTGCACATTGAAACCGAATTTAGAGATTTTATACATAGGACGATACAAATCTAATCGACTTCAATGTCGAGTGCTGGGGAATAGCCCTCAGATGAATGAATGAATAAATCTTTATTTGACACAATCAGTAAAAAGAACATACAGATAATATGTAATACAACAGAACAATAACAAAAACAAAAACAGATACAAAATTTTAATGAAAAAAGAAAGTGTCAAATGGAAATGGAATGGACGTGGAAATGGGTTGAAGATGTAGGCTAGTTTGTTAAATATTAAAATGTCAATTTATGTAGGTAGTAAGCAAAACTTTGTAAGAGATTATTATGAAATACACACGGTTTGTAACGTGATAAAAATGGTTATATTAAACAAAATTTTGCTCAGTTAATAATACCTACCTAATTCGACATTCTAATACAAGAATCGTTTCATGTTTTGTACTAACTCTTTTCTTATTAATCAACATCAGCTTGTCTATGAAAGCGTAAAATCAAACAAATTACTTAAACATAAAAACAGAATTAGATTAGACAAATTGGTAACATTCAAAGTAAGAAAACGATAAGGTGCCGACAGTTGTATGTAATAAACAAACTGGGTAAAACAGCACTCGCTCTGATGTAATGATCGCAGATACAATAAAACAACTTTACTCCGACTGGGTTCGATATTCGCTTTCTGAAACAATTCCATTTTACAACAGGTACAAATAAAAGTATATAGGTTTCATTGTGTAATCTTGAACTGAATCAATTTAAATACAAAATAAAACATCGGTGGGTGACGTAGAATCGGCATTACCTATTGTAATGAATGCGTGAACCATGGGTCGGTCGGCACCTCGACGCTTCCACCGCCGCCGGCGCATCCTGACCCCCCACGGTCCATTCTCCCGAAACAAAACACGCTAACGACATCGAAACGCAACTGCGGCTCACAGCTCATTTTAATTTGGTCATTGTATGTAAACGCGATGAACAACCGACAGAACTAAAGCAACACGTCTGATGACCTCCAGATACTGAAGGTCTGGTGCTATTCAAATGGCAGCCATTGGTTCCTATTGCATAGGACTGTCATGGTTTAAAGAAATTGGAGCAAAAAAAAATTTGGCTGTTTACCATACATTTATGTATTTATGCTGAACTAAATGACAGAAAGGTGAATCAAGCATTGAACCGATGTTTTTTTTTTATGAGAAAAACTATGTACTGACAAAGTGTTTCATATTTAATCCTCGTGATTTTATAAACAATTGAAATGCGGATTTGTCAAATATTTGAATAAGAACCAGGAAAATATACAATATCAATAAAATTATATTTCATAATGTGAACCAAGTTAAGGTTGTGTGTGTATAGATCTCCAATGTAATCTACGTAAGTATCGCGACTTGAACGTAAACCATCCAAATCGAAGTTAGGTACAGCATGCAATAACGAAACATTATCTACGAATGCGAATTAATATTGATTCTGGGAGCTGAATCGTTATTACGAATTATGGTTCTTATTTTGACGACCCGTCTGGATTAGAGGTGGTGAACCCTGCCTCTGGTGCAAGGATTGCGGGTTCGATCCCCGCACAGTACAAACATGTGTGTGCATGAACTATTTTTTTTTTGTATTGGTCTGGGTGTTTTTTATATGTTATGTGATTACAAAAGAAAATTATTAATTGTATATATTTGTAATTCCGCTGTTGGTTCGGATATCCGTAACATAGGTGCTCGAGCTACCTATCTCGGAGTCAGATCAATGTAATGTGATGTAGTGAAATATTTATTCATTATTCTTGGTTACTTTTAGCTATTAACAAAATGTGAATAAAACCGCTTTAAAAAAAATGAACGCAACGATAGGAAAGTTTTGCAAGCATATGTATTCAGTTGTTAATATACAATTCGCACAATGCTTACGAGAGTGAAATGTGCGTACAACATGTTTGTTCATTGAGCGACCAAAACAATAAAACACAGCGGAAGTACATAAAAAATCGCCATTTGCAAACGAGGTGAGAAACGTGCAACAATTGAAAGAGAACCATAAATTAAAGGACCGTAAAAGTAAATTGGTAGTGAAACAGAGGGCCTACTACCCAAACCATCCCGTAACGAATGAAAATATCAGTCGCTCAAAATAAAAGAGACGCATAGCGTGTGTGAAAAAGACGGGGATAAAGATTGAGTTATGAATTCCGTATCGTTGTGGGCCCTCAGTTCGGTAGGGGAACGGGTCCACGCTGACCAGTATCGACGATTCTGGGAACTCAGGCATAGCCGCGTAAGCAATAGTATTGATTTCGACTACGGACCGCTTGTGACGAGACAGTTACATCTGCGATATTATTCATCGATATCGACCTTTCGGTTTCCCTATTACAGCAAATCACGTCTACGAAGGTTAAATAGTTATTGTTTTACGATGTTTTTCCATAAAATCAGAATAAGATTTAAAAAGGAAATTGGAAAATAGGTCAGGATTTGTTTTTAACATAAATCCGTATTTGCAGATTTTGATCAAAAAATAATTTAGAATTAAGAAAAACAACTCAGACGTTACGACCGAATCGGAAATTCCCCTCTTTCATACGTGCTGTGTGTCTCCTTTGTTTGAATGCGACAGGTATATTCTACAATGGGATCTATTATTTTAGATGTTTTCCAACTCTTCTCGAGATCTTTGTTTATTATCTGTACCTAGAACAATTTTGTTTCAAAGTAGAAATTAACATTTATTACCTACTTGACGACAATAGTTAAAATTCAACTTATTACTGGCTGAATGTCAACCTGATATCATGGTTGCAAGTCTATTGTCATAGATAAACACACATTACGGTGGTTTTAGGGTATCGCAACTTCCTGCATTCGTTGCTTAACTGTTTGCATAATTACTTAAACACAGTTTAAACGCAGAATAAGTAATCAGTAGTCTATTGATGTTGATCATGATATTTAATGATGAAATTATCAGTAGTTTTTCTCATACTTATTTAATGCACCTATTTAATATAAACTAGCTCCGCCTCGGTTTCACTCGAGTATGAACTGTAGCCTATGTTATTCTGTTTTTTTTTTCACAACATCACATACATTGATCTGACTCCGAGATAGGTAGCTAAAGCACTTGTGTTACGGATATCAGAACCAAAAGCGGAATTACATAACAATACTTTTCTTTTGTAAATACATACTTATAATGCATAGGAAACATCCAGACCAACACAAACATACATGTTCATGCACATAAATGCACCAAAGGCAGCATTCACTACCACTGATCCAAACGGGTCGTCGAGTCGAGATATGTAAGCTATATTTTTATTTAGTAGGTAGTTTTTGAGTTTATTCGTTACAAAAATACACAAACACACACACACACACACAAATATAATAATACAAATCTTTATTCTCTATAATATTGGTGTACTTACCTTGATTTAGTACACTAATATCACAAGTTTGAAGAAGTGAGGAGGTCAAATTTGGACAAAAGACGAGACGACCTTAAGGCACGCCCACCTGCAGCCATCTCCTATAACTACAATTGTGGTCTGCTAGCTAACCTCTGTGGGCGCACGTTCAGCGCTAAGATTAGTTACGCCAGTCAATGGAAAGTACACTAGAAGTCCGGAGTATCATAGTCCTCAAATTAAAAAAAAATAGATGCTTACACAAAGTGGTTGCTGTAGCCGAAATCGGCTGGGAAGGCATCATCGCATCATCACAAAACCTATAGGGTACCCACTTCATTATCCTAGAATTAGGTGAAAAGTGAGAACTTACGAAACATGGGCTTTGAGGTGAAACGGTGCTATAGAGCAGTTTCGATGTTAGAAAAAAAAAACCATTACAATTTCTTTGAAAAATGAATTAATACTGCTTTAGTTAACAAAGGTTTAAAAGACATGTATGAATTAGAAATGTCTGTTATGAACATGTTTGTTTGTATTGGTCTGGTAAAAAAAAGTATGATATGCATATATTTGTTATTCCGCTGTTGGTTCTGATATCCGTAACACAGGTGCATGAGCTACCTATCTCGGAGTCAGATCAATGTATGTGATGCTGTGAAATATTTTTTTATTTATTTCCCTTCATAGGCCCTGTATAGGTATACGATAGTTTGTACTTTCTGTGGTAAACAAACTAAATAATTTAGTATTCGAGAAACATCGAAAACTCTTGGTACATTCTTACTAGCGCTTGGTCTACTTCACCACATGGAATGCGGGAAGATCATGATACATCGCGACGCAATTCGTATTTATTCGCCTGAATTCCCAATTTCAATCCACCGAGAAAACAAAGTCGCAATTTGTTTTTCTTCCGATCTCATGCGGAGATCTACGACGTAGCACGTAGCACCCATATTCGAATTTCAAATTTCCATCACCCACCGGGAGATGACTGCAAAAAAACCGTTGTTTGATTTTTCCTATCATCTCCGTTTTGGAGATCTACGGCGTAGCTCGTAGCGTTACGGGGGGCGTGTCACGGTGCCGCCCAGCGTGCGCCCAATTGCTTCGCCACGCCTTGTTAATTAAAACCAGCAATTAACAGCTAATTTCACTTCGTATCGCACCTCCTTCGACTGTCAAACTCTTTAAGCGAGAAGTATAATCAAACTTCTGAAATTATAAGTGTACTTTTGCTTTATGTGGTCAGACACCGATTTGATGAGTTTTAGGTTTATTTTAATTTATAGACATACGTTTTCATTTACCAACTTTTCATATATAGCTGGTAAATAATAATTTGCAGCTTGTTGGACAGTATTTATATGATATTTTGAATTAACTACTTAACAGTTTGAAAGTTGGTCGTTATATGTATTTTTTATCAATGGTGTGTAATTAAGGTTTTTAAATTGATGAGAACATTGATTTCTGATATGCGTAACACAGGTGCTTGAGCTACCTATCTCGGAGTCAGATCAATGTATGTGATGTTGTAAAATATACATAAGAGTAAGTATATACGAGCACGACGTCAATTTCATAAAAAATATTATTATTAATTGGCATTATCACTGTGTAATAATGCCAATTAATAATAATATGTGTGTTTAGCAATTTTGTCAGTCAAAATCCTTATACATAGAGCATACCTTATGCATATATTTTTAGATGTTTTAAATGAATCGATGTAAGTATTTTCCTACTACACTACACCTTCTGTCAAAATATTTAACGCTAGTTCGGATTTTCGGAAAGCAGTGAAAAGTAGCCAGGTACCTCATACTTTTAAGTATGTCCATTAGTTCGTATACTTTTCTAAAATTTTCTAAAGTAACGTGAAAGAAGAATTCTTCTCTCACGTCAGGCAGCGGCATGACTGTGCTCCGGCATTGTTCATACTTCATACTTTTAAGTATTGTCCATCAGTTCGTATACTTTTTTAAAATTTTCTAAAGTAACGTGAAAGAAGAATTCTTCTCTCACGATAGGCAGCGGCATGACTGTGCTCCGGCATTGTTCATACTTCATACTTTTTAAGTATTGTCCATTAGTTCGTATACTTTTCTAAAATTTACTAAAGTAACGTGAAAGAAGAATTCTTCTCTCACGTTAGGCAGCGGCATGACTGTGCTCCGGCATTGTTCATACTTCATACTTTTAAGTATTGTCCATTAGTTCGTATACTTTTCTAAAATTTACTAAAGTAACGTGAAAGAAGAAGTCTTCTTTCACGTTAGGCAGCGGCATGACTGTGCTCCGGCATGGTTCATACTTCATACTTTTAAGTATTGTCCATTAGTTCGTATATTTTTCTAAAATTTTCTAAAGTAACGTGAAGAAGAATTCTTTTTTCACGTTAGACAGCTGCATGACTGTGCTCCGGCATTGTTCATACTTCATACTCTTAAGTATTGTCCATTAGTTCGTATACTTTTCTAAAATTTTCTAAAGTAACGTGAAAGAAGAATTCTTCTTTCACGTTAGGCAGCGGCACGACTGTGCTCCGGCATTGTTGATGTCTATGAGCGGCGGTTACTGTTTACGATCAGATGGGCCGCAAGCTCGTCTGCCTATTATAAGCAACAAAAAAGTATAGAAACAAAAAAGAGGTCATATATTTTAATTTCAATCATTATGTTTGTTTAACACAGAGATTACCTACTAGGTATAACGAGTAGTATCTACTCTTATCGTAAACCATTAATCGGATTCGGTTGCGCTAATTCGTGCTATAAAACTACTTTTTATATTGTACAAACTTAGCTATTATTTTAAAGTACCTATTTATCACCTATGTATTCAGGGTCCAAGTATAGTCAAGCTATTTTCTTCTTCTGATGTGGTTGGATTAGGTACAATCAGTAATTAAAGGGACCAACGTCTTAGAGTGCCTTCTGTACGTAGCACGGAATGAGACCTTTTACAAAATTTGTACACTATGACTGCCACTAATACGAGAAAAATACCAATTACCACTGCGATTTTCTCAACATAGAAAGATACCCACACTTAGTAGTCATAGCAGTAAATACGGCCGCTGTCCACCCCCTCTTTCAACCAAGAAGGGGTGGACAGCGGGATTTTTTTTAACAATTGTTTCACTGTCCACCCGGGGTGGACAAGCAGAGGGTGGACAGCGGGAATAAACCGTAAATACAAGAGCAGTCTTATCGCTGATAGAGATCTCTACTAGTTATCATTCGATTTCCGAATCATGTATGTTTGAAAGGCAGGTAACAAGCATATGTGATGTAAATATATCACGCTACACGGAGATCTAAGAACGGATTACTGGAGTACTCCGACAGTAATGTGGAAAGGTCTTGTGTCGCCAATAGCGGTCCAGACTAGAGAACCGGAATTGCGGTAAATGTTTCGGATAACGTCAATATAGGTATCTCCAGAACTCCTTTGAACCTTATTGCCCACCAGATCATCATACGCTGAACACTGTCGAAGGCCTTATGTAGTTCAAGGATGAAGTGCAAAAGCGTGTTCTTCAGTCTATCCTTTTCCGTAATGAAATGAGTGGTAATCTCCTCCTTTAGAATGTGGTCAGTTGTTAAAAAACCATTCTCATTAAGGAATATTTTACATCCATATAAAGTAAGAGTATTAATGTACCACGTCAGCCACTATCTACTTTGTATGTTCGATACATCGTTAATTACTTGTTTTTGGCTCTAGCACAGTAAACATTATCTCCCTTATTACAAATCGCAAACTAAGGATAGTTCCGGAACAAAATTTGTGACAGCCCCTTTTATCATTGCGTGTTGGAACAGGACAACATGAACTTTAGTACACTAATGAATTTAGATCGAGATTTGTAATAAGGTAATATATGACTGGCTTATGTATGTAGGTATATTTTTTATTTAAAAATGCCTTCTTTCGTCATTGGACACAATTAAATTTATGAATAGACGTTAACATTTTCTCGTAATCCTTCCAGCAGGCGCGTAGGCGTAACCGCTTCTAGTATTTTAAGTAAGACATTTTAAAAAGAAAACTTCCAATTAGGTAATGTTTTAAATTATTTCTTGGTGTTGTCTATTTTAGAAGATTAGATGTTTATTGTCGAAAGTCTATATAAAAATTTCACCATTCATTATAATAATGTATGAGTCTTAAACCGTTGGGGCGAAAAGGTCCTCGAGTGTAGGCCACGGACAGGAAGTCGTAGCCGTGGCAGGCCCCCCACAAGGTGGACCGTCGATCTGGTGAAGATCGCGGGAATCCATTGGATGCGGGCGGCACAGGACCGATCTGTGTGGAGAACATTGGGAGAGGCCTATGTCCAGCAGTGGCCGTCTATTGGCTGAAATGATGATGATGATGACGATGATGTGTCTTAAAGACATCATTCAGTAGGTCAGTTTCTTAAAAATTCACGACATACGTAATTATTTCATCTTTAATTTATTCAAAACTACCAAATAATGTAGAACTCCTGTATATTCAGTCGATATGACGTCATAGAAAATGAGTAATAGAGACTAAAGAAAGGTCGGGAAATATGACGCACAGTGTTTTCCTGAAACCAGACGGGCCTGAAATAAGACCAAATTACCAACAAAAAAGTAAGAATTGCAAGTAATGAAATGAAAAGTTTAACGACGCCCCAGGGCTTTGTGTTTAGTGTTTACATTTTTGTTTCGAGTTGTTATTGAAGCTCGGGCGGTTGCAGATCCAAATCATTTGAAATATTGTTTTCAGTACGAGTAACTCAGATTTTCAATAGTAAAACGCCATATAGACATAGCTTGTCTATGTAAATTACCAACAACACAATACGCTTATTCATTTGTATGCCTGTGTAACAATTACAGGCTGATTGTTCGAAGATTCGTGAAATAGCAACGTCACGATTCCCGAGACAACAGGTTTCCGTACACTGTTAATAGAATAAGCTGTATCTAAACTGGCAATAGAAAGCCATCTTGAATGCTCCGTAGCCCGCACTATATCAGATTTCGCCCTTTTGTGCGAGTACAGTAGGTACTTCATCACGCTCGCTCCACGGAGTATGTCCCTCCGGACTGGCAAGTATATTGTGCAAGGACAGCGTCAGCCGTCATGTCAGTAGTACCTTTTTAGGGTTCCGTAGCCAAAAGGCAAAAATAGAAAACTAATAGATTCGTCATGTCTGTCTGTCTGTCCGTCCGTCCGTATGTCACAGCCACTTTTTGCCGAAACTATAAGAAGTATACTATTGAAACTTGTAAATAGATGTATTTTGTTAAGAGCATTACGATTTTTACACAAAAATAGGAAAAACATTTTTTTTTCATCGAACCCCTACGTGTACCTATCTATAGATAGGTCTTTAAAAATGATGTTGAGGTTTCTAATATATATTTTTTCTAAACTTGATACATTGCGAAAGAGACGCCCCCAAAGTGGTAAAATGTGTCCTCGTCCCCCCCCCCCCTCTCTAAATTCTATAATAAAATAATTATAAGAGTGAAAAAAATATGTGATATATAATATATGATATTACCATGAAAACTAACAACAAAAATTGGTTTGAACTAGATCTAGTAAGTAGTTTTTCTTTAAAACGGTATTAACCGTAAACCGCAATTTACCTTCCATATGTCTTACTTGCTGCTACGGAACCCTTCATGGGTGAGTCCGACTCACACATGGCCAGTTTTTATGTGACAGACGAGCAGACGGAATCACCTATGGAAAAAAGGAAAAGTATCATTCGAAAATCATATCAACAGCACATCACGGTATACACTTGCAGTAGGATAATAACGCTTATGCTCCGGACATAAGGGCGGTCTCAAGGTCAAAGTGTACAGTATGATGTGCTTTTGACTGTACCAAAGTTGCACTTAAATATAAAGTTACTATAAATGAATTGTGTAAATGTCACAAATATATAAAATCTTTTGATTGGTAAATTAAAAGATAATTCAACTTATTTTAGTGTTCCTCTGGCCAAAATTGTCTGGGAGGGATGTTTGTCGCTTTTAGCAGTAAGACCGCCGAAATTGTATTTAACTATGGCCGTAGTATTAAATTATATAATCTTTTGTGCAATAAAAAGTATCTGTGTGTATCATAGAGCGTTATAGGTTCGTTTCTAGGTCTTAAATTTCAAGGATGATGCCTAGACTCGAATGGAAACTTTGACCGTCGACGAATGCCTTCTCTTCATTTATCTGTTTCAAATATTGACTAAGTTATGAGCCCTGGCGTCGGGCAGAGTGTTGCGAACGACGCGTTGCGATTATTACAGCCATTTGATGTCACAGAGAGGGTGCACCGAGTCTTGCTGCCTCCCCCTAGCTCTATACCCCAACCCAGTATGAATTGAAAATGGGGTTGTGATTCATTTCCCACGAGCCCCAGTCGTACGATACAAAAAGCCTCAAACTTTATTACGCTTAAGAGACTCACGGAACAATTTAAAATAGAGACCATTTGTTGCATCTGCGAGTATTTCGATGCAATTTTGGTATTTTGTATGCTATTGCAATGTTAAAACATGCAACACATTATTTGGATAAAATTCATCTAAATTCTAAATGTTTAGTTTTTGCAAACAAAGTAAAACAAAATCGGAAGACTTTAGTAACTGTTTCTGTAATAACAATTCCTTGTTTGCCAAACTTCAACAAACACACATTGTCAAACCCATGAAATTAATCTACCTATTATAAATTTGGTGTTAGTTTACAATCGCTATACACCTGCATGGAACCGACTTCCTTGTTTGATGTAATTTCGCGATACAGGCCGCCGGTACGCACCTAGCTCGAGTTAGGTATATGGCTGGTAGCAATGAGGTGCGATAACGCGCCTAACGTGCGATATGCTGCCGTTTCAGAGTCGACACGAGTCCGCTGCGCACGGGCATTGTACGTACGTGTCAATACACAACGCTTTTCACAACAAAATGCAATCGAAAAATGAAAGTTTCCTTACGAATCCGTATCCTCTGCTCTTGCTTGTCTGTCTGTCTGTGATGACGACCGCCTCCTCTATGTCACCGTACACCGCAAAGTGCTCCCGCAGGCTCTTGTCCGTGGTGTGGTAGGGCAGGCCCCCGACGAAGAGCTTGGTCCATGTGGTGTCCTTTTGTCCCGGGAGCGCGCTGAGGGCGAGCAGGCCCTCGGGCTCGGCAGGCAACGCGCCCGCCATCAACATTCCTTGCACAGCCTCCGTCGCGCCGGCACCGGTCACCGTAAACACTGTCACTGCCGCTGCCGCGGTCCGTCAGTCCGACGCACTGGTGCGTAGGTTATGTTCAGTTGTAAACACTGGAGTGGAGCGGGAGCGAGCGATCGTCGTGGTGGTTGCGCGCGGACTGAGGCAAGTTGGTTCGGTGGCGCACGTGGCTCGCCGGTACTAATTTTAGCCCCCGCGCCCCCCTCGTCACCAGATGCGTCGGCTCCGGCCACATGCGTGGCGTGCCCTACTGCCTGCTACCCTCCACTCGCTCGTAATGATATACCTCGTTATCACTGTTGGTGCTTGGGGATCGCCTACCGATAGCCTGGTACAATACCATACCACCTATCAATTTGCTGACAAATATTGATGACGCTTACATTTTTATTCAAGGTTAAGTTTTTACAAGCACATTTCATCGATAACCTTTACAGTGAACAATGAACATGTATTTTGCTAAATACAGAATTTGGTTTTCTTCTGTATGAGCAGACAAGTGCAAGTTCGGCTACTACAGCCTGTCAAATTTCTTCATTTGATTTTCATCATAATGTCAGCCACATTTGGTTTAATATCGGTTGAGGAAATGTAACGGCAAAACTATTTACCAAGTCAGTTAATTAGACTGTACAAGTTCTATAGTTAGTGTGTAAGTATTATTTTTATCTCAAGTGACTTAAAATTCAAATAGGTAGGTACTCGTAGAAAGTAGGTCGCTTAAACTCTTGTGAGCTTTAAAAGCTTTCAGATGAGAAAGCTTTTTTAGTACAACCAAACAATAGATAGATATGCAATAAATAGCACAAAAACAAAATATGTACAAGTATGATAAAACAACAACAGACAGTACATTATGGCGGTCTTTTCGATTGTAGCGATTTCTTCCAGACAACCTTGCCAATAGACAATGTACTTACCTACCTATTAAAATAAATAATTTCAATAATATTTTTTTCTGTTTCAACACAATTCTATTTAGGATTTTTTGCATAATTTTCTTTTATAAACTTAAAATATTATTTTCTAACTTTTAAATTAGGGATATCAACAATTTTATCGTGACGATAACGTTGTACGTTGCCATAGTATTTACAATATCTACTTTCAGGTGTTCCGAAATTTAAATATGCGTTCTAAAAAATTCCGATTTTCAGAATGTTAATTTTGTAATAAAGTTCCTATTACACAGATAATAATAACAAGCAGTTAAACGTGTTACCATTTACGTGGATTGATCGCGGGTTATAGTTTGAGACAAAAGGTTCGGGGGTATGATTCCGGTACCTAAAAAAAAATTGTTTATGTAATAAATATTTGCATACAGCAAGCCTAATTTAAAAGGCTTACTAGCTCGTCATCCATGACCAAATTTAAACTTAAACATAAGAGTAGGTACTTACCTAACAAAAATTCCGTCCCAAAAAAATATTAAATTTATTACTAACCTTTGGCATACAAACCCCCGTTTATTTCTTTATCTTTTTCTTCATTTTAGCGTGTTTGCATCCAAAGCTATTGCTTTGGAACCCAGGGTACGCTTATAGTAGGTGATCTTGAATCTTGGTGATTCAATATTTAAGGAGTCTAGTAATTACAATCAAGGGACACACAACCCTTTTACAGGGGAACCAGACTTCATAACGGAAGCATGGTTACACGTTTAAGAAACTATCCGGAATGTCCAAGTTTCCTCACGAAATTTTTCCTCATCGCCGAGGTAACGGTAGTCACATAGATTTAAGAATTCCAGAGGCGCATGCTCGGATGCGAACCACGACCCCTGCGTATTTAAGGCGCGTTCTTATCCACTGAACTCTCACCGGATTTTTGTTTCTTTATCTTTATGCTTTGTTGACATATCAATCGATGTCTCTCTCGCACAGCATCGGATCGTGGTCTGCAACCGCGGAAGCTGTCATTGTTCGTGATGGCCCGGAGGAAGCGGCCGCGCATACTCCGAGGCACAATGCGCTTCCCACACGGCGCGGGCGCCGGGGCGGCTTCCTGCGCCTGCGCCGCCCGTATTTACCTGCGCATGGGACTGTATTTACAAAATAACGACTTATGGCGCAGTGGTGTGCCTAAACACGAAAGGTCTGGTTTTGATTCCCGGTCGGGTTTATTTAGGAAAAGAACTTTTTGGATTTGCTCGGCTGTGCTGGGAGCTAACGACATAGTATTTATAGTATAGAGAATGCCCTAGTTTAAGAGGCTGAATGAACGATTGAATCACTTTTATATGTAGATTAGGTATACCATGAATTAATAACATTACCTAATGTGGAATTCAAAAATTAATTATTAGGCCAAGTAACGTTTCTGTGCCCACCCTATCTGTAACCACACAGGAACACAGCAGATAGCCCCTACACTATACACCTTGCTATACTCAAATACATTTTATGAATTTTGAGGAAGTGCTTTTTGACAAAAACTGGCCTACAGATGATAAAATTCGTATAATATTCTTGTATCATGTCAAAAACTTTAGAATAACTTTTCGATCCTATTATTTGTGTAATAATTTAAAAACTGTGACTTATCAAACTCTTGGTAATTAAAAACTCGCAGTGAAGGAAGTTTGATAAACGGATCATGTAATTAATGTGTACCAAAATATTATCTTAATGAGATAAGCATTGATACGAGTACGCATGTACCTACGAGTGTGCTTATACTTATATACTATAAGAGTAATAAGATACTACATTAAGTAGCCTTTTCTTCTTCAGGGTACACAAAAAGTAGGTGTTACAAATATTTACAGTTCTTGAGCCAATTTAGCCTTCTTTTACGTCATGCGAATGTATAATTTTAATTTCATTTAAATAATTCATTCACGCCATAAAACAATTCTTCTTTGAGACAATCAGTCACATGTTTTTAAAAGAATTTAATGGAAGAGTGCATTCATCTTAGAGCCTCTTCTATTATAAAGCATCTTAGAGCCCAGGGGAGCCTTAGACCATGATTCAAGATATAGGGAGTCTGGTAATTACGAGTATAATATATATGTAAATATTTCACAACATCACATCCATTGATCTGACTCCGATGTAGGTAGCTCAAGCACCTGTGTTACGGATATCAGAATCGAACGGAATTAAAATCAAAAATCTCATTATTCAATTTCAGTCCATACTGAACATTTATGAATGTCAAATATTATAATCTACCGCTGATTCGGAAAGTAATTTTCTACCGAGAAGAATCAGCAAGAAACTCAGTAGTTACTCTTTTCAAATAATATGGTAATTACAATTTTTATTCTTATTCAAATTATTATTACGGTGACAGTATGACATACAATGCTTACCTTTAATCAATATCGTTTAGATAAATCATCAAAGTAAAATTATGAAATTAAATTAAATTAAATATTTCACAACATCACATACATTGATCTGACTCCGAGGTAGGTAGCTCAAGCACCTGTGTTACGGATTAACGGGATTACTAATATATAACATATAATACTTATCTTTTGCAAATACATACTTATAATACATAGAAAACAACCAGACCAATACAAAGAGACATGTTCATGCACACAAATGTTTGTACTGTGCGGGGATCGAACCCGCAACCCAATTACGAGGCGACATCTGACTTAGCAACTCTTTTACAGGGGACTAGACCAATTGAATCTGGGTTACTCGTTTCCTCACGATGCTTTACCTCATCGCCGTGCGAATGGTAGAAATACTCGCGTAGATAAAAAAATCCTAGGTGCATGCTTGGCATCGAACCACGAATTACCGTACAAAGGTGCGTTCTTATCCGTTGAGCTATTCGATCGTCGGAGAGCCACGTGATAACAAGGCCTCAAAGAAAACAGGCGTGAAGCAGCACTATGCTGTGTTTCGCTGCGCGAGTGAGGGTACCGGAGACCCAATCCGGGGGAAAGGGGTCTAAAGGCTGGCAGCGCACTTGTAACTCCACTGGTGTCGCGAGTGTCCATGGGCGACGGCAATCGCTTACCATCAGGCGATCCATCTGCTCGTCTACCACCTATCACATAAAAAAATAATATTGAGCTACCATATTTCAGTGCTTGCAGTTTTACAACTGCATGTTTTTCCCGTATTGTGAGCGAAAACACAATTCTACTGTAAGCCACACTCTTCATCTTTATCTTAGCGTGTAATTCCCGGTTGCGTCCAAAGCTGTCGCTTTGTAGCCCAGGGTACGCATAGACCAGGATTCAGGATTAGGGGGTCTGGTAATTACAATGAAGCGACTGCCGTCTGATCTTCGCAACCCTTTAACAGGGGAACCAGACCAAACGAAACGTGCAGGTTTCCTCACAATATTTTCCCTCCGCTTCCTCCGCCGAGCAGATGGTAAATGGTAGAAATACGCACATAGATTTGAAAAAACCTTTGGTGCATGCTCGGATTCGAACCTCAAGCACCTGCGTGGAAGGCGCGTTCGTATCCATTGAGCTACCATCGCTCTCTGTAAGCCACACTTATATGTCCAATACTGGATGGGTGATGGAGGATCTGCATTCATCATCAGGCACATTTCATAAAGATTTCGTTAACAGACTGTTATTAAATCTTTATAACTCGTCCTTTTAAATGTTAATTAGAAGCAAAATTATTTGATATATTTTAACGTAACTGTTCTTGGTGGGAAAATAGAGAAATTTTAGTAGGGTAATATTATAAGAACGAATATTCCGTTTTCAAAATGACAACGAGAGTCAAAGGGAAGAATTTTGAAGAAGAAAAAAAAGGGAAAAAATTATCTTCTTTTTTTTTGAGGAATACCCCAAAGTATTCAACAGACCGACCTAATTAACGTAACTCATGAAAGATAAAGGAAATCGCACTAGTGACTCCTCTGGTGTCGCGGGTGTTCATGGGCGGTGGCAATCGCTTATCATCAGGTGATTCGTCTGCTCGTCTGCCACCTCTAACATAAAATTAAAATCTACCTAGGTATGGTAAGTGGTAGTTCAGTTATCTTATTCGTTTTATGGCATAACTCGTATGTAACGTTTATCGATACCTACCCGAGGTACGTGTAAGCATTCCATTAGCAATCCTATAATGTACATATTGTATGTATGGTAGGTACCTACCTACCTGCATATTTTAGTTAAGTAGGCTTTCGTTAGGTCTTTACACAAGCCATTTTCATGGACTAGGCCAGTGTAATCCAATTATATCTAACACGTTTCAGCGTTAAATCTGAAACATTGTGCTATCGATGTGATTTTTTAGGGTTCCGTAGCCAAAATGGCAAAAACGGAACCCTTATAGTTTCGTCATGTCCGTCTGTCCGTCTGTCCGTCTGTCCGTCTGTCACAGCCGATTTACTCGGAAACTATAAGTACTACAGTGATGAAATTTGATGGGAATATGTGTTGTATGAACCGCTACAAAAATATGACACTAAATAGTAAAAAAAAGAATTGGGGGTGGGGCCCCCCATACATGTAACTGAGGGATGAAATTTTTTTTTTCGATGTACATACCCGTGTGGGGTATCAATGGAAAGGTCTTTTAAAATGATATAAAGTTTTCTAAAAAACATTTTTCTTAAAGTGAACGGTTTTTGAGATATCAGCTCTCAAAGTCGTAAAAAGTATGTCCCCCCCCCTCTATTTTTATAACTACGGGGTATAAAATTCTAAAAAAAATAGAGGTGATGCATGCTAATTAACTCTTTCAACGATTTTTGGTTTGATCAAAGTATCTCTTATAGTTTTTGAGATAGGTTGATTTAACTGTAATTTTGGACTTTGCTGCTACGGAACCCTTTGTGCGCGAGCCCGACTCGCACTTGGCCGGTTTTTTGTTCTATTATGAACACGTATATTGTGTTCGGGAATTTTCGAAGGTTAAACTGCATTTTTAATATTCAATTCTTTATTTGTTCCACATTGTATAATATTTGTCAATTATCTTCAATCTCTATCTGTTTATAATTTTTGACTGACCGGATGGCGCAATTGGTAATGACTCTGCCTCTTACGCCAAAGGTCGTGGGTTCGATCCCCACCCTGGACAAACATTCGTGCGATGAACACTTGTTTGTTCAGTGTCTGGGTGTAATATATGTATTTAAGTATATATTTGTGTTCCTCTGTTGGCTGATATCTGTAACACAAGTGCTTAAGCTACTTAGTACGGAATCAGGTCAACGTGTGAGATGTTGTGTGAATTATTATTATTAATTTTTAGCCTCCGACGAAAAAACGACGGGGTGTTGTAAGTTTTACGACTCTGTGTGTCTGTGGGATGCCACACACACACACATGTCCGTTCGCTAGCTACGATGGTAGCTAGCTAACTGATGAACCGATTTTGATTTTGTTTTCTTTTTGTTTTGTGTAATTATTCTGTAACGTTACTTTCAACACAAAAAAGGAAGAAAGCCTAGAGGCAGAAGCCCCATGCGCTGGTCCGATCAAGTGAGCTCAACCTTAACAGTCTGTGATGCTATCCACGCAGCCGAGGATAGAGTAAGCTGGCGGAAGATAGGAAAAAAATTAAAATAAAAAATTACTCATCGAGACCACGACAACCAGCAGTTTGTTTTCTCAGAAACGACGCTAGGAGAAGGAACTTTTAGAAATATTTACACTAAACCAAATCTGTAAGTCGGCTGAAAATTTCTTTCTCGGGGTCCTGGGTTCGATTCCCGGTTGGAGTTAAAAGTACGTTTCAAATTTTTCGAACATTGCTCGGATGTGTCATCACCAATCCGCATTAGGCAAGCGTGGTAATTATGCCTAATCCCATCATAGTATCGATAACTTGATTTCTATGAAGGAGGCCTTTGCCCTTCAGTGGGACAGTTTAAATGCTGATACTTTAGTTTACATTTTACGTACCTATTATTTTATGCCGGTGAACGATGAAGTGCAGATCACACAGCATCTCATAACCTAGTGACCTGTCAATCCTGTCGTGTTTGAAAGGCAGGCACAGGCAGCTGCGGCTACGACACGTGATCTACGGCCAGGAATCAGCTGTTCGTCACTGTTTGAGCGTTACCCACCTCATATACAGGGTTGCTAATGTGCTAGCATTTTCATTTTACTGATTTTTTTAAAAAATTTTATTGTTGAACATCAAATAGTAGATAGTAAACGACTTAGAATTGTACAGTAGCAATAAGACAAATCATCATATAGGCCATTTAAATTCCAGCAGAAAATGTGTTTTTAAGCTTTCAACTTTTAAAAATACTGGACTAGTGTACGTCGAACCCGCCCACCGCAGGTTCCGTAGTGTCAAAGATAGGGATCTTGAAACGACACCAATTTTTAATATTAATAAGAAATAGTGCTGCGCCCATAAACCCCATTTAAATTATCTAGTACCTAGCTTCAATTTGAAATTTAAACCTCTTTAAAAATATAGACCCCGATTTTTTTTATATTGTGTTACTATGGGACATGAAGAGAAAGTACCTTAAATCCTTAAGTTAGCATTTTTTCCTAAAGGGAAACTTCACTTCATTTTTAAAAGATAAACATTGCATCCAAAGTTTTTTTGGATTGTGTTTGTATTGCACGGAAATCGACCGGAAAATTAAAAAATAATGTCTTTTTTTAAATTGCCATTCGGTACAGTCATTATTATTAAAGATACAAATTTCTCTAAGAAACCCGTACACGCATACAGGCTGACAGAAAGCTTAGTGATTGTACGTATAAAAGGGTTCAGTTTTTAATCTTTTAAAGGTGCCGAACTCTAAATACGCATATTATTTTTAAGATATAAATATCTAGCCTACAATCAGAACAGTGGAAATTAAAGAATCTAAGCGTAGGTGCTGAATGTTCATAGCGAAGAGATCGTTTATTATGTGGACATTTAAAATACTTGCGTGGTATTCAAATGTTTTTAGCACAAAAGTGTGTAAAATAGCTAAATGTTAGTACAGTCAACAGCAGAAGTAGCTGCACATATTTCGTAGTTTGTAGTTCTTATTCCGTGGAGCATAAAAGCCACTAGCTGCGGAAAGTATTCATCAACTTTTGCTGTTGACTGTACATACATTTATTATCACTACATGTGTAGTATAGAATTGAAGTCGTTTCCCCTATCTGTCCCCATGTATGCTTAGATCTTTAAAACTACGCAACAGATTTTGATGAGTTTTTTTAATAGATAGAGTTCTTTAAAGAGGAAGGTTTGTAATTAATGATAGATACATTTATAATAAGCCGGGGCAGGTCGCCGAAATCGATTACGTTTATTCTAGTGATCAGGGTCGGATTTACCATATTCCAATTCCAAAATTATATAAAAAGCTCCATCGATTTGCTTGTTGCGAAAAATAGATAGATAGATAGATATTCTTTATTGCACAAAACCAAAATACAAGCATGATACAACAAGAACAGACAGTACAATAAGGCGGTAAAATGTGTAAGAATAAAAAGAACTCACCCATTTTTACACATTTTTCCAGCAAGCTCAGCCTAGAAACAAGTAGGGCCCCAAACCGTGACAGCCTCCGGCACCAAAGTGAAATAAATATTCAACTTACCTTTATTCTGAAACAACGAGCTAACAAATGCTTATAGCGGCGGCAATCGCTCACCATCAGGAGATCCGTCTGCTCTTCTGCCACCTATCACATAAAAAAAACATAGTTCTTTGCTATAAATTAATTTGGGTAACCCAAATAATTCCACAAAGGGTATCCTTTCATTTGGCTAAATTATGTCTCGCCTAAGTTTCATTTCGGAAATGAACCTTTAGCAACTGTACATTTTACACATACTCAATTCATTTTGTAAAATTATCACTTGGCAACCGTTTATTTGGTCAAGTTATATATGGAAAGTTATTTATATAGAAAATATTTTATAACGATAAATTCAATATTCCAAAAATTATTTCAAGATAGTATTTACATAAATAAATAAAAATTTCACAACATCGCATACTCGTACATTGATCTGACTCCGAGATAGGTAGCTCAAGCACCTATGTTACGGATATCAGAATCAACAGTGGGATTACAAATATATACATACAATACTTTTCTTTTGTATATACATAGAAAACACCCAGACCAATACAAACAGACATGTTCATGCACACAAATGTTTGTACTGTGCGGGGATCGAACCCGCAACCCTTGGACCAAAGGCAGCGTGCAGTACCACTGTTCCAAACGGGTCATAAACATAAATATGTATACATAACATACCATAGCTGGTATTGGGCAAGTTATTTAAGCGTTGACGCGCTGGTGCAAGAAAGGGTATCTATCTGTCTAACCAAGAGTTTCACGTCTTAGGAAATTATAAAAGGTTTTTAAACTTGGCATAACCCTGTATGAGTTTACAGTGTACAGTATGGGCTATCAAATCCTGCGGCTCATACCTGATGGCTGAAGGGTGTGCTCGCAGGGCGGGGGTCGCGGGTTCATTGATCGCGCCATTGTGCCGCTGCGCGTGCGCCGACAGCTGCCGGCCCTAGTCGTAGGGAAGCAGATGGCAGATTTTCGAAAATTGTTTTTTACGTAGAGAAAAAATGGCTCTGCTTGTTAAGAGCAAGTTTCAATGGACTGCGCTGTGAAGTTCAATCGGAATGCATGCATGTCGTAAATTAAATAATATCTGAGATTCAGAAATAATCTTCGAGATAATTTATTATGGCATCTTCTGCTTTTCATTTTAGGAACCAAGTAAATATGTTTTAAAAATAAATAAATAAAAATAGGTTTATTGCTTTCTCATCAAAAACAGGTAGGTTCATAGATATTTCCGTAACAATCACATTTATTAAGTAAACTAAAACTTATCTACCTTACATACCTACCTTTACGTTTTTAAAAATATTAACAAAAATCTAGGGAAAACAAAATGCAGTGGCTCAGCTAATGATGACATAGGTCAGCGCTGATTTTACTCGTAGAGAAGTTGGACTTTACAAATAGATTTTACTCAGTGTTGGAAAGTCATGATACTGACTGAACTCTTTCAGTGGCTTTGGTAAGTCACTGGAAGACTGCATAACATTTTTCTTTATTGGGTAGTTTAAATAACTACTAATTAACTTGTTAAATCAACTTATCAATACCTGATCTGTTGAAAAACACTTTTGGTCATTTTAATGAGAAAGAAAACGCAGGGTGATTTTAATTTAAATATCTTTTTACATTTACATTATTTGATTCTCCAATAACCTTACTTCGTTCGTTTGATCAGTTCATTAACCCTTCTAGCAGTGGGTAAAAGGCCAATTTTGCAGATCGATACCTGCCGCTGAGAGGCGTAACATCCCTCCCTCTCGCGGCGCTTGGGCAAGGGTGCGATCCGAGCGATCACCCTCTGATCTGAGCCTGAGGGCCTACGACGAAGCCAAATTTAAGATCAAATCTAAGGGTTTGATGCACTCCCTATCACGCGCGCTCTTTTATTTGAATGGGACAGGTATATTCTCGTTCGTTACGGGACGGTTTCGTTGTAGTGTAGGCCTCTGGATGTACGAACAGCCACACATCGGATAAATTTCTTCAAGCGACTCTCAACTTAACGTCAAAGACGTTTGGTTCAAGTCAATTGGAGTTTCACAGATTGAAGTAACCTGATGATGAGTGGATTTCAGTACAAAGGAAGAAAACATCGGACGAATGCGGATGCGGCGTTTTGTTATTTTATTATTTACCAGGTAAATAGGTAGGTATAGAACAAATAAATATAAACAAATATTTCACAACATCACATACATTGATCTGACTCCGAGATAGGTAGCTCAAGCACTTGTGTTACGGATATCAGAATCAACAGTGGGATTACAAATATATATTATACATATAATACTTTTCTTTTGTAAATACATACTTATAATACATAGAAAACACCCAGACCAATACAAACAGACATGTTCATGCACACAAATGTTAAATAGATCTTTGCAACTTAAAATGAGATGCCTTGTTAATGATAATTATTTATTTAAGTTCCCCGATATGGAATCGTGGTCTCTCATGTGGTCATAAAATTTACCTAGAAATCGATTTAACGTTCTTTAACCAACTTCGGAGCTCAAAAATTGTTTGAGTTTTTGAGGGTGTAGGATAGACGACTGGTGTTTAATTATCTACTGATAAAAGTAATGGGAAACTGCAGCCCTAGAATTATTAATGATGTCTGTGATTTGCTAACATATAACAGTCATCTACATAGTTACTCATATCTAAGCTATGTATTGTACCAAACTATGAATTTGGAGGCAGCAACGTAGCCGAATAATCATTGTTACTCCATACACGTTGTGTATACATCGGGTTTTTTTTCTCAAAACTATGGACTAAACATCCATATCAAAACTCACTATCAATAAGTTGTACCTTACCTTATTAAAAAGAGAACCCCAAAAGCATTATTTTGCGATCGATTAGCGTCTAATCCGTCCACCCCACTCCCGCGCAGTGTGTCCAGCACACGCTATGGGGTGCGAGCGACCCCCGTACGAAGGTTTAGTCCCTCCAGACGTACGGCGAATGCGGCGAACAACTGAAAGCGCGATGACGAGCATACTGGGCGGACACGCGTGATGAAAAGAGACAGAGGATGCCGTGGTCTGACTGTGTAAGGCCACCATAATAATGTGTGCTGGGTGCATCACCGTAACGGGATACCCATCATATTATTAATGTACTATACATTATAGCTAGTACAGGTATGATTGATTAGATGTGAAAAAAATGTTGAGGTAAAAACGGTTATTACAGTTCTGAAATCGTAAGTAAATTAATTCATTCATGAAACCTAGAAGTACCGGTATCTTTTTTTTTTCTCACAACATCTCATACGTTGACCTGATTCCCTACTAAGTAGCTTAAGCACTTGTGTTACAGATATCAGACAACAGAGGAACACAAATATATACTTAAATACATATATTACACCCAGACACCGAACAAACACATACATCGCCCTTTACTTTATTTTTTCTTTACTTTTTCTTTATTTTACTTGTCGTGGCTAAATAGATATATTATAATATATATTTTTTGTAATAGCATGTTTAACCAAAAATAATGTAAGAACTTTATTGTAAGTTTTTTTTTCGTTTTGGTGGTCTCCTAAGGCCAAACAGCAGACACAAAGACAATCAATGCCTCACGACTTAATGCTTAGTGTTGCTTTTGACGCTGTAAAATTGCAATGTAAGTAATAACATGAACTATTAAATGATAATAATGAAATAGTGTTCAACTTTCGTAGCAGATCTGCTACGTCGTAGCAAACATTACAGAACTGTTAGGTTCTACCACTTACATATATTATAATACTATTAATAAACAGTTAAATATTCAAGTAATAAATATTTATTCAGATAAATATTCATACTTATGTATGCTATTTTAGTACTTACGTAAATGCCACTCAAACTATCTCAGGACTCTATCTCAAATACATCGTAGCAAACACTAAAGTAGGCTCTACCAGGATGTTAAAATTGTAACTATTAAGTACATAATACAACTTTATACAGGTAAATACTAATATTTATGACATTTTAGTATTGGCGTGGCAGGCCCACCACAAGGTGGACCGACGATCTGGTGAAGGTCGCAATCAATTGGATGCGGGCGGCACAGAACCAATCTGTGTGAAGAACATTAGGGAAGGCCTATCCAGCAGTGGTAGTCTATTGGTGGAAATGATGATGAGTATATAAATGTGACTAACTGAGTGTCTCAGGGCTCTAGACATAGTACCTATCTAAATGCATGATCTCTATATTCTTCTTTTTCTTTGAGTGCCTCTTCAGTTCTGAAGGTTGGCCATCAGCTTTCCAAAATCCTCTCTGTTCGTTGCGAGACAAAACAGCCGTTCCACAGATGCGATGCCAGTCTACTCCCTTATATTGCGCAGCCACGATTTTGTCCTTCTTCCAACACGTCGCCTTCCCTCTATTTTACCCATCATGATCTCTATACATCGTAGCAAAGCCAACATGAACTACAGTATCCTTCGAATAGCAAACAGAGTAATATTCTCTATTTTTCATTAGTCAATGAAAATGTAACGAAAGCGACATCTAACATGACCTTTTAATGTAAAATACTGTGAGGAACTTTACATCGTATCGTCGAGCGTGCTCGCAAATATGTTACGGTATAATTTTTGCCAGATCCCGCAAGATGGCTCTGACGAACATTGTTTCATGGTTCCTAGTATTAACACCAGAGGGCGCTACTATGTTTTCAACTCTGAGGTTTTCAAAAGTTTTCAATATACAAGGCTCAGTGCAAAGGAAGCAAATTGTAAGGAGTAAGAATGTTACGACGATAAACCAGCCAGACGAAAATCAACCAGCTAGCGAGACATAATCTGCTAACCACTCCTATTATTTTATGCGTAGTTAAGTGTCCCAACTGTTGACCCTTATTACCTTTGAAATAAAAATCAACTTCGGCGTGCAATTGCGTAGATGCTAGTAGTAAAGTATCAGCCTATATACTGTCCCACTGCAGAGTAAATGCCTCAATCATAGAAATCAAGTCATCGCTACTATGATGGGATTAGGTTTAATCACCACGCTTGCCAAATGAGGATAGGTGATCACAAACTCGAGCTATGTTCGAAAAATTCGAAACATACTTTTTGCTCGACCCGGGAATCGAAACCACGACCACGAGATCACGGCCCGGTACTTAAGCCACCAGACCAACAGGTCGTTCTAATAAAAATCAACTTCGGTGTGCAATTGCGTATATGCTAGTGGGTACTTGCTAAAATATTGTAAATGTAACTGATGATTATAAATCTGACGTCACTAAGCTGTGTCATAGCTACCTTTAAGCAACGTTTAGATCTCGCCATACTACATTCAAATGCCTTAGCCCGAACCCACACACGTGGGCATGTACCGGTGACTGATTCAGATTAAAATAGTAATATAGTGATGGTGTCACCTTAATACATGCACGGTTCAGTCATTTGGCTAGAAAGGCAAGTTCTCGTCATCACGATGACGGAGCCTTTGTGAAATATGAAGCATCACACGTCATGTCGAACCTTATAGTATATTTATGACACAAATCGTTAGGAAAAATGATTTTCGTGGTGCACTCGAGGAAGCCGTTATGACAATGTATGACATTCCTAAAGAAATTATTTTTTCTATACATACTTAAATCTCTTAATATATTAATGATGTCTGGTATTTATTAATAAAAATAATGATGACATATTGCATTTGACCTCATTTCCGTATCTTTAGAATTACTGGTTTGTGTTAGTCATACCTAAATGACTAATTTCTTATTATAATGTAAAAAGGATAGTTTTTATAGTTTAATGTATCAAGTACCTAGGTATTCTGTATTTTACTTATAGTTAGAGTAGCCTATTTATGTTACTCAGGAACCATACTATTACTAGTGAAAAGATTATCCAAAACAACCAAAACCAAAAAGTTTCCTTTAAATAAACCTATTTAATACATTTACTTAGATAGGTAAGTACTAAATATAAATAAATATAAATATTTCACAACATCACACACATTGATCTGACTCCGAGATAGGTAGCTCAAGCACCTGTGTTACGGATATTAGAATCAACAGAGGGATTACAAATATAATACCACATAATACATATAATACTTTTCTTTTGTAAATACATACTTATAATACATATAAAACACCCAGACCAATACAAACAGAGATGTTCATGCACACAAATGTTTGTACTGTGCGGGGATCGAACCCGCCACCCTTAGACCAAAGGCAGCGTTCACTACCACTGTTCCAAACGGGTTGTCATAAAGTAGCAGGCAGTACTGGCATAGACTAATTATCTCTTGGTACTAGAATACAGCTGTGAAGGATAGAGGATATCCTGTATCGTTTTGTAATGAGTCTTCTAGAGTAGATAGTTCAGTTTGGACGCCTGATGTGTTGCACTGATGTGTTTCGCTGCGTGAGTGAGGGTACCAGAGGCTCAATCCGGGGAAGGGGGGATTAAAGGTTGGCAGCACACTTGTGACTCATGTCACGAGTGTCCATGGACGGCGGCAATCGCTTACCATCAAGTGATCCGTCTGCCACATATCACATAAAAATATATATAGTTTTATTTTTTATTATGGCTCTACCCGAAGATAATTCGCCAATGTCAAGTAACTTATTGAGAATAAGTAGGTAGACAACAGTCGAAGTCAGTCAAAGTCACTGCCACTCAATAAAACGCCGGTGACGTGGTGGTCACTCTAAAAGCAATCGCGGGTTTTTAAGACTCTATTAGGTCCAAGCAAGTTGTCACGAGACAACGCACTCAACACACAATAGCAGTGTTAAAAACGATACAATTTAACGATTCTTATTATTAGTATCACTTTGCGCACTTTACTGCACAAATAAACACCAAATTAGTACACTAAAAACCACTAGACACTAATTTAAAACCTTTGAATTGCATCAGCCCATACGGCTTGTTTTAGCCCGAATCTAACTTACCCACCGAATCATATAGGTATAAAGTTGTGATCTCAAACCACAAGAGACAAGTGACAGACAACACCATATGAGTGTCTTGAGGTTTAATCAAAAGCAATGGCCATTGAGTGTCTTGAGGTTTAATCAAAAGCAATGGCCATTTTAGGAAGCGGTTGACCTAAAGCTGCTCTAAAAGCGAGCCACTTTACATCTATTTGAACATTTTTAATTGAGTAGGTATTCAACATGCCAGTCATGACTGTAAATAATAAAAATAGAATCAATACGTGATTTAAAATAAATAAAGCGCAATGGATAAGAATTTGCGCTATCTTTCTAAACGGGAGATCAAAGGTTCCTAGCTGAAGCGCACTTTTCAATTTTTCAAACTATGTGCCTATGAATAACTAGCTCGCCAGTAAAAGAAAACAGTATGAGTAAACCTGGGCACTTTCTAGAAGAAATCCAAATGCGTCTGTAAAGTTTTCTAACACGCAGTGGGCTAGCGTGGTAAGTCTCATAGGTGTAGGGATGCCAGATCGCTTCCTATTGTAGGGAGCATAACCCGATCGATCCCCGGGTCAGGCCAAAATACTTCAATCTTTTCATTTTCAATTCTCGGTGTCAGCCCGAACTCTGGAAGCGGCCCTTAAACCCCTATCCCTCGGAAAGAACGTATCCATTAGTCCTAAACTGAATCTCTTTGGTCGTGTCACACTGATGTCCCAATGAAATAGGGGGGCTTACCCTCACTACTATGGTGCTCTTAAGCACACTAGCTAAAAGGATAGGAAAACGTCCTCCTAATAACATGAATACTACCAACTAAGTAATTAGTATTTACTTACTCCGCTGGCTCAGCCACCCAAATAGAGTCTTGGCCTCCGGAGCAAGAGATCGCCACTTCGGTTGTACTACTTCCTGCCTGGAACTCGTGCAGATCAGAGTCGACGACCACCAGTGATACCTGGGTCGCTTAACTGAGCGTCTGGCCACGGATCGGCCCTGGTATGCTTTTGTTTACGAGACGATCTTCGCCTAACCTGTCGAGATGACCAAGCTAGCGAAGATGGTACGCTTTGGTTTGGCCGATGATGTTCAATATCTTTAATCTCGGTATTTGTGCATCGTTGTCTGCCTTTATTGGGCCCAGAATTTTACGTAGAACTTTCTTTTCTGCCACATGGAGTGTCTGCTATTATTTTAAAGTTAGAGTTAAAGTATTTAGTATTCAGTAATCCCGTAATGTTCATGAGTAAGTATTTCGTAGCAGCTTGGCACCTACAAAATTACACATACATGCTAATTTACTATGATAACCACACACTACGATGTGTCAGGCGCAACTGTAATTATTGTAGCCACTCGCTATAGGTTGCCAAACTACGATCAAACCGCAAACAGCTCCCCTATTCACACAGGTAATTTTTCGTTCAAAGAATATACATAGAAAAGAAAATATCCTACACCTAAAATATGACCTACAAGATTACAAAATTATTAGGGGTCATCTCAACTAGATAGATCTAGATAGAGCCGCAGTCCTGATTCATTTTCAGTAGAAGCCAAAGTGTGTTAATTTCCGAAAAAAGTGAAGACAAAAGTTTGGAATAATAACCTTATATTTTTTTATTAATTACACAAGCAATAAACATTGGGTAGATAGTTATTAAAAAACAACTACGGTTTACTCTTAACTATTGAGTTTACCATATTATCTACTATTTTATAGATTCGTACATGGTATATCTATCTATAACAGAAATACAATCTACAAAAGGCTTAAAAAGTATTGGAAGATTATTGACAATGCGCGGGATTAGGTAATTAGCCATGCGCTCGTCGTACACATTGTTTGCGCCCGTTTTGAATAGCTTGTTTATTGCAATGCCTCGAGTGTATACAGGGTGAGCGATCGGGATTCTTAGAGATTCATCAAAAAAGTTTTATAAAAGTTTTATAATGTAGTTTGTAAAGTTTATTATTAATAGGGATCTCCAAAATCTCTTAATAACCTACTTTTTTCATTTTTTAATTAGTTCTCATCAGAAAGCACTTTATCAGAGTGACAGATAAGTATTATGTAAGTATTTATGGTATGGTAAAGCGATGGTAGCTCAGAGGATAAGAACACGCCTTCCACATAACGGTTCGTGGTTCAAATCCTAGAAGAAGACCACTCTGGAATTTTAAAATCTATGTGCATATTTCTACCATAAGTTTGACGGTGACGGAAAATATCGTGAGGAAACCTGAACGTCTCGGATAGTTTCCCAAAGTTGTGGATAACTACAATATTTGAGATAATGACTCGATCGAATGATGATAACGTGGGACCGCGATCCAGTTATTATGGTTCCCTTGTCTAAGGGTTGCAAAGGTCACCGAATCCTGAATCATGGTCCAAGTGTACCTAGGGCTCATAAGCGACAGATTAATTACACGCTAAGTTGAGGAGGATAGATAGGTATTATGGATATTTTTGAAGAAAAATAACGGGAAAAGATGATCTATCTTTTCTCGTTACTTTTCTTCAAAAATTGAATATTGAATGTTTTATATAAACAGATTGAATATTGGGATTATGGAGATTTTTGAGGAAAAATAACGGGAAAAGATGATCTATCTTTTCTCGTTACTTTTCTTCAAAAATTGAATATTGAATGTTTTATGTAAACAGATTGAATATTTGGATTATGGAGATTTTAGAGGAAAAATAACGGGAAAAGATGATCTATCTTTTCTCGTTACTTTTCTTCAAAAATTGAATATTGAATGTTTTATATAAACAGATTGAATATTGGGACCAGCCGTAGGCCAAGAAGCGTTGCAAAACATTATTAAAACACTTGACCAGACGAGGAAGAGCTTGCATGCCCACAAAAATAGAAATAGTTTGTCCAGAATTAGACTGGTCAACGCACGCTCTTAGTGTTCCGTTCCAAAAATGGTAGAACGGATTGCTTCAGTTATGGAGGAGATTAAAAAGGGAGACACATTCTAGGGAGATTCTAGATCACATCACAATAATTTATTCAAACATCAGCTCAAAAAATACTGCTAAATACACCAAAAACGAAACGATTTAAAACCTTCAAACCTTAGAATTTCAGAAGGCATCTTATTTAGATACATAAATATTTCACAACATCACATACATTAATCTGACTCCGAGATAATTAGCTCAAACACCTGTATACATACATATAGTCAGTGAGTGGTCATTTAGCTTTATATAGTATAGATAAGTACCTATCTATTGTAAATATATAACACAGTAAATATATAATAAACACCCAAACCAATACAAAAAGACATGTTAATGCACACAAATGTTTATACTGTGCAGGGATCGAACCCTCAACCCTTTGAATTAAAGGCAACGTTCACTACCACTGTTCCAAACAGGTCGTCAATACATAGGAACTCTTTATTGCACACAATTTTACAGAACTTAAATTTTATGGTCACTGGAAATACAATGTCGGGGGTCTTATCGCTAGTAACGATCTCTTCTCTCCTTTATTTATCTGTGCAAACTTAATGTGGACAAGTAATAAAGTCTCAATGGATGACCAATCTTAATAACCAGCCACATCTAGGGACGCAGTCAGAGACGTCATTTAAGCTAATGTTCATTAACTTTAACTTTAGTATCGGTATGCTAGTCTTTATGCATATCAAAATAACTGTCAATATATTTTCTTAAGTAGCCAACTAAGTTAATCAACGATTCTGAGTGTGGCAGTAAGTGTGTAACGTGCGAAACTGCTCAAACACAAATGCACCTCCTCAAATTCCTACCCAATTGATACAATACGAGAAAGATTGGAAAGGAGGTTGGATGTACAGTTGGCCACGATGTTAGAATTAGACTTAATGTGATCGGAACAAAACTTGGGCGCAGAACCAAAATGCTTCACAGGCACCAGGAAATATTTTAAACGAAAAAGCAAGAAACAATTTTGTTTTGACTGCCATGACACGTAGGTATGCATCCGAAGATGTGTCTAGAAGTTGTCTAGAAGTGTCTAGAATACCCTCATTGATTATTGCACACTAAAATAAAAAGTGCCACTTACGCCTTAGCCTATTTTTCTTTTTCCTAGAAAAACCCCGCAGAAGTTGGAGCGACTGAAATTATTTACTAGGTACTTATGAAACTAATTTCAATCGCTTCGAATCGCTAACCACCTGGTTTGTAGATTATTTTGATATGAGTCAGCGATTAGGTACACAGCACATGACCCTGAACTAGGTTGTACCCTGAAGGTCGTTCCGTGTTTATGCGTCGTCTGATGTGCGCTGATGGTCAGGTAAAAAGCTATGTGTGACCCATCTTATAATTTAAGAGCATAACATGATACCTATAATAGCACCTGATGGCATCTGAGTTTTTCAACACACCTTAACGATCATACAAACTTACTGTACTTGGTTTGTTGATAGCTTAGTGAATTCTAATAGCGTCTTAAAAACAAAAGGTTGGATGTACAGTTGGCCACGATGTTAGAATTAGACTTAATGTGATCGGAACAAAACTTGGTTTCTAAAGTTTTGGTATGACATCATCCAGTGTTACGCTGGGCGACGACGCGCCGGCGAGGTCGAGAGATGCGGGGTACTAACCAAGCCGCAGTCAGTTGTGTGCCGGCACTCCACCTGAACATACGTGGTCTTGGCCTTAAGAGATTAAGAGTGAAATAAGGCGAAAATCATGGCCAACGTCATGGGTAAGTAACTAATAATAATATACTAATAGTAATAATAGGAAAAGTTCAATGCTGCACCCATCCAATCAAATGTCAGTGGAGCAGGTTTTAATTCAGGTCTTAAATATCAAACTGCATTTACTAGATTTTTTAGAACTTACTAGAGCATCCTGATTTATATTTTTACGTTTTGGTATCCAAATGCGAGACAGTTTCAAAAGAGTGTGGGTTTTAGTTGAAAAACTTTTGATTGATCATGTCAGGTAGGTCCCGGCCGGCGAGCCACCGAATAACCGGCGTTTTAACTGGCTCGAGGCCAAAACTCGGGTGTGGTGGAGCCGCATAGTTTTCTTTGATTTGAAATCAATACATCTGTTTTTTATTTATTATGATAACGTTCTTAAATTAACTCTGACTGTAGGTTATCGTAAAGTTTTTGAGACAATTGCATAAATATGCCTCTTAACTTTTTAAATATAAGATAATTGGTACCAATTAGTCAAGATTTATTTACGCTCATGACAATGTTGTCTTTGATAAAATAAACATGACATCATTCATAGGTCCGTAGTTCTCACGTCCTGTTTCAAGGACACCAAGCCATATTATAGGTAGTGCCATCATGTAATCTACTGCGATTGTATGTATGCGATCGGTAACACTCAGTTCCCGCGAGTCCTCATTTCGTGTATCATCGCATAATGCTGCATAGATCGACGATTACGTCACTGCACAATCTTGGAGATTGGCTTTAATTGGGCAAGTGATGACACAGGGCTTCGGCTGTATCAACATGGCTCATGTTTATTTTCTCAATAATTTCATTGCCTCCATGTGGTTACTGTTAGTTAGGTAGTAGTAGTAGGTTAGGTGCTTATCGTCGCTGTTTATTTTTATTTTCGGTAGGTACCTAACAAAAACAGCTGTACCCAGCTCTCTTCTTAGTTTTCACCTCCATCATCATAATCTAATGAATGATATTTTATTACCGAAATTAAAATGTTTGCTTATAAGAGTAATGAGTACCTAAATACCTATCTCCTTAATCGTTTTCTAAGATTTACGTGCTATTGAATTAGTAGTTTTGTAGCTACCAACATCAACAAAGAAACTTAGTGTTTACTTACAACATTGGCACATAACAATATTTGCTAGTCTAACAAAGGTTTTCAAAATGTAGGACTTATTGATCCTGTTATTGCTAGCAAAGGTCACTACTTCAATGATTTGCTCCGATGACATCACCGGACCGAACCTAGGCGAGCGAGTTACAGCTCCATTTAACGAGGCAATGGCCATTGATCGATCTCTTTTCTTCGGTCTCAACAATAAACACATTACTAACGGCAATGTAAGGGGCACAGCGATAACAGTACGGGAGCTAGATTTGGTGTGGGGGTACCCAGTAGCTCGCATACCAACGCACCAGCCTATATTTAGACTTGCTGTTAAGAGACCTGCCTCGAATGGAAAGCGAATGTATACTTACAGCTATAAGAACCAAGGAAAGGCGACTCGAACCGAACGCCTACGGAATAATAATCCGTACCAGACCACTAAAAACAATTTACATTCGAATGACCACTCAGACATATTACTACAAACTAGTTATTCGATAATCGTCTAAAAACGAGACCTTTGTCGACCTTAGGCTTCAACTTAATAAAAACATCAATAAATAATAGCAGACTCAGAGAACATCACTACAAAATCGTTTATCTTCAAATTATCTTCTTGTAGCTAATAAAACCTAGCTCATTTATTTTTACCATTTGGCTGGCATCTTAGTGTTTAATAATTTATGATTTTCTTATTTGAACCCACCGTCTTAAGTTTAGCCAATTGAAGTCTACATCGTCAGAATTTATCCGACCAATTTAGAATCACGAGAAGAGATTTGACAATAAATCATTCAACCATCTTCAAAGTTGTGCGTTGTAACGAAGTTACAAGGCAATATCGGTTTCTCCTGAAACCAATCAATGCAGAAGTTCGGCAGCTCCTACCAACTATTTACAATTGTGATATATCTTTTCCTACAGATGTGCAGACTGAAGACAACCTCCAGTACCAGTTTTATCCGGTTTCATCCGGTTCGGTACAGTTTAAGGTCCGGGCTCAGAATGATGCCCATCTGGCGCTCACCATGGGACCCCAAGAGTCGGACCCCATGTACGAGGTACATTATTTCGCTTATCACTTCGGACTAAAATATAATAAAAGTAACGATCTTCGCTGTTTGTATAATTGTTTTCAAAAAAAATATTCGATTGTGATAACACGTGGATAATTCATAACATGCATAACGTTTTAAAGGTAATTATTAATGGATAAGAGAAGACATTTAATAATCTTACACACGATAAAGTAAATGATATCTCATGTGACAACAAAGTTGGTATCATGGTTTTCGGCAGTTTAATCACTTTTTATTTTTGACTGCCTCGTTGGCGCAATGGATAGTGGGTCGCACTTCAAAGCGACGGTTGCGCTTTGGGTGTCGGGTTCGATCCCCGGGTCGGGCCAAAATTTGTACTAGTGTTTTTCTGTTAAGAAATTCTCAGTGTTAGCCCGTAGTCTGGAAGTTGGCGGTCTTGTACCCCCGTGCCTCAAAAGCACGTTAAGCCGTTGGTCCTGCGCCTAATCCCTCTTCGGTCGTGTCACACACTGGTGTCCCATCGAAATAAGAGGGTGCGGGAATAGAGAGTGCACTTGTGTCTGCGCAAATACATGTGCATCTACATCAGCCATCAACGCAGGACATATTATAATATGTCCTGCATCGATGGCTGATCGCTGAGATTGACCGCCATGACCGAAATATCGGTTTGGAGGCCATTATTATTATGGTTATCCTTATATAGGTCTTATCCCTTAACACTCTCTTCCAGACAACATCGAGTATTCATGGATTAAAATAAATGGTTTAATAATTCCAGGTCTTCATTGGAGGCTGGGGCAACACCAAAAGCGTGATCAGGAGGAACAGAACCAAGCCCGACATGGTAGAGGTGGAAACTCCTGGAGTCCTGAACGGGGGAGAGTTCCGCGCCTTCTGGGTCCGCTGGGACGGCGGCGTCGTGTCCGCGGGGCGGGAGGGAGAGGTCATCCCCTTCATGTCCTGGACAGACCCTGAGCCCTTCCCTGTGGCTTTCGTCGGCGTCGCAACTGGATGGGGTGCCACGGGAACGTGGAAAATCGAAGGTATGGAATAACACTTCTAAATTAGCAAACAAGTTCCTATACTCATAGTTAAAGTTGTGCCCATAGAGTGAGGTTATAATAGTTGATATTTTAATATAGCAATCTTTTGCAATTTATTCTTAAGTAAATAACACTTACAAATTTAATCTCGTGTCCCGCCTGAACACGAGATGAAATTTTTGAGTGTGGTATTTACTTAAGGTAATAATACTCCAGATGTGCCTTTATACTAAATGTTGTATTTAGCTACTATAGCACTTATACTAACTAAAGTCGGCGTCACGTAAGAAGTCCCACGGAAAAACACGGAACTAAAATTTGTGATTCCTTCCACCTTATTATAAATCGCTATCTAAAGTGAATGCCGTACTAAAGCTAATAGTCAGCCCGTTCCAACACGCAATGTTAAATGGGGCTAGCACGAATTTAGGTTCCGAAACTATCCTTAGTTCGCTATTTATAATAAGAGAACTTGTGTCTATGAACGTTAAGCTCAAATTTGAATGTTGATAGCGACTCAAGCGCGCTTTTCGCCGGGACTTCTTTGGTAGCGGGGACTCTACTTGAAACGAGTTAAATGTACCTAAAACGTCTAATTTCAAAACTCCTTATTTGTCAAAATAACATCAATCTGCCTTATCTGACTACACTTTCGGGCCGTGCAAGTAAACAATTCAACAAAATGTACCCAACTACGGATCAAAATTATTTCTATGTTACCGGTGCAGATGGAGCCGAGTTCAATACTCCGGACAAGTTAGAGTATAAATTCGGCCCGGCTGCTGCAGGAAGCTTGGAATTTGAGTATCGCGGTCCTCACAATGCCCATATTTGTCTGACCGGTGGACCCGTCGAAGTCGACCCAATGTACGAATTCATACTCGGAGGCTGGGAGAACACTCAATCGGTCATTAGACACTGCAGACAGAAACCAGACAAGGTATCGTAAATGTCGTGCGTGCTCGCTGTTTGTAAAAATTCAAAATTTTGAAATGTAAAATTGTAAAAACTTCGTAGGTCACGGTACCGACGCCTGGACTTATGCATCCCAACGAGTTTAGGAAATTTTTGATCGAGTGGAGATGCGGCAGACTGCTCGTTCGCAACGGGACCTCAGGGGCCGTGCTCATGGAGTGGCAGGACCCGTCCCCGTTCCCCGTGACCCACTTCGGCGTGCGCACGGGCTACGGCGCGCGCGGCCACTGGCGCGTCTCTCACTTCGGCGCCCGCGCAGGCTCAGCCCAGCCCCGTTGAGTGTCAAACCAAAATTATTCTGCGGATTGAAAATGCTTTGTGTGTCAATTGCTTGCTGTGTTTGATCCACATTCTTCAAACCAATTTACACTGAAATACTAATCGAATCTATGATAGGTTCACGTTTAACATTAGGATGTCTATTTAATTCTAAAACCAAATAATAATACGGTATCTCGTAAAAAATCTTTGTCTTAGTTTCTTCATTATAATTAATTTGTTGCAAACACTGGACGACGAACGGAGTGGTCAAAACACTTGGTGAATAATGTTTTTGCGGTACGTTGGGTACATTTTGCATTACATCATCTTTACTCATCTGTTTCATGGATATTTGTTTCCTTATTATTATTATGCTAAAGTGGCCATCCATCCGTAAAATATAAATTATTTAACTCTCTTACACGTTATTGTATCGATACCTACCTTCCATTTGCGTATCTATTGTAATAGCTTTCGTTATACTATTTGAACTCTTTATTTCATCATTCTTCCTTATATTTTAATAATATGTAGTCGTTTCTAAAATATATGGCTTCTATTTCATTAGTACCTGATGTATGTACCTACGGAAATACAGACAGCCACACATCAAACTATGCAAAACTGTCGAATGTCTTCAATCAACACATTTTCTTCAATTATTAATTGGTAACCTGATGTGTGATTTTCTGTACATTGCGTATGTAAGTACCTACAATACTCTTATCATTTAAATATGTAAAACGATTTCTTTACCAGCATGGAATTAATGAATGAGTACCTTCTATTATTTTAGATTTTCATAAAACTAATCATACATAATTGTAATTAAATTATACTTAATTTATTTACTATCTACTTACATAATTTTTCTTTAATAAGAGACAAGTCATCATCACACCTACAATAAATTGACATTTACAGAATTACATCTAATAAGTATTTCTATTATTCCAGTGCCACCTTCGGCCCCAGCCGCGGCCCCGATGTTCGCGAACCCGCCCGGGTACAACGCCGTGGGCGGTGCCGGTGGCCCGGGCCAGTGGGTGGACGTGAGCGGCGGGCAGATCCCCCCCAGCGCCGTGGTCGGTGGCCAGGACTGCTCCGGGGAGCCGCTGTACGTGGCGCGGGCGCCGCATGAGGGAGCCGTCATCCCTGGCAAGCTGGTCCAGTCGCACGGGTGCGCGTACGTGCCTTGGGGCGGAGCGGAGCACGGCAAACCTGAATACCAGGTTCGTTTCTGCCACTTAATATTGTCGTAGGCTTAGATTAAATCAAATAATCTAAGCTCGTAAGAGTGAAAGCAACACCTTGCTTTTTATTGAATCAAAGCAAATATAGCAGCAAAGCAAATACTTTTAATAAGTCTAAGTACATACCTAGGCTACTTGCATCCTACTACTATGATTTACGATTAAGGAGGCTCAAAGTCACCCAGAAAGTAATGGAGAGGGCTATGCTCGGAGTCTCCCTGCGTGATCGTATCAGAAATGATGAGATCCGCAGGAGAACTAAGGTCACAGACATAGCCCAAAGGATTGTATGCCTCAAGTGGCAATGGGCAGGGCACATAGCGAGGAGAGCAGACGGCCGTTGTGGCGGAAAGTTTCCTCGAGTGGAGGCCTACGTACAGGAAGTCGCAGCCGTGACAGGCCCCCCACAAGGTGGATCGACGATCTAGTGAAGATTGCGGGAATCCATTGGATGCGGGCGGCACAGGACCGATCTGTGTGGAGAACATTGGGGGAGGCCTATGTCCAGCAGTGGACGTCTATTGGCTAAAATGATGATGATGATGACTATGATTTAAGTATACTGAAGTTAATATATTGGTGAATTTTTATAGAATAAATAACTCCGTACGTGGGTGTTTACCTACTCCATTAAAATTCGACCGACCTAGACAACGCCGTAAGGGAGAGATGACAGCTGATCAGATGCTGGACCTTATATCCATCAAAGGCCTTATAGTTGCTCATATCCAGTCGAAAAGAGAAGCGTAGATAGGATAAACTACTATTACAAAACAGAATCTACTCCGCCCGTGACGGACGGCCAACCAAGATAACGTAGTGATCTGTGATTATTGATTATTTATCTTTGACACAAGGTATTATAATAAAGCTGTGTACATACAGTGCAGGTAATGTAAAGATGTATATTATAGCACGATACATCTCGATACATCTTTCTATAGAAATCGTCAGGAGACCACACACGACAGCTATAATGTATATTTTTACGTCTTCGTATCTTAAGATACAGAGCTATACGAAATTATACATTTATATTTCGATACATCTCAGTAATTTTTCGTTAATTACTATACATCTCTTCTCTTCATAGGATGTTATAGTTGTTGTTTTCTTCCAATCCTTGAACCGCGACCCATTCACGTAAACTTGGCTCACTCAAGCAAAATTACGCGCGAAATTAATTTTCAATATAGAAATGTGAAAAGCATGTTTTTAATAATTTTATCGGCTTTGGAATCATTCTGTCTATAGATACAGCCAACAATGTCAAAGGCCAACTGACAGTGACCTCCGGCATCAATTGATCATGGTGTTGAGCGTTGTCATCGGCTTTCTACGATTAACAATACTTATCACACGTAAAATAATTTCAGGTGCTCGTCGGCGGTCCCAATAACTGGGTGGCAACGAGTGGCGCAAATCTTCCCCCCGGTGCCTTCCCCGGCGGACAGTCAGAGGAGGGCGAGACCCTGTATGTGGGCCGCGTGAGGCACGAGGGCAGTCTCACCACCGGCAAGGTGCAGCAGTCCCACGGCGTCTGCTACATCTCCTTCGCAGGCCAGGAGCTTGGCTTCCCCGACTACGAAGTGCTCGTGTCTTAAGTCTGCAGCTAGAGATGTCTTTAATGAGATATTTGTCCACTTATACAAATCTGATCAGTTACCTACTCAAAAATGTCAGACTGGAAAATGTTATTCGGTTTCCACACAAATCGCGGCTGACTCCTTAAATCTAGTCTAAAATTAAGAACTGATATCTACCTATTAAGTACAAGAAATCAGAGATCCTGTACCTTATCCCTTCGGCGCCCATGAAATTTGAAGACGTCTCAGTATAAATATAAGGAAATAATCTCACACGTCCAAAAAGCAACTAAAGTAGATCTGCCTTGACTGTATCTATTTACAAAGTGCCTGTTAAACGAGAATATAATCACGTGCTTACTTGCATAATATTATTTAGGTGCACAGCATAAATGTTGTTTTTAAGTTTAATATAATAGCATTTACATGTTATTTTAATATTATTATATTATTTTATTAAGAACTTCTTGTTTTAAAATGACGTAGTTATAAACCTATCCAACATATTCCCTGAAAGGGTTAAGGCCCATAACCTAAAGATCCAACTTATCCAACAAATTCCCCCAAATAATCTAAAGATCCCATGACACTATGTTAAGTGTATCTTGGACTTAAAAATAACTCCTTTTTAACTGACTTAAAAAAAGAGGTTCTCAATTCGACATGTCTATATATATATTTTTTTTATGTTTGTTCGCTGTTAGTTTTGCCATTTATGAACCGATTTAGATGATTCTTTTTAGTTGGAAAGTAGATAGTCCCGGATTGGTACCATGATCAGGATATTAGGATCTGATGATGGGACAATTAACATCGATCGGTGTCGCTAGTGGGGTATAACTTTCACCTTAACAAGGAAAAATAACAGGGTAGTAACACACGTTGTAAAGTTACGGGAATGTTCCGGAATATAAAAATATGAACTTGCAGAAACAAACATCACTAGATCCTATCATATCAGCTAAATAAAGTTTGTGCACTTACGTTCGGATATCATAGATTTAATAATGGCGTACTCATAATATTCTTAAGAACACTACTTCGCTAACTCTTCACAATTTAAGTCAAACTGTTAAAAGAAATTGAACGTATGAATGAATGATTTGTTCGGATTGTGGTTATTCAAGGTTACTGCGTCACGACACGGAGTCGTTACTTAAAAACTAAATGTGTATGTGTCGGGTCTTCCCCATCTTTAGTTGTAGCGACGGATAAGCGCGGAACGTCAACCAGATTGAGTTACGAGAATCATTCAAGTGTCGGCATTAAGTATCTAAACGGTTACGTTGCGTAATCAAAAATGGTTATCCCCATATAACCAAACAACGATTAAACTTAAATTTCAAATTAAATTTCAAACACACTCTATTAGGTCTTATTTATTGATACCAATTTAAACTGGAAGCAGCATATCACTAAAAACACCGTTAATTAAGCAGTTTTTATATGCATTAAAAGAAATAAAAAAAACCACAGACATACCGACACTGCGTTAACCACCTACAACGCCTACGCATACGCGTGGCTCAGTTACGGCGTCATGTTGTGGGGAAGTAGCACAAATGCGCCTAGTTTATTGACCGTGCAAAAAAAACTAATCCGAATTATAGCCAACATAGAAAGCACCGATAGTTGTAGACCATATTTTGCAAAATATAAATCCTGACCCTTCCCTTCATCTATATCTACGAAATGTGTAAATTTCTTCGCAAAATGCTTCAGAGATACTCCGAGCATAGCCCTTTCCATAGCTCTTTGAGCGACTTTGAACCGGTGGACTAGTCCAGCCGTGAGTGTCCACGTCTCGGCACCGTAAGTCATGACCGGAAGGACGCACTGGTCGAAGACTTAAGACTTTGAGGGATGGGTGACGAGAAGACTTGACGAAGTTTACCAAATGCTGCCCAGCCTAGCTGAATTCTTCTATTGGCTTCTCTCTCTTAGTTGTTTCTGCCTAATTGGAGTGCTTGTCCTAGATAGACATATTCCTGAACAACTTCGAAAGGTACTCCATTAACAGCGACCGGTCCCGGATCAACGAGCTCGTTGAACCTGACCTTGGTTTTATCCAAGTTCATCCGAAGACCGATGTGTTTGGAAGATTCAGCCAGGCTGCTCACCATCTCCTGTAGGTCTTGTAGGGTTTCCGCCAAGATGACGATGTCGTCTGCGAATCGTAGGTGTCACATGTACTCGCCATTAATATTGATTCCGCGCTCCTTCCAGTTTAGCGTTCCAAACATGTCCTGCAGCGCAGCGGAGAAAAGTTTCGGAGATATAACATCTCCTTGTCTCACACCACGTCGCAGCAGGACAGGCTCAGTTTGGCCATTTTGGATTACTACGGACATATTAGCAGCGTCATACAGACACCTCAACACCTCGATATATCGCCAATCGACTTGGAACCTTTGCAAGGCCTCTAGAACAGCCCAGGTCTCGACGGAGTCAAAAGCTTTTTCATAGTCCACAAACGCCATGCACAGGGGCTGGTTATACTCTTTGGTCTTCTGTATAACCTGCCTCACTGTGTGAATATGGTCTATGGTGCTATAACTCCGTCGGAATCTGGCCTGCTCTGCAGGTTGAGCTTCGTCAAGTCTTCGTGTAAGGCGATTCGAAATGACTCTTGAGAACAGCTTATAGACGTGACTCAGGAGAGAAATTGGTCGATAGTTCTTCAGTAAAGTTTTGTCGCCTTTCTTGAAGAACAATACGACCAAGCTCCGCTGCCACGCCCTAGGAGTTCTCCCGGAGAAAAGAACTGAGTTAATAATACGCCGAAGTTCCTTCAGCATCGGTTTGCCGGCTGCTTTCAGAAGCTCGGTTGTAACTCCGTCTTCTCCCGGGGCTTTTCCATTTTTAAGTTGCCCAAGAGCTGCGTCGATCTCCTCCAGGCTGATGTCGGGAAGATCCTCCGTCGCATGGCGGGTTAATGTGGCTCTTAAATCCTTCTCATCCGGCGTAGGGTGAGGTGAGTGCGACGCGTATAACTGGCTGTAGAAGGTGTAAACTTCCGAAAGAATCTCAGGCCTTGAAGTGACGACTTCTCCGTTTGTTTTGGTCACCTTCGACAGGTGGCTCCTTCCAAGCTGTTGTACGAAGACTTTGGACCCCCGGTTGTGCTCAATTGCTCTCTGTATTGAGAGTGTATTGGAACTTCGCGTCTTATTAGCTTGGAGATGGACTTATTCAGAGCCCGTTGTTCTGTCGAAGTGACTGATGGATCGTTCCGCCTCTTGTCCATTAGGTCCAGAGTCTCTTTCGAAAGTTTAGATCGCTTGCTCATTCGTCGCAACTCACAAAATTTTGCACCCTCGTCCCGAAGGATTTCCACCACTTGGTCGAGTTCTTCGTCGATATCCACGTCAATTATCGTTTCCAAAGCAGCGAACCGATATTTAAATGATAAAAATATTCAATAGAATTAAAGGAATCATTATTACAAACTAAAGCGATATGTAATGCAAATAAACTAATATACTTATTACAACAGAATAAATAGATATTACTTATAAACAGATAGATATATATACTTTATATATTACAGAACATATGGCTATGAAAACTCAATAATATTAAAAAACAATTTAATACATAATAATCTTTTGTTTTTGATCAATGGTGTTCCTCCTCTCCATTTTTTTTGTGCCCGACAGGGTTCACAGTGATCTATTGTGTATACCTATATTTAAGATCGTATAATGTACACTGTGAAATGCAAATAAAATATTGAGTATTGAAATTTGGATTAACGCCATAAGTAGCCGTTTTTGGCGGTAACTCAAATTTCGAGTACAAAAGTAGACCCAAAAGTAGCCCTACCCACCGAATCGTGTTTGAAGTTGAAGTCCGTCCTGCGAAGAATATAATACTCTCACGAGAGCCGTCCTGTGTCCTGTGTCAGAACTAGCATTAGTGTTGACATTTCCTTTAGAAAAATCGGTGTACAACGGCCTCCTGTCACTGTCACGAAAGTGTCTTTATCGTAGTCATCTGTAACATTATGTCACCGGAAAATATTTTCCGAAAATTGATTAACTCCTACCTAATAAATCCGGTAACATATAAATACGTAAAGAAAGCCGTGAGAACGGATTTTTGAACTAACGGAATTCCCATCCCATGTTATACCATAACCTATGGGGCTACCATACCCTATGACATAAATGGCTGTGGTGCTATCAATTTTTTCACGACTTTATTGACATATTATACAGGTTGAAAAAAAACCTGAAGGGAAACTATACTCTTTCAATTAAGTAGCGAAATTTATTCTGGAGGAACTAAACGGAGTTCCTTTCATTTATAATGGGGTTACCATGCTTTATGACGTAAGCGGCAGTGGCGCTATCATTTATGTTCACGACTTTATTAACAGAGAAAGTGGCCCAGGCAGGTAAAGTGGCCCCCTTCTATTTCTGGAAGAACCAATGAGAACTATCTGACTATATGACATATCGAAATAATTCATTGGTTGACGCCATATTGCCTCCGTAAACACCGGCCGGGTCAGTGCTTGTCTCCAGATTTTATGGTGCAATAATTATATTTTGTGGTAAGTATCCGATCTAAGGTGAGTGATTTAAAAAAATGTTAAAAGTTATGTCATCCTTTACATAAAAGACAATGCACTATTTAATCGATTTAGTGGATTAATTGAGCAATTCATTTCTTTTTTTTATATTAGAGGTGGCAGACGAGCAGACACCAGTGGAGTCACAAGTGCGCTGCCAACCTTTTCCCCTTCCCCCTCATTGGGCCTCCGGTAACCTCACTCACACGGCGAAACACAGCGGAGGCCCTGCTTCACGCCGGTCTTCTGTGAGGCAGTGGTATCACTCCGGTCAAGCCGGCCCATTCATGCCTAAGCGTGGCTCTCCCACATTTAAAATTTCGCTGCAAAGTAGATCAATATAACCTCATTTGTCTTTTTTTTTTCACCGCATGCTAAATCGGGTAAAATGGCCCACCAATAGGTAAGGTAAAGTGGCCCACCAGGTCACTTTATCTTTTTGGCGTATTTTTCTGCTAACAAATATTGTTTTGTGTTATTTTAGGTATGCCAAATAAATATACTCGGACGTCACCGCAGCAGATATGGTGTGCAGAGGCAATTGATAAAGCTATAGAAGCTGTAGGTAAAGGTGAAATGGGTTTCTTGAAAGCAAGCAAAACTTTCAGTGTTCCTCGAAAAACGCTCAAACGGCGCGTACACGGAAACACAGAACTTGATCGCGGATTAGCAGTGTAGATAGGTATAACGAATCATCAAGAACCAAGGGCCGCCACTTCGCAGGTATACAACCTCTTATCCCACGGAGACCATGGTACTTTAAATATAAAATTATGAGAAAGTCAACAATCTCCACCGTTTGTCGCTTGCGAATTGGACACTCCTGTACACCGGTGTACTTAAATAAAATTCGAGTAAAAGACTCATCTCTCTGCTAATGTGGACTAGGTATTTATAATATTAGACTATAATAATATTATCCAATACTCAGAATCTCCCAACTAATACTCGCTTTCAGCGCGCTAACAGTCGTTCCGTTTTGACGTGAGCGCGTCCATAAACGATTTCTTGACGTCATTATCGGCGCCATCTTGCAATAGGGTATATACTAAGTTATAGGTCAATATGTGCCAATGGCAAAAATTCTCAATTTAAAATATAACGTCTAGCCGGTTTTATGGTCACTCAAAGATTCATGGGCAAGTCCATTTTAAAACTATGAAATTATTAAAAAATAATTATACCATTGAATAACCCATACAATTTGCACCAATTATTATAATAGAACCATTGACATAAACGAAACATTTGATATAGCTACCATACAACATTCAAATGAAATGCATACAAAATACTTAAGTGTGACGTCACATCTAAGTACCCATTTGTATGGAGCGTTTTGGGTTTGCCCAAAATAATGTGATTTTAAAGATGTGGTATCTCCTTTGAGTATATAGCCCCCTGGAGATGCCATAACGTTAACGCTTTTAACAATATTTTTCGCCATTTTTAGCGGGGGGCGAGGTAAACACGTACAGCACACCACCAAAAATTGAATAACTCACAGACACAATACACCTACACAAACAAAGTTTTCACGTACCTAACTACGCAGCATCCATACGAACAAAATAGTGATGGGACACAAAGAATGAGTGAAATCAGTTTAGTGAATGAACTGAACTATCTTGTATTATAAATTCCGGAGTAAAGTCTTCCGAACAGATAACACTTGTACGTGAGGGTGTCCAAGAATAATTTTCTTTATTACAACATTTTCTCCATATCTCCTATATCTTTTGATCTTTTGGAAATCTAAAAGGACATACACTTATATTAAATAAATAATAGTATATAGTATAGTAAGGATAACACATACACTCATAGCCAAGGACTTATTCCTCCAAATATTTTATAGCCAACAATTATTTTCATTTTCAGACTAAAAAGAAAGGAAAGTATTTTTTCTAATTCATCTTACAAGTTTTACATATAGCATACGTCTCTTCTATTTTATTCAAAATTATAATTAAAAAAACGGATTATGCAACTAACTGCAGTGAGTGAATGATTTATTCAAACGTCGAGTCGCTTTTTTGACTTTGTGACATCACTAGGACTGATTCGCCCATAGAGTATTAATATAAAAAGGACATGAAGGTGCATGTATGGAAAGTGCTGCCCATTGCGACTGGTAGAGGAACTACAAAGTACTGTAGATACATAGCTATATGGGTATGTATAGCTACATATTTAGATACTTATCTAAGTATGTTTTAAGGATAGTACTTTACACATAAATATAAACAAATTTCTCTGGGAAACATTATTGTTATGGCGAAATAAGTATAAAATATAAAAAAATCATCAATCAGCACCGGCACCCAAGCAGCAAATATGAATTGGTACCCCTTGTGCATCTAAAAGTAGTTAAGAAATATTATTAAGTTTATATTAAAAAGGGTGTCTGTAAGTTTATTTATTTATTAAAATAAAATAAAATAGTTTATTGAACAACTTTAGTAAATGACAAAACGGGTTACAATACATACATTTTGTTCTTAATATTATATTTAAAGTTGTGAAAATCAATAGCTGAACAAATAAACATGATAATACACATGATGAATTAACTTTATACTTGTTTTGTCACATTCCTTTCTTGTGATGTACCTATTTTTTTATTATATAGTTTTAACCTATCTATTTGTGTATTGTAATTTGGGATTAGGCTATGTATGCTTCCTCTAACTAATGTGTATTCTCATGTAAGTGACAAGACGTATATCTATGTGAGAAATAAAGAGCTATTATTTAAACTGAATAGGTTTTCAAATAGTAACTATGTTCACGTGAGATAAGAAACGATTCATCAAATACAATTCTTTTCATGAGTGCGTAAAACTTTAATTTCAACCAATTCTGCGAGTTAATACCAAATATAATTTTCCATAGAAATGGTCTAAAAGCTCATATCATCTTTAGAAAAAATCTAGAAATATGTTTGTTTTGAAGTGAAATGAATGCCTGATGATAAATAAAAAATTACGTTCTTACCCAAATAATCACAGCCAAAAATGCAAAATCTCCTCCGAGTTACGCTTATATTGAGTAGAAAACAATCAATGAAAACAATAACAAAACTCAACAAAGAATAACAAGGAATAACAGTACATAACAAAAATAATAGAAATCAATAACAAAAACTGAGATAACCTCGCATGTCACATCTACATCCGTAAGCCAGAGTTGATAGGTAATGAATGTCACAGATTAGTATATTAGTAGCTAGCTATGAATGTGGAGGATGACACGAGATTCTGACAGAAATAAGATGGCTTATGTAAACGAGTGACATTCTAAGTGTGCCCCCCCCCCCCCCCTGGATTTTCTTCCGCACCACTGTATTCATGTTTACTTTTTTCTGTCGTTTACGTATCTTAACAGTTATTTAATTAAATTAAAATTCTTTTTAAATACACATTTAATAATTCATAAAAATACTTACATACCTATGATACGAATTGCGCTCTTGTTGTGAATTTGAGCTGTCATATCGCCTTTTACACGAGAATACTGCAAAATTAACCATTTTTCAAGAGAAACGTCACGCGACAGGGATCGATGCAAAATGGCGGTGTAGTAGCGGCTTCAAGTATGTAGTTTTATTTGACGTTGTCGACCAGTTGACCAATGTACTTTGCCGAACCCTTTCGGCAAAGTACATTGGTCGCCTGGGTCGCTCGTGTATGGCATCTCCAAAGGATATCTCAGGTAGTTTAAATGAGAATCAAGTGATTCTTTCAACGATGTTTCTATCATTGAGAGGTCTTTTGATTGCAAAAATAAAAAAAAATTGTCATACCGTATTACAGTGCTCAGGCTTAGTCATTGTCAGGCTCAGAGGCAATATTACTGTAAGGGCTGTCAAAAGTGTCATTTCAAAATGTATTGTTTGTTGTGTTATTACCTCAAATAAACGTTTATCTTTTATTACTTAAGTACCTAATAGATGTGACAGACAAAAATATCACGAACACGAGAATTGGGCTCCAGCGCTCGGAGCGTATCTCGGAACGCGGCCTCAATCTGACACTTTTCCGGTATACAATACTACTCTTTGCTGACACTTATCTGACATTAAAAAATGACAAAATTGCCTAAAACTTGAGTGTTTATATTAAAATAATAAATCGTACATATTGCTATATGTAATTCAGTGCCCTAATATTTATCTAAAAATATTATTCAATATTTTATACTATGGGAGACATAATTGGTATGTTTACGTACAACTTCGAAATAATATGCTACCTTTTAATTTAGTATATAGTAGGTAGCTAATGTTAAAAAACATTGAATAATAATGCATTTTTGTAGTACCACTTAAAAGCTAAAGTAATATTAAAGAGGTACGCTGAATTGTTCTGTATCACGACAAATTTTTTTTTGTAATTGTTGCACAATATTATCCTAACCTATCTTATACCTATGACTATTTTTTTTTTCAATTTTAAGAACTCACGACATCTTCAAGTCACAAGAACATCTTCTATAAATTAACCTCAAGTGGTATAATGTTCGAAGTGAAGGGTACCATGAATGCTGCCATAGGCTTAGCAAATAGACCTGGATCATATTGTGATGTGTGGGTATGTATTAATAATCTGGCAATCAATCAAAAAAAAATATTTGCAAGAATACAGTTATTACACACATAGGTCTTAAATTAGAATATAAGATTTCTTTACTAGGAAGTTTAGCCATCAAATGTGCTCGATAATTAGTCCATGCTACTACTATATTATTAGCAACACCCCGTTTGAAAGAGTAGTAGTGAATGCTGACTCTAGTGCAAGGCTTGCGGGTTCTATCCCCGCACAGTACAAACATTTGTGGGCATGAACACATCTGTTTGTATTGGTCTGGAAAAGTATTAAATGTATATATTTGTAATCGCGCTGTTGTTTCTGATATCCGTAAAACAGGTGCTTGAGCTACCTATCTTGGAGTCAGATCAATGGTGATGTGAAATAAGTATTTATTATTTATTTAGTAACACTTGATTTTTTACATCGTTACCAATTCACTTTACTCATGGTTTTGAATTGGGTAATTCAGTTCACATTAAATATTTTCAGGTCATCATTGGAAGTAATAATCAAATATCTATAAGAAAAGAGCAAGGTGGAGGGAAAACTTGTAGGATACAAAACTCAATAACTGCTACTGCATATAGACGCTATTGGCTCTCTTGGAGGAATGGGTGCATACAACTTGGCTATGGCTCTGAACGGAATCCACTCATTTCTTATCCAAATGACATTCTTTTAAGTTATATAACATTCTCAGCAAGTGTGGCCAATTTTCACCATGCGCACAGGCAGGCAATAAATCTTGTACATTGGCGAGTTGAGTGTAAGTAATCATTCTACAGAATAAATAAGTAGTAATCAGGAATTAATACAGTATATTTAAAATTACAGTCAATTTGAACCAGTAGTTTAAGTTAACATAAGTTTCTGAATTTTGTTTCTCACTCACTGACTCACCAATCATCATAAGTCCAAGGCACTTCTAGCAGACATAGAAGTTTCAAATTTAGAATACAAATAAAATTAGTGTTGAATCATGGGAAAACTTATTTTTTTCTGTAATTTTGGTCGTTTTCTAAATACACCAACTGCATGAATAACTTTGTAATCTCATATAAATGTATACGATTACAAAGTTACGTTAGCAGTTAAAGGTGAAGGTACCGGAAAGAAAAAAAATAGGTGAACTACAAAAAGAATTGATATCCCATAAAAAACAAAACTTGTCAAAAAATCCAAGTCTCAGTTGTTCTACTGCGAAAAAGTGTGAGATCTATGTTACCAAGTTGGTTATTAACTTGGCAATCGGTTGTGTTTTCATGCAATGGCCAAGTCAAATATTCAATAACCGATTGCCAAGTTAATAACCGACTTGGTAACAAAGACCTCATACCTTTTCACAGGACAACCACTGAGACTAGGATTTTTTGACAAGTTTTGTTTCCCATAAGGATTAAAGTTAACTTGCACAAGATTCAAACTAACACCAAAGTAGAGGACCTGGAAACTGTACTAACATTATTAACCATTATTCCAGTACCACCTATATTGGAAAAGCCAAAAATAAAGTCAGTCACGGGCGGAGAACTGCAGTGGCTCCATGTTGATAATCAGCTGCCTGACAATGCTCTCATTGGGGGGTTCGAGAATGAAACCCTGTACATAATCAGAGCTGCCCACCAAGGCTCCCTAACTCCTGGCAAGTTTGTGCCTTCCCAGGGTACAGCCTACATCTCATGGGGAGGCAACGAACATGAAAAAGGAGACTTTGATGTAATAAGTAGTTTCTTAATTTTTTCATCCTAATTAATTTAGTAATAACTTAAGTAGATATAAGATTATTTATTTATTTTAAATTAAGAAATTAGAAGAAAGAGTGTATCAAGAAGTATCCATCAACTAATTTACATTATTATTTTAGGTTCTTTGTGGATTTGATTGTACATGGGTACCAACATCAGAAGACAGAATACCAGTGGGTGCAGTTGAAGCGGGCTATTCAGAGGATGCAAGGGGGGATAAATTATACGTAGGTCGCGCCACCTATTGCGGCAATTTGATTCCCGGCAAAGTTCAACCTTCTCATAAAATCTGTTACATTCCTTATGACGGCAGAGAAATAGGCATGAAGAAGTATGAGATACTTGTGTGTCAAGACACAAACAGTAGGTGTGCTAACAGGCTGTTCATAGACCGCATCCCTGTCGCTAATCCACCTGATTCGGATGAGGATGACCACCATGATTTTGATAATTATAATGATGATATAAGTGATCATGATGATGATGATATATTATTTGATCATGTGTTATAGTTACACATTATAACGAATTTGTATTTGAAATGGATAGATTAGCAGCTGTATAACAGTTGCAATAAAATAAAAATATTTTATTTGAAGTTGTAATCTTATTTTACTAAAATTTATTCATGCTGCAATGAGTTGGAAAACACGTCGTAATGTAATATTCCAAATACCTACTTGATAAAAATGTATGTGAATAAAAAATATAATGGCTTACTATATTATATTTTATATTCACATTAAGGAACCAATTTTATTTATTTATAATTTCTTTAAGAGTCCTGCGGAGGTCAGTTCAAATTCAATTCGAGGCCAGCTTCGCCGTTCCTCTGACATCTCGCTATCTCCTGTTTGAAATTAGTAAGACAATTTGCATTAGCGAAAACCAAAAACCTTGTATAACTACATATAATACAATCTGTGTCTCTGTTAAATTATTTACTTAATGATTAATAGCGTTTTTAATATAAAACAAATAGGTAGAAAATAGATTACGCAAAAACTAGTCCGTAAAGCACTTCTCTCCCGCGACATCCATAAGTCCAGTGGCCCTGACGGAATCCCCCTGTCGTCCTCAAGATTACGTAGAATACGGCTTCCGTCGTGGTCGGTCGGCTGGTGATCTCCTCGTATACTCGACCCATAGATGGGCTGAGACTATTGAGAGCAAGGGGGAGGGCCTGGCAGTAAGCGTGGACATTGCGAAGGCCTTCGATCGGGTTTGGCATAGAGCTCTTCTTTCAAAACGTCCATCTTATGGGTTGCCTGCGAAACTTTGCGAATGGGTACACAGTTTTCTCACGGTTCGTAGCATCAAGGTCGTAGTTGACGGCACATGCTCTGACCTGAAACGGCTGAAACCCGTGAATGCTGGTGTTCCCCAAGGCTGTATGCTATCCCCAACTCTGTTTCTCCTTCATATCAATGACATGCTACATACCAGTGGCATTCATTGTTATTGACAGTACGGGAGATGCCTCATATTCCGGCCACGCAAATATTTCTCGGGCCCACGTCGACGAGTGTCGGAAAAAACTTGTGTCCGATATTGAGGATACTCTAGATCATGTTTCAAGCTGGGGTAACATGAATCTAGTTGAATTTCTCTCGTTTACTGCGAATAAAACCGTGTTTGTCTCATCTCCTCACTTCCAGGATACTCACCTTAACGCCAAACCGAGCATTGGGATTCTTGGTGTCGATATATCGAGTGACGTTCAATTTGGCGGAAAAGGCTAAATTAGCCTCAAAGAAGTGTCCTCGGTAGAGCAAGGTGGTATTTTACGCCAACCCACTGCCTTCAGCTCTATAAGGCACAAGTTCAGCCTCACATGGAGTAGGTACTGCTCCCATCTCTGGGCCGGAGCACCCCAATATCAGCTCCGCCCTTTTGACCGCGTTCAACGTCTTGAAACTCGAATAGTCGACGACGAGAATCTCACTGATTGCTTACTCTCTGGCCCTGCGGAGAGAAGTCGATTCTCTTTGTGTCTTTTACCGCCTTTACCATGGTGAGTGTTCCGAGGAGTTGTTTGAGTTAATACCCGCTGCTGAATTTCACCACCGTAGGTACTACACGACGTAAACTAGGATTCCACCCGTACCATCTGGATGGGTGGAGGTCCACCACAGTGCGCTTTAAACGTCATTTTTTGCCACGCACCTCCTCACTGTGGAATCAACTTCCTGCAGCGGTATTTCCGAACGGGTACGACATTGAGATCTTCAAGACTATACCTTCCTAAAAGGCCGGCAACGCATCTCCACTCCCCCTGGTGTGGCTGGTGTCCATGGGTGGCGGTGATTGCTTACCATCAGGTGACTCGCTTGCTCGTTTGCCTCCTTTTCTCATAAAAAAAAGATCCATCTTCCTTAATCCGATAAACAAATTCTCAAATTGCTAATTATTTTGGTATTACGTTACGCATAGGAAATGCGTTGTTCGCCGGCCTCTTATGAGACCTTTTTTGAAAGATCTTCATTCCGGTATATTTATAACAAAGTATATTTATATTGTCATTATCAGTGGCAGGTAAATACCTGACTATTAATCACAGTATAAGCAAAGAGTAGTATTATATATTATATATATTTGAATTAACCGTTTTCTAGTAGGTATTTATTAACTTCCTAGTCAGTAAGGCTATAAGTCTATCACATATCACGTATATGTGTACTCACATATTTTACTCGACGTTTCGGCTACGTTACAGTCCGCTCGTAGTCCGCTCGTGACCACACGGCTGCTGTAACGTAGCCGAAACGTCGAGTAAAATATGTGAGTACACAATGTTGTATCACATAATAATTATCGTGTTAATTCCCGTCTTGATTAATTATAGGTATGCAGATTATTATTTTACTGTAGGTACAGTCCAGATTATTATTACCTTACTCTATGCCTACAGTTTAGTATATAGGTCATAGAGTAAGATAATAATTGAGGTACGATAGCCAACTAAGTATAGCTAGGAAAAGGTATTCATTAGGTATCTACCACTACGCGGACTTTTACCTACACTACAGCAACCCAAAATGTATCCATTCCTCTTAGACCAAAAATCTGTTTCTTTTTTGAAACGCCGATTTACCTACCCCGTGAAGTTAGTATGTTGTTTGCCTACCACACTTTGAATAGGGAATCTACTCAAAGCTACCACACGAATATCGTTTCTAATGGCACAATCCAGAGTATTACTAGCTTATCTACTCTATGGGCACTTAGCTTTTAAGATATTTCCTCTGTAAATGTCCATGTTAAGTGTCGAATAAATGATTTCTTATCTTATCTTATCTTATCTATGTGCACAATCTATACTAATCTTTGAGAATGATAAATGAACCGCTTTCGACCCGCTACTTCGACAATAAGCGCTGGCCGCTTTCTACGGATTTTATTTTTAAAATAAAAAGAAGAAACATGCATCTTCTGTCATTCTACGTCAATCCGAAAAATGCAATCTCGACGAAATAGCCGATCAAAGATTTACCGAATCTATTAATTTTGCTTTGCACAAGGACTGTTCATATATTCGACGTGTAATAGTGCAACATGGCTTCGCCGCCATCGGGGACCGCCTCGGAGTTCGCTCCGAGCGAACTCCCAGTCTCCGAGACAGGTAAATTACAAAATAACAACCTACAAACGGCGTCAGGTCGAGTAAAATATAGCACTTGAGTCTCTGACAGATAAATACGGTCCAAAGTCCAACAAGGGTAGGTACCCTTGGAAATCCAAGGGTAGGACTTAGGTAACTCCTTTGAATATGATCAAAGGGTCAACTCCTCGTGACGCCGTGCGTACCTACTTTACGGGTACTTACCTATATCCTACATTCGAACTGTAGCCTAGAAATGTGGACATTATCATTTTCCACACTTCTCTCCCCAGGAGAGAGCACTGCACTACTACTATACCTACCTACGCTGTACACCTACTAAGTATGTCCTTACACTCATCAAGGCATGATCTCGATGGTAGAAAATCTGATCCGGCCGGAGTGGGATCGATAGTGGCTTAGCAAGGCGTTCGCGACGTGGGAACATCGCGCACGGCCTCGCACTCACGGGGGCCTCGCGAGTGATCGTGACCCTACTAAATTTTTGGCTTGCGAGGCCCCTCCGAGAGCGACGTGGCTATACTATTATATAAAGTCGATCCAGCGAGTCGGAGATCGGCCTCGCGCTCTCTTCCCTTCAGTATGGCCTTACACTACAAACCTCTTCATCGAGTCCTCGTTTCACGTTCGTTGCTTACCACAAAAGAAGACTAGGTAGGTATCTTTAGGTACCTATACATGATCGCTACCAATTTGGGTCCTCTACATACTTACTTAGGCCTACTGCCTCGAGCACGTAGCCCTAGGTAGGTACAGCCCTACAGTAAGTAGATAAATATGTCGCATCCAATACAGTCGGCACCGGAGTAAGCAAGGCGTGACGAGCCATCATAATACCTAGCTGTGCTGGCATTATACAGAGTACTTAAATTACACTCTCATTTTAGGTACAGCGACGCCCGGCGTCGTCAGCGGCGGCGGGAAGTCGTTTCCTCCTTACCCCCCGTACGCGACGGTGCCGGCACCACCCTCGGTGGCTGACACCATCATCGCCGGCAGGGACATGCGGCTGCTGCATAAGTCCTTGCCAAGACAAGTGGTGCGACCCCCGCCGAAGCCTGCCAAACCAAAGTAAATATTTTCACTTGTAAAATTACTTATAAATGATTGGAGTCCTTTGCGGCATATGTGAAATAAGAAAACGCTTGAGCTTACGTACGTACCCTACTCGTCTTCGCGTGTCCAGCAGACTGCTGACTAGGGGGAGATGCGGGAGGTTATTAAATCTAGCTACGTAATGGACTATAGCTAATCATCCAGTTAGTCTGGGCTAAGGGTTGCAAAAATCAGACCGCAGTCGCTTCATTGTAATTACTGTGCAGACTTCCCAAATCCAGGATTGGGTACAAGCGTACCTTGGACTCAAGTGACAGTTTTGGTCGCAACTGCGAGAGACTAGGATTATGATGCGGAGATTGTATGATGGCTTTAAGAAAAATCCATTTACAGAGGTCCAAAGGCAACAGACGTGAAATTGAAGCGGCGGGCGATGCGTGCGCACGCGCGGTGCCTTCGGCGGCACGGCGCCGTGCTCACAGACCGCCTGGAGCGCATGGCGAAGCCTCCGCGGCGCAACATTATCGGTCTGTGGAGGGAGCACGCTGCCCACTTGCCACCGGAAACGGTGAGATACCAGCTTATTCGCGCGTACTCCAAAGAAGCGGCATTGTGCCGTGATTTCTCGCAGGAGAGATACAAATAATAATAAAATAAAAAAAAAATCTCAACAAGAATAATAATAAGTTTTATTTCGGTCAAAATCCATACAGAGTGGGTTTACTAAGCAGGACATCCGTTCAAGTGTGTATCTTCTTATTTCCTATCAAAACGGTGATATGACTGTGAGGTGGTACCACGTAGATGTAACATTTAAAGATCGCATTCTTGTCGCAAGACCCGGTGGAAGAGCCCGGTGGCAAGCACATAGGTAGATAGGTAAGTAAGTAGGTAGGTAGATACACCCCTGACCCCTTTGCTTAGATAACCAATCTAAGCAAATAACAGCATTACATATAAAACTCTTTGCAGATTGCTCGATTACGTTCTATGCTAGATGCAGACGAACCATTCAAGCCAGACCAGGCGTACGAATATTTCGTTAACCTGCGGAAGACTAAAAAGAAAAACACTACAACGTAAGCCTTACATATATCCTAACCACACGTTCTAATACATAGGGACAAGTTGTAATCCGATAAAAAGCACGACCCCACATGGAGTACTGCTCCCATCTTTGGGCAGGCGCCCCTAAATATCAGCTTGACCCATTTGACGCCTTGCGAGACGAGCTGTCCGGATTGTCGGGGATCCCGATATCAGGGACAAATTGGAGTCGTTGGAGTCGCGAAGAGATTTTGGCTCTCTTTGCCTCTTCTATAGGCTCTTCCATGGAGAGTGCTCTTTGGAGCTGTTTAATATCATACCAGGGTCACCATTCTACAATCGCACGACTAGACGCCGCGGCAAACTTCACCAATACTACCTGGAACCAATCCCTTCCAGAACTCTTCGTTTCCAGCGCTCCTTTTTTCCGCGCTCGTGCAAACTCTGGAATGACCTTCCAGCCGCGGTGTTCCCTGATCGCTATGACATGTCCTTTTTTAAACGAGGTTTGAAAAGAGTTCTTCTCTCACGGTAGGCAGCGGCATGATTGTGCTCCGGCATTGTTGATGTCTATGAGCGGCGGTTACCGTTTACCATCAGATGGGTCGCAAGCTCGTCTACCTACTATAAGCAATAAAAAAAAAAAAAAAAGCGGTACCATTTATTGTTTTTAATTTCAAGAGGCAAGCCCAAAGATCGGGTGTTTTGTTTCATGTTTAGAAAAGGGGAATACTTATAAATCGACGAGCCAGGTCCCTCTGACTTTCATCCCTTTTCTAGCTAGGGTACCTCATCTGAGACCTCGTCTGTTTGAGTTGGTGAAAGATACGTATCTTTATTTAATATAATAAGTACCATACGTATCGCTTTGGATTGAATAGGCTAAATTGAATTATATCTGAAATTATTCCAACCATCGACAATATTAGTGAGTAGTAATTTAGGAGAGCATAGGATAGGGGAGGAAAGAAAAGTCGACCCACAGGGTCGACGTGCTCCATGGAAATCCACAAAAACACTAAGTGCTAAAAAACTTCATTTTCTGTAGCGCCTAGTTCCAAGATAGGTACAAACAACTCTCACCATCTCAAAAAGTTCAATTCCGAAGTCAGTTAGAATGTAAAGCCGGCATCTAAAAAGCTCGGTGTGCTGAATAGAGCAAAACTGTGTAACAAGTTCGCCCCCATATGGAGTACTGCGCCCATCTTTGGGCAGAAGCACCTGCGCAATAGCTTGCGCCCTTTGACTCGGTTCAAAGATGTATGTAGCGAATGTAGGTCTTCTGGAGTTGCAGACGTCCATAGGTTGCGGTAATCGCTTAGGCGAGCTGCACGCTTTTTTGCCACCGACGTAGTATAAATATGTCACCCCTAAATATTTCCGTTAATATTCACGAGGAAATGTCAATTTTGACTAGAGTTCTCACCCATAGAACTACGAGTAGGTATATTACATGTTTTTTTTTATATGTGATTGGGGGCAGACGAGCAGACGGGTCACCTGATGGTAAGCAATTGCCGCCGCCCATAGACACCCGCGACACCAGTAGACTCACAAGTGCGCTGCCAACCTTTGAACCTCCCTTTCCCCGGATTGGGCCTCCGGTACCCTCCCTTACCCAGCGAAACACAGCGCAGCGCAAGCTCACGCCGGATTTCTGTGAGGTCGTGGTGTCACTCCGGTTGACCCAGCCCATTCATGCCGAAGCGTCGCTCTCCCACGGTAAAATCGTCGATTGAGGATTGTAGAGTTGACAACTTTGAACATCTATCAACTACTATGACCAGCTAATCGGCTGTTATTCTGGGCAGCACAAAAGTGAACCAGATAAAGAAAGACGTGTTGGCGCTTTGTGCCGACAAGCGGTTTGTGTGGGCGCGCAATGCGACTGTGGCCTTCGCCAGAGGCATTCAGCAGCGCCTGTCCCGCCCTGGACGCTATGCTTTGGCTGACAGGTATGAACAGATTCAGCTAATCTCTGGATGTAGGTATCAGTGAACATTTACATCCCTTTAACCAAGTGTTCTACAAAACATTCTGAACAACATTAGGTTTACAACTTTTCGAATCCCCATATATAATGACTAAGTCACGTGACAGACTTTGTATGAAATGTTGATTTTTTATGCCAAAAGTCATAGAACAAATGTTCAGAATGGTAGAACACGTGCTGTTGGAGGGATGTAAATGTGCACACCCTGTGTAAATAAGTATGAAAGCTTAATACCTACCACCTAAATAGAAATTGCTTAAGATGGACAATTTCGGGGTTAAAACCTCTTGGCAAACGCTTATACTATTTATTAAATAACCATGCACAAATATTGGTTCCATTTTTTTACCCAAAAAATTGATTTACGCTAAATGTGACCGCTTTTGGCGTGAATCAATTTTTCGCGTACGCGTTGGACCCAACATTTGTGCATTGGTATTTAACATATAGTATAAGTGAATGCCGAGAGGTTGTAAACCCGAAATGGTTTAAAATAGACCCGGTTTAGTGGCTATAAATAACAATAGATTGGCGTCGCTAGTGTGCCCTGCCCGTCACCTTAAAGGGAATGTATTTAAATTGTAAATCGTCTGATGGATACATTGAATTTTAACTTACTTATGTACCTAGGTACCTATAGGTACAATACTTTAGCAACAAGCTAAAATGAATGAATAAAACTTCTTAGGGGCTTCTCAATAACGTAGAGGTAAATTTGCGATTGTGTTTACAGAATGTTACGATTATCTAACATAGTGCTGGATGAGATATGCAGCTATCAGAAAATGAGACCTCCGTCACGAAGGAGTACAAACCCGAAGGCAAAGTTTATGATGGAAATGGCCGATAAGGTAATTAGAACCGAGATGTGATTGAAATAGAAACTGTTTGTTTATGAGTAAGCTCCTATTCTCGATCTTCGGTTCATTTAAACTAGTCTCTCATTATTTTCTCTCTTTCTCATACCTACCACAGGTTGCTATTTGGATAGACGAAGTTTTAGCAGATTCAGAAGATCGAATGTTGATGATGGATTTCGACGAAGACGAAGGTAAATATTTTATAGTCATTACATATTTTTGGAAGAGGAACAATTGTCAGCACTTTTATTCAGACAGATCTTCTGGCTTTTTATCTTCAGATCAGAGGTAAGTTTTTTTGAAATTGTGGCAATTGTTCTTCTGTAATATTTCGATGTATGTCCCATACTCTTTATCATGATGGTGAATCTGAGAAAATTCGGTAGCTTTTTAAAAAAATCGGAACAATTGTCTACAAATTCAAATGGCTCATTCTAGCCGCCAATTTTCTCGGACGCACGTGGTCGCTAATAGAGTACCTATTTGAGATACTCATGTTATGATTGCTTCGCGAAGAAGTGGAACAGAGCGCTGCTGAGGCGAATAAGCCTCCTCCTCCTCCGCCTTCGGAGCCGGTATCGCAGGCGACGTCAACGGTCGCCACCCCGTCAGAGACCGTGGGGGTCTCCACTACGCCAGGCACCACGCCGGACGCCACGCCGGGAACCACGCCTGATGCCACACCGACCTCCGTCGGAACTCCCGCTGGAACACCTACGCCAACGCAAACACCCAGAGCATCAAAAAGCAATTTACCACCACCACCGGCGCCACCTAAGTAATAGGGTAAGCAATTTTTTCTATCTCTGACGTTGATAGGTACGTCTTTTTTTTTAATTTCGGTACCTACCTAATAAAAGTCTAATGTCTTTTTCAACAATGAAAAAAAAACAAGTCAATGTTTACTTGTTACTTAGATTTCATCGGAGCTGGCGAAGCCGGTGACATGGGCTTCACAGACAACTTCCTCAATATGATGGGTGGTGTAAGTATTTACCTACGATGTTGACAGGAGATATTGCGATTATAAGTACATACCTAGGTTTTAAGGTGAACTGCCTCGTGGCGCAGTGGGTGGGTCGCACTTTAAAGCGTCGGATGCGCTTAGGGTCCTGGATTCGATCCCCGGGTCGGTTCAAAATTTGTACCCGAGTTTTTCTGTTAAGAAATTCTCAGTGTCAGCCCGGAGTCTGGAGGTTGGCGGTCTTGTACCCCCGTGCCTCGGTAAGCACTTTGCGCCCGATCCCTCTTCGGTCGTGACACTCGGGTGTCCCATCGTAATATGAGTGCAAGGAAATAGGAAGGAGAGAGTGCACTTGTGTTTGCACACACACTTGAGCACTATAATATATCCTGCGTTAGTGGCTGATCGTTGCGATTGGCCGCCTTAGCCGATATTCATTATTATTGTCTAGGTTTTACCTAGGTTATTTGAGTAATTTGTAAGAGAAGAGTTCTAATTAATCACAATTTACTAGGTTACCAATTTGAAGACTAGAAAATTGAAGAAAAATATGTTTAGTGAATATGATGATTGTAGTTTAGAAACAGTCCTTGAAAGTGTCAAGCAAAGACCGGAGCCCAATGCACCCACTTGATGAAACGTTTATTAGATATGTGCGTGCAAGGCCCAGAAACGTTTTAACTGACAACCATATCTAATAATTTTAAATGTTAATTTAAAAAAATGGAAAGTGAATAATAAAAGTTTTGATAACAATAATTACCTACTTTAAATGTAAAACAGAAAAAATGGAAAATAAAAAATACATTAAAAAAAGCTGTATCCGACTTTTCTTCCCTGTCTTTCATACCTTCATCTTCATCTGATACAAGTGACCGCTTGATACGAGGTAATAATACATGAGTAATAATATTGTTTCAATACAATCGTTCTTCATTTTCCAAACTGCTTATTTTATTCTAATTTGTATTATTTTTGTTACTTGTATCAGATTGGAGAATGAAGGATGATCTTTGTTGTTTATCTAAAAACATGATGATTTAATTAATCGTTAATTTTTTTCAGGGAGGTCTCCTAAAAGGACGTAAGTAAAAAAATATCTTTACCAAATCTGCGTAGGTACCTATTGATTTTAGATTCCTTAAGGCGACGGATAGAGCACACTAGCGACGCCAATCAATTTTATTCGCAACATCGGGGTTACAACCTCTCGGCAAACACGTATACAATTTATTAAATAACCATGCAAAAATGTTGGGTCCAACGCGTACGCGATTGATTCACGCCATAAGCGGCCAATTTTGGCGTGAATTAATTTTTCGCGTACAAAAACGGACCCAACATTTTGTGCATGGTTATTTAATAAATAGTATAAGTGTTTGCCGAGAGGTTGTAACCCCGAAATAGTTTATAATAGATCCGGTTTAGTAGCTAAAAATTAAAATCTATTGGTGTCGCTAGTGTGCCCTACCCGTCGCCTTAATTAGTTTTGCCAAGCTTACCTATCTCATAGGTTGTGACTGAAGCCGTTTATAAATATTATGAGCTCCTAGTATACGTTTTATAAAAAAATACATGCACTTGTTTTTCAGCCCAAACTGCATACTTGAAGTTTACAGGCCCGATGCTTGAGGCATTCATAATTCTTACCGATTCCATGACAAACAAGGGCAATGAAAACCTATTGACACATGGAAAGTTTTCTCAAACCTATGAAGAGGGAGCCGATGAGTATGTTATTTCTATAATATATTAATGACGTACCTTTGACTAAAATATATGTAAAGAGAAGTGAAATTATGATCTTTAAATCTGGCACTAAAACATATCCACTTCTGCCAATTACACTAGATGGTTATCCTCTACAGGATTGAACCTTTTAATATTTGGGCCACTGGGTCACTGAGGATCTAAAAGGTTATATGGATATGGAAAGGGAACGCAGAGCACCGGCGGTGAGGGGTAATATGCTTTCACGCAAAATCAAAATAATTAGTGCCTATTGTCAAACTCTATACACGCGCAACCTGTGGAGCAAGTACACTAAAAAGGCCTTCAGTATTCTGCGCGTTCTGACTGCCTCGGTGGCGCAGTGGTTAGTGGGTCGCACTTTAAAGCGACGGCTGTGCAAGAGGTCCCGGGTTCGATCCCCGGGTCGGGCCAAAAATTTGTACCAAGTTTTCGGTAAGAAATTCTTAGTGGCAGCCCGGAGTCTGGAAGTTGGCGGTCTTGTACCCCCGTACCTCGGAAAGCACGTTAAGCCGTTGGTCCTGCGCCCAATCCCTCTCTGGTCGTGTCACAGTAGTGTCCCATCGGAATATGAGGGTAAGGGAATAGAGAGTGCACTTGTGTTTGCGCACACACTTGAGCACTATAATATATCCTGCGTACGTGGCTGATCGTTGAGATTGGCCGCCGTAGCCGTAATCGGTTGGAGGATATTATTAATTCTGCGCGTCCAAAATAATAACGCCTTCAGGGGGCTGCTGGGTCTGCCTTGGCGTTGCAGTGCCTCAGGAATGTTCGCTGACCTCCATTCCATACAGACGGTTTCGATGCCGCTCTATGGGAGTGCAGGGCAGCACTAACAGCCTCATGAAGGTGATCGCGGCGAGACTAGACAGTCTGATCACCGCACACTGGAGGTGTATGCACGCCCGGTCCAATCCCAACTACAATCTCGCATAAAGGGATGCTTTAATCTGAAATAAATATTTATTCATTATTCAGTGACATCTATGGTGTTGCAAACTAGCACATACCCTTGGTGTATAGATAGTGTATACATAGGTAGTAGATATGTGACGTTAGTCGCATACGTCTTCCCCACAGATACAAGTCAATGACTCAAAAATATTACACAAACGTAGTGATTATTTTTTTGACATTCATAAGTGTTCTGTGTGGACCTAAATTGAATAAAGATTTTTTTTATTTATTTAATTACTTGCTCAGTACATTACACGTGACCGTCCAATATAATTATCTTATCCAATCTTAAAAATATTAGAAACCTGTAGATTATAACTAGATCATCATCATCGTCAGCCCATTTAAGTCCCCACTGCTGGGGCACGGGCCTCCCTCAATCACATGAGGGGTAATTGCCATACTCACCACGCTTGGCAGACGGGTTGGCGAGGTTAACTAGATACTTGATTATTTTATACCATCTGATCTTTTATAACCAGATCCTTTGTAAAATCGAAACCAACCACAACAAACACACTCAGGCCCAATACAAACTCAATCTGTATCATCAAAAGAAATCCAAAACAGCGGGTCCGATTTAAAAACCTATTCCCCGGCCGGGTAAGTATTATATTTTTAGATGATTTACTTATTCATCGTAATAAATGAGAATACATCGTCTGTCACAGGTTGAAGAAAACTCCTGACTTCAACGCAACGGAGTTTAACACGACCCTATCTAACAAATTGATCCAAGATCTAGAAGCAACCGCTAAGCCGAATACGCCCGAAAACCTAGCGCCTTGCATGAAAGGTATATCATCCATCATTATCAACTTAGTATCCTAACCCGTAGGGCGACAGCCCTACCATCAAGTGGACAGTGACTGATCACAGTCTCAACAAGGGCTAACCCTAGACAACTACGGGTTTGACAACTTACACGCTTTACGACCACTTACACGATATCTAGGTATTTACCTACTCTCTTAAAAGGTTTTTTTAAAAGTTGGAAAAAATGGTTTTAAACATTTTTTCTTTGTTGTTAAATATTACGGCTGTTGTTTGATTTCCAGAAATGGTGGAAATCTGCTCAAATTATTTGGCTCAAAATGCCGAGTTCAATAGTAAGTTTATGTTATCACCTTATTTTTATTGTTATAAACTAGTCTGTACCTACCTATATATAAGAAAGCTAATCCCTAAAAATTTTTTTCGTGTAGAGGAAAAGGGACCGGCTTTCAAGTTACTTATTAAATCTATGAACGCAAAGCCAGGTGAACAACTCTACCAGAAAGAGAAGGCTGTGAGAACAATGGGGAAAGCTGCCAAGGAGTATATTTGAGATTTATCATATTGACTTATAAATTGTAGAGTAGTTACTGTATATGTAAATGATGGTATGACTTTTAGGCTAGAAGATGCACGAGGTTTGGAGTGTGATCATGATGATCCTAACTTGTCTCAAGCGATTCATTCTTCTTTAAAGAAATTGGTGGATCCAGTCACTACTCCAGAGTTGAAAACTGATATGAACGGTACATAAGTCAAATAATGATAAATTTGTTAAGTCAGCTAGTGCACTATCCTATCACTATAGTAAATAATAGATACTTCATCTATTACCGGATTCATAGTTGCCATCCGTTATCACATCCTTACCCTGTTGATCATACTTTTCAGAAACCTTGGATACATGCTCGAAGTACCTCTCCCAATGCGCCGTAGATGAAAGTAAGTGACATAATGATGGAGCTATTATGTAGGTACTCAATTCAATATCCCATGTATGACCCATTTACATTTCGATTCTTTACAGCGATACAGTCGTAACGGACATCTATCTACCCATTAGCGTTAGCAACTATACAATCGCGCGACAGTTAAATTTGTGTTTGTATCGCTGCGAAAAATGGATTAATGAAAAGCATATTTCCTGCAGTTGAACGCGGACCTGCTTTCGATTTATTGGTAAAGGAGTTGGAGAAAGACGGCTCGGCTACCTTCACACCCCAGTTTCAACCTGTGAATTGCAAATACGCTGCCGCATATGTGTTAGTTGCTAAGTTATATCCATTGGCCTAATTATGAATATCTCAGGACCATAAAACGGGAAAAGCCTCACCTAATGTTACAAATATGCATATAAGTAATCCATTCGATGTAAATTTTATTTTAATTCGGTATTAGATAAGTAGGTATGTAACTAGGGTATTCAAACATGACCTTTGACCCATGACTGTTGTTAGGTTGAAATCAGCACCTGGGTTGACCTCGAGCACTCCGGATCCAAATACGGCGCCTATATTTACGACAGCGCTTCATAAAGCTGTTGACCCGGCTACACCACATAAGCTGAAGGACGATATGGCAGGTGGGAATTTATAAACTATTTAGGAAAAGGTATAACTCAGTCTACTCACAAGGTAGAATAGTAATGCAACTTAACAATTATATGTACTTTTTTATTTGAAGCTTTAGGAAGCGTTCGTTGCCAAGTGGTCACTGCGACCATATTTAATCTAATCTGACCCTCCACTCCCACTTAAGGTGACGGGTAGGGCACACTAGCGACGCCAATCGATTTTAATTTTTAGCTACTAAACCGGATCTATTTTAATCAATTTCGGGGTTACAACCTCTCGGCAAACACTTAATATTTATTAAATAACCTTACACAAATGTTGGGTCCAACGCGTACGCGAAAAATTGATTAACGGCAGGAAGCGGCCACTTTTACGAGTGAGTGAATTTTTCGCGTACAAAAACGGACCCAACATTTGTGCATTGGTATTTAATAAATCGTATAAGTGTTTGCCGAGAGTTGTAATTGGCGTCTCTAGTGTGCCCTACTCGTCACCTTAAAAATTGTCTCAGGCTCATGGCTAGCTTATAATTAGCCATACAAGCGAAGGGCTTTACATCCTCCGAGCAGATATGGTCCCCATATTTCTATGAATCAAACGCTGTCATTAACATAACAGGTACCTAGTAACTATAAATGTATTTATTGGTTTTAGGCGTCATTGTAAGATGCAGCAACTATTTGTCAGCTTTCATAAGAGATAGGGGTAAGTTCAGTACCGAATCATTTTAAAAGCAGTTAAGCAGATTTTTCTAAGCAGATACTATAAATTCACGCATGCAAATTTTTCTTTACATTGAACGTTGCAGGCAAAGTTTTAGAATTACTGCTCAAAGTTATGAAGGCCAAAGGGAAGAAAGAGCTGGTAAAGAGGAATAACTATAAAATGGATTATGCGACGGGCGCTTTGGAGTAAGATACACTTTGAGGCTTCTTACATAAACGTACAATAAACCTTTGTTAGCTAAAACGGTGTTATAGAGCAGTTTTGACGTTTGAAACAAAATTTTCGAAAAAATAATAAAGACTGCTTTATAACACCGTTTAAGGGCCAATTTATTGATCTGTAGTTACCTTTTGGTTAAATTAACAAATGTTAACTAACTGTGTAACCAATAGTCAAAGTGACATATAAGTTTTATCTTTAGTATTGTTTTATCTTTAGTTTTACCGAATTAGGTGTCTGTCTTACCAGAATTGTATTGTGTACAACTTAACTTTGGAAACTGTGAAGGCTAATGTAATATCTATTATAACTTAGTTTAATAATGAAATATATAAAAAGCTGTATGTTTCCTTAAATAAAATAAATAAATAAATAAGTAATTACTTGTAAAGTAATACAACTATTGGTTATGGCGGAATCACACTCGCGGCCGTAACGTAACCGTGCGCGGGATAACACCATAAAAAAACTATTGGTTTAGCTAACTATTGCTCATAAAACACATTTTAGCGATATTTTACCATTGGTTTCTTTACTAAACCATTAGTTTCGTTTAACTACGGAATAAAAAAATCGGCCCTTAGTTAACAAAGGTTTCGAACATTTATGAATAATACCAAGGTACCGTAGAATTTTTAACAACCAATTTACCGATTCAATTAAGTATTTTTACCTATCTTTTTATAGTAATGAAAAAAATATCGACTAACCAACCAGTAGGTACATAAACATACAGGGTGTATCTGTGAACATTTACATACCTTTGACCACGTGTTCTTCCAACCATTATAAACAACATTTGTTCTATCACTTTTGGAAATTGGCATGGACCAATTTTCAACTTTTGATACAAAGTCGGTCACGTGACTTGGTCATTTTGTATGGGGAGTCGAAAAAATTGTCTGTTTTTCGAAAAGTCGTTGAACAAATGTTGTTCAGAATGGTTGGTAGAACGCGTGGTTAAAGGGATGTAAATGTTACCTAATATTTTTAAAACTTCTAGTCTACTCGTAACGCGTGCTTGCTTACCTGTCTATTATAGTATAACTTTATCCCATACGGCATACACACAATCTGACCGACAGTGTTCATACAGCGAGCAGCACGGCATATTACACGGCACTTTGGCGTGAATAGGCCGACTAGACTGGAGTGACACCACACGGTCTCACGGAAAACCGACTCGAAACTGACTGACTGAGCCGTGTGGTCCCGGCAGAGTAGAATAGGCCACCCTCACTCTTACCGAGGTGTCGTAAAAGGCGACTAAGGTAAAGCTGCTGGCATGATCATCAGCACCCAGAGAAGGAAAACTCTGCATTTATATCAAAACCCTCGCCAACCCGTCTGCCAAGCGTGGTGAGTATGGCAATTAACCCTCATGTAATTGAGGGAGGCCCGTGCCCCAGCAGTGGGGACTTCAATGGGCTGATGATGAGTGAGTGAGGGTACCGGAGGTATGGGTAGTTTAGTGGTTGTGAGTGTGACTCCACAGGTCTTTGGGGGCAGAGACAATCGCCTAACCGCAGGTGATCCGTTTGCTCGTCTGCTACCTATCATGTAAAAAGTAAAGTAAATAAAGACCCACGGGCCAACGCTATGCAGATGCCCTGTATTTATTTGACTATTGGCTATCTTTGTATACCTACCTAATAATGCGTAAGTAGGTACCTACTGTTAATAATACTGTATTTTATTTATGTATTAGGGTTATAAGTTATATTTTAACATTTACAGTTTCTTTTTTTTTTTCCTTATTGAATATTGCACCCCCTACCCCTTCTCTACTATCAAATGTCCTTTACCCGAAGGTTGTCTGGTAGAAATCGCTTTCAGCAATAAGACCGCCGAAATTGTACACAAAATTTCTGTAATGCCTAGTACTTAAGTTGTGTATTTTGTGCAATAAAGTATATCTATCTATCTACTGCGGATCGCCTTGCTCGGAGATCAAAGTAGGCAAAAAGACTAGAGAGACATGTATGCCTGTGTATATTTTTAGGACAGAAACTGCACCAGTGCTGGTGCCTTTTATGCCAGTGAAAGATATCGCTGACGAAGTAAAAGGAAAGTTGACTGCGGATATGGAAAAACCTACACCGCCCGGCCTGAAGATCGCTATGAAAAGTACTCAATCTATTTATTAGCTCCCGCCAGCGGACTCCGTGTTTCGTATCGCCTTTTTTAATACTTACCTTTTCAATATTCTTATGACTTAGTTTAAAATTGCTTAACCCACATACCGCGTTTACCCCTTATTTAACCCCCTGTAAGGGTGATTTTTCAAAAAACTGAATACAAATTTTCACATTCCTAACATCAAAGATGGTGGACTTTCATACAAACCCCCTTTTTACCCCCCTAAGGATTGAATTTTTACAAATCCCTTCTTATTGCTCATTTTCACTATTAAAGGAACCATCTGCCCAAATTTCAAGTTTCTAGGGTCAGTAGTCTGGGCTGTGCGTCCATCCCTAGTCACTCAGATTCTCTTTTTATATATATAGGTAGATAGGATTCGTCAATAATGTAGGGAAAAAAAATTATTGCCCCCATTGCCGCTAACTCCATTGGTTTAGAATGGCATGGGACTCCGTAAGTTCTTCAAACATTTAATTTATCTACTTTCTTGACTCAATATAAAATCAGTTATTTAATTTAAATTACATACAGTAGTGTACCTTACTTCCCTAAAAATATTTTTAAAGCAAATTAAACATAATAATTATTTCAGGTTTGATACAGGACGTATCAAGACATCTGTCTCAAGGTGTAGCTCTGCGAAGTGAGTCATTGATTTATATTTACAATAACTATAATTTGTGAAGTTTACGCAGATTTCAAAATTTTTGAAGAACTACAAAGGACCCCTTTTCTGGTCCAAGTGGCGGCCGAATTATTTTTTGTATTTTGTAGGACTTGCCCCCCTGAGTATTTATTACTATGGCACCAAAGCTATTATTCCAATATCCTTGGTTTTATTGAGATCGAAAATCAAAATCTTCCTACATTTTCAGTGAATTAACTAACAAACCCCTTTTTTTGTTTTGCCAAATCTTGACATTTGAATCTTAGGGGGACAAGTCTTAACTGAATCCAGCAAAAAATCTTTCGGCCGGGACTTTCAGTTTTGGACCAAAAATATATGAAAGTGCGAGGATATCCTTTGTGTTATTAATCTCCAATGTTTTTTCTACAGGCGGTGTTGCTGGTCAAAGGTTCCCTTTGAACTTTTTGGCTGCGGTCAAAAAGTCATTGGGAAGCCGACCTCTATACAAATATAAGGCCTTTGGCCAAACCTATGGAGATGCAGCTGACGAGTTAGTATATTATTATATTTAATATAAAGATATATTCCGATATGTCCCCATGGGGTGACAGATAGGACAAAAGAGTTCGATCTGTCCCTCTGCTGCTGATGAGGGGACAATTTGAACTAACAAATATTCACCTCATTAGTGTCCTACCTGTCCCCTTAGTACAGGGGGACAGATAAAACTTGTTTAATTTCTGTCTATCCACCATCATCATCATTTCAGCCAATGGACGTCCACTGCTGGACATAGGCCTCCCCCAATGTTCTCCACACAGATCGGTCCTGTGCCTCCGGCATCCAATGGATTCCCGCGATCTTCACCAGATCGTCGGTCCACCTTGTAGGAGGCCTGCCACGGCTGCGAGTTCCTGTACGTGGCCTCCACTCGAGGACCTTTCCGCCCCAACGGCCGTCTGTTCTCCTCGCTATGTGCCCTGCCCATTGCCACTTGAGGCATGCAATCCTTTGGGCTACGTCTGTGACCTTAGTTCTCCTGCGGATCTCATCAATTCTGATACGATCACGCAGGGAGACCCCGAGCATAGCCCTCCACCATATAATCAAAAATATTCTACCTACATTATTCTTAAAAGTAATGCAACCTTTTAGTAATTACTAGCGGTCGCCCGCTACTTTGCTCGCATGAAATTCTTTTTTGGGCAATATCAAAGGAAATTGAAATTGAACATCGCGGATTTTATTCATTTGTTTTTAAAAGTACCAGGGACGCAGAAATAAAGTAGAAGTAGGTGCTTTCGCGATACTTTTGATAATTAATTTATAAACCTCATGCCAAAATGACGTATTTTTGATTCTATATCCTGTCCCCCTTATACCGACAGGGAGACGAATTAAGGTCGAACTGTCCCCTCTTCGCTTAATAAGGGACAGATCATTTTGATCATTTGTCCTATCCGTCACCACATGGAGACAAACGGGGTGACGTACCTATCGGAATATTTCAAAATAAATAGGCCTAACTGATAAATTAAAAAGCCACCAGATAAATCACTAGTTGAATTTCTCATCAATACCTCTACTTATCTCAAACTAGGAAATTTCCTGCACTATGCTTACGGAAGACGATAGCTGAAGGAGACTTTCCATCACACACGTAACAATTAAGAAAAGTTTTTTTCTTTACTAATTCGACCAAGCATTGAACGGGACATTCCGTGCATGTGCTTGTTTAAGCTTTTAGTGAAAGTTTTTACTTGAGACGTCCGCAAAATATACCTACTCACTAGGTAATATACGTGACATTTGCTTATTTGAATACCTTGAATATTTCTTAACTTTAAGGCTGAAGTACGCTGGTCCCTTACAAAGTGATCCAAAATGTGAAGAGTTGCAGCATCAAATATCATCAGAGATGATTCGGGGAATACCAATCAAACTGCCACCAACTATCACCGAAGATCTTAAAACGTAAGTATTTCTTAAACTAAACCCACTATTCAAAAAACAGTCCAAACTACATATATCAATAATAAATTTGAAGTTGTGGAAATTGTCATGAGACGCCAGGCGCCTGCGCAGCTATGTTTCCGTCCTTAAGGGGCCGGCGAACATCGCATTTCCCATAGAAACGTAATAGCTACCAAAATAATTTGCAATTTGAGGATATCTCGTCATTTCATTGCTGTTCTTAGTAATAATTACCCACTTAAAAATATATGCGATTATATTTCGTATTTTTATAACGACCTATTTTCTGCCTAAATAGGCAACAAATGTTTTATACAAAAACACATCATTATGTAAATTTAACAGAGAAACAACTTGTATTGTCCAGTTACATAATTTTGTATAGAAAATCATAATCAAGATACATTCATAATATTTGGTATTCGCAAATGCACACATTTTCTTACTCATCATCATCATTTTAAACAGTCACATTGCTTCTCGCGCGGAGGGGTCGCGGTGGCGGTACAGATATAGCGACATGTCCGCGGAACGTTGAAGCTTGCCTAGAATTGAATTTTTTGAACTGACCTTCGCAGGTCTCTTAAAATCACTAATTATAAAGTAGGGAATTTCTCTAGCAAAAAATATGAACTGAGATCCAGGATGCGTCCTTGCAGAACTCCCTGGTTTTCTTAATACCATTTTTTTTTCAGCGACAATGACTGAGGCATCTAAGCATTTAGCTAAAGTTGGAACAGAGAAAGGTGAGCTAAGTTTTAATATCGAATCAAGAAAGAAGCGCGTATAACACGTATTAATCTCTCATACTTATTGTAAATTTACATATTAGATTTCGAAAAATCTGAAGTTTTGCAAAAGATAATGGGCAAATGTGTATAGAGCTTGGTCCAAGAGGCTCCACGATTGAGACATATACCAAAGTAGAGGCTCATATGCTTACTTCAAAGTGATACAGGGGCATCAAAATTGGTTCGAGTGATTATTAGAAAAAAAATTAAGTAAAGTACACTATAGTCCATTCAGTATGTGACGGTGAATAGGACAGTTAAAACGTTTCGTATCATGCATCCATCTTTTTTGTGTTCTTAATCTTTTTTGTTAAGTCTCATCTAGCAGACATACAAGCTTCAAATTTAGAAAGAATAAAGTAGGTGGACTACAAAAAGAAATGATATCCCATAAAAAACAAAATTTGTCAAATAATCCAAGTCTCGCACTCAGTTGTTCTATCGTGAAAAGTTGTGAGATCCGGTTACCAAGTCTGTTATTAACTTGGCAATCGGTTATTGAATATTTGACTCGGCCATTGCATGAAAACACAACAGTGTAATTTTGTTAATAGAACTAAAATAAATATCTATCGTTTCGCATTATTCCGATCTTTGGCAGCTCTTGGACCACTTTCGTTCATCGTCTTTTAGTTTTTTTTATTATTTGATGGTGTTATAATACAGGCGAGGCCTTGGACTACGTTGTTAAACTGATGAAGGAGGAAGGCGACGCTCCGCTAGGGCTGCTTCAAGGATATGAACAAACCTACAAAGATGGAGCTAGAAGGTGCAATACCTACCTACAATCCTACATTTGACTTTATGGCCAGGTTTAGAGAAGTTTAGTAAGATTTCATCAAAGAAAACTTGTGTCTTGTTTTGTTTTCCATAGTTTGTTTACACAAAAAAATGTTATCGTATATAGATAGGGACTAATACGTATACAATCCTTAGGATTGAAAACGCTCCGAGCTTAGCCAACGACAAGGTGGACAAAGGAGCGTACGAATCGGTGAGGGGTAAGCTTACTGCCCTCACGGAGAAGAATCCCGCACCAGAATACGCCAAAATATTACCAGGTCGGCACTTCAAGATAGCTTTTATTTTATGAATTTTCTCAAAGTTACATATCTTTCATCTGACAAAGCAGTTGGATTTGCACGAACTACAGATTTTGTTTAGAGTCTATGAAAAAAACTAAACTATGAAATTAGTTAAAAATAATTCGATGGCTGTTTTGCAGGGATACTGGACGATTCATCCAAGTTCTTGGCGGCTCCGTTTCCGGAAGGTACGTAGTTTGGTTTATATTTAAGGAAATAAATAAATACCTACTTAGTCTAATCCGGCCAGTAATTTGGCAGTTTTTAAAGGGAATTTCATTTTCTCTTAGTAAGTAGATATAAGGTAGCCGACTTCCTTTTAAAAAACGTAAGGCATGGAGGTTCCAACTATTATTTATAATCTGTGGTAACGGCTATCAACCTGACACACCCAAGTTGTAGATAGGTTAACAATAGCGCACGATTATCGCTTTATTATCATCGATTCTCTTAATTAGATGATGCTGAGAAACGTCGTGTGCTTGCTGATCTAATGGCGCGTAAGGAAGACAACCTCTTGGGCCAAGAAGGACTCTACAAACTCACATACAAGGAGGGTGGTGATGAGTAAGTTCAAACGCATAAGGAGGTTTTCTTGTCTTGCGGGATTCAGTCCGCGTGCATGATAGGGTGCGCGGGGTACAAAAAAAGCTAAATATGGAAACTTTTATATTTTGAGCCGCTACGACAGGAAAACCGCTCTTATCCCTTTCGAATGTTTTGCGGTGACAGCATTAAATACTTTTTAAACTTAACACGGCCTTTTCCATTATTTGTAGAATAATGAAGGCTCCAGTCGGTATTACTAAGGCTCATAGCCAATCTAAAAAGGCTGAAATGGTTGGTAAAATTTCCACCGTTATACCAGACAAGAAATTGGCGGACACTTTAAAAGGTAAAGGCACAACAATAAAAGACACTTATGATACGAAAAGGATGTGGATAGAAACTTAAGGCCTGATTGACTATGTATCTAATGGAAACATAATTAAATCCTTGATTACATATTTACAGACACAACGCATGAAGGAGCTGCTCATATAACAGATCTACTTAAATTAAGAGGTCAGATCAATATTTATTTATAGCTATTTCATTTTTAAGTTCAGAATATTACAAACGAATATTTTTCAACAGGCGAAGCCATGCAAGACATACACGATAACATGAAGAAAGAAGGCACCAAAGATTTTATAAATGTTGGCAAGTTTCAGAAACAGCATATCGGGGGGGCTGAAATGTAAGACAAACTATCAAATTAAACTCTTCAAGAGTTTAAATTGTTTATTTACATGGCGCCAAATATATTTAATAAGGTTCCCCAGAGCTACAAAGACCTTAATACAAATGTATTTAAAAAAAATCTATTTTTTTGAATGACAAACTTTATTTCGCTGACTGCGATGATCAGACTTTATTAATATGAATAAATATTTAGTACCTATATTGAAGTATAAAATATGATCCAAAAACTTTTCTTATTAGGATAGAACAGGCACCGAACTTTAGTGGACAAAAGCGGATTTCTCCGGTGATATACGACATAGTGAACGAGAAAATACAAGCGCTTCCATTAGTAATTAAATCGGTCAAGCCGCGTATGCAAGGTAATTGATTTCCATCATTACTTCATTTGTCTTAGCTCCAGTAAAAAATGCCGAAGCGATCCCGGAAAGAAGAAAAGGCAGAGGGCGCCTCCTAGCAACGCGGGGACAACCGTAGACAACCAAAGATAGACTATCCTAGCGTCTATGTTCGAAAGCCGACCGCGAATGAAGGGAAAAGACAATGAATTTAACTCCATCCCCATCATCTCGAAGGATCTACCACGTAGGTACTTACCACATTTCTGTGGAACGATTTGGTTGGCTGCAGGAGTATTTCCCGACGGCTACTACTTAGGGACCTTTAAGAGAAGAGCTTACTCTTTTTTAAAAAGTTGATTGCGTTGATTACTTATCATCAGGTGACTCACTTGCTCGTTTGTCGCCTCTAGCATAGAAAAAAGGAAGAATGAAGATATCATAATGTGTTAGCCACATATGACATTTTATAGAGCGTTATGAACACTGTTGTTAATATATATCAGTGCACAATTAATCTAAAAGGAACAACAACAAAATTAACTAAGCTATGGTTTTGACAGTTTTTGATTAGACGAAAAGGGCAAATTTAACAGAATGTCATATTAGAATGTTTATTATTTGCAGAGACGAGCGAAATCACCGCCAATTATATTGCTGGAGTTGCTACCAATGAATGTTAGTAGTGGATTAGGGGTTTTTCTTTAACGAAGCTAGCTAGCATATTTACTTGAATGAAGTATCTATCTAATATTTATGAGTAATAGGATTTTGAAGATTGTACCTATTTAAAACAAAAGGTATGAATATTGCAGGTGGTTTAAGTGCTAAGGAGCTTGCAGAACTCGACGCAGCAAGTCGTGGTGGCGCCAGTGGTATTGGTGGCGCTGGTGGCCTTGGTGGCGCTGGTGGCGCTGATACCGGTGCTGCTAGTTCTGGTGGTATGGGTAGTAGGTAAGCGAATGCTTTCCAAGAGGTGTGGCAATATACGTGTTTTTTTTTATATCCCATTACTATAAGGAAACCTAAGTAGGAAATAAACTTATATATAAACAATTTGCTTCCCCTTTGTCATTTGCTGCTACAAGAGGAGGGGGCGCAGACGACGTCGACCTAGAGGCACGCCGGCGCGCCGAAGAAGAGGCCGAACGCCGACGGCAAGACGCCGAGGCAGAAGCCGAACGCCGACGGCGAGACGCCGAGGCAGAGGCCGAGGCGAGACGCAGGCAAAGGCAAATCGGAGACCAGAGTAAGAGCGTTAGATATACTCAGATATATGATAGATATTGTCGCGCTCCTGTGGACTTAAAGAAACCCCGATACACGTTTATACGTTTATTACATGGAAATCTGCAATAAATGGTTACAGGTACACTAGGCCCTCGCGAATTCTTCTATTTGATAAGCGCCCTCCGGATATCGGGCTAGTTATAGCCTCTATCCCTTAGATAAATTGAAATAGCGGAAGATAGGTGACTCGTCTCTGGACCGACACGACCGAGTGGACCGCATTAATTAGGTCCCCGTCGCCTAATTTCACGTAGACTGACGTAGCATGCGTGTAGCACTTTTGACGACTCCTTCGGGCATATGTCAAAAAAATTGGTCCGTTTTCAGTTGTCTAATTAAACTCAATCGTCTCTATCCTAACCGAATGGAATTTCACGAGTTGGCAATCACATTGACAGCAATCACCCATCCAAAAATAGGAAAACTTCTTTCTATTAAATAATTAGCCATAGTGTTAATACGGCCAGCAACGAAGGAGTTCACCATCGCTACAATAATCTCAATTGCACAAAATAAAATGTGGAGATACAGACCACAACAGATCACAGGTACCTACAAAAGGGCGGTCTTAAATCTAGGATGCGTCTGGAAGCTAGATAGATTTAAGACCGGTTGTCTGGAAAACCCCTGGATAGGGGAGAGGGAGATTGTCTTTGTAGATGAAGATGAAATATATTATATGTACCTACGAGTTAGCCTTTAGTCGAATCGTCTCAGGAGTAAGCTAAGTTTATTAATTCAAACTTTGTTCCCTATAAAAACGTGGAAACTGAAAATAAAATGAAAAACTATCTTGTTACAGGTTCTATTGGACCTGGTGGACGCAGACGAGGCGAAGGTATTGTTTTTTTTATAAAAAGGTGACAAAAAATTAGAATGACAAAAGACAAAGGTGACAAAAGTAGATTTCCTTTTATCGCACAATTTGTACATTGTTTTTTTTAAACAGCCTATAAACCGTCCCACTGCAGGGCAAAGGCCTCCATCATAGAAATCAAGTTATCGCTACTATGATGAGATTAGGCTTAATCACCACGCTTGCCAAATGCGGTTTGGTGATCACCAACCCGAGCTATGTCCGAAAAATTCGAAACATACTTTTCGCTCGACCCGGGGGGAATCGAACCCAGGACCCTGAGATCGCGGCCCGGTACTTAAACCACTGGACCAGCAGGGCGTGCAGGGTGTACATTATGAACTCTCACAATTGTGTAATTCCTAGTTGCGTCCAAAGTTGTCGCTTTGGAGCCCGAGATTCGATAATACAGTGAAGCGACTGCCGTCTGACCTTCGCAACCCTTACACAGGGGAACCAGACTAATTGGATCACAGTTCCGTTAACGTTCAAATATTATAGGTAGTAATATGCACATAGATTTTCAAAATCCATAGATACATGCTCGGATTCAAACCACGACCCTCCCATACGCCACCATCGCTAACAATAATAATAATTCTCACAACATCTCATACGTTGACCTGATTCCGTACTAAGTAGCTTAAGCACTTGTGTCACAGATATCAGACAACAGGGGAACACAAATATATACTTAAATACATATATTACACTCAGACACCGAACAAACACAAGTGTTCATCACACGAATGTTTGTCCAGGGTGGGGATCGAACCCACGACATTTGGTGTAAGAGGCAAGCTTACAATTGATCGATCGTACCTAAATAGCAGAGACGGACGCAGACCGCGCGGCTGCGATGGGCATCCTGCACACGCAGCTCAAGGCTAAAGGCGGCGAAACGTTCTACAAGCAGCCGCACACCGAATTGGGACACGCACAGGCTTCAGAGTGGTAACACGATACATTGAACTATTATAGTAATAAATAACTCACTGGTACGATACGAGTATTTATCCTTTTAAGAACATTCTTCAAGCCTCATTTACATTGCGACTGGTTTCGATACAGACGAAGTTCAATCTCGATACAGCGGCACGCAAATGACGAGGACGACATGTAATATCCGTTACCTAAAGTAGAGACACAATGCGCGACAATCAAATGTGCGTTTGTATCGCTTTAAAAAGTCGCAATGTAGAAGGAACTTTCGAGTCGGATTACACAAGAAAAAAATCAAATATCTCTGTTTTGATAGTTTTTTTTTCACAATTTCGGAAAAAAATCAAACAAAAGTTGTTCTTAATAACGTACTGATACATCCTGTATAGCTTCCAATAGCTTTGAGTGAGCACATCAAGAAAATACATTTTCTTTAAATAATATCACAACACAACTGTTAAACATAACCCTAGGTTGAACAAACCCCCGATGAAAGTGGACAAAACGGTGAAAGAGGCCGCAGACACGGGCCGCCTGCACAAGAAGTTCGAGAGGAAGCTGAGCACGCTCGTCAACAAGTCCACTCCGTCTACCATGAAGGACACTATGCAAGGTTGATGATTGTTCTTATGTGACATCCATAATGTACTGTACTAGCTTTGCTGTAAAGCTCAAGAAGGGATTTTGAAATAACTCCCTACACCATGTTGGGTATCTCCAAATCTTAGCCCAACAGGGTATAAGATTGTAAGATATCCTCGCGTATATTAATTTTACGCACCAGGACTTCCGAAATCCCCTCTTGGAAAACAATAGCTAAAACGACTATCAATACTAATGATGAATTGACTCGTCTTCGTCACTAATCTTATTCTTTCAGATGTTGTTATTGAATCTTCTCGTGTGCTTTCTGAGTACTTCGTGGCCAGCAGTAAGTGATTCTCAAATATGCTTTAGATCCAAATTTTGTTTATTTATTCAACTAGACTGCGCCTGCGGCGTTACTCGCGCAGATTAAGTCTTTATTACAAAAGTCTTCATTCAAACTTCAAACCCGCGTCACGCGGCGCTACCTCTTAGGGGTTAAAGTTCAAAAGTAACTTTTTTTTTCAAAACCCGTGCCCAAACAACAATTTTAACTTACAACGCCTATTTCACCACTTCAAAGAGTAATTTTCCAAAAACGTTGTAGTGAATTTCTGCAAATTTTCACATTCCTAACATCAAAGACGATGGACTATCATACAAACTTCATTACCTTTTGTCATCCCTTTAAGGGCTGAATTACACAAATTGCTTCGAAGGGGTACCGTTCGTGGGTTGAATTTTTAATAATGCCTTCCTAGTGCTCACTTTCACTATTAAAGGAATACCCTGCCCAGGTTTCTAGGGTCAGTAGTTTTGGGCTGTGGGTCCATTCCTAGTCGCTTAGTCAGTCAGGTTCTCCTTTTATATACATATCGTTTATTGTCAAATTTTGTATTTAGATTACAAGGCGCTCGTCCGAGAAGCACTCATATCGGAAATGCAAAAGCGAGGCAATGAGATTCTCGTGGAAGTGGACGGTGCTGCGGAAACCTTTTTCTTTGCAGCCCAAAGGTATAAAGAAAAAATATCAAATAGATGAATAATGAAAATGAAACAAAAGATATAGGTAATCAAGAGTCAAATGAACTAATTCTGTAACGGTCCGTAGGTTGAAGCAGGCGAAGTCTTTGGACGTGAAGGAGCCGTGCGCTAACGTGGCTTACGCTATACAGAAGAAACTGGACGATATAATAAAATGTCGGACTATGGCACGTAAACTAACATCTACTATGAAAGGTGAGTTAATAAAAATGATTATTTACTCTACCCACAACGATGTTCAAAAACTAACTGATGACAACCAGTTTCTTTTTTCTTGCCAACTCTATTAAAATATTTTGGTATTTTTCGCAGAACATATCAAAGTAGCGTCGGATTATTTATCTGAACAAGTAACAAAACCAGGTCAGTATTTCAATGAATTATATCAAGACAAGAAGTATCTAGGATATTAAAAATACTTTGTTCTTTGAAAAAAAAACAATATTCGAAGACTTATATGGTAGGAAATAAATGGTAACAAAGTAAGACCTGTTATTTCCAGCGCGAGTTGAATCGTTTGCAGCACTCTTCTTTACTGTACCACTATTTATTCTGTGACTACTTTAACTATGGATAAGTGTTGCATTCTTCTCGCGGGCAAACTGTAGAAGAATGTTTGTAATTGATGATGTTTAATTAAATCATTGACTTTCTTTAATGATTAGCTTTTGTTAATATCAGACGAACGGATCGAGGCCTATGTGGTATTATTGGGAGAAATGGAAGTCGCTGGAGACGCACTCCTAATCGAGGGGGATATTTCCATATCCTATAAAGATGCTGCTGCTTAGTAAGTTAGCCTCTTTTATAAAAAAAATATTCACGATTTTGTAATAAGTCTGTATCTATACTTACAATTTGAGTTTTTATTTCTGGATATAACAAGTTACCATTAGTTACGAGTACTTTATATTGTTTATTTTGAACATTTTTAAGTCTTTTCTAGAACGAAAATCAAATTTTGTTCTGTTATTCTGGATGCAAAAAAAATAATAATTAAAGAAATATCTAGTCGTGTCCGTTTTATTGCAGCTTGCGACAACTAACGTCGTCTGAAGACAGCATCAACATGCCGAACAGCTCGCTCCAGTCGGAGACGGAGAGGCAGCTGCAGGCGCTCATGGCGAACGTCACTCCCAGCGGGTACTCGAGCCGCTACAATGGCCTGTAAGTGTGATTTAATTAGCCTGTACGTACTGTCCCACACTCTAGGGAAAAGTTTCCTAGCCCAACAAAAAGTTTTTTATCACGAGCCATCCAATCTCTTGCGTCGAATTTGTCCCTCCATCGTCTTCTGCCTTTTTTTTTTGGTTTCCCAGGAGGAATGCCGCCGGCTCAAGAGATGAGCCGACTACCTTATGCATACCAGACCACCGAGGGGCGGCCGGGTTATGTGGGGCTCTTATTTGGCGGGGGGCTTCTCCCAAAGAAAATGCAAGCAAAAGCATACCCACTAAACCCTCTGCGGTTCTCCCTCATCGCCCATATTGGGGAATATCATGGTGATACAGCCGAAGCCTCCCTCCACGATATTCCCCGGGCGGATGTCCGGGTTCCTCCCCTGGACGTGCCGGGAGAGGGGATAGGGACAGCTGGGAGAACTGAGCCGTTGCTATCGGGCAGCAGAGGGCGCCTGTGCAATGCTGGTGTCCCCGTTCCACGCACCTGCGGGCTCCTTCCGAGGAGAGGGGGAGACGCGCATCTGCTCGGCGTCTCCTCCCCCTCCTCGCCCTTCGGAGTGCGCTAGCGAGGGGATCTCGCTCTCGCTCGCGCTCCGCCGCCTCCTTCGATACCATGACATGCTCGCAGAAGGCAGCGAAGGCCTTCCAGGCCCCATCGCTCGCTAGTATAGCTCTCGTTATACTAGGGAGGGAGAGATCCTGGCCGACCTCCGACCCGACACCGACCTACCAGCGCCTAACGCTGCGCACGGCACACACTTCGCAAGGGTGTGGTGTGCCGTGTCCTCCGCAGCGCCGCACTCATGGCAGGAAGGCGCCTCCTCCCGTTGTATTTTGTGCAGATAATAACCGAAGCACCCATGTCCGGTCATTATCTGCACCATACGGATGGAGACGGAGCTATGGTGACGCTCAAGCCAATGGTCTAGGACCGGGGCGAGCGCGTCGAGGGTTCTCCGGCCGTAAGGGGCAAGGCCGATGTTCTCGGACCATCGCCTCAGGAGGCACTTCCGTGCCTCCTTCCTTACGGCCTCCCGCTCGACGAGGCAGAAGCGGTTTCCTTCTGCCCTTCTGTCCACCGTATACTTGTAGACCACTGCTTCTGGTCTTCTCAGCCTGCCATATGGCATCTTTGCGCACCCTTTCTACCCAATTGGCACTACTTATGTACGGACATCCACAAATCAATGTACACAAATCTGTCAAACTTCTTTAATCGATTCTCACCTTAGTGTTAAACACGTTTGGTTTAATATCAATTGAGAAAATTTGACAGATTGAAGTAACCAGATGTGTGGCGGTCTGTACATAATTAATTAAAACTTCATGTTATTTCAGCTGTCATATCGGACTCTACGAGATTATTAGTCTCGTACATTATGCTTCAAGGTAATTATTTTGATTATAAGTAGCTTAATAACTAAGAAAATTTTATTACAATTTCTGAGGATCAGGAATTACCACGACGATAATTTTATTGGCTATGTTACGGTCCGTCCGCTTGTGACCATTTGCTACTAATAAAATAATTGAAACGCCCAAGGAGTAAATACTTTTACTAAATGTAGAAAAACAAAGACACGGACCCAGAGTCTGTGGTTGAAACATTGACTCAATAAAAAAATAGTATAATTAAAGTAGGTACCCTACTTAAAAAAATACGTCGCGTTAATCCTCATCATTAGTAAGTTTGTTTAGTTTAGTTTCCGTTACAATTATTTCCTTGAATTTTTTGGAATCGATAATTTTACATTTGACAGGCGTAAGAACGGAAGCTCTGAATTTAATGATAGAGCAAATGGATGAAGCTGGAGACAATATGCTACTACGCCACGGCACTATCCGCAAGTCTTACACCGATGGTGCTGAAATGTAACTATTCCTTCTCAGCACGTAATAATGCGACAGTCTAAGATTTAGCACTTTCATAGAGGAATAACTGGTAATAATATTAAAATTTAAAGATTACGAGGAAAGAATACTGATCAACTCAGCGTTTCTAACGCCGATCCGGTTGTTGCAAGAAAAATACAAATAAAACTCAACAATCTGATGAGCGACAAAACTCCAGATAAGTACAAAGAATTAATGGATGGTACGTTTTCTTATTGCAATCTTTTTTATCGCTTATTTTGTAATAATGACGAAACTAAAAAATAAATCATTAATACCGTCTTCCAGATGTTATCGAGGATGCTACGAATTACTTGGCTGTACACTTATTGCGCCCACGTAAGTATCTATGTAAATATTAATGACTTATCAGACCACGTACCGGTGAAGGTGCTTTAGGAAGCCCTCAGGCCAGATGAAGAGACGATTTGCACAAGATGGCTGGCAGGAGCTATAAGGCGAGTAGCCGAAGATCGATCAAAGTAACGAACAAGTTGAGAGACCTATGTCCAGCGACAGGCGGATGATGATGAGCCTCGATTAAATCCTGAACCACTAAAGAAAGTATATTTACCGACTCTAATACGCGTTCTATTCAGAATTCATCCAAGTATGCAAATGCATGAAAAATGTGTTCGTGCAATGCGAGCTGTGGTGCGACGAGATCCTGCGGCGCGTGGCGCGGCCGTGCTGCACGTGCTCGCGGCACGTGTCGGCGCAGGCGCTGCGGGACCTGGCGCCCGCGCAGCGCCTGCGCCTCAGCCCCGGCTCCTCGCGCGCCTTCGCGCCCGGCATCGAGATCTCGCTCACCACCTGCCCTTCCAAGATGAATAGGACTTGCAGGTGAGTTCTGCTACATTGATAGACTGCAAAAGACGAAATCAGACACTACCTCCGCGCCACGAAGGAAGTCTCCCGCAAAACACGGAACTCAATTTTGAGATTCCTTGTGTCTATTCTCATCTTCACTTAACATCAAATAAAATAAAAAAAAAACATTTATTTCTATAACCATTGTTACAAAATGTGGCCAAGCCTACCCAGTAAGTTATCTAAGACATTTGTTTTGGGTATGACTCACAACTTCCCTTACGGCTATCTTAGATTATAGAATTAATAACTACATAGTTAGCAGTAGAATGACTGTGTGTGAGTGTATGTAAGTGTGTATGTGTATGTATGTGTTTGTGTGTGTGACCTTGTACGTATGTGTGTGCTTGTGCGTTCGTATGCTCATATAGTGTTTTTTTGGGTGTTTGTAAGGAAGGTGGGATCAAGGTCAAATGTTTGTCTGTAGTAATATTAATGTTGACTTGACAAAAGTGGCGCCAATCACGGACTTCTTTGGTGGTGCGAACTCTATGTTAGTATACTGTGATTTTTAATAATGTTACTAAAGTGATAGAGGAAATTAAGTTCCCACACATTTTGCACATTTCTCAAAAGAGGTCAATAGTGTTCCCCGAGTCCTAATGCCTCAAGTCTGGCGCCTGTCCGCTACAGGTAAACATAGGCGTCCTTTACGTTTCATTACAGACGTGGAGAAAAGCTTCCGCCCTGTCCGGCGAGAAACCAAACGAGTGGCTGCAGCGAAACTACATCGTACCTCCTGTACTCGACCGTCTACGACCAACGACCCTACGAGGGCAGCCCTTCGCGAGACTCCTCTCCGCCGCAGTCGCTCGACCCAAGACCCGATCTCCCAAGACGATACTCTGAATCGGCAACATATTCACCCACCCAATCGCTGTTTGTCAACACACCACCCTCTAATATTCCGTCTACCTCGCATAGAGGTCCATCGGAACAACAACCTGAACCTGAAAAACAGACATCGTCAAATATGTCTTCCCCCGAACTGTTTTTTACCCCTCCAACGACGAACTCAGATCCATCTCGTGAATCGCACAATTTATTCTGGCAGTCGCCAATGACGATGTATGCGAATATACAACAGGAAAAAAATCCACGGGAGTCACGAAGTCGAGCACCTGCAGGAGGCTTCCATGGAAACGTCAAGAAGGCTTCGATATAAAACTGGTTTCAGCTCGCGTAAGTTAAGCTCCTAGTACCTAGCAGTATTTATTATGTTTTTTATTTCTTACTCGAAGCGGAAGGAGAATACGTTTGAAACTGGTTCTAGAAAGGATTCAAAACTTTTTAATGTTAACAGGGACCCCGATTGTGTGTACGGACCAGATGGCCGACTGGCACGCCATGATGGTAAGCCTTATGTGGAACGTTCAAGCTTGGCGGGACTGGATACAAGAGTACATCAATCGTGCTTTGTCTTACAAATACGAGCCTAACTGCTCACCAGGTATAAATCAACCTCAATTCTCGAAATAATATGGATGAAATAAAAATCGAAATTATAAACGTGTTGTAGGTATTGTGTGCACAGAGCGACCTGATGTGAGAACAGTGCTATATTTTTTAAGTAATAATGTTTTTCCTGAATTAATAATTTTTATTTTATTTTATTTATTTAAATATATATGAAGGTAATAAATTATATTATTTTCAGCTGAAGCTGATGAGAAATGGACAATACTTTCACGGAGGATAGCAACAGAGGCTCTGCAGTGGCGACAATATAACAATTTCAGTCGCCAACTGACCTTGCGACTTGCTCTGCGATACAAAGATAAAAAAGTATGAAATATCAACATATTTGTACGTTCTAAAAAATATGTTCTATATTCTATAGTCCTTAAAATTTAGCTTGATTAAAATTACAGGTTAAAATTTAGCTTGATTAAAATGAGCATAAGGTTTTATGCTCATTGAAATAAAGGTCAACTGACATCTGTCTCATCACTCATCATCTGTGTCCACTGGTGTCGCGAGTGTCCATGGGCGGCGGCAATTGCTTACCATCAGGTGATCCGTCTGTTCGTCTGCCTACCTATTACAAAAAAAATCAAGCTATATTTTACGTAGTATTATAGTCTGTTCCAACTTCTTACGACCGCTTTTTTTGTCATGGGAAAATTGAAAGGAAAATCAAAACATTTTTGTTTTGTCGGCGCTTTTTGATAACTACTAAGAGTTAAACATTTTTAATTCATTTAGATAGTTTCTCCGACACGAGCAACATTGAAGACGGAAATATATATGCAATGCCAACGAGAGATGTTGGACATTATCGACATGTTTTATCGGTGGACACATTGGCTGAGCGCAATCGTAAGTGGATCGTATTTTTTTTGTATCGGTACAAAATGAATGATTAAAAAAAATACCAACGCAATTATAATATTGCAGGTCAAGGAAACGGACTCATTAAAACCAAATCAAGATGCACCTCTACATGAATTGTAAGTCGAAGACTGATAAAATGTGTCTTATTGTACCTACATACACATTAACACAACACAAATATTGTTATAAAAACCTTACAGACGCTGGAATCATTTTAAGAGAAAGATCAAAGAATATCACGAAGACTGGATCAAATACAACGTGCACTTAAAAGTTTGCTGGGAACATAGGTACAAGACGCTGATTTCTGGTTAGTTAAATAAATAAACCTACTTATTATCACCTGACTTGACTCGTGCGTCACTACCTATCACTTAAGAGTATACTATCAACTTCAGGTAGTAGATTGGCGCTGTCCGTCTAAGCACCACTGCGATACCTATTTTTTTTATTTGATAGAAATGGGGTGAGCCCTGCGTCTCATAGTCATACCAGTAGATGATCTATTGTGGCAGCCCCGTAACCTATTACAGCACCTCATGCAGCTCCAGTTCCAGGATAAACCCGAGAATGGAGCTGATGGGGGAGCTCTTGATCTCGTCAGCTGAGATCATGTGTGCTCCGGTCAAGTCAAGGTGCCGGCTTCTGCAGCGGTGCAGCGCCATGCACTCGCCGAGGACGTGGATAATCGTTTCCTCGTCCTCGCGACAAAATCTGCAGATTTTGGTATCTGTAAGGCCCATGTTGTGCAGGTGCTTGTTTAATTTGCAGTGCCCTGTGAGGTTCCGAGTGACTGCGATACCTAGTGACGATTATAAAGTCTTCTGAATCGAAGAATAAATTGAACGTACGCCATTTCACCGAGCTCCGAGTATTTTATTTCCAAACCCCAAGAAATCCTGCACAGGCCGATCTGAAGAGGAGACATAGATAAAAGATGACGCTCGAATTATTTACTTTCTTACAATGACCTGCCGGTCTATTTACAAAAAGATCGTCTAGAGACCCTCAAGCCAGGCGAGGGTGTTGGCTAGCAAGAGCTGCATGCGAGTAGCCGAGGAGCGATAAAAATAGCGAACACTTGAAGACAGATGTCCAGCAACGCGACAAGCTTAACAGTGGGAGAACCACGTTTCGGCATGAATGGGCCGGCTCGACCGGGGTAATACCACGTCTTCACAGAAAATCGGCGTGAAACAGTGCATGCGCTGTGTTTCGCTGCGTGAATGAGGGTACCGGATGCTCAATCCAGGGAAAGGGGGGGTTAACAGTTAAGCAGCTCACTTGTGACACCACTGGTGTTACAGGTGTCCATGGGCGGCGGTAATCGCTTGATCCGTCCGTCCGAACAGGTGATCCGTCGGCGCGTCTGCCACCTATATAATAAAAAAAAAGCTTATCATTTGAAGTGCAGCGACGACTTCCAAATTTACATAATCGTCACCATCAGCCGATAGTGAAGATGATATGAATGTGGGATGGGGTTCTAAATAAATCCAAGGACGGGAATAAGTAATACTATCTATGTATTTAACAATTAATCTTCTTAGTCAATCAACGTCTTTCATCGTCGTCCGCCATTCGTCGTCTGTCCTCTCTCTCTCTCTCTCTCGCACGTCATTCTAATTCAAACGTCGAACTCATACACGTTCCTTGGCATGCATCTACCGATCACCAATCCCACATGAATTTGAAGTGATGTCCGCATTTAGATTCCATCGTGTGATGTTATAGAGTGGATGCCGTCGTGGGAACACCCCGGGCCGGTGTGGGTGGTGAGCGCGTGCGGCGCGGTGCCCAGCGGCGCGGTGGCGGCGGGCGTGTTCGACTCCGAGGTCACGTGGGTGGCGCGCACCACACACAAGTTAGTATACTCGTACTTGTCTATAGTACCCGCAAAGACTCGCGGTCGACGGTAGAGTATTTCATTTATTAATTACTAGTGGCCCGCCCGCGCTTCGCTACGGTAATTTAATTTTAAAACAAAAAAAATAGATATCGTATTTTTCTATACGAACTTGATTTGTAGTTAACCAATTCTGAGTAAGTCGGTAGGTATTAACGGATACTTAAAATGAGACTAAAAATACTAAAAAACTGAAAAGAATTTCATAATTTTTTATATACATATTTTCATGACTGCAGAAATGAAGCAGTAAATATTGCGAATCTTCCATACAACGTTTTATCCCCATTTCACTCTTTTAGGAGTTTAAAACATGCTAAGACAAAGAGACAATATTTTTTATGACTCTAGCTTTAAAAATAACGACACTTCTATACGGCGTTGTAACCCCTTTTCAGCCGTTTAGGGATTAAATAAAAAAGTGCTAAAAATGTTCTGTTTGAATTTTTATATTCACCAATATGTATAATTGTTCATGACTCTAGTTTTAAAAATAACAACACTCTAAAGGGCGTTTTAACTCCCGTTCATTCATTTTCGTTCGTTCATTTTAGGAGTTGATTAAAAAAGTGCTAAACATTTTTTGTATGAATGTTCAAATTCTGATTTTCATAAACTTGCATCAAATATGGCGAACCTCCCATACGAGGTTATGGAAAAAATGCTAAATATTTTAATTTATATAAAAATTCCAAATACCAATTTTCATGACTATAGCTTTAAAATGAAAAACTTACATCCGGCAACTTTACCCCCGTTCACCTCTTTAGGGGGTTGAATATAAAATATGCTGAAAGTACTGATATTAATTTTGTATGAACAGTGCATATAAGAATTTTCACGACTTTATCTTTAAAAATGATATTATTGATATTAGATGTCCATGGGCGGCGGTAATTCACTTACCATCAGGTGAGCCGTCTGCTCGCTTGTCTGCCATAATGTAAAAAGTAGTTATTGGAGCTTAAAGACGAACGACAGTATGCCAGCGTTCGCCCGCTTTACGGTATCGACTATAGGCGATTGTCACCGACTCGCAGATGACTGCCATGCGTCGCCAACCGTTAGCGGGAAGTCGTTAGCTTTATTGCAACATAGTCGACCTTCCCATGGTCCGCGGGACGCGGGGAGGAGGCGGAGTGCGCTTGACCAATCGAAAAAATATTTTTTTTCTTTGAGCCAGTCAGCGGGGGGCGGCGTGTGCTTGACTAATCGAAAAAGTTTGAGCTTCTAATTTGAGCTTTATTCTTATAGACACAAGGAATCTCAAATTTTAGTATATATATATTTATTTTAACATTGTTATAGGTGTAACGTGTTACCAGCAGCGCTGCACCCTTCTAAGCACTGCTGCCTCGTGTACGCTGACGGGGCGGTTCATCACTACACTAGATACCAAGTAAATTCACATTTCGCCTAAATATACGTAAAATACGTTACGTTACGTTGGGGCCGTAAAGTCCTTGAGTGGAGACCGCGACTCGGTAAGCGTAGTGTAGGACGCCCTGCGACAAGATGGGATGATGACATTCGAAGGCTGGCTGGTGTAGGCTGGATGAGAGTGGCCGAAAATCGGGAGAAGTGGCGTGCATTAGGGGAGACCTATGTCCAGCAGTGGACGAGTGTGGGTTGCTGATGATGATGATGATGATGATACGTAAAATGGGTGTCAATAAGGGTATTTAACGTAGTACAGTGGATTATTCGTATTTGTCGCTAGAATTACCAAAATTATTAAGGCTTTTTATAGAATTGTCATTTTTTTACTCAAGCCCTTTAGAAATAAAGGCCAAATGTAGTGTGGGAAATTCACCCAACTTTTGGGCTTGTATGTAGTTGTAAATATTCGCTGGATCGACTTTATCAGAAAATCTACGCAGGCGACCGCTGTACCGAGTATTCGCTATTGTGTGTATAGTGCGTAGAAAGTCGTGAACGGATGTATGAACTAACGTAGTTCCTATAATCTATTACCTACGGAGCTACCATACCACTATGATGTAGGCGATAGTGGCGCCATCATTTATATTTACGTGTTCGGTGTTTGTGCATTCACAAAGTCAACGTAAGTGTCTCTTTAGACATTGCTCAATGTGCGGTTGCTATAGAGGCTAGCGGCGATGGCAAGCCGCAACCTTGTCCATCAACACAATGCCAAGAGTGATACGACTAACTGGCGCACACAGAGACGTCAAATTAACTTTAATGGTTTGTTAATTTTCAATACGCATAATGACTATAGTCGCCCTGCAGTTATTTGGCCGGTGGCGAAAATTAGAACTTATGCTTTACAAAATATCATAGACGAAAAACTTTTGACATTTTCCCTTAGAAACAACGCTCCCCTGTCAATGTCACTAAAATGCCTTCTGATCATGGTTGCACTGTATAGTTAATGAGCATTACCTTAATAGTGGCTATCGCGTGCGAAGATGGCGTACTGTAGGCCTGAGGTACCTGAGGTAGACCTTAGTGTCACTTTCCATCAGGTGAGATGAGGTCAAGTGCAAACCCATTCAATTTAAAAATATAAAAGGTATATCTACTAGGTGATTGGATATTTTTAGACGTGATATGTCAAATTGTCAATGAGGGTTTTCGCGTATGAAAAATCCGCTAGATGGAGTACTATAGGAGTGAGGTACCCGAGGTAGACTTTTGACGTCAATTTGACAAACTAAACAACCAATGCGGTTGATGTTGGACCTCAGTCCAACAGTACGCCATCTAGCGGATTTTTCACACGCGAAAACTCTCAAATCAGAAAATGATCTTGAAGTTGGACCTCGGTTTACAGGCACGCGATAGCCCCTATGCCGGGGACCGTAAGATATAGTTGGTAGGCCACCAGTCCGCTGGAAGGCAGTTGGTGGCCCTGAAGAAATGATGCACCAGGTCTTGTATACGTGACTGGTTTATTATTGATAATGCAAATGGCATCATGTGGGAACATCTCCAAGCAAGGAGGCAAGGCAAATACTAGAGATGACTGACGTCATATCGTATGACATACTACTTAACAGAGATAATAGTAGGTCTTGGAGATAATCGTGCGTGCGGAGCTGCTACAGCCCCCATTGACGAGTCGGAATGCGGCAGTAAGAAGAAGTTGTAAATAGGTGCATGTGGACAGGTGATGTGCAACGCTGCGGTGTCGTGGCTGGCGTGGCGCGCGGGCGCGGAGGGCGCGGAGGGCGCGGCGGGCGCGCGCGCGGTGCGCGTGGCGCCGGGCGTGCACGTGGGGCGCGTGCACTACCGCGGCTCGCACCTGCTGGGCGCCGTGCACGCGCCCACCTACCGCTGCCACGTCGTCATCTTCGGCCGCCCCTTCGCCTTCAACTGCTACGAGCTGTTGGTCCTCGCGGACGACCGATGACGAATGAGATGATGATACACGGTTGGCTAAATTCACGTATTTCAAATTGTACGTCGTATTGCAAAAATTGGAGTGATTCTACTTTAAAAGTGACCACGTTTCGATGGTCTCATTTTCGGGAATCGATCGATGACTTATGCCACCAAAATTATAGATTTTCCTTTTTATACGAGTTTTTGAGGACGTTTGAGGCCAGCTTAAACAACTAAGGAAACATTCACGCGAGAGCATAATTTATCGATTATTACGATTTTTATCTGCATTTCAATAAAATTCTAAATCTTGACCCTGTGTGATCGGTTCGACCAAACAAGAAGTCCAAGATTAAGCTACGATTTGACGGTTGTATTGTATATTGTTTTTTGTGATGCGTTTGTGATTTTTTAATCCTTTTGTTTTATTTAATTTACCAAAAGATTTTTTTTACTTTAAGTGTTTTATTTATAAATCCCGCGCCGACACCAGAGGGACAATTCTCGTGCACTCGACTTTTAAGTGGAATTTAGAGTTTCATACATTAGTCCATACAAATCTAACTTGACTTCAATATCCAGTACTCGAGAATAGGTCCTCACAACTTAAATAAATAACAACAAAATACTGAAACAAATGACTTATCGGTATTTACACGATTCATATCACAGACTATCGTTAGCTTTCGCCGCTAGGTGGTTCTTCCGCGACTAATACTTTTTCGATTACTCCCTTCGAGCCCCTGAGGCGGACTAGGTCTCCAGTTTTGAATATATCAGTGGCGTGCGTGGCTCCTACTATACATGGTAATCCATACTCACGGGCTATTACGGCACCTGAAACAAATACGCATCCATAACATCGGAGCGTGGCGCATCTTTGGTGTAAAGGAACCCTTATTGTGAAACAATACAAAGATTTCAATTTTGTTTTATAGATTGAATAGGAACATAAAACCACACAAAAGTCAAAGTTATAACTCTAAAAAAAAAATTTGATCAACCCCGCCCACTATTCCCGCCTACTGGCTGTATTCCTACCCCCTGGTTATCTGCCACACATGGAGATTTGTTTTTCCAAATGAAAGCTCACTAACCATGTGAAATTAGGCCTCCGAGTTCTGTGACGATGCCGGTGAGCAGCGGGAAGTAAGGCGACCAACCGATGTCCGTCGCGTTTGTGATGAGCACGTCGCCTTGCTGTAGCTGACTTATCTGGAAAGTAAAAGTAGAATGAGCTGGGGATATCTCCATCAGCTAATACCCTAGTGTAACAACTACTATAATACGGTATATGACTATTTTTTTTTATTTTTGCAATCAAAAGACCTCTCAATGATAGAAACATCGTTGAAAGAATCACTTGATTCTCATTTAAACTACCTGAGATATCACAACTTTAAAATCACATTATTTTGGGCAAACCCAAAACGCTCCATACAAATGGCTACTTAGATGTGACGTCACACTTAAGTATTTTGTATGCATTTCATTTGAATTTTGTATGGTAGCTATATCAAATGTTTCGTTTATGTCACAATGGTTCTATTATAATAATTGGTGCAAATTGTATGGGTTATTCAATGGTATAATTCTTTTTTGATAATTTCATAGTTTTAAAATGGACTTGCTCATGAATCTTTGAATGACCATAAAACCGGCTAGACGTTATATTTTTAATTGAGAATTTTTTCCATTGGCACATATTTACCTATATTTTGATAAAATATTTATATTTTGTAAAATCTTGAGCTTAGTCATATACCCTATTATGCCATTTGTGTAGCTGCAATACGAATGACATGCTCTCTGGCGGGCCCACTTTGATCTAGGTTAATTTAATTAACATCAAATAATTGTATTCTTTTATGTTAATTAAATGTACCTAGCCCGCAAGGGAGCATGTCATCAATACGAATGTAGGCAGGTATTGGGTTGCGCCCGGGGGTCACTCACCTCGCGCAGGTCCTGCACGACGCAGGCGCGCGCGACCACGTCGCCGCCGCACACGGACGTGGCCTCGGGCTAGCGTCGCGGCCTGCAGGGCTGCGCCCGGGGGTCACTCACCTCGCGCAGGTCCTGCACGACGCAGGCGCGCGCGACCACGTCGCCGCCGCACACGGACGTGGCCTCGAGCCGCGCGTCGCCGGACTGCAACGCCGGCGCGCGCGCCTCCAGCGGCTGCACCCAGCCGGTGTTGAGCTCGGCGAACTTCAGCTTGCACCACTTCGGGTAGTACGTATGCCGTTGTATTGCTCTATTAACAATATTGTTAACTTATTTGACAGCTGGACAGGTAGCCTAAGCGTAGGGTTGGATATTGAAAAGGGGCCTGCTAATCCTCCAAGCCCTAATACTAGTAAGCAGCAGTCGCTTTTTTATCTTTCGTACAGATAGTAAGCGGTGAACGGGCGCGGAAGTAGGTCATGGTGCAGTAGGTCTAGCCGACACAAGTACTGAATATTGAATGAATGCAATATTCATTCAATTACTAATATTCAACTCGTGGAGAATAGATAGTATAGAAAAGAAATACACACACATAAATAGAAGTTCAGTGAGTAACAAAATGCGCCTTCGAAACAGCAGACCACAGATTCGCATTCGAACACGTAGGTACCTCTGAGTTTTTTTTTCAATCTATATATGTTTGACCATGATCCAGATGGTCTGGTTTCACGCAATAGTCAGACGGCGGCCACTACCAAATGGTGTATCGTGGTCCAGGGCTTCGAAGCGACAGCTTTAGACGCACAGATAAAAAAGAGCACTCACTTCCTCAGCAGGGCAGGGTCTCTAGTGCGGATGTAGGCGGCGAGCTCGTGGGCGCGGAAGAAGAACACCAGGTCGGGGTGCGGCAGGTACCAGGCCCGCACTAGCAGGGACGCCAGGTGCCTCGCGGCCAGGCGGAGGCGGTGTACGGCGAGGATCAGGTGCGCCTTGGTGGATTCCCGCCGTTGCACTGTTCGTCGGCATAGAGGGAGTACCCATGCGAGGACTTTCCTGTAAATAGACTATTAACTTATTTCAACAGAAAAAATAAAAGTTGACGCGCTTTGGTAAGAATTCGCACTGCAATTTGAATATGTAGTTTAAGATCTAAATCCTTGCGAATAAAATCTTGGAACGTTCCACATAATGACTTAAGGATGACAAAAGAGTTTATTTGTGACGGTTTACCTCGTGCTGGATTTCTTGGGCGTAGTCAGTGCTGCTATAACCTCAACGTCGCTCCTCGTGCTCTGCGCTTCCTGTTTAGTGGCCTTCATATTCTGCAATACCTTCATTAGCTCTTCAGGGACTAAGGCCCATGGTTTGGTGAGCATGTCTAACTGAAAAAGAGATTTTATAATCCTGTTGTGATACATTTAATATTCATAAATCTTTTAATTTCATAAAGCAAAAACGCTATAGCTATTCCTATTATACTAACTATCCAGCAAGTCTTCACACGGGTATGACGCCGCAATGGCATGTCGTCACTTCCGTTGGCACTTCTTTAATGGCCCGAGAGTTGCTTTTTCACGCTTCGTTGGAGGGATTCCATATAGTAGGGGAGCCCAAGAGGGGATTTCGGGATTTACTAAAGCGCGGCAGATTAATATACAGTAGGATACCTGGTACCCGGCTACTTACTTCCACCAGATATGAGCCTCATTTATAAGGACGCCCGTAAAGGATAAAGGATCAGATTAGTAAAAAAAAATTGTTCATTTGAAATTTTCGGGCGCGTCAGATTAAGGTAGGGGGAGTTAGTTATATGCTAAAACATCTATATTCCTCTAATCTGACAATTTAAGGGTGACGTAAAGAAAGGGGAGGGCTACAAAGTTGAAAAAAAAAACGTCATCTCGACATTCTCGAGCGTGGTTAAATTTTTTTTATTTTGAAGGGAATAGATCAAGATTTATGAGAAATATATAATCTGACGATTTCCACAAGCCGAAGTAATAAAAATTAATTAATAAAGTTTTATTCGTGCAACTACGCGATGCCTGTATTCGCCTCTCCGCGTTTCTATTCCTCTCTCATTTTTCCTCTATCTATTGCTCTCTCATTCCGTCCCTACTCCACTCTGGTTTCTGTTGCCAAGACAGCTGATCACAGAGACGCGTTCACGACTTGTAGTTTACAACGTATTACCAACGTTTTTGTTTATTTCATGATTTTAATACATGTTATGTGAATTAAAGTTCATAAATATTGACTATAAGTGATATTAATGTGCAGTGTGTATTTTGTGGTGAAAAAGATGACGATTAAAAAAAAATGCTTACAAAAACTTAATTTTTTATAATTATTTTGTTGTAAATACAAATATTCTTCTAAAAAAAATTCACACTTTTTAATTTGCATGCTATTTCTTAAGCTTTTCAATTAATTAAGTTTCATGATTTAGAAAAATGAAAAAATTTTTTTTTATTGTCAGATTAGGCGTATCCCTCCAGGTAATCGTCAGATTATGAGATATTACGTCCAGGGCATTAAGATGAACCATATATATCTTAATCTGACGCGCTTGAGTAGTTCAAGACGACGATTTTTTTTTGCACATTCTAATAATGGCCGTGAGCTTGCGTCAAATCTGAATCGTCAGATTATTACATAATAGCTTTTTTTAAGTTCACTTAACATTCCCTTCGAATATCTGACACGCTCGAGTATGTCCATGCAACAGTTTTTTTTTACATTTTTGAAAATCTATAGTTGCTCCCCCCACCGATGAAAAGGTATATATCATATGACATTTTTTTCTTCTTATCATCTAAGCTTTGCACTCAATAAGTCTCAATGACGCTCGAGTAAATCCCGATTTAGCACGGCGGGCTCCCCTACTAATATATTATACTAGGAGGCAGAAGACTCACAGACCAAGGACCGAGTTAAACAACGTTAATCACACTTTAACCGCGCCTAAACCACTGATTAGTATTGTTGGAAAAGTTAGTGAACTCGGCCCATACATAGCTGACTCAGCGAAAAAATACATATATTTACTTCCACCGCTGACTCAGTGACCTCAAATTGGGACTGCCTCCGAAATAAGTGACCGTGAATTCGGTCGCGTTTAGCGTTACTTTCAGCCATCATTGGCCCATAAAGTTCAATGAGAGTGTTCTGCTGAGAAATTGACAACTCCCGTAAACTAGGATTCTATCCACACTATCTGGATGAGTGGCGTTCCACCACAGTGTTCTTTACCCAGCATTTCCTGCCAAGCACCGCATCGTAAAATAAACTACCCGCAGCGGCTATTTCCGAACTGATACAACAACGAAAGCAGTATCTCTTTAAGAAACGAACCCTTCAACTACCTACAGTCTATTCCAATTATGAAGTCCTTTTTGACAGACGTTAATAGTTCAGTACTAGGTAAGTACCCTTAGAAATCGATACTTAGCGGCATTGATTCTCGATTTATAACCAATTATAATCGAATTAACTTTCAACAACTAAGGTTAATAGAAATTGTCGAAAGAACACTTTCAGACATGTAAAACTTCCAATCTTGTTTTGTGTTGAAAAATAAATATTTATTTCAATTTCTTATAGTACTTATTTGAGAAAAAAAATAAGTACTATAAGGAACTCAACAGTTACTATGAGCATCAGATTAAAATAAAAAATAATTAATTCATTTAAGTTTTGTTTAATGCATCAAATTTATTTCAGCTATAAGCAGCTCCATTGCCGCCAGATTCATTTTCATTCGCGAATGATCGGTTTAGGTAACTGAATACTTGATGCACGTCACTATGTTTAAAAATAAAACATAAAAGATTATTTTGAAAATTATATTCATAAACAATATGTTGTTTGTGCTTGTGAATTAATTGTAGGGTGTTGTTGTATAATTGTATATTTTTCAAATGACGATTTACTACCAAATACAAAAAGAGATATTCAATTGGATTTATATGACACGTGCAGAGTTACGTTCTTCGAATTGTCAAAAATAATTGAACAGACTGGAATAGGCCGGCAACGTATACGTTATTCTGTGGTTGACTGCCTTGGTGGCACAGTGGTTAGTGGGTCGCACTTTAAAGCGACGGCTGCGCAAGAGGTCCCGGGTTCGATTCCGGAGTCAGGCCAAATATTTGTGCCTAAGTTTTCGGTAAGAAATTCTAAATGTCAGCCCGGAGTCTGGAAGTTGGCGGTCTTGTACCCCCGTGCCTCGGAAAGCACGTTAAGCCGTTTGGTCCTTCTCCAATCCCTCTCCGGTGGTGTCACGCTGGTGTCCCATCGGAATATGAGTGTAAGGGAATAGAGAGTGCACTTGTGTTTGCGCAGACACTTGAGCACTATAATATATCCTACGTACGTGGCTTATCGTTGAGATTGGCCGCCGCGTAGCCGTAATCGGTCGGAGGATATTATACCTTATGGTGTAGCGGATTTCCATAAGCGGCGGTGATCTTTACCAACAGGTGACGCGCTTGCACATTTGTCTTCCTTTATTATAAATATAAAATAAATTATTATTACCTCCATAATAGCTCTGTGTCCGTGTTGTTCCAAAAACTCGCTGACTTCAGCATGCACTTTGGGCAGGTTGTGCTGCAGCCAGGCCATGGCGGTGAGCGGGTCTTGCCCCCGGAACGCTTCCGCCTCGCCGGAGTGGTTGATCCGCTGCGCGAGCCGCGCCAGGCCCTGCGGCACTTCGGCGGACAGCACGTCACCTGACCTCAGCAGTGCGCATACTTCGTTACATTGTTCAGGTGAAAAATCTAAAAGATAAAAATAAGGTTATATAAATAAGTCATTCAGGCAGCTGAACGAAGAGACAAATTAACCCGGCACTACACCGAAGATATCTCGGACGTCAGGCTATACGAGATTAGCATAGCTCTCAAACAGCTTAAGAACGGTAAGGCACCGGGTGATGATGGGAGTCACAGCGGAGCTTCTGGACGCAGGTGGACGACCTGTCCTGAAAGCCCTTCAGAGGCTTTTCAACTCCATCAGCTTCGAGCGAAAATCACCCAAAGCGTGGCACTCTGGCGTAAAGCTGTCCATAAAAGTTTTCGATCTCGGCCAAAAGCTCTGGGCGTGACGTGACGATTCTGCCATCCTCTGTTTTCAGCTTGGTCAACTAGCTCTCTCCAATAGCCAGACTTCTAGCGAAGACTTTGGAGCTTTTGTTCCGCTGTATAGCCTCTTTAATACGTTCCGCATTAAATCGGCGTATGTCCCGGGTCAGGCACTTGAAGATGCGCTTGCTGAGCTGCCGTCGTTGACGAGGTTTGCAGAACCATTTTCAAAATTGAGTGAGATCATCACTCTATCTCTTCTTAGGTCTGCCCCGTTGTCGTCGTCTGTCAGGTAGCCATTGGGTGACGTGTTTGGTCCATCTTTTGGGGTCCATTCGACAGACGTGACCCGTCCATTCCCATTTTAGTTTGGCAGTTTTCTTGCCGACGTCACTGTGACTCCGGTTTTCGCACGTATTGTAGAGTTTCGTATTCTATTAAAAAGTTCTCACCGTTCCCTCCCTCCAGCAGCACGGTCATGGCGATAAACTGGGTGGAAGTGCTGGCGCTACTGGTGCACAAGTGGTTGTAGGTGATCCGACCCATCGTCTGCGCCGTGCCTTTGATGGACTTCAGGATCTCTGCCGGGTCCTCTGTATCCGTCTTGATGGTCATCGCCTTCACTCTCTTTATGGTATCGTTCATGAACGACTTTGAATTGTATATACTCTGAAATATTGCAAGTTTACAATGATAACAAAATAAACAGGGCCACTGAGTAGGTTGGTGTCAACCAATCGTACGTAGCGTAGTAAATGTGGGGGGAGTTCATAAAATTTCATGCGGCGTCTATACTATATCTAAAAATTAAACAAAAACCTATAAAATATCATACATAATAACCGTGTGTACTAGGTTCGCACGTACGGCGGTACGGAAAATCTTATGAACCAGTAAACTCGACAGTGGCTGGGTCGATGGAACTTGTACGTGGCTGATCGTTGAGATTGGCCGCCGTAGCCGTAATCGGTTGGAGGATATTATTATTAATTAGCCTAGCCTACCCTACCTAGATATGTATGTTCACAGGATGTCTTACACGGAACCACACGCAAGTATAAACAAGAAACTGTGGAAGTGTTGGCTGTTTGTGTTGGCCAGTGTTTGGCAAACGCTGTTACACTTGCTTAGCGACCCAGTTGGACCCAACGCATCGGAAATATGTCAGCGGCAATGGGTATAATTCAGGCATTCTAAACAATGCTTTGGCAATGACCAGTGGTACTTCTAGGACTGCACTGTTATACGTTGAAAGAGTTCAACCTGCAGTATTGAAAGTGCCTTACTTTCTCCCATTTCGTTATCCAACCGATACACTCTACAAAACTTTCAAAACAGTCCTACCCTTGCTATTCGATCGGCAATGTGTAAAATAAATTGATTTTAGTCTATATTTATCAATGTTAACTGGCCTCATGAAGGTCGCGGGAATCCCTTGGATGCAGGCGGCACAGAACCGGTCTGTGTGGAGAAATCAGTCAGTAAGAAGAATTGGTCAGCAGTGAGCGCCTATTGGCTGATATGATGATGATGTTTGACGATGACCACTTGGGCGGATGATTTCGTGATGAGAGCCTATTCATCGAGGACTCGACATTAAGTCGAATTACAGATTGGGTATGGACGAATGTATGAAATCTCTAAATTCGACTTCATTGTCGAGTGCACGAGAATTGCCCCTCAGTTTCTCTGCAGCGCCATCTGTCGTACGGACGTTGGCCTGTATAACGTAGGGAGTAGTACGCACGTAGATGACTAAGCCGAGGGCGCTGAGCTTGTCGTGCCACCGCGGCGCGCGCCGGTGCACGGCGCGGCGGATGATCTCGTCGTCGGCCACCTTGTGCCCGTGCAGCGCCATCTCTATCATGCGGATGTTCACGTCCACCTTCGCCGGCGTACGCCGGTACACTGTCTGTCAAAATTATTTCAAAAGTTAACGGTTGATTGTCATGATAAGCGCTCATATTTATTGAAGCCGTAACTTTCAATCAGGTCACTTCCCGCAGCGGTATTTCCAAAACGACATTGAGATCTTCAAGAAACGAGTCTATACCTTCCTAAAAGGCCGGCAACGCATCTCCACCCCTGTGTGGTCACTTACCATCAGGTAACTCGCTTGCTCGTTTGCTTCCATTTCTTCCATTCAAAAAAAGGGCGTAAAGATAAAGATAAAGATAAAGATAATTTATTTGCTCAAACATGTGTACATACAGATGTCAAGGTAAAATTTTAGTTTCAACATGTTGTACCATTACGGTGTACAAAATATATTCAATATTATTAGTCCATTCAATTAAGAAAATTAACATCGTATGCACAAAAAAAAAAAAATAATAAATACACTAAAAATGTCAATAATAGGCCAGTTACAAATAAATTATAAATTGTCATTTAAGAAATCCGTCAAATTGTAATAGCATTTTTCCAGTAATAAATTTTTAATTTTGGTTTAATCGTAGCGTAATCTCGCTGAATCGAGACTATCAATGGCCGACAATACGTAGCTGAGGCAAGAGGACGAGGCGAATGATTGCATTGATCTTATAACTAGAACTAGAAAAACATAGAATGACGAGCTCTTACTTAGCGCGAAGACGTCCCGTAACGAACCAGAATATACCTGTCTCATGAACAGAAAACCTAGAAACAAGCGAGTGTGAAAGTGATGGGAACTCCGATTCGGTTGTAACACCCGGTTCGCGCGAAGAGGCCCTGGGTTTGATTTCCGGTCAGAAAACGAGTTCCAGGTGTAGGTACTAACGATAGCTCTCTATAAGTACTATATCACAGTATAGGACATTTATTAGTTTGAGATTCGACGATCAGCAACTACATCACCACATCATGGGACACGGCATCACTGGTTTAGAACCTTACGTTATAGAGTGCGATCATGACTCTGTTGTGCGTGAGCATGACTGTGGGCTCGTATTCGTCGGTGTCGCTGGCGATGGTCTTGCGCATGCTGTGGATCAGCGGTTCCATCACTAGATCATGAGATAACGGCGTCAGCGGTTTAGGGAACACCTGCGAAGAAAAAAAAAACACTTTGTTACTTGTTCGAAAACCCTTTAATTTTTTGAACCACCGTTTCACACTTTCAAGAAGTAAGTTTAGGAAAATTCTTTACGCATGCACTCCACCATACGAGCTTAATGTGTGCCCAATGGACAACATTTCATATTTTTAACATGTCCATATTGTTTTTTTATATGAAAGTAGACATAAAATGAACAGACCCATATTTTTTCTTTTTTCAAAATTTGTCCATTTTCATGCATAAAATAATTATTGAAATTCTTTTTATTCTAAATAGACGTAAGCGCCAAATGACGTCATCGGACGGCTGAATACAGCGATATTCCTTTGCTTACCATTGTTTTAATAAAAAAAAGGTACTACTGTCAAAGGTAAATAATACTAGTGTCAACATTGTCAACGTCATTCATACATTCAACGTTGACAAGTTGTCTTTTTTTTTTGACAGTTACATGTCATGAGTTTGGCATTACGTAAATTTAAAACTATAATGTGCTAAGCAAAGAAATATTTTACATTCTGCCGTCCGATGACGTCATCTTACGTTTTTTAGTTTTTAATTTTTTTCTCAGTAAATAAGCAATATAAAAAATGAATAAATATATATTCGAGCAGCGGAAAAGTAAACAAAGAATTGGTATTTTTTGTTTCAGAGCTTAGCAATTTTGAAATGTTGTCCATTGCAGCTCAATCCATTCAATGGTTTAATAAGCTATGCGTTGAGAAAGCAGTCCGGAGATAAGAAGATAATGAGTGTGTAGTTCTCTGGAATAAATCGCTGCAAACGTTAACCGCCTTGTTGTACTGTCTTATATTATTTATTGCACAAAAACCTAACATACCTATTCACGACAACAAAACCTATTTATCCGTCAATCCATAAGTAAGTCAATAAAGACTTGAAAATATATAATGGCGCCACTGCCGCATACGTCATTGTGGTGTCTCTTTGATATATCACCTACAATTGACCAAAAGAGAGTCTAAGTGCGGAAAAATGAGACTTCTTTTCATTTTATTTTCACCCCATTGATATGGTAACTAACAGTTGCCCACCAAGGCATGCAATGGGGACTGATATCAGGCATTCGCTCACGACGTTCTAGACGCATATGTACCTCTCCACAGTTGGCAAAAGTAGTGAACTCGTCGTCGGCCATGATGGGCGAGTCCAGCTCGTGCAACAGCTCTTCCTCCGTCCAGCGCTCAAGGGACGTGATGGGCCGCGCTTGCACCAGGAAAATGTCATCCTGCCGATGAAAAGATCAACTTTATTCACTCACTCACTCACTCACTCACTCACTCGCGTGTTCTTACATCGAAGGCTTCAAAAGAGAACGAAACTTAAAAATTAACGTGAACGTTCAATAAAATTTTAAGTTTATAACTTTTACATCGCCGTAAGTCTAGGGTGCGCGTTTAACGACTTTTGTAATTGGATTAAATGTATATTGTCAATAATATTAAAGAAACCCTCATACATCAACCAACATTTCATCACAAACGTAGCTTGGAAAAAGAGTCAAGACTTGAAAAGGACGTATCGAAGCTAAAATTAGCAATAGACTAAGAATTATTCACCCCAGCTATAGCCCACTCGATGTCTCTGGGCGCGCCCCACAGCTCCTCCTGTTTGACCCCGATCCTCGCCAGCCTCATGATCTCAACGTCGCTGATGCATGCCGAGTTCCTCTCCGCTTCCGGAACTTCTTCAGAACTCAGGCCCGCCCCGACGCCTCCAACAGTTATGCGATGCTTCTTGGAACCCAATTCTTTGGTGGCGATAGATAGGTCTCCGTCTAGGCTTCGTGTGACTACTATGGTATCGGGTTCCACTGCTCCCGACACGACGGTCTGAAACATAAAGTACGCCACACTATCGCAAATCATTTCGTGTTGCTGTCTTCTCTTAAAATTCATCACTATTATTTACATTCTGTATGAAAAAAACCGAGCGCCAAAATATGCTTGCTATTTCAATCAAACAAATAAATTGAGATAGCTTTCAGCACTGTCCTGATCCCGATCTTTTCGAGTTTTTCTTCTACGTACTATGGGAACGAGAAACAAGAAGCTTTCCTTCTTTTTGGTTTCCACAGTTACCAGCTAACTTTGTTGATATATTAGTGTTTTGGTGGTATTGGTTGGTTTTGGTACCTTTTTTGTCGTGTCCCAGGAAACACAATCATGACACTCACTTTGTCTCTAAGTAATACTCTACCCAACCCTAACCATAACCCCACAAGACCGGGAGTGATGTTCAGCATATCTTTTTATGCTGTACGATTTCCCATGTAGTTACTGTTTGTGAACACCGTCCTCCATGAAGCCGAAGTGAAGTCGCTCGTCAGTGCGACTTCCTTGTGTTTGTTCAGTGTCTGGGTGTAATATATGTATTTAAGTATATATTTGTGTTCCTCTGTTGTCTGATATTTGTGATCAAGTGCTTAAGCTACTTAGTACGGAATCAGGTCAACGTATGAGATGTTGTGAGAATTATTATTATTATTATTGGTTACTTTTTAAACCATTAGTTCAGTTTAACTACGGATCAAAAAATCGGCCCTTAGTTCATCATCATCAGCCCATTTAAGTCCCCACTGCTGGGGCACGGGCCTCCCTCAATCACATGAGGGGTAATTGCCATACTCACCACGCTTGGCAGACGGGTTGGCGAGGGTTTTGATATAAGTGCAGAGTTTTCCTTCTCTGGGTGCTGATGATCATGCTAGCAGCTTTACCTTAGTCGCCTTTTACGACACCTCAGTAAGAGTGAGGGTGAGTGAGGGCGATCTTGCTTAAGCGTATTTATCTAGTGCGCCCTGGTTCCGCAGACAGAACGGGCAGGCGTGCGTGTGCGGCGGCGGCGTGGCGGTGCAGGCGCTGGCGGCGGCGCGCGCGGCGGGCGTGCTGTTCTCGCGCCACCCCGGCGCCGGCGACCCCGCGCGCCTGCTGCTCACCGCCAACTACGGCCTGGGCGAGGTACGCCAACGCGCCCTAAGGCCCGATTTTTCGATCCGTATTAAACCTTTTGGTTAAATTAATTATAGTTAACTAAGGGCCTCCGCCGTGTGGTCCCCGGCAGAGAAGAATAGGCCACCCTCACTCTTACCGAGGTGTAAAAGGCAACTAAGGTAAAGCTGTTTGCATGATCATCAGCACCCAGAGATGGAAAACTCTGCATTTATATCAAAACCCTCGCCAACCCGTCTGCCAAGCGTGGTGAGTATGGCAATTACCCCTCATGTGATTGAGGGAGGCCCGTGCCCCAGCAGTGGGGACTTAAATGGGCTGATGATGATGATGATGAAGCAAGATCGACACTCCGCCATTTTTGACAGAAAGTTACCTACTGTATAGGGTTGTCCTCTAATTTTTGTAAAATATTATTCTTACCTTTCCATATTAGCATGGAATTTAAAACTTGTGACACCACTGATGTTGTAGGTGTCCATGGGCGGCGGTAATCGCTTATCATCAGGTGATACGGCTGCTCGTCTGCCACCTATAACATAACAAAAAATTAATCCCCCCATAACAAAATCCTCCCAAGCCCCACCTCCTCAAAATCATATTGTTGGTCTACTGGTTTAAGTACTGGGCCGTGATCGCGGGGTCTTAGATGCAACAAGGATCATCTGGTGCGTGTTAGAAATTAAAACCAATGATATTTCTTAAGAAATAAGCAGAATACTAGCATACAAAATTCGTACACAAAGGTAACCAAAATGGTTTCTATAGTTGCATTTTGATAACATACATAATGTAATTATTTTCTCTACCAAAATAAAGTAAGCGGCACTCGAGTAAAGCCGACAACCATGAATTTCGTTCCTGCGATTGTACTCCGATGGGACCTTAGAATCCGTGTAAAGTGTGCGTGCGTCATTCTTGCGTTTGTTCGTAGTGTCCATACTGCTTTAGCGTATATATCTACTATGACCGGGGGCCTAATTCAGGTAGTTGCCACACTGACGGAATACCGGCAGACGAGCAGACGGATCACCTGATGGTAAGCGATTGCCGCCGCCCATAAACACCCGTGACACCATTGGAGTCACAAGTGCGCTGCGAACCTTTAAACCCCCCTTTTCCCCGGATTGGGATCTGTTAAGTACCCACACTCACGCAGCGAAACACAGCACAGTGCTGCTTCACGCCGTTTTCTGAGAGGCCGTGGTATCTCTCCGGTCGAGCCAGCCGCGGCGTGATAGCTGCGCAGCCGCGACGTGTTCGCTGCGTCGTCGCTCGAGTTAATGGCGACTGACGCGCGCTTTTAAGGGATATTTTTGGTGGCGCGGACTATATCAATCACGTGTTAGGTGGCGTACTTAACATCCAGCAGATCCAACTTCAACAGGATCGATTGTTACAGAACGACCAAGATCAAAAGGCACTTCAGTGACATTAAAAAGGGGCGTTGTGAAACGTTTTTTCTATGCGAAAATGTCAAAACAGCATTAATTTCGACTTTTGCCACGTGCCAAATAACCTTTTTTTTGTATGGCTGTTACTCTAAATAACCGTGATTGGACTGTACGTTCGTCAAAGTGTCATATTGACATATCACGTTCGTCAAAGTGTCATATTGACATATCACGTTCGTCAAAAGTGTCATATTGACATATCACGTTCAAAAATAACCAATCACCTTGTAAATAAACCACAGTCCTATAGTAAGACGCTGTTACCTAGTAAACAAGACTGGGAGGTTGGAACTCCCGGAAATGTCAAGCGGAATGACATCGTTTGGTATACGGATGGTTCCAGGAAGCAAGGCGTATCCGGGGCGGGATTTTGTAATGATCGTCTCGGAATACGCAAATTCACCAATCTGGGTCGCTATACCACAGTGTACCAAGCAGAAGTCTTCGCAATAATTGGCTGTGTCCAAGAGAGTATGCAAATGAATCTGCAAAATAAGAAAATATTCATCTTCTCAGATAGTCAAGCTGCCCTCAAGGCGTTACACCCTGTGAACTTGACTCCAAACTCATTAGCGAGTGTGTCCTACTCCTAAACTAACTTGGCAATGCCAACATTGTAAAGCTGATTTGGGTACCGGAAACTGCAATATCAGAGGCAACGAAGTCGTGCGAACGAACGTGCTAGCAAAGGCCGGGGCAGAGAGCCCACTACTCCCATCGGAACCATTAAGTGGCGTTCCAACCTGCATGGTCAGCTTGAAGTTAAAAGAATGGGAGCATAGGCAAAGCACTCAATTTTGAAAAAGACTAGCTCGACTAGAACAGTACAGGCATACAGGCGACCAGAAGGGAACTGTAGAAATAATAAAACTGAGTAGAGGACATGTGAGGGCACTCACTCGGACCTTCACGGGGCACACAAAAACAAGCACCTGCAAAACATGGGCTTTTCAGATACCAAAATCTGCAGGTTCTGTCGCGAGGACGAGGAAACGATTATGCACGTCCACGGCGAGTGCATAGCGCTGCACCGCTGCAGAAGCCGGCACCTGGGAGCACACGTGATCTCGGCAGACGAGATCAAAAGCTCCCCCATCAGCTCCATTCTCGGGTTTATCCTGGAGCTGGAGCTACATGAGGTGCTGTAATAGGTTCTGGGGTTGCCACAATAGATCAACTACTGGTCGCAGTGGCAATGAGACGCAAGGCTCACCCCATTTCTTTCAAATAATAAATAATAATAGTAGGACGCCATCTAGCGGATTTTTCACACGCATTTATCCCTATTCTAAAATGGTCTTTCTGACAGCAATTTTTCATTTACTGACACATCCAGGATTTTTCCAATCCAGTCCAATCCTAATGGCGCATCGTTTTGATGTTCAGACTGCACTTAAATCACAAAAAGTTTTGATTATTATATAAAATTACTGTGAACTGAAAAGTAAATACACTCAGATTCTTCCTCACTCAATCATCCTTTACCTGCGATAGTATGCGCTAGTGAAGGCGAACATGGACCCCCAGCATTTCTGCACGCCCTTGAGCACTTCTCCGTCGCTGACGCACCCTAATATTGTCTCGTTCTGTCCCGCCGCCGAGAGGGTTTCGCTGTCTTCTCCGACGGCTATTTAAAAAGTTAACAATCTTATTTTTCACGCCATGTTCTCTCAATCTTCACAGGTCTTACTTACGGGGCGTTGAAGTTATGCAAAAAAATGCTAAGGTATCTAATGCTTGAACAGCGCTTTAAGACCGTATAAAATATGGATTTACTTAGAGTCTGCGCCACCAAAAAAGTTCATAACCCTTAATAGAGTATGAGTCAGAGAAAAATTTCATTGGTTTTCGCTCTTATGCCATGACACATAAGGTTCAAAATCTGGTGGTAACTATTTTCCCATTGCCCGATTAAGGGTTAAAGCGCGCTTCAGGCGTCCTAAACATTCAAATTTGAGGTTTATGTTCATATAGACACAAGGAATGTATCATTTTAGTTTACCGCGACATCTTTCGTGGCGCGGACTATAAGTACGTACTTTTAAAATACATTTAACAAAAAAATTAATTCTAGGTTGATACGTACCCGAAGATCTGACAGCGAACCTCGGCTCTGGACCATAATTTTCTTTGACGGCTTCCTGCCTTAATTCATTTAGATGCGTCAGTATTTCCTCGCGCACATCTGCAGGTATCTCAGTCTTTTCAAAGAGTTGAACTGCTCTGGAAGAAAAGGCGCAATTGAGTTTGCAAACCAAGGAAACGGAATAACTTTATTTTGATGTTTTTATGTAATAGGTGGCAGACGAGCAGACGGATCACCTGGCGGTAAGCGATTGCCACCGCCCATGGTCACCCGCGACACCAGTGGATACTAAAAAAATAAAGAAAGGTGGATCCGTCGGGGATAAACTTATTAACAAAAGTAACCCTTAATCATCGCATCTAATCCTAAACATAATTAACCCTCTTAAGTTTTCCAGTGTTTAACTTTACATTTTTCCTTACCGGTTACATTTTTCTTTGAAAACTGCTTCTTCGTAACCCTCGTTTGAAGCTTCAATAGCGCGCACGGCCTTCATCAGCTCAGGGTTGGCCTCCAAGTGTTTTTCTAGCGCACGCACGGTCAGACAGAACCCAGGAGGTACTCGGTAACCCTGAAATAGAATACCAAATGTTTGAAAATGTAGATACTTGAATGATGTTCACTTTTAGGGTTCCGTAGCCAAATGGAAAAAAAACGGAACCCTTATAGATTCGTCATGTCTGTCCGTCCGTTCGTATGTCACAGCCACTTTTTTCCGAAACTATAAGAACTATACTATTGAAACTTGGGAAATAGATGTATTTTGTTAACCGCATTTCTATTTTTACACAATAATAGGAAAAAAAATTAAAGGTCTTTAAAATTGATGTTGAGGTTTCTAATATTTTTTTCAACTTAATACTATCCGCATGAGACGCTCCCAAAGTGGGTAAAATGTTTTTTAATATGTTATGAATCGTAAACCGCAATTAACCTTATTAAGTAACATCTTACATGCTGCTACGGAACCCTTCATGGGCATGTCCTCGCACTTGGCCGGTTTTTCCTTTTTTTTTAATTTTTTTCATGATATTTATTTCGTACATAATTTTTTTTTTTATAATTATTTGATTTTTAAATGATTAATTTTTCGATTTTCATGTGTTTATATCCTCCGTTATTCATTTTTCGATAAATTTATGCAAGAAGTAAATAACAGGAAAAAGAAAAAAATTTACGTCATATGAGGGAAGAAAAAAATAACAAATGCATGCAAGTAAACGAATTAGCAAAAGAACTAAAATAGTCTATATTTTATTTATTTATTTATTTATTGTTATAAGGACACATTACAGATAACAGTTAAATAAAAACAAAACATTAGAACAAGTAGCTTAAAACTGAACTACCTATTACCTAAAAGCATGCATCCCTGAGATGGGTAGGTAAGTTATTAACTTACAATAAAATAAAATAAAAAGTAAAAATCGCGTTACACATTAGTGCCCTAGGGCTTAGGGCTAAACTTATCTAAAACTTATCACTAACAGTCACTGTGGGCCCTAAGAGCCCTCTTCTCCTCTATATTTGCCGAAATGTTACTACTAATTGGTTATTAGTAGTGTCGGTGCTGACTACTGCTGCAAGAGTGACTTCTCACACATCGAATAATAGTATACCTGTGAGTTCTGCACGGAAGCCAGCAAGGCGAGAGACGCGCCCTTGCCGCCGACGTAGGCCGGGCACGCGGCTTCCCTCTGCGAGAAGTGCACGCAGTACCCCACGCCCGCCGCGCTCTCCGCCGCCCAGATCAACTCTCTAGGTGGGGTCAGGCGCACGGATGGGTCCGATATCACTGCTCAATACAAAAAAAAAGTTTTTTTTTCCCTATACAACATCTGATACATTGATCTGATTCCGTACTATGGAGCTTAGCTGTTTTAAAAATTGCATGCTAAACTACGTGATTGTGATCAGTCAAATATAAAGTATTAGCTTATATTCTGTCCCACTACAGGGCAAAGGCATCCGTCATTAGACGACTCGTCCTTATTCGACCTTAGATGACTCGTTTGGAACAGTGGTAGTGAACGCTGCCTTTGGTCCAAGGGTTGCGGGTTAGATCCCCGCACAGTACAAACATATGTGTGTATGAACATGTCTGTTTGTACTGGTCTGGGTGTTTCCTTTGAATTATAAGTATGTATTTACATAAGAAAAGTATTATATGTATATATTTGTAATCCCACTGTTGATGCTGATATCTTGAGCTACCTATCTCAAAGTCAGATCAATGTATGTGATGTTGTGAAATATTTATTTATTTTTATTATAGAAATCACGTCATCGCTACAATGATGGGAGTAGGCTTAATTACGACGCTTGCCGAATGCGAATTGGTTATCACAAACCAGAGCTATGTTCGAAAAATTTGAAACATACTTTGTTCGACCCGGGAATCGAACCTAGGACCCCGAGATCACGGCCCGGTATTTAAACCACCTGGACCAACAGGGCGTGGTCAGTAAACGTAGTTATAAATCAATTTAGACAACATCACATAGGTAGGTACTACATTGTTTTAGTCCAAATGTAAATTTTCCCTTTTATGTCTTACTAGCTTTTACCCGGGGATACAGTCGCGTTAGAAAGAGACAAAAAGTAGCCTATGTCACTCTCCATCACTTCAACTTCAATCCATCGGTCACTCCGTTTTTGCCGTGAAAGACGGACAAAAAGACAGATAGACACACATTCACATTTATAATATTAGTCTATACTAAGTCTCTTGCTTTTTTATGCATATAAAGAAGCAAGAGACAGCCTCTATGGTTCATACTCTTATCTCACATAAACGAGCAACTACTAACATAGCTTTGCCGTCACAAAGTAGACCTTCCCATGGTTGGCGGAACGCCATGAATCGCGGAATGACCAATCGAAAAAGTTCTGGAGCACGCACAGACGCACGTCATTCTGACTGTTCCATGACGGCGACGGTCGACATGCGACCTGATTGCTTGGCCCAAACCGAATATAAACTTATTGGATTGGTCGAGCGCACTCCGCGCCCCCGCGTCCCGCGAACCATTGGAAAGTTGACTTGTAGCGGTAGTGCTACGAAAGAACTACCGTGGAAGAGGCACGCTTCGGCATGAATGAGCCGGCTCAACCGGAGTTTACTCCCACGGCCTCACAGAAAACCGTGAAGCAGCACTGTACTGTGTTTCGCTGCGTAAGTGAGGGTACCGGAGGTCTTATCCGGGGGAAAGGGGGGTTTAAAGGTGGACACCGCACTTGTGACTCCACAGGTGTCGCGTGTGTACATGGGCGGGGGCAATCGCTTATTATCAGCTGATCTGTCTTTTCGTCTGCCACCTATCACATAAAAAAGAAGTCTCGCGGAAAAACACGGAAGTCTATAACCTCAAATTTTAATGTTGATGGCGAGCCAAGCGCGGTTTTCTCGAAATCTCTTCGGTGGCGCGTACTCACACGACACACATGTCGACGGATAGCTCACCTTTCGCCATGAATCCCATCTCGAGCAGGCCGGCGCCGCGCTCGGCGTCGATGTCCACGTGCAGCGTGCGGTACTGGGTCTCGTGCACGCGCGGCACGCCGCCGAGCAGGCGGCCGCCGCCGGCACAGCGGACGACTACACGCAAATCACGTCCTTTAACTGTAAAATATAGTTTTTATGTAATAAATTGACGAGCAGACCGATCTTCTAATGTGGGCTGCTGGCGTAGCTAGATTTTTCCTAGGGCAGGCCATGGCCCTCATTCGTTATCATTTGCTATGGAGTGTCTCCCAGCGGCTCATCATATGCCACGAAGAAATCCATGGCGTCACAGGACCATACATACAGATGTATGGAGAGATCATTGGGGGAGGCATTTTTTATGTGATAGGTGGCAGACGAGCAGACGGATCGCCTGATGGTGACACCACCAGTGGAGTCACAAGTGCGCTGCCAACATTTAAACCCCCCTTTTCCCCGGATCCAACATCATCATCATCGCTTACATCCAACAACCCTACCGCATGCTCCCGCCTTATCGAAGAAGGAAACAGGGTTCTTTTTGTATTGATAGACAAAAGAAGAATCCTGTTTCCTTCCTAGACGGCTCTACCGTATTATCGTATATCGATCTTACTAATTTCAATGCTGTATACAGTGTTTTTTAAATTATCGAAATCAAAACTGACGATTTTGGTCTAAATATGGCCATAATATTGGCTGAAGTTCGAAAATATGGATGATTGTGATATTTAAGTAGAATGGAAAGCTAAAATTATTTTTTCACAATCTATATACGATAATCGATGCCGACGTAGAGAACATATTCAGAAACGAAATCGAGAAAATTAAAAATAAGTATTTATCCGGGCCCTAATAATAAGGATATTTTTTATACTCACTGGAGACGTTGAAACTAAAAGCGTTGGGAATCCCATCAGGTGTGTCGGGAAAGTCGGTGATACGTAGGGTGGTACTGATCATGCTTTTCACCTTCGAATTAGGCAGTCTGATTGTGCCAGAGACGCATCTGAAATTGCATAAAATGAGGTCGTCACGTATTTTAGGACATCGTGCCATTTCTTTAATTACGTGTAAATTGAGTTGCCTGCTAAGTGTGTGCTAGGGGCGTAAGATAGCGTTTCGCTAAAGTGGTTTGTGATTGTAGTTATCAAATGGCTAAATTAAGCTTGTGATATGTCGTAACATTCTATACATTAATGAGTCAACATATTCTTATACGAAAAAATACGAAGCTGCACTGTTACCTAGTCAGTCTTAACACATTGTCGCGTAACGGAGGGTTACGGAGCTAAAAGGTAGGGGGAAGAAGAAAAGATAAGAATAGAGGGAAGAGGGCTATAATTATAAGAGGTATGTACAATGATGGCTCGTCCAAAAATCTTAAATCTAACTTAAAACTAACTTAAAACTAGCTATTTACACCGGTACACTACACTAAATATATATACAAGGTAAAAGTTCAAGATGGGCAACCGTGGTAGGGCGGTAACATAGGGTGAGCACAGGCAGCGCGCCGGTAGGATCCAGCGACGCGAGAGGCGGGCGGTAGGGCTCCGCCGAGCGCAGGAGGCAGCAAATGGGGCGCGCGACGCAGATACGCGCACGCCGCAAGCCGGCCGCGGGTAGGCGCGACGCGGATACGCGCACGAATGAAGGTAGACGCGCGTAGGTGCAGGGAGGCAACACCCTTCGTGCCCCGGCACCGTTACTCTACGGGTAAACGTATACTGGCACTGTTATAGCTTGAGGTTCTGAGCTTCTTCAGAGCTGGTGGTAGACTGGTGGTCCTGCCCATGTGCGTCCTTTTATATTGCCCATGCGCATTCTATTCTACAACATTTAAATTTTAAAATTCATACAATATAGAATATTCTCGAAACATAGCTAAACTCCATAGTTAAATTTGAATAGACAATTCGATAGAAAAATAAAAACAGTTAGACAACGTCAGCTGTCGGACAATGTCAGATAGACAATCTAAATATTTACAACAATAACTTTAAATTTATTTACAGATAAAAATGTACAAGGAACATTAAAATAACACATATAAGAGTAATGCTAATACAAGACATAATCATAAAATGATATACAAGCTCTATAGCAAACGGAAAACGAAGCTCTATAGTTAACACCAAAGGTAACTTTCTTTATGAGTAGTTATGTAGTATAACGAAGCCCCTGCAGGCTGCGTTACATTTCTCCCACGACCCCAGAAAAAATTTTCGACTCAGAGAAAATTTTGATTATAAGGTTAAGAGAATACCATCCTTACTATCAGTCTAACCAGTCAACCTTCACTTAAACATACCATTCCACAATCCAAAAACAATTCAAATCCAGTCACTCTAACAATCACTCTAACATACGAACCAATCACAAAAAGGAGTAGGGTTCACTATCAATGACGCAAACTCCATAGGAAGTACCCTATAAGAATGACTTTAGGCTTATTTAGGGAGTTGTCAGCCGCTCCGTTTCTTAAAACCCATTAGTGTCGATGACCATAGCCGACAATCTAGTCTCTCTCAGGTATTCCCTATCAAAGGACACAAATTTTAAAGGTTGAATTTACCTTTAAAAGAGACGCCTCTGTAGTCAAAGAAGCGCTAAGTAGTAAGTAGATAAGGCAAAAGAGAGCCCTAAAGTTTAGAATTAAAAGGTCAAGAAGCGCCTTTTAAAAGAAAACGTTAAGCAAGTAAGTAGGTACTATAAGAGAGAATCCTATAAGTAAAGAGAGACGAGATTAGTCGCTAAGTATATATAAAAAATATCAGACTGAAGTAGCCAAAATCAGTCCAATGTGTGTACAAATAAATACATATAATACTAGTAAAGTCAAACAGTAAGGTAGTCATTTCTTAAAGTCTTTTACATGCCATTTACCGCGGCAACCGTTGCAGTCCTCAAGAATGTATACAAGAGGTGACAATTTCTCAACGACTTTGCATTTAGCATATTTAGGTGCTAATTTTGCGCTAAAATATGCACCAGCATTGCTTAAAGAGTAGTTTTTACGCCACACTATATCTCCAACATTGAATTCTTTAAAAGAGTGCCTTAAATTGTAACGGTTAGAATTCTTTACATGAGATATGTGCAGTGCAACCTGAACTCTATCAAAAAATTGACGATAGAAGGCCAATATTTCTAGCATATAAATCACGAGGTAAAAAGGTAATTTCTTCTAAGTCGTAACCCTGAGAATAAATAGAACCACAAGTAATGAGTTCACGACCAAATACTAAAATGCAGGAGTAAATCCAGTTACTTCATTTACAGAGTTATTCATTGCAAACTGAATCCTAGATAGGTGAAGGTCCCAAGACCTATGGTCTTCACCGACCAGTGAAGCTAGTGCGGTAATAATTGTTTTATTGTAGCGTTCTGTAGTATTGACCTGAGGACAATAGTGAGGAGTGTAAGATATATGCGGAATTCTATAACGTCCAAGGAAATTATGGAATTCATGCGATTGAAATTGTGGACCGTTATCCATAATAATTGTTTGAGGTACTCCATGAACTAAGAACACGGAATTATCTAAGTAATGTATAATACTAGTAGTTATAGCTCGTTTCAAAGGAAAAATAAGTGTATATTTGGTGAATAGACAATTTACAACGAGAATGTACTGGTTACGTCGCCTAGTCATTGGCAATGGACCTATTAAGTCCAAAGAAATGCATTGAAAAGGTCTAGAACAAATTTTGGGTTTTCCCATAGGACCGTAAGGCGAGTGGTTAGAGTGTTTATAAGCCAAACAAGTTTCGCAATTGGAAATAAATTTAGCTATATCTTTAAACATGCCAGACCAGTAATATAACAATGATATTTTTTTTGTATGTTTTAAATACGCCCAAATGCGGATCTGTAGCGGAACCATGAGCATTTCTTATCAAAGATTCTCTTTCAGAAGGGATAGGGACTTCTTTCCAGATGAAATCGTCTGTTAAAGAATAAGGAGTATTAGTGCAACGAAATAGTTTATTATCCTTAATCGTATAGTTAGGATGACTTTGAGGATCAGTTAAACAATTACGAAAGATTTTATTATAGCGCTCTAAGTCTAAAGACGTGGCTTCATTCGAAGATAAAGGAGCGATAATATGACTGTCCTCGCTTTTAGAACGAGAAAGTAGATCAGGGACAATATTATCCTTTCCTCTTTTATGTTTCAGCGTGAAATTAAAGCAAGAAAGGCGAAGTGACCAACGAGCGAGTCTACCAGAAGGATTTGTTAAATTCAAAAACCACTTTAATGCGGCATGATCAGTGTATACAGTAAACGGTTTGCCATTGTCAAGATAGCACCGCCAATGTTCTAAGGCAATGATAACAGCTAGAGTTTCTCTTTCAGTAGTAGAGTAGTTTCTTTCATTTTGTTAAGTGATTTGCTCATGTAGGCTATAACAACTTCTTTGTCGTTAACCGTTTGAGTAAGCATGGCTCCAATGCCAGTGTTAGATGCATCACAATGCACAGAAAACGGTTGATCAAAATCAGGGCAAGCAAGAATTGGGGTAGTTACAAGATATTCTTTTAGTTTCAGAAAGGAAGAGTTAGCCTCAGAACTCCAAGAAAATTTCGGAGAAGTCTTAGCAGATGATGTTAATTTATTAAGAGGTGCAGCTATAGTACTGAAATTAGGAATGAACCTACGAAACCAACTACACGTACCCAGAAATTTACGCACTTCTTTGCGTGAAGTAGGTACAGGAAAGTCCATAATAGCTTGAATTTTGCTAGGATCAGCTCGTAAACCATTATCGTCAACAACATATCCAAGGTACTTTAATTCTTTCTTAAAAAAAGACTTTTTTCAAAGTTAATGGTAAGTTTAGCGTAAGTTAATTTTTCAAGCACTTTAATTAGAAGTCCTATGTGTTCTTGGAACGAGGAGCCTATGATAATAATGTCATCAAGATAACAGAACACTTTGTTGTCAAATTCAGGAGTGAATAGGATATCCATTAACCTCTGCTGTGTAGCAGGTGCATTAGTTAAACCAAAGGGCATAACAGTGAATCTGTACATTCCTCTACCGGGGACATAAAAGGCGGTCTTATCCCGATCGTCTACATGTAAAGGAATCTCCCAGAAAGCTTTAGCGATATCGATACTCGATAAAAATTTAGCGTTTTTGAGATGGTCAAGTATTTCATTGATAAAAGGAAGACTATAGGCATCCCTACGAGTAACTGAGTTGAGTTTTCTACTATCGACACAAAATCGCCATTCGCCATTCTTTTTAGGCGTAATAAGAACCGGAGACAACCAAGGGCTTTCACATTTCTCAATGACCTTCCACTCAATCATTTTATCCACCTCAGCAATTAGAGCTTTTTGTTTCTCGGGAGAGAGTCTATAACAACGTTGTTTAATAGGCAGCGTATCTCCAGTATCGATACGATGGCTAACCAGATCAGTACGACCAAGTTCACCCTTAGCTTCAAAGGAAATTTGCTTAAAACGCGAAATAATATCATCAGCGATAACCTTTTCTTCAGAAGTAAGATTTTCGTAAGGTAGGATTTGTTTCTCCACAGAGTTGTTAAAGTGAGATGGTTTATTAAGAGAAAAGGCACACGATAAAAGTTTGGGAACCAAATTAAATTCCCTCCAAAAGTCAACACCAAGTATCAAAGACGGGTATATTTCAGGAATAACATATGTTTTAATAAGTCTAGTTTGGTCGTTAAAGGTAAAAGGAAGAATAAAAAATCCTAAAGATTTAACACGATGCTTACTAGCAGTGCTAACCGTAATATAATCAGACTTGGATAACGAAAAGCCCAGTTCCAAATTTTAAAGTGCGAGTTATTACCTAAAATAGTCATTGAACTACCGCTATCAAGTAACGCCGTAAACTCAACATTTGAAATAGAAACGTTAATAAAAGGACGGTTAAAATCTCTTTCGTTGTCGTAATAAACCGAAGAAGTTCCATAACTTGCGAAAAAGTTCTTAATTATTTTTAACCAATTATGCCAGTCATCAACATCAAAATTTTCTTTTCGTTTATCCAAGTCATATGTTAGTTTTTTGAGTTAGAGGATGAAGAAGGTTGAGGCTTGTCAGCTTTACATTTCGGGCAATCCGAAGCTCTAAAGTCTTTCAAACCACATTTAAAACAGACTAAGAATCTTGGTTTAGTGCAAGAATTCAAAGAATGACCATTTATTCGACATCGAACGCAAAACAAATGCGCCAGAAACTTGGGAGCATTTTCAGATATCGCATGTGCAGAATTTTTATTCTGCGAAGAAAAGTTCGTACGAAAAGGCTTAAAGTTATTAGATTTATGAGAATCATAATTAGGAGTGAAAGAATGTTTAGAGTGAAAAGTATGTGTAACATTAGGTTTAGTGTTCGGTAAAAGTGTAGAATCGTGTTTAGGTTTATAGGATAATTCAGGAATAAGAGTATTCATTTCAGGTTCTTTAAAATTATTGTCGCGGTCAATACAGCGCTCAAATTGTTGACATACAGAAATTAAGGAGCCAATAGAATCAACTTTATTAAGAGCAACAAAAGAAGTATAACAAGGACGGATGTTACGTAGAAGTATTTGCAGTTTCTCCTGCTCAGGTAATTTCTCGCTTAGTCTCGAAAACATTTCAAACATTTTCGGAATATAAACCATAATAGACTCAGATTTACCCTGAGTACGAGATTTTATTGCCTGCAGTAGTTTATGGTCATAATCAGAATGGCCAAAGTCCTTAATTAACAACTCGGAAACGCGATCCCAAGTTAACGAAGGGTCACGACTTAGTTGGAATTTAAACCAATAAGAAGCATCGTCCTCAAAAATGTTGAAGGCCGAGCTTATAAGTATTCGCTTATCAAGTTTGTTCGTAAGTAAAAATTCGTCAATTTTCGATAGAAAAGCTCTAGGACAAGTTGTCCCATCAAAAGTAATTTTTTTTAGCTCATTTAGATAATTTGGTAAGAGAAAATTATGAAAAGGTGGCATACAGTTAGGTTGAGAAATCGGCAAAGGTGAGTCCAAAGAGGTTTGTACCTGTGAAGTCTCAGCTGGTTTTGAAAAAGCGTCAAAACGTTCAGTCAAAAGAGTAAACTTCTTTTTTAAGTCGTCATAGAGTTCTATAAGGTTTGAGTCGCTGTCACTTACATCAGTGTCAATTCTGTCAAGTCGATAAAATAAGTGATTTATATAAGTTTCAATTTTCTTAAATAATTTCAGATTACCCGATTCGTATCGGTCCAACATCGAAGATAAATATAAGATTGTAGAAGAAGCTTGTGACAAATCGTCACTCAGAGGAACGGGAGAATCAATAATGTCCTCCGTAGGAAAATTACGAAGCAATAAAACAATTTGTTTTCTAAGCGATACAAGATTATCCGCAGGAGTTTCGTTCCTAATTATAAGTTCGTATTCAAGTTCCGCCTTATTAAGTAAATTAAAGTTTATAAGACGAGCCATTTCTAAGATATTTGTAATTTTAAAGCAATAAAATATTTACAATAGTTTTTATTTTATTTACTTTATTTTAGTGAGAAAAATAGAGGAAGAATAGGGAAAGAAATATCTAAGAAGTAAGAGACGTCTAATAGGGAGCCAAAAGGTATGTTATATACAGAAACTTGTGCAAGTTTATTTTAGAATTTTGAGAACAGGGAGGGATTCTATAGAGTTGGGCGCCAAACTGTCGCGTAACGGAGGGTTACGGAGCTAAAAGGTAGGGGGAAGAAGAAAAGATAAGAATAGAGGGAAGAGGGCTATAATTATAAGAGGTATGTACAATGATGGCTCGTCCAAAAATCTTAAATCTAACTTAAAACTAACTTAAAACTAGCTATTTACACCGGTACACTACACTAAATATATATACAAGGTAAAAGTTCAAGATGGGCAACCGTGGTAGGGCGGTAACATAGGGTGAGCACAGGCAGCGCGCCGGTAGGATCCAGCGACGCGAGAGGCGGGCGGTAGGGCTCCGCCGAGCGCAGGAGGCAGCAAATGGGGCGCGCGACGCAGATACGCGCACGCCGCAAGCCGGCCGCGGGTAGGCGCGACGCGGATACGCGCACGAATGAAGGTAGACGCGCGTAGGTGCAGGGAGGCAACACCCTTCGTGCCCCGGCACCGTTACTCTACGGGTAAACGTATACTGGCACTGTTATAGCTTGAGGTTCTGAGCTTCTTCAGAGCTGGTGGTAGACTGGTGGTCCTGCCCATGTGCGTCCTTTTATATTGCCCATGCGCATTCTATTCTACAACATTTAAATTTTAAAATTCATACAATATAGAATATTCTCGAAACATAGCTAAACTCCATAGTTAAATTTGAATAGACAATTCGATAGAAAAATAAAAACAGTTAGACAACGTCAGCTGTCGGACAATGTCAGATAGACAATCTAAATATTTACAACAATAACTTTAAATTTATTTACAGATAAAAATGTACAAGGAACATTAAAATAACACATATAAGAGTAATGCTAATACAAGACATAATCATAAAATGATATACAAGCTCTATAGCAAACGGAAAACGAAGCTCTATAGTTAACACCAAAGGTAACTTTCTTTATGAGTAGTTATGTAGTATAACGAAGCCCCTGCAGGCTGCGTTACAACATAATATACTTATGCGAAGTGGCAGAGTTGTTTTGTACCATAAACGGCAGCACCTTTTCTATGTGTAGTGAAATAACCCACTGTAATGAATGTGTGGTCCCGGCAGAGTAGAATAGGCCACCCTCACTCTTACCGAGGTGTCGTAAAAGGCGATTAATGTAAAGCTCATGATCATGCCAGCGCATGATCATCAGCACCCAGAGAAGGAAAACTCTGCATTTATATCAAAACCCTCGCCAACCCGTCTGCCAAGCGTGGTGTACCAGCAGTGGGGACTTAAATGGGCTGATGAAGATGATGATGAATGAATGTGTAGCAGCAACCCATGCAACTTTATCAGGTTGGTTATCATCAAACGGTTGAAAATGTATAAAAAGTACAGACAGCTACACATCCTGTCAAAATTCCTCAATGTGTTTGACAGTAGGATGAGAGTCGATTGAAAGAATTTGACTGTTTTGTATACTTTGATGTGTGCCTCTACGATTGGATTGGAGATTACGAGTGGATTTCATTCAATATTTTGATACTATATAATGACATATTGTTTCGTATAAAAAGCACTTTTTGGCGTAGTTCGTTTGTTATTTGCAACACAACGCAGCAAGCTTTTCACTTCAACGAATTTTAAACAAGGCAAAAAAGCGCGCTTTTTAAGCACGCTTATTTAAAAAAACTCAACGTTCCAACGTTTAAAATTTTTAAGCTGTTTTTTTCAACTCGTGAGCTTCAACGTCGCTGTCGCATCCCACACCTATATTGTAACACTTACTGAGTCAAGACATTCTTGTAAGACAAGATGCGAAGCTGCACTGCTGTGCCGTCGGCGGCCACGGCCGACAGCGCGAGCGACTGCCTGAAGCCCGCCCAGCCGTGCGGCGCCCAGCGCCTCTCGCGAGTGCCGCGCGTGCGCAGGAACGCGCTGTGCGTGGCGGCGCCGCGCGCGTCGAACGCCTCGAAGCGCCCTTGCGCCGTGCCCCATTGCAGCCAGCCCCCTTCCTCCCACTTGCCCCTAAGAAATTAAACGGATCACATGGTAAGTTGTTAGAAATACTTAAAAGATAAATCAGTGGTCCTGCAGGCAGGGGCGGCTTTAGCCCAAGAAGCGCCCGGGCGCAATCAAAAACCTAGCGCCCTTTTGTCTCAAAATGCGTGAACAAAATGGAATACTTACAACATGTTCGACTACTATACCATGGACAGTCGCTTCATTGTAATTATCAGACATCCCGAATCCTGTATCATGGTCCAAGCGTACCTTCGAGGCAACAGTATTGGACGCAGCTAGGAATCACACGCTAAGACAAGGAGAACGATCAGTACTCGCGCTCGCTCCTTGCGAAGCGTTACAGTGGAGGCTTTATGTGTAGCTCTCGGCCCCCTCTAAATTCCGGCCGGGTGCACCGCACCCCTTGCACTATAGGTAAAGACGCCCCTGCCTGCAGGTGTGCAGGAGATTGGCGTCAAGCAAGCGTCAAAACCGAGAAAAATGGCGACATCTCACATCGGAGGCCAAGACTCATTTTGGGTCACGGTTATTGGAGTGAGTAAGGAACAGCAGTGGGGCATTCTGTTCGTTAAAATAAGTTTCATATTTTGATAGTTAACCAATGGACAACATTTCAAATTTTTAACATGTCCATATTGTTTTTTTATATGAAAGTAGACATAAAATTAACAGACCCATATTTTTTCATTTTTCAAAATTTGTCCATTTTCATGCATAAAATAATTATTGAAATTCTTTTTATTCTAAATAGACGTAAGCGCCAAATGACGTCATCGGACGGCTGAATACAGCGATATTCCTTTGCTTATCATTGTTTTAATAAAAAAAAAGGTACTACTGTCAAAGGTAAATAATACTAGTGTCAACATTGTCAACGTCATTCATACATTCAACGTTGACAAGTTGTCTTTTTTTTTGACAGTTGCATGTCATGAGTTTGGCATTACGTAAATTTAAAACTATAATGTGCTAAGCAAAGAAATATTTTACATTCTGCCGTCCGATGACGTCATCTTACGTTTTTTAGTTTTTAATTTTTTTCTCAGTAAATAAGCAATATAAAAAATGAATAAATATATATTCGAGCAGCGGAAAAGTAAACAAAGAATTGGTATTTTTTGTTTCAGAGCTTAGCAATTTTGAAATGTTGTCCATTATAATTGTACATTGTATCTCTGTATACCTAGCTATTATGTTTTATATGTTGTGCAATAAAGAGTATCTATCTATAAACAAATATCCTAACAATTTATTACAATTTTACAGTATAATACCATAAAGATAAATCAATTGATACTAATTTGTATATAACTCATAAGTAACAAAACTAATAAAACAACCTTGAGAAATTGAATATTTGGCGTTTTTAGAATTAACCTTCATGTTATCGGTCAAATAAAAGGTTACTGTTACACAATCTCCAATTCGCGTAAATGTTGATAAGATGTTATGTTGCTTACGAAGAAACAGGCGTGCGTTATTAAAAACCGCATTAACATTTCATAAGTAGTTAAATACATATTAATACAGTGATAGTGAGAGTTTCTTTTATAGGATATATAGAGTGGTAGGTAAGGCGGTCTTAGCACTGGAGTATGTTCTACATTCAAAACCTAACCTAATACTTACAACATGTCAACCCACGTAGCGTCCCGCCATGGCTCGAGGGCCAGAGCTTCTGCTGCCAGCTGGTCGCTCCAGTTCCTCTGGATGCCGAACCACCTCTGACGCCGATGTCCAGCTACACCACATATTGGATTCATAAATATTATACAGTTTACAGTTGGAGGTAGGTAATTTTATAAAACCTATGATATACGAAACTCACACCTTTCGCTCGAAAATTACATAGGCTGTATGGAGTTGCATTACAACGTTCACGTTGTCATTAATGTAAGAAGAAGACAGCATTAGTTTCGATAATAAGCATCATCCGAAACAGGCTTGTCGTCGACTGCCTCGTTGGCGCAGTGGGTAGTGCATCGCACTTCAGGCTTTACTTGGGGTTCGATTCCTGGGTCAGGCCAAAATTTGTTCCTGAGTTTTTCTGTTAAGAAATTCTCAGTGTCAGTCTGAAGTCTGGAAGTTACTCCCGTGCCGAGCAAAGCACGTTAAGCCCTTGGCCCTGCGCCCGATCCCTCTGAAGTCGTGTCACACTGGTGTCCCCTTAGATAGGGATTAGAGAGTGAACTTGTGTTTGCGCAAACACTTGAGCACTTTAATATATCCTGCGTAATATGGCTGATTTTTGAGATTAGCCGCCATAGCTGAATATCGGTTGGTGGATATTATTATTTTATTTTGCATGTAAATAATGAAAAATATTAAATTAAACATCATTTTTATAACTGCTAATAATAAAGTATAGGAACTAACATAAGGTTCAATTTAGCATGGTGCGTGGTACCATCTCGCACGTTGGTCAGCATCCCGTTGAACAGCAGCCGCAGGCGCGCGTGGGCCTCCAGCACCTGCACCTTGAGCCCGCCCGCGCTCCACGCGTCCGCGACGCTCTCCCACGCGCCCACCGCCGTGTCCGGAGCCCCTGCAAGTAGATATAAGCAGTGTAAATTGCTGTATACAGGGCTATTCAGAAAAAAACTCTTCGTCATGAATGGGCCGACTTGATCAGGGTGATAGTACCCCATAGAATGCGTGAAGCACCGCTTGCGTTGTGTTTCGCCAAGTGAGTGAGAGTACAGGGTCCTAATTCGGGGGGAAGGGGAAAACTTAGCAGAGCACTCGTGACTCCACTAGAGTTGGGGTGTCTATCGGGTGATCCGTCTGCTCGTCTGCCACCTATCACACAAAGCTTTCCTACCAGTGAGTAAAGCTGAATGTTTTAGCGACCATTTTTTGATACTTATAATATGAAACGAACGTCGTTACCGACATTAGCTTTACGATCACCAAAATCTCAGCCACTAGCTTGCGGCCGCACTGCTTGCGGACCTCGTGGAGTCTCGTCGGTGACGGAGGTAAAGATGGTCAAGGCGTCCCAGCCGTTGTAGAGGTTCTCGGGGCACATCCATTTATTAATTATAGCCTAAATTCAAAACACAGGTAAAAAAATATTTAATGGCAAAATCCTATTATACAGTTGATGATTACTTAAATGACAAGAATTTGTGGAAATGAAAAACTGTTACACCCGTACTTATAAAAATTGTGGCGATTAAAAAGAGTAACGTGCGAGTTTCTTGCCGGATCTTCTCGTCAGAATCAACTTTTCGATTCCGGTGGTAGAATCACATTATATATTTTTTGTAACGACATATATGTTTAATTACATGTATAATTTATTTTTTATTATTTATTTAAAACTTTATTGCACAAATTTTGATACAATGAGGCAACTTAATGCCAAGAAGCATTCTCTACCAGTCAACCTTTGGGTCATGCAGAAAGCGCAGTGGTGCGGCGAAAGGAAAATTTGTAGTTACTAGTAAGGGAAAAAAACATTAATATAAAATAACTACACACTACTTAACATTAATAACAACTAAATTATATACATACCTACATATATAAATATATTTAAATAAATGTAATATACATATGTAGTTATAATTTATATTTTTCATGTATTACGATTTGTAATTTGCATGAGCTGTATAGGTACACACTTTTCAATTTTGAATTAGAAGCAATAATGCTTTTTGCGACTGTCAAAACTTACGATACGAGACAAAAGTCGTTCCATCAGCCAGCTTTACGTGCACTACAACTTCAGCCACTGGCTTGCGGCCGCATTGCTTGCGGACCTCGAGGAACACCGCCGTCCCGTCCGTGGCGGAGGCGCGGATGGTCACGGCGTCCCAGCCGTCGTGGAGGTCCTCGCGTGGCAGCTCCGGCGTAGGGCTTCGCGGCAGCTGCGCCTTCCACCGTCTCACGGCGTAGTAGCGCGCCCATAGCAACTTTAAAGGATAATTCCATCCTGTGTTGGAATCAGGTATCATTTTATTTTACGATCTTCTTAACCAGAGAACCTATTGGGTACTAAAATAGTATTTTAGATTGTGTTTGTACAAGAATAATAGTTAAGTTTGGAAAGGGCTGGATCAACGTGCTAAGTGAGCTCAAACTACCTATTTTTACGTAAAAAAACAGATTAAATCCATCAAGCTATTTTTACTTACTAAGCACCTTTATTCGCAAAAATCAGATTTTCATAGCTTTAAGACACGAAATAAACATAGGCTTGCTGTCCCAAATCTTAGACTTCATAAAATTGGAAATTCAGTTGTAGGATTGAGCATTAGAATGTTTAATAAGTTACCCCAAAAAAATATTGATTTACCGGTACATAAGTTTAAGTTGCATGTAAAAAACTGCCTAATGCAGAAAGGTTATAGATGATTATTTAAATGATAAGGATTCCTGGACATGTAGATCTCTTCGCCTGTCCTCTAATGTATAATTTCATTTGATAATTTAACTTTGACGATTTATCTAAACGATACTGATTATAAGCATTGTATATCATACTGTCACTGTAATCATAATTTGTATAAGAATGAATATTGTAATTAGCATATTATTTGAAAAGAGTAACTTGAGTTTCCTGCTGATTTTTCTCGGTAGAAATTGACATTCCGAATCAGCGGTAGATTACATAATATTTGACATTCATAAATGTTATGTATGAACTTAAGTTGAATAAAGACATTTTTACTTTACTAAATAAGAGAAGAAAAAGCTCCTTCACAGTTATAACTAATACTAAGTAAATATGACAAACACATACCTATTAAATGATTACTAAAGTAAGCATAGTCTAAGCATTACAAAATAGGTAAGCACTCGTAATTAATAGGGGAAGTACGTCCAAAATGACATGGTGTTTTATTAATCATCGATAACTTCAATATTATTCATAATATGAACATATTTTTTACTTACAACTTTGCTTATATTAATTGATTATAAATCATATATTTTCTGTCAGAAAAATCAACACTTGCAATAATATTTAGTATTAAGTGAAGATATTTCCATTTTGACAAGATAAATCCATTTTGTCCATACCGTATGGACAAAACGACATGGGTCGTATGGACTACATTAAATACACAGCCAAAGTCCATCTAGCCACTCCTGGGCAGCTTTACCCTTATTTTTATTAAAACTGTGCGCAAATCCACTCTTTTCAGGCAATTCGAAAGTCCAAGTCAGAGGCCAACCCATTTTATTCTCTTTTACAGGTTCAGTAGATTTTTTCATCGCTTCTGGACTCCATGATTGCCGATTGCTAATTATTGTCCTCGTATGATTCCATGACATATTTCCATATTGTAAATTAAAAAGATTTAAGTAGATTTACTTAATAATTATTTTTATTACCACCATCTCTAATGCCAAAGAGTTATGTCGTTTTGTCCGTAGTGGTTGTATGTCATTTTGAACATACGCTACAAAAACATTACAAATCAAAGAATAATGTGGTTGCAGTGAGAATAATGTTTTTAATTCTACGCGATCACCTCAAACACCAAATGCTTAGAAATATAAAACTATGAAACAGTAAAATAACAAAAGAAAATTTACCGAAATACGAAAAACAACCGACCACTGATAAATTTCTTTCCAACGTCGAAACACAAATGTCAACATGGCGTCCTTTGTGTATTTAAAACGGGTCTCGGAGATCCTATGGTATATTTTCGCTATAGGGGCTTCTTCAATGACTAATTTTTGGCAGTTTATACCACTCAATTTTTTAAATAACACTAATGTGTCGTTTTGTCCATATATGTCATTTTGGACGTACGTCCCCTATCTACACTATGTAATTACACCTTTGAAAACTGCAATCGATAGGTTTTATCGAATCAGCAACAAAAACCGGACTTGTTGACATGAGATTAGATCATACTAGTGCAATAGCGATTGTAGAGTCAACGACCGATGACCTACATCCTACAACTATTCATTAACACAGTAAGAACTAGGCCCGGCGCGGGCCCGAATATGATATTTACTACATGTAATGTAATCTGTTATGACAAATAGTCGTCGGTACTTACCTAACTATTAATAAATGATGAGCAAACAAGCAAACAGTTTTTTAATATAATTGTAATTACTGTAGCTTCAGTGAGTGTGTAGATATTGAACAAAATGCAATACTTAAACAGTCAAGTAATAAGTATACAGGGTGTATCTGTGAACATTTACATCCCTTTAACCACGTGTTATACCAACCATTCTGAACAACATTTGTTTTGACTTTTCGAAATACGTTGAAAATTTTTTCGACTCCCTATACAAAATTACCAAGTCACGTGACCGATTTTAAATGAAAAGTTGAATTTTTTTAATGCCAATTTCCAAAAGTCATAGAACAAGTTGTTCAGAATGGTTGGTGGAACACGTGGTTGGAGAAATGTAAATGTTCACAGATACACCCTGTACAGCCCAACTTAGATCATTATCAATAACATTAACAGATATGAGTAGGTATCGATACAAGTACTTATCTGGTAAATCTCGCCCTAGCAATATAAATTTCAAGGCGAATCGGATTAATATTAATTTGAAATAATTAGATGACGTCAGAATTTATCGCGAATAATCTAAATCTAAACTTGACGAAGACCAACTTCGTAAGTTTTAAAAATGATAGTTGTAAAATTTTACCACCTTACGTTTGAGCTACATAAAAGAGCTAGGGGACACCACATTTTTGGGTATAAATACTCCTAACTTTTTCAAGGGGGCTAAACAGTTTTTATTTTTTAATTTAATAACGGTACCTACCTTTAGATAAAGGTAGATAATTATATCCTATAAGAGCGATGGTAGCTCAGTGGTTCAGCGACGCACCTTCCATACGGGAACCGGGTTCGAATTCGAGCATGCACCTTTAGGGTTTTCAAATCTGTGTTCGTATTTCTACCATTAGCTCGACGGTGACGGAAAACATCGTGAGGAAACCTGCACATTTATGCTAGTTTGTGAAACATACATATTCATTGATTCAGTTGGTCTGGTTCCTCTATTAAAGGCTTGCGAAGGTCAGACGGTAGTCGCTTCATTGTAATTACCAGACTCCCCAAATCAAGAATCATAGTCCAAGCGTACCCCGGGCTCCAGAGCGACAGCTTTGTTCACAACCGGGCATTACACGCTAAGATGAAGAGGATGACTTAAAGGTATTTCCTAACTTATTAATAATAATTTGCATGTTTTCACTAAAGATGCTAAATATGCTGAACTATCATAAATCATAAATCTTTATTCGCTATAAACAGGGGCTTTATTCGCTACAAACCTTAATAGTTATCATAAATCCTTTTAGGTACAACCAATTTTAAATCAAATAAAGTATTATATTCTGTTCTATTATTATCAGTCTCACGTGCGTGCAATCTGCTTATCTCAGCCTAATTCGATACTACATAAGGTGCTTCCAATGAAGTTAATTGAACATTACGTACCCGGTACTCTGTAGTCTCCTTTCTTGGTATTCGACTTTCTGAAAAATAGTAAGTAAGTCACCAGAGCACCGGTGATTAGTCCGGTGTGCAGTAGTACATCGAAGATATCCATGATTTAGCTGTCTCGTTCACTGCTTTTGTTATAAACAAACCGCGCAAAGCCTCTCGCTGAGACGCGGCCACTACGAGCCGGCGCTAGAATCACAATGTTGACATTGTTTTGTGATCGGTGTGCGTAATCGGCGAGCATATCAACTGAATTACTGAGTCCAGCCGGGATTAATAAACAGCTATCATATGATTACGCGTCTGATCCGACCTCCTTTTTGATACAGATACTAGGTTAAAAGGTAATGGAAACGACAGAGTGGCTGTTAATCGCCATTAAACGACTAAGCGTTAAATTAAGTTCATTAACCAGTTAACATACAAAACGGATTTGAAATGATTATTTATTAGAACTAATGAAAACCTTCCGAATTAAAGAGGCACACAAAGAAGACAAATTTATTTACATGTTAATTATTTCATGTTGAAAATTACATATTTTTAATCAAAATGTAAAGACATCAATCGAAACATTAACTAAAGCGTGAGATAACTTTGGAACGATATACCCTGGGTAAGAGCATTCACCCGGTTACTAAAAGTAGGTATATTGGTTCGAATCTTGTCTGAAGATCTATAGTTTTGTTACGGGAATTGGATACCCAGAATAAAATCGGGAGGCCCAGAATTATTCACACTGTTTATTTACTGTGTCATCATCATTTCAGCCAATAGACGTCCACTGCTGGACATAGGCCTCCCCCAATGTTTTCCACACAGATCGGTCCTGTGCCGCCCGCATCCAATGGATTCCCACGATCTTCACCAGATCGTCGGTCCACCTTGTGGGGGGCCTGCCACGGCTGCGACTTCCTTTACCGTCTGTTCTATAATATAATTTAATTTACTGTGTACTATAATATTATTGTATTATAATATTAGAAGAAGGTTTATTGTCAATTTAATATTATGCTCAGTGCATTAGATGCAATGGTTCAGAGCAGTGACCTCGTGAAGGTCACGACTGACGAGAAGTAGCGGAAACCTCCCACTCTTAGCCTTGTGTGACCTTATGGCATTCAAAATTAGCTGTCAACTGTTCTTAAGCAACAGTATCAACAAACATAAATCGAGTCGAGACTAATAAGTCTCGTCTAGTCTAGTCTTGAATAAATCTTTATGCTTTAGGTATGATTGAAATAGGTAGGTAATAGCAGTAAAAGGGTTTAATGTGGAACAGCTAAGATCAATTAAGAGAGAAATACCTAACTTTGTATTTTAGACTACATACATAAAATGATTTGATCACTTAAAGCACATGACCTGGGGAAAACCTAATAATCTTTCAACATAATTTTCCACAAGCTACGCGTCGTTGGAAGGAAGCAAATAAAAATATGACACAGAAAAAAACAACATTAATAATAGTAAACGAGTTCGTTCGTAGCACCAATCAAAGCAAGAACAAGGTCGCGTGTCTATTGTTAGCTAGGTACACGTATACATTATACTTACATGTATTAACCCATAAATATATATAGGTACTCGCTTATATACTTAGCTAGACTACGTAGTATCGCTTGGTGACGAACCATAGGGCCTATTCTCGAGTACTCGACATTGAAGTTGAATTTAGAGATTACAGATAGTACAACTCACGAAGACGCGCCCTACCACTTATAGGCAAGGGCATTCGCGATGCATTTAAGTTGACGGGTAGGGCACACTAGCGACGCCAATCGATTTTTATTTTTAATTTCGGGGTTTTGTAACCCCGAAATTGTTTAAAATAGATCCGGTATATTAAATAAATAGTATAAGTGTTTGCCGAGAGGTTGTCCTCTCGGCAAACACTTATATTATTTATTTAATATCCATGCACAAATGTTGGGTCCGTTTTTGTAAGCAAAAAATTGATTTACGCCAAAAGACCCAACATTTGTGCATGGTTATTTAATAAATAATATAAATGATTGCTGAGAGGTTGTAACCCCGAAATTGTTTAAATTCGAACCGGTTTAGTAGCTAAAAATTAAAATCGATTGGTGTCGCTAGTGTGCCCTACCCGTAACCTTAAATAGTTTGAACACTTCTCACAAAAAAAAATCAAGAAGAGCATCTTTTCAGTTACCCCGTGACGTCCTGTCAATTTAACATAGTGTGCGTGAGCACTCATTGCTAATTTGTAAGCGTTAATGAGAAAGAGCGTCTTCGTAAATTGAACTGTACATAGATCATACAAATCTCTAGCCCGACTTCAATGTAGAGTGCTTGAGAATAGGCCTTCATGTCTGGAAGTAATACTACTTTACTACTCTTATCTACATTTCAAACTACTATGTACTACCTAATATTTTTATCTACCTCTCTACTTTCTCGGGAGTCGTTGAACCGTGTACTTTAGCTAGCCTGCCAGATCACATTGGCTGCCAATTCAGGTCTATATCTGGTTACAGTCATTCAGTTCAATGTCGTGAATCGGTCGATTGATCATATCAGTATGCCACACCGGTCCCAGATGCCTAAGCAGTCGTTGCGAAGCCCGGGGTACGATTGGTGGACCATGATCCGGATTTCATGATCCAGGATAATTCAATTACAAGGTCCTACTTCTGGGTTCTGTTCCTTGACCAAGCCCTTACTTCGAAGCAATTTATGATCATTAAAGTACAAGGTTCAACTTATATAATCTTTTATGAAGTCAACTCACTCTTTGGTTGGTTTCGGGTTTGTTTGTTTTCTTGTATAGGTTAATAGTCGTATCGAGGATAACGACAAATGCTTCAATTTTACACCATGCGCTCTGCCCTGGAATCGTAAAGAATGATAAAAAGATTTCTATATAATCTGGTAATAAGTACATGTATTTGCGTACCTAAACAGCTGGAGCCCACTTCTCGTGCACCTGGAGCCCAATTCTCGGGCTCGTGACATTTATTTTCATACGACATATATCACTAAAACACAGTTTTTTTGTATTGTTTTCAGGTGATATCCGCCATGTTTTCAAAATGTCACGAGCACGAGAATTGGGCTCAATATCGTGTTGCTGATTATTAGTCATGTTTTCAATTTCCACAAAGAAGCGTGCGATATGCTGATTGAATATTAATTAATATGGATATGACTTCTACAATTTCAAAAAATCCTATTTCCGATCCTAATGTCTATCTAATGTAAGAGAAATCTAATATAACTAATAGTATATCATAGCGTATAAAAATAACTTTTCTTCATTTCTTCTCTAAATTCCTTTATTTATTTTTTTTATATATAAGAGGTGGCGGACGAGCAGACGGATCACCTCATGGTAAGCAATTCCGCCGCCATGGACACCCCCGCAACACCAGTGGAGTCACAAGTGCGCTGCCAACCTTTTCCCTTTCACCCCCATTGGGCCTCCGGTAACCTCACTCACACGGCGAAACACAGCGCATTACATATTTACAGTCATGAACTGCTTTTTATTAAAATTAATCATTATGAATAAAATTATTAATCTTTGTAATTCGAAATCTTTACTTATTTATTAATAACATTATTTTATAATTGCTATGAACGTTGACTTTTTATCATAATAATGGTATCCATATTATTGCGAAATGACCTTTGGTCATGACGACTTTAGGCGATTGTTTGTACTTGATTTTTTTATATTAGAATAGGCAGACATTTGGCCACAATTTCACTGATGGTAGGTGATGATCTGGCCGAGTATGTGATATAATATTTGAATTGTGTGATACGGTGAGGAGAAATAAATAAGTATAACGTTGAAATAAATGCATTATATTGGCAAGTCAGTTTCGTGTACAATTTACCAAATGTGACAATATATAATATTCACCCTTTATATTTATATCCTTCATATAATAAATAATTATTATTAATGACGCTACTAAAATAAAATAACAATTTTAATATAATAATAAATTACTATTACGTGAGCAAAACCATATTAATCTCAGAATATAAACTACCTATTAATTTGAGGGCTATATAAGTAATTATTAGGGTTTCATGTTTCAACGCGATGTTTTTCGATGGAAAAATATAACTATTAAATAGTTATAAGCGCGGGATATTCAGATGATCCAAAATATACAATGTGTATAGTCAGACAGTTCTAAATCATTATAATATAAATCGCACCGTTTATCTTTTAAACAATATTAGTGAAAAGTGACATAGGGAACAGACACCGACGCCGTGCCGCATCGGTTACTACTATAGATGGATTTTTGCTTTAGCATTTGAAAAAAATGCTCGGCATAAACCCATTTCTAGTAAATACCTTCTTAAGTAACCTATTGTTACACCATTACAAGTTTTAAATAGCCCTCACGGATATATAATAACTTATTCGATAATATTATTAAAAATAACAATTTAGAACAAAAAAAATAACAAGACTTTTCATTGTTTTATATTTGACTTTCTTTCATTTGTAGCTAGCTATCTATGCTAATCTTCACAATATACAAACAGTTTTACAAATCATTCTTCCATACAAAAAAGTTTAGCTTTAAAATACTACTTTATCAAATCCAAATATTATGTAAAAAAATAAAAATGCTACATCTTTTCGCGTTTTTTGTCATGAATTATTTTTTATTACAAAAATTCGTAATGTTCCAGTAAACCATACCAAGAAAAGTCTTTCTAGTATATTAACATTTTTATGTTTTAAATCGATGCAAACTATCACAACAGCAAACTGTAACTACAATAAATATATTTAACAGTAGTAACTCGTAAGAGTATGTTATTATTGCACAAGGTCATACTTCTTTAATAGTTCTGCAAAATCCGTCTACAATTTTAAACATCATGCCTCTCAGTCCAATGATTTTAATTACCTACTTTAAATCAATACTTCTTTAATAGTTCTGCAAAATCCGTCTACAATTTTAAACATCATGCCTCTTAGTCCAATGATTTTCATTATTTTAAATCAATACTTCTTTATTAGTTCTGCAAAATCCGTCTACAATTTTAAACATCATGCCTCTTAGTCCAATGATTTTCATTATTTTAAATCAATACTTCTTTAATAGTTCTGCAAAATCCGTCTACAATTTTAAACATCATGCCTCTTAGTCCAATGATTTTAATTATTTTAAATCAATACTTCTTTAATAGTTCTGCAAAATCCGTCTACAATTTTAAACATCATGCCTCTTAGTCCAATGATTTTAATTATTTTAAATCAATACTTCTTTAATAGTTCTGCAAAATCCGTCTACAATTTTAAACATCATGCCTCTTAGTCCAATGATTTTAATTATTTTAAATCAATACTTCTTTAATAGTTCTGCAAAATCCGTCTACAATTTTAAACATCATGCCTCTTAGTCCAATGATTTTAATTATTTTAAATCAATACTTCTTTAATAGTTCTGCAAAATCCGTCTACAATTTTAAACATCATGCCTCTTAGTCCAATGATTTTAATTATTTTAAATCAATACTTCTTTAATAGTTCTGCAAAATCCGTCTACAATTTTAAACATCATGCCTCTTAGTCCAATGATTTTAATTATTTTAAATCAATACTTCTTTATTAGTTCTGCAAAATCAGTCTACAATTTTTAAACATCGTGGCATCATCAGTCCAAAGATTTTAATTATTTTAAATTAAAGGAATAGAAGTTGTGCATTTATTTCTGAGCAAATTTCGCCAGAATTTATATTCTTAATAAAAATAAAAATTAGAAAGGACGGAACAGGCCAATAACTCCGCCCTGACCCCGGGGACGAGGGGGAGAGGCTGATTCCCGCCATCATCCATGATCTGCTAATTGACCATTTATGTTTAATAAGCACAAGCTGTTTATGCAGCATGTATACATAAACATAAAGTTAAAAATTCCACAGTATTTTAATGTTGACATCAACTGTAGAATTTGCATTGTAATTTATAATTGTGATCTAGAAAAGCAAAAACGTCATTGTCCTAAGTAAATGCTTAGATGGCGTCCGTACCGTAACAACCTGTGTACAGTTTTAGTCTTAATAATTGATGGTAGATGAATGGAAATTAGTTACATTACTTCATACTTTTTGTAATAGTGTAAATACCTCGCTTAAACCTTTTCCTACTAATAATAGTTACAACGAAAGCACATTACAATACACGTACAGTCCATTACTACGCCATACATTACTGATTTTCAGCATAGCATAACAATAATTTTATATTATTCACAGTACTCAGTGAATACTATTCATATTGCCTACTTACATGATTTATAAAATATTATCTAATCATTATCTAGTAAACATCCAATAACAGCATCAGAAAGTGTTATATTAATAAGAAAACGGTCGGATCCAAATTAAATAATTATAATTCTTTAGTAGTCGAAGATATTTAATAAAATTAAAATTTTTTGGTAATCTTGCAAGACAAAAAGTCAACCAAGGCCACTGTATTATGAAGCAAATAAGTACCTTTTAAAAACATATTTACATGCTGCTACTGATGTTTAGTTTTATAACACACAGCACAGCCTTGTGTCTAATAGTGCCCGCCTTAGAGTGCGTTTATCTCGGTCGTTAGTGCCTATATACAGGGTCCACATGGATGGAACTAGGAGCGGAGAGGCTCGCATTCGGCCTAGCGACTGACTTACCGACCAATGTAAATGCCGTCTTATTATGCTTGGATCAGTTTATTTTAAACCCTGATAAAGAACATAGAGTAAGGTTTGGTTGGATCCATACGTAGTATTATCTTCTTCTTAGTTTGTGGATCCACGTTACTTTAGAAAAAACAGAACATTAATTGTCAATGAATCACTTTGTATGTAAACCGATTATTTAGGGTATAACTATTCCTAATTTATAAACTAATGACGTAGTACAACCGATTAATAACCTCTATGATAAAAAGCAATTTATATAATTTGACATTTTCTAGTAGATTAACTACTTATGTTTATTCTTTGGAGCACTTCCGTCACAATATTTTTATTGTTGCATTTCATTTTATTTGCTTCATGTTACTGACTTACATTTTAGATATAGATATCTACATTGGTATTAATAAAAATGACGTCTTAAAACCACACTACACGATAGCCTCTACCTACATTCGGTCGACTCTAAAAGATGTTTGACAATACATATTGGTAACCTGTTATACTAACTTTTACTTTTCTACACAAAAGGTTTGCCTTTGTGACAAATGTATACAACTTTTTGATGTCGACTGTAAGTACGTTGTGTTTTGTGTGTTTTTGGTCTAATAAAGCTTCTGACCAGTCAGCATCTTTGCAAAACCTATAAAGAAACGTAACGTTTTTCCTAGCGATCTAGGCACGAATTCCGAAATGTAATTACCTTATTCCATTTAGGTATAAATCATAGCACATCAGTCGATATAGAAAACAAAAAGAACAATGGCGAAACAAGTAATTTAAAAAGGTGCTAGTGTAAATTTGAGCTCAAAGAAATCACCTGGGAATGTAGTATTACTGGGAATGATTATTATAGACAAGTAACTTATAATTTAACGGATGTGAGACCTTATTGAAAATAAATAAGCACAACATATACATATCTGGGTATAGAAAAGGTGCAAAGTTTCATGTCTTGAGCTTAATTTTTTTTCTTTTAGAGCTGAATACAATAGTTACATTGTCCTATAAAAATATGTCTTTTTAACAATTTTCGCTTATGTACATTTTATTTTTTTATTGAATGGGGCCTCTTCAGTCATTAAAGACTGCACACACTTTGCGGAACCGCAACGTCAACAACATCAAAAATGTCAGAAATAAAGTCACATTATCATTTTAAATTACTCAGTAATCGTTTTGGAATAGAGGTTTCAAAATCACCCATCACAGTCATTACAAAAGACCTCACATAGCCAAACTTTCAGGTTGCTACTACAGCCACACATCAAGGTATACCAATCTGTCAAAGCCGTTTGTTGCAATATCTGTAAAATATCCTTAATTATTAAGGATTATCTTTAAAATATCTTTGATTATTAAGGAAATTTCACAGATTGTGGTTACATGATGTGTGGCTGTCTGTAGGTATAGTCACGTGCACTAATAAATATACAATATCATTCAAATATGAACCTTATTGTTCCACCTAAGAGCCGAGGTGTTCAAAGTTAATTGCAGGTAACTGTACATATCAAGAAAATAAGATTAGGTACACTTTAACAAGAATACGGGAATATGTTGACTATGATTTACATATAATGCAAATGTCACGACGAACAAATTTAGAGAGATGTTACAACAACCGACCGCCTTATTTCCGATTTTGGCGCGTCAATAACTCCTTTTAGTCTTATTTGGCAAAAAGTGACATTGACAGGTAGCACAGCAAATTTTCCATATAAAAGTGTTAAAACCTGTGTCATCCATGTGGCACTTTATATGGAAACAGTATTAGTTCAATGTAGACTCAAAATATATAGACAAAAGGTCGGCTTTAGGTGACATCAATATCAAAGAGTTTGCGCTAATGCGCTAAGCAATACATCGCAAGGTGTCTCTTCCGTCCAAGTTCACAAAGCACCATGCCTAGATCACTGTACGGATGCGTGTAAGTAGCCTGTTTAGTAGGCGATGCAGGCAGCCGGCGTTCTATGTCTATTTATTTTGTGCTATATAGCTCAACCGCCACAAAGTCGACCGTCCCAAGGTTCGCGACCAATCCAAAAAGTTTATATTCTGTTTGGGCCAATCAATCAGTCGGATGTCGACCGTCACCGTCACAGACCAATAAGAACGACGTGTGCAGCTAGATAAAGATAACTTTTCTGTTTTGTCAAGCACACTCTGCCCCCCACTGATGGGCCCAAAGATAAAATAATCTTTTCCGATTGGTCAAGCGCACTCCGCCTCCTCGCGTCCCACGGGCTATGGGAAGGTGGCGGTAAAGCCGTAACTTTCCTACTGACATAATATAGTTAACAACAACACGAGTACAAAGGTGTAGCCTATTCCTCCTTCTGCTTCGCTGGCGCCAGTTCCTCGGGGCTCTCGTCCATGCTGGCGGCTGTATCGGTGCGCGTTTGGTCCACTGGGTACAACCTAAAATATTTTAGGTTATTTTTAATTTGTTCATTTGTAATAGTTTAAAGCTAGGTCTTTTTAGGGTTCCGTACCTCAAAAGGAAAAAACGGAACCCTTATAGGATCACTTTGTTGTCCGTCCGTCCGTCTGTCAAGACCCTTTTTCTCAGGAACGCGTGGAGGTATGAAGCTGAAATTTAACCCAAATACTCAGGTCAACTGTCCCTTGAAGCTGTGAAAAAATCAAACTTCTAAGCCAACGCAATCAAAAGATACAGCCGATTATATCGATATTTTCATCAAATTTTCGACACTCGCAAAGGAATCAAAACCTACAGGGTACTTCCCGTAAACTCAGAATCTTGAAATTTGGCATGAAGCATTGTCATATAATGCAAATATAGGAAAAATTGCGAAAATCACATTTTTTTAGTTATATAAAATAATAAAAATATTTTAATAAAATGAAATTTACTACTTTATTTCTCATGAACGAATAAAGGTATCAAATTGAAATTTATACCAAATACCTAGGTCTACTGTCCCTTTAAGCTGTGAAAAAATCAAACAAAAGTTAACGCAATCAAAAGATACCGGCGGAACCCTCGGTGCGCGAGTCAGACTCGCACTTGGCCGGTTTTTTTTGCATTTCATATGCATATTAGTTTTTTCTAAGCGAAATCGAACAATTTTGAAGTGCTTCTTTCTCTGTATCTCTTTCTTTTATTTATAACAATAAAAAAAATAAACAAAACTTTATTGAAAAATCTTTCGAACATTAAAGACTTAAAATCGTATAATACTTAGGGAGCAACTTTAATATAGCCGCCTAAACTAGGAATTTCATGTATCTCAGGCAGAAACGAAAAGAAAAAAAGGACTTAATTAACAGATTAATTTTAGCAATAAAAATACACATAACATAACAGTAAATAACAGATTATGATTTTTTTTTAACCCCGTTATCGGAAGTTGCCACCAGGCACCATGGCTTGTGAAAATCGCTCTAAATCGCTCGGAGTCGTAGATTAACTTAGTTGGCTACTTAAGGTGACGGGTAGGGCACACTAGCGACGCCAATCGATTTTTATTGTTAGCTACTAAACCGGATCTATTTTAAACAATTTCGGGGTTAGAACCTCTCGGCAAACACTTATACTATTTATATAATAACCATGCACAAATGCGGAACCAACATTAGTACAAGAAAAATTGATTCATGTTCGCGTAAAAAACGGACGCAACATTTGTGCATCGTTAATTAATAAATATTATAAGTGTTTGCAGAGAGGTTGTAACCCCCAAATTGTTTAAAATAGATCCGGTTTAGTAGCTAACAATAAAATACTAATGGTGTCCCTAGTTAGAGCTACCCGTCGCCTTAAGAAAAAATATTGACACTTATTTTGATACGCATAAAGACTACCGATACTAAAGTTAATGAACATTATAATGTATCAAGACGGGAATAAACACGATATTTATTATGTGATACACGACTTTGTGTCCCACATATTTGGCTCGACGTTTCGGCTACGGTACAGCAGCCGTGTTCACGAGCGGATATAGTCCGAGAGCGGGAGCGAAATTCTAAAAAACTATTAATGAACATTAGCTTAAATGACGTCTCTGAGTGCGGCCGTAAGAGCGGTTTTCGTGTGATGCGAATTTAAGCCCGCGTTCAAACTAGCGGACATATCTTTCTAACATACGCGGGTCGAAACCGCAAAATAAAGCTAATATAAACGTAGGTCATTTATTTTATAATGGCAAATGGTTTAGACGAACTAAATTTTGTAGGTATATGGCAATACCATAGATAAGGCATTACAGACTTTTTTAAAATACCTGATGGATGGCTTTTCCGATTTTTGGTATCATTTATCAGAAACGTGAGTCACTGTAGATTATAGTATGTTATCCATGTCTCAAATCTAAGGAACCACGGACGAGCTAGCTAGTTGGTTCTACCCAAGATTCGAAAGAATTACGGCAAGCGAATGTTTAGTTATAAGGGAGCACAAATGTTTAACAAACTACCGTCATCTGTAAAAGGCATTCACTCGCTTAACGTTTTTAAAAAGAAACTCGCACAATATAACGTGGAAGTCGTCGAACGAACCGCACTAATATAATTGAAAACTTGAAAATTAAACCTAACAACCCAAAAAATACTTTTTTGACATATTAAGATACTAAATTGTATATAAATTCGATTTCATTACAAATTTTGGTTTTAGTTTGAATTATTTATTTACGTAGGTCAACCAACATCATGGAAAATCATAAAAAGTTTATACGTATTTGAAGACGGTAGTGTGACGAGTGAGACGGACGACTATCAATAGACGACGAACAATAGTTAATTTAACCAAAAGGTAACTACGGATCAATAAATCGGCTCTTATGGCCGATTTTTTGATCCGTAGTTAAACTGAACTAATGGTTTTAAAAAAATACTAATGGTCAAATATCGCTAAAATTTGTTTGTGAACAATAGTTAGCTTAACCAATAGTTATATTACAAGGAATTACGTCACTTTGACGCTGTCACTTTGACTATTGGTTAGGAATGGATAAAACAATGGGCCCTTAGTGACAATTATGTTTTATCTATACTATTTTATCATCATCATCCTCCTGCCCTTTTCCCAGGTTATCTGGGGTCGGCGCAGTATGTTTTTTTTTCCTTTGGGGACTCAGGTCCATCTACTTCCTCCAGAGGCCCTGCTGGTGATCAGTTCTATCCTGATTCCAACTTCGGTTGGTATTAGGCAGAACCGGTTACCGCGGTGCACGTTTTTTCCTGGGCAATGGCGCGTAGTAATTCATTCGTGAATTGCTACCTGACAGCCGAAGGATGCACACCCAACGGACCGGCCCTGGCGTGCGATCGCGCCGAAGCGCACTTCGCTACAGGGCCTACATTCTCGCGCCGAGGGTCTGAGGACCGGCATCTTCGCGTCGTTCCCTGACGGTGCACTAGGGCCCGTGAAAGCGGGTTAAACCATCGTACAGCGGGGTTGCAGGCGCCATTTTTGTCTTCGGACCTGGGGATGCTGTGTCCGCCTCCGCCCGCGCGGGTTGCGCGGCGGTTTTCCGGCGCGGCGGTTTCCAGGATGGAGCGCCTTCGGGCGCAGTGGCCGTAAGGCCCACGTTTGGGGACCTGTGCCGCAAGGTCGTAGCCAGCGGATTGCGGTAGTAGGTCGAAGCTGTCTGCGTCGCGAATTTTCCCAGCTCCGCAGCCAGCGGAGTCGGTTTCTGCGGCGCGTTATTATGTTGGAAGCCTGCGGGTTCGTCCCTAACTCGCACTGCACTGCAACCAGAAGTGTATGTGCGGGTAGGGGTGCCCGCAGTCCTCCTCTTGGTGGTGCCTGCACTGCAGCCAGCAGTGTGGGTGCTACCCGGGAGGTTGAGCGGGAAAGAGGCCTTGCTGGCGAGCCTCTTCGCCCTGACCGGGCGACGGATGAAGCCTCCGTGGCAGTCCTCACCCCGGTCTGAGTGTTTCCTGGGCGAGGGATGGAAACGCCCCAGTGTTTTTATTGGGTATGTCTCCGGACGGTCTCTGATTAGCAGAGATCTAACCTGGAGAAGAGCCCCCTCAGTGTACATAAGGTGCATTTTCACTGGGTCACCAACAAAAAAAAAATGTTTTCCTTTTCCATACGTCCCTGTCATTCGTCATCAAATCATCCATCCCTTTTTCCATCATGTCATTCTTCACACAATCCATCCATCTCTTTATCGGCCGTCCTCTGTTCCTTTACTATGTTGTTGTTCTGTTATCTATACTATTTATAAAGAGGTAAATCATACAGACAGACAATGGCAATGCTCATTAGTAATCTGAAAACACGAAATGCTTGCGCGATGTAATTGACACCTAGCGCCATCTATTGGTGTAAAGTGGAACTGATGTCCCGAAAAGAAGTAAGAGCGTACCACTATGTAGTTGAGAAATAAAGAATCTTCAAACCTAAACCTAAAGAAAACACCCTGTTGATCTTGTGGTTTAAGTACCGGGCCGTGATATTAGTGTCCTGGGTTCGATTCCCGGGTCGAGCGAAAAGTATGTTTCGAATTTTTCGAACATAGCTCGAGTTTGTGATCACTTATCCGGATTTGGCCAGCGTGGTGATTAATCATAGTAGCTATAACTTGATTTCTATGATACTGGCCTTTGCCCTACAGTGCGACAGTTTATGGGCTAATAGTTTACTAAAGAAATCATCATCATCATCTTAGCGTTTTGTCCCGGTTGCGTTCCAAGCTGTCGCTTCGGAGCCCGGGGTCCGCTTTCCTACTTCTACTCCTCCACTTCGCGCGGTCTTGTGCATCCATAGTGGTCAGTTTATTAGTACGCATGTCATCCCTTACAATGTCAAGCCACACCTTTTTAGGTCTACCCCTTCTGCCGGGACCCGGCGGTGGTGCCATGGCCAGACATTTGTTTCCCACGTAGCTGTCCGGTTTCCGCAGGACATGACCGTACCAACGTAGGCGACTCTCCAGTAGTTTGTCTGCTATGTCACGGACATGAAGGCTCCCACGTATGCGTGAGTTTCTCACGTGGTCTTTTCGCGTAACTCCACACATCCACCTCAGCATGTTTATCTCCGTGACATGCAACTCTTGCTTTGCCATACAAAAGTACCGGTCTAATGATGGACTTATAGACCTGTCCCTGTTACTAAAGAAAACAATAGACGGTCAACTCACCATCGCTGGTACAAGTAGACAAGGAACACCAGATCGTCGCGGAAGCACGCAACGCGGTGCGCGGTCGGCATGGTTATGATGAACGCGAACACGTCATCTATGAATGTGTTAAACGCCTTGTACATGAAGGCGCGCCACGGCAGCGCCGCCACCGACCGCAGCCGGTAGTTCACGAACAGCTGCGGCAGCATGAACAGGAACCCGAACGCGTACACACCGTTCACAACGCTGTGGAGCGCCCATGAGTACCAACTGAAACGAACAGAGTAAAACTGTAAGCGGCAAGAAATCGACAGCTATACACATACACACAACACTATAGATTTGAAAACGTCGAGCAAAATATGTGAGTACACATATTTAGTGTCTGCTGTTGATTCTGTTATCCGTAACACAGGTGCTTGAGCTACCTATCTCGGAGTCAGATCAATGTATGTGATATTTATATATTTAAACAATGTTGTATCACATAATAAATATAATAGTGTTAATTCCCGTCTTGATAAATTATAGTTATAATGCAACGCGAAATTCTAAAAAAATGATTGTTAATGACGCAATACCTGAGGTGTGTTTCGCCATGTAAGTGAGGTTACCAATCCGGGGGGAAAGGGAGTTTAAAGGTAGGCAGCGCACTTGTGTCTCCACTGGTGCTGCGGTTCTCCATGGGCGGAGACAACCGTTTACCATACAGTAATTCGTCTTCCACCTAAAAAAAGATACTGACCTTTTGTCTGATGCAGAGCGGGTACACCAGCGAGTAGACGGCGCCGGCCACGCACAGCGGGTACAGCACTGCTGCTGTGCCCGTCCCTGCGGACAGGTAGCGCATGGCCTCGGCGTGTACAGTAACTGACCTCTTGTGCGGCTCGTACACCAGCGAGTAGACGGCGCCGGCCACGCACAGCGGGTACAGCAGCAGGGACAGGTAGCGCATGGCCTCGGCGTGTACAGTAACTGACCTCTTGTGCGGCTCGTACACCAGCGAGTAGACGGCGCCGGCCACGCACAGCGGGTACAGCAGCAGGGACAGGTAGCGCATGGCCTCGGCGTGTACAGTAACTGACCTCTTGTGCGGCTCGTACACCAGCGAGTAGACGGCGCCGGCCACGCACAGCGGGTACAGCAGCAGGGACAGGTAGCGCATGGCCTCGGCGTGTACAGTAACTGACCTCTTGTGCGGCTCGTACACCAGCGAGTAGACGGCGCCGGCCACGCACAGCGGGTACAGCAGCAGGGACAGGTAGCGCATGGCCTCGGCGTGTACAGTAACTGACCTCTTGTGCGGCTCGTACACCAGCGAGTAGACGGCGCCGGCCACGCACAGCTGGTACAGCAGCAGGGACAGATAGCGCATGGCCTCGGCGTGTACAGTAACTGACCTCTTGTGCGGCTCGTACACCAGCGAGTAGACGGCGCCGGCCACGCACAGCGGGTACAGCAGCAGGGACAGGTAGCGCATGGCCTCGGCGTGTACAGTAACTGACCTCTTGTGCGGCTCGTACACCAGCGAGTAGACGGCGCCGGCCACGCACAGCGGGTACAGCAGCAGGGACAGCTAGCGCATGGCCTCGGCGTGTACAGTAACTGACCTCTTGTGCGGCTCGTACACCAGCGAGTAGACGGCGCCGGCCACGCACAGCGGGTACAGCAGCAGGGACAGATAGCGCATGGCCTCGGCGTGTACAGTAACTGACCTCTTGTGCGGCTCGTACACCAGCGAGTAGACGGCGCCGGCCACGCACAGCGGGTACAGCAGCAGGGACAGGTAGCGCATGGCCTCGGCGTGTACAGTAACTGACCTCTTGTGCGGCTCGTACACCAGCGAGTAGACGGCGCCGGCCACGCACAGCGGGTACAGCAGCAGGGACAGGTAGCGCATGGCCTCGGCGTGTACAGTAACTGACCTCTTGTGCGGCTCGTACACCAGCGAGTAGACGGCGCCGGCCACGCACAGCGGGTACAGCAGCAGGGACAGGTAGCGCATGGCCTCGGCGTGTACAGTAACTGACCTCTTGTGCGGCTCGTACACCAGCGAGTAGACGGCGCCGGCCACGCACAGCGGGTACAGCAGCAGGGACAGCTAGCGCATGGCCTCGGCGTGTACAGTAACTGACCTCTTGTGCGGCTCGTACACCAGCGAGTAGACGGCGCCGGCCACGCACAGCGGGTACAGCAGCAGGGACAGATAGCGCATGGCCTCGGCGTGTACAGTAACTGACCTCTTGTGCGGCTCGTACACCAGCGAGTAGACGGCGCCGGCCACGCACAGCGGGTACAGCAGCAGGGACAGGTAGCGCATGGCCTCGGCGTGTACAGTAACTGACCTCTTGTGCGGCTCGTACACCAGCGAGTAGACGGCGCCGGCCACGCACAGCGGGTACAGCAGCAGGGACAGGTAGCGCATGGCCTCGGCGTGTACAGTAACTGACCTCTTGTGCGGCTCGTACACCAGCGAGTAGACGGCGCCGGCCACGCACAGCGGGTACAGCAGCAGGGACAGTTAGCGCATGGCCTCGGCGTGTACAGTAACTGACCTCTTGTGCGGCTCGTACACCAGCGAGTAGACGGCGCCGGCCACGCACAGCGGGTACAGCAGCAGGGACAGCTAGCGCATGGCCTCGGCGTGTACAGTAACTGACCTCTTGTGCGGCTCGTACACCAGCGAGTAGACGGCGCCGGCCACGCACAGCGGGTACAGCAGCAGGGACAGATAGCGCATGGCCTCGGCGTGTACAGTAACTGACCTCTTGTGCGGCTCGTACACCAGCGAGTAGACGGCGCCGGCCACGCACAGCGGGTACAGCAGCAGGGACAGCTAGCGCATGGCCTCGGCGTGTACAGTAACTGACCTCTTGTGCGGCTCGTACACCAGCGAGTAGACGGCGCCGGCCACGCACAGCGGGTACAGCAGCAGGGACAGATAGCGCATGGCCTCGGCGTGTACAGTAACTGACCTCTTGTGCGGCTCGTACACCAGCGAGTAGACGGCGCCGGCCACGCACAGCGGGTACAGCAGCAGGGACAGGTAGCGCATGGCCTCGGCGTGTACAGTAACTGACCTCTTGTGCGGCTCGTACACCAGCGAGTAGACGGCGCCGGCCACGCACAGCGGGTACAGCAGCAGGGACAGGTAGCGCATGGCCTCGGCGTGTACAGTAACTGACCTCTTGTGCGGCTCGTACACCAGCGAGTAGACGGCGCCGGCCACGCACAGCGGGTACAGCAGCAGGGACAGTTAGCGCATGGCCTCGGCGTGTACAGTAACTGACCTCTTGTGCGGCTCGTACACCAGCGAGTAGACGGCGCCGGCCACGCACAGCGGGTACAGCAGCAGGGACAGCTAGCGCATGGCCTCGGCGTGTACAGTAACTGACCTCTTGTGCGGCTCGTACACCAGCGAGTAGACGGCGCCGGCCACGCACAGCGGGTACAGCAGCAGGGACAGATAGCGCATGGCCTCGGCGTGTACAGTAACTGACCTCTTGTGCGGCTCGTACACCAGCGAGTAGACGGCGCCGGCCACGCACAGCGGGTACAGCAGCAGGGACAGGTAGCGCATGGCCTCTGCGTCGGCACGCGCCGTGCTCTGCTCGGCGGCGCCGTCGCGCGCGGTGTCCCGGTACACGCGCACGCGCCAGCCCGTCCACGCCACGCGCACATGCAGCACCTTCGTCACTTTCCAAAACTGGGGATATCACAACAAACTCTTAGAGCTTTATTCATAAATGTTGTAAAGCAATTTTGATGTATAAACCAAAAAAAGTCAGACAATTTTAAAACACAGTTTTAGTAAACAAAGTTTTATGAATAACAAACATTTATGAAAGACTCTTATTTGGTCATCTTGCAACACTCGACATTTTTGAATTACCACTCATTATTGAGACGGACGGAACATTCCATTCTCAGTGGTACGGCACATTAGCCCACATAACTGCGGCTCGGATTTCTTTTACATTTCCTAGGTATTTAATTCATATAACCAGGACTAGACGCGACGAAGATATTTTAAATACATTTTAGTACTTTATTTATTTTATAACTATGGTGGACCGCAAATCTGCCTACCTCAATCAGCAGACTGACACCAGCTGGCACCAACACCAGCAGGGAGGTCTTCTCATCAAGCAAGTAGAAGAAAATGACGAAGTGCGAAAACGCGCGCCAGAACACTGTCCGCGTGGATAGTCCCGCCAGTGTGCGCTTGCGACGCCAGAAAGACACGTCGTTCTTGAACGCCAGGAAGTCAAACAACAACTACGAACAAAATAAATGTTATTCACCTAATAGGTAAATGAACAGAATATACTGTATGATTTAGGGACCTTCAAAGGACGAGCATACTGTCTTAAAGTCCCGCAATGCATTAGAAAAACTCTCTGATTTCACAGATGTTCATGGGCGACGACAATTACTTAACATCAAGTAACCCACATGCTTTCCTCTCTAAACTCTCTCTCTCTTAATCTCCTCTAGTATAAATTAAAATATACCAGCAAAATGTATAGCATCTGGTAATCAGCTAAAATGTAGCCAACACTGTTTTTTTTATGTAATAGTTGACGGACAAGCAGACGGAAATGCGCCAGTGGGGCAAAGGGCCTCTGAAACTGTACCATGGGCATAACAGCAGAACTGCATAATGCAGCCACCCCACCTATGCAGTGGTGTCCATTCTTAAATCAATGGGGGTAGCTGCATGTAATATTGATTGAACTATTCATCATCAGCCCATTTAAGTCCCCACTGCTGGGGCACGGGCCTTCCTCAATCACATGAGGGGTAATTGCCATACTCACCACTCTTGGCGGACGGGTTGGTGAGGGTTTTGATATAAATGCAGAGTTTTCCTTCTCTGGGTGCTGATGATCATGCCAGCAGCTTTACCTTAGTCGCCTTTTATGACACCTCGGTAAGAGTGAGGGTGGCCTATTCTACTCTGCCAGGGACCACACGGCCATGATTGAACTATTAAATTTTGTATATTGTCATTAATAATCTGAATAATCCAATCACAATTTACATCAATTCATGTGATAGTTGGCGGACTAGCTGACGGTAATCAATTGCCTCCCCCCATGGGTGTCCATGTGGGGAGGCAATTGATTACCATCAGCTTGTCCGCCATCTATCACACAACACAGTGGAGCTATTACATACAAGACTTGTACTCACATGGCAACTGGCAATCAATATGGTGGCTGACAATAAATACAGATTAGTATCTGCAAATATTCCCTTGACGTCATCAACATCCTGCTTAGTAAAGCCAAGTGACAGTAGCTGGTCCAGTGCCAACCTGACATGCAGAGCCAGTCGGAACGAACCATATGAAGTTGGCGAAACGCTAACAGTGAGATTCACTTCATTCATGCTGTTGTTCAACAGCACCAAATTCGACATGCGGAACTTCAAAACATTTTGTTGAAGAATTGGCAAGAATTTGCCTCCTCTTACCCTGTAAAAAAGTGTTGTGATAAATATGAAAGTAAGAATTGGATGAAGAAATTTGATTAGTAGCCTAATATAAATGCTTAGTATTTGAAGAACAAATATTAACTTTCACCTTATGTAAGGATAAAGTTCACCCGGAATTTTCTTAGCTGGGAGATTGAGGTCATCAGTTAGAATTGAGAGTGGAGCTACACTAGTTATATGAGAAAATGGCTTAAGATTTGGTTCTGGTTTCTTCTTTTTTTCTTCAACCTGAAAATGTTAATTTGTACATCACAACATAAAACGCTTATAAGAATATTATATACTGCATGCAAGAAATAAAAAAATAAGAATATTACAAGCTGCATGCAAGAAATAAATAAATAAGTGAATAGATGAACACCAGCAAAAGTTCTATAAATACATAATAATCACATTAGGGACCAAGCCATTGATAACTATTTTCTTTTTGTGCAATAAAGAATATCTAATAAAGGCTTCAATATGGAGTGAACTGCCTACCTACCTTAAGATCTTATAATATATAATTTCAGCAGGTAATTGTAGCCTTCTATTATAATTAATCAAGTAGTATTTTCAAGAAAAGAAACAAACGTTTTGCAAACTATCTCTTTAGTCGAAAAGAAATGTTCATAATTTTATTAGCATAAACAACTTTTCCTACCCTGTAGAACTTGCATGGCATAAGAGAAGATAACTTACATTTTTCTGCAAGAGGTTGAATGTCTCAGCTTGTGGTTCAGTGTGGGTTACTAAGGGCATTGTATGCACTGACTCAGTGCGGTAGATCTCATCAAAATCTTTGTAAATGCGGCTATCATCCAACAAGACCGCATGCATAAACAGTGTTCCATTATTACGAGTTTTCCGAGGAACTTTTATAGCAATGTCACTAGAAAAATATTGTGTGTTAACCAATCACATAAAAATAAAATATTTTAAAGTACTAATGTTATGTATTCAACTTACAAAGTACTAGGATTCCGATAGTCAAATTTCATAGAGGTATGAACTTTAGTGACTGAATCAGTCATGGAACCATCAGTGTATGGATACTCCTTTATGGAAGTGTACAAAACTAGATGCTGAACCGGATTAGAAGTCAAATAAGAAGAAAAACATCTCTCGCCACGACTGCATTTTGGTGGTATAAAAATCTCAGCTAATGTCCATATTGTATTAATTACATATACCGCAAAAATTAACGTAAGAATTAAGCTAACTGATATATACTTCATTACAGTTTAAATGATTAAAAATGATCAAAGAAAGAATAATTAACTTTGTAAAAAACGCTATAGGTTATAACTGTTTATTCTCTCTCGTTGACATTTACTACTTGAGTGTTGCCCATTCTTGGTCTCCAGTTCAAAGCTACAGTATTTATATATAATACTACTATTTGGTATTTATGCAGTAAAATGAAAAACTGTTTGCCGAAAAGAAGTATTTTTACTTTATTAACCAACTTTAACCCTCCCCCAAGTTGTCAAAAAATGAGACACTAAAAAGCTTGAAAAAAGTGTAAAATAATATTATTGGCACTTAATACACTTCAAATAACATTTTATAACAGTACACTCGAGAGAAGGTGTTACCGAAGTCGGCGCCCAATACTATCTTGTAATTTAATACAACATTCAATTATTCCTCCTCCTCCAGGGATTGCCTCCTTTGCCGACATGGTAAAGAAAAGCGAAACTAAATTTGTACATCCGGCTAATATAAGCTCAGGAGCTATATATCCTGCTGATAAAAATAAATCCAGCGAGGAGACGAAGAGCCTTGTTCAAAAAATAATCCGCCCTGAAGAAATGAAACTGCAGATTCAAGGTCTTCGCAAAACAAAAAATGGTAGCGTGATCATCAGTACGGACTCTAAGGGGGACATAGAGAACCTGAAAAAATCTGAACAGCTGACTACATCTGGGCTTACCGTAGATGAGCCTCATAAACGTAGGCCCAGAATCATCGTGGTCGAAGTTCCCACCACAATGCTGCAAACCGAGGTCTTCAACTGCATATATCAGCAAAACTTAGCCGAAAAGTTGAAGACCATGACAACAGAAACATTTATGTCCACCATTAAACTAAGCCACAAGTCGGGTAAGAAAAACGCTGACACATGTAACTACGTGATTGAGGTCTCTGCAGAGATACGTAAGGCCCTAATTACAAATGACAGAGTCTTTGTAAATTGGTCGTTGTGCCCTATAAAAGGCTTCACGCTTGTAACAAGATGTTACAAGTGTCAGCAGTACGGGCATGCCGCAAAAACATGTCGTGGTGAGAAAACCATCTGCGGTGTCCATCTTTTCCACAAGGAGGAGAAGATGGACACGACATAAAGGATGCCCAAAGAAGGCCGAGTCACGAAAATATGCCACTTGTCTGCACTACAAAATACAGTCCAATCATAAAACTGGTGACATTGACTGCCCTGCTAGAAAAATGGCCGAAAATCGATATATTCGATCGATTGATTACGGAGGCGCCTAATATCGCCATTATTTAGTTAGTGTACCTACTTATATTTACTATAAATAGCTTAAGTATATTTTTCAATTGTGTTCAGTACATAACTACTAATTTCATTTTATTATGTAATCATAGACTGTAAGGCAATGATATCACAGATTACTTAATAGGTAAATGATATCTGTAAGGTGTTTCTTTAGTATTGCTAGATAAACGTTTTTAAGTGTGAAGGTATGTGTGTCATGTAAATTTTCATGTTAACATTGTCAGGTTTATTTATTTTTAGAATTTCATTATTTACATGGGCGCTAGATTAGGTAAATTTGGATGAGTTTATTTTGATGTTTATTGTTAAAATTGATAAGCTCATTTTGTTCTTTTCTTTCTTTCGTTTTTGCCTGAGATACAGGATATTCCTAGTTCAGGCAACAAACTAAAAATTTGTTCGCTTAGTATAAGTAGATTATAAGTATTTATATTGTTCTCGTGGTTTTTTTAATAAAAGTTTAGTTTATTATATTTTCAACAGAGATTAGGCGCTGACTTCGGTAAAACTTTTTTTTGAATGTACTGTTATAAAATGTTATTTGAAGTGTACAAAGTGTTAAAAATATTATATTACACTTTTAAGGTCGTGGTTTTTGAAGGCGTTTTTTTCGGATGTTTTTTTTTAAATATAAATATAATACTTAATAAATAATTAATTTTTTGGAATGAAATAATTTAACACCTTTCAACTACATAAAGCAAATAGCATAGCATAACTTTTTAATTTAATTGTGTGAATACATGTGCAACGATATTATATAATTATTAATTATGTATAGGGTTTACATTATTATCTAAATATAAAGGATAATGGGCAAATGTGTATAGAGCTTGGTCCAAGAGACAAGAGGCTCAAAAAATATTGCCATCATTGTAAAAAAAACTCTAGGATGGATTTTGATGGAGTGTAATTTTTAATAGAGAAAAAAATAGTATCTACCGTTTCGTATTGCTCTAATCCGTGGCAGCTCTTGGATCACGGTCTTTTTCCCGCGTAGTTATTGTTTTTCTTTATCCCATAGGAACATTCTTCTTCTTCTTTCGGTATGAAAAGTATCCTATGACCTTGTTCTGGTTCTAAGCTACCTCTCGACCAATTTTCAGTCAAATCGGTCCAGCCGTTCATAAGTTATTAATAGTGTAACCAACACTTTACCCAAAGGTTGCCTGAAAGAGATCGCTCATAGTGATAAGGCCGCCTTCGTTGTACACCTCCTGTAATATCTAGTTTTCATACTTTATTTTGAGTGCAATAAAAGTATATTCATTTATTCATTCATTCACGGCTATCTTTTATATACATAGATCAGACGAGTATAAAAAAGAATATTTAACAAATCCTCGAGATGGATTATGATTGAGTATTAGTTTTAAAGAGAAATAATATATCTAACGATTAGCATTACTATGCTTTAATCCGTAGCAGCTCTTGGACCATTTTCGCCCATCGCCTGTAAAAGTAGGTAGTATTTTTCTAACAATAAAATCTAGCAATATAGACTTCGTGATTATGACCACAGATCATATATATTATATGGAGTATTCTACATTATGAAACTGCCTTATGTGACCTAATACGTTCCACTTACAGACCACAACACCTTGTAAATAAAAGTCTTTTAAAAATTGATAATGGCAAGTTTTTTTCTTGGTCTGTGATGATTCCACGCACAAGGAGGTTAAGGCGTAACCTCCTTGTGTGTAACCGTTACGCACGATTCATGATGGCATGTCAGTCAACGAGCGATTTTATAAATATTATTAGCAGGCTCCACACTTAGCCCACGAATCACACGCGAAACCGCGAATACGAAGTGCTTCGTGGACTATGTGTTGAGCGTGCTTTAAACACAGGTGACAGGATTTTTTTTATCTTAGTTGTAGTCCTAGCATTAATTCTAAACATTTGGCTATATCTGATAACATAGTCTGTGATATTTAAAAAAAAAAAGAAAGAAATGGGCGACAGCGTAGGAACGTAATAAATCGGTGTCTCCAAGGAAATAATATTGATATTTGGTTCCAAACAAGAAATTCAAAAGGTATAACTGCATATCTTTCAATATCCACCATTTCCTGCAATTTTTAATCTCCTACAGACAATATCGTTTATGTGGCAATGTTTTGACAGTTGTCATCCCTTGCTGATATTTTGTTTATTTTCAGGTTGAAGAAATGATTCTGAAAACGCTTGGTGGACATTGAATTATTACGGAAAACCTACAGTTACAATTAACAGGTAAAATGTTAACATTTAGTGGGAATATGTGTGCAAAAACAGAAGGCCATGGATGCTAAAGATTTGAGAACTGAAACTACTCTAGGAGAACGCAGTAACGATGGCAGCAGTAAGTTCGTGGCTGCGATACCGTGCAACACTAACAAAACATACGAGACCATGTCGTCAAACCCTTTGGGAAAGGTGGAGACACCGACGTCGCGTCCTTGCGCCGTCATAGGCCCCGACAGAATAGTGCCCCCACTGTCTGCCGGAGATGCCTATCTAAAAAAAGGTCATTACGAACCGTGGCCGCCTATGGACAATACATATCGCCAACCGCCGGAATATCCCCACAAAATGCCCAGTTACCTTAGTCCATTAGGAAATATTTCACCTAGACAAACATTCCAAGAAAATATGCCACGGATTATGGTGCAACCCACTTACCACTCCAAAGCTAGTGAAGATGCAAGTTATACTTTGGACAGAAATCTGTCAAAAACCAGCAAGTTTAGTGGGCCTGGTGAGCCTAAATACTGTGATGTGCCTTATCCTGTTAATCAAATCAGTAGTGACCAAAAAAATACTGAAATGTGTGTGCCTAATGTGAACAATGTTAGGAACTATCCTCAAATGTGGCACCCTACAGGTGTTAACATGAGGCCTACCAGACCTTATGGTGCTCCAGAGTTATACCAGTATCCAGAATATGCCAGTTGTGCTGGTTCAAGATCTGTACCTATGACAAGACCTCACCGGACAATTAATGAAGAGTCAGCTCATGTTTACAGTGATCCATATTATCATGAGAATAACATTCGGTTTAAACCATACCCAAATGTGAAGGAGAGGTACCCACAAGGAAGGTATGAATATGTTGGTAATTACTCAAATCCATTCCACCACCCACACCCTTACCCTACTTATAAATATGACATACAAAAACCTATGCCACCACATGCAACACATTCCCAAGTTCCTCCCATTAAGTATGTTGATAGTCGGATGGTTGATTCCAATATGGATGGTTATCAAAGGTCTTCACAAGGACCGTATGCTCCCCCATATCGGAATCAAGTGATCCATCCTTCATATGGACCAATGATGGGAAGTAACTTACCAAACAAGATGTATGCTTATCAACCGGACAGCCTTGTTAAACCTGTATTGTCTAACAAACTACCTTATGACAGTAAGTTGTATGGAGACTATGAGTTGGCACGTAATAAAGGTTTCCCTGTGTCTGAAAATTTCTATGACATGAGGACACACATGAAAAATCAAGTAATTATACCAAACTATCCTGCAGCAAACATGCAAGCAATTCATCCACATGCATATTACAGAAAAGAAAATGTAACATCAAAGAATTTGGAGTATATTTCTCATCTAAGACATCTTGATCCAGCCATGAACCCAAATGCAATGTCTAAACTGTCATCCCAGTTTTCACCCACTTCAATAGCCATTTCACCCTCAGATTCAAACACCAGCAATGACACTGCTCATACTCAAGCAGGGTCTCTTGAAGACTTTGGGTATGTGAGCCAATCATCTACTGGCAGCATCAGAAGTGTAGATGCTAATATCAATAGGATAATGCCTAATGACTTTCATCGGAGGTATAACTATCCCTATCCATCGCCTGTAAGGTTGTCTCCTTTGACATCTAAACCAGAAATAAATAAGAAAAAAGGTATAGATGTGAGACAATATTTACAAATGTGGAATGAAGGTGAGGAAGAAAATAATGGTAACTCAAAACAAGTTGTAGTCCAAACTGATTATAACAACTCAAATAAACCATCAAGTCAATATGAAATTGCAAAGAATCAAGAGCAACTTTATGTGCTAGGTTTAATGAATGTTCCTAGTGAAGAACTTGGGAAATATGAGCACATACAGAAAGTTTCAAAACTGCCGGAAAATATTAAGGGATATAATAATATAGAGTTACTTAAACATTTTGAAGAAGCCATTGAATCATCTAACTTGAGTACTTTGAATCAAAAACAATCCTTGCCCAGGAATTTTCACCCTACCACAAAGAACTCTTTATTACAAGCACTTCCACCTCGTCCACTTTCACCGCTTGATGTTGAAGCTAAAATAAGTCAGTCAGTTATTCACAAAGAAGTTGGTTGTAATTTTGAAATAAAGCCATGTAGTCCAGAAATGTTAAATGTTGAAATGGCGACACCAGCACAAAATATTATAAATGAAAGAACCATTGAAAAAGTTACAAATCCATTGGTAGCAAATCCACCAATGCTAAATAGTGATAATGAAAATATGTGCAAGGTTATGAATCAAAATGATCATACCTTAATATTGAATGAAAATAATAAGATCCAAAGTTGTAAAATGATAAATACTCAATGTTTAAATAATGACGCTACAAATGTTGTAAAAGCTAATTACAGTTTACAGGATTTGGAAAGCAATGCTGGTGTGTGTTTAGCTTCTTTGCCAAGACTTGATAATGATATTGAATTAAATTTCCCAGAAGTAAATCAGCAGTTTATAAATGCTAACAAAGAGACAGTTATTACAACTACTGATTCAGGTACAAAACAAAATAATATTTACTGTAAAATAGATGAAGTGGAAGAAGATCTAGCTCAAACTCCTAAACTACATCTGAACTCAGACTCCGAAAAAGAATTTTCTAAATTAAGCAAATACAGAAAAATCAAAAGGAATGATAATATAGCTTCTACTGAACAAAAGTTCCAAATTAACTCTCAATCTTTAAGAACCGATAGTGTTATAATAAAGAATCCTGAAAATATAAAAGGCATAGACTATACTACAGAAAATCAATTACAGAAAAGGACTGAAGAATTAGAGCTAGCCTTAACAGTGAGCTCCAATAAGTTTATAAATGTTACAAAAAATAATGAGCAAGAAGGAGGAAATGAAATTGCGATTGACTTCAGTTTAAATAAAATTGAAGGTAGTAAAGAACCCGGAAATGTATTGATTGGACCAAGTGATAAGTCTTCTGCTAGTCAAAAAAAAGTTTATCAAGAAACGTTAGATACAAACACCATCCCAACAAATTCTAATGAAAACGAAAATACCGCATCGAGTGTTTCACCGATTGATCTAAATGATCGACCGATAGTCCGATATAAAGAGCGCGGCACTAAAGAAAATCTATCTTTGAATCATAATGAAAAAAACTGTAGTAATGATGGTAAAATATTACATTCAAAGAATGAAGAACATAATATTAATGATGAAAAAAATAAAAATGGTATTGAAGATAGTAATGTATTACTGCTTTCGAATAAAAGTAAAAGTTATACTAACGCCTATATTTCTGAATGCAACAATGAGGTAAACTCCTTTCCAAATACGTTCGCTGTCTGCAAAACTGAAAACGTTGATAGGAAATCAAATATAGAGATTACGCAAACAATGTTAGAAAGCAGTGAAAATTCGGAAGAAGAATCGTGCTCAAACTCTTATGATGAAAGTATATTTTTTAATACAATTCCAACTAAAGATACAAAACTCTCCTCGGATAATCCTAGCAAACAAAATAAAAACATTAATTTCAATGCAATTGACAAAAAAAGAGATTCGAATACATTTATTCTAAGTGAAACTGAAAAAAGTAATCTATTATCAAGCAAAGAAGCAAATATTGTTTCATCTGAAGTTAGTGAACATTCCCAAAAAGATATTGCTAGTTCAGTGTGTGGTGAATTGCATACTGAAAATGTTAAGGAAATAGATGCACAACCTTTGGATATCGAAACGAAATTGAAAGGAAATTCGAACATAAGTAATTATATGGAAGATACAACTTTTAAATCACTTGACGTGTGCAGAGATAAGATACAGGCTGAAAATGACTTTAATGATACGGACATGAAACAAAATTATGATGAAATAAATTGTAATAATGCGGATTTAAAAACTGTTGAAATCTGCGAAGATATCAATATTGATGTGTTGTCACACAACAATACCAATCACAATTCATTGCATGCAGACAGAAGTTCTGAAGAGATAAACTTAAAAGACCCAGTGCCACTTTCTAAGATAAACGCTGTGGAGATATCACTAATAAAAAGTGACGACATTTTACCTATGGATATTTGCGTTGATGACGATCGAGGCTCAAACGAAAATCCTAAAATTAATTTATGTAGAGACAAAAACGAGATTTTACACTCTATTGATGAATGTGAAAATAATAGAGAAATAATTTCGGCCGAAAACGTTATTGTAGAACAAGAAAATTCCATAAATCTAAACCATAATATAGATAGCCTTCAATCTGACAAATCTAGTGGTAGTACTCAATCGGATAGAACTTTTATAAACTACAAATATGATTCGACCCATAAATCGCAAATTAGTGAAAATGTCATGAAGATAACTGTTCGTAAAGAAACAAATCTTAAAAAGGAACTGTTTTCTCCATGGATTCAAAAACTTGTCCTAAATATCGAAGGAGTATGTATCAGTAATTTAATTTTCGAACCACAAAATGAATCTGAATGTTGTTTTGAAACTTCAGATATAACTGAAAATGTATCGTATCGTCCCGATATTCTAAACAGCGTTAATATGTTACTAGAAAAAGCACAAGTTACAGATTTATTTGACAAATTAAATTCAGATAAAGAAATTATTTCCTCGTCTAAGGTGAATCTGATTAAAGAACTAGAAACTGTTATCTCGCCTAAATCAAATTTAATAGAGACATCCACAGAATTATACAAATTAAATTCAGAAACTCAAAATGATCCATGCTCTAAAATGAATCTGATTAAAGAAATTGAAACTGTTGTCTCGCTTAAATCAAATTCAATAGAGACATCTACGGAACATTCTTGGGTCAATACTAGTTCCTCTCAAGAAGACAAAGAATGTAACATTGATGTACGCAATGTCGAAAACAATTGTAAAAATAAGGAAATGACAGAGAATAATTTCATTAAAGATGAAGATAACGAAATAATAGAAAATACGTTTGATAATCATGAAAATAAAGAAACAATAGAAAATACTTTTGATGAACATGACGATAAAGAAATAATGGAATATACTATTAATAATCATGAAGAAAAAGAAGTAATAGAAAATAATTTGAATAATGATGAAAATAAAGATATAATAGAAGCTAATTTCAATAATGATAAGGAGAAAGAAGACTTGAAAAAATATTTCAATAGTGATATAGATATTGCTATGGGTTCTGGATTATATGAAATTGATAATGACAGAGTTGTCGTTTCAGAAAACACTGAAATGGTCCAAAAAACTGAAAATAGCACACCTCTAAAGGTTTTATGTAATATTGATTGTGAAGATCCTATAGAAAAGTCGTTAAGTGAAATTCATACTGAGAAACCTGTACAAGTACCTCAATCAATGAAAGAACAAACTTATATAAGACGTAATTTGAAAAGGTCACTCTCTGATTCTGCGTTAAATTTTTACAATAATGACATTCAAGGAAATGTTGCCCAAGAAGACTATCACAAAGGTATGGCATCAAAAACTAAAAAGGCTAGAAATAATAAAGCATTCCTGAATGTATTCAATATTCAAAATAACCGACGAAATTCAATATGTTCAATGTACAATGAAGAAAACATGTCTTTTTGCATTGTTATTGACAACAATTGTATAATAACTGAAGAAAACGAGGAGGAGGAAAAGATATGTTACAATATACCAGAAGAGTGTTTAAGAACCATTAGTGGCGATATTAATGAGGGTGATATGGAAACTACAAGTGAAATTATACTATGTCCTCAAGTTGACACCAGTCAATATGTTGAACCTTTAATTTTAGAAATTTCTGATGAGAAAACGCTTGAAGAAGCATGGGTTGATGACGTTGCATGCGTAGAAACAGTAGTTAGCGACGATATTGCTGAAGATGTAGTAATTAGTGCTCCATCCTCTCCCAGAGATATTGATGAATCAGATGATGATGAAACCGACATCTTCAATGGCACTAGTGAGCACACAGATAAAGTGAAATATATTTATGGTGATAAAATGTGTAACGACGATGCGGAGTTGGTGGAAACATTATACCGAACACCACAAATGGATGTTAATAAAACGCTTATTAATAGGGAACCTCATGCAAGCGAAGATTTTGATAATTGTGGTCCTGTAGAGAAATTTGTTACAGAAATGAATCAAAGTATCAACCCAGAAGTCATTTTTTCTGTGGGGAATAATGAAATTTCCTCAGACCATGCAGATAATGTTATTTCTAAATCAACTGAGACGATGAATACTGCTAAAAACGGTATTCATTTACTGAAAGAAACAGTCGATCCTATGGTAGACATAAACTCTGAAAAAATTAATACTGTAGAGGACGTTATATCTGAGACAAATTACAAAAAAGACCCTGTAGAAAACGTTATTTCTGATGCGACTGAGAAAATGTGTCCTATAGAAACCGATCCATTTGAATCGAATGAGACAATCGATTCTGTAAAAAATCTTTCAAGTACAGCCTGTGACATCTTAATGAATGAAATCGAAAACGAACGTATATCAGATAACAATACTATTAACAAAGAAAGGAGGCTTATGCGCGATATAAAGAATAATACCAATAATTCTATAGATGATTCATCATCGGTTATAGAACCTACCCAAAACAAAGCGCCTATAAAATGTTCAGATATTACTTGTCCAACAACACGAGATAATAATGTTAATACATGTGAACCAGCTGAAGACGCGATTGTAAGATACGAAAAAGATTCTGTGAATTTCACTGCTTTTAGTTCTCCGGAAGTTTCGTCCACAACGACTGAAGAAAAAAATTCCGCAATTTTACTGAAAATAACTAATTACAAAGGAACAAGGATATCGCATTTAACGGATGTCAATACACATAGGAGCAAAAATAGTTGCAGATTCACAGAAAATGTTAACTATTCTGGTTATCAAAGTAATTCAACAAAACCACGACCTTTGATCACAAAAGCTGCTCAAAAATATATTCCCCCTCCAAAACAAACTGTAGCAGATGATCTTAAAGTAAAACTTGCCTTGCCACAGCACAGTCTTATGAAATTCAAGCAGTTAAAAATTACTAGAAATGAGAGGCATTTTAACACAGTTTCAAAAAATGATATGAAGAAGAAACTAAAGCCAAGATTTGAAGATGTTCTGAAAAGCATAGATGAAATACAATTTAAAATGCATAAAGAAAAAAGCAAGAAACCAAAAAAATCTGTTCCTAAGGTAGTTATTAAAAAGAATGAAAACGGCTCGCACTATGCTAGCACACCTATCAAAGAACCTTTTAATCCTGATTTGACAGGTAGAAAATGGCAACCATGGGTGTTTATAGAAAAGAATATATTCATTGATAAAATGGCTGTAAGGAAAAAAACTAAAGCTATTTTTAATCACAGAAAAAATACTTACGTATTTGCTGATAAATTCAAAAAGTATAAATCAATACCAAGTGCAAAATTTGTAATATCACAGCCAAAATTAGACGATTCGTCTACAGGGCAGTTTAAGTATACCATAAGATTAAAACATAGTTATTAAGGTAAGGTAGTTTGTTTGCGGTATGTTGGGTATTGATTTTGCTATTATAAAGCACTTAATTTAATTGTAAATCCCACCCTACTGTTTGGTCTCGTTCATGCATTCCTACGATAAATCATTATAGTTTTACTATGTAGTTACCCAAGTTCGTTCACTATTTTAGTTTATTTAACTTAAAGCAAAGCCAAATTTTTAAATAAGTGTGATATATAACAAAGAAAAAAAAAATGTAAGTTATTGTTTTTGATAGTGCAATTTGATCTGATTTTATATTGTTATATGTATATCTTGAAAAATTTAATTATATCATAGGTATTTTTATTTTTATCATTCCATTTTATGTAGTAATTAAGAAAATTATACACATTTGTATATTTAATTGTTAACCATAAGAAGTATTTATTTAATATTTGGAACAGTAACATAAACATAATATTTACATAGGCACTCAGTATACATACACGCAAATTATTGAAACATAAAATGCTTTTATCTGCATACCACCTTTCTATCTTTGGGTGAGCTCATTAAGTATACTTACTCCTGATTATTAATTAGTACCTTCCTAAACCATACGAGAGAAAATATACAAGCTTTTTAATTGGTTAATTATTTTGAGACGACTTGTCTAAGTCCTCGCATAAAAGCGCTACCATGGGAAGCGACCGACTCTGCCAGCCTGTTATAACTACTTTTCGGCAAAAATTTTACATAACATTAATTGACCAGATTCATTACTAAGTAGCTTAACAGTGTACGGATATCAAACTACAGATTTACAAATAATAGACGCTGCCCAAACACAAGTGTTTATAAACACAAACATTTGTTCAGACTGGGTATCGAACCCAATACTTTTGGCGTATGAGGCAGGATCACTACCAATAATGCGTCATCGGGCCAGGTAAAAATAACTGTTTTCATTTGTTTTTATATATTTTAATTGATTCGCTGCCGGTGATTCGCAGGTCTCGCACTAAAATATAAGGCAAGCAAAAATCGTCAAAGGTGCTCACAAATATAATTTTTCTACTTTTTTTTCATATCCATTGGGTAGAGGTATAGTATGTAGGTGATCTATTCGTATTGTATGACCATATAGGTAATTAATGTATGGTCTGTAATTTGCTCACTTATGTCGTAAGCACGTGAAATATATTTAATAACTTATACATTTTTACTGCAAAATATAAATTATGTGCTGATCGTGTTAATATAGGATGAAGTACAAAGAGTGTCCGGTAAATTATTATAATTATAGTATCATAGTAAAATAACGGAAGCATAAAGAAATGCTTCAAATATATTGTTTTAAGATTTTGTTTACGATGTTGTAGTATAACAGTAAAGCATAGGTAGGTAAACGTATGTGAATGTGAGTAATAAAATTAAAGCGTGAAATAACCAAAGCAAATACTCAAAAAAGTAATAGTTTATGGGGAAATCTACCTGTAGACGATGTTTTATGCACTATTAATTTAGAATTTCAATCTGTTACATTTGGTGTAACAGAGCATTAAATAAAAACGTTTTAGTATAAATATGACGAGATGTATTTTTGGAATTCTCTTGAATAAAAGGGATACTGTATACATTATTGAATAATGTTTTTATAAGTAGAATTACACACATGCTATCTGTGGATCTACACATAGTGCCTTCAATAAAATAAAATGATTGATATTATGTTTATCCAACTTCCAACTTCGTTTCGATATTCAAATATAATAATGTATAAAATTGATCTCAAATAAACTATCGCCATTTCATATTTTGCCTGATTGTGCCTAAACGAGGTTAATGTTAACATAATGTAATTCACTATTTTTATATTGTGTACAGGGTGTTGAATAAATAAACCAAATATATGCTTTTACGTCCTAAATATTTTTTAATAAATATTATTTGCAAGTGTTGCCTGCATATTATAATATAAGCATATTATTATATAAGCCATTTTTACGACATTTCAAGTGTCAAGAATGTTGAGCGATTCGTTGAACTGTTTTATTTATTAAAGATTTTTATTGTAATATATTAGATTCTAAGATAGAAATATTAATTATGTGAGTCGGTTAGAATTCTTTATTATGGAAAGTGAAATGTACAAATATAGAAGGGCATTAAGTTGAGTTAAATGTTTTCTGTGTTATAAAAGTATAAGCAGTTGAGGCTGATCTTAGATCATTTTTCAATTGACGGAAAATTAGCAGCTTACTACTGAATGAATATTATATGATTTTACTAATGACAAGTTTTATTTGCGCCATATGTAACCCAAAGAAAATATATTGAATATTTAATTAAATGCGTCAAATGATGTTAAGTAAAGCCATTTTCATAAGTGCAGCCAGGAGTAGTAAAACAAAAATCAATAATATCCACTCAGTATTAAAATAACCCGTTGACTGAGATTGTTTACCCATTCATTAACATTTTTCTTGTTTATGTTTTGTACATTGCGTGCTCGTTGCGCACTCCAGTGTGGATTGTTGTTTTGTTATTTTGCTGCACCCTGTTGCCATTTGCGAGTTTTGATTATAGGTACTTTATTATGTGGTTAAAATCTATTATTATTTTAAGGGTTATGGACTTTGTTATAAATAGCTATAAAATGTTTAGATTACTGTTTTGTCGTTTAATGTTAACGCATATCTTTATGCCAGTAACGCACTTGACGGTGTTTCGTGATAGTTGTATATCAAAGGTATTGTTTACTTGATATATTGGGTGGTATATTATATACAATGTATTATGAACTATTATCAGTCGACAGAGGGTATAATAAGAAGTATATTGTTTTTGTGTGTACTAGTTTTGAAAAATGTTCTAAAATTGACCAAATAAATGTGTTCTGAATAAAACTTCTATTATTTAAAAATATATTTATTAATAAGTATGATACTGAATTACATTATAACTTAAACTGGAATAGTAACTTTAACCGCCTCTTGACGAATAGCGCTGATCAGGTCTTGGTTGATGAGGAACACGAAGCGAAGTCCGGCAATCTAAAGAAAAAGAGTCAAGTAAGTTTGTATAGATATTATTAACAACGAATTATTATATTTTAATTTCGCAGCAAGCATCTCCGCTTTCGTGGTTTTTTTCGGTGTGCCACAAAAAATATTTTTCAGTTAAAAGTAAGTCATATAACATTTTGTGGTAAACCGTAATCCACGCGAGCGAAACTGCGGGCGACCGCTATTATTAACTATGTTCCGCATTTCATATAGTATTATCATAGTATCATCTGAAACATCTCGAAGAAAGATGTGACAATAAAATAAGTCAAGTCTTCAATAAATTATTCCCTATAGGTACCTAAGTTTCCCTGACTTCACAGCTATACAATAAAAAAAGTTTCATTCCAATCCGTTGAGAAGTTTCCGAGGTTAGCGCAACAGACAGACAAAAATTTAAAAATCATCGGTTCCGTTGCTTTTTCTGTCGCCATATCGATAGTAAATTCTAAGGTACATACTCAATTGGATAAGGAATAATACTGTACCTATTCCTCAAAATAGCTTCATAAATAAGCCATCATTTCTCGTAAATCATCATCATCATCATCAGCCCATTTAAGTCCCCACTGCTGGGGCACGGGCCTCCCTCAATCACATGAGGGGTAATTGCCATACTCACCACGCTTGGCAGACGGGTTGGCGAGGGTTTTGATATAAATGCAGAGTTTTCCTTCTCTGGGTGCTGATGATCATGCCAGCAGCTTTACCTTAGTCGCCTTTTACGACACCTCGGTAAGAGTGAGGGTTCTCGTAAATAGTAAAGGATAAAAAGTGATTATCGCAAAAACAATAGTTTATTTGCGACATCACTTTAGAAACCTCTGAAAGGACCAGTGTTTCCTGCGTATTATATTATTATTTATTACCTACATATAAACCTTCCTCTTCAATTACTCTACCTAATATTATATACATTTAAAATCCTATGCGTAGTTTTAATGATTAAATCATACATAGGGACAGACAGTGAAAACGACATTGTTTTATAATATGTATCTATGTGATATAATTATTAACGATTCTCGATGTTAAAAATTCCGGGAAGATTTTTTTGAAACTATGATTAAAGTCATCAAAAATACTCTTATGATTCATTAAAAGCCGTCAACGCACCCTGTGCGTTCTTGTGAATAACATTGCAATGTTCAGAACGCGCCCCAACTCGCGCCGCGCGTTTTGGATGTGTTAATCGATATAAGTAAAGCTATTTTTCCAAAACACGTCCTATCTAAATACCTACACCCCATACCTACTCAACACTTCTGAGGTAAATAAACAAATTCATACAATAAAACTTGATAACACACATGATCTCGGCAGACGAGATCAAAAGCTCCCCCATCAGCTCCATTCTCGGATTTATCCTGGAACTAAAGCAAAAAGTCAGCCGTGGTCGACGAGCGGACAGTGACCACGGCTGCTGTACCCGCACGGCGGGTTAATGTTTAACTTAGATAACTATTACTGCTCGTTTTCGTAACTGTCTGTTATCTAGATTTTGGTAAACTGCGCCCTAAAAGGCCTACATATAATGTGTAGATAATTATGAATACGAAGAACGCATAAGGCGATGTTTTCTTCCCTGAACAAATATGAAATAAGATTTCATATATCACAGGTTTTATTAGTAGTTAGTAACAAAATAATAATATGTTATGGTGTACCGGTATTATTATTCCATTGGGGTTTTCCTGTTAGATAAATAAAATACTTTACGTATTTATTTTTAACTAAGTACTATATACAAGGCAAACCCAAAAATGATAAATGTAAAATCTTTTAAAATGTACCCGCGTGACGTCAATGACGATAGCCATATCGACATCGACACTGCTAACAAGCCGTATAGACAGCTAGCGACTAGTACTATACAGAGTGAAAAAAAACACAAGCCGAAGACTTCTTAAAATCAGAAACCCAAACTCCGAGTAGGGGTACTTCCACTTTGCCCCACCAAGACGTCCCACTGGTGGGGCATAGTGGAATGCTTTAAACTTCGTAGTGGAATCTGCCCCACTAAATCAATTGAGTGGGGCAGATTCGTCTGCTTTAAAATTAGGTGTATTCTGCCCCCTAGGGTCGGCACTTTAGAGTGTAGGTGTGGGTTTACTCATTATAGTAATGTCTATTTAAGTTTTACGTAACTTTAGCAAGTAGCATGTAACTTAATATGTAAAATATAAGCAGCATAAGTATAGGATACTCATTCTTAGGATGCTCATTTAATTTCAAATATTTTATTGAAAATTATGTTTTTAAGTTATGTATATTTCATTTTCATTTAATGATGTCTGTCTGATTGATTATTGATTCAAGAAGCAAATTATATTTTTTCTGAGAACATTTATAGTTAGTTTTATTTAACACAGTACCATATACCAGATCGAATGCTACTTGCTAAACTTACGAAAAACTTAAATAGAATATTACAATAATGAGTAAACCCACCTACTCTCTAAAGTGCCGACCCTAGTGGGGCAGAATACACCTAATTTTAAAGCAGATGAATCTGCCCCACTAAATTGATTTAGTGGGGCAGTTTACACTACGTATTTTAAAGCATCCCCCTATGCCCCACCAGCGGGGCGTCTTGGTGGGGCAAAGTGGAAGTAGTCAACGAGTGGCAGGGCCCGTTTATTTTATACCATTGATCTATACGTAGTAATAATAACTCACTGGTGTATACACCACTTCAAGACAGATTTTAATTCTATCAGGCTTACTTGCGTAAGGCACTCCCACACACACACTTAGATGCGCATAGGTACTGTACATATTATTTTCTAACTCTACACAAATAAAAGCCAATCGCACTCTTTGCACAACCCTCTAGATTAGAACACCTATACCAAACTAAGTAGTAAGGAGTATAATATCGGCCTCAGTATAGTATTTCTAAGCTACTAAAATATAATAGAGTAGAGAGAATGAGTGAAGTTTTAAAAAGAAAACATATTTACCTCTATGATACTATTGTGATTCAGCTTTACTTTGTTCCCTTGAAGTATAGGCCGACCATCGACGAAAATTGGTCTTTTGCCTTCTGAGGACATAAAGAAATCTCCACTGTTTCGCAGGCGAATGGTAGCTTGCTTTCTCGAAACCTTTGCTGCCGGGCCTTCCAAGCTCAAGTCCACATCTATTGTATGATCACGTGTACTGCGGCCAACAGCAATCTGAAACAAATTGAATTGTTTAGACGTTTCAACTCACACAAATTATGACGGCTTTTTCTTAAGCATGTCTTTGTCTAACTTCACTCAACTTGTCTAGATATATACGTACAACTGGAACACATAAGCTACGACGTTTTTTCCAACGCATTAATTCTTAACGCTGTTTTGTAGAAAATACACAGCAGTGGGTCAATTCGGACAAAAAATGTAAAATCAAATTACTAACAACTACATAGCTGTACATACCTAACCTAATTTTTTTGGTTCAAGTGGATTTTCCACACCATTTTCCATTTCGCTGTGATAATAAATACGCTTGTACACAGCTGTTAATTGTCATTTTTAATTAATGCAGTGTGATCGACATGCGCAAACTATCTTAACCTTGTTTTAAAATGTGCCTATTATTATCATGACCCAAGGACCTACTTATGTAACACTATACCGAGAACGAAAAAAGATAATTCCTAAGCCATGACAGCAAATAAAAAGATAAGCATTTCGGCGTTACTGTTAACGATTCTTCAAACTAAATTAAACCTATTACTATTCTAACTAAATACCTTTTTTTTTTCAGAAAATACGTATGCCGGTAAGCAAGTATTAAAATATGTAAGTAGCTAAATATAACTCACAACTTCTCATAAATTAAAAACGTTTAAGCTAATGGGTAGGCATGTTAACATAACATTCTTAAATTAAAAATTGTAGAACGAAAATTTAAATGAAAATGTTATCGTTAATCGATCCATTAGGTAGAATTAAAAATGACGATTAATATGAAACCACATGAAAATATAGAAGTCAATCATACTACCTACCTATCACTCTTACTCAATATTCAATTTTATTTAAATTTAGCTACTTTGACAGATTGGACGTTTTGATTAGGTAGCAATCCCTAAATGCACTTTAAGGTGACCTCTCGTCGTCGCCAATCGATATAATTTTTAGCTACTAAACCGGATCTATTCTAAACAATTTCGGGGTAACAACCTCTCGGGAATCACTTATACTATTTATTAAATAACCATGCACAAATGTTGGGTTCAACGCGAAAAATTGATTACCGCCAAAAGCTCACTTTTAGCGTGAATCAATTTTTCGCGCACAAAAACGGACCCAAAATTTGTGTATGGTTATTTAATAAATAGTATAAATGTTTTAAAGTAGATCCGGTTTAGTAGCTCAAAATTAATATCAATTGGCGTCGCTAGTGTGTCCTACCCATCGCCTTAAATAGCTGGTCTCTTAACTAATTTAACAGTTTATGGAGGTATAAACCACACACAACATATTAGCTCGAGTTAGAGAATACCTAAACTGTTGTACTTACATTATTAATTTTACTATGCCACTGACAACATTTTTTTGTAGACCGTATTATTAAATGAGTACCTACCTATTTATAGGTATTATTGCGCTACAATAATAAATGAGATACAGTTGTTGACACATTAATTCCCGAGATAAGGGTTATCATCAGTGTTCTATATGTAGGTACTTCATACATGGACCGAGCTGTGTCGCCCGTCCGACGCTTTTGTAATATTTTACACGATTCTTCATGTTACTTTTGTATACCTACGAGTATTCACAATTCTTGTATAATATTAATAAATTAAATATTAAGTGAGGACAGCGAGGTCGAATGACAATAGGGACAGCAGTGTTTCGTACAGATAAGTAAACGTTCTAAAGCACGAAAATTACTAATGAATTTGACATCAACGAAAATATACCTTGTGAGTAAGTACAAAAACGGGTTAATTTTTTTTTAGATATTATTCTTAAGAAGTTTATACATAATGTCCTAGATGTAGATTGTAGGTATACCATACGGCTGTCATTTTACTTAACGATAAACGAAATATTAAATTAGTAAATCTTTAATTTATTTTTATACCACGAATATTTATTGATGAATGATTGTACAGGGACAACAGCACATCAGACTATACAAATCTGTCAAATTTATTCAATGGATTTTCAACTTAATATCTAGCGGTTATGGTTCAATATCAATCGAAGAATTTTGACAGTTTGAGGTAGTTTGATGAGCTGTTCACTGCACGTACCGCCAAGTATACAAATCTGTCAAATTTTTACAGTCGATTTTCACCTTAATTTCAAACACGTGTATGGTTCAATATCAATTGAGGAAATTTGTCAGATTGTGATAACCTGATCAGTGGGCTGTCTGTACCTATGCCCATCATTGTAACAATTTATTATATTAGGTAAATACACTCAAAGAAATCGTATATATTGACCACGTTATCGGGTAGGTACCATAAATTAAGATTTCGTGTAAAAAACTCAAAAGAAATTATGAAGATATTTTGGTTTTCAAATAAAATATTATTTCCGAGACGAGATAATGGACGATATTAGATAGGTACACTGATGAAACTCTTTGTTAATTTAAAACAAAGCCGCGGACATAATAATGGGTACTTAAAAATAAAGTGTGCAACAAAATTATTTGCAATCTACGGTTCTGTACAAATAGAACCGTATAAAGATCACCTACTCACAGTACGGCTACCTCTGGAATAGGTTAGGTAGGTACCTATAAGGACAATTTTCGGATTTGCTCCCTGGATTCGTACAATTTATTCCCCTATAAATGATGAAACTGTTGTCATTGGATACCACTTCACCCAATGGTAAGTGATAGGTAATGTTCTATCACCACGTGCGGATTTCGTAAAATCTTTCAAAATGGAAAAACACATCGATTGATATCTAAAATGTAAACCTCACTAGTGTACTGAATTACACATAAATAGTTAGTTATGTTAATGTTATGTCCAGCGCCCATCGCCGGGTCGCACAAAACAAACAGTTTTAAATTTAATTAGAGTGACTATGCGACGTTGACGGAAGATATGTTCATATTGCCGTGCACTAACAAGGTGTTCCGTTACTCGGTTAGTACTATATTTGTTTAAAAACGGTTCGTTGCCAAAGAGCACCGAACGAAATAAAGCAATAGTCCCCCTTAAATAACCTCCATAATAACTACAAAAATGTTAGGTATATTATTCGGTTACAGCAAAGAAAGATAATATACAAAACAACAAAATAACACATAATTTATTACTATAAAGTATAGTCATAATAAATAAGTCATCATACCACTGTCAGGACTTTTATGACAAAGGCTAATGGAATCTAATCGGTAGGTAAATCTACTGTTCGTGTATGCAAAAGATTTCAACAATTTACTACGGATTAAGTTCACGCATCATTACCGCTTTGAATATAACGGATAGGATGTTCATGTCAATCATTATGTATATATTGTATGTCGATACATTTAAAACTCAGTTGGTACATCCGAAAATATTATTACTTGATGTGTTGCAGGATAAAAACAAAAGTGGAAGTGGTGCTGTCCTAAAATCTGTACTACGTTGAGAGATTAAAAATAAAAACTCAATAGTATCGGACCTATTTCGAAATTTCTTCCCCCAATCCATAAATTGTAGGTAATTAATTAGGTATATTATTGGGTCTGGCCAATATGGGTTTGCATGCGCCAGTTACTAGATTTGTAATTGCATATAATGAGTGGCACAGACTGCTCGAACTTGACATTTTTCATGACCAAACTCAATTATTAAAAATAATAAGTTTAAAAATACCTACCTATAATTTTTGTTAAGCTTACCCTTTATGTAAATTACTGTAACCTCTAAAAACGCTAGAATAGTCCCTAGTCTTGTTTATGTAAAATGCTTGTGTTTATATTGTTTATGTGCCAAATAATTAAATAAATTATTTTGTGATATTATCCCCGAGTAACATGCATCTAGTACTACAAGAAACAGCATAGATCATTAGTCCACGTTGGTAACGCTACGAGTAGGTTTTTTATATTTATAAACACTGGTCGTATTCAAAAGGGTAGTTCGGAGAATTCAAACTAGAAGAATGAAGCTGATTCCTACTAAATACGAGAGAATTACTTCCGATTTTATCTGTCAAAGAGTAACTATGCATGGAGCTACACGTCACTATTGATTTCAAGGTGCAATTTCATAAGACAATTATGGCACCTTTGTGACGCGAAATCAGAGGTAGGTATTTACTTACAAAATCTCTTATCTTTAAATCGAGAGCCTACCGTGTAATAAACTTTTTATAGACATGCATAAACATCTTGCTACACGCTCAATTAATAATTCTGATTAAAATAGAAGTATTGCGGTAAACGATGATAACTTCTGAGTTGAACACGTTAACTTTTAGTAGGTAGTTTGGATCGATCGATGGAATCTAGCTATGATGATTATAGAGACACAGATTTTTTACTCAACCATTTCTGTATTGCATCTGTTATGGCTACTTGTCCGCCATTTTTTAAGACTTGTTTTGGCGGCAAGTCATGAAAAGCATGTAAATCGGCAGAGTAAGTGATTTTACAAAAAAGAAGAATTGTTATAGAACTAATCCGGTGATACAATTTTTGAGTAATTAAAAGACCAAAAACTGAAAAATGCCTAGGCATCAAAATAAAATATTTACTTACTAGATTGAGTAAAGTAAAATGATGGAAATCTGTTTCCAGGTGACTCAATGACTAATAGGTACGTCCCAAAATTTAATTTCATAGCTACCTATAAAATAAACAAACATGGGTTATGCGCTATTTTTTTCTCAAAAACCGTATTATGTACTTAGAAAATTGATTATCTAACCACTTTTTGTGCGTAAAATAGTCACTTACTCTGTCGATCGACATGCGTTTCATCACTTTCCGCCGAACGAAACACGTTTTTTACAAAATGGCGGAAAATATGCTAACGAACGTTTCTTCTCATTGGCAATAGAAATGCTCACTTTACCAATTCATAATATAGTAACTATAGGTACAAATACAATTTTAATTTATTTATTCCCATCGATTACATCCGGGGGTATAGGGTGGTTTAAAGGTTGGCAGCAGCGCATTTGTGACTTCACTGGTGTCGCGGGTGTCCATGGGCGGCGGCAATACTTACCATCAGGTGATCCGTCTGCTCTTCTGCCACCTATCACATAAAAAAAGAATATGATTTTTACAACATATTTAATTTAATTGCTTAATTTGGACATACGTAGGTGAATAATTAGTTTGTATTATACTTATACATATAATAAGTACATAATATACAAATCTGTCTACCTACACAAGTGGCCCCGTTCGTCGGCACTCAAATATAAATCATTGGCAAACACCTGGCAGTGATACTGGCTTATACAGTAAGTAGAAAGATTTCATTGTATTGTCTGTCGGTGTACACAGTAGACGGTGTAAGAGGTGCAAAGCAACGAGACCTAGAGTTTTCGAGGACATAGCGCATGAGTGCGGAAGTTTTTATTACGGTAACAATAAATATATGAATATGTTATTATTTGGTCTAAGTGACATTCAGTTGACCTCACCCTACGACTCAAAAGGACGCAGGAGCCGCCTGTTTGTGGAAACAACTGGTATTGAGAATCTGTATTTATTTATTCTAGTAAATTAATACTGTAATACTTTGAATAGATTCATAATTTTTCGAAGGTACTTAAAATTTGTATTGAAGTACCTAGTCAGTGTTGCTCCAACAAAATCCTATATTTTTACTTTAAAAACTTTGTACCGAGTAACTGCACAAGTAGATATTTTTACCTTTTAATTATACAAATAATGGGATTCCGCAAATAGGTTCATTTGAAATAAAAAATATTTTTACAAATCACATGGAAAAAAAATATTTATATTTTCAAAATAAAAAATCTAATGTTTAGTATTAAATTATTTATTTTGAAAATATAAATATTGTAATATACACAATCATGTAAGTAGGCGTGTTGTACCTACTCCTAAGGTCCTCTTACAAGTCACAAACGATGCTCTATTCTCAATGGCGTGTGCTCCTGTTTTTACCCGACTACGCCAAAGCCAACAGATATGTCGAATTTATAAGGGTTTCGTTTTTTCCCATTTGGCTACGGAACCCTAAAAAGGAAGGGTTATGATTTTAGCAGTATTTGTAAGTTTGTATATTCCAAGATTATGCCTAAACTTCCAAGCCGTTTTTGATGAATGAGGTATCTATAAATGGTGAATTACACATCTAGGTAGATACCTAGATGTGCAGTTGTATAGAGAGTGCGTTTGTATAGATATGCAAACGCACTTTTCCATAAGTTCAGTCAGTCAGCTTTCTATAAATACGTTTAAAAGTCTAGAAAGTTTCGGTTAAAAATAGAGACGTCCATGTTAAATTTCCTGATTTTTACAAATCCTTATTCAATTATTTAAAAACTACCCTTCTATATCTACCAAACAACGCAATTATCTACGCAAAGTGGAAAAAGTCGTCACTGATGTCAACGTCAGGTCACGGTAACTATTAAACTAACAAACGAAGAAGGTAGACACGAGTTACGTATACAATACACGACAATTTTTGACGGTTACAGGGAGTCTTTGAACCCAGGTCCAACTGGTCATATGACTTCACTTTTCACAACAAGTACGTTCGTGGAACCGAATATATTTGTAAAAAAAATTAGAACAACCTCGTGAGGAGTTGAAACTTCGCTTCGTATCTACCGGACATTGACGAAGTTCCGTAACTCTTCGATTCCAGTATCAACACCATGTTTTGAATATTGAAAGCGACGGCAATGCAAAACAATGGACTTGTTATAAGGCATGTTGTGTAAACAAGTGGACGCGAACAGTGGACGATTCGCAAAACATCGCCTCTGCGAGGTTACCTGAGCAAAACGACTAACCATTTGATTTCATTCGATTAGTCGGAATTCATTTGGGAGTACTTATATACATATTCAGTTGAATTCATTTTGTAAATAACTAGGTAATCAAAATTATTTATCAGCCGTCAGTATCGGTATCGTAATCATTTCGGATTAACTCGATTTTAAGTACGTGCTCTACCTACTTATGAAAATCAGATGTTTTCGATCACAGAAGTAATCATTTTCTTTGTTGAAATTACTTTAGCATTAATTAAACGCTACATTATACTTTAATGTCTACAATGCTTATTATATGCTATACTCCAGAGCAGTTGTAGATACGTATAAAATGCAATATCAAATTAGTTTTCTATATAAAATAATCTAACCTTACCAAATAACATTGTAAAGTTTAAACAAACGATAAGATAAATTAATATAGTAATAATTTGAGGACTGACATAAAGATAAGATACGGAAAAGTTTAGAACAGTTGTGCTGAGGGTATCCAAGTAACGTGCGTCAGCAACGAGGCCGATCGATATTGTATGTCGATCGAGGATTGATAGTGAATGAAATATAATAATTCCGAGCGGTGCCGCGGCCTAGCTGACCGTGTCATTAGGGGTAGCACGGCCTTGGTCCTCGGCCGCGTCAGTCCCTGACATGAATACATTGAAAACTCAGTATGTACATACATACACTATCTAGTCGATAACAGCAATCATGCGAGCGAACTCTATTTTCATATAGTTAACTATACGGTGTATAAGTAATTAACCATCATTTATTGTAGTAGAATGCAAACAAAAGTAGATATTTTTACAGTTGTATGGATCTACTTAATAATATTATTGCCCTTTTATGTACATATACAGTTTTCAATAACATATTTGTTTTTATGACACCTTTTACTCGTTGGTTGCGCAAATATCGCTTTTATCAATAAAACATTTTTTTTTTTCAGAAATACACACTTTTTTCAGAAAAATACACCATTAGTTCAAATTACTGTGCAGTGAACGATATAGCTATTCATGGAAAATTTCCACAAATTGATATTCAATATTCATACTTCCACGAGTCCATATTTTAATTAATACAGGGATGTTACAATCGACAAAATATCTGACTCTACAGACAGGATAACAAAGTTACTATAATATTATGAATTTTATTGCTGACATTGGCATCCGCAATCGATCCATTCGAATGTTTTCGCTCGCCACATTGGCCCCATTCTTGCACAAACATTATTGTTATGTCGTCAATATTGTGATGGCTCGTTGGTATGTGAAACTTTATTTCCATAGCGACGCTACAGACAACACAAAACCTATAAACTAGATGATGCACTAATAATAATGTCCAAGCAGCAGGAGCCAATATGACGATCAGTCACGCACTTAAGCAGAATATTATAAGAGTGCACAAGTGAACCAACTTAAGCAAACACAAGTGCGTTATCTATTCCCTTATTCTCATAGGTAGGTACGTTAGGAAGGACACACCAAGCATCATTTGCGTTCTCGATCATAGTCTCGATCGGTGGTGCAACGGCTTGTTCTCGGCTAGAGGGTCACAGTTTAAGGTGACGGGTAGGGCACACTAGCGACGCCAATCGATTTTAATTTTTAGCTACTAAACCGGATCTATTTTAAACAATAGTTTTTTAGATTTTCGCCTTGCATTATAACTATAATGTATCAAGACGGGAATTAACACGATATTTATTATGTGAAACAACATTGTGTACTCACATATTTGTTAATTCCCGTCTTGATACATTATAGTTTTATTTAAACAATGTCGGGGTTACAACCTCTCGGCAAACACTATTATACTATTGATTAAATAGCCATGCACAAATGTTGGCTTCGTTTTTGTACGCAAAAAATTGCGTACATTTTCATCAATTTTGCGCGTACGCGTTGAAACCAACATTTGAGCATGGTTATTTAATAAATAGTATGAGTGTTTGCCGAGAGGTTGTAACCCCGAAATTGTTACAAATAAATCCGGTTTAGTAGCTGACAATTAAAATCGATTGGTGTCGCTAGTTAGGGCTACCCGTCGCCTTAATGCGACGGCTGATCCTGGGGTCCTGTCGGGCCAGTATATCCTAGTATGACATCTAACGTACCTACATACTATTTGCGTATTGCACTGACAATATTATTGTCATAAACACCAGGGAGAAGACCGCGCGGTAATATGAAGGTCTAATATGATTTCTTCCGAGTTATTTTCTCAGGTTTAAGTAATATTTGACTCTTTAAGCATTATCTAATAAACTTTCGGTTGCATTTTCAAGGTCAAACACAGACACACCTGTTACATAGGACTAGAAACGGATAGACAATAACCAAGCAGGCACGAACTTAAGAATTGAAAGTTTTAGACCTCCATACATCTTAAAATAACTCAAACGGCCGCAACAGAGACGTCATTTAAGCTAATGTTTATTAACTTTAGTATCGGTAGTCTTTATACGTATCAAAATAAATGTCAATATTTTTTCTTAAGTAGCCAACTAAGTTAATCAACGACTCTGAGTGTGGCAGTTAATCTTTAGATTAAGGCGACGGGTAGCCAATCGTTTTAAATTGTTAGCTACTAAACCGGATCTATTTTAAACAATTTCGGGGTTACAACCTCTCGGCAAATCTTACTCTATTTATTAAATAAGCAGCCACAAATGTTGGGTCCGTTTTTGTGCGCGAAAAATTGATTACTTTTGGCGTGAATCAATTTTTGCGTACGCGTTGGACCCAACATTTGTGCAAGGTTATTTAATAACTAGTATAAGTGTTTGCCAAGAGGTTGTAACCCTAAAATTGTTTAAAATAGATCCGGTTTAGTAGCTAAAAATTTAAATCGATTGGCGTCGCTAGTGTGCCCTACGTCACCTTAAGCATACAATTCAATAATTACCAAAAAGACCAATAATATATGTACAAACTGAGTGGATAAAGAATGGGATCAGAAATGGCCGCGCATCTATTCACTTCTCGCTCGCACACTATTTGCGTCTATACTCGCACTCGTGGGTGCGCGAGCGAGAAGTGAATAGATGCGCCGCCATTTCTGATCCCATTCTTTATCCGCACTTGTTGTAGGTATTTAACAAATGAATGAATTAATGAATATACTTTTATTGCACCCAAAATAAAGTATGAAAACTTAAAAACTAAGTATTGGATGTGTACAACCAAGGCGGCCTTATCACTATTAAAAATATGAATATACTAATACATACAATATATATGATTAATAATAGATAAATATAGCAACTAAAATAATAACAATGGATCTCAAAACAGACGAATGATTCTCAGAGGACAGGAAGAGATGTGTGGGAGGAAGTGGGAACAGTGGACTCAAATGTTCAGGAAATGTGATTTAATTTGGGCTTTAAAGGTGGGTAGGGAATTGGATTGCCTGATTGTCAGAGGAAAAGCATTCCACATTCGGATAGACTGCAAGGTGAACGATTGGGAGTAAGATTGAGATGAATGAGGAGGGAACTTAAGATGGAGAAGTTTGGAAGAACGCATATGACCTCGGGTGGGCTGAAGTAACTGGAAATGCTCTTTGAGGTATGTTGGAGATTTAGGACAGAAAAGAATAGTATATAGTAAGGAAAGAATGTGGGAGTCACGACGAAGACGGATAGGATAGGAATTGAACAAAATGAAACATATGAACAAAATGCAACATATGTAAATAAGATCCAGAGATATGATGGATAAACAAAAATGCAAATCATAAAGACTTGATTTTTGGTTATTTTGCTAGCGCGGTCCATAGCGCATTTGGTAGTGACCCTGCGCCTAACGCCAAATGTCGTGGGTTCGATTTCCACTCTGAACAAAAAATCGTGTAAAAATTGTTTGTTCAATATCTGAATGTCAAATATATTTGTGTTTCCTTAGGTGATTCGGATACCCCATAACACAAGTGCTTAAGCTTCTTACTTTGGGGTCAGTTTTTGTCAGTCAGTTCTGTTGTCTTTTATTAAGGTGGCGGATGGGGCACACTAGCGACGCCAATCGATTTTAATTTATAGTTACTAAACCGGATCTATTTTAAACAATTTCGGGGTTACAACCTCTCGGTAAACACTTATACTATATATTAAATGACCATGCACAAATATTGGGTCCGTTTATGTACGCGAAAGATTGATTCAGCCTAAAGTGGCCGCTTTTAGCGTGAATCAATTTTTCGTGTACGCGTTGGACCCAACATTTTTGCATGGTTATTTAATAAATAGTATGTGTTTGCCGAAAGGTTGTAACCCCGAAATTGTTTAAAATAGATCCGGTTTAGTAGCTAAAAATTAAAATCGATTGGCTTCGCTAGTGTGCCCTATCCGTCACCTTAATTCTAATTATTTAAAATAATCTGGCTGGCCACTGCACATTGGCAAGTATTTTATTTTATGTGTATATTAAGTTTCCATATAAAAAAATACAGATACATAGCAAATTAATTTCATCAAACTAGGCATTCAATTAATGATAAATGTAATTAATTCTCATAAGTAATTAATTTGAACCTATCACCTTGAATTATTTCTTCAATGCAAGAAATAATTCAAGGTGTAATTACTGCACCTACGTATTCATACATGAATTATATTAAAAACAACCCTCGATCGCCGCCATAACAATCTAAAATCTATTGCTTTATTAATTGAGGCGATTATTATAAAGAGATGATCTTCAAATATGCTGATGATTAGCAAACAATAATCAAGACCACTTGGCGTAATTGTGTTTTACCCCCTTTTTGATCTAGTATTGGGAGTAAATAATAAAATTGTTAACAACTACTATAACTAATGAAAGTACGACACTTGTATTTACTGCTGCTAACTAACAGATGCGAATGGGGCTAATGCCAATGGAAAATCTGCAAGACGACCTTCATCATCATTTCAGCCAATAGACGCCCACAGCTGGACTAAGGCCTCCCCCAATGTTCTCCACACATGTCGGTCCTGTGCCAAGAAAAACCCTCACCAGATCGTCGGTCCACCTTATAGTGGGCCTGCTACGGCTGCGACGACCATCCCTTTGTCCCTACTGGCCGTCTGTTCTCCTCGCAATGTGCTCTGCCCTTTGCCACTTCAGGCTCGCAATTCTTTGGGCTATGTCTGTGACCTTAGTTCTTCGGCGGATCACACCATTCCTGACACGATCACGCAAGATTTCGAGCATAGATTTGGCGTACCTCCTGGTAAATAAAGTTTTTAAAGTATACAGGTCGTTTCTTTTATGGTGTCCATGGATAGAGCACCCTTTGGAAGACCCACCCATTTATGTTCTACGATTCTTTGGAGGTATTTTTCTATAGGGGGCGTCTGCCCCCTGACTCGTCTGAGCAGACGTATCACCTGATGGTAAGCGATTACTGCCGCCCATGCACACCTGCCACGTCAAAGGAGTCACAGGTTTCGAGATTTCTGCATTTTGGAGAATTCTCTACTACCATGACCACTTAATATATTTCTATAAAAAATATTTACGACTTTTTGCTGAGTTATTTTCTCAGGTTTTAAATTTAAATAAATCTTCAATTTAAAAATCACCACCTTCTCAACTTTAATAAACATAAAGAGAACTTTTGAAAAAAAATCTACGAATAAAACCGCTTTCAAAAACCACGAACTAAAAAGTGTAAAATAAAATAACATTTTGAACACTTCATACACTTTAAGTAACATTTTATAACAGTACACTCGAGAAAAGGTGTTATTGAAGTCGGCGCCCAAGACTATCTTGTAATATTTCATTCAATTATTCAACAGGGATTGGGTTAGGTTAGGTTTTTGAGGGGAGTGGAGGATGGTGCACTGCACGCCGGTGCGCCTTCTAGGGGTAGGAGTGTGTGTAAATATTGCACATCTCTGAGGCGGTCTTCCATTTATACATGGGTGGACGTTGGCCGGAGGCGAGGTTTAACGGACTGATGAGTCAGCAGCAGCCAACAGCAGCGGGCATCGAATGGCTTTTAGTAGGTAAACCTCTGGGATTACCTCCCAGAGGGAGTCCCACACACCCTGTCAGGTCCCCCGACCTGATAGGACGGTGCGTAACGTATTTTCCCTCCGTGATAAAAAAAAAAAGGTTTGTGAGGGGACTTAGGTGCATCTATTTCCTCGAGTGGCCCTGCTGGTAATCAGTACTGTCCTTATTCCAACTTCGGTTGGCATTAGGCAGAATCGGTTACCGCGGGGCACGGTTTTTCCTGGGAAATGGCGGGTAATTCATTCGTGGATTGCTACCTGTTAGCCGAAGGATGCACACCCAACGGACCGGTCCTGGCGTGCGACCGCGCAAAAGCGCAGAGGCTAGAGGGCCTACATTGTCGCGCCGAGGGTCTAAGGACCGGCCCGTGCACTAGGGCCCGTGAAAACGGGTTAAACCATCACACAGCGCGGTTACAGGTGCCTTTTTTTTACCTTCGGACCTGAGGATGCTGTGTCTGCTCCGCCGGCGCGGGTTGCGCGGCGGTTTTTCTGCGGGGCGCTTTGAGTAGTGTACGTACGGGGAGGGGTGCCCGCAGTCCTCCTCTCGGTGGTGCTTGCACTGCAGCCAGCAGTTTGGGTGCTACCCGGGAGGTTGAGCGGGAGAGAGGCCGAGCTGGCGAGCCTCTTCGCCCTGACCGGGCGGCGGATGAAGTCTCCGTGGCAGTCCTCTCCTCGGTCTGAGTGATTCCTGGGCGAGGAATGGAAAAGCCCCACTGTTTTTATTGGGACGGTCTCTGATTAGCAGAGACCTAGCCCGGAGGAGAGCCCCTCTCTGCGTGCATAAGGTGCATTTTCACTGGGTCATATAAAAAAAGAAGTCAGGTTTTTGAAGGCGGTTTTTTTTTCATAGATTTTTTTTTCATGCTTTTTAGTTTTTCAATTATTCGTGTCCGACTGCGCTGACCCGAACGGGCAGATACGTGAGGGCAGACGTTGTAACTCGTTGTAACTAATTTTTCGATACATTTGCGAATGCGAAGTATTTAATTTAATTCAAAAATAGGTAGTCGATGTTGTAAGTATTACATTTTGATAGCGCATTTTGAAACAAGAGGGCGCTAGGTTATTGATTGCGCCCGGGCGCTTCTTGGGCTAGAGCCGCCGCTGTGTGCCAGTTTGAGATTCTCAAGCTATGGCATTTCCTGTACTTTTAATATAAGCTGGCGGTAGCGGGGGGCGTCTACCAGTTTACCCAAACTCGATTTAATTTGTAAAAGTTTATTTCCTACATTGAACCGACTGGGAATCAAACCCGGAACCGTCCGTTCTTGCACATAGTCTTAGCATATTTAATTTGTATGAAATATTTAAACTTGTAAGCTATGGTAGCTAGTATTGAAACAGGTGTACATGTTTAGTATTTACTCGGGTTTAATGTGCTTGACCGGGCTAATATTAAAACGTATGTACAAATATTAGTTTTTCGAGTAAATTATAAAAACATTCAGTCTTTAGCGAGCTCCCAAAATGAGTGAAATGTACTTTTTTTATAGTGGTGATTTAATAAATGTAATAATGCATACCATTTAGATATCTCTGGAGATAGCATGTTAGCCATCACCCTTTCAAATGTGAGAAACAAGGTGGTGGGTGGGCATATCTTTGGGACTCAACCGACAATACCAGGTAGGTGCGTCACGCACTCTCAGGTGTCGTGATGCAAAAGGGAAATGTCCCGGATGCGGCATCTTATCTCTTATCACGCGTTGTCGTATCGCATCACGCGCGATGCCACCCATACCCGAACCTATCCGGTAGTCTCCCCCAGCACATCTTTAAGGGCCGATTTTTTGTTCCGTATTTACCTTTGGTTAAATTAACTATAGGTAGATAAGGTGACGGGTGGGGCACACTAGCGACGCCAATCGATTTTAATTTTGGCTACTAAGGATCTATTTTAAACAATTTTGGAGTTACAACCTCTCGGCAAACACTTATACTATTTATTAAATAACCATGCACAAATGTTGGGCCCGTTTTTGTACGCGAAAAATTGCTTCACGCTAAAAGTGGCCGCTTTTAGCGCTAGTGTGCCCTACCCGTCACCTTAACTGACTAACCAATAGTCAAAATGACAGCGTCATCATCGCATCCAATCGATTCCCGAGATCTTCACCAGATCGTCGGTCCACCTTGTGGGGGGCCTGCCACGGCTGCGGCTTTCTGTACGTGGCCTCCACTCGAGGACTTTTCCGCCCCAACGGCCGTCTGTTCTCCTTGCTATGTGCCCTGCCCATTGCCACTTGAGGCATGCAATCCTTTGGGCTATGTCTGTGACCTTAGTTCTCCTGCGGATCTCATCATTTCTCATCTTAAGTATTTACGATCATACAGGGAGACTCCGAGCATAGTCCTCTTCATTGCTCTCTGGGTGACTTTGAGCCTCCTTGATCGGCACATTGTAAGCGGCAACGTTTCGGTTACGTGTGTCATCACTGGCATCTCACACGCATTGAAGACTTTCGTCGTGAGACACTGCGGTAGATGGGCCGAAAATATGCTGCGTAGCTTCCCGAACGCTGCCCAGCCGAGTTGGATTCGTCGATCGACCTCTTTATGGAAGTTGGACTTACCAAGCTGGACTTTTTGTCAGAGGTAGATGTACTCGTCTACAACTTCCAGTGTAAAGCTTCCAACCTTTACAAGAGTGGGTACAACATAGGAATTCGACATGATTTTCGTCTTTTCCATGTTCATTTTCAGACCCACTTGTTGGGAGACTCTACTGGAGATCGTCGAGCATTGTGCCTAAGTCTTCCAAGGTCTCAGCCATGACTACGATATCATCTGCGAATCGAAGGTGCGTCATGTACTCGCCATCTATATTGATGCCAAGCCCATCCCACTCCAGAAGTTTAAACACGTCCTCCAACAAAGTGGTGAACAGTTTCGGCGATATAACGTCGCCTTGTCTCACACCTCGCTGGAGGGGTATGGGTTTTGATTCCTGGTCCTGAAGACGGACTGACATTGTGGCGATTCCGTACAATGACTGCAACACTTGTATGTATCGGTAGTCCATTCGGCACCTTTGAAGAGACTGTAGCACGGCCCAGGTCTCGAAAGAGTCGAAGGCTTTCTCATAGTCCACAAACGCTAAGCATAATGGTAAATTATACTCTTTGGTCTTCTGTATAACCTCCCGCAGCGTATGTATGTGATCTATGGTGTTCAAGCCTTTTCGGAATCCGGCTTGTTTGGAAGGCTGGAAGTCGTCGAACCTGCGTACGAGACGATTCGTCATAACTCTCGAAAACAGCTTATATATGTGACTCAACAGCGTGATAGGCCTGTAATTCTTCAATTGGGATTTGTCACTCTTTTTGAAGAAAAGTCTTATCACGCCTGAGTGCCACGCTTTGGGTGTCTTTCCCTCGATAATGATGGAGTTAAAAAGCTTCTGAAGGGCTTTCAGGACAGGTCGTCCACCTGAATAAAATATTGCACAGTAAGCAATTTGGATTCACAAAAGGGAAATCCACTACTGATGCTGGAGTGGCGCTTATCAAACATGTATTTGATGCGTGGGAGAAAAAGCGAGATGCTATTGGAATATTCTGTGATTTGTCTAAAGCATTCGATTGCGTCAATCATGAAACATTGCTAATGAAGTTACAGCATTACGGTGTCATAGACACCTCACTAAGTCTAATCAAATCTTACTTATCAGATAGGATTCAGAAGGTCAATGTCAATGGAACTAACTCTTCTGTCGCCCCTCTAACCATGGGTGTGCCCCAGGGCTCTATATTGGGGCCCTTGCTCTTTTTAATCTATATAAATGACCTTCCTTACTATACCAATGATCTATGTGAGATAGTGTTATTTGCTGACGATACATCCTTGATTTTTGAGGTTGATAGGCAAAAGAAAAATGTTGACGAAGTAAATAACACACTCTCTCAAGTACTACAGTGGTTTACTTATAATAACTTGGTTCTTAATTCAAAGAAAACAAAATGTGTTAAGTTCACAATGCCTAATGTAAGGCAGGTCAAAATGAATATTGTCATGAATAACGAACCTATCGAAGTCATAAACTCCACAGTTTTTCTAGGTATCACTCTGGATACAAAATTGCAATGGAGCCCTCATATTGCTGTCTTGGCAGGAAGACTTAGTTCAGCTGCATATGCAGTTAGAAAGATAAGGAATCTGACTGATATCGAGACAGCGAGACTGGTTTATTTTAGCTATTTTCATAGTCTGATGTCATATGGTCTACTACTGTGGGGATCCGGTGCTGACTTACAAGCCATCTTCATTTTGCAGAAGAGGGCCATCCGTGCCATCTACGGTCTTAGATCACGTGACTCACTTAGAGAAGTATTCAAGGAAATCAATATTTTAACCGTATCATCTCAATACATTTTTGATTGTGTTATGTTTGTACGCAAGAACTTGCACCTTTACTCGCAAAAATCTGATTTTCATAGCTTTAACACGCGAAATAAACATAGGCTTGCTGTCCCAAATCTAAGACTTCATAAAATTGGAAGTTCATTTGTAGGATTGAGCATTAGAATGTTTAATAAGTTACCTCAAAATATTATTGATTTACCGGTACATAAGTTTAAGTTGCATGTAAAAAACTGCCTAATGCAGAAAGGCTACTATAAAGTAGAGGATTATTTGAATGATAAGGATTCCTGGACATGTTGATCTCTTCGCCTGTCCTCTAATGTATAATTCATTTCATAATTTTTCATTGACAATTTATCTAAACGATATTGATTATAAGCATTTTATATCATACTGTCACTGTAATCATAATTTGTATAAGAATGAAAATTGTAATTACCATAATATTTGACATTCATTAATGTTCTTTATTGAATAAAGACATTTTTTATTTTGAATGTATAAAAATTGATTTATATTGATTATTCAATAATTGACAAGATGCTAACCACCTACTATTGTACACCTCGTCCTGCAGTTTATTAGTCTGGATTAAGTAACTACTACTCTTTGTGACCTATGAGGGGAACCTAAGTAGTCATGCTCACTCAAATGTCTCTGAGGTGGTGGCGCTATGTGGCGGGTCATTACATTCCCTCTAATATGGTTGAGTGAAATGATGGCTGACACGTACGTCATACTTGTGAACAGGTGCCACCTTTGGGGACTGGTCTGCTTCGGTTTACCTCATAATATTTATTTTATTATTATTTCCTTTATTTTATTTTGTGTAACAATTAAACTGTATGGCTTGGTATGATGATGACACAACATTGTATGAAAGTTTGGCGATTAAAAAGAGTAACTGGCGAGTTTCTTGCCGGATCTTCTCGACCAGAAACAACTTTCCGAGCCGGTGGTAGAATCGCATTATGTTTATTTATTTCTTTAGTATATTTTATGTATCAACATATATATGTATTAACATGTAAATTATACATAAGTACTTATAAATAGTTTTAAGTCATTAAAATGTATGACGATTTGTAAGTGCTGTATACAAGCCTATGCAAATAAAGAATTATTTGATTGATTGATTGATTGATTGCTTTCAGAGGCTCCGCTGTGACTCCATCATCACCCAGTGCCTTACCGTTCTTAAGCTGTTTGAGAGCTATGCTAATCTCGTATAGGCTGACGACCGGGATATCTTCGGTGTGGGGCCGGGTTAATTTTGCTCTTCGCTCAACGGCCTGAATGACAGGTGCGCGTGGTGTCGCGTAAAGCTGTCCATAAAAGTTTTCGATCTCGGCCAATAGCTCTGGGCGTGACGTGACGATTCTGCCATCCTCTGGTTTTAGCTTGGCCAGCAAGCTCTCTCCAATAGCCAGATCTCTAGCGAACACTTTGGAACCTTTGGTCCGCTCTATAGCCTCTTTAATACGTCCCGTATTAAATCGGCGTATGACCCGGGTCAGGCACTTGGAGATGCGCTTGCTGAGCCGCCGTCGTCGACGAGCTTCATCAGAGGTTTGCGGAACCATTTTCCGCCTTTCCTCCATTAGCTTTTGGCTCCGAGATTTTACTGGCTTTTTTCGCTGGCTGGGTCTTTGTACCCACCGTAAGGACAGCTTCCACGAGCCTGTCATTATATTTGTCCACATCTGAGCAGCTCTCTCGAAATCGAAGCGAAGCGATTTTTCAGTTCAAGTTGAAAACTTTCGGGGTTTTGAATCTGCATGGCTATAGGGCGGAGCGTAGATTTCATCAGTCGATACCTTTCGGATGTAACGTGTAGATTCAAAGTGCCTCTTACCATTCGGTGATCACTTCCAGTGTTCACCGAATTGATCACTCAGACATCATTGAATATCCGGGTCTTAGTAGACATGATGAAGTCAATCTCATTTTTGGTAACGCCATCCGGACTTTCCCAGGTCCACTTACGATGCAGCCGTTTTTTAAAGAAGGAGTTCATCACGTAGAGTCGTTGGTCCTTCGCCAAGAGGTTATTAACCCCGATATTATTTAAAATAGATCCGGTTTAGTAGTTAAACATTAAAATCAATTGGCGTCGCCAGTGTGCCCTACCCGTCACCTTAATGAATTATTGCGTGTGTACCACTAAGAATATATATTTCATATCCAGGTAGTTCAAATTCGTAGATAAAATGTTGATTAACGGCCGCACTCAGAGACGTCATTTAAGCTAATGTTCATTAACTTTAGTATCGGTAGTCTTTATGCGTATCCAAATAAGTGTCAATATTTCTTAAGTAGCCAACTAAGTTCATCAACGACTCTGAGTGTGGCAGTATGTTTAAAAATGAAAAAATAAAAAAAAATATCGGTTAGGTTTAAAAGGAGCGTTTCACTTTTAATGTTAATATAGAACTGTCCTATTCACCTTCACATACTGAATGGATTATAGCTTGATTTATTTATTTTATTTATTGGGGATAACAAACAAATGTACATCTTACTTCAAAATACAGTAACCACATAGTATTTAGTAATTGTACAATCAATATTATCCACAAGTAGATATATTATATTAATGCTGTGAAATCTATTGCGCGGCGCATGTAATAAATGATATAACCTTAAATATATTGTAACAATGTATCATCTTATTTATTATCATACTAATACTTATACTTATTTATAAATAGATTGAAGTATTGTAAAAAGTCATGTAGTATTAGCAAAATTAAATTTCCCATTAATTACCCATACAAGTTGCACCAACTACAATAGAACCATTGACATAAACGAAACATTTGATATAGCTACCATACAAGATTCAAATGAAATGCATACAAAATACTTGCGTGTGACGTCACATCTTAGTAGCCATTTGTATGGAGCGTTTTGGGTTTGCCCAAAATAATGTGATTTTAAACTTGTGATATCTCAGATAGTTTAAATGAGAAACAAGTAGTACATCCAACGATGTTTCTATCATTGAGAGGTCTTTTGATTACAAAAATAAAAAAAATAGAAACAAAAGTAGTAGAATACGAGTTAGTAGTTAAAAAGAGACAAGTATAAGTACACAGATAGACGGGCGCGATATGGCGCGTTAATGGTTAAGTGCAGTATATCATACGTAGGATCGGGGGTTCCCCGGGGGATTCCCGTCTGGAACTATCTTTTACATGATGGACACATGTATCACATGACGTGTCTATTGTATAGCTTGTAATTGTGTGTGTTTCATCAGTTGTATGGAGAGGAATCGATGGGTTGGTAAAAATAATGTTGATACGGGTGACAGATGTTAAAATCTTTAAATTTTTCACGTTAATTTCTTTCTAACGTATGGCTCGCGTATAACTCTGTCCTGCTGCCACTCATATAAAGCTAAAGAGAAAGGACCGTAGTGTCCCAGTAGTCCCAGTGACGCCTAGAAAGACGTCGTCGAGGCTGATCTGCGAGAACTTAAGGTCTATGACTGGCTAGAAGTATTGATGATTGATATCCTCCAATCGATTACGGCTACGGCGGCCGATCGTAACGATCAGGTACGCAGGATATACTATAGTGCTCAAGTGTGTGCGCAAACACAATTGCACTCTCTATTCCTTTGCCCCCGTATTCCGATGGGACACCAGAGCGACACGACCGAAGTGGGATTGGGCGCAGGACCAACGGCTTAACGTGATTGTCGAAGCACGGGGGTACAAAACTGCCAACTTTCAGACTCCAGGCTAACACTAATAATTTCTTACCGAAAACTTAGGTACCTACAAATTTATGGTCAGACCCGGGGATCGAACCCGGGACCTCAGGCGCAGCCGTCGCTTTAAAGTGCGACCCACTAACCACTGCGCCACCGAGGCAGTCTAGAAGTAGTGCAGGATCGACCGAAGTAGCGCTCTCTAGTTTCGGAGGCCAAGTGCTTTTTCACGTTGAACGCGCGGGTGGGCTGGCGGCCGCGGTCACTGCGTCGCTAGTTTGCCCGCTACTTATACTGGACGTGCGTTTCGTATGTGAACACTTACATATCACGCCATATGTTTGAGATTTCGTGACCGCGCCCGCCACCGCGGTAGACTGCACGTGCGGTTCGTATGTGAACACTTACATATCACGCCATATGTTTGAGATTTCGTGACCGCGCCCGCCACCGCGGTAGACTGCACGTGCGTTTCGTATGTGAACACTTACATATCACGCCATATGTTTGAGATTTCGTGACCGCGCCCGCCACCGCGGTAGACTGCACGTGCGGTTCGTATGTGAACACTTACATATCACGCCATATGTTTGAGATTTCGTGACCGCGCCCGCCACCGCGGTAGACTGCTCGTGCGGTTCGTATGTGAACATTTACATATCACGCCATATGTTTGAGATTTCGTGACCGCGCCCGCCACCGCGGTAGACTGCACGTGCGTTTCGTATGTGAACACTTACATATCACGCCATATGTTTGAGATTTCGTGACCGCGCCCGCCACCGCGGTAGACTGCTCGTGCGGTTCGTATGTGAACATTTACATATCACGCCATATGTTTGAGATTTCGTGACCGCGCCCGCCACCGCGGTAGACTGCACGTGCGTTTCGTATGTGAACACTTACATATCACGCCATGTTTGAGATTTCGTGACCGCGCCCGCCACCGCGGTAGACTGCACGTGCGTTTCATATGTGAACACTTACATATCACGCCATATGTTTGAGATTTCGTGACCGCGCCCGCCACCGCGGTAGACTGCACGTGCGTTTCGTATGTGAACACTTACATATCACGCCATGTTTGAGATTTCGTGACCGCGCCCGCCACCGCGGTAGACTGCACGTGCGTTTCATATGTGAACACTTACATATCACGCCATGTTTGAGATTTCGTGACCGCGCCCGCCACCGCGGTAGACTGCACGTGCGTTTCGTATGTGAACACTTACATATCACGCCATATGTTTGGGATTTAGTGACCGCGCCCGCCACCGCGGTAGACTGCACGTGCGTTTCGTATGTGAACACTTACATATCACGCCATATGTTTGAAATTCCGTGACCGCGCCCGCCACCGCGCCCGCGAGTCAACGTGAACAAGCACCAAGACGCGCTGAGGCCTCGGAGTAAGTAAGTAGCTCACCTCCCTGGAGCGCATGAGGTAGCGCACGAGGCGGCCGCGCAACACGGCCAGCGTGTTCTTGTCCAGCTCCATGCCGCCCCCCGCCACCGACTGCACCAGCACCTGCCAGCGCGACAGCGATGCCTCCAGCAGTCGGATGTCCTTCTTTTCCACTCTAAAATACAAAAACATATTGAAACAGTTTAGTTATTACAAGCTGGTAATTACAATAGGCTTGTTCAGAGATTGGAAGATTTTTTAAATAGCATAATTTCAGAAATACAAAATGTCAGCTTGTAACCTTATGTATTATTTTTGTTATGAGCCCTCATAGGCAAAGATAGGCAAGTAAATTTTGAGTCTTAAATTTACGAAATATTTATATAGCAATCGATGTCTTATTCAATTTATAGCAACTTTTGTTTAGAAACCATTTTCATAAACGCATTATTTCATATAGCTATCGAACAAAGCTATCTCGCGATACGCGAGAACTAGTGAGGGCTGACGTCACGCTTCGTGTCGCTGTTTGTATGGAGCGTTTTAGGCAAGTCTATTTTAAGTGATTTTCAAATTGTCCTATCTCGGAGAGTTTCCAAGCTAACAAATCCATTTCGCCGATGTTTTCACTTTTGAGGGGTTCTTATATTACCAACAAGATAAAAAAGGACACAAGCATATTAAGGCGACGGGTGGACCTAACTAGCGACGCCAATCGATTTAAATTGATAGCAACTAAACCAGATATCCTTTTAACAATTTCGAAGTTCGAGCGTCTCGGAAAGAATACATATTATAAATTTAATACTTATAATTAACATTTTGATCTGTTAACGCCATAAGTGGCTGTTAATTATAAGTATTAAATAAATAGTATAAGTTGTTTTCGAGATGCTCGAACTTCGAAATTGTTAAAAAGATATACGGTTTAGACGCTAACAATTTAAATCAATTAATGGCGTCGCTAATGTGCCCTGCCCGTCACCTTAAACACCCGTCTCACCTTTGCAACCTTTTAACAGGGATAACCAGACCCACAGTAGTACAGGTTTCCTCACGATGTACCTATTCCCTCACCGCAATATCGAGCGTGCTCGGATTCGAGCCACGATCCTCCGTAAGGACGGTGCGGTCTTAACCCCTGAGCTACCATTGCTAAATATGTATGTATATAATTAATATATTAGATCCGCAGGAGATCTAAGGTCACAGACGTAGCCCAAAGGATTGCATTCCTCAAGTGGCAATGGGCAGGGCACATTGCGAGGAGAACAAACGGCCGTTGAGGCGGAAAGGCCCTCGAGTGGAGGCCACGTACAGGAAGTCACAGCCGTGGCAGACCTCCTACAAGGTGGACCGACGATCTGGTGAAGATCGCGGGAATCCATTGGATACGGGAGGCACAGGACCGATCTGTATGGTGAACATTGGGGGAGGCCTATGTCCAGCAGTGGACGTCTATTGGCTGAAATGATGATGATGATGATGAATTAATATATAAAAGTAAAGTATCAGCCTATATACTGTCCTACTACAGGGCAATGGTCTCCATCATAGAAATCATGTTATCGCTACTATGATGGGATTAGGCTTAATCACTACACTTGCTTAATGCGAATTGATAATCACAAACCTGAGCAATGTTCAAAAAATTCGAAACATACTTTTTGCTCGACCCCGAGATCTTAAGATGATGGGTAGGGCACACTAGCGACGCCAATCGATTTTAATTTTAAGCTACTAAACTGGATCTATTTTAAACAATTTCGGGGTTACAACCTCTCGGCAAACACTTATCGACACCCGTCGCCTTAAACCACTCGACCAACAGGGCATTCGTAAATAAAATATATCTGCCCAACTCACTGACAGGCAGTTGCAGAACTGGAACTATTAATCCTCTGTTCATTTAAATTCCAAAGCAAGAGTTACTTGTATAAGGTAGATATTCCAAATCGAATCCAATATCTGCTTCAATGGTTGATAACATTTACGTTTTTCTTAGTGTGCTTTACTTAAAAGCACCTTATACAGACTTAATATCTTTTTATAGCTCACCTGTCAGCTAATTGCATTTCAAGGTCTATTCCATCTTCTTTAAAGTCTGGTATTTCAGCATCATTGATGGTCTCCTCAGCATCAGAGAATGTTGTTACTTTATCACCTTGATCTGAAAACAAACATGAACAACATACTACACTAGAAACCAAGAATAACATATTATACACAATTAAAAAAAGTTTTAGTTAAATTTCTTAGGGCCCCCAGTACCCGTGATTATTTTTGATATGGACACAGTATTATAATATCTGTGACACAGGCAATCTTTTGTGTAATGCAGACTGCAATGTAAATTTCATAAAAAACTTTGATTACATAATAAAAAAAATAAAAAAGTGTGTTCTCCTCCATATTGTTAGTAACAATGTTTGTCTTAAATCCTTTGTTGGTACTTTCATACATATTATTATAATGCTGTTGCATTTAAATTCAATAAACTTACTTTTAGGTAGAGGTTGAACAGTCTGATCTGGCAGCAATTGGTACTGCTTCAGCAGTTGCCAATGAGTCATCAGTGCTTTGGCAGTACGAGATGAGTAGAAAACATGAGGGTTCTGGTCTAACAACTCTTGGAACTTCTCTGGAGCAGGGTGGGATGTCTGAAATGGGAGCTTTTAGTTTATTACCTGATTCATTATTTTATTTATCTCCTCAAAACTCTAAAGTAGCATAAGCACTTGTGTGTTGAAAATCAGCCAACAGAAGAGGAATTATAATTACTACCACCAGAACAAGCACAAGTGTTTATCACATTTATGTTTGTCCAGAGTGGGAATTGAGCATACAACGTTAGGTGTATGAGGCAGAGTCACTACCCAATGTCTTTTGATTTTTAACCAACTTCAAAAAAAAGGAGGAGGTTCACAATTCAATTATATATGTTTGTTCGCTGATTACTTTGGCATTTACGAACCGATTTGATTATTTTTAGTTAAAAAGTAGATAGTCTTGGAATGGTACCATGATAAGGATATCAGGATCTGATCCTGGAAAAATTGAGGGGAACCCTCAAATTTAAAAGGCATATGTAAGGTTTTTGTACCTGTAATTTTGGGGAGGGCTTGTGCTTATGCTTTTATGGTTTGTTACAACATGCTTTTGCTTGCGCGGTAACATAGGTGCAAGCCTTTCAGATAATTTTAGATAAGGAAGCTAGATTAATGGTTTTAGATGATGTTTTTTTTATTTGTAAGAAAATATTTATTCTAGGCGATGATATTCATATATTATTGGTAGTAATAGTAAAAACAATTTTATAGCCCTTACACTAGACAGCGTTCCCAACAACTCTTCCTCTGCTGTAGAGTACAAAGCTTGTTGCTGTACGGCAGCCACTAAGTCAGGGTGCAGGTTACGCATTGCTGCCACTGCCACTCTTGAGATCTCAGCATTGTAAAGCAATGCATACCAACGTGATTGCAGCTCACCAACAGTGAACCGACATGAAAACTTCACACCGCGATGCACAATGCGTAAGTCATTTGTCTGTAAAGTTTAGCATATAGGTAGCATAAAATAAAATAAGAATACAATTCAACCCAGTTTAGTATAAAAACAGTTTGCTTTAACATCAACCACATAAATAATAAAAAAATTATTGAGTTTACCTGTTGTACTCCCAATATGAGAGCCAAATCATCCGTAGGCTTCCATCGTCCAAGATCTTTAGTAGACAGCTGGCTAAGCTGTCCTTTGCGCCGAGGTTTCCGTCCAACACTTCCGCCGTGTGAGAGTTTGCTCGACGTTCGGCGACGCTCTGGGGGTTGCGCGGCGGCCGCTACTACTGGGGTACCACTCGCAATAGAGAATTCTGGCAAATGACTCGTGTAAGACTGAGTGCGCATTCTCTTGTCCCCTTTTCCGAGAGACGCGCCTGGTAAACCCAAGCTGTACTCGACCAATTCATCGTCAAATCGTCGACGCTTTATCGACCTCGAGGAGCTGTAAGTAACACATTGTAAGTTTGAGGTGTCACACACAAAAATTAGGTACACAACGTATCACTTGTACTAACCTGCGTCTTTTATTATTATCTTGAGGGGTATCAGAAGGAGAAACAGTGATTCCAGGGTATTCATTGCTGTCCGATGCATTCGGTGTCGCTGGGAAGTCCATAGCGTTTTAGTTTAAACCCAGTTGTTTTATCAAAGTTTTTGAAGTATTGTATCTTTAAAAGTTAATCCTATTCGAGTGAATCTATAGTTTTACATTGCATCATCAACTAAGTTGTATATTTCAATAGATATTTTGGATAAATCATAAATACTGATTAGACGAAACTGTCAGTGGTCCACATGACCACAGACCAAGAAAAAAACACATGACACTGACAGTGAGATTCGTATGTACGTCATTCGTCAGTCTTTTAATAATTTATATAATGTATAATGTTCGTCAGTGCCACAGAGTACAGTTTAACGTCAGTGCCATAGAGTATAGTAAGTCAGTGCATTGGTTTCACATTTTTTTTTTTCAAAACTTGTTAAGTATGCTCCATACTTAGGCTGCGAATTACGCAAAGTAAGGAGTCGCATATTTTTTGCGGCGCCGTTGTTGTTCGTGACTAAGTGCGGAGCATGCTGTAAAGGAAACGAAAGACAACTTCTCTTAATGAGATTTGAGTTGTTAATAAGCCGTAGCATTCTTTAACCACTTTTAATTGATAACTCGTTAAAATAAGCATTTTGTGTCTGTGGTGTACAGTCCGATCACGGTTAGCGCCCAATTCTCGTGCTCGTGATATTTATTTTCATACGACATATATCACTGGAACACAGTTTTTTTGTATGGTTTTCAGGTGATATCCGCCATGTTTTTTTCATATCGAAATCCCCAGAATTAGTATGATGATAAATGTCACGAGCCCGAGAATTGGGCTCCAGGAGCCCAATTCTCGGGCTCGTGACATTTATTTTCATACGACATATATCACTAAAACATAGTTTTTTTGTATGGATTTCGGGTGATATCCGCCATGTTCTCAAAATATCACAAGCACGAGAATTGGGCTCCAGGAGCCCAATTCTCGGGTACGTGACATTTATTTTCATACGACATATATCACTAAAACATAGTTTTTTTTGTATGGTTTTTAGGTGATATCCGCCATGTTTTCAAAATATCACAGGCACGAGAATTGAGGTCTTGGAGCCCAATTCTCGTGCTCGTGATATTTATTATCATACGACATATATCACTAGAACATAGTTTTTTGTATGGTTTTCAGGTGATATCCGCCATGTTTTTTTCATATCGAAATCCCCAGAATTGGGCTCCTGGTATGAAAGGTCAATAAGTACGTAAATAAATGAGATGTATGAATTTATTTAATTTTTTAAAGTATCAGTCTGTGGTCGGTCGGTTCGTTGACACTGCTTGACAGGCCGGTCTAATTATCTGTGATCACCGTATATTGTGTTCTATGATGCTATGGTCGTTCTGTCAAATTTTATTTTACGCAATAGGTGGTACACACGCATGTAGTGTTGTTTCGTAATTAATTTATTTTTGTGGCGAAATGGCGCATTTTATAGCAAAGTTATGCTCAAGACCTACTGGAATATTTGCAAGACATTATAGCAAAATTGTAATTACCGATAATGGTTCCACGATAGTTGCACTTCATCGCGAACAGGATTTTCCATATATACACTCTAAACCTCTTCCAGAAGAAATAGAAGATAATTCTCTCCTAAAGATGAGTAACGTAGATGAAGTAAAAAGAGTTTTTAAAGATATGAAGCCCGAAATGGCAAGACAACAACTATCTGCCCTTACACTAACAACACCCCACCGCTGGTTTCCTAGAGCACGCGACAAGCGTGCTAAGAATTCAGAAATGAACAGACCATACTTATAAATGTTTTGTTAGTAAGTACCTTAGTTGTTAATTAGTACTAAATAAATCATTGAAGTAATTTAGTATTTTATTGGCATACTCTGTACTGTTGAGTAACAGTCAGTACAGTTGTCCAAGTTCCTGCCTGTAACGTCCACAAACTAAGTAGAAGTAGCGTCCCTCAGAGTAGGTATGTATAATTAAATTTGAAACAGTTTTGATGACCTGTCCTGTGTCAACATATAAATTTATTAAAACAATTTCATGTTATGTAGGTCTGTTTATGGTACATTTTGTGTAGTGTGAAGTAGGTATACTAGAAAAACATAAGTTTGTAGCAACTCAACATTTGTAAGTATAGCTATATTCGTTTTCGTCCATTTTTAAATTTAACACTTTCTAGTGTCCTAAGCATCTTAAAATTACCTCAGTGATCATCTATAAATTTTGGAGATGATAAAAGAATTATGCTTTTATACCTACATGTTCATATGAGATTGTTTAGCAAATAGTGAATAGGTATCTTCTAGGTAATCGTGCTACATCTTAGACCATATTATCACTTACCATCAAGTGAAATATGGTCAAACGCTTACCTATCTACAGTAAAAAAAAAAAAAAAAATATTAGTGAAATGCCCATGGTAATAACACTAATTTATCCATCAGGAAAGTTAGTTAGTTCAAGTAGGGTAAAATGAAATGTCTTTTTTTAAAACATTGGTTTATTCGATGGTTAATATTATAATATTACATAGGTTTATGAATTAGCAGCTTAGTTAAGATCTTAAGGAGTTTTATAATTATAAGAATTTTATTTTATGTAATTATATAGCTTAAACAATTTTAACTACATCAATGAAATCAGTGACCCCGCTAGTAACATATTGAAAAGTGCTACATAAAATATTGTCCTCTATACTATACTTACAGGGAAATATGGGATTTAGCAATCCTAGGCAAAGTATAAAATATATGGTACATAAAAAATATTCATAGGTTATACATCAGTTGAAAAACATTGTTAGGATGCAGGATATGCAAAGACCTATACATGTTAAAAATAAAATGTTTTTGAAAGGTATGTAACCTTAAACATTATTTGATTGAAATTATACCTTACTTTTACAAATGTTTCTTATCACATTATTATCAAACACTTAGGTTATTTATAATAAGTTACCTACTTTTTAAAGTGATGTGAAATTGCCCAAGCTAAAAGAAAATTTTAGCATTTATAACATAACATCTAGCAAGATTCAACAAAAATATGTATCTCCAATAATTACTTAATCTAGTGTTATGATGATAATAAATATAATTTGGCTTAACATGCTAGCTATTGCATTCAATATATCTTTGAAAAATACAACATTTTGTAAAACATTACAACCAAGTACATTGTTATTACTTAATATTCCTTCTCTAAAACATGATGATCTAATCTTTCCTCAATATCACAATATTTGCTTCATTTGGTACTTATCACATCTAAATATTGCACTTACACGCAGACTAGCTTTCGAAAATCACAGTATCACTATTTATCAAACAAATATTTATTTACTGGCTCAAAAATATATCTAAATACAAAACAAGTTTATGCTAGATTATTATGACAAAAAATAAATTTCCACTATAATTATTATCAAAAGTAGATTTCTTTTTCAATTAAGACGTGAGATTGGTGGGATAGAAGTTTTAAATACTTTGAATAGTGACACAGATGTGCAGCCAAATGCCGCTCGAGTTGGCAACGGAGCTGTCGGCAGACGACAGTGCGTGCGCCGGCGCGGCCTGCGCGTGCGGCAATGACACACATGCGACGCCGCGCGACTATGAACAAGCTATCAATCAAGTGCCATAATTGCCAGTCTTAATAAAACAACTTATAACTAAACAACACATCAGGTATTGCAAAGACATGATACAAGTCATCATATGACTATAAGGCTAGAGAATTGTACTATAGTTAAAAGATTTTAATTACCCACTAAAAGCTATAACATCTTATTTAGTGGACATAACTCTTCTTAATGTTTAATACTCACAAATCCAGGTTAGATATCTTGTTGTTCATCATACAAGAACAAAATGGCACACGAGAATAGTATTCATTCAGACCTATCCATGCAGTAAATATTGCAATTCTTTGCAGAAAAATAACATTTTTTACATCTTTACAAATATTCTCTTCATAAGTAGTATATTTTATAAGTCACATTATTGTTTTATATCAAAGATTTCATAAAATATATCATGTATTTAATCAGATTATTTCATTAATATTACATATCAGTGATGCCAACTTTACAATATTGTTAAATCCCAGCTACCGACTTAAATATTATTTCAAAATTATTGGACACAATAAACAAAGTATTGTCCACAAGATACATGTAAGTAAAATTCATCGAAATTGTTTGTGTACAGCCTACCTCAGCTAGGTATGTACAGCAGTCCTCGCGGGTTCAGTAGCGACTGGTGTAGGCGCGGTCGAGGCTGCGCACGCGCGCGCGCGCCAGGCGCAGCTCGACGGGCAGGCTGAAGCGAGGCTGCGGCGGCGTGCGGGGTCAGCGTAGGCGCGACAGCCGCAGCTCGCGGTCCAGCTGCTGCAGCTGGCGCAGGAAGCCGTCGTTGGGGTGGATGTCGCGCCGCGAGCGCACCAGCGCCAGCGCCTCCGTCAGCGACATGCCGCGCTTGATCATCAGGAACGCCAGCGCGCACGTCGCCGACCGCGACACGCCCATGAAACAGTGCACTAACACGCGACCTGGAACCGAATACGTTACCTACGCATCAGATTCTCTTCTTTACTACTTATAAAGAGGTAATTTCTAAAGACATCGACAAGCTTTTATATGTAATCCGAAAAGACAAAACATTTGCGTGTTGTAATCTACACATAGTGACATCTATTGGTGTAATATGAAACTAATCCGGGTCCTGAAACGAAGAGAGTAAGGCCAAGAGTAGTAAATAACTTCAAAGAAACCTTTAATTAAATATCTATCAACTGATTTTTTTTCAGTTTATAGCTCGACGCGCGGGATCGACATTACGTAATACACTGTCATGCAAACGGAATAAGAAATTGTGCAAGTCTTTTTTCAGACTAATGTTTCGTTTTATAATAGTTCGTGAGCTCTTTTATTCAGAGTAATAAAATATATAGTATGTGCATGGATTGAATCTATTTTTTTTGCTAGCTAGTCTAGCATACTGTTAGCACTTTATGTATTTATGTCGAGACGATTGCAAATTTATGTATCAAGAACCTTAAATAAGTAGGTAGTTTAAAAAAATAGCGGCTAAGTGCGATTTGGACTCGCCCATGAAGGGTTCGGTAGCAGCAAGTACCTAATATTATAGGTATGGAAGGTAAGTTGCGTTTTACGGTTTATAACGTATTAAAAAAAACTACTTGATCTAGTTCAAACTGAGAATTAGTTTGAACTAGATCAAGTAGTTTTTTTTGTTGTTAGTTCTGATGGTAATGTATATCATATATATTTTTTTTGTTTTTTAATTCTTTTATAATAGAAGTTAGAGGGGGGGGGGGGGGGGACATTTTACTACTTATTATTATACCTAAACATCATTTTAAGTAGTTTTTATAGTTTCGGAAAAAAGTGGCTGGGACATATACGCACGAACGGACGGACGGACGGACGGACGGACGGACGGACGGACAGACAGACAGACAGACAGACATGACAAATCTATAAGGGTTCCGTTTTTTGCCATTTGGCTACGGAACCCTAAAAATGTATTCTTTCCATGCGGATTTCAATCAGCGTGCAGCAAGCGGACAACAGCTTGGGAAAACTTAGTCCTGCAGACAACCAGCAGCGTGATTTTACAGACATGCAAGCCAGATTGTAGAAGGACTCCTAATACATAATAGATACCTATCTACTTGAATGCATTGCCGGCGGCATATTTGTGACTCCTCTGGAGAACAATTCTCGTCTACGAGCCCGTCGTCTATGGTACGTCCTAGGAGCCCAATTTATTTTAATACGACATATATCACTAAAACACAGTTTTATTCGTATGGTTTTCAGGAGCCCAATTCTCGTGCTTGTGATATTTTGAAAACATGGCGGATATCACTCGAAAACCATACGAAAAACTATGTTTTAGTGATATTTGTCGTATGAAAATAAATGTCACGAGCACGAGAATTGGGGTCCTGATGTTGCAGGTGTCCATAGGTGGCGGTGGCTGCTTACCATCTACTCAACTGCCTTAAAAAATGTCACTTTTAAAAATTTACATACCTCCACTGGAAACACCTTCATCGATGAAGTTGGCAGCGATGTGGAAATACTTGGATATATCTGTGCTCGGAAGGTCCATGAGCTGGAAGCCCTTGTAGCGCAGGCCGGGCACGTCGCGGTAGTACAGGTGGTCTGTGTCGACCTGCGTGTACCGCTTGCCCTCTGCAGTGTTCAGTACGTAGTTGATCCCCATGCGTCGCAAAAACGCCTTATCTTTCGCTGCAACTCTGCGAGACAGTGATAAATAAATAAATGCGCAAAACAAATTCAAACAAAGATCAACTACGAGTATACCTTACTTTACAAACGTAAAAAAATTCTATGCAATGAGTAGCTCGATGACGATCCGGGGGCGTCTACCGTAAACCCAGATCTGAGACAATTTAGACAAGTTCGTTTTCTAAATAGATCCGAATGGAGTCGAACCCGTGACCTTGCCACCATGCCATCGAGCTCATCAAAATATTGAATGATATTAAGTACATAAATATCACAATGTGCGACGTGTGAGTGTCGAACGAAGTCGATCGATTCAGTTAAGACTGTTTTATAAAACGTTGACTTTTGAATCTATTCTGAAATCCATGGAGTTCATTAGGCCACATGAAACGCTAGTAATGCCTTGCATTTTGTGATAACAGTGTGCGCTCAGTTAACAGATAGATTACCTACCTATCTATTTCAATCGTTATTCAAAATCTATTTATACAAAAAGGGCCGAATCTGCAATCTGCATACCTACCCGGGCGTGTTTACCTCGCGTAGAGCCGTCGAGGCAAGTTTTTACGGTAAAGTCAAAAATGAGTCGGTGTCCTATATCATTCCTATAGATCATTGGTACTCAATCTTTTTTATATACGGGCCACAAGCACGTTTTAGTCATGGTTTCGAGGGCCGCAAGCAAAAATTACCGTGGGAGAGCCACGCTCCAGCATAAATGGGCCCGCCCGACCGGAGTGATACCACGGCTTCACAGAAAACCGACGTGAAGCAGTACTGTGCTGTGTTTCACCAATAGTTGTTGTTTCTATATGCCATGGATTTTGTACCAGTAACTAACATTTTCTTATTTTTCTTAGATCTTGATACCATTTTTGAAACTCGTTTCCGAGTGCAGTTATACATATAATCCAAAATTATAACACATTTTTTCTCAGAAAGATTGGTTAGATTTTCTGTTGTCTTTAACATAGAGGAGAAATTTTGTAGCTGATTGTTCTGTATTTCTATATAAAAAAAATCAAAATGGTTAACAATTATATCTAATTGCACGTGGGCCACTGATAAAGGCCCGGCGGGCTACATGCGGCCCGCGGGCCGCAGGTTGAGTATAGCTGCTATAGATTAACGAATACCTTGTCCGATTACTCACATCACAGTATAATAATAGGTACCAATATGAGGAGTCATCTAGATAAACATACCTATCTGTAACTATACATGGACTAATAGTAGGTAACTGATGTATTGCGCTCGGGGGATATCAATATCAATTCTACACACTCATTACCCTATTCTAAAAGCGTTCCACGTAGGCGGATATAAACAATAAACTGAGCACGCGGCATCTACAGATGGATCTCTTTGAATTCCCCGTGTATTACTTGAGCTCGCTAACGTCCGCCCGCGGCTTTCATTGCCATTTCGTAACTTATAGTAGTTTTATTCATTTCGTAACTGAAACCTAAATTTGGCGTATATGGGATGATACGATCAATTACCTATTTCTCTATTCTTATAATATTTTCTACAACTTTGAATACATTTTCAAAATCAGACATAAGTGACTAATAACTTATACTTAGTTACTTGCATAAGGAAAATCTATTTATTCCCTACTTCAGTATCTGAGTCATTAATTAGGTACCTACTAGCATATTAACAATTATAATCTTCAAACATGACCTATAGTTAACAACCTATAGTTATATACGAGGATGGATTGAAAAGTTCGCGGCTTCAAGAAGAAAACAACATAATATTTACTTAAACAAAAGTAATTTTATTTTTCCACGTAATCTCCACATTCAATGCACTTCTTCTATCTGGTTTCCACCGCCTGTATGCCGGTCAAAAAAAGTTTCTTCAAGGCCTTCAAAAAAGTCACCCATCGCAGCTTCGACCTCCTCATTTTTTAAAAATTTTTGACCTCCAGGATTTGGGAATAAATGAAAGCCTGTATGTGCCAAATCAGGGGAATAGGCGGGATGGGGCAGTAATTCAAAGCCAATTTCACGACTTTGAACCATCGTTTCAACAGACATGTGAACGCGTGCCATTATCCTGATGGAATAACATTTTTTTGCTGAGTAATCCTGGCCTCTTCTCTTTGATTGTTTCACGCAAACGACGTAAATAATGCAATAAACAGCCGAGTTCATAGTTTCACCTTTTGCAAGGTAGTGCACCATGATGACATCATTGGGTACTAAACCCCAAAAAACTGACGCCATCACCTTGCCAGCTGACAAAATTGTTTGCTGCTTTGACTCTGGGGTGTAGTGGTGTATCAGGTTTCATCCATTGTCACAAATCTGTCAAAAAAATGTGGATCAGCCTCAAACATTTCCAAGCAATCTGGAACCCACCGCGCTTGAACATTAACAAATCCAAGTTCATTGACAATGACGTTTTGTGTTCGTTCATACGAGATGCCAACAGTGTCTGAAATCTCTGATGGTCAAACTCCTATCTGCCAATATTCAATCACAGATTTTCCCGATGTTTTCTTCAGTCGTAGAGTCGTAGGCCGGCCGGAGCGAGGGTCCTCTTCAATACTCTCTGCAACCCACTTTTTCACAGTTCTATACGACGGAGCAGATTCCCCCAATGTTGTTGACATATCTTCGTAAAACTCTTTTGGAGTTCGTATTTTTATACAGGTATTTGATGACCGCGCGTTGCTCGATTTTCTCCATTCTTTAAAAACGCTGCACTTAGGCACACAATTCAGTCTAATTTCAAAATAGATAATGCTATTGCGATAGAATTTTACAATGTGACAACCAGAGAGTAAACAAATCGAATGAGATCAGTTACAGTTATAGTTCAAGTATTTATGTGTTAGGCCGCGAATATTTCGATCCACCCTCGCATATAACCTATAGTTGTGCATTTTCCCAGATAGCTGATTGTCCTGTTTTCAAAGCCACCTAAATGATATTCAAATGTAACAAAGTTGAACGTTATAAATACTCACGCATCGCCGACGTACAGTCCTGGGTAGACTTCGTTTATATCCGGCGTGGGGCTGTACGAGATGTCCGCAAAAGGCCGGGACCGGAACGACGACAATGAGCTCAGCACGGACGAATGCGACGACCCGAAACTCTGCACACGGGGTTTACCAGTTACAATACAGCCACACAACCCTTGACCCATATTTTTACAACTCGCAAATTAACAATGCCACTTTTAAACTACAATTAGTACAAGCAGAAACACCAGTGAATCCTCAGTACTAAATGAAATTTGAAAGAATTCTATTTATTTCACAGCAAACAGTTGATAAGTGCTTATTAGTTGTTAGTACAAGATAAGAATCATTGTAACGTGCATCAACTCTGAACTATTAAAGTATTGAATAACACAAGAATTTAATTATTTTAGAAAAACAACAAAAAATAATTATTGTTAAGTACCTACTAGAATTTTTAATATTTTTGTTTATTTTTGCCACTTCATATATATATTTTTTTATAGTGGCACAGTATATTGGCTCTCCTGAGCCTGATGTTAAATCAATAAAAAATATTTAATTCATGTTCACACACTTTTTAAACATTATAAAGATTAATCATCATTTTATTTCTCCTAATTTAAAATCAATACTTAATAATCAATACATTACTTACTGAATTGATATTTAAATGAAATACTGATATGATAATTAAAAAATGGCAATGACATCTCCATTAGGTATGTTTTATCAGTCAACATTCTTATGTTCATGATCTCTCATTAAGATACAAAGGGAAAAAATATTATATCATGTGAGTTGTATGCATAAAAATTGTTAAATGCAGTTTATGTTAGCGTGGGTTGAAACAGCGCACGCAAATATTACAGCTTCGTGACTATAATAAATACCATTAGGGTCCTTAGGTAGGATCCTACACGCTGTTCGTTAGCTGCGCAGTATGAATGGGATCTCGGAAATAGTGAGTACTGCAGATAACAGACATTAATTACATGTAGTTACACTCACATCGCAGAAGCTTCGCAAACATTGCCGGAATAGCAGCCTATTGATATACACTTAGATAAAAGGTCAATGCAGTTTAATAAGCAGTGTGATAGTTGATGACTTACAATGCTATTCATTAAATGTATCATTTCTGCAGTCATATCAAAATTATATAATATAATAAAAATTATATAGTAAAGCTTTAGCTGGTTACCCATGCATTAGTAAGGGTCCCTCTAGATAGCCTTATTCAGCGACAGAGACCCTTACTAATCCATGCAACAAGCAACATGCTCTTGTGAGACCTGTGACACTGAACTAAGTCGGCTGGAGCTGTAGTGTAAGAGGGCTTGGCACCCCAAGCCCTCTTACACTTTTACGTTTTCCGCGCCTAGCGATTTCTGTCTAGTCCTAGTAGATGAGCGTTTTCGAACTCCCAAACACCATTTTTTATAAAGAAAAATGGTCATTTTTTTCGTTTATGTGAAAGAGAGGCTATTGAGGAAGCGGTCACCTGATGGTAAGTGCCCACTACCGAATAGAGACATTAGTTACACAAAGAGAAATATAGGTGTATTTCTTTGGCCACTACCTTCTAACACCAAGTTCTGTAGCTAAAAATTGCTAAATTAAAGATGATGAACCAATAAACCTATTGCACAATAGGTATACATTATAACTAGATTAGTATTATCAGAAGAGTCATATGGTCAAATACCTCCTATAATTAACATATTTAAGCCAGACAATTGCTTTAATCTACTCTGCTGAACACATTGCTCTGATTGGCGATCAACCAAACGGTACCATTGACCTCATGAAAGTATTTTTATTACAAGGTCTTAAAATGTATATTTTTCCTAAAGATATCTATTAAGTATTCATTTAATGAGTCAGGTATTTGAATAAAAATAAAATAGGTTTCTGTAAGTTTACCGAAGCTATAACGGTTTCATAAAATTGAACAAGAACTAGTACACAATAAGAATGTGAGTTAAGTATCATAGACTCAGTGACTATTTACAATGGTCTGAACTTCCAAACATTAACATTGAAAGTTATGATGATATAATATGCAAATGCTTTAATTATGTACGTTCTGTGCAAAGTAACTGTACTGTGTCAGGAACTTATATAATATTTTAAACACCTATCCCAATCAAATGACCTGTTAGAAATAAACAATATTAGTGAAAAATGTAAAATCTAATTTATTAGGAATGTAGAATTCTAATGCTAAACTACGAGCAAACTTACTAATTCCTAGTTTCAAGTTACATAATTTCACTATTTTATAGAAATATTACTAGAATAGAACAATTCAAAAGAAATGGAAAAGCATGGTGTAGGAAGGTAGTATAGACTGATGAATAAGAATTAACTGGTATAAGTACCAACATCGGCACTGTCTCACCTAATTTAGAATGTCTCTATAGAATAATGTCCTACAAGTTTAAAATAAACTAGTAGTTCTGGTTCATCCTATTGTTTGCAAAACTAGTTTTATCTAGATCCTTAATCTATTAATAAAAAGGCCGAAGATTATCTTTATAAGTATGGACTTTACTTTTCTTACTGTTATTTGCCAGTATGTGTACTTATGTAAGGATCTTGTTTTAATAATTTTACTGGATTAACTTATTTACGATATTTATTAATGGGAGTACCAGTTTCTTAATTAGTTAGACAATACTTAATATTAATAATTTAAGGATATAAGAAAAAATATTTTTTTCTGGAATTCCAGAATTAATATTATAGGTATTATATTGATAGGAATGTTAGTTAAGAAATTTAAATTATTCATTGCTGTTTGTACCCATTCCATGATATGTTTTGGCTTGGGTAAAGGTCTTATACTGAACTATACTGACCTATACTGATCTCATATATTCTAAAGAATATGTATAAATAAATGTACTAGGTATACACATGAATACAATGGACTAGAAAATGGTACAAAAATAACGAGATTCGACATCTTACAGGTACTTCAGCATGACCTTGGGACTATGAGTAATAAACTACGTAAATAGAACACATCCAGTTCTATTTTGGTGAATATTGAATTACATAAATAAACTTTGACCAAATCATAATTATGAACAGTCACTAGTGAATACATTGTAATTGTAATATGACTCTTTCTTGTCAAAATAAAATAAAAATATGTTAAGTACGACGCCATTTACTTACAGAATCTCTATAACTCATTTTGTAGATTTATCTTGATGTGAATCTATTTACAGAATTATTTTATGATAATATTAAATTCTAACTAAATAAGATAAAGATTAAACACTGTAGGAGCTGCACACAACCGCTCAAAATTTTAGCTGAATTGAATTATCAAATAATACGCGCCATGACAGCGATGAAGAAAGTTTGTGAGTTTGACAGCTTGCTGTGGAGTGTGGTTTGACAGCTCGCTCGGCCCGCTCTACACACTCCGCGATTGCGTTTCGCGACGTGAAGGCGCGAACAATGTCATAGCGGTCGCCAAGCGGATCGCATGCTGTCATGGACGTCAAATTTTCTTTTCATTCATCTCATTCTGTCAAAAAAAGTGTTGTTTGTCATTTTAGTTTTTATGTTTCGGATCTTTTAATTGGACTGTCAAATCGTAGCTGTTTACTGACACACGTGTGTAGCTCGTAATTAAGATTTTCAAAAGAAATTGCAGTGAATCTTATCTTTAATCGAGTTTATGTGTTGTGAATGTTGGTAAAGGGTTGCACGTAAGTATTTAAAACTAACTTTGTGTTATAAATTTATTTATTTACTATATACATAACCTAGAATCTAATCCCTCGAGTGTCATACATCGAGAATAATGAATATTCCACCTAAACCCCCGGACCCACCGGATGATAGTCTATCCCCATTAGTATTCTCTAATGAGAATGGACTGCATTTCGGGATCCCGTCCGAGACATCTTCTTCTACTTCCTCTAGTAGGAAGCAGAAGCGCCCCGCGGATAACATTGACAGGAGTGTAAACAATACTGAAAAACGGACTCGCAACAATAAAGATGTTGAAACATCCGTGTCTCAACAGACTATTTACACACATCCAAGCTTCAGTGAGTCATATACGTACAGTGAACAGGACTCCGGTCCTTTCATTGTCCATGTTTCTCGTGCTGAACCCGACCCTGCCGCGGGTACCACTATGAAAACCCTCAAATTCGCTCAATTCCTACACAGCAAAAAGATCAAAGGCATTGCCAAGGAAGGTATTAAAAGTGTTGGACGGAATAGGATCTCTGTTGAATTTAATAACGCTAATGATGCAAATGATTTCACAAAAGCCCAATGTCTGTCGGATAACAAATACAAGGCTTTCATTCCGACTTACAATGTAACTCGGATGGGGCTTATACGTGATATCCCAGTAGATTGGTCAATGGACCACCTTGTGGAATCCCTAGAATTACCAGAAAATTGTGGCATTGTACTAAAGGCTCGTAGAATGAATAGGAAGACTACCACCAATGGGAATACTACGTGGCTCCCCACCCAGACAGTAGTACTAACTTTCTCAGGGCAAAGACTACCAGAAAAAGTCTACTCTTTCCATGCTTCACTCCGAGTAGAAACATACCAGTTGCCTACAATACAATGTTTTAATTGTTGTCGTTACGGACATGTTAAAAATCAATGCCGCTCCCAACCAAGGTGCTACCGCTGTGCACAAAATCATCCTGGAGACTCATGCGAAGTCTTGGAAGTCGCCTCCACCTGTCTCTTGTGCTCCGGTAGCCACTTTGCTGTTAGCAAAAACTGCCCTGAGCAAACCAGACAAAGAGGCATTAAGGTTATTATGTCCCAAGAGTCAATTTCATACTTGGAAGCCTCTGCTCGAGTCCCAACGGTTAGGCGCCCTTATAATGAGGTGGCGAAGGACGCATCTCCTTCACTATCACAACTGTCCCTTTCCAACTATTCACGTCTTATTCCCTCCACGTCCCAATCCTACAAGAAGACATTCACCACCAGTCCTCGTCCTAGGTTACCTCCATCTTTTAGAGGCTATGATAAACAGGCTCATCAAGCCATCATATCCACCCCCTCCTCCACCATGCCTAACGGCTGTGCCCTCCAAGACCCATCCCCTATTCCTGAGGATAGACTGATAGAAACAACGGTAGCGTTGCTTACTATCATTTTATCCAAGTTTAACGATGCTCTACCGTCCAACGTCGCCTCTCAACTTACAAATCTATTTCAAAATATGCCTGTAGAAATTAGGCAAGGCAACACACACAAACTCGATGAGTCCAATGGCGGACTCCTGCCAGTTCCTTCAATGGAACAGTAAGAGTATCCGCCGCAAAAAAAGCGACTTAATATATCTATTCAACAAGTTCTCTGTGGCAGTTGCTGCCATCTCTGAGACATGGCTGGTGCCTGATTCCCTTTTTAGGGTTTCTGGCTATGCTTGTCTCAGGGATGACAGGGACGACGGCTACGGAGGCTGTTGTCTTTTAATAAAAAGATCATTTTCTTACACCCAACTTCCAATCCCCCCTCACAGCACATCACTTAATGTGGTGGCTGCGAGAATAATGAATATTTCTTTCATATCTATTTATATCCCCCACCCCTCCCCATCCCTTATCCCCGACCTCCTCAACATCTTTTCATCTATTCCCTCACCTATCTTCATTCTAGGGGATTTCAATGTCCATCACACAGCATGGGGCTCTCACTTCTGCGACACATTTTCGACCCAACTGATGGATCTTTTTGAAGATATGAACCTAGTAGTATTGAACGACGGTTCAGCGACTCGCCGAGTGTCGCCCGCTCAAAACCCCCGCTCTGCGGTGGATCTTTCCGTATGTTCAGCACCACTCTCTTCTCTATGTTCTTGGAAAGTCCTTACACAATCCTACGGCAGTGATCACTTCCCTATCGTCATATCCAAACCCCTTTCTGTCATCCCCGCCGTCTCACCTCCTCCTTTACTCAAATACAAAATTAAGCAGGCTGATTGGTCCATATTTAGACAGGAAGTAGAGTCATATTTGAGTAGACATCTCTACGACCCGCCTCCTGACATTGAAACTAAATTGTCCATACTCATGGAAGCATTGATATGTGCTGCAGATGCTGGCATCCCTCAGAAGAAATTTAACCGCAAAAAATTAGCTCCCCCTCCTTGGTGGGACTCGGAATGCACGGATGCGGTTAAACGTCGAAAGGAGGCTGAGGTAGAGTTCAATATGTCCATGAGTATAGAAAATTATGTCAAATACAAACAAATTGCCGGTCAAACAAGAAGATTGTTGTCTAAAAAAAAGAAGAATGGTTGGGTCAATTTTTGCGAATCCCTTTCACCTAGATCGCCTACCTCCGTGGTTTGGAGAAACATAAGAAGGTTTCGCGGATCCTTGGTTGGAGCTTCCCCATCCTCTAATGACCCCTCTTCCTGGCTAAATGAGTTTGCTTGTAAACTATCCCCTCCCTTCGTTCCCCCGGAAAATTGTTTCCCATCCAGTTGCCTTTCACTCCAAAGTAGTCACAGGTTCGACCAACCATTCTCCTTAGAAGAGTTGAGCTGTGCTTTGCGCGGCTTAAAAGATTCCGCTCCAGGAGAAGACGGCATTCCTTATTCCTTCCTCTCCCACCTGGGATCTACAGGGGAACGATACTTTCTGGACCTACTTAACTCCATCTTTATGACTGGAAATATTCCAACGATGTGGAAGTCCCAAATTGTCATTCCCCTGTTGAAACCAGGTAAAGACCCTTCAAACGCCTCCTCATACCGTCCCATTGCTCTCTCCTCTACACTCTCCAAAATCCTAGAACACCTTATTAAAAATCGCCTTGAGTGGATTGTTGAATCTCAGAACATCTTAGCAAGTAGTCAATTCGGTTTCAGAAAATCTAGAGGCACCACAGACAGCTTAGCTATTTTAACCACGGACATCAGAACCGCCTTCTCTAAAAATGAACACTTGGTAGGTGTATTTCTGGACATTGCAGCTGCGTATGATAACGTACAACTTCCGGTGCTCAGACAGAAGATGCTTCGCATGAGTCTTCCAGTGAGGTTAGTCCACTGCGCAATAAACCTGCTAATGGGTAGGACAATTAAAATTCGATCTTTCGACAACATCCTCCCCCCCAGAAATCTCTGGCAGGGCTTACCCCAAGGTTCCGTTCTGAGTCCTATCCTGTACAACATTTATACATACGACCTTGAGCAATGCGTTTCTTGTTTCAGTAATGGTTTACAGTATGCAGATGACCTTTGTTTATATGTCGCAGATAGATCGATCGATAACATTAGTCGCCGTTTAAACAGCGCCCTTTACTATCTAAATGAATGGCTTCAAGAACACAATTTGTCCCTTTCAATCTCCAAAAGTAAGACCGTGGTATTTTCAAGAAAGAGATCCACCCCGTTAATTGACATTAATTGTAATGGTCAATCTGTGCCGTCCGCTGACCAAACAAAATTCCTCGGTGTCATCCTTGATTCGAGATTGACAGGTGTCCCCCATTTCAATCAAGTGGCCCAAAAATGCGAAAAAGGAATTAATATGCTTAGATCCCTCTCAGGTGTCTGGTGGGGGTCTCACCCTTATTGCCAAAAACTGCTCTACAACGCTGTCGTCCGCAGCCATTTGGACTACGCTTCTTTCCTTCTCGAACCCTGTAATAAAGAAGCATTGAACAGGTTAGAGAAACTCCAAATGAAGGCCTTAAGAGTTGTGCTAGGAGCAATGAAGTCTTCCCCAAAAATTGCCCTGCAGGTAGAAGCAGTCGACCCCCCACTAGACCTTCGTCGTCAATATCTCTCGGATAGGTTCATATTTAAAACAAACCAATCTAGTGACCATCCCCTCATCACCCGTCTTCAAAACTTATCCGAGTTGATTTCCCAGCCTTCTTGCAAATATTGGGCCCATAAAAACCCTCCCTTAACAATTACTAGCTTCAGAAAACTCTCTACCCTCACATACTCAATGGTGCAATTTCCTATAAACCCTCTTTTCCAAATTCCATATGATGCCATAATATTCGAACCCCGGATCGTCCTGGACTTTGGAATCCAGAAAAATGATCCCACTACAGAATATACCTTCAACACATACCTAGAAAAAGATTGGCACCAGTGGCTCCCAATATACACTGACGCCTCAAAGTCATCTGTTGAAGGAACCGTAGGAAGTGCTGTATGGATTCCTAAGTTCCAGATCATATTAAATTTTAAATCCCCCAAAGAATCCTCTGTGTTCACAGGAGAATCCCTTGCAGTATTAGAAGCTCTATTATATGTTCACTCCCACAAATTAAATAAATCAGTAATTTTAACCGACTCTAAAAGCTGTTTAGTTGCACTTCTAGGAAATATGTTTAGGAAAAAAGGTATCTCACCTATAATACTTAAAATCAAGCACTGTTTATTCCAATGTCATCAGGACAATATAGAGGTCGCTTTAGTTTGGATACCAGGTCATAGTGGTATCCGTGGTAACGAGCAAGTCGACACTTGGGCCAGGGAGGCCATCCAGCTTGGCACCACTCTGCAGCATAACTATGCCCTCGACATCTTGCCATCTGCAACAAAAACGTTAAAAGACGATTGGCAAAATAGATATAACGAGCTCTCTAAAATCAAGGGTCGCCATTACGCAGGCATCCAACCTCTGATCCCCCGGAGGCCTTGGTTTTCCAAACAGAAAGCCTTGGACAAATTTATTGTCTCCACCATATGTCGCCTGCGCCTTGGCCACGCCTGCACTCCGGTTTTCCTTAACAAAATTCACATTAAAGACTCTTCGATCTGTGAGTGCGGTTTAGAAGAAGGTACGACAGAACATATTTTCTTTAACTGTCAAAAATATCAAGTCTCGCTGTATGACATTCTACCCCCAAAAATCCCCCGCCCTTTTAACATTCCTTTTCTTCTGTCTTTATCCTTTCCCTCTGTTATAAAATATTTATGTATATATATTAATAAATATAATATAAGACTCTAAATGAATCTCCCTCTTCACATGTTATATATTTTGTTCATACGTTTACATTTTTACGTTGTCTGTCTGTTTTGTCCATGTGTATGTTTGTTTTGTTTTAGATGATGTCAAAACCGATTAAAATAGATTCCACTCGTCACACCGGTCAATCTATTAATTAACGTGTCTCTCTAATCACTCGACATTGGCAGAATTATAGATGTGTCGAGAGACACAGTAGCAGCCATTATATTAAAAAAAAAAAAAAAAAAAAAATCTTTTAATTTGACGAAATATTGATATAAATCTCGTTGCTACGATGAAATAAGTTGTCTTTATGTGTTTATCAAATCGTGAAAAATCTTTCTCGCGCTTACTATAATGGATGACAAAGAAGAGTTGCATTTAACCTCGCAAGAACTGCAAGTTTTGTCCGAGCTTGACAGGTAAACCAATGCCCAACTATCAACTTTTCGATTTAATTATTGATACTTCTGCTTGTAATGTAAATGTACTCTATAGTGATGTCCCTATGTTGATAATTCTTCTTAGTTTTATAAATTACAAGAACTTTCATCTTATATTTGAAAAGTAAGACTTTGTATAAGCATACATGATAAAGATGAACTAAATTATAGATCAATTGATCCTCTTTTCTATTCGGGGTATAGTACCTTTCTTGGTAAGATCTTTTGTCACTATTTGGAAGTTCAAAATTGTAATATGAAATCTTATCAGTAAAAAAAAGTTTTATTATTCTGCTTCAGCCGTCAATTTGGATTTCTGAAACTGCGAGGGAATGAACATGGACGTACTCGGGCCCTCGTGCTTAAGGCAGTCAAGTATTTGGAGGGGATGTTGGTACAAGTCAAGGTATTCTTTATTTTTTGTAGTTAGTCAACATACTAACGAATCTACAGTAGGTAATCATTTTACAAATATTAGTGATTTATTTCAAGATTAAGTATTGTTATTTATGCCAGACAGATAACCGGGACTAAGCATGCTTAATTTTAAAGTGCTAACATGTACGGTGCAAAGAAATGTAAACATTTTAGTACCTTGTCATAGTTATTTAAAAAGTTAAACTTGTATCATTAGTAAGTATGTACTCAAATAAATTAAAATTGCCACCTGTAAATACAACTTATAATAATAATAATAATTTAAAATAACTTCATATTAATTTTTCAAATCTATAATCAAAGAGATTCTCATTAATAAATGCTATTATTCCCTGAATGAATACAATTAAAACTCCAAAACATTGTCATAAAATACTATAATTTATCTTAAATGTTATAATATAATTTTTTTTTCAATATGTACTTAATATAACTGTTTTTTTTCATAATACCTATGTATTATGAAAAAAAATCTTTATCAGTGTCTGGTGAAATATGTGGATTCAAATTTTAAAACCTTTATATACCATATTTCATGTGAAGTAAAAAGTCTTTGTCTTTATCTCATAGTTATCTCTGACTTCTACTTTCTTACATGGAATGAATAGTATTATGACAAGGGACTAAAGTGTATATGTTACAGCAATCTGTATAATCTGACATTGTATACAATACAATGCCAAGATAATGTATGAAATATTATATCATTGTCCATTACATATTTTGTTTAGCCAATGTATACCATGCTTTGGCATTGTAGAGAATGGCTGCTGTTCCAAAGGATAATAGATAAATTTATTTTACATCTGCAATGTGTGAAATAAATTGATCTATTCCGATTATCCTTTGGCCCACAGAACATTGGTCCCATAAAGTTTCGCCGGTCTGAATTATACACATTGTCGGTCACATATCGCACCTTTAGAATTGTAGAGACCCAATCCAAAAATTAATTGGACCTATTTTTATTTATAATGTGTAGATCAATAAGCATACAGCAGTAAGATATGCTACTCTTAAAACATAAGCTCTTTGTATACAATTTCTGGATAACATTAGTTTCCTATTTATTGTCGTGACATACGAATTATTGGCTGTTTCCCAAATTTAGTATTTTGCATTAGGTCTGTAGATTTCTGAAGGTGCGATATACAAATTTTTTGTAGCTGACTGTACATAAAAAAATTATAATTTTACTAACTGTCGTAGCAAAAGAAAGTCGTATTAGTTACACCATTTGTAACACAAGAATGACTGGATTGATTTGGCTGTAAATTGTTGGAGAGGTAGTTTAGAACCAGGGGATGGACATAGGACTTTATTCTGAAAAATGTCAGGTTTCTGTGGTATAAATAACAACGAATACTACGCAGGCAATGCTGCAGGCGAAGGCTAGTTCTTAAATATCTTATGATTTTGAACTAAATGTTTTTTAGCCTATTTTATGTCAAATATCAATTTAAAGTTATCATTATTATTTTAACAGGAAGAAGAAAGAGCCTGTTCTCCAGGGGCTCGCAGAGATATCTGCATTGACCCGAAGACATATTGTAAGCTGGGACACTTCCATCTCCTGCTAGAAGATCATGCCAAAGGTTAATGCCATTTATTGTGGTTAGAGGTAGTGATTAAGTATGGAATCACAGGACCATCAAATAGAGGGTTAACCATGCTCCCTGGTCATAAATGGAAAGCTTGTAACAGAGAAGCAGATAAATACTTCTTTGTATAATGCTTTAATGTGAATTATGTAGAGGGATTATCTTAGCTTTATAAATATTGTAATTTAACTAATCCTTAGCTAGCAAATGCTGTGATTGGAGAGAACTAATTAATAAAAGAAAGTCAACTAGTTGTACTGGTTTCTTGGAAAAATAATCCAGAATTGAATTAAGTTATGAAAGTGCGAGATCGCGACGGACATGACAACGCGCGGTATCAGAAACAACCCTCGCCAACTATTACAACTGCTTATTTTAAAAGGAAAATGTTAGTTGCTCTTCGACATTTCGATTTCGATTAGAAATAGCCGATAGTCCTTGGGCCAATTTAGGCCTATTTTAGATATTTAAATTTTTATTACTAAGTTGCAAGAATAATAAAAAAAAATCGTCAGACAATTCACACTGCTCATAATACTAGGGCATAGCTGACCACCTCAAAATAAGTATATTGATATCGAAGAGTTGGTTCTACTTATTGCAGTATATTGTATTGTGTCACACTGCACGTGTACTCTCTGCACTCGGACAAAAAGTCCAGCAGGAACATGATGACACTGCACGTCTGTCCCTGTCATTCACGCCGAAACACGCCAAGAACACCTCGCGCGCACGTATGTCGCGGCATGTAGCCGCAGCAGCAGGTTAGACCAGTTGGTTGTTGTGGGGAAGGTCAATGGTAAAAGACGAAGAGGCAGTTCACCTCTTCTTTAGTCAGATCAAATAAAGGATGTAACCAGACTCACTTTGCCGATTGCCCTAAGACAAGCCGAGGATAGGAAAGAATGGAAAGAAAGGCATTTCAAGAAAGACACGATCTTCAACAATTAATAAAATGGCGAAGAAGAGTAAAAGACATTTTGGGTGTAATTATTTTGTGACATCACCATAGCTCGTCGTCGTCAGCAACATGTGTTTTGACAAGAGGTTTTGGCCTTCTCGCCTTTTAGTGCCTAAAGAAGAAAATCTAATTGGAACTGTTTTTTTTGCAGCCATGTCAGCATACCAGAAATTCTATGCACTGGAACAAGACAACTGGAAGGACCCCCTGTTCCTCTATGGTCTTGGTCTCTGCTATTACCACTACAATGCGTTTGAATGGTGAGTTTAGATTCATACTATTTTATGACTTGGCGTGACTTAAACAAAGTTCACTAAATTGCTAAAATTAAGACAAGGTTAAGATATAAATGACAAACTTCAACTTGATCAATCTTATCCAATCAATCTCAAATCAAACTAAGGCTTTTTTCGATATTTTTACAGCAATACTTTTAGGGTCCCTTTTAAATTAGTCTAAATACAGAGGGAAGAATCTGAAGGATGTAGAAATTTATTTAAAATGCTGAAGCAATTTAATTCCGAGAATTACTTAATTATTACTTGAGGGCTTGCAACGTTGCGTTGTTTACACGCAAATACTTTTCCAGAGATAATCTTCTGGTAGTTAAAATTTCATGGTGATTGCATATCATGTTTGATATTTTTGTTAAGTAACTATTCAACTAATACTTATTGTATTGTAAGTAACTTTTTGACTGCTGTTACAAAATGAATGATTCTGTGAATAATTCTATACATATATCCCATTTAGAACAATGCGCCCAATGTTAGTAATCCGGTCGTTTTTTTCACATTCGGTCGTCGTGCGGCAGCTGTCTGGGCACTCTGGGCACAAAGGGAAAGCTAGGAGATTACGTCGCACTGACGGACATTGCATCTGTGTATGCCTATTTGCTCAAGTTGTTGCTACAGCGGCCGACCCGGGTACGCAACCTGCTGAGGCACTTCGAGGTCAGCTACTACAAACTGTGTCCTGTTCCAACAGTCTCTCCTTTGGCGGATACATCAATGAGGAATGCGCATGGTCCCACCCCACATGTCTCTTTTATTCTGGCATAGATCAGCAGTATTGAGGGCGTTTCTTTTTGATATAAAAGCTTCGTCGACTCCTTTTAGGAGTGTCCGTGTATCTAAATAAAGGGTGACGCGGATCACGGTCTCCAATTGCTCTCTCGAAGGAGCTTGCTACTTGCCTTCGGACTCTTGGTGGTGCGATTCAGGTTAGTTCATTACCATATGCATGCTTCCGGTAGGCACCGGGATTGGTTTAAAAGAAGACTATAATCGTTACGATTCCTCATCAAGTTAGATTTTGTATGTTTACATACATCTATCTTTTTTTACTTAATTGATCAGTACAAAGGGCCTATTCTTGTGCACTCGACGAATGAGAGATTTCCATACATTCGCCAAATAATTGTCGAATTCGATATCTATGTCTTCGCACGAGCATTGGGTTCCAGTCTACATTTATTGTTACTTGGATGGAACTCCTTATGTATTTTATGTAGCAAAGACATTTGTTAGAGATATTTCTCATACGCAACACACTCATGTCATGTTTGCACAACAGCAAAGCGCAGTCCGATCACGATTTTTTGGCACGTGGTAAAAGTCGGCCGAACTATTCTGTTTTGACATTTTCGCATAGAAAAAACGTTGTACAACGCCCCCTGTCAATGTCACTCAAGTGCCTTCTGATCGTAGTCGCACTGTAAGCACATAAGATATGTATTTTTCAATCCCGTGCACATCACGGCCTGGGATAATACTTACTTACCTGCTTCCAGAAACTGGGGGCCGGTAAGCTTTAGTTGCTCTAATATTTGAGGGATATGCCCATAATCACCACACTGGACTGGCGGGTTGATGGTCACAGTAGGTGACGAATTAATCTCAGAAAAAAGAACTCAGCTACCAGTGTATCTCCTGTTCCTCTATTTCGGATCGGGAAACCAATCTCCACGATTAGCTTTAAAAAGTACAAGTTTATACGCACACTAGGTTTATTTTCTAACCATCATTATTCCAATGGGATAGCTTTCTGACAGCACCTATAAAGGTTTAGGTTCAAAACTAACGACCTCCAACTTCCAGTCTGTGGGTTATTGATATTGGGGATTTTTGGTCCCAATTGAAATCAAGCTTTAAAGTAACCCTGCTTCTGCGTTTCTAAGGCATTAGATATTTAATTCAACCCCTGACCTGAACATGAGGGAAAAATCAACCAACTGCTGAATGACATGACCCCATAGGTTTCCCTCAATACTTTTGCCTGTGCCTGAACACCTTCACGATTTAAATCTCTGTTTACATGAGGGAAAAATAAACCAACTGCTGAATGACATGACCCCATAGGTTTCCCTCAATACTTTTGCCTGTGCCTGAACGCCTTCACGATTTAAATATCTGTTCAAAGGGATCGAATTATACTTAAAAGTACTGTCATCTTTATAAGCTCGTAGTTTGAGCGCAGTGCAATGCATAAACCTCCGTCCTCTGCTCGTCATCCATTAGGTCCTGGGCTGGTCTCACAGGCAAGACCACCACTATGTTTCAGGTTGGGCTTTCTATGAACCTACATATAAGTTGCATTGCTATGAGTTGCTTACTAGAGGCACAGTCTGGAGGTGTCACCGACTTTTTTCCCGGGCATGGCCAACAATCTATCGGCCTCTTTACTGTCATCTCGCCGAGCCTGATAGGCTGCTAAACTCTAGTATAGTATACACAATGTGATGTATGTATGTGTGCGTGTCGGCTTACTAGAAATTAAACTTGTTATTATTTCATATAATGATGATGATGAGTTGAATGATTTTTGAAAGATCAAACAATATACCGAATAATCACAATATACACCTAAATATCAATTATGTGTTTGGTTTGGCAATTAACTAGAAAAACTGTAAAAGAGAAAAAATTGTGAATGTTAACTAGAGTTATTAACATAAAAATTTACTGGCAATCGTTAAAAGAACATTTACTTATGTTATTATAATAAGTTATTATCATAGCTGGGTATTTATAAATTGTAAAAATAAATCTGTACATGTTATGTAAATAGGAGTGACGAGCTTTCCGTGTTTCGTCATCGTCACACACCGGGGACGGACGTTTCGATTTTGGGAGGTAGTTACAATTTTGGTTGGGCGCTTCGCGTTCGTTTCGTGGGCCGTCGTGTCGACATTCGTGATTCACCGGACGTAGGACGAGCGCGGAGGGCGGGGAGCCTCGCTAGGGCCGCAGGGCATGGCGGTGCGGGGCGCGGGACGATGCACGATGCAGCGCGAGGTCGTCGCTCGCTCGCGCCGCGTTCTGCTGCCAGTCGGGAGCGGGATGCGGTGACGTAAACTGCATCGGCGCGGAGCCGCGAACGTAGTGTAGGACGGGACGTGTCGTGTTCGTATGTGACGAGTGCGTGCTCTGATCAACCCTGTGTAACTGAGTGCTTGTGCTGATTCCCCCAACGACGTCTCCGCTCTCCACTACGTGGGCTGCTACGGCCACATTAACTCACGTCGGGTCTGAGGATCCCCGAAATGGTGAGTGCGGTCGAAGCTCCCGCTCGCGGTTTGTTTACGTCGGCCCTCGTGCCGCCTCTCTCTATCAACCTGCCGCCTGTATCCCTGCGTCGCGTTCGCACGCGACTCTTTCTATTGTGTTTTGTTTCCCAAATGCAGACACCTATGTCGGCTCCGGGCTCCGTCCCTGGTCCCGTCGAGAGGCTGCGTTTTTGTTTGTGTGCATGCATGGTTTGTGGATTTTTTGCAGTATTTTCGCAGGTAGTCGACGAATGTGCTCCTCCCCATTCATCGGATCGAGTTTGCTAATTCAAAAGGAAGTTATTATGGTTGGAGTGACACTGGGGGTGGTATTGCCCCGAGGGCGGGCGGTGCGTGCGAGTTATGCCCAGTAAATAATGAGCTCGTCGCCGCATAAAATCTAGGTCGGTGGAGTGTGGTCGCCACAGCCGCACGCGATGCCGTCCTGCCTCGCCTCTCCCTTCGCCTAGCTATGGCTAGCGCATTTCATGCACCGCTAATGTCTATTGCATCGACTCATTGTTATATCAAGACACGTACCTTATGCACGCGGACGTAACGGTACATCCATAATAGGAACAAGAGTTTTCTAACCGGATGCTCACTTAATCTGTAATTAAATAAATAATCTCATGTAAGTACTGATAAAGTCATCAACATATACAAAATCGACTTGAAACAGTATACAAAAGATTTAAGAAATGCAATCGATATTTAGAAAGTTGATAATGTCGTCTAAATATGATTGACAGCTGGCGGAGTCGACCCTGCATAATAGAAAGTTGCTAAATCTGTAAGCAGGTAACTGCCGTCCCTATTCTCTATTTAACTAAAAAGAAAGAGCAACAGAATAGCATTTATTAACATAATAGGTGAGTACAAGTACCTATAGAATACCCAATAATTATTCTATAACTAGATATAGAAAAGGCATCTGTCTGATTATTAGATTAGATATGGTCTAGGACTATTATCTTACCAGCTTTTCCAGTTCAGTAATTGATGCGTCAGTTAGTTACTAAGTATTGTCATGTTACGTATGAGTGAGTACAGGAAAATCAGTGAGTCATGGAATACCCGTACTCCGATATTTATTTCGCGCACTTTTGTCCGCGTCTGCCAGTCTAGCGTCATATGGGGATACTAAATTACCTATTCTGAAATAGCATTGTTATTAATGAAAATTTAAGAACTGAGGGTTTGTGGCAAGTCATACACTTGAACAAATTTTCAATGAACTCATTTTTACAGAGTTGAGAACTTGACCTTCGAAATATTCTGCGCGTGTAATACTCAAGGACTTGTTTGCGTAGGAGTATGTGTAAGATTCGATATCTATTATCATGCGCTTATCGCCGCTATCAGTGGATCAGCGGCTATCTGGCCGGAGCTGGTATCAGCGGCGGACCGGTCCGCGCGTTATCCACGCAACACCGAACCGCCTTAACGGTATTCTTTCTGGAGCCCTCCAGTAACTAGAGCCGCTCGGCCTGTTTCGCGAAACTTGTTCGTTAGTATGCTTGCCTAGTCCTTTCTTGTCTGGCCGAGCCGGAAATTGTGTTTCCATCGTTTGCACAGAATCTGTATTCAAAGGAGGTCGCTACAGAATATGCTTTATAAATTACCCCTGATTTTGAGCAGTTGTTTTTCCCAAACCCGATATAATGCAAGGAAACAAAATTAATTCACGAATTCTATGAATGATAATATTCATGGAATTAATTTTACCATTCATATATTCCATTTATGTGTATTAGAATTTTCCCAGCAAAGGTGTTCTCTGGTATGAAATTGTGTTTTTTCTTAGTAGGTACCTCTTTATTATTCAAGGTGTATCTTGAAATGCTTCGAAGGTGCATGTTAATTGTCTGCCTCTCACAATATTTATTGGTATAACTGTTCAGTTCAGCGAGAATGGCTTTTCTTTGTCGTTCATTGTCTGAAGTTAAATTTCTTATTCTTTGTTATCATATAAGTAATGTAGTATATTAGCAAGTCAGTCAGCTGCTGTACGCTGGGTAATGTCATGTCGTTGTTGAATATCGATTGCATTGTGGTGATGAATAATATTGTGTAATTGTTGGAGCAGCTTGTGGCGCGTGCCACGGGCAGGTGTCGGCCGGCTGCTACCACACCTGTCCTAGCATCTGCTACTCCTTAGACTAGCTTCCTTTGTCTCGCCTATAAGGATGTCGTCTTAGTATACCGAGCTGCCGCTATCATTGTGGAAGAACTCTAAAAACACCTTGGCACTTAAAGCCAGGCAGATGCACCTGTATATCCATTAATAACTTCCCTTAGTTTTTTTATATAATAGCTTTCACTTTTTCCGTCATTTACAAAAATCTCTGTTGATTTTAGTGTTGAACCGCGTCTGCAAATGAAACAAAAATTTACAACTTTTTAGGTAGATTGATTGATTTCATTTACACTTATGCAGGCATACCCAGCATAAGTGTAAATGAAAGAAAAATTATCGATGTCAAGTGCACGATTGGGTTTATCGCTGAACACGTGCGTTGATGCAGCGTGGTAGCAAAATGCACGCACCAGATTGATGTCGCTATGCGGTTTACTACTTCGTATTTCATAGTAAATACACAGCGCGTAGAAAGCGATAAAATTTCCCAACGTGTCCGCTCTTTCGCGCTATAATTGCATTCGGTAGTTAATTTCACCATTACGGGCAAACTTTTCCGGTGCTCTGGGCAATCCTCTACTCTCTTTCTATTGAGATTTCTCTTAAATATTACAGACTTGGAATCACCCACGGATCAAGATCAACTGCACTAAATATCCATTTTAGTCACTAACCTGCAAGTGCAATGTGTTTAATGCTCCAGGTTTCGCAATTGACAAGTTTTATGACGACCGGTTGTACTTATTTATGCGTTGGACGGCGCGTGCCGACTTTTTATATTTAGACGATACCAGCTATTGCTGGAAGTGTGTAATTAATAACTAAGCAGATGCTACATAACTGCAGTAGTAAATGGCAACTCGGCAGCTTGACCTGTGGGAATTTATTGCCTATACAGTGTAGTAGTACGTATTTGATTAGGGAATATAATAAAACAACCCTCTAAAAATTACCTATTTGCACACCAAAAATACTAATTGCATATCAAAGTATGATTTTGATGTGAAACTAGTATATTTTGGTAGTTAGGTTAGGTTAGAAATTTATTATTTTTTAGGGAACGTTAAATACAACCCTTTGTTTAGTTGTTCGGGTCGTGTCAGAAGCTTCAACTTTAGATAATTATATCAGATAAAGATCCAATCGAAAACTAGTTTCTTATCGTCGACTGATGTGTACTTTGGAAACTGCGAATATCAATCATCGATACATAGATCGATTGATTATAATGACACAAGTTAAATTTATTACAGCCTAGCCATTGGAAAGTAAGATAAAATTGAAACACATGTGACCCATGATATACCTGTGTATGGTACGGTGTATTTACGTCACAATGGGCACGAGATTGTTCCAAGCGAGACTAGCTGCCGTCCAACGCAACATAGCAACAACAGAATAGCGGAGCATAATATAACCGGAATCCGACATTGCTTCACCTACCTAGCGCTATTATGCGAAGTTATAGCCACGGCTAGCGGTACTTGCATTTAATCTCGTCGATGTAAATTAGCCTGCGACAGGACGGGTAGCGTAGTGCGCAGTAGAGGACGCGGTCCCCGACCCTATTCGGAGAGTGCATCTAAGCAGGGCCACGAAGATGTGCGGGCGGAGCCCCCCGCCCCCGGCCGCTGCGTCACGTACGCACGGGCCCTTTCACGCATCGGCCGCGCCGCCCGCGCCCGCTCGCAGGGCCCGCGCAGCCACGACCGGCCTGTATCGAGTTCCCGGCGAAGGGCGTATGCATTATTAGCTCTCGGCTCTTCCCCCGCCCGAACCCCGAACCCCGAGCCCTCCTCGTGTCTACCCTCACCCTCCCTCTTCGGGCTTAACGCTTCTCGGCGAATTGATCTTACACCCCATCGGCAGGGGGCTAACTTTTTGATTTCTACGGGAGTACTACATTCTCGTGACGCAATATTTTCTTTTTGTAATATCTAGGTCACGGCTTTGAGCGTTGAGATCAGGGCGAATGGTGACGGTGCGCGGTCGTCGACACTAACGGATCGCTATTTATACCTGCCGCGTAGTGCACCGGAACTCGCTCGGTGCACTCGCTGCATCCGCGCTACCCGCCTCCACCCTGTCAATGACCTCGTCATCGTTTGCTCTGCTTGTATCGCTTCCCACTCCATCGCCGATACTCGGCTCACTCCCAAAATTGTACTCAACTTCGCCTCCAAACTTTCGATGCCTTTCTCAAATGTTCGTAGACTCCATGAAATCGTAGGGTATCCGTTGCGAAAGTGTCTGGCGCAAGCGGGTGCCCTTCGGCTTTGTTTGTGTTACGTAAGTAAACCGCCCACAGCTGTAGGATAGCCACCCACGTAGGGCATGATGATGAACTGTGTCAAGCAGCCTGCCCTAGTTTTTACACTAACTGGAAGTTTTGTTTACTTACACGTGCAAAGGAAAATGCAGCTGTATTTTTGCTTTTAGAGACTTTTATAACAGCTCCATTGTGTACCCAGCTTTTAGATTTACTTTTTCATGATGTTGTACACGTACTTTTGAGCTAAGGGCCTTTTCCAATTAGTTCTATACGTATACGGTTTTGCTAACTGGAAACACTTTAACGTTACAGTCGTTCTCAGTTGCGTCCAAAGCCGTCGCTTCGGAGCCTGGGGTACGCCATTATGCATTCTGTGTATGATAATAAGTGTAAGTCTATTTAAGACAGAAATAAGTGCTCTATTTCTATCTAAAATATCGTCACTAGTGCGAGATTGAATATCGTAAACGGCCATAAGCTGAATAGCCATCAGTTCATCAGGTGACCCACAATCTCGTTTGTGTATCATCTAGTATAAAAAAATATATAGCTACAATGGATATGGTCTCTAATTCCAAACAAGCTATTTTGATTTCCTTGTGCAGTGACTCGGAAAAACTGGTCAAACTCGGTACATTGTCAATCTGCGTCAGTAAAATTTGGTGGAATCCCCGAAGATTCAAGCATCATTTGGTATCGTGGGATAGCGTTTAATTATACAATGGTTAGATTCCGCACCGCTCGTTTCGCATTCGGTTCGAGTCGCCGCGAGGCCCGAGCCCTCTCTAGGCGCGTGAACCGAGCGATGGCCGCGTCAGAATTTCCGCGAAAAAAACAAACGTCACGGTATTGCCCGTCACGTCATTGGTAGGGGCAGGCGTGGCGCGACGTCACGCTCCAAGGCCGAACGCCCCGTATTGACTCCTTACGAACCTCTAGCCTGTTACGGAGTATTGCCATTTGCTCCAGATTCATTGCCAGACCGACGACTTACTGCCCTAATTTTGCTAATTGTGTTAATATGCTCCGTTCTAAAGTAGCTTGCTTCCATTTGGACGATATCACACTCACATTGCTTCTCATGAACGATATTAGGTACAAAGTAGCAAGTGAGTGACCTTAGGCAAACACTTTTTTCGTGTATTTATCTAAACTATCAAGTTCAATATCTTATCATATCTGAAGTATGGTGCAGATGTTGTCACGTTTTACGCATTGTGCGTATGTAATAATTACATTATCATATATCTCCTAATTCTACAAACAATATATGGTATGAATAATCATGGTGCCTATTTATTTAGTTTATCAAATTTTTCAGTTGGTCCAGCGAGTTAAACGTGTTAATGTGTAACGTCTGGTAATACTTGGGAATTCTAATAACGCATCGTAGAACATACATACACGGTGATGATGTAACGTAAAGGCCACGAAGACGAGGACACTTATATTCTCCATATACGTACGTGGTTAAAACATGGACTTTGCGAGAAGTGCAAAAGCAGAAAATAGTCGCACTGGAAATGTTTTTATGTTTTCATTCATTCATTCAAATGTGGTGCTGGAGAGGAATGCTTGGGGTTTCGTGGACCGAGTTTCGAACGAACGTCTCAATACTCCAAGAACTCTGTATCAAGTCGCGTCTGCATTCCATTGTTCCAATCTCGCATCCTGCAATCTAAGAAAGAAAGCCTTGCAATCCAAGGGAAAGTAGAAGGCACTAAACCGCGCGGGAGGAACGTGTGGGTATACGTTGAACTGACCAAATCAAGTCTGCCATGAGTGCTGCAGGATAACCTCGAGCAGGCAGCGGTGGCGGAACTTAGTGAAGCGAATTAAAACTTCCTCTACTAGACTACGAGTACAGGACGATCACGACCACACTGCCAAGAGTGTACTGGAAAGCCCAATTATCTAAACTACTAGCCAACGTATTTTACGTAAATATATATACATTTATTTAACTTCAATTGACACATGCGTCACATTGAGTGCTTAGTGATAAGGCCGTACCGTAAATAGTATTTGGTGAAACATCAAAACACACAACTGACAAACGTACGAAAGGGGGCGGTTATGGCCTTGATAGTAATTTGGTATCAATACATTGTGTGAAAGAAAATGTAGCAATTTATCCTGAAATTGTGTCGACTTCGATCGTTAGTAATATTAACCTAAGTACTTGTCAATATGGAGAAAATGAAATAAAATAATCCATAAAAATATGATGGTAATTCCGCTGACGAATTCACCATATCTAAAACTCATTTCCGTTTATTTATTGGTAATGATGATAAACTAAATGTAAATATGTACTAATTATGTAATGAGGACGTAAAGGATATCGCACACGTGTAATGCAGATTAAAGAGTATAAGCAATTAGCCGAGTAGAAACTTCTCACGGATGTTGATCCGTGGTACTATCGAGGTGCAAGTTCGTACGCACAATGGGCATTAGAAAGCGGCCGCGTCGACCGCAAAAAGGGAGCAGTGGAAAGGGCCGAAAGCCAAAGCTTGCGAGATGATGTTACGTCACTATTGAGCGATTAACCCCCCCTGCCCCAGTCACCAAGGTACCCTACCATACTTTACGCAGGCCTCGGCACAATGGAACCAGTAACAGTGAAGTACTTTTCTCACAGATCCCATGGGATCTGTTGTGAAAGTTTCATGGATGCAGCGGATCTCGAGAGATTTTTAAACAAGTTTGGAATGTCATAATAAACCCAAAAGTAGCATAATATTTCTTGCTACATACTCAAATAGTACAAATGTACCCAATACGATATCTATGTCCATCACAGTTTTCATTAATCTGTATGCATCGCACTGCTGGATATTTTGCCACAATGCGAGAGCACGAGTGAGAACTCGTGTTGGTCTTAAATAAGTCATTATAATTACTTACTCATGTCTGCAATAAAGTTACAACTTTGCTGTTTTATCTGCACTGTATCCTGAGCTTGCGAATGCGTGTGAAACAAATCTTGCACGTATGTATATTGTACACTATTGTCTGACGTACAACACCGATTCATGACGTCGATTTCGATGGAACTAAAAAACCGTTCACAAAGGGTTCAACCCTTCTAAACTCCGATGTTAGTGATGGGGCAGAGTTTTTAATTTCGCTGCATGTAAATAAGTATGGGACTTGTTACGACACTTGTGATTCGAAATCGTATGGGGTAGTTATCAAGGGCACTCCGCCGGTTGTAATGTAATAATAGCGCAGGATGTTCAGTTCTTTATGGTGGGGGAGCTTCCGCGCAGTTTGCGTGCTTCGATTTATAGTGATTACAATTTTATAGTTTTCAACAGATGCTTAGAGGTGCTTCATTTTTCTTTCGTTTGTTTCTCACCAGTCGGAAAATACTGGTTCTCCATTCATTCCGCTTTGTAATCCTTTTTTACATTTACCTACGATTTCATAAAATGCAGCATTGACTTACCTCTTAAGTTTATCCGCAGTGTTATTTAAACAAAGATGTAAACAGTTACCTTCTTGAATATCATAATCAGTTAGTTATCTTTCTTGAAGATGGAAACGCGTTAAATTTTATCTACAAATATCTTTGTACTAACCTCACCGTTTCATTTCCTCTATCGTCAAATTAGCCATAAAATTCTTTATTTGCTAAGGTGTAAGTACATCATTGCATGCAATATACGTTATTACCTACTTCGCTACCGTAGTGCGTTCCATACTGATGAATAATATTATAACTGGACAAAAACAAAGCGTATAATATCAGCAGGGCAGCAATCTGTTAAACAACGTGTAAATAAGTTAGATGGGGCGAGTGCCCAAGGTGAACCTGTTCGGTAATGGAAGCGCACAATCTCTGGTGCATGAGCCTACGCGGGCGCATCGTTTTTATTGGCGTCATGTTGTGCGTGCGACGCGACTGGCATCGCGAGTGCAGCTGACATGCGCCGCTCACTTCCGCATAGCGAGCCTGGCTTGTTTATAAGATACCAATGATTTATGTGGCTTTATCCGCAATAGGGTATGATCCTTTGAAGTAACGTTTGAAACTGAAATAAATCTTTATATTTTTAAATATCTCTGAGGATAATATAAACAGTCAGCTAGTGGGTGCTTGACGATATTAATTTTATTGTTTATTCTCATACTTATTATAGCCGCCGGCAAACTTATTTCGGTACAAAATTTTGCTACCAACAAATCAAAGATATAATATTCTACCCAGCAGCGCCGTTCTGGAGTTGTAAATGATGTTATAAACACGACACTAGTATGAGTTAACATAATACCGTTTTTGTTAAAGACTCAAACAATAAGACTTATTTAAATAAATATAAGTATAATCCGTGAGTGCTAGAACATGTTTAGAACAAGTGAACCTAGATAAATATCAATTTTAAAATATATTCATTGATCCAGATAGGTACGATGACTTAACCAGATTCTTTGATTCTCAAACACGCACCTAACACACACATTGCTTATTATTTGTATGCGAATGAAGTACGACTAGAATTTTATATGAAATTCGTCCCCATCAATCATAAACATCAAACAAAATATTCTCTTTGAGAAGCTTACGTGATCCGTAAAGTGCCAATGACCTTTTTACCTTTGTCTGGAGTCTAGGTAAGGTTCGTCCTGTCATTCCAAGGACGGCGCGGCCTCTAGACAAAGTAACCTTTGCTTACCCGTTGCCCTACAGGATCACAGAGAAAACACTATTGAGTATTTAAAGCGAATGAGCTAACTCTTTGCTTAATAGTCGAAACCTAGTTTGCCAACTTAAAGGTGGGTACTATGCATAAAACGCAAGGATAACCAACTCAGTACATGTATCATTGCGAAGTATACGTAGCTTGTATACTTGTTTGCCGACCTAGGTCTCAAGTACCGTAAGGATGGCCTCTGCGTCCACGCAGTATTATGGCATAGTGCCCACTGAATAGCCTTTATTGAATGTTTCTCTCACATTGTTACATGTCTTTGTAGACAAGTGTAGCGACAACATACGCTGTCATATCCTGGTATGTTAGACTTTGATATTTGTGTTATGTCGAACCGTAATTATAATTTAATTGCGTTCCTTGTATTTTTATTTCCTCTAATCAGAGCGAGAAATCTTTTCTTGTTGGCGATTAATAACTTCTCACGTAGTTTTATAGAAAATACAAAGAACTTATATGTAACGTGGGTGCTTATGAAAACAAAAGCCAAGTTAATGAGACAATTGTTGTGCCTGTACTTACGTGCACCTTATGATAATTATATCGCATACGCCTCATGCTACACAATACCGGCAACACGCGAGCAGACTTTCATTTATGTTCTTCATGTTAGCCACAAATTATTTACGGACGATAAAGATTGTTTACCCCGATTACTATATTTTCGTTTGTCCCGCGGACTCGGCCCCAGGCACGAATGCAATTACTGTAGCGTGCATAACTTTGAAGATATTTACCAAATTAACTAAATTACATCTTCGAGAATTTGTAAGACTGAGATTTAAAGTTCCGAAATAATAACGTTATGTTTAGTGATTGATGTAAATAAAGGACCTCCAAACCATTTTTATTCGTATAGTTTCTGTTTTACATGTATGCAATTTATTCCGGCTACCAAATTGCTTTGGCGGACTGAAAATGATCGGCATATATTAGAATTATTATCGTTTGTGAGATCATACTTGTGTAGGTTACTCTTATAAGTGGTATCGAATAGGCCGAAAGTGGGTCAAATAGCATGACGCCAGCGCGATAAACGGGCCCTCGTTCATTATCAATTTTGTACAACGCAAAGCCACTCGCTAATTTTCAACTAGGTTTTTGTTTCTGTCGTGGAAAAAACGAGTTATGCAATCGCCCATACATTTTGTTTTGTTTAGTTAGTAGCTTCACGTGCTTTCTTAGTATTTAGCTCTCCTATTAATATTCTAACCACAATGTTATGGGAACTGAATTAAATTATGAAAATGGGATAGATGGACCTTGAATATTCATACACCTGTACCTGTTTACTTACGATATTAGTGCTTTGTTAAATTATTGTCTTTTGTTATTTTTAACCTAATTGTGAGCCACATTGCAAGAGCGGATTTTCCCAATTTGTAATTTTTCTTTTTATATTTTCAAAAGCTGTGAAGAAATGAGGGTACACGAGTATATCATTAAGGGTAAGAATCAGCCTAAGAATACACTTACGAAAATAGAAGCGCCGCTCTGTTTGTTTGCAATATTTTCATCAAAATGCTTAAATTCTATTTCATATGATAAAGAGTAATATTTGTTTAATAAAATGTGCTTTTAGTAATCTGTTGATTTTAGGTCGGACCTTGTCAAAATAGTTTAAGAAATAACCTTTCTACTGTGCACACAGACGCTTTGTACATATTTGTTTAATTCGAAATTCCTGAATGTCTGTTTATTTCATTGGATTTATATGAAATTCGTTTCGGTCTATTAACCTTAAACATATCTACACAATGATTAAATTATTCTGGTCCTAATTGTATTCATATTAAGTGTTTCGAGTTGTTCAATTTCTCTCACTGAACTAATTTTCGAATCGTCTGTTTTTGAATTAGCGCCAAGTCACGAGGCTTGGTTTTAATGAATATCGTAATGAATGATACCGTGCGCATAAAGTGCATAGAAACATTGCGCTGGAATTAGCTCCGCTTGTGTGATGTGGTGCGTGCGACTGCAGTTCGCGTTGCATTCTGTTGCCATGAAGCCAAGGTCGTGATGCAATACGGTCAGGTGAATTGCTGGTTTATGTTGAATGCACCGCTTGATTGCATCACGCCGTCACGAGCACACTACTAGACTGTTTAGCTATTGGTGTACAATATAAAATCCAATCTGATTCATGCTTAACCACAACACATGCTTTGAAAAATCTTAAAGACCTTGTACCCTGACTACTCGACTTCTTAAATCCAGGATCATGGTCCCAGGATTCCGAAGCGATGGCTTTGCTTTTACTCAACCGGAATTAATACGCCGAGATGAAGAATGAAGAAGACATCTTGTCCGCGCGACATTCTGTTTAAATAACACTAAATTGATGTCTATAAATTGTTAATTTGAGTGACTGATACGTTGTTCGTTGACAAACAATCACAAATTTGTATTGTGTGATCTCCTGTAGCTTTCTGTATATTTTTTGTGTCCATATAACATCATAACTGTTATTAATGAAATCACTCTGATCAGACATTATCTATCAACCCCGATGAATAATATGTTCAAACACAGATTCGAATAGAATCCGGTATGGAAATTCATTATTAATATCTATTCCCCTTGGTCGCCGACGTTGGCTCCGTGGGAAAGAAGGTGCCTTCGTTCATTAGGTGTGCCGGCGACTGATCACGTGCTTCGGGCACTGGCAGACGCTCGCGCTCGACGCACCTAGCGACGCCCGCTTCAGTTATGTAAAGTGAGTGCGGTGCTATGACGACCGACGAGTGAACTCTATAAATAGCGGTCGATCCGTCCTTGAGCCGCGACTGCAGAACTGGGTCAGGCCGAGCTGCTCATGGCGGAGCGACATACGCATGCTCGCTGCACACCACACAGTTAAACAAATCAATTGCTGCCCACATTCTGCTAACACTTCCTCGTGTGATCCCGACTTCTCGAGACGTCTTTGTGGCTTCTTTTAGTTTTATTGCCGAATCCGTTCTACGTTTTATTACG